>CP126891.1:99350000-101750000 GCA_030440675.1 Furcifer pardalis
CTCTGCCTCGGCTCGAGGACTTAAAAGCGGAGAGCGGCAGGGCGGCCTGGCTCTACCACTACCTCCACCGCCGTCCCGACCATCTACGGCCGGATGGAGGAACCGCCGCAGATGCCGCCGCTCGTGTCAGCCTGGCCACCCGCACCTGTGCCGGAGCCCCGCCTCTGCCTCGGCTCGAGGACTTAAAAGCGGAGAGCGGCAGGGCGGCCTGGCTCCACCACTACCTCCACCGCCGTCCCGACCATCTACGGCCGGATGGAGGAACCGCTGCAGACGCCGCCGCTCGTGTCAGCCTGGCCACCCGCACCTGTGCCGGAGCCCCGCCTCTGCCTCGGCGCGAGGACTTAAAAGCGGAGAGCGGCAGGGCGGCCTGGCTCCACCACTACCTCCACCGCCGTCCCGACCATCTACGGCCGGATGGAGGAACCGCCGCAGACGCCGCCGCTCGTGTCAGCCTGGCCACCCGCACCTGTGCCGGAGCCCCGCCTCTGCCTCGGCTCGAGGACTTAAAAGCGGAGAGCGGCAGGGAGGCCTGGCTCCACCACTACCTCCACCGCCGTCCCGACCATCTGCGGCTGGATGGAGGAACCGCCGCAGACGCCGCCGCTCGTGTCAGCCTGGCCACCCGCACCTGTGCCGGAGCCCCGCCTCTGCCTCGGCGCGAGGACTTAAAAGCGGAGAGCGGCAGGGCGGCCTGGCTCCACCACTACCTCCACCGCCGTCCCGATCATCTACGGCCGGATGGAGGAACCGCCGCAGACGCCGCCGCTCGAGTCAGCCTGGCCACCCACACCTGTGCCGGAGCCCCGCCTCTGCCTCGGCTCGAGGACTTAAAAGCGGAGAGCGGCAGGGCGGCCTGGCTCCACCACTACCTCCACCGCTGTCCCGACCATCTACGGCCGGATGGAGGAACCGCCGCAGACGCCGCCGCTCGTGTCAGCCTGGCCACCCGCACCTGTGCCGGAGCCCCGCCTCTGCCTCGGCGCGAGGACTTAAAAGCGGAGAGCGGCAGGGCGGCCTGGCTCCACCACTACCTCCACCGCCGTCCCGACCATCTATGGCCGGATGGAGGAACCGCCGCAGACGCCGCCGCTCGTGTCAGCCTGGCCACCCGCACCTGTGCCGGAGCCCCGCCTCTGCCTCGGCTCGAGGACTTAAAAGCGGAGAGCGGCAGGGCGGCCTGGCTCCACCACTACCTCCACCGCCGTCCCGACCATCTGCGGCTGGATGGAGGAACCGCCGCAGACGCCGCCGCTCGTGTCAGCCTGGCCACCCGCACCTGTGCCGGAGCCCCGCCTCTGCCTCGGCGCGAGGACTTAAAAGCGGAGAGCGGCAGGGTGGCCTGGCTCCACCACTACCTCCACCGCCGTCCCGACCATCTACGGCCGGATGGAGGAACCGCCGCAGACGCCGCCGCTCGTGTCAGCCTGGCCACCCGCACCTGTGCCGGAGCCCCGCCTCTGCCTCGGCTCGAGGACTTAAAAGCGGAGAGCGGCAGGGCGGCCTGGCTCCACCACTACCTCCACCGCCGTCCCGACCATCTGCGGCTGGATGGAGGAACCGCCGCAGACGCCGCCGCTCGTGTCAGCCTGGCCACCCGCACCTGTGCCGGAGCCCCGCCTCTGCCTCGGCGCGAGGTCTTAAAGGCGGAGAGCGGCAGGGCGGCCTGGCTCCACCACTACCTCCACCGCCGTCCCGACCATCTGCGGCCGGATGGAGGAACCGCCGCTTCCCCCGTCATTACGGTTATCCGTACTTGTTTCAAGATCGGGATGGGGGACAATATCGAGATAGGGGTTGGGGAAAGGATCACAGGGGGAGAGTAAGAAGACCTGGCCAGCCAGGAAGCAGGGATGGGACTCTGATTGTTGGATTTGGAGGGTTCCTAGGGGCCCAAATTGGTGTAGTGACGGGCATGGGGTGCTACAGCGGGAGCCGAGGGGCGGGCCGCTCTCAGAGAACACGGGTCAGAAATTTGGTTGCTGTCCCTTGTTCTGGCCCCCCGGCTACATCTCTGGGTCCTGAGCAGCCGGTCAAGAGTGACCCCTCCTTTAGGCTGCTGCTGGTGAATGCCAGATCAGTCTGTAACAAGGCTCCCCTACTCTCAGATGCCATCTTAGGGGAGCGGGCTGATCTGGCATGCATCACCGAGACCTGGCTGGTGCCTGAGGACGGAGTTCCTCTGTCTGAACTATGCCCAGCTGGGTTCGGTATTTGGCACCAGCCTAGGGAGAGGGGAAGGGGCGGTGGAGTCGCCGTGGTAGCCAGGGAATCACTGGGGGTCGCCAGAGCCACGGCTCCACTTATTCCGGGTTGCGAGGCCCTGTTCTTGCGGGTGGGCCCTAAGGGTCAGTTGGGAATCCTGCTCATGTACCTGCCTCCCTGCAAGGTATCGGATTCCCTGCCCGAAGTCCTTGAGGCGGTCGCTACGCTGGCATTGGAGGCCCCCAGGCTGATGGTCCTGGGGGACTTCAATTTGCCATCATTGGGGACCGGCTCAGAGGTGGCTCGGGAGTTCATGGTTTCCATGGCAGCCATGGGCCTGACTCAAGTAATTCAGGGTCCTACCAGGAGCAGTGGCTACACACCGGATTTAATCTTTTTGTCGGAGCTGTGGCTGAGTGATCTGAATTTACAGAAATTAGACATCTCTCCTGTGCCATGGTCAGATCACTATCTGGTGACCCTAGTCTTCCTGGGGGCGAAACTTCACCGTAGGGAGGCAGGGCCGATTAGATGGGCCCGCCCCCGGTGACTAATGGATCCAGAAGGATTCCAGAGGGAACTGGGGTGTTGTCCTCTTGACCTGCAATGCGGTTCGTCTGAAGCCCTTGTCAACTCTTGGAATAAGAGAGCGACAGCAGCCTTGGACGTAATCGCTCCACTACGGCCTCTCCGCGCTTGTAGGGTTCGATCTGCCCCCTGGTTCACAGAAGAACTAAGGGAGCTCAAACAGGCAAAGAGACGCCGAGAGCGCCGCTGGGTGAAGACTCAGAGTGAGCCTGATCGAACACTAGCTAGAGCAGCTATTAAAGACTACCTAGTGGCGATAGGAGCGGTGAAACGCCAATATTTCACCGCCCTTATTGCCTCCGCAGATAACCGCCCAGCGACTCTGTTCCGGGTGACCAGGTCCCTCCTTGGTAGGGGGGGGGGTCGGGCCCTGGTTGGCAGGGTTCAGCTGAGGCTTTCGCTGATTATCTGGCGGGGAAAGTCGCTCAGATTCGCTCGAAGCTTAATCCTGGCGTGGAATGCATGGAGCTGGGGTTGACCGGAGCACAGTCTGGCCACGTTATCTGGGATCGGTTCGATCCTGTTGGCCCTGAGGAAGTGGACAGGCTCCTTGGATCTGTTCGCGCCACAGCCTGTGCACTGGATCCATGCCCTGCCTGGCTGATTAAAGCATCTACGGCCGTGGCAGGGGGTTGGGTCGAGGCAATTATAAATTCATCTTTAAAGGAGGGGTCTTTCCCAGCACCGTTCAAACACGCTTTGGTGCGCCCCCTCCTGAAAAAACCATCCCTCGACCCTATGGTACTCACCAATTACCGGCCAGTGTCCAACCTACCCTTTTTGGGCAAGGTTTTGGAAAAGGCAGTGGCGCAGCAACTCCAGAGTGTCCTGGATGAAACGGATTATCTGGACCCTTTTCAGTCAGGATTCAGGCCCGGATATGGGACAGAAACTGCACTAGTCGCATTGGTGGATGATCTCTGGAGAGAGCGGGATGGTGGTCATCCGTCTGTCCTGGCTCTTCTCGATCTCTCAGCGGCTTTCGATACCATCGATCATGGTATCCTTCTGGGGAGGCTCCAAGGATTGGGGATCCGGGGCACTGTGTTGTCCTGGTTTTCCTCATTTCTGAGGGGCAGGACCCAGTCGGTGTGGCTGGAGAAGGAGGAGTCCAGCCCTAGGCCCCTCCAATACGGGGTGCCTCAGGGCTTGGTGCTCTCTCCTCTCCTGTTTAACATCTACATGAAGCCGCTGGGTGAGATCATCCGTTCCCACGGGGTGAGGTATCATCAGTATGCAGATGATACCCAACTGTACATCTCGGCCCGTGGGGACCCAAGCTGTGCAGTGGAAGTCCTTTCCAGGTGCCTGGAGGCTGTTAGGGTCTGGATGGGGGAAAAACGGGCTACAGCTGAATCCCGGCAAGACTGAGTGGCTATGGGTAAGGGGCCCTGTGTTATCTCGGGAGTTACCAACTTTGGTTCTGGATGGGGCAGTTTTGCCCCAAACAGACCCGGTGCGTAATCTGGGGGTCCTCCTGGACTCACGACTACTGTTCGAAGAACAGGTGGCAGCCGTGGCCAGGAGGGCTTTTGCACAACTTCGTGTAATACGCCAGTTACGCCCCCTCCTAGACCGGGACGCCTTGCTCATGGTCACACATGCTCTGGTCACCTCCAGACTTGATTACTGTAATGCGCTCTACATGGGGCTGCCCTTGGTGACCATCCGGAGACTGCAGCTGGTCCAAAATGCGGCGGCCCGAGTAGTGATGGGGTACGGACGCTATGCTCGCGCCGCGCCTCTGCTCCGGGAGCTGCATTGGTTGCCAGTATGTCTCCGGGTGCAATTCAAGGTGCTGGTCATTACCTTTAAAGCCCTATATGGTAGTGGGCCAGGATACCTAAGAGACCGCGTCACCCTAAGAATGTCTGTCCGTCCCACCAGGGCGGATCGGAGGGGCTCTCTTGTTATTCCATCGGCTAGGGAGGCTCGCCTCTCTAGCACTAGGAGGAGGGCCTTCTCTGTGTTCGCCCCGGCCCTATGGAACCTTCTCCCAACCGAGCTACGTCTGCAAACAGAGCTCCTACCTTTTCGCAAAGGTTTGAAGACCTGGCTGGCGGAGCACGTGTGGGGTCCCAGGAACACGGGATCCCACGTAGGCTGGCTGATTTAAGGAGACAGCCACCCCCTGTGACGTTTGGGATATTTGGTTTTACCTGTCATATTGTTTTAATCTTTTAAGAACTTTTAAGGATCTATTTGTGATTTTAATCCACGTTGTAAGCCGCCCAGAGTCGGGTGCTCCCGATTGGGGCGGGGTAGTAAGTGTAAATAAATAAAATAAATAAATAAATAAATCTGAAATATCCTGTTAAGATAAATGTGTCATGTCAACGGCTATAATCTAAAATTGCCTTTAAGACTTCCTTAATCCTTTGTCCATGCTGTAAACTCTAGAAGTCTCTTCTTTAGGATTCTGTCCATGTGCTCAATGTGAACAATGTTCTGTGGTTGAATATGAGCAATGTTCTGCTCTTTGCTCATGAAGGCATAGGCAGGTCTGTCCCGCCATTTCCACAGCATCCAAAATACTTTTGGGGAAAGGTCCTGGTAGTATCCTATGTCATTGCAATATTTAGTTCACAAATATGATAGGAAGATGCATTTATGCTAATATCTGCAGTAGAATAAATGACAAGTGCAGGTCTAGCTAGCGTAGCAAAAGCATTGCATGAGTGGCAGAAGTTGAAAGACCACGGCCTCTGGTCTGCTGGACCAGAGATGTTTCCAACAAGGAGCTGTAAATAATGGTGCTATGCCTGTGATGGAGAACCTTGGCACTCCAGCTGTTCTTGGACTTCAATTACCAGAAGCCCAGGTCATCACTCCTGCTGATCAGGGCTTCTATGAATTGAAGTTCAATAACGGCTGGAGTGCCAAGGTTTACCATCACTGTCCTATGTTGTCAACAATGTCTAAAATGTCAGCTACATACCTGCCTTACAATTATCTCTCAGGAACTTTGGCTTACAATGGTCTGCCTTAACCATGTTCACAGAGCTGCATATTCTACAATACTTTCACTGTTTGTGTTAAAGTCACCTGACATTCTAACAACTATAGCAGTAATGATATGACTTTTTCAAGAATGTTCTAATTTATTTAACATTAGAAATCACCTGTGTCTAAAACCTATCAAATACAATAATCTACATTCTTGTTTAGATATTTTAAAAAAAATTACAGCTAAGGTTAGAAAAGTACAAAATTAAACTATTTATAGAGAAAACTTTACAGAAGGTTAAAAAGTACCAGTTCAAGAGGTTCACAGATTTCTATAACTTCAGAATTGTGTTTTCCATTTAATTTTAGCTCAATGTGTTGCTTATATGAAAGTTATCAATGCATTTGCTTTATTTAGTCAAGTCCTCATGTCTCTATGCCTCTTCTGATGTGTGTTAAAAAGAAAGTTTGAGTCTCTGGCTACCAAAGCTATTTATGGCTTCAGTAAACTAAAATGGATAGAGTTAGTATTATTGAATGGTAAGAACAAATGCTGAGACTTGTCCCTTACTGGAATATCATACTGTATATTCTTGGGCATTCAGGGCAATTACATTTTCATTGTTCTATCTTCCAGGTGGCTCTTGGTGTTTTATAGCAATTGCTGCTGTGATCTAAAATTTCATGATCGTGGCTTCATGATTTGTGAAAATCTAAAAGTGAGGCAGAACCACTAACTTGAAACAAACAAAGAACACAAGAGCCATGCTAAATTAGATCAAGCTCTTATCTTGTCTAGCATTCTTTTTATTGCAAAGGCAAATCAGAAACCCACAAAAGCCCAGAGTAGCTCACAAACAGGTCACAGGGACCTGTTATTACCTAGCAACTAATATTAAGAAGCATGCTGAAATCAGAAATACTATACAACCCCTACGGATATTCCATGCATTTATTTATGTATATCTATTGAACTTTATAGGGGCTGCAGTGGCTTTGTGATAAAGATACTGAGCTTGACAATTGGAAGCTCAACAGTTTGTGACCTGAGTGCTGCACAACAGAGTTTGCTCCTGTCTCTGTCTGAGCTCCTGCCAAACTAGATGTTTGAAAGCAATAAATTGCAAATACTGTAGATAAATAGATACTGCTTTGGCAGAAAAAGTAACAATGTTCCATGGCTGACACATGACCATGAAAATGCAGACCCAGGCAGCACTGGCTCTTTGGCTGTAAACAGAGATGAGCACCACCTTGCAGAGTTGGACATAACTGGCTTTCAAGCAAGGGATACCTTTACCTTATTGTAATCTATACCATGAAATCTCAAGGTCCAAAAAAGAACAATTTCAAAGATGTTTGAAACAATATAACATGATTCAAAAGATTTTAAAACAATGTAAAATACACAGAGGAATTAGTAACCATGCATAACAACCAATGATAATTTCATTTTGGTAAATAAGTCTTATCCCACCTGAGGCCTTTTACATTCATGGCCATATCCTTTGGAGTTGAATTCGATAGTAATTTGATAGTAATTTGCTGGTAATTAACTTTAAAGCCCTACATGGCAGTGGGCCAGGATACTTAAGAGACCACCTCACCCCAAGAACATCTGTCCATCTCAACAGAGCGGACCGGAGAGGCTCCTTAGTTGTTCCATCTGCCAGAGAGGTGCATCTCTCTGGCACTAGAAGGAGGGCCTTCTCTGTGTCCGCTCTGGCCCTATGGAACCTCCTCCCAATGGAGCTATGTCTCCAGATGGGGTTGCTGCCCCTTAGGAAGAATCTGAAAACATGGCTGGCAGGGCAGGTATGGGGTATGGGGTGCACAATGACCCCAGCCCACTGACTGGTCTAAGCCCCTCTCCCCCCAACTTTTTAATCTGTAAACTGTAGTACTTTTAATTTTTTTTGAGATTTTAATCTTTAATCCATTGTGGTTTAAAATTTGAGGGTTTGGGGGGAATGTTTTTATGTCTTTGTTCCTCACCTCGGTGAGGAGGGTGGTGGATAAATATGAATGAATGAATGAATGAATAAATAGTTAAGTGATTTGGAGCACTTGGCTGAGGAGCCAGTTAGCAGGACTCTGATTTCCCACCATGTCTCCCAGGAAAAGATCTTGCCTGTGTAGTCTTGAGCAAGCGTTGCAGCCATAAAGCATCATCAGAAGAAGGGACGGATGAGCCACTTTTTAGTATATTATACTTTATAGCAGGGGTGCCCAAACTATGGTCCACAGGCTGTATCATGCCCCCAACACCAATTTATCCAGCCCCCAATGCCCTCGTTGTTCCCAGAAGTGGATGGGAGACACACCCACCAATATGCATATGCATCTGGAACCACTTCCTGGAGTCACAAAACCACTTCCAGGAGTGGCTGGTATGCATTTGCACATGCACAGAGATGTCCAGAGGTCACTTCCAGGAGTGGTAAAACCACTTCAGGAAGTGGCATGGATGGATTTGCACATCCACAAACACATCCAGAACCACTCCTGGAAGTGGTTCCTGACTTGCATGCACAAATGTGTCCACTTCAAGGGGTGTGGTCAGGCCCACTCATCTGTTCTGGGGGCGTGATCAGGCTCCCGGAACAAAAAGTTTGGGTATCCCTGCTTTACAGATAGGAGACCATGGCAATCGACTTGATGACATGTAAGAATTATTCATAGTCTCTGTGGAAAGACATACAGTACTTCCTTTTAACAGTCCCGAATATTCTACTGTACAGCTTCTTGGGGTGACAAATTTGAACTATTGTAGGAGAATGCCTACTTTTATGCATGTATGTCCAGAATTACAGTTGCAGGATACTGATTTAACCCCCCCCCCCGGATATTTATCATTCATTGGAAATGGAGCACCTGATAGTTCATCTGAATTATTCAATTTCAGCTGATCTATGGGGCATTGTGTCAAAAATGGTAGCTAAGTCAAAGGCAGCAGGCTAGGGAAGGAAATAACTACCCTACAAGCCTATGCCAACACATAAAAATTACCTATTCTGACTGTGAAGATTCCTTGTCACAGGCTTCTCCTTCTCACCTTCAATTATGAAAATGGAAAAAGTGGGGTTGTCAATTTATGCTGATTTATAGTTCTACTTTCACAATGTTGATCCTAAGACCAGTCATATCTCTTAGATCAAGGATTCTCAATCTCCAACTCATGGGCCAGATGTGGTCCATGGCACCATTTCATGTGGCCCACCACACCAGGAAGTGCCATGTGGTGGAGGAAGGGAAAAATGGCCATCCAGCCGCCAAATATATCTAAGGGAGTGTGACCCAGCCCCCAGCTTTAAAAGGTTGAAAACTCCTGTCTTAGATAGACAGAAATCCATGTGTTTCTGCTCTCTGATTTCATTTCTTGCTTGTTCTCACTAGCCTGATTCTGACATTGCCATATTTCAAAAACTGTTGATACCTGTTATTGTTGCACTCTTGAGCTCATAAGTGCTGGTAAATGAGGTGAGTCCAAGACTTTGATCTTCAACACCTTTGCAATCTATCAATATTCAAATCTGTTATTTCCTAAGCAAGCATAATTCAACTTGTAGAGGCTATCTGAAGCTGCGTCCAGTGGTGGGCATCATCAAGTTCGCACCAGTTCACCAGAACTGGTAGTAGAAATTCTGGCTGGCCCCACCCATCCAAGTTTTGAAATAAAGTAGTCCTAATTAGGGGTCCAATGCAGGGCTTTCCCCTGGCCACATCCACCATGCCACACCCACAGTGTGGTAGTAGGAGCCCACCACTGGCTGCATCCCTGTGGTGAATACAACTGTGGTTCAAATCATCAGTTCTATATGAAGAGGCTTTTCCATACTTGGCTAGAACTACAAGATGAATCAATTTGGTGAACATTTCTGCATGCTAGGGATCCATATTAGTGCTTCAGATTACCTTACCAATGTTGCATGTGAAACTAAAGGTCATAATATGAGATTCAGCCCAAGAGGTGTCTCTTTCAAATCTGGTTAAGAAAGGAAACCAGATAAAACAAATCTCTAAATAAATAAAAGAGCAACTAAGTTAAAGAAGTCTAGGGGATGTGAAGATACTTGACCTATTACTTGCTTATGTTCAATACAATTTGTTTAGAAATTGCAAAATAATTTTGGGAGGCAAAATTCTCTTTGTTCCAAGTCTTTTTTTCTCTAGTTCCTCTTTTATCCCTTCAGGTGTCAAAAGAGATTCATGGTTCTTGTTCTGGCACTTAACTGACAGTATTTGGTGTTCTTGTACTATTGCTTTGATGTTATCTTTCCACCTTCCTCTAGTCTTTGTCCACCTCTTTTCACATATGATTTGTATGATATGGACTTCCAAGACATTCTCTCCAATTGGACAAACCACTTTGTTTGTTGTCTCTGTATGCAGTTCCCTGTGTGCAACAGCTTATTGAGAGCATAACTTTTTTTTCCACCAACAATGCAAGGGTATATTCACTATTCCCTGGGAATCCACATTTTTTTGAACAGATGATTTCCAGGTTACTTAATTGCAAGCTGGAGAATACCTCATTAAAAACAACTGCAAGCTGGAGATTGCTAATGTCATCCACAGAGCAGTTATGCATTCAGACTCCTAAAGCTGCTCAAGCACATGAGAAAGATCTCATCTCCAGTGTGAGACCAGGACAAAAGTGTGGTTTTTTCCTCCTACAGTTTGGCTCCTCTGGTGGCTTAGTGGTTAAAATGCTGAGCTTGGAGACTGGAAGGTCTGGTGTTGATCAAAGGGCTCCACTTCGGGACTTGAAAGGAGCCTCATTCGGGCATCCCAGCAGAGTTTCTCCAGCAAAAATCCTTTCAACCCAGAGTAATTCTTCAGTAAGCTCATGTAGTGATTCACTTGTGTGGAAAAAGAATCAGAATTAAGCATCTTTCTGCATATCAATTTGGAAGTACAGTCAAACCTCGCATAAAGAGCGTCTTGCTTAAAGAGTAACTCGCTTAAAGAGCAGAATTTTCTCTGAATGTTTGCTTCGCTTAACAAATAAAACCAACCAAAAACTTGCTTAACAAATAAATCGGGGTTTGCAATCCCCCCCCAATTGATCACTTACAATGGTGTTTCGCTTAAAGAGCAAACTCGATTAAAGAGCAATCCTGTGGAACGCATTATGCTCTTTAAGCGAGGTACAACTGTATTATGTATGAATGGTAAATGGATGGGTTGATTATACCACTCTCAATTAGGTGTGCTGCATGCATTTGCGTCCTCCCATCTGAACATAAAGAGCAATCCTGTAACATTATTTTCAAAACATTTACTTTCAGATGGCTTTTATAGTTTCTGAATAACTGCACAAAAGCCACCCTAATCTTCCTCTAAATTTTGTCTAATTTCAAGATGAACATGATGTAACAGCAAGCTTTTCCCATAACTGTTCACCTGCACAAGAAAACATCCTCTTCACACACCTGATCTATTTGTTACTATGCAGGTAACACCTGTGCTAGCGTTGTGCTTATACATTTCCTCATAGACCTCTTTTATATGATTCATACATTTATTTTCAAAAGCCTGTAGGTTATCAGTGAGCAAAAGTTGAAAAGCCCTGAATGCTAGAAGAAAAACACCAGATGGCATAATGATATTTCAGCCTAAACTTATAATATCTTACATATTTTCTGAAATAAAGGTATATTCTCTGTGACTTGAAACAGGAATGTTTTTAAAAATATGCCAAAAAAAGAAAAGAGATGTCTAATAGGCAGTACCATACAAGAAAGCCTTCCCAGAAAGGAGTATAAACTATCCCAAGGGCCTAATCTGGTTTACAAAGGTTCCCTTTCTGGCCTGTGTAAATTCCATTAGCAGGACTTTCCTGCTCACTCAACCCTCCTGCCTCCTCATGGAAACAGGCATAGGGGGAAAAAGGTAGAGTCAAAAATTGCAGTTCAAAAATGATATTTCCTAACTCTGACCATGCTCTGGCACATTTATTAATGTGCTACTGCCATTATGGGTCAAAGATTATCAAGAACGTAGTGTTAATGTTATCACATTTCACCCTCTCTCATGCAGTTATTTTTCATGCATGAACTCCATGTCAGGAACCTTCAGGCTGAAGTCAGGGAGTGTTGACAGGTTCACTGCAAACCTGAAACTTGTTGGTTTAGAGAAAGGTGCTGTTGGAGTCACAACATCAAAGTGTTGAGATGAGAATCATTGGTGGTTGTATACCAAGTAGCACTCGAAGAGCCTTTCATTATTATTTGGTGGGTTTTTTCCAGGTAGAGTGAGGGATGATGAGTCAATATGTGGAATTCCAGACAGAAGTGTCAATGTGTTCTCCCTGAGTAGAATCCCTTGTGTTCCAAGACGTATATGGCTAATATCATATTTGACAAGACTCTCAACTGAGGACCAAATGACATGTTACAGATAATTCATAATTGGAACTTCTTCTTTCCTATCCTGATCTAACCCTAGACTGCCAAAATTAAGAAACTTTCTTGGCTTTGTCATTGGCCAAACTTAAGTCCTTATTGGTGTGTGTCTATGACAGTAATTGGCAGACCAGCAAATGAGCCAGATTCTGTATCTCTCTACATCACTTGGAGGACTCTGTGTGAATACACAGTGTGTTGTTGCCTGCCAATAGCATTTAAGCATGTCGGTCTTACATTTAGGCACTCCAACCCTCAGCCTACTCAGAGTCATCCAAGTGACGTAGGGAAGGTTGACTTCCTCAGCTATATTCTCCTTTAATGTTGTTCCTTCTCCAGTGAGCTCCTTCTTCCATCTTCTAATTTGGTTTTGTTCTTGCCATAAAGCTCTTCCTAGAACTCAAACAGTGGACTTGAGGCTCAAATCCGTTCAGAGGATGTCAAGGGTTGTTCTCTTGCTTAGTTCTCTCAGCATCCTCTGCTACTTCTCTCCTTATCTTAGGTGGAGTGATACCTACAAGAGGGTATCTTTTCTCAACTGGTGAGGGTTTGAGGCATCCTGTTACTATAAATTATGGCTTCATAATTGGATAAATTATTCATGCAGTCTTTTGTGACTGAGAGATAAGACTTAGAAAAGAAGAATATGTCTGTACTTTGAAGACGAACAGCAAAACAAAGCAACATTACAGACAAATTATGGGAGGTGAGGAAAAAATGTGCTATAATAGTGTAGCAAAGTTATCTCCAGCTCTGTTGCTATACTAGATGAAGAATACCTGTCAATTGAATTGGCCTAGAACAGTGGTGACAAACCTTGGTACTCCAGCTGTTTTTGGACTTCAATTACCAGAAGCTCAAGTCAGTACACCTGCTGGTCAGGGCTTCTGGGAATTCCAAGAACAGCTGGTGTGACAAGATTCACCACTGAGGGCCTAGAACATAGGTCCTCAAACTTGGCTCTCCAGGTGTTCTTGGACTTCAATTACCAGAAGCCCTATTCAGCACAGCTGCTGATCAGGACTTCTGGGAATTAAAGTCTAAGAACATCTGGAGAGCCAGGTTTGAGAACCTATTGCCTAGAATCAGCATTGGCTGAGGTGCTATTTGAGTGGCTGGTTCCCTGCCATCTACAGATTGACCACCATTGCAGCAGGTGAAAGATTAAGAAACAGGGGAGATAAGAGTAGGAGAAGTATGCAAGAGGAATGCCAAAGAGATTAGATATTTTTGCTCCATACAGAGCAGAGAGGAAGACTGGCTGCTCAAGGATAAATACATGACTTGAAAGCAGAAGATGAAAACCTGAGGTGGACCAGGTTGGGCATCCCCTTGTTGTGGCATGCACCCATGCTAAGGGACAGTTAGAAATATGGAGGAACATTGGTTTAATCTGACAAATCCTGGCAGCTATTCCTAAGTGAAGCCCAAGCTCCGAGCACAGGCTACAGAGAACATCTCATTGCATCCTGTCAGAACTCCATGGAGTGGGGCTCCTGGAAAGGCAATTGGAGCAGAAAGCTCAGGAAGGGGAGTTATAGACCATGTGAAGATAAATCCAGTGGAGTGACCAGAGATGTTCATATAAGCACCCTCCATGGTAAAGTGTTTTCTATGTCCTCATGGGTTTACCACCACCTTCACAGCACAACTTGTCTGGCAGTTAGCTGAAAAACATGTTGAAATCCCTGCAAATATGACTGCAAAAGGAAGGAGATATAGTGATGAAATCAACTGTAGTTATATTTTATCTCATGCTCCAAAACGAAGCACTGTCCTGAAGTTATTTATTCTGAAAAATTGACTTGATATAAAAAGTTTTGCCCTGAGATCTACATTTCTCTTAGGTTTTCATATATTTGCATGTTTGGTTTTTCTAGAACCATTTGCTGCTTCTTTTGAATACATATAAAGTCATAATTCTACACAGTGACAGACTCTTTCCAGCAGAGATCTGTTTAATGCTATAAATGGTGCATTATTGCTTCAGCAGCTGACAGTAAGTTGTAGCATTGCTCTCCTTTTAGAACAAAGATGGCATTTCTGTGAAAATCTTCTTAATAATAAAATAAAAAAGAGAAGCTTTTTTAAAAAAGATGCTTCCCCTAAAATAGATATGATTATCAAGAGAACTTTAACATATTTTAATGTTTGCATTCATTTTAGATCTAAAATGGGTTTTCATCAAAGTACAATCCAAGGTTAGAAACAAATGAGGCATCAGCTCCATAATTAGAAGCAGAACTTCCTTAATGTTTATTTTTCCTACTGGAAGGTTTCTACATCTGTACATGTTAACAATTAATTTACTTTTCTTCAAATATTAGATATTGTAAAATAAGCCCTAGGTTCTTCCTAGGTTGAATGCACCAATATAAAATCTCTGCAACAATGCATATAATCTTTTATTACCTTCTAACCATAAAGCTGGAGTTTTCACTGCTTCTGCCTAAGATCACATGAAGATGACTCCTGGCCATGGTTGTACTCATTCTGGCTGCATGACTCAAGTAACTGCAGTCACACAAAGAAACATTTTTCAATCTCTGGTTTAAACGACACCTTAGCTAACAATGAGTAAACAAATACTGCAAATGGATTTGATATTCAATTATTAGCTTTGTAATTTTATAGCAACAGGTCTTTTTAAATGCCTTGTGTTTTTTAACAGTGAAACTCAATTAAGAAATTTAATAAGGAAAAATACGAACTTTTACCACAGGGAAATATGACAAACTGTTTCTCTTCTCAGTGTTAAACCAAAACTAAACTTGCTAAAATATGAACAAGTGGAAGAAAATATGTTACTTATAGGGGAAAAGTAAAACCCTCAGCACATCTTTCAAATATGAGACCACAGATCTACCAAATGCAGGACAAACATTTGATGAGCTTCTGTTCTGACACTAACAAAATATAGAGAGACTTGGGAATAAAATTTACCCACCAGGGTAAAAATACAGAGTATTTTACCCATGGAGGGGGAAATGATACAATGTTGTAGTGTACTGATACACTTGACTAAAATAAATGAATGAAAACCTCTTTTGATTAACAAAAAATAAAAAAATAAATATGAAAGGACAATCTTAGAATCACACTATTCCTCAATTTGCACAACTATCAGCATTGGTCAGGACCTTCAGCTGAAGGTAATAAATTTTACTTACGGATTTTGAAGAGGTTGCTTTGAAGGCGTATTAGACAAGAAACAAAAGTAAAACAATTAACAAAGACAAAATCGTTGCAACATCTTACAAACTGTTATATCTCAATGTGAGTTTTTATGGATTAAATCCACTTCCTCACACGTAAGAATGAGACTACATGACAACCATTCATAAATGATCTCAAGATGAGACAGTGATTGACTAGACACTAATTGCAATATGGATGAGTCAATGGAGAATTTCCCGCTTTAAGAACCATGCTTGGACAAGCTTCCAAGAACAAAGCTTCATTGGATAAGAACTGGATATCAGACTTAGATCTTGACCCACACAATTTGCATCTGTGTTGTTATCTGTAGCCTAATGTTCTTGCACCAATCTACTATTGTCACTTTTTACTAAACTGTTCTCCACCGGAAAATAATCAAATATCAACAGGTTTTCTAAGTTATTATAAGGTGGGAAATCCCTCATTTACTCACAGTTTGTTGTGTATCCACTACCCAGAAAACTCTGGAAAGGGTAATCATAAGTCAGAATTGACTTGACAGCACATAATTATTATTATACTAATTCTATTGTATTTAAATGTTCTATTTTTCTTAAAAACAGATTTATAAAATACCTTGAGTCTCAAATCTGGAATACAGGTGGAATAAAAATACAATGAATGAATAAATGAATTTTTTCAGCTTCTGAAATTACAAGAATACCATTAATGTACCTGCTGAACATGAGCAAGAAATATGTGGTCTTTCAGAAATTGTTGGCCTACAACTCCTATGGGCCATACAAAATGTATCAAATGGTAAGAAATGGGGACAGCTGCAGTTGAATAACAGCTGAAGCAAGGCCACAATCCCCTTTCTGAATTAGATTATATGCCCTCTATACAACTGATTTCCCAAAGGTGTTCAGTCTATTCAATAAGGAGCAGCTGATAAATAGATCAACCAGACCAGGAAATAAGAGGACTGATTCTACCGGGGGGGGGGGGGGGGAATCTAAGATTTGGGAGAAAAAATACTTGTTTCCACAGAAATCCCTGGAATCCACTATTCTACATGGTCAGTAGGAGACAATTTTCCCAACTCTCTGTCTGCATTGCAAGAAATGCACTTTAATTTCTTCTATAGTTGTAAGAGGAAACACAGTGATATTCTCAAAAACAGTTGTTTTTATCTTGGACATTTGATAAAGAAGTGCACTGTTTGATTCAGATGCTGTGACTGCTACAGAAATTGGCCTTAGAATCTTTAAGGAATTCTGCAGCTGAATCCAGAAGACATCCTCCTCAAGAACAGTGTTTCTTATACTCCTGGGTAGTTTAAGAGCTTCAACTATTACTGTTTCTTGAAGGGCTTCTTTGTTTTTCAGTAAACTTTCAAAGGAAATCACTACTCCACCCCACTGAGCTTCAGCATCACTATTTCAATCTTTGTATTTTCTACTTGCTTTATCTTGAAAACTGCAGCTATAACTTATCTTGCTCATCTATAGATCATTGAAGGGTGTCAAGTTTCATAATATTATCAAGAAGCAAGTACAGTATAGTCTAGGGATTCTCAACCTGTGACCCGTGGCACCATTTCATGTGGCCCCCACTGCCTCCACCACACCCAGAAGTATCATGTGGTAGAGGAAGGGAAAAATGGTTGTCTGACCCCCAAAACTGTCTGAGGGAGCATGACCCAGTCCCCAGCTTAAAAAGGTTGAGAACTCCTGGTATAGTCCATGAGATGCAAACCATATTGCAGTAATTTGTAGACACTCATCCATTATGATCTGCTTTTATATTGTTGGCATTGTCAGTCAGCAAAGCAATACTTTACCACTCCCAATTTTCTGTAGGACTTCACATTTTTACAACTTGATATACTCTGCAATATATCTGTTCTCTCATGTTTCCATGCTTCAAAATTTTCTGTTGTTATCACACAGTTTATAGTCTTTCTATCATATTTGTCCATCTGTTAGTGCAAGACGGTGCTTTGTTGATTTTTCCTTGCACAAATTCCCTCCTCCTCCTCCTCCTCCTTCAAGTGTAGTATCTGTTCCAGATATTGGGTGTCAATATGGCAATAGTCTTTCTCTTCTTAACTTCTCGGAACAGTTATTCCAAGGACATGCCACACCCATCTCTCAGGTTCTACAGCTATGAAGTCTGTCTACATCCAGGGCCTCTCTTCCCATGGATCTTTCATTGCAGAGTGAGTTGGAATATTCTATACTTTATGTTGTCTGTCATGATATGACTAAGGTATTGGAGCTTTTTTTTGCTTAATGGTCTTATACAGTTAAACAATGGTCTTAAACAAACTCCATTACACATTAATATTCTGACCCCAAAAGAGGTTTGCTCAAAGAATGCTTGCTGGACAATTGGCAATTCTCAAGCTTTCTGCCAGTATGAAGTTATTGAACATGGTGCTCTGTTTCTTTTGTTGTTGTTGCTCTGTACTTCATTCCAGTGCTTTGGAGACCCAATGAAGAGAACATAACATAACCAAACAAAACCATCCACAAGTAAAAACAATACTGAAACCTTTCTTCTTTTGTGACAATAGCACAATAATAAATTTTCATTTTCATCTCCCCACATTTCCCATGGAAAAGAAAACACAAAATAAGGTTGGGGGGGGGGAAGGATAGAGACAATATAGGTGGTTCCCCCCCCTGATTTTCCCCTCCTCAGACCTTCACATCTTTAATCTGGGGTGGGGAAATAAAAACTTCCTGGGCTCTGTATATGTTGAAATATGGATTGTAGGAACATTATTTTGTCCCAGTTGCTCTAGCATTCATGTACTCAGCCCATATCATGTATTTTCAGCAGGGGAAAAACAACATATGCATTATGAAGCTAATCTTCTAATGGTTTTCATTTTTGAAGGCCATAAACACATTGCTATTTGGAAACCATCCACTACCAAAAGGTAAAACAAGCATATAATTGAAAATTATGAAGCAACAATTATGCAGTGTCTATTTCAAAAGAAGCAAGCATTTCTGTAGGTGAATGTGACATCTAAAAATATTCCTCCAAAACAGAAGTTCACTTAATGTGCAAAGAGAACGCTTGCAAAAGAAAAATTCCCAATCACTTTAGGGGAAAATCACTACATGCATATAAAGAGATTTGCAAGTTTGAGCTGTAAAATCCATTGAAGTCCAGGGGGAGATCCCTGAGAGAGTGTACATAGATTGTGAATAAAATTCTCTGACAGTTCTGCCCCCCCTTTCTTACGTGCTGTCAGGTGGCATTCAACTTATAGTGACCTGATAGGGATTTCAAGGTATATGAGACATTTAAGGATTGGTTTTACCAGTAATACCTTACCAGTGAATTTCAATGGCTGAATAAAGATTCAAACCCAACTCTCCTAAATCCTAGTCTGTCATTGCATCCATTACCAGTGCTTGCTTACCAGTACCTCCATTAGTGTTGTAGCAGTTAACATTACCCTTATTTGAAGGTATAGTCAGTCAAAAATAATCATAAAAAAGTACTGCCCCACCCACCCCATGTATTCTCAATAGTGATGGCTAGTGTCATATTGGGACTAGCAAAAGATAGCATCACTAGTATAAAAACTATTTGCCATACATTGCTATTTCCCAGGCTGACAATGTACCAAATTTCAGAAAGAAGGAACTATTAAGCAGACTTCCCAAACACCACAGGTCTGACGCTGAGGTCAAATAAAGTCAATGAGATGATTATTTATCTATTTATCTACGTTGGCCCTTACAAAACCGTATTCTTTTTAGATTTTAATGTTGTGTTTTAATGATGGAAACTGCCTTAGATCCTTGCTTAGGGGAAAGTGGCAATATAAATAAATAGTTATAGATTGTAGTTTTAACTGCACTCATGATAGTTGCAAACCAGCCCAGGATTTCTTTTCTTCATTTATTATGTGCACAGTTAAGTATTTATAGATATGCTTATAGGAAGACATAGTGTTTTCAGTGGAATATTTTAAAGATTATCCTAGTACAGTATATTCATTCAGTTTGTTCTGATTCATGCTTCACCTTTCTTCCAACCCTGTGGCTCAATGATGATAAACCGAATTTAAAATTACAGTAAAATCAAACATACAATAAGAACTTTATTCACCAATTCAAGTTAAAAAGTCAGTAGTTAAAAATAGTTTAGATTTACAATTATAGTTTAATTTCGCCAGGTTTGACCTCAGAACGTCTTGGTCATTTATCTGCCTTCCATACCATTGATCTAATGTGGAAGAGATCTGTAATTCTCTTTCTTTTGAGAAACAGTCATAGGAAGAGACATCAATACTAGGAAAATGAAAGGCCACTTGGTCAGGTGATCTGGTTGTAATATCCAAACTGATCATTTAGAAGCCTGATTAAGAATAAGGGATTGATATTGAAGGCCTGCACAAGCACTCACAAAATGTTTGGCTGTGTAGTCTGCATTGTTTCACACAGACATTGCTGAATGCAGATTACAAAGCAAGTATGCACGAACCATTTGAGTTCAATCTGAGGGTCTATAGATTTCTCTCCGTCTGTACATTTTGGGCTGTCTTGGGCTCAAATGAAATTTGTGCTCCAGATATTTCTCACTGCAGACACATTCTAAATATGTGCATACATTTGAAATGTGTATCAATACACTGACCTGGATAGAAAGCCACTCACCCACGTTACCCAAAAAGCTTTCCTGGTGTGGGTGACTGCCAGGAGGGTGAATATGCTGTAGTCAGTGAAATTTGTCTCTCAGGCCCTTCTCCCATACTCAGACTGCTTAGTGTTTCAGGGAGACTCAATAATATCCCAAGGTTTTATGTTTTTGGCTTGCATACCAGTCCCGCAAGGTGGCACAGACTAAACACCCACAAAATACAGTAAATGATTTCTTGTGTTGTGGTCCAAGAACTGGAGATAGTATCATAGAGATCCCCACTTTCTGCAAGGAAGCTCTCAGCTTCAAAGAGGGTCATTTTGGGAGGCGGCATGTGATTTGATTTTGTATTGTGATTGTTGTTTTGTTGACTGTAAGCTGCCCCGAGTCACCACGGCAAGTCTAAATAATAAATAAATAAGTCTCTGGCTGCCTGTTTTCAGATTTTATAAAGATATAGCCTTCTGCCTTTCCCCCATGTAACATTCAAGCAAATGTCTGGCTTGAACATCAAGTCATGAACAACTGCCTGAAGAAGTTTGTGAGTTATGAAAGCTTGCATTCTGCATTTGTGCATTCCTTTGATTTTATGGATGGTCACATGGCCAAGTCTTGCTAAGTAAACCAGCTTTAGAATTTTATTAATTATATTTTTAAATCATGCAAAATTTCCAAAAGGATTCAAGGAAAGGATATACATGTAAGCTAGTTCAAAACCTCTAAAAACAATAGCAAAAAGTGAAGCCAATTCATTCTACAAGAAATAAGGTTGAATATATTGAAACCCAATCTCCAATTAACCAATAAAAGTTAGCGACTACTACTCTATCACTTCTACTTTAGCATAGTTCCCAGGCCTAGGTAGAGCACAGATATCATAGCAAGAGAATAAAACCTCTGAAGGCAAAGCTAAGCTAGACTGACCTTTCTTCCTGCTCTGATTTATATCCATCATTCACCCCTCAAAGTTTTCACCTATCAGAATCTTAAGTCCCTCTAGAAGATAATAACTATTATCAAAGTAACTTGCTCTCTCCATTTTTTCCAAAACCAGTTTCTCCTAATTGGCAATTATTTGGTGTGTTGACCTTGAGATACATTCTTTTCTCAGGAGATAATTTCATAGCTGTGAGGCTTCAAAGGGCTGCAGTTCTCTCCATCTTCCTGCCTCCAGTGCCCATTTGTACCAACTAAATGAAGTTAGCTCTTTTTGTAAGGAGCTTCAAAACCCCAAATGCCTCCATCGCCCCATTTCTTTACAATGTGACCATTGGGGGGGAGGGGAGGAGGAAATCTATACACAAAACATTGAGAAAACATTATTTACAGTTGACATTGACCAATGAACAGGAAAAGAAACACATTTTTCTCAATTTTAAAACCTGACAAAATCTGGCACTGACTAGCTAGAGATAAGGTATGGAATTTCTAGCTGTACCTCTTAGTCTCAAAATGTCAAGCAACAATCAAAGCTGGAAAAATCCCATAGGATAAGGGTTCCCTGTTCATAGTAAAAATAAACATTATGAGGTGGGCATTATACCTGGAATAAAACAACACTAGAAGCTAAAAACAGCAAATTATGACAATATTTTAAAAATTAAGCGGCTATCAAATTGAAAACTAATGCATAAAATGGTTTACAATCAGTCTATAAATGCATTTAAAAAGGCCTATTTTAAAGAATCTTCTCTTAGGCACAAATTATTGACGTTAACATGCTAATAATACACACAGGCAAAGAAGTTTCCCACTACAGTAATACCTCGGATAACGCTAAGACTTGGTTCCACAAGTCTTGCTGTTATCCGATTTTTAGTGTTATCCGATGCATGTTAAAATCCTATGGGATGGATCGGATAATGTTAAAGCTCCATAGAGATACATTGTAACCGCACAGGCTTTAGTGGTTGTTATCTGATCCATCCCATAGGACCTTAACGTTATTCGATCCAATTCTCCTCCCCAGATTACTTAACGTTATGCGATTTTAGTGTTATCCGAGGTAAACGTTATCCGAGGTATTACTGTATTTGCAATACACACAAGCAAAGAAGTAAAGGCTGTTTCCCTTTTGCATTCACAGGGTTGCAATGCTGGCAATGCAAAAAGGAATCAACCTTTGCCCATGTGTGTTTCCGATGGAGGAGCTGGCTGTATCATGTATTGCCTGATGTGGCACTTCCACATATCAGCACAGTGAATACTTTCACTGAATGTATCTGGAAGTTCAGAAGAAGTTCATTTAAAAAATGTTTTCACATGCAGTTCGGGAATTAGGATATAAAAACATTTTTAAAATTGCACTACCCCTACTACCCCTGACATGCTGGGGAAGTATTTAATCCCTTTCTCCTGACATTCAGGGGAAGTATTTAATCCCAGGAGGAGCATGTTTTAGGGCACACAGTTCCTCCCTCTTTCTGATGTTTCTCAGAACAATCTAGACTGTACTTAAATAGAGTAGTGGAGAAACTCAGAGGCTCAATAAGAGAGACCAATCTTAACTTCTAGCTAAGACTTAATTTAAAAACTAGTTAAAAATAGCAACAATTTAGATTTTGAAGATGAAGGATGGGAAAGCAATTTAGTTTGAAAAGTATGTGAAATGAGAAAAGTTCCTGTTGTGACATACAGATGCTTTCAACAGCTGAAGAATTTTCTCTTCCAGTAACAGTTTATCTGCAAAATGTTTTTATACATAGTGACTAAACTGCTGAGCACAACATCAGATAACTCTTGATGCTCTTAATGCTAGAATAAATAGTTATTAAAAAGTGTTTATCTTTCACCTCCATACTTAAACTGTTTATGCAGAAGAAAGACAAATGAAAATCAATGAAATTTACTTCTAGGGAATCGCATTTAGGATTACAGCTCCTCTATTTGGGCTCAAATGGTTAACTAACATCATTCTTTAAATGCTACTAAATGCAAAAGAGAAGGAGAAGATATAACATCTAATTTGAATGTGACAGTCATTCATCAACATGAGCCATGGTGTCTAGCAACAGAAATCCAATGCCAGCTATTGGCTAGTCAAAGAAGTATAACGATTAAAGTCTGATATATAGCCCATATCACATAAGATGGAATAGTTGCCTCTGGCCCATGGCTTTAAATCCTGGTGGCTATGAGAACGAAAGATCATTACTGACAGAACACATTACAAGCTCTACATGAGGAAGCTTAGAGCTCTGCTTTCCACAGAAATTGGTCAGTAAGATTTACCATGGTAATAGAATAAACTATGCTGACCTTCTCAAGTCACTGTGTCACTGAGGCATCCTTTAAATGAATGCAAAGATTGATCTGTGCACCTTTCAAAAGAGAAATGCATTACAACCAATCCATTCCTGGTTTAGGATTCTATCAAGTGAGGTGGTATTTGTTTACACACATACACACACACACGAGGGGGGGGCACAATAAGGATGAAGAAATAATAATTTTGAAGTATAATAAAGGCATAGCTGTTCAATGTATGCACTTTGGCCCACTATAATTTTTTTAGCTAAGACAGTTTTACTAGATTTTGCAATGTAAAGCCATTTATGTTGATTTATTGAAACATTTCTAGGTATGCTTTTAAGCTATACTTTTGGAATATGTTTTTCAGCTTTGTGAATTTTAATGCACTTTATGTTATGTAAGCTGCTTTGGGAGTGACTAGTAGCCCTTTTGCTGAGATTTTAGTGCTAGAATATGAGACCTCACTGGTTTATGTATGTCCTCCCCCTGCCCACGTGGCCTGCTACCATAGCTCATTTAAAAACAAATAAAGTGTGTATTATTTAAGATAGAGAAACACAAAACTATGTATCAAAGGAGCTGCTATACACAATACAGAACACTCCTAGTATCCAGGTTAATATTTTCCTGCCTGTATTACCTGATGTATTTTGATGTTAAACAACGACACAACAAAATGGCCACCCATGGGTTTATCAGAATTCATAAGACCGGTTGCCAGATAAAGGAACAATACACTGAGTTTTCACCCCTTTCCCCATGAATGAAGATAGAAACACTGGAAAATAAATGTTTGTCTGAGAGGAAAATGTCACATCTGGGAACAGGGATTTTTCCTTGCTATCGAAGAACAGAGCACACCATCCATCACTACTGCTACGGGTGAAGACAAATGTTGTTAAGTGTTGCCAACCCACTGAATCAATGTCTAACATAGTCACACAGGTTGCCTTGAACGGTTACATATTGATTACAGACAGATCCAAATAGTAAACATTATGTATAATAAATAGTTTGTGCAAGAACATCTTGAAGCCTTCCAGTAGGGACCAATGTTTTTCATGATTTATGACCATCTTTATTTTGCCAAACCAAAGAATCTTCCACAGAAAATAGGTTGCATTCAATTGAATGTTGTCATGTTCAGCTATTCTATAACTTCTCATATCACAACATGTTTTAGAGATTGTATTTATTCATTCATTCAGCCTCTGTGTGGGATAAAATAGGCTAAGGGACGTGATTGCCCTGCTTTGTATGTTCTGCTAGGTACCACCTTGTACAATGGCCCTTATGGTACAGTGATTAAACTGCTGTATTGTAGCCAAAACTGCTGATGTTGTGAGTTTGGTCCTGATGGGGATCAAGGTTGACTCAACCTTTCATCCTTCCTAGGTCAGTAAAACATACCCAGCATGTTGGGGGCAAAATGCTAATTACCTTGTGAACCAGCCTTGTGAAGCACACTAAATGCAATTGCGATTCCTAGAAGAGACAGAAGTCTTTCCCCCTCCTCAGTGGAGATAGTCCCCAAAGTGTAAGGAACCTCTTGCTTAAATACCTATTTCGGTGAAGACCCATGTTGTATGCCATCTCCTTTAGTTAAATTTATAAATTGAACCACTATTACATATTCTGAGTCTTCTTTTGTCCGAAAAGGAAGGAGGGATAATTTGCATGCCCTGTATTGTTGTTTTATGGGAAATTATGACTTCATGATGCTCTTGCAATTGAGCAACAAATATTCAATGCATCAAATTCTGCTTAAGCTAATCTGTCCCTCTTTTGCATATATTTAAACCTTGGTTGCCTCTTCTGTTGTTTGAGGGACATGATCTCACACCTATCTTTTATGTTTGGCATAAGACTGCCACTTTAGATCGCTTGCCTTTAGACATCTTTGTTGCCTATATATTTTTTGCTTCCTTCCTCCATTGATAGGGTACGCATAGTACTCCTTCTGTAACAAGGGTCTATATATCAGAAAACAAAATGAAACAAAATAAACAAAACAAAAAACACTGTAGCGCTTTAAAGACTAACTGCTTTTTTTTAATTGTTAGCTTTCGTGGATCAAGTCCACTTCTTCAGACAAGGAGAGAAACTTACAGGCATGGTTTTTATACACCAAATTCAGGAGTCAAAGGGAGAAGGGTGTGTTCAAGCAAAATGACAGACAAGCAAGCACAACAATACAGCTTCCCACAGCTTGAACACACCCTTCTTGCTTTGACTCCTGAATTTGGTGTATAAAAAACATGCCTATAAGTTTCACTCCTTGTCTGAAGAAGTGGACTTGAGCCACGAAAACTAACAATAAAAAAGCAGGTAGTCTTTAAAGTGCTACAGTGTTTTTTGTTTTTTTTTATTTTGTTTTATTTTGTTTTCTGATATGCCTGAACCACAGACTAACACGGCTACTATTCCAAAAAAGGTCTATATAGGCAGCCATGACCAGATGGGTGATGCTGAGAGCGCTGAAACTTATAGTTCCTCTCTCATTCCAAATAGATGATATTATGTTTAACAGCACCAAACTCATTTACAGCAAGAAGGCAAATAGGCAAATACAAGCACTGTACCCCATGCTGATGCCCTGAGTCTGGCTCTCGATCTAAGTGTAGGTCTGAGACAGGTTTTAGAGAGAGAGTTAGAAATTGTCTCATGTAGTTCCCCAAGGATGCTTTCCTGTCTGGCATTTATGCTACTTTTTGGCTCTAATACACCGTATTAAGAACCATGATTCACCACCCTTTTGCCTACATAATTAGCAACACCAGCAGTAGTAGAACTTAACTGAAGCATTGGGGTTAATTGCCGCTAAAAAAGCACAAAACTCACAACAGTGTAGCTTTTCCATATACTTAAACAACCAATCCCACCTAGTATCCATAATGCATGAGAATCTCTATTAATGAAATATATTAATGAAATATAAATAATTTGTAGAAAATGTCTAATGACCTTTTTAAATATAAAAGACAGAGAATGGGGTTTTGGGGGGTGGGGTGGGAAGAGGTGTGTGTGTTAATCCTTAGTATCAGATTTCACTGCTAAAGACTCCTGCTCATTGTTCACTATTGTCCTCCCAAAGAAGAATTCTGAAGAACCTGAAGAGAATAAGGGATGATGTTCTAGTGCTAAGGAAATGATTACAAATTAACAAATTCTTCTTCTTTTGTGTGCTGATCAAACCCTGGACTATCAAAATGAAAACACTTTCTTCACTTTCTGGTTGCCCAACCTTAAGTATTCATCGGTGCATGCTTCTGGCAGTAATCGGCAGACCAGTAAATGAGCTGGATTCTGTATCATTCCACATTAATACTGCATGTTCTTTTCCACCTGCAGCCCTCATTTGAGCATGTTGGTTTTGTATTTAGCAACTCCAACCCTTAGCCTATTCAAAGTCCACTAAAGGAGGTTGAGTTCTTCAGCTATATCCTCTTTTAATGTTGTTCCTTGTCCAGTGAGTCCTTCCTCTATCTTCTAATTTGGTTTTGCTCTTGCATGCCCTAAAGAATGTTGGTTCTTGCCATAAAGTTCTTCCTGGATCTGAGCCAGTGGACTTGAGGCTCATATCCCTCTCATTCAGAGGGTGTTGCAAGTCATTCTCCTGCTTAGTTCTCTCAATGTCCGCTGCTACTTCTGTCCTGATCTTAGGTGGAGCAATACAAATAAGAGTGTATATTTTCTAAACTGGTGTAGGTTTGAGGCATCCTGTCACTTTATGCATGGCTTCATTAACAACAATGTCAACTTGTTTTGTGTGTGTAATTTCTTTATGGAAATTTTACAAAATTATGTATAAATTCCAATGAAACTGTTTTGCTAAAAATATTTAAGTGGAAACAGGAAGAAACAAGGCAACTAAGAGTTTGTAACAATGCTAAGAATTATTTCAGCATGAGATTTCATTGAATACAGACTACTTTTTCAGATACATGTGAGGAACTGGCATATCAGAAAACAAAAAAATTAAAAATAAAATGCTGCAGGACATTAAAGGCTAACTGCTATATTTTTACTGTGAATTTTCATGGATCAAGTCGTCTTCTTCAGACAAAAATGTACAACTTCCAGGCTTGGTTTATCTACACCAGATGCAGGAGTCAAGATGTCACAAGGCAAATGGATCACAAAGCAATGAGGTATAGAGTAATCAAGCAGAATGACAGACAAGAATGCATATCAATAGAGCTTCCTACAGCCAGCAGTAACAAATGATTATTCAGATTAGTTTTAATTTGTGAGGAACTGTTTCATTTTAGCAAAAATTCATGCTTGCTATTAAGATACTGTAGGATTTTATGATAATTTAGAACTAACTAATGTATCTATCCCAGGAGTTCTCAATATTTTAAAGCCGAGGCCCAGGTCACACTCCCTCAAACAGCTTTGGGGACCAGATGGCCATTTTGCCCTTCCTCCACCACATGGCACTTCCTGGTGTGGTGCAGGTGTGGGGCACCTGAAATGGTGCTATGTGCTGCATCCGGCCCATGGGCCATAGGTTGAGAATCTCAGATCTATCCCTTTCAAAATGTCTAGGATGAAATATGTTCAATCCTGAAAAATCAAATAATCTATGGAAAAAGATTGTCAGAGTTGATTCTGAGTGCAGAGTTAACTCTTAGTACATGTTGCTCTCTGAGTGAGAAACATGCAACTTAAATAATAGTGATATGAATAGGAACTCACATCACTATTATTTGAGCTGCCATGTTTCTGAATGTCAGATCCACTTGGGAAAATACTAGGTAGGGGCTGAAATAGAAACTGTACTATTGTTTTGGAATTCAACTAACAGACTCTTCCAGTTGACAGCAAAGGCTGGAGGATTCTGAGAAGCTGTTATCCAGAAAAGTTAAAATATGGAGAGAAAGAAACTCATTGACACAAACATTGGAGAGACTTGAAGATTATCTATCCCATAATTTTAAAAAAGTTAAGATTTTTATAAATCTCAACATTTCCATAGCCTTTTTCTTACATTTAACATTTTACTTTTTTTAATCAAGGAAGTAAAGAATGGAACCAGACTGCCTAGCCCTGCTTCCTGAGTCCCCTCTCTGTGTTTTTTAAATCTCTTTTAATGTTTGTAATTTTTAATCTTGATTTTTATATTGTGTTTTTATTGTGTTTTAAGTGTTTTTAAAGTTTGTTAGCTCTGGGTCCTTGTGAGGAGGGCGGCATAATAGCTTGATAAATAAATAAATAAATAAATAAATAATTAAAAAATAGACCCCCTGCATTTGGACTTTTTGGTGCTAATATCCATAGAATGTGCATAGACATTCGTGTAATCTGGAGCTCCACTGCCAAAGGTCCCCAAAATGTGTGGAGTATATGCAACTGATCATTTTCTACTTTCTGCAGACATTCATGGATTGAGGGGTGGTGGGGGACATGGCTGTGCCGTGTGTATGATCCTGGGATAGGGCTGTGCAATGGGTCTCCTATTTCCATTTGTTTGAGTACATAAGTAAAATGTTTAATGCCTTAATAGAATTTATAATAATCCAATGTCAAAAAAGGTTATGGGGTTCAATGAGCTGAAAACAGAACAAAATGAAATTTGAAGCAAAGGCACCATGGTAAAGTACAAGGGCATAATAACTGCCCTAAGTCAATGGATATTGACACATGCACATGAATATTAATTACCTGCCAGACACACCATCAAATAAGTCCTTTTACACAGATGACACATTTCTCAGTGGAAGACCTTTATTGACTTGGAATATGTCTTGAATGCCAACACAGCCATCAAGCTTGATTACTCGGTTTTCAAGTAGGTTCCACCTCTATAATGTCAGTGTCACTCAGTGACTAGATATCATCTCAAAAGGCCAAAGGAGGAATTACAGCATTAGTGCAGCTTATTTCAGTGCTTCAGTTGACAAGCTACTAACCTTCTATAGTAACTCACTCGTAATGCCAACAAAGGTGAAGTCACACAATATGAGCTTGAAATAGACAGCAAAAGTGAAAATATTGTAGCTGTCCTCTTTTAGTGTTTTTGTTGTTAATACTTTCAGCTGCTGAATATTGTGCACCTGTTTGACTTAATAGCACACATACCAACAAGGGTGATGTACAGCCAAACAATGCTACACTTATCATTACTGAAACTCTTCA
This sequence comes from Furcifer pardalis, assembly GCA_030440675.1. Taxonomy (NCBI): domain Eukaryota; kingdom Metazoa; phylum Chordata; class Lepidosauria; order Squamata; family Chamaeleonidae; genus Furcifer; species Furcifer pardalis. Next base: position 99,379,364 of record CP126891.1, read on the forward strand.
TCTTACATCAACTTGGTAATATTCCCTTACATCATCTAAGAAGGGAGGAGGCACTTAAAAAATAATGGTCCAAATACCTACCCAACAACTATCTTCCCATTAATCTGGATATAAACACTTATTTGCTAAAAGGAAAGAGCTGAAAACATGGCTGGCAAAGCAGGTGTGGGGCACCAGTGACGTGGTGTCCCCCGCCTGCTGGCTGATATAGCAATATCGCTCCCTCGTCCCTCCCTTTTTAGCTTTTAGTGTTGGGTAATTTTTAGTACTTTTAATTGGGCTTATGGGTTTTTAAGTTTTACATTGTGTTGTGGATTTTAACTTTGTGAGCAGCCCAGAGTCGTTTCGAGTTGGGCGGCTATATAAATTGGATAAATAAATAAATAAATAGTTGCAAACCTGAAAATCACTGACCGAGTTGGCACATAAACATATACAGGGTAACCTTGACATCATCACCAAATGGTGTTTAGAATACCAATCTAATCCTCCTAGAAACGCATACCTTATTGATGAGCCATAATTATTTGTATCAGTAGAAGAACAGTATATTGCCGTATATGCTGTAAGCCGCCAAGAGTCGTTTTCATGAATGAGGCGGCATAGAAATCTAAAAATTAAATTAAATTAAATCATTGTGTAGATAAAGCAGTCAAGCCTTTTGATCTTTGAATGCACACAATTTTTCCACATTTCCCACTCTTAATTTGGTTTACATGCTGAAATAGACTAACATGACTATCTCTTTGAAACGGTAGCCAGTGTCAGTCTGTGCAAGCATATCAGACAATAAACAAAACAAAAAGACAAAAGTGTAGCACTTTAAAGACTAACTGCTGTATTTTCTATGTCTTGAGAAACAACATTTGTTTACATTTGGTGAAACTGTTTGCACAAAGCCCTCCTATTCTTCCTTGTTTTTGGCTGAGCAGTTCACACCATAGTCCCGTGATGGCAAACCTTGGAACTCCAGCTGTTCTTGGACTTTCAATTACCAGAAACCCAGGTCAGCACTCCTGCTGATCAGAGCTTTTGGGAATTGAAGTTCAAGAACAAGTGGAGTGCCAAGGTTTGCCATCACTGCGTAGTCCTGGTTATAAAAGGAGGAACACAAAAACTCAAGGTCCCCCCCTCCACCATCATTTACCAGACATTTCACTGAAAGCCAGGCATAATTATATTTAGCAAGAATACAGGATGAAACACTCTGGAGGTCCTTGCATCCTAATTATCATCTGCATTTATAATGCATAGGAAATTCCCTCAGCATTTGGTACTAAGCTTGTTATTTAAGAAGCAAAATAAATAAAGGTAAATAGGCCCATTTAGACCTCAATGACTCACACTTGCAGCTTTGAAACTTACAAGTAACACCACAGCAGATCATCATCATATTTCAATCTGCCAGGCAGTAAAAAAAACAGCCTCCCTGAGGTATTAAATATTTCTGAAAACTCCTGGGGAAGCAACCTTGGAATGAATCATGTAACATAAAAGTCATTTATGCAACATGATTTCATTCAGCCTCCACTTATATTATTACAGTAAATAAGTGGGCAAATGCCAATTGCAGCTTTCAGTACTAATGTAATCATGCACTTCAAACGCACTCACAATATATCTACAGCCAATTTTAATTGCATATTCAGTTGAGCTGGTAATAGAGAAAACAGACTTAAACCCTGTACCTTTCTAATTAAAAAAAAGGTGGTGGAGGAGAGAACAGGATTGTGTCAAGAGCCTGTCATTTCATGAATGTGACAACAAAGGCTTGAACAATTTCCTTTTAATTTTACTACTGTCTGAAAGTATTCAGGGTTTAATTTGAACCGGAGCTCAGCTTGAAATGAACTTTGGAAACTCATTTCAGTGCCACAATTCAACTACATCACAGAAATGGGCAAATGCAGTTGCTGTTCCAGAATATGTTCAAATTTAATGGATCATATTACAACAGTGCTGCGGAATTCCTTTTGAGGACTTATCCCGATGATCCACAGGGTCTATGGCAGGGGTGCCCAAACCTTTTGGGCCGTGGGCCGGTCACGTAGTTCAGGGGGATGGTCACTATTGTCCGGGGCCAGATCCAGCCCCTGACACCAATTCATCCATCCCACCAAGCCCTCGTCACTCTTGGAAGCGGAAGTAAAATGCACATTTTACTTCCGCTTCCGGGAGCGATGAGGGCTTTGAGGGCTAGATGAATTGGCATCAGGGGCCAGATCTGGCCCCCGAGCTGTAGTTTGGGCACCCCTGGCCTATGGTACAACAAGCTGCAGGAAAAACTAGCTTCTAAAACTAATAATTCTGAGATATTAGATAAATATTTAAATCTGGAATAGCTTTCTTACACAAGTTTTGTCTCATTTTATTAACTTGATTCATTCTACTGTTTGCTTTACTGTCTTTCCAGCAATTCAGATGCAGCTATTGCCTGCCGTTTAGCCTTTTAGTACTCCCTCTCTTCAACATTAAAAATACATGCTTCAAGAGTGGTCCTGCTGGATATACTTTTTGATGCTGTGAGCATTGCAAAAGAAGATAAAATGGCAAGGGAGGGAAAGAAGCTTAAAGCAGAAGGGATCATCTTAATTTTAAATGCCTTGGCTCTTAGCAACTTGATGTGATGCAGCTCCATTTAAAAAGAAAAACAGTTTTTGGGTGAATGGTGCTCATCCATCAAGGTGCTTGATGCCAGCAGAGCAAGTACTTTGCAAATCGGTCCATGATCTACCCTAGGGATTGGTGCTGTTCTCCACTGGCTAGATCTATTCCACTATAGTGCTTTAGATTTATCCTTGTCATTGCTGACTAAGGGGCTGTGGTTGCTCAGTGGTTAAGAAGCTCGCCTTGTTAGCTGGAAGGCTGGCAAGTTGGCAGTTTGAGACCTGGGTACTGCATGACTGATTGAGCACTGGTCTCTGTCCCAACTCTTGGGGATATGAAAGGAGCCTCATTCAAGCATCCCCTGAGCGGAGTTTCTCCAGAAAATATCCTTTCAACCCAGAATAATTTATGACACAAAATTATTATTACTGTGGACTGATATAGTATATGCTGATAGAAAAAACTATATTAGCACATGTCATGGCTGTACATGGACCCATATGCAGAAGCTAATTTCCACTAATAAGAGAAGTGAGCAACATGAAACAATAAAAAAAATCTCCATTAATTAATATGGATTGCTAGGAATAGAAATCTGAACTGCTGAAAGCTGTATTCATACATTATTTAAATCCTACCCAGGTGTTACTAAACCCACAAGGATGAAGCAGGATCCAGATTTTTAGTCTAGGGATGGGGAGGGGGAAAGACTTTTTGTACCTCTTGAGGCACAGAGAAGGCAATACTATGTTGCCTTGAGAAATCACAATTTTTTAGGCCAATGGAGCATTTTTGAGAAAGAAAATACGCATGGAATTACTTGCACGTTATCCAATATGAATGATTGAACATGTGTAGAAAAATACACAATTTTCTGATAGATAAACACTGGTGAGGTTTAGTTAATAGGGAAGAAATGTGTTTCATAAGTAAAATGCATAAGAACCGTGGATGTTAGTGGGGAAATTTGGAGATAGTTGCATGTGAATCTCCCTTTCCCTCAGTCTTGTATTCTGTTACAAAACAAGGTAGAAAAAAATGCTAGTGAGATTCATAAAAACAGAAATAAACAACCTCCCCCAAAATCTCTAGTTTTGCCTTGCCCTTGGACTCTTCACAAGAGGAAGAAGCTTGAGAAGTCAAGGATTTAACCTTTACAGCATTCTCCATGAATAGAAAAATGTCCTTGATACAGAAGCATACCTCTCCTTGTGTGAAGAACTGAGAGATGCTGCATAGTCCTGTGTATGTGTCCTGAATCCCTGTCATATTTGTATTGCCTATTTGACTGTGTTTTGCATGAATAGGGCTATATTGTCCTGGGTGAAAGTATGAAGTGTGCACTAGGCAGTCTCCTATTTAAATTACTCTCTGAGAATTACATGGTAAATCATGATTCTGAATTAAAGGATATTCAGTTTTATTCCTGAGTTCCCAGAAAATGAGAATTCACCTAGCAGCTATTTTAAATGGCACTTTAGCCAGTTTGATTGTTGATGTAACTTATGTTCCCAGGATAGCTACAGATTGTTCCTGGGTCTGTTTCAATATTTTGACTGGTTTTGACCCTAAAGCCTCTTTAATTATTCTGAAGGATGATGTGTGCTGCAAAAAGAAGAGAGGAAGTTTTGCTACTGTTAGTTTTTTGGGACTTCTCAGTGATGCTCAATTTCATTATTGGTATCCTTTTAGATCTTCCATCTAGGATATGGATTGGAAATATACTGAAAGTCTGTGGGTCTCCTCAGTTTAACAATCTGTCTAATAATGTGATGTTAGGATTGTTGGAAACTGCAATCCCTCACATTCTCTCTAAAGGGAAATGATACGTATGTGCAAATTATGGAAATCATGACATATAATAGCATTTCTTGCCTCACTCTTGTCTAGAGACAGGGAACCACATGAGGATTGAAAATTTCTTGTTGGAATGCCTTGTTGAATTGAGACAGCCTGAATTAATGGGAAGTTAGAATTTACCATGTATTCTTTACATTCTTATTGGAAGAATTATTGTCATAATTTTGCCTTCTGAATGTTTTATGAAAGTGTGAGGGAACTTGAACTATATAGTGTGGCACTATACTCTATATTGATGTCAAAGGTAATGACATGATTGGATCCTGATTTTACCCTAGATCCCACAACCTTTATGGTGAACTTTTTCCAAGGTTTTTCTTTTTGTTTGAAAGAAAAAAAAGAAAGAACTGCCTCTATTGTCTCATCTTAAGCATGTGTCTGAAGAAAATGTGGAGGAGAAGGATTATGAGAACTATGTCAGTTAGAGTGAAAGAACACAATTATAAATTAATCTGGAGGTGGTACAGGACTCCAATGGGGCTGCATTGAATGTATAATATCTTGAGCAATAAATGTTGGAGATGTAAAAAAGCAAGAGGAACATATGAGCACATGTGGTGGAGTTGTGAATGCTTAGACAGTTTTTGGGGAAAAATAGAAAATGAAATCAAGAATATACTGGGTATGCAGCTTGAATTGGGGTCGGAGACAATTTTGTTAACAGAGATAGATAAATATAAAATGAGTAATTATAATAAGGAATTGATGTCTGTCATGTTATCAGTGGCCAGACAGTGTATAGCAAAAAACTGGAAGAATAATGAAAAGTTAAGAATGCAGGACTGGTATAAAGAAATGTGGGACTTAGCTGTTAATGAAAAGCTCACCTGGGAATTAAACCTCAGAAAGGGCAAAATGCAAGGTAACAGATTCTGGAGGATCTGGAAACCATTTATTGAATATGCGCTGGTTAAGAAGAAAGGCATGGCCCCTGTACCGGAACAAAATGATTTTTGTAAACTATGAGGATACACAATTCCCCGGTCAATGTATATAGCACAAGGATGATAATAAAGATGTGAAATGTAATAGTGTAGGAGAACAATTTGTATTAGTAAATTGGAGGATAAACAATACTATTGTATGAATTTGTACTTGTACTTTTATTTTATCTTAACTTAGATTGAGTGATGTTTGCTTATACCTTTTTCATGGGTAAAGATTTCAATGTAGTATTGTTACTTATGTCACTTCTTTTTATGTTTTCTATTGTTTTCATGTACATTTATACTTGTTTTGCTTTATATACCTAATAAAAATTAATACAGAAAAAAAGCATGTGTCTGGTCTACCAAAACATTACTCAATGTTTTAGACACAAAGTATGCCTTGAAGCCAATTTCCTTTTCTGTCTGAGAATCTGGAGAGGTGGAATTTTGTATGAGCACCAGAGGATATTTTTCAGCTACCTTAGCACATGAATGTTATGGAGCTTGCCAGGGCTATAACCTGTCTTCCTTCAGTATATATCTACAAGAATTCACTGTTTGAGGTTATTTAAAGATTTGGAATCATGTGCTATGATCAGTATGCTTAAGAAATCCAGATCAAGTACTGTACAGTGGTGGAAATGTTGAATCAGTGGCTAAGGTCTATGAAGGACTGGGTAAAAACTAAAAAAAAGTTCAGCTTAAATAAGATGTAGATACCATTGGTCGATGTTTAATTTGCTCTAAATAATGGTATACAATGGTATACATAGTTGATTATTCCTACATTCAAAGTGGTGCTTTGGATGCAGGATAGTCTCTTCCATGAGCACTGTAATTTCGGTGTTCTTGTAATGTGATTGATTGACTACTCAGAGCATAATATGTCAGGCTGCGCTAGCCCTTGAAGATTGTTCAGAAAGGTCAGTTGTTCAAAAATATTCTTACTTCACTGCTGTGTGGGATTGGCTGAAAGGAATACACCAGTGCCTAAACAGTTTCATTGACTCCAATGCAATGTGCCAGTTCTCATTGGTTATGCCTTAAGATATTTAAAGCAGGGTCCCCAACCTTTTTTGCACCATGGACCGTTTTAATGCCATCAGGGCTCTCTCTCTTCCCCCCTCCCCAGCCTAGTTTGGGACAGCCCATGGTCAGTACCGGTCTGCAGCCCAGTGGTTGGGGACCCCTGATCTAAAGGACCCCTTACAGTATTTCTATACTATCCTGCCTACATATTAATATCTCTCGTTCAGGCCATTCTTTGGCTTCATCTGATTTTATCAGCTATTCTTCCATCTGTACAACATATTTGCCCAAAGTCCAATGCTCTCTTCCATGTCATTTAATAGCAATAACCAAACTTTAAAGGTTGTGAAGAAACATTCTGCAATACTAGAGTTCATATCTTTTTACACTTAAAATGTATTTAAGCATAACTTCCTGTCTTCTGTGAAATACTGTTACAGCATTTTACAAATCTGCAGGTTTTGTCACATGAAAAGGCCCCTTGCCTGAAATCCAGCCTACTCCTTCTCGTGTAAATAAACATGCTGCCCCCTTTAATTAAAATGAGGATGGATAGAACATCTGCCAGCAATTCCTGAGGAGATTATTTTCTATTTCAATGTAAAATTATAGGAACATCAAACTGTATTTCTCTTCATTTGCAGACAAAGGACAGATTTTGTTCAATTTCCCTTTGTCAATTGCCTTGCTAAATGGCATGTGCTGCCAATAGTTTTGAACTGCATATTGTGTGAAATGTATGTTCCCTTTTGCCAGAAGTCAAAGAAAGTTCAGAAAAGGGCTAGTTTGGAATGTTTGTAGAAAATTATCATGCACCATGTCTATTGCCAGCTAGTAATCTGTGAGAACAAATTTTGCCAAGGTCAATTGGACCCAGCCGGGAACTACAGGCCTCTATGCAGGAAGACACAGTAGACACTTGTACCCTACCATTATAAATCAGATTTTAGATTCTTTCCCAAAATCCAAAATTCTCAAAGAAAATTTTGTGTTCCCAGCATCTTAGATTAAGGCAGTGGTGCCCAAACTAAGGCCCGGGGGCCGCACCCGGCCTCCGGGCCTTAGTGACTAGTTCCCTGAACCACATGATTGGCCCACGGCCCAAAAAGTTTGGGCACCGCTGGATTAAGGAATTCACAGGTATATGCCCTTTTTACAATTATTGAGAAACAATAAACATAGCAAAGGAAAAACTACTATTGTGGGTTCGATCCTGACAGGGATCTACATTGATTCAGCCTTCCATCCTTCCAAGTTTGGTAAAATGAGTACCCAGCATGTTTGGGGCAAAATGCTAATTACTTTTTGAACCACTCAGAGAGTGCACAAACTTCTATGGCAGGGTGTCCAAACTTTTCAGACTGTCACAGGGTTCAGGGATCAGTTACTATGACCTGGGGTTCGGATGCGGCCCCTGATGCCAATTCATCCAGCCCATGAAGCCCTCATTGCTCCTGGAAGTGGAAGTAAAATGCAGCATGATTATGATTTCCACTCTAACTATTTAGTTCAAAGCATCAGGAAAACAAGTGATGTAGTATTTTTTTGCACAACTTCATGTAATACGCCAGTTACGCCCACTCCTAGACCGGGACTCCTTGCTCATGATCACACACGCTTTGGTCACCTCCAGACTGGATTATTGTAATGCACTCTACATGGGGCTGCCGTTGGTGACAATTCAGAGCCTGCAGCTGGTCCAGAATGCGGCTGCCCCGGTTATGATGGGGTGTGGGCGTTATGCTCATGCCTCACCATTGCTGCAGGAGCTGCACTGGTTGCCAGTGTGTCTCTGGGTGCAATTCAAGGTGCTGGTTATTACCTTTAAAGCCCTATATGGCCAGGATACCTAAGAGACCACATCGCCTTAAGGACATCTGTCCATCCCACCAGAGCAGACCGGAGAGGTGCTCTGGTTGTACCATCAGCTAGAGAGGTGCATCTCTCTAGCACAAGGAGGAGGGCCTCCTCTGTGTCTACTCCGGCCCTATGGAACCTCTTGCCAAGTGAGCTGCGTCTCCAGACGGCGCTGCTGTCCTTTAGGAAGGGGGTCAAGACCTGGCTGGCAGAGCATGTGTGGGGTATGGGCCAGACAGTTACCCCAGTTTGTTGGCTCATTTGATCCCCCTCTTTCTGTTTGTCTTGTTTTAGCTTTTTAATTTTTTTAATCTTTTAATCTTGATTTTATATTATGTTTTTATTGTGTTTTAGGTGTTGAGAGTTGTGTTAGCCGCCCTGGGTCCTTTTGAGGAGGGTGGCATAAAAGTTTGCTTAAATAAATAAATAAATAAATAAATAAATATATTGGCATGCAGACTTAAAAAAAATAAAATCAGGTACTGTGCTCCCCTCCCCATTGAGTGCGCTGGGACTTTTACTCTTCATTCAGTCACTAGCATTAAAAAGTCATTCTACTTGGCACAATGAGCAGCCTAAGCTACCTCTTCTGCCCCAGCTGATTATTGCCATTCTTCTGCTTTAAGGCAACTTTCTGGGGAGAACCATGGGCTTGTGAAGGGGAAGTAGTGAAGGGGGAAGTTGTGAAGGAGATTGCAGAATCACAGTAATCTGTGACCAGAGCTACGTCTATCCTGATTTCAATCACACACATTTTATTGGAAATGTTCATGATTGTGCACAACAGCATGAGACATCACTGATTTTGTAAACAAACTATCACTCTTCTATGTGTCTGTTATTGAACAAACACTACACCTAGCCTATTTTTAGCCTATGCACCACCTCTGTTTACATTATTGCAGAGTTTAGAAGTGTTACTCTTGTAGGCTACAGGTCCCAAAAACTCCTAGTCAGAATGACCACCTAGCCAGCTCTGAGAACTTCCCACCCTCCCTGGCTGGGAGGTTCTTGGAGTGGTAATCCAAAATGTAGATTTTCCAAACTCCACATTCTGAGCTGTATATTTTTCATTTGTGGCATTGTTAACAGTATACATAATAGCAGGAGCCACCATATTTTGTTTTGTTTTGAGCAGGTAGAGTGAATTTGGCTTCCCTGTTTCTTTGCAATTTGAATAAGGTTTTTTCTTTTCTTTGTGGTGAATGCTGATTTCTTCACTAATTAGAATGCAGTCAGTTCTGGATAATATACTTGGAGCAGCTCCATCTAGAAGAAATACAGGAACAGATGAAATGTTACATTACTTTCATGTGAGGTGTGGTACAGAGGTGGAGGTGGCACGTGCCCTTTAAGCCTGAAGCATTATTTAAATCAGGGGTGCCCAAACTTTTTGGGCCGTGGGATGGTCTCATCTTTCAGCGGGCTGGTCACATGGTTTGTCCCACTGGAAGTGGAAGTAAAACACACCTTGCAATCTGTTTTGCAACAGATAGGTTTTGCAACAGGATGAGATAGATTTTATGCTGCCATTTTCTCTGCTTAAACCAGGGGTGCCTAAACTATGTCCATGGGCTGGATCCGGCCCCAAGCACCAATTCATCCAGCCTATACCAGCCTCATCGCTCCTGGAAGTGGAAGTAAAACATCCCTGTAAAACACATGTTTTACTTCTGCTTCCAGGAGTGATGAGGGCTGTGTGGGCTGGATGAATTGGCAGTGGGGGCCGGATCTGGCCCAAAATCCATAGTTTGGGCACTCTTGCTTTAAGTCCTTAATGTCCAATTGACACATAAAACCTGGACAGGGCTCATAAGTCTTCACAGCCTTCCTCTATGAAAGCAGAATGTTTGGTAAGCACTGGGCCTCCTTAAACCTATCATTACTCAGAAAAAGGTGGTGCATTCTTTGGAAGATTTCAACAGAAAAGTCTCTTAAGGCTAATGATTCCACTTTGTAGAATCTGCAAACAGCCAAGGACTTCTTAAATATTCTATTATCTCTGGCAGAGAGAGGGTTGATGAATTATAAAATGGCATTTTAGACAGATCATCTGCTTGCATGTAGGAAAATGGTACAAAGGCAATAAACAAATGAAAAAGAAGAGAGAAAAACTTTTAAAAACTTTTTCTATTAAGGCTGCACTGCTTAATTACCCTTTTGACTAGATGGAATTTAATTTGAGGATATATATATAGAAATGCACTGTAAATAACATTGTCATAGTACATCGAATCACCTCTACTGACTTCAGATTTAGCCAGTGCAGTGATCTATTAGAACTGAGCAGCATCCTTATTTGCTAAAAAACCAACTGCTGTGGAAAATCAGACAGATGAAGTCCCTGCACCGTTGACATCAAAGGGCCAAATATGTTGAAAGGTCAATTGTACTTTGCAATTAATGTGCACCATCTTTTGATGCCCTAAACAGGACATTCTGAGCAGGATCAGGTTCACAACACATAGGATTAAGGCAGTGGTGGGATGTCAAAATTTTTACTACCCCACCATGACATCATCACAGTGTGGGCGGAGCGAACATCATGACATCATGGGCGGAGCCAATGTCATAACATCATGATGTTGTGGGCAGGGCGAAAGAAAACAAATTTAAAAAATAATAAAAAATAAAATAAAAATAAGCACGCACACACACACACCACAACCCACCCACCCACAACACCAACCCATAAATAAATAAATAAATACATACATTAAAATACACCCACCCACCCAAACACCCACCCATCCATAACACAAATCAACCAGAGCTTTTAAACCAGAGCTTAAAGCTTATTCTGGCTAATCTTTCTCACACTAGGTCAGATAGAATGAACTCACCACAAGATGGCTTCATTTTGACACTTTTCAACTTTTCAACAGTTAAAGAAGTTAGGTACTAAGTCTTTGCCTAACAAGTTTTCTAGGATATCTAGGGGAGCAGGCTATAGGGAGCTTCAGGCTAGCAGCTTCTCTTCCTCCTCTCCACTTGGGAGGACAGCAAGGAGGCCGTGCATATGCGCCAAGCACTGTAGGTGAAAAGGTAAGCCCCGAAGGTGGTTCCCCCCAAAAGCTGCAACCGGTTCTTCGGGACACTGGGAAAGGTTAGTACCGGTTCTGGAGACCTGGTGAGAACCTTTTACATCCCATCGCAGGATTAAGTTTAATTTTTTCCTGCTGATGTGATCCTACTGAAAATAGCCCTTTTTCCCATTATTAACCTTGGAGAAATGGCAGCTTCCCTTCATACTAAGAACACTCTGAGGGGGATATGGCTGAGCATTGGTGTGTGTGTGTGTGTGTGTGTGTGTGTGTGTGTGTGTGTGTGTGTGTGTGTGTGTAAACGGTTGTTCTCACCAGACATGACTGCCACATCAGTGGTGTAGCAGAATCACTGCTTGCAAGTTCAAGCCCTTTCTGGATAGCAGGAACAGTGCCATTATCAATATTACCCAGGGATTCTCATTTCCTATAAGGTCAGTTGCAATCTTTGGTGTGAAGGGAAACAGTGCAGTATAATTGAGGCAAGCTATCCCTCCTGTGATGTTGACTATTTCAGAGCAGTTTGGTCTTGAGTAGATGATTGAGACTCATTCAGTACTTATTAATATGGACCAATCCATTTGCCTGCATTGATCGACTTTCCTTGCTGTGTCTATTTGGTATGTGTCTGTGCATGGCAAGAGCTGGGTATGAAATGGTTATAAATAGCAGCCAAGTTCCAAACTTATCACTGCATCACTGGCCACATCTGGTTTGTTTCAAAGTAAAGAGTTGGTCTAAATGAGTGTTTCCAAACCTTTGGTTTATGGACTTCAATTCCCAGAAGCCTGAGTCAGTACATTGGCTGATCAGTGCTTTGGGGAATTGACTTTGACTTCTGGGATTTGAAGTCTAAAAACCAGAGGTCAGGAAACACTGGTCTATACTCTCCTCAGATTTAATGGACTGGAGATTCAACAGACAAGATAAGAGATACCTCACAATGCATTTCAAGAGGCTTGCTTATGAACTCTCTAGAAAAATTCTACAGTAGTTTGACAGTAACCTTAATTATTTACTACTGTCTTAAGCTTCTTTGTTAGATTTTTTTATATTTCTTGCAGCAAGTGATGGCCTTGACCATTTGTAACAGCCTTGATAATTGGTTCTCATGATTTATGAAGCCTTTTAAAGCTCACTTACTTCAGATAATATTCCTTTATATTATTAAACAGTCTTTGGCTTGGCTCACCCTTTACCCAGTGGTTCAATGTTGTTACCGCAAATTTTGAGATTCTAACACTTCATTCTATTTAACTCCTTAATAAAGTTACAATCAGAAAAATCCACTGTACACGCATGGAAAAGGTATGAAAATAGAGGGAGAAGCCAAAAGTTTAATTGATAGCAAAGAAATAAAATCATACAAGGTTTAATTGGAAACCTCTCCAAAAGGAGGGGGGGAGGATTAGCCCACTAGTCACTTAGACTCTGGCAAGGAATGTAAACCTAATGATGTCACCGATTGTCTCCATTGTCTAAGGCTCAAGAGCTTGCCAAAGGTGTGAAATCCTTGCAAAACTGGTTTCCTGATAACAAAGCAGAAATTCCTTTTCATGCCTTCACAAACAAAAAGGAATTAATGCCTGAACTTTAAAATCATACATCTGGTTTGATTCTCCTTAATAAAAGTTTAATTAAACATTACTATATAACTGACCAAGGCAGAGAATATATATGGGGGGAAACCAACTATCAATTAATAACAAGTTTAAGGCTTAATATAAAAAGCCTCAAAGGTCTATGTGAGCAATTGCATTAGGAGATGGTGGCCTTCGGGGGGGGGGGGGGATGACTCATCGCTAGAAACAATAGGGACTAATGTCTTGTCTTTATCCCCTAAAAGCTCAATGGAAACTTACCTGAGAATGACCCCAAGAAGGAATGTGACAATTTAAGGATTGAAGAGACATCTCAGCCTTTTACAATATTTCATCACTACCATTGTATATGTAAACTGCATTGTGTGCTCTTGAAATTACCTTTGCACAATTTTACTAAACTCTGTAACATGCAATCAAGAAGTGTAAATTACCTTTTTAATTGCCCTCATTTTAGTAAACAGAATTTGCTCCTGCACTCATTGTTCCAGGTTTAAGTGGTCTTCAGTAAGAAGTGTATAAATATTGTTGTACAACAGGAAGAAGGGAGGCTCTGTCACAGCAATCATGATGGAGCCCCCCGAGATTGGTTTTTCATTAAAACGTTTGAGGTGAAGACTTCTGGTCTATAATACCGGTCCCTGTAGATCAGAACCCTTAAAAGCCAATAAAACCAATTTTGTTTTGATCAAAACCATGTCTCGGTGTCAGTTCTTTTTGAGGTTAATCCATTCTCCACCAAGAAGTGAACCTAGCCCTAATTTTGCAGTAACAGTGATTCTTATCTACGGCTCATGGAAAACAATTTGTATGGAGAAATGCTGTGTATGTAACCCTTCAGGAACACACCCACAGTTTTTCAGGGGCATTTTACCCAGCTGTAGAGGAATATTTATAGAGTCTTAATGGCCATACAAACTTGATTTTTTTGTAATAATAGCCATGTTAGTCTGTGGTTCAGGCATATCAATAAAAACATTGAAGCACTTTAAAGACTAACTGCTATATTTTTATTGTTAGCTTTCGTGAATCAAGTCCATTTCTTCAGACAAGGAGTGAAACTTACAGACATGGTTTTTATACACCAAATTCAGGGGTCAAAAGGAGAAGGGTGTGCTCAAGCAAAATGACAGACAAGCAAGCACAACAATACAGCTTCCCACAACCATCAGCAACAATAGATTGTTCAGATTAGCTCTAAATGTCTCCCTTTCAATCTCAAAGGTGCTGAGAAAGCCCATTCTGGTCTCTGATCAACCTTTGAGCTGCATGTCAGAAAACAAACAAAGACACTGTACCTGGTTACTTTCTGTTTTGCTAAAAAGATTTTGCAGGAAGGTTGTAATATAATATATAAAATATCTAGCAGCATATAGCAATCTGTGTATCAAATTTGATAATGTCCCAGAAATCCTTCACTAATATTTAATCTCCTGCAATGGGTGTCTAAGAGGTGGATATATTTGATTTCTGCTGTCTCCCTTTCAATCCTAGTTTTGTAGTTTCTCTGTTCCAGAATTGTAACTTTCAGATCTTGGATAGAGTGCCCAGGTCGATTGAAGTGGTTTGAGGCAGGTTTCTCTGTGTTGCCATTCCGGATGTCTGATTTGTCTCCATTAATTCTTTTGCGTAAAGATTGTCCTGTTTGTCCTACATAAAGCACAGATGGACATTTTTGGCAAGAGATGGCATAAATCATATTGGCAGAAGCACAAATAAAACTGCCTTTAATGTTGTGTGTGGTGTCGTTGGGTCCAGTAATACTATTTCCAGAGTGAATGTGGGGGTATAGTTGACATCTGGATTTGCAGCAGGGTCTAGTCCCCATATCTGTTCCACTTCTGTGTAGTCTGTTGTGTGTCAATAGTTGTTTGAGATTAGAGGGTTGTCTAATAGCGAGTAGGGGTCTGTCACCAAGAGCTTTGAAAAGCGAAGCACTCTTGTCCAAGATGGGTTGGAGATCCCTCGTTATGTGTGTGAGGGGTTTAAGTTGAGGGTTGAAGGTGACAACCAGTGGTGTGTGATTGCTTTCCTTTCTAGGCCTGTCTTGTAGTAGATCACTCCTGCGTATTCGTCTAGCCCAGTTTATTTGTTCTTTAAGCATATTGGATGAGTGCTGTAGTTTGAGAAATGCATTTTGTAAGTCCTTGAGCTTGGCATCCCTGTCATGTGGGTCTGAGCAGATGCCATTGTACCTGAGGGCTTGGCTGAAGACAATGGATTTTGTTGTGTGTTCTGGATGGAAGCTGGAGGCATGCAGGTAGGTACATCTGACTGTGGGTTTGCAATATAGTGTAGTACTAAGATGTCCATTTTGTAGTTTTACAGTGGTATCTGGGAAATTTATTTGTTGTGTAGACTGGTCCAAACTGAGTTTGATATTTGGATGAAAATTATTGAAGTCTTGGTGGAATTTCTCCAGGGTTTCTTTTCCATGCGTCCAGATCAAAAATATGTCATCAATGTATCTCAAATAGACAAGTGGTTTATAAGCACAGCAGTTAAGAAAACATTGTTCTAGATCAGCCATGAATATATTAGCATACTGTGGAGCCATGCGAGTACCATAAGTGATGTTAGGAAACAGCTGTATCTATTGTTTTCTATGTTGCAGCTTTCATTTTACCTGAAGATAAGTAAATGTGAACCTTTCTCCACTACAAACCTTCATAACACCATACCAGGTGCAAGTTATAATTTTTAGGGAATTAGGTTTTTTATTTGTCTGCAGAGCCAGAGGTTCGGAGTTTGGTTCCCTACTGTGCCTCCAGGAAGAACAGCTAGCTGATGTGGCCTTGAGCAAGATCCACACAGTCCCTGGGCAATCCAGAATGAGTGATGGTAAATCACTTCTGTGTATGCTCTACCTAGAAAACCCAAGGAAGGGTTGGCATTACTCAGATCTGACTTAATGACATGGAAATGTCATCAGAAGGGAGAGCAGCCAATGAACCAGTGTGGAGTCAATGGATTATTACCCCTCATCCAGCCAGATTCAAAAACAACAACGGAGTGGCCACTGTGATATCCCAAACTCTGGAATATTGTGATCCTACTGAAAATAGCCCTTTCTTCCATTATTAACCTTTTAGAGAGAAATAGCAGTTTCCTTTCATACTAAGAACACTCTGAGGGGGTGCATTGTTGTGGGGGGCTAATCAATAAGAATACTAAAATATAAAGGCATCCCCACAATAACAATTAAAATCATAAAAGCATTAAACACCATCAAAATATCCCTCTACATTCACAACAGTTAAAGACTAAAACCCAGATGGCCATTCATATGAACCAGTGGGGTGGGGTAGAGTGTGGGCTGCTCCCCAGGCAGCACTCCACACCTGCTGGGCCAGCCAAGTTTTGAGGGTAAACACAAAGATTAGGGTTAGAGTTAAAAGACTTACATTGCTTGAATTTACTAAGGTTAATAGATATTAGAAGCATTAGTATTAGGGATAGGTTTAGTCTTATATTTACATAGTCTATTGAGATTTTCAGTGATGCTGCCAAATGGATGTAAACTACGCACAACCAGAATATTCCACCTCTGCATCTCAATGTCTAAAACAAACTATAGAAGGCAAATGGCTGAAAGTTAAAGATGCTATTTTGAACCTTTCAAGAGTCCATGTCACTTTACATAAAACATGCTACTTTATATGTCAATGTGAATTGTGTAACAAAGCATGACTCTAGACTTTAAAAATTCCCCATCAGACTAAATAAAGTTTTAAAAAATCACAAAAAAATCAAAAAAAGAAGAATAACCTGACTACTCTGCCTTTTCTTTCAGATAATGACAAAATACGGAGAAATGGCAGACTAGTAATTCTGTGGCAGAATATGATCTCCTCTATTTCTTTATATTTTCATCATTCCTCGTGGCAAATAAAGATAAATTTGTGAAGGAGAAATTTAACAGATGACATTTTATGATTAGTTTTGTCTAAATGACAGGTGCCATTTTATTTATGAAGAAGGTCCCAAGCAATATGTAATTATAGAACATTTTGGTTAAAAAAGCTGCACGCCACAGATGAAAAAAATTTAAATGAATGTGAATCCCAACTGACTGAACGAGATCACAACCATTTCTTATTAAATACAATTACCTGATGTTCTTACCTCTGGAAGTTGCAAAATTTGACTAGGGACCAAACTAAATCCTGTCCACCTTCTTCTACTGCGCAGTAATTTGACTCTTTATATGTTTTCTCTTTACCCTCTGAGGCAGGATTTCAACACGACAAGAACTTAATGTGAAATATTTCACATATACTTCAAATTGTGGAGTACAGAAGACCATCGGTTGCTTCTGGCAGCAGTTGTGTTAGCAGGCAGCAGCAGAAGTGGCTTTCATGAAGGAGTCTGATAGAAGGGAAAATGTCCAAAGAGGACCCGAGGCCTGTTCATGAGAGGAAACCATAACTGCTTTCACTCCTTTCACAAAATGAAGCAGAAAATCAGAGTCACATCACCAAATTGATAAAAAAATTAAAATATCAATAACAAAGCTGTTCTCTTTATTTAGGTTGCAACCAAGGAATGACATGAAGCAATGAGAGATTCAGAGAGCATCTGAAGTGTAAAGGCAAAACATATGCAGGTACAGGCATATTTTATAGTCAAGATCTTCTACATTCATCACTGAGCTTCTGGCTTTCTGAAAGTTGTCATTGGCTCCTACTTGTATTTGAGCATACATTTTTTCTGGATGTCATTTTCTCTGTTGATGGATGTGGTGACTCAATAAGCTGGTCTTGGCATGAAACATGCAACCATACACATTACATTGAATAGATGGTGGAGGGCATGGGCTGTCCAGTTTGATGAAGCTTCCATGCTTGTCACTTAGCCTCTGTAACAACAGGTGCCTTACTCTTGAGTAGGCCCCATTGTTCTTCTGAGTTGCAGCTCCCTGGCTGGACAACCCAGGCCTCAGATATGTGTAGAAAATGTAATGTTAGGCCAAATAACAACTCTAAGTTTCTTCAAGAAATATATTGAAAGCATAGCAAAATACAGGATACAGTCCATCTTTTGATCAGGAAGCATTTCAAAGCAGAAATAATCAAGCTAAAGGTTACAGGGAAAGTCCATGGCTCCCCTCCTTCCTCAAGGTTCACATTTTGCAGAATGAATGCACAGCATTCCAGAGAATGCTTCTCTGTGTGTGTCTGCATCTCTGGGTTACCCCTCTGGCCCTCTCCCTTAGGATTCCAGCCAATGATATTACAGCAAGGCATGTCAATCACATATTAAGTTCCATTTCTCCAATTCCCTGAGGCACATATTGTTTACATTCTTCTTCCTCCCCCAGATTTGGAATCACCATTTTGAAAGTACAGTGGTGCCTCACTTAAAGACCATAATGCGTTCCACAGGATTGCTCTTTAAGCGAGTTTGCTCTTTAAGCAAAACACCATTGTAAATGACCAGTTGTGGGGGGTACTGCAAACTCCAATTTATTTGTTAAGCGAGTTTTTGGTTGGTTTTATTTGTTAAGCAAAGCGAACATTCAGAGAAAATTCTGCTCTTTAAGCGGGTTACTCTTTAAGCGAAATGCTCTTTATGCGAGGTTGGACTGTACTAAAATACATTTAGTTAGGTAAAAAAGATAACAAAAAAGCATTATTTAAAATGGGGCTTATTTTGTTACAGCCTCTTCATGTCTGCGGCATTCTCCTTCAAAGTGATCAGTAGCAGCAGAGATGGCTTGGTGCCAAAGTAGGCAATTTATGGCTGCTGCCTTCATGGTTTAATTTTTTTTTGGAATAGTAGCCGTGTTAGTCTGTGTTTCAGGCATATCAGAAAGTAAAACCAAAATCTAAGAACACTGCAGCATTTTAAAGACTAACTGCTATATTTTTAATGTGAGCTTTCATGGAGCAAGTCCACTTCATCAGACATAGGAATGGAATAGCATGGTGAAGGCTTGTTCCTTATAACACTTCAAAGAAGTTCCACAAGGTCTTGTACCAGAGCTAAGTTCCCCATAAAGAATTTGATGAAGAAACCTCGAACTGTCCATATGGTGGACATGCCCTTTCCATCTAAGACGATGGCCTATGATGGAAGCTTCAATCTTGTTCACATGTGCCTTCTTGAGAACTGCAATGTTGGTGACATAGTCATCCCACTTGATAGTCAAGCTGGACCTTAGCTTCTGTTGGTGAAAGCGCTCAAGCTTTTTGATGTCTTGGCGATAGAGGGTCCATGTGTCACAACTGTACAATAATGTTGAGATAACAACAGCTTGGTATACCATGAGCTTTGTATGCACTGTTAGATCTTTGTTTATGATGACCCGGTGTGATAGACGACCAAAGGCTGAATGGGCAGCACTGATTCTCTTCATCACATCTGAAAGTATACCTTGCAGTTTCTCTTTTCAGACACCATTCTCAGGACACCTGCGGTTGGTTCCCCTTTCTATTCCTAGCTGAGTAGACTGTCATGGTTATTCAACTTTTACTAACAAAGCCATACTCTTGCAAGCTTACAAAGTCACATATAGGCATCTTAATAGCCTATTAAGATGAGAGATTCAGAGGGCCTCTCAAATGTACAGGCAAAATGTATGCAGATACCATAGGATATTTGTTAGTTATTGGTGAATATATGATCAATTACATTTTTATCACACTAAGACAAAACATTGGGCATAGCAACTGAGGCCACCATCTCCAATTCCCTTAAATACGTCTGGGCCCCAGTGTGGAGGCATGACAGAGAAATGAAGATGAATATTGTGGCTGTTGCCAAGATGTCAGTTTCTCTTATTGCCTTTGCTACCCATTCTCATTGATACCCAGTGTGTTGGCATCCCCTTCTGCTTATCTCTCAAGTAAATATTCTGGAGGAATTTACTTCCCCATGGCAAACACTAAGCAACAGAAACAAATAGAAGAAAGTTATCCAACCCTGAGTTCTGTTGTCCAGAACTGTATTAAAACATATGCCCATCCGCTTCTGTAGCTTGTTTCTCACAGCATAGTCACTGCCTGGAGAACGAATAAAACCAAGGTCCATAAAAGACAAAGACAGGAAGGAAGAGAAAAAGAGATGAAAAGGAAAAATAACATGACAGTATATGTTTGCGGACGAGAATTTCAAATGCAACACAGTTCTGTCAAGTTGCAACAGGACATCATGCTGACTCTGTTAGCTGTAAAGTCTATTAAATACAGAAACAGCAGAGAAAGATTGTACACATCACTGAAGGATTAGAAGCATAGAAGCTTGTTAAATATTGGTAACCTAAGGGGATTTGGGTGCACCAGAGTCTTTACTGTGTTTTGATTTACACATTGCCCTGAAGTAGTACACATAGTGCACTGTGCTTACATTCTGTTGTGCTTCTGGCGATGAAGCCTTCTTACCGACTCTGCATAAGTCATTGGAAGAACTGTGGCTCTTGTTAACACCATCCAGTTCTCTGAATGGTTAGCTGAGGAAAAGCAGGATTGTGTATATTTGTCCCAGTTGTATCCCTCTGTTGACTCATTCCCTTCCCACCCACTATCTCATTTCAATAGGAAAACAACTGGTCTCTCCCTTCATTCTGGAATAAGGGGGAGACACCCACAAATTATCCAGTTCTTATCATTCTTCTGGGAAGATCTCATGAGTTGAACTAAAAGTCTGGCATGGACTTGTTTTGAAAGTGAATAAAGAACAAAATATCAGGAACTCTCATGTTGAAAATGTGATTTAATCCTGGCATAAATGATGTATATTAAATCATGGTTAAAAACAAATTGATACCAAATCTTTATCACAGACAATGAGGAAGATTTTGAGGGAACTCTACTGGGAGAGATGGAAATTAGTTGGACTTATATTTCCCAAGGGACCTTCTGGATATGAATTTCAAATAAAGTGTTGGTAAATTGAGAAGTTGATTGGATCTGACCTCTGAGGAATTGAAAACGATCTAAAGGATTCAAGATGCATATACTACAGATCCAGATGTGACATCATTTAAAAGAGATAGCTACTTTTTGCGGCGAGGCTGGAGTTGGTCTTGTCCAGGAAAGTGTTGGAAACTTGTTATAATGGCAAGTGAAGATAGGACAGGATGTGAAGTATTAGACACACTATTAATTTTATTATGTTAAATTAAGGGAATTAAGAAGAGGAGATAGAACTGATTGTGAATGCATTAATGGAAATTTGTATGGTGATTTGACAGATCCAGGTGCCAGGCATAACATGTGGACTGTCAGACCTCTGCCTGAGAGATCATGCTTTCACTGGGAGCACTAGTTGGTGGGCAAGACTGCGGTCTTGCTGTTACCTTGGCCAGGCTTCCCCAAAGCGAGTTCTTCTTAGCCCAATAAGCAGAAGCGTAGCTTACCTTGGCGGGGCCCCGTATAAAAATTGTTTGGGGGCCCTTTATATGTGGGGCGGAGCTAACGTCATGACATCATGACGTCATGGGGGGAGCCAACGTCATGACGTCATGACGTCGTGGGCGGGGCCAAAAATAAAAATAAAATAAATAAATAAATAAAATAAAATAGAATTAAAATGTAAAAAAAAAAAAAAAACCACACACACCTCAACCCACCCACCCACCCACCCGAAACACAAAAACCTCACTTACCTTAATCCTGGGGCCTCTTCTTCCTCCGCCTCTGCTGTCACCGCCGCCGCGCCACCGCTGCTGCCATCGCACGATCGCTCCCTCGCCGCGCACGGCGAAGGCAAGGGGCAGTTGTGGAAGGCGAGCGGGCGCAGCGAGGCAGCCCCGAGGCCCTCCCCCCGGTTGCCGCGGGGGCTCCCTGGCAGGCTGCGCCAGCCCGGGCGGGGCTCTCCACCTCGACGCTGGGGTGGGAGTCCAGCTGCAGGACCAGCTCGCGTGCCCCATCCCGCACGCAGGCGGCAGGTGAGCTCCAGGCGCGCGCGGCAGGTGAGTTCCAGGCGCGCGCGGTAGGTCAGCTCCAGGCGTGCTCCAGGTGGCTGCGCCTGGCTGGAGCTGACCTGCCGCCTGCCACGGGACGGGGCGCGCCCGCGAGGTGGTCCTGCAGCTGGTGGACTCCCACCCCAGCGTCGACCGTGGAGAGCGCCGCCCGGGCTGGCGCAGGCAGGGAGCCCCCGCGGCGACCGGGGCGAGGGCCTCGGAGTCGGGGCTGCCTCGCTGCTTAAAAGCTGCGGCTCCGACTCCGACTCTCCGATTCCGGCTTTTTTTTTTTAAATTGGAGCCAAAAATGGCTCCAATAAAGTGCGCATGCGCAGAAACTCAATCTGACACATGCGCAATGCATCAGATTGAGTTTCTGCGCATGCGCAGTAAATTTTTGCTCTTTTTTATTTTTAATTTTATTTTTTGCCGTTGGGGCCCCCCGTAGCCCGGGGGCCCCGTATAATTGATACGGCTGATACGGCGGTAGCTACGCCTCTGCCAATAAGTCAAGGGATTGTTCTCTTTTGGCTTGTAGGGCTCCTGAATGTATAGTATGTCTCTATCATTGTGCCCTCCATATCATTCCTGTGGAGTAGAGTCTGTGGAGAACAGGCCTCTGCCATGCTTTTCAAGACAGAATCCCAGAAAGCTTGCTGTATTGTTGCAGAGGTTAGGGACTTGGACTCTAGAATACAATTGCTAGTACAGTGGCATAATGAATTCCACAGGATTGTTCTTTAAGCGAGTTTGCTCTTTAAGCAAAACACTATTGTAAGTGACCAATTGTGACTTCTGGGGGGTTGCAAACCCCAATTTAGTTGTTAAGTGAGTCTTTGGTTGGTTTTAGTTGTTAAGTGAGGTGACAATTCAGAGAAAATTCTGCTCTTTAAGTGAGTTAGTCTCTAAGCAAGGCACTCTTTATGTGAGGTTTTATTGTATTTCTGTTTGGAGTGCTCTGATCATTTCTAGTCTCTTCCTGCTGCATGTGACCCCTCACATGAGTCAGACACTTTTCACTAGCTGGTGCTGCATGGGATAAAAGCTGGCTGGTGTTGCCCAAACTTGCTCTTGCTACTGCATAATATCCATTGCCCACTTTTTAATTCAGTGTCCAAGAAGATTGCTAGAACATACTCCTTCTTCCACAAGGAGGGAAATCTGTAGTGCAGCAGGTCCTTTAACTTGCTGGCTATGGCCACCACTTCAGGCCAGAAAAAATACATTCTCCCTCTATAGAATCCCCATCCACCTAGACCTTTTAGAGACTGAGTGCCCAAACAGAGGGGTGGGGAGAACTCTGAGCTGAGGGAAGGAGGAAGTGCTCCCACTAGTTTCTCTATCTCCTACCTCCAATTATGTAGAATTTGTTTTCTATATTGACCATCTGGTAATATTCCTGGTCTTGTTTTGAAAGACAGAATACACTTTCCCTATCTCCTGCCTCCAATTATATAGAATTTGTTTCTATATTGATCATCTGGTAATGTCTATGTGCATAACTGTCTTTTATGGTGCTTGAAGTGTATATTTGCAATAGACAAATTGTTTGCTTCACAGAACTCTGTAAGTCATTCTCCTGCTTGTTCCTTAGACCAAAATTTTCCAACAACGTTTGGTTCTACTTTGTCTTCCAGTCTACTTTTAAATTTCAGCTGTATATGATTATAAACACATCTTGTTTTAGCATGAGATAAATTTCTTTTTGGATATCTTTCTTTTCATCTTCATGATCTGTAGGTGGAGAATAGACTTGAATGATGGTAATGTTGACAGGTTTTCCATGAAGTCTAATTAATATTATCTTCTCAGACCTTGTATTATAGCCCATAACTGCCTTTGCTATATCTTACCTCAGTGTTAGTCACTCTATTTCTTCTCCAGAGTAGAACATTTTGTCATTGTGTCACTGAAATTATTCCATTTCACTTTAGTTCCCTGACACGAAGCACTACAATGTTTAAACGTTCCATCCCTTGCTTTACTGTTTTCAGTTTGACTTGATTCATACTTCTTTTATTCTATGTTCTAATTGTATGTCTTGTGCAGCATTGGACTTTCATTTCACTTCTGTGCCATCAACCACTGGAAGTATTTTATGCTTTAATCTAGCTGTGTCATTAGCAACAGAGCTATTTGTACTTGTCTTCTTCTGTACCCAAGTAGCTGACTGAATGCTTTCCAATCTGGGAGTCTCATCTTCCCATACCATTTCCCCCCCCATTTTGGACTGTATCATCATAGGATTTTTGTGGGAAAGGAATGTTCAGCAGGTGTTTCTCTACAGTACTAACAAAATTTGCTTGAGTATAAACACCATTGTTAACACCATTGGGCCTTCACCATTATCACTTCTTCTTGGTAGTGGTGGGTGGTATTCCCACTACCTTCCAAGCTGCTCCTGTTCACCTGGCAGGTGCCATTTGAAAGGAAGGGAAGGAAGGAAGGTCAAGTATGGACAGGAAAGGTAGAGGTGGTTCTCTCATGAAGTTAAAAAAGATGGGGAGAAAAAAGTATGAGGCTTGACATACAAAGGCAGAGGTTGCCAACCTTTTGAAGTTGAGGGCCGGATCATGTGCTATCAGATAGTTGGTGGGCCAGACTGGTGGTCCAGTTGCTGGAATCAGCCACAGACTCATTTATGCCAACATCACAGAATCAGCCACCAGTGTCAGAATTGGGGGACACCAGTCCAGCCCACCAGCAGTCTGAGGTGGCATGATCCAGCTCCCGGCTTAAAAAGGTTGAGAATCCCTGATCTATGGGATTATTGATCCGTTCAGAGCCATCTTTCCAGTCTTTCACAACAGATTTCCAATTGAATAGATTTGTCTAGATGTGCTCTATAGGAAAGCCTTCATATCCTGTTAATACTTTGGTGCATGCATTTTAATTTGGTGAAATATTGTTCTAATCTTATTTGATTCCAAAATTCCATTTTTTCTGCTTTCTCTTTGACTAACATTTGTGCTTGAGGAGAGACTAGAATGGTAATTATTTCTAATAATGGACATGAACATTATCAACATGAAAATTATTAGTTCATGTTATATCACATTCAACCTTTAGAGAGACCACTATATATTTTAAAGCAAACTGTGCCCACTGGAAAATGATGTGGCACACAAGCTATTTCATTCTCTCTGTGATATAGTTTCAGCCTGAAGCCTGCTTTTCTTATTCTCCTAGAATTTTGTTCACTGCAGTATATCTAGGGCATTTATTTGTTTTTCTTTGAAAGTGAGAGTTACTGATATTAAAATATATATCTATCTAAGGGGAGTATTGAACAAACCTTCCAAAGGGGGGCAATAGGAAGAGAGTTTTATATATATATATAAAGCTAGCTTAACTGGGGAGAAGTGAATGTGTGACATTTTGTGTCTTTGCCCTTTGCTTGATCTTCATTTCCCCTAGACACACACTCAGTTTTCCTGACAGACCTCCCAAGTGATTTTTGCTGACATGTCCACTTGTCAAATACTGAAATGTTATGATATGTGACTAGACAGGCATTAACTCTCAGGCACACTTCAACTCTAAAGATTTACTTCAAAAGGAAGTGTTGTTGGTTCCAGAAGAAAGCAGTTTTCTCCTGCTATGTGCTAACTTTTAGCGAATCAGGTGAGGACACCTTGACGTTCTAACTTCTGTCCCTCTAGTACCATTCATTCTTCTTTTTGAGTGTGTCATCTTTTTTCCTAGTGAGTCTGAAGAAGCCAGTGTGTGAATAAAGAGGTGGGCAAGGGTTGTTCTTCACAAATAATCTCTGTGACATGCTTTCCTCTGTTCAAAGTGCTCCCTCCAATTTTTAGTCATATGAATTAGACTATAAAATTCAGATGGGGATTTTAGTTATTTGAAGGAACTGGGGAAATATATTTTGATGGGTGAATGGAGCTCACAAGAGCTTTCTTACCATCCAGATTGACTGGAAGCAGCCATCTTTTCTCCTATAATGGCCCCATGAGAGATAGAAGCTTGTGTTATAACACCACTATTTGTCATCACCTTAGTGACAGATTCGCTTTAAAAATATCTCATGTTTTCTTGCATTAAATTTATCAATAATTGATTGAATTTTGGAAAATTTGTACCAAAATCTAAAGTAAAAGAAATTCTCATACATTCCTATCATCCACTTTGCTTTTGGAATAGCTTGTTTTCATTCCAAAATTTCACATTAAATTTTCTAACTTCTCTGGTTTGTTTTCAGGATAAAACAATAAGAGGTAACAATGAAAAATATATCCCAACCTCTTTTTTGACAAATCAAACAATTTTTATTTATATTTTGAATCATAGTAGCTTAGCTGTATTTTAGAGTCATATACTATCTCCAAATTGTTTTACAACAGTTCTCTTTAATTCTGACCAACATATTTTTCATGATCTAGTTTCCATATTCTACCCCATTCCTCTTCCTTAATTTTAACTCCTAAATCACTTCCCCAAATTTATCTTAAAGATTTTTGAGCATCCTCTTGCTCCATCAACATTTTATATATCTTACTAACCAACCCCTTTGTTGTTATTGTCTTCTGTTCCAACTGCATTATCATGCCTTCAAAATTTGTTAATTTCCTAAAATTTCCATATTGTTTAAACCAATATTTTATCGATTTCTCCAATTATAATCTATTGAACCAAAATACATTGATTTATTCAAATATATTTTCCATAAAGGTAAAGGTTTCCCTTGCTCCAAAGCCAGTCGTATCTGACTCTAGGTTTCAGTGCTCATCTCTGTTTCAAAGCTGGCCAGCAGTGTCTGCTTCTGCAGACGTTTCCGTGGTCATGTGGCAGGCATGACTAGACACCAGAGCACATGGAATGCTGTCTACCTTCACACCGAAGTGGTCCCTATTTTTCTACTTACAATTTCTTGCTTTTGAACTGCTATGTTAGCAGGAGCTAGGACAAAGAGTTTATTCCATTCTGCAGTACTCAGGAATTGAACTGCTGACCTGCTGCCATCCAGTCAGCATCTTAGCCACTTGAGCCACTGCAGTCCCATACAATCTCTATAACCAATCTTTTCTAACCAATCCCTCAATCTTACTACCCCAGTTCTATCTAATTATTTATTTAGCCTTTCTATCTGAGAATTTCTCTAAATCTGTTATATAGGACAATGGTGAAATTCTTGCCCAATGTTCATGGTTTAATTCTGCTTATTTTTCTGCCTTGTATTCTTACTTCACTAATGCTGAGTAAATGCAGGATTTGCAGAAAAGCTTTTTTAAAAATCTCATCCTTTGCATGTATGAGCACGTTTTCAGTATCAGGAGAGGAGAATTGATGTAAATGAATCCATTGATCCCTTTCACAACCCAGCCACAAACAAAATTAGAGTAAGATTTATGTGATGTCAAGTTCAGCTGTGGTATTGCTGGAGCCATGATACAATTAAGGTTGCTGTTCAGTGGTAGGGGAAAGAAATGAGATAGTAGAGGTTCTGCTAACAAAGAGAGAAGAGGTGCAGCTAAAACAATAAAGGTTTCATAGTCTGCACAGTTTGCTTAGTGGCCTTATTATTTTAACCATAAATGTTTTTTAAAGATGCTAGTTTACAATGAAGATAATTAATATACCAATCAAATGCATTGCCCTTTAATAAACATGAAGAATTCTGCATAGTATTAGAAAAGCCCTGATAATGAGCTTGCTTGCAGGCATCATAACAATAATTCAAAATACAAAATACTGTATAAAAGGTTTCAGTTTAGTACAGGTATATTGTTAAATAAGCTATACATTATAAATAACTTTTTAACTGTTAGGAGGGTCACCTTTATAAAAACATTTCAAGAATTTCATGATAGATGAATTGTTGTTGGTTCATGTCATTTTCTTCATGTTTTCATTTCAAATTCCATTCCATTCTACACCTGATTTGGAATCCACAATTTTTAATGCTCTGAAAAGGAATAGTTTAAATATAGATTTAATTTCTTATTGTATTCCTAAACAATTATTTTAAAATATATTTCTGTTAAACCAATGCATGAACACTACACCTCATTTTCACTGGATCTTCACTTTCTACTCAAGACAGTGGTAGGGAAGAAATTTAGTAGTGTTTGTAAAACGTGAGCAAACTGATGTGTGAGAAGCTTACTATTATACAGTACCTGGAAGGAATGTGGTCTTTTTGTCCCCATGCTCCACACATTTTCTCTTTAGAAAAATATTCCAAGGTCATTGGGTGGCTATTTCTCCATATCGCCAGTAAGGTAAAGGGTCACCAACTCTAGGGCTTGGTGCTCAACTCTGTTTGTAGACAAAGAGTATGTGTCTACAGACATGATAATGTTGTTATCTTTCCACCAAAGTGGTACCTATTTATCTACTTGCAATTTCTTGCTTTCAAACTGCTAGGTTGGCAGGAGGTGAGACAGAGATGGGAGCTCACTCTGTCATGAAGTATTCAGGTTTCAAACTGACCTTTCAGTAATCAACTATTATTATTATTATTATTATTATTATTATTATTATTATTATTATTATTATTATTATTATTATTATTATTATTATTATTATTATTATTATTATTATTATTATTATTATTATTATTATTATTTCGATTTATATGCCGCCCTACTTGGTGAAAACCAACTCAGGGCAGCTTACAACATAAAATCGAATACAATACAATATAACAAATCAACAGTACAAAATCACAGCATCCCAAAATACAGCGCAACAAAATAAATATGAACACAATATAATCAAAATACAATCCGTAAACAATATTCAGTACCAAATAGACAGTAAACAATATATTCACAATACAATTCATACCCAATACAAAAAAAACATACAGTAATTGATTCAATAATGTAAAATACAAAACACCGTCCCACTGCCCATACACATCCCCCCCAACACACCTGCCATCCAGTACCTGTACGGCTGCGGCGAACACCCACCACCTATCCCCAGGTAGTCTCTGGGTGGCGGCGGGGCAAAGTCCAAGTGCTCTGGCCTCTCTCAGACTGATCGGTCGAGAGCAAGAGGATCAAGGGGCCCTGGAGGGAAAGCGGGAGCCCCGGAGGGAAAGCGGGAGCCCCGGAGGGAAAGCGGGAGCCCCGGAGGGAAAGCGGGAGCTACTGCCGAGGCTCCTGTGGGCAGCCCTTTTTCAACTCCCCCGGACAGGTGTTTTGAGTCTGGGGGAGGGCAAGACGTCCGCATGGGCTGGCGGCGTTCTTCGGCCGTGGCTCCTGCGGGTGGCTCTTTTCAACTCCCCCGGACAGGTGTTTCGAGTCCGGGGGAGGGCGAGACGTCTGCGTGGGCTGGCGGCGTTCTTCGGCCATGGCTCCTGCGGGCGGCCCTTTTCAACTCCCCCGGACAGGTGTTTCGAGTCCGGGGGAGGGCGAGACGTCTGCATAGGCTGGCGGCGTTCTTCAGCCGTGGCTCCTGCGGGCGGCCCTTTTCAACTCCCCCGGACAGGTGTTTTGAGTCCGGGGGAGGGCGAAACATCCGCACGGGCTGGGGGCATTCTTCAGCCATGGCTCCTGCGGGGGGCCCTTTTCAACTCCCCCGGACAGGTGTTTCGAGTCTGGGGGAGGGCGAGATCAACTAACTGTTGATCTTAGCAGATTTCCTTTGTTCCAAATTTTAAAACAGTTGGAAACATAGCTGAGCCATCTCCTCTAACATTTCTATATGTACAGCCTTCCCAAATGATCTCTCATCTCCTAGTTTTCCAAAACAATGAGCTGCACATTCAGCCCTACCCTGATTTTGATACATAAACCATCCAACACACATCTGTGTTCAGAGACCTGCAAAACATGTAAGGTAACTCAGTTCCAATTTCATGTTACTCTGAAATATGAAAAACATGAGATTCCATGTTCTTTAAATGTGTCTTGAAACTGCTCCGTTGTGCAGTGCCATCCCTGCATTAGATTGGATGGCCTTTGGTGGCTCTAACCAGGATTGAGTAATGTACTGTACAGTTAACCCATTGCAGTTTCATGCCACTCTAATGGCCATCTGTTTGCTGCACAGAATGCCTCAGTTAGGTGAGGCATTCAGCAGTGTGACGGACTAGATTGTCCCATAGGTCCCTTCCAACTCAATTATTCTATGATTCTACTTCAAAGGCAGTACTGGAGAGGGTTCGAATAAACCCTTTAAATAACAACCTTAACAGATGCAAATGTCAAAATTCTTTAGTGTGGAGGAAGAAGAGTTATATGGCATGAAACTGCTGCAAAAACTGTGGCATAGTTACATTTCCAATTTTTGTCAGATACATTCAGCCTGTATTCCCAACTTCAGCCTTTTTCAGGCAGAAAAGCAGAGTGCAAGTGCTTTGGGTAAATACACATGCAATATCCCATTCCTATTGTTCTTAGCTCAAGACAGCTTGCTCACAGCAATTTATACATGAGAATATCTTCCCTGTTTGCTCTGGCTGTATCATGTTATATGAATTCTGAGCAGCCCTGAGGCTATCTTCTTTCAGTCTTGGCTCACTTCATTCTGGCAGCCAAATAGCAAGTGAAATCATGGCAACCTGTATCCTTAGATTTATTGCCCACTATCAACATTTCTTTGTATAAAGAGAAAAACACAGAACAGCTTTGGAAGCATTACACAAAACCCTGGAGAGGTGTGGTGCTTTAAGTTATATGTGAAGGTTCCTGTTATTAATTTAGTACACACACAAAAGGAAGTGGAGTGTGTAGATTTTAACTGATGTAATCTTCTAGGATTCAGGTTATGTCAAGATATTTGGCCTTAATAGTTGTATACATGCAAAACAAATACATATGATGTACATACTGTACATGTAAAAAGGACTATTTTTTAAAGTCCAAGAATTTGGTATCCTTACCAATATAATTACAGCCTAAAATATTCTAAGCACATCTAACAATTTGGGATTGTTGACCTTTTTTCTTTGAGCACAGGAGTCTTAGACTAAAGAGATGAAGAAATTTTGTTTAAGTCTCATTAACATTGAGACAGATTGTCTACACCAGGGGTTCCTAGCCTAAGGCCCATAGATCTGGCCCCTGGCACCATTTCATGTGCCCCCAACCCTCCAAGGTCATTTAAGAAACAAAATGACCACCCATTTGAAGCTGTTGGGACAAAATGGCTGCCCCCATTGTTCAGGCAAGGTAAAATGGCTGTCTGGCCCTTGAAGCTGATTGAGAGAGTGTGACCCAGCCCCTGGCTTGAAAAGGTTGGGAAACCTTGGTCTAACAGATTGAGACAGCCTCTGTAGTGTAAATTTACATACTTTCAATATTTCTTACCTGGACCATAAGTGAGACAAGGATTTTTTTTTTTTAAAAAAAATCAAGCTTTAGGTAATTTGTGGAACTATTTCTGCACAAAATCAATGGCAACAGCACCACAAGTTTTCACAGGGGCTCAGAATCTTTTTCCTGTCCATGGCATTTCACTTGGTTGATCTTTTTTGTTGTGTTATATCTGCTGCTTTACTTTTATTGTGACAACACATTGGGATTTTAAAATATGTACATAATCCACTGTTTGAGCATAATTTGTAAATATAATTTATTGTTTGAACTATATTTTGTACAACATGCTGGAATTTGTAATGTTGAAGGACAATAGAAAACTGTTTGTATAAATAACTATTTATCTAACTAAATAAAAAAATGTTTATTTAATAAAAATGAAAAAAATAGATAAACTAATAAAACAACACTGAGACAAAAACATCATCAAAATTCATAGATAATATTATTGGAAATATTGGAAAGTACTTTTTTTAGTATCAAAGATGGTTCAAGGATCTGGAAGAGAACGAAGTCAGAAGCAAATATTTCATTTTCTCTGTCTGGTTCTATCTTTTTCTAACTAATACCTTGCCTCTCTATTTTCTGATTATAGCACAACTGCTAATACATGTGACACAAAAACGAAGCAAAGAAACCAGGCAGTAATGCATGTCCTGGTGACATCTAGGTAGAGTCGGTGTAATGTGTTTCCTATAAGGCTTGATAGCAGTAATTGATGGGAAATATGGCAGTTCAATCTCTAACTGGTACTAGTAACAAGAAACATATCATTTTAGAGCTGGTTTCAATGTTGTAGCCTTCACTAGGACTGAGATAAGGATCTCCTCCAAGAAATCATGGCCATTTGTTGAAGGGTGCTTGAAAATTGGATTAAAACTGGGTTGAGGATGTTAGACCACATAGCTTTGAAACAAATCATCTGATCCAGATGAACTTTTTACTGAGATCTTCTTCACAGGCTTTGTTCTGAAATGAAACTAGTAGTGACAAGGAACAGGGCCTTGGATTTAAATTTTATAAGATCTTTATGTTTCTCCCAGGTTCTCTCTCTGTCAGGTATCAGTGAGGTTTGATTTTCTGTTTCTGAATTACAGCTCATTGTTTTGTAAGGGCCAGAATCCTACTGGGAATCATATTAGGTTGGTGTACTTAGCTGTGGCTAATTGCGGCTGAATTTTGAGATGGCAAGGTGTGTCTCAGTCATGTTCTTAGTCACATGCTTGTCAGTTAGCTGTAGTTAGGTGTGACTAGGCAATTCCAGATTACTGATGTTTGATTAGTTGTACTGTATATGTTTATATTGTTTATATTTGTTAATTGACTTGTGAATTGATGATTAAATATCAGAATATATATCTTAAATAAAGGAATAAATGAGTAAACATTAACATTACAAGCATTGAGCTAAATCCAGTTATTAACCTCATTTAGAATGGATCCACTGAGTCAATAAGAATTAGCTAGTGGTTGATTTAACGTATCTAATTGATTCAGTGGTGTTATTTCAGTTGGGAATTAACAGAGATTTAGCTCACTAATTGCTATATTTGTACACAAATTTGAAAGAAACATTCACTGAAATTCTGTTGCTTAGTGTGGTAAGCTATAAATAGAATAGGGCAACTGAATCAGTGGACATTTGATGAGCCAATTTCTTCATACGTTCAAGTAAAGACGCCTACTCTAGTTGTGACTTTACTACACAAGCAACAGGAGTTCAGTCAATAAGCTATATATAGGGTTTCCTGTTACCTATTGAAGATTTCAATTTTAGATAGGCAGTAATACAGTACAGTGGTATCTTCCATAAAGAACACATCACATAGCGAAAAATTCGCATAACAAAGTGTTTGTTATGCAAGGGCGATACCCTGCATAATGATTTTTTTCTGTTATGCAGGGTATCTCCCATAGGGAACTGCATAATGAAAAAAACCACATAGCAAAGAGCTCCATGGAACTGAGTTTTTTTCATTATGCAGGGTTCTACTGTATTTTGATATAGATGGGTGAACTTTAAATATGCTTTTCTTTGGACAAAAATGTTTTAGGCGGCTGTCCTGTGAAAAGAGTTATTATCTTCACACAGCCCCCACATGCTTTCAGACTCTGTCCTGGAGAGTTCTCTTTTCCCACAGATTTTTTCATAAAGTACAAGGAGGTACAGTGGGGAGGAGAGGTGAAAGAAGTCTTATCATAGAAGTGAATATCAGGAAGTATGACATTAGTTTCCACCAGTGGTAGGCATCAGCAAGTTTGCACCAGTTCTCCAGAATCCGTAGCAGAAATTCCGACAGATCCTGCCCATCCACATTTTGAAATAAAGTATAGCTGTGCCTCGCTTAAAGAGCATAATGCGTTCCACAGGATTGCTCTTTAAGCGAGTTTGCTCTTTAAGTGAAACACCATTGTAAATCACCAGTTACGGGGGGATTGTGAACCCTGATTTATTTGTTAAGTGAGTTTTTGGTTGGTTTTATTTGTTAGATGAAGCAAACATTTAGATAAAATTCTGCTTTTAAGCGAGTTACTCTTTAAGCGAAACGCTCTTTATGTGAGGTTTGACTGTAGTCCTAATTCGGGTACAACACATCTGACAAGATGGCTGTGAATTCTCCACAGGATGGAAACTTCTGACTGAATGGTGTGTAGGTACTAGATTATATTGAAATGAAAAAAAGATAATGCATTTCCATTGCGGGGGTGAAGGGGGGAGACAGCCTTGGCCACAGTTCAGAGCTTTACCCCATGTCCATTGCAAATTACATACATCCTGATATGGCAAACATCCAAAATCTCTATCATGGATTCAAATTTAACACCATACCTCATTGTTACAACATTTAAAATGAAACATTTTAAAAATTATTGATGTAATTTATAATTTGCATTTCTTCAGACGTACAGTTGACCGGGGGTGGGGGTGGGGGAAAATAATCCATAAACCTATAGCTGACTAATCTAAGAGAACTGTTTTTACATGTAAACAGTGTGGTATATTTAGGATCAAGGTATTTCAACCAGTTTCTATTCTCCTATAATAGGATAATTTCCATTAAGTTTCACAGAATTAAGGCTCCCCTACTTCAAAATGCTTCACTGAAAAATATCTGTTTAAGCTGTTTTCTAAGTGATTTGGAGTGATTATATTGATTTTTTAAAAAAAAGATATGCTTGGAAGCTCTTACAAGATATCTTGTCACTTTTATTGGATCTGAATTATTTATTGATGCATTATGTTATCCTAGATTAATAAACATGTGTTTCTTGCTCTTGACCTTTATGTACAGAGTGGTGAATCACTTTCTAGCACATAACACAAGTGGTTGATCCTCATTATGCATGAAGCCGCACATTCATACATACATCTTTCAACTTTTAAATTTTTATACCCCTCTTCACTTTTTCACTTTTAGAAGTATAGAATATTATGGTTACAGCAGATGACATTAAATCTAGTGTACCGGAACATCAACTAATTTACAATATGTGCAAACATGAGAGCTAGTACTTTCAAGACACTTTCAAAAACAACACAAAACAAAACTATTAATACTGCAATTTAAAGTGAAAAACATATATTTTTCATGGGGGCAGCCATTTCTTAACCCTTTCCCTTTATGTTGCTTTTGCAAACATGCAATTCCTTCCCACAGAGAAGCTCAAGCAGCTTTCAATCTTATTTAAAAAATGATACACATTACCACACATTATAGCAGGGGTGGTCAACCTACAGCCCGCAGACCATCCCCAGCTCATGGTACAATTTCATGTGGCCTTCTACCACCCTTGCTGCTACCAGAAGCAGAAGTGGACATGTTTACAACAGACATAAAATGTGTTCGCATCTGTGTAAATGAGCCTCTGCCTGCAGGAAACACTACTGTCATAAATGTGTTTACAATGTGTTTACAACAGCTGCATTTTACAGCAATGTTTACATCAGGAGGGAACACGTGACTGGCCTGCTCAGCTGTCCAGGGAGCATGGTCTGGCCCGCAGCATGAGAAGGTTGGAAACCCCTGTATTATAGTCTTGTCTTTTTTGCTTTGGGATAGGGTGGCTGTCTCAGGATGGGAATAGCAAGGGTCTTGGGAGAGTAGTACCAGGGAAGTCACCATCTCTGTTCCTCTCTGTATCTTGACATGAAAAACCCTTCTTCTCCCCCCTCCTCTGGGTCCATATGCTCCACTTCTCCCCCTGTCATTCATTCTATCCTAGCTCCTCTCCATCACCTG
Source organism: Furcifer pardalis (assembly GCA_030440675.1). Classification (NCBI taxonomy): domain Eukaryota; kingdom Metazoa; phylum Chordata; class Lepidosauria; order Squamata; family Chamaeleonidae; genus Furcifer; species Furcifer pardalis. The sequence goes on from CP126891.1 coordinate 99,414,721, forward strand.
ACATCTACAAAGCCCCTGTTTTACTAATGGGTGGCTCCCCCCAAGTTACCCCAGAACCCCCTAGAGTGAAGTGGGTTTCTCTTTTTGTTGTCCTGCAACCTGGCTGGGTCCTCCTTCTCAGACCAGTTTACCAGGATGCCAGTACTGGGGTACCAGTGGCTCACTGATAAGCATCATGGGGGATAGGCCCACAGATGGGAAAGCTGAGACCAAGTAGCAGCTGGGCTGATCATTCACAGGTTTTGTCTAAGTTGAAAAGTCCCCTAGCATACAATATGAATTTGCTAATCATGGATTAGTACATAGCAGTCCATCATGATGATAACAGGGGTTTCCTATTTTGGTGATCTGAGAGACAACCGCTCCCCGGGACGCTCTGCTTATGGTCACACATGCGTTGGTCACCTCCAGACTTGATTACTGCAATGCCCTCTACATGGGGCTGCCCCTGATGACCATCCGGAGACTCCAGCTGGTCCAAAATGCGGCGGCCCGGGTAGTGGTGGGGTGTGGGCGTTATGCTCATGCTTCACCGCTGCTCCGGGAGCTGCATTGGTTGCCAGTATGTCTCCGGGTGCAATTCAAGGTGCTGGTTATTACCTTTAAAGCCCTATATGGTAGTGGGCCAGGATACCTAAGAGACCGCGTCACCCCAAGAACATCTGTCCGTCCCACCAGGGCGGATCGGAGAGGCTCCCTCGTTGTTCCTTCGGCGAGAATGGCGCATCTCGCCTGCACCAGGAGGAGAGCCTTCTCCGTGTCCGCCACGGCCCTCTGGAACCTCCTGCCCACCGAACTGCGCCTTCAGACAGAGCTCCTGCCCTTCCGAAAGGGCTTGAAAACCTGGCTGGCAGGTCAGGTTTGGAGACCTGGGAATACGAGTTCCCTTACCAGGTGGCTTATTTAAAGGATTGCCATCCTGGGTCTGGAAGTGGGACTGTGTATTGTTTTTAATTTTTGTGGTAAAATTTTGATGACCTTTTAACTTTGATGCTTTTATTGGTGTAAATTGTTCTTATGTTTTTACTTTTATTTTTAATGTCTTGTAAGCCGCTCAGAGTCGGGTTCTCCCGATTGTGGCGGGGTATCAAGTGTAATAAATAATAAAATAATAATAATAATTATGTAGTGAGGCATCCCAAAATAGTTTCACTACTCATTATTTGTTCTCACAGTAACAGCAGGAAGTGTTATTATGGTCATGAAACTTGTTACAAGTTCTATATCTCATTTCCTCTTTATCTTGTTTTTCCAAATCCAAATCCAAATATTGGCTATCCTCATGGTGATAAGACATGTAGGCTGTCCTGAGAATATAATGCAATGACCTTTCATCTGCATTCCACATTGCAGCATGACACACATATCACTGATCCAGTTCTCCAAATCACTTTCTGGTCTTGAGTCCTTTTGGCACACAAAGTCCTCATCAGCCCCAGGCCAGTATTGATGAAGCTGCTGCCCTCCATCAAGATGGATTCAAGTAGAATTTAATCCACTTGGGGACCATCACCCTTCCCTGTGAACTTTGCCACCCAAGGCCATTAGTCCTCAGGGTTGTCAGGTGAGTTATTTTCCTAGTTAATTTATATATGTCAGTCTCTCACAGTTTCCTGCAGTCATATGACACATTAAAAGGAAAACACAGACAGCAGAGAACAAAAGAGACAATGGAGACTCCATATGCTAAAACAGTTTGTTCATTCAAGTGTATGCTCAGAAATGTATCCCTGAAATGTGCTGGATAACATTGTTTTATGATATTATTCACACGCAATTAAGTGTATGTATACTCACATTTTTAAGTCATGCCACATGCAGTGTAATCCAAATCAAAATGTTCTCAGTCAGAAGTAAGTCTCACTGAACATAAGAGCATGAAACATAGATATTCATATGCTGGATTACAGTTTTAGTTGAATAGAATTTACTCATGAGTAGCTGCACTGAGGAATGCAGTCAGAAGCAGCACACTGATTTCTGAATTATAAAAGCAATTTTGTTAGTTACAGCACTGGAACAACCGAACAGGATTTGAAAACAAAATAAAATTACTTTTGCAAAAGACATTTGGAATGGTAGTGGACCAGGTTACTTAAGAGACTGCGTCACCCCAAGGATATCTGCCTGTCTCACCAGAGCGAACCGGAGGGACTCCCTAATGGTACCAATGGGTAGAGAGGCTCACCTCTCCGGCACTAGAAGGAGGGCTTTTTGGTATCTGCTTCAGCCCTGTGGAACCTCCTGCGGACTGAACTATGCCTCCAGTCAGAGTTATTAGCCTTTAGAAAAAGCCTCAAAACTTGGCTGGCCCAGGGGGTGTGGGGTGCTGCCTGTGGAGCACACCCTCCCCGCCCGCTGGTTCATGTGAATGGCCATCTGGGTTTTAGTTTTTAACTGTTGTGAATGTGGAGGGGTATTTTAATGGTTTTTAATGCTTTTATGATTTTAATTGTTATTGTGGGGATGCTTTCATATTTTAGTATTCTTATTGGTTAGACTGTAAGCCACCTGGAGTCATCTCGGTGAGGGGGCTGCGATAAAAGTCAAACAAACAAACAAAATAAATAAATAAATAAATAAATTTACACAGAAAAGATCATATTTTAGCTAGGATTGCTCTTTCTTATCAAGCTCCTGCCACCTGCTAGGCCTCTTCTTTTGTCTCTTACATACATTTTAGAAGAAAGATTGAAGAGATCTAATAATCTTGCCTCTAGGAGAAGCTCCAGGAAAGCTAATAATGTTATATCCAGCATGCATATGCATGATTTCTGTCATGATATCTAATAACTTTGCATCCAGAGTGGATATATATGGAGTATTTCTTCATCTTTAAGAATCACTGTATCTGCATAGCAGAATCTGTGCTTTGCAAAAGGTTGCATTCATAGTCTTTGTGGCATAATCTTGTAAATCTGGGAAAGTCTTCTGCTTGAAACTTCTGTTGATTATATAACATAAAACCAATATTAAGACAGATAGACTCATTATAAGGAGGTTTCTCTAAGTTCCTAGTTCCCACTAACAATACAGTACTTATACATCTAACAAATAAAATAATAATGTGCTATCAACCCCTGTTTTCAGAGGTTTCTGTGTAGAGAGCACTCAAAGCTGAAAAATCAAGCTTCCATATATATTTATAGAGAAGTTAAATAGAAAGTGGTGATATGAAGAATACTTGAGAAATCTTTTATTCTCATTGGTTTAACTGTCTTGTCAAGAAACTTCTACCAGGGGGCGGAGTTAAGATGGCGTAGAAGTAACACCGATCCTTGCCTCGCTCTGAAGATTCAATGGGAGAACAATGTGAAATAGACTGAAAAATTGATTATATATTACCTGGAGTCCTCCGGACTACTGTTGGGAGGCTGAGGTACTGCTGTGGTGGCTCTTGAGAAGGCTGGAAGCGAACGGGGCATAGAATTTGAAGATCGGAGCTCCGGGCAGAGGGGGGGGGGGAAGACCTGCTCTTCGTCTCAGCCCGTGGAGCTCATTTTAAAAGCTTTTTCTTTGCCGGAGTTTGCCCCTTCTTAGCAAGAGCCAGAGAGATAAGTGGTTTGAAGACTTTGGCAGTAAGAGACACGGAGAACGGAGGAGGCTGGAGGCAACAGCTGACGATCTGTGAGTGGAGGCTGGGGGTGCGTGTGTGTGTGCTCAGAGCGGTGGGGTGAGTGTTACGAGCCTCACTGCCCATTGAGCCGTGCTGAAATTGAGCCTCTGGTGAAATTCGAGCAGGAGGCATCCGCAGGGGGTCTCGGAGCTGGGACGGAGCCGGGAGGTGGAGGAGGTGGTGGAAATGCGCAACTGAGGAATGCTGCTTTTGGGAGTTGCTTGGCTTAATTTGGAGATTTGACTACAGGATGACAAAAGCACAGCTGAAGGGCAGGCTGGAGGCTTGAAGAATCTTTATTGAAAGCTGTGAGCTGAGTTAAAGACCTTTTTTTCTGCTCCCTCCCCCAACTGCCTGGGCGGTAATGGCGGTTCAAGGAAAACTTTTAAGATCATAGGGGGGCGGGGACGAAGCTGCCTCTTTGTCCTAGGAATTGCGCAGCTAAAAAACACTGAGTAAAGATCCCTTTTGAATGAGATCAGCAGATTCATCTCTCCGTCTTGTGTTTGCCTCTGTGTTGGTTGCTGTTGGAGATCTATAAATAATAGCTACATAAAAAGTAAAACTATAATCTCTTGGAGGAGTACAGCCTTGAAGTCAGCATAACAGATATTGTTAGTGACATTTGTCTTTTAAGTACTTTCACTAAAAACAGCCTCAGAAAGAATTAAGACTTAGGCTTGGAAAACAGAGTATCTCCCCACTTCTCATTCCTTCCCATTACTACATACTGTGCTTGATATACTGGGGTGCCTGTTGGGAAGGGAGAGAGAGGAGGGGATGGATGAAGCTGTGGTGAAGCCAAAAGGGCGGAAAGGCAAAAAAGGAAGAGAACAAGAAGAGGAGGAGAGACACACACCATCACCTAATATTGAGGCTCAAGAGACAGTAATGAGCACCACAGCCGGGGAGCAGGCGGGCTCCCTCGACCTGGCCCAAAGAATGGACAACATGACGAAAATTCTCCAACAACTGGCCAAGAATATGACTGATACCCAGGCAACACTGCAAAAATTAGATGAAAACCAAACCAAATTGAATAGAGCAGTGGAAGCCAACAGTGAAGAAATGAAGAAGGATAGGGAATTAGCCAGGCTACAGTATGAAAGCCTGGCAAAATCCCTTACAGATGTGAAGAAGGATGTTGCAGAGAATACGCAGAAGATTGATGTGATTACAAAGACAATGGACAAGGAAGTTAAGCAAACCATCATAACTGTAAATGAACTTTATATACAAGAACACATTTTGGAAGATCGCATAACAGTACAGGACCAAAGATTGATGATGATGGAGGAGGGGTGGAGGAAATTTAACATAGTGATTCGTCATGTGATTGAAAAAACGCCAGAACGGCTTAAAGAGAGAATATTGGAATGGTTGAACTCACTTAAGATGGGCAAGGAATTTGGAGTAGATGACATCGGTGCCGTATATAGGGTGGGTGGGAGGAGAGATAGGAGGTCCCCCAGGAATGTTTTAGTTAAATTTGCAAATTGGGCAGATAAATTGAAGGTGATGTCCTTCATTAGACAAGCTGGGTCTGGCGTTTTAAAAATAGATGGAGTAGATGTGGAAGTGTACAATGATATTGCGCCACAAGAGAGGAAATGGAAGTACACCATGAAGCCTGTCACGAAGATATTGATTGCAAAAGGGGTCAAGTATGTATGGCGATTTCCACAACAGTTGAGATTTTTTTATGACAAAAAATGGCATGTGTTGGATGTGAATACGGATGCATTGCTTTACTTAACAAAAATTGGTCTGATTAAAGAAGCTGACTCAGATTGGGTAGTAATGAGAACAGAATTGGCCAGGGTGGGTGTGATGGGACCACTAGTGGGTCGGGAGGAGGAGGGAGCGGTGGGAGGAGTGGAGGTTCCAGGTACAAGTGGGGAACAGGTGGGGTGAAAATACTTAAATACTTAACTAACTTCAGAGGGAGAAGGTTGATAGAAGATAGATATGCCTTTTTTCTCCGGTCTCCCCCTCCCCTCTTTGAAGATCAAAGGCGGCATTATGGAAAAGAATGTGGGGAGGGTAGAAGAAGCGAATAGGATAGGTAAGTTTTTTGTTTGTGGTTGTTGTTATTTCTATGTTCTCAATAATTTGAAAGGTATTTTTGTTTTAATGTTCTTTATTTTGTTTAAATTTCTTGGATGTGGGGAAGTTAGAGGTTGGTCAAGAAACACGTCCGGGGAAGGAAAAGAACGATGGGAAATTGATATATACACAAATGGTTAAGTCATTAAGAGTTGTAACATGGAATGTGAAGGGGACAGGGAACGCCCTGAAAAGAAGGAGGTTGCAAGTATCGCTCAACAAAGATAGAGCTGACGTAATTTTCTTGCAAGAGACCCATCAAAAATCTGCAGTAGTCAATAATTTGGCGGTGAGAGGAATCAGCATATATGAAAAGGCATTTGGGACATCTAAAGCCAGGGGAGTCGCAACTCTGATCTCGGAAAAATTGGGGTTTACGGTGAATAAGACAATAGCTGACCCAGAAGGGAGATATTTAATAATTAAGGGGAAAATTGAAGAGGAGGAGATAACGCTGGCTAATATTTACGCACCAAATGATAAACAGAAATTTTTTTTAGATAAAGTGGGGAAGATATTAAGAGAGGAGGGTTCTAAGAGCATGGTGGTAGGTGGAGATTTTAATATGATGTGTTCAGATATTGATTGCACAAGTGTAAAAAAGAGAGGTAATAAGTACATATTAGAAGAATGGAGGAAATCAATGGGGCTAAAAGATGTGTGGAGAGAGTTGAAAGCTCGGGAAAGAGAATATACATATTACTCACATGTGCATGATATGTACTCAAGAATAGATTATTTTTTTGTAACGGAAGAGTTGCTAAAAAAACTTGAGGATACGGAGATTGGAACATTTAGAGAATCTGACCATGCAAAAATGATAGTAAATATAAATTTGAATGAGGATGAAAAAAGCGGATATATTTGGAGATATGATGGGCAGCTGTATGGGATGGAGGTAATAAGGAAACAAATAATGGAGAAATGGGAGGAAAGTTGGAAATTTAATGAAAATAATGAGATTAATAGGGGAGGAGTTTGGGACACAATGAAGGCAATTTTTAGAGGGGAATCGATAAAGCTAAAAAGTAATAGGAATAGGCAAGTTAGAATTAGGAATCAGGAATTGGAAAAACAGTTAAAACATCTCCATATCGAATATGCTAAAAAGAAGGATCACAGGATATTTCAAGAGATTGAAAAAATTAAAAAAGAATTGGATGGGAAAGATATTGAAAAAGTAAAGAAAGATTTGATTTTTCTTAAAAGGGAATATTATGAGCACGGTAATAAAAGTTCTAAGCTATTAGCAAAAGCAGCTAGGGACAAAAAGAATAAAGGGCAAGTAGGTGTATTAGTAGATGAAAATGGGAAAAGATGTAATAAGAAAAGAGAGAAGGCAGAAGTGATTGAAACTTTCTATAAAAAGTTGTACTCAAAAAAGGAGGTAAATTTAAGTAAATTGCGAGAATATTTCAATCAACAACAAATTAAGAAATTAACAGAGGAGCATAGGAATAAGATGGAGGAAGCAATTTCGGTTGGGGAAATAGAAGAGGTAATAAAAAAACTAAAAAAAGAAAAAACACCTGGGGAAGATGGATTATCAGCGGAGTTTTATAAAGACTTTATGCCGTGGGTTGTCCCGAGACTGTATGAATTATACAATGGAATTTTAGAGGGAGATGCGACTCCAGATTCCTGGAACAGATCGATAATTGCTCTGATTCCCAAGCCGGGTAAAAATTTAGAAAAAATTGAATCTTACAGACCAATATCTCTGATCAACCAGGATGCTAAAATTTTTACTACGATCATAGCAAATAGATTGAATGGTTTCATGGCCGAATATATCAACGAGGATCAAGCGGGATTTGTTAAAAATAGACACATGGCAGATCTTATAAGAAGGGCTGTGGACATTTTAGATATAATGGAAAAAAGAAAGGAAAAAGTGGGGTTTTTGGCTTTGGATATATTTAAGGCATTTGACTCATTACAATGGTCAACGATCCACGAGATGACAAAACTATACGGATTTGGGGAAAAATTTCAAAGTGTTATTGGGAAGCTATATAAAAAAGGTACTGCAAGAGTCAAATTTAATGATAATTATACAAATGATATTAGGCTAGAGGCAGGCACGAGACAGGGTTGTCCTTTGTCGCCATCGTTGTTTATATTGGCCATGGAACTGTTAGCAAACGCAATTAGACAAGATGAGGGAATAGTAGGGATAGGAGGAACCAAAGTAAGCCTTTATGCAGATGATACATTGTTGACGGTGAAGCATCCAGTGGAGGGTTTGGTTAAGATTAACAGACATCTAATAGATTTTGAGGAGGTTACTGGTTTGAAAGTTAACTGGGATAAAACAGAAATGATTTTAATAAATGGCAAGAAAGAAGATGAAAATCTAATAAAGAGGAATTACAATATACAAATTAAACAAAAGATGAGATATTTGGGGGTAATGTTATCAAGCAAAATTGGGGAAATTAAAAGTATGAACTATGACAGACAAAAGAAGGAAATAAAGGAGAAAATAGTAAAATATAATAAATTAAACCTGTCATGGTTCGGAAGAATAGCCATATGTAAGATGATGTTAATGCCTAAACTGAACTTCCTATTTGATGTTTTACCAATAAACCACACTGATAAAGAGTTGAATGAATATCAAAACATGATCAATCAGTTCTGCAATGGGAATAAGGGGGCCAGAATAACTAAATCATTATGGTATGCACCGCAAAAAGAGGGAGGATTGGGGATCCCAAACGTTATAAAATATTATAGGGCATTTCAAATAAGAAATGTTATAAAAATGCTAGATAGGGAAGAAGCAGTTTGGGAAAAATTTGAAAGGAAAGATTTAGCGCAGGTGGGTAAGGCTCAATTTTTATATGAGGGAAAAGAAAAAAGAAAAAAGATGGCCCAGGGCATGATGTTGAAATCAACAATTGAAGCATGGAATAGAACGAGGAAAGAGCTTACTTTGGGAACCTCACCAATTTTAGAGCTAGAGGATTTTCAAGACTTCCCGATAAAAATAGACACAAAGATCAGAGATATATTGGTGGAAAATAGAGTATTATTACTAAAAGACTGGGTCGATGCTTGCAAGGACCAAGAGAAAAGACATGAGCTATACTTGCAGCTTCAATTGGATTGGTTCAAGATCCTCCAGATAAATAATTGGAATAGGAAATTTTTATGCGAGAATGGTTTAAATAGAAAATGTACAGAATTTGAAATACTTGTGACTAAAATTAGAAATGGAGAATTGGGAATTAAAGGGATAGTTAGTAAAATTTACAAAATACTGAATAAAACCCAATATATACAAGAGGTGTTGAGAGAAAGCTGGGAACAACAATTAGAGACAAGGATAACAGTAACAAAGTGGCAGAAGATGTGGAAAAGAAAGATGAGAACTATGTCTGTGAGACTTAAAGAGCACAATTATAAGCTGGTATGGAGATGGTACAGGACCCCAGTCAATCTGCATAAAATGTATAGTAATATGAGTGAAACATGTTGGAGATGTAGAAAAACAAAAGGAACATATGAACATATGTGGTGTAGTTGTGAGGTATTAAAAACTTTTTGGGAAGGAATAAAAAAGGAAATAGAGAACATATTTGATATACAGATTGGGCTGGGGCCAGAAACAATTTTGTTAACAGACATAGAAGACCAGGATATAAGTAAAGATAATAAAGAGTTATTAGCCACAATGTTGACTGTTGCAAGATTGATTATTGCCAAGAGGTGGAAAAGTAATGAACGAGTAAGTTTGCAGGAGTGGTATATACAGATGTGGGAGTTAGCTTTGAATGAAAAACTTACTTGGGAAATTAAATGTAGGGAAGGAAAAGTCAACAATAATAAATTCTGGAGGATCTGGGAACCTTTTATTAATTATACTTTAAAAGAAAAAAAGGGTATACCCCCTGCAACAGATAATAATGACTTCTGGAAAGTGTGAAAGATATAAACCCCCCCCGGACTATGTATATAGCACGTGGGTGTTCTGCTTTTTTTTCTTCTTTTTTCTTTTTTCTGTTTTTTTTTTTTTAATGTTGAAATAGAAAAGAATGAGAAAAAGATCATGTATGAAGAAAAGAAGAATATGTAACGGTGATGTGTGTAAAATATTTTACATGACCTTTATAAGTCTATATATTTTTATAATGTTTATATTTGTATTTTTGTCTTTTTCTTACTCTTATACTTCTGTTTTTTATATACCTAATAAAAATTTAAATAAATAAAAAAAAAAGAAACTTCTACCATAGCAAAGAATTTTCATACCCTACAATATTTTTTTATTTCCAATGCAAAGGTGATACAAGAGGTTTTCCCACCATCATTGTATCAGCAATTTGCACAAATATATTTGTGCAAAAGTGGTGCCCCCTTGCTTTTGAGCACCAAAGCATGTGGATATGACAAGTACTCTCCCCAATGCTTCTTTTGATTTAAAACTGATGCAACAAACAGTTATGGTAGGTTTTGCACAATTTGTGTTATTTGCATTGTTTGTATGAAAAAAAAATTCTTCTCAAACCTCTTGATGAGAATTACAGTATATGCCTAAAACTTTGCAATGCCACAATGCACACAACAAGGCTAGACTGAATCTGTTTTGTACAGGATTGTTTATACATATAAATTCAAAATTAGAGAGGATTTTTATAATTTAACTAAATTACAATGCATCTCCATTGAGTGAGGAGAACTGTGAACACATAGTGTGCATGCCTGTTGTGTATATTGTTCAACTATGTTTAACTATACTTGGGTAATCCAAGAGTTTGGGTCTTCCTCTCTTTGGTTATGTCTTTTAAAATCTGACTTGGATGGGCCACCCTTCAAATAAAGAATACCTTCAGAAGAAAGTGTCTTATTCCAGCTCTTTAGGATTGTCCCATGTGTCTGGTCTAGTGTTTGAGCTAGTGAGAAATATCTCCAGCAGCTAGTCAAAGTATCCTGTGGGAGCAGCTTCACTGAGAGGCAGTCTGTTGATAGAGTGCATTAAGATTCGAGACAATTGAAAGAAATGATTGGCAATCTTGGAAGGTAATGTGGGACGTCAAAAAATTGCCTCATGTTGACAGAACTTGCCATTTACCAATCATTATCTGTAACAACAGGTACAAAGGAAAGCCACAGGGTGATCTATTTACATGCCAGCTGGTTGCCTGAGGCTTTTTGAAAATGAACATGTGGATGTTCTTATAAATAAAATATCATAGTAAGTGTTACTTTGTTTTGAGCACTTCTGTTTGCCAACTGGGGTAAAGGCAATAAATTAACAGTTTTTAATAAAACAAATCTGGTAGTTTAAAAAACCTTTATAAAAAAGCAAGTATTTGGTTACTAGTGTTTTGTTTTTGGTTGGTTATTATTATTATTTTTTGCATTCCACAGAGCAATGTTTCAGATGCCAAGATGGCTGATCTTTCTGCATGAAAGATCTGTCTGGATAATATAGATCTGTAGGTTAAGGAGATGCCAACAAACCCAAACAACATATACTCCAGTCTCTAAATAGAACAGTACTTCTGTGGTTGTAAATTATAAGAACATTCAGTTGTTTAGTTCAAGAGCGGGAATTGGAGATGAAAAAAATGCATTTACTATCTAGAGAAAGAACCACAAAGGAGGGCCTTCATCGCAAAATTGATAGATACAGTTGTTGAGGTCGATTATGCATTTAAAATTGCATTCAAAATGAAACTCATAAATATACTAGAAGGGGGAAAAATCATGGAAGCCAAAACCACACCATAAGAGATCTGACTAACAGAAGAAAAGTATTCCAAGATAAACAAAGTTTGGTGGTAACTCAACTTTGGGCTAGGGAAATAGCCTATTGAAAGGGCAGGGATATATGTAGTGTTGAACTATAATTCCTTTATCCCTAACTATTAGCCATACTATCTGGAGCAGATTGGAACTGGAGCCACAACTTCCCTATTCATGGCCTGATAGAACAGAGTAGATCAGAAGGTAAAATAAATTGGGAGGGATCCCAAGAGTGATCTGATCTAATCTAATCCCCTGCCAATACAAGTAACCTATTGCTAAAGCATCTGTGACAAATGGTCCTCCAATTTATGTTTAAAAAACCTCCAATGATGGAGAGTCTAAAACTTTCTGAGACAGTCTATTCCTCTGTTAAACAGCTCTCACCATCAAGGAGTTTTTTGTAACATGGAGCCAGAATTTCCTTTTGCCATCCCCACGTCAGAAATAAGACACAGACAACTTTAATGGGGATAACTATGGGCCACAACTGTATTACCAGTAACAATTAACTGAACTTTCTTGCACTGGGGCCTTTGTAGTGTGGGATCCAGAAATGGAGCCAGGAATTTCTACCAAACCCCTGCTCCTATCCAGGGGCATGCAAGTTACCCTAAAAGGGTGCTGGACAGGGAGTGATTAGAGTGTCTAACCCTAAAAAGTTACATATGTTCCCATTTGCCTTCTAATTCCAACTCCCCTCTGGTGATTTGAACCAACAACCTCCTGTTTACAAGGCAAAATTGCAACCTCTAAGCTATGGTGGCTCCACTATCAACAGAACTGTAATCTTATAACAGAGAACTCTTTGTTAACCAGAGAGGATATCATTGCTTTAAAAAAGCAGGTTTAAAGATAAATCCTTAGTGGATACATGGTTAGTGTTTTGACTATGCCAAAAAGGTATCAAGTTTGATTCCCACTTTAACAACAACAACAATAACAACAACAACAACTGTTCCATGTTCCATCCTTTCTTCAAACAAAGGGTCTGTCCTGAGCCAGAGTTTGATTCCCATTTAGGACTTCTACAGCCTGGATTTTAAAAGCAATGATATCCTCTCTGGTTAACATAGAGTCTTCTTTTACAAGATTGCCAAAAACAGTTTCTTTGATAGTAGAGGTTGAAATTTTGCCTTGTAAGCAGGAGGTCGGGATTCAATTCCCCAGGAAGGATGGTGGGAACATGCATAATGGCCAGAGACATAATGGCACCAATTTCCGCTCCACCCCTGCTTCCCCTGTGCAGCGCTGGCTTGGCTTCTCCCTTCCTGACCTTTCGTTAAGAAAAATAAAAATTAAAACAATTCTGTCTGCAGGAGTGGAAATTGCTGGGGCAGAGTGGGACATTGCCTGATAACCCAGCACACTGCTGCTCCTATCCTTGCTTCAGGCGGAAATCCCAAAACCCAGGAATGTGCTGATTTTTAACAGCACATTCCCGGCTAGCCCTTCCAGTTAAACTTGACAGATAACACACACACAAGCTTCATGACCTTTGGTGGGCAGCACCATCAGTGGGCTACCAGTGCACCTCCATTTTGGAACTGAACCTCAGGACCCTGATATCCTAGATGTGGACAATCCTGGGACCTGATCCCAAAGTGCTCTGACACCTCACCAAACTACTACTCACCTGCTCTACCCATCATGACCAAAGGGCTATCTACCGTTACTATCAAGAACTTCTTTGTAACATGGAGCCAGAATCTCCCTTTTTGTAATTTGAATCCCTTGGTTTGGTTCTTGCCTTGTGGAGCTGCAGAAAAATAGCTTTCTTGAGCTACTACATGACAGCCTTTCAGTCATCTGAAGGCAGCAATTACAGTCAAATCTCGCATAAAGAGCACCTCTCTTAAAGAGTAACTTGTTTAAAAAGCAGAATTTTCTCTGAATGTTCACTTTGCTTAACAAATAAAACCATCCAAAAACTTGCTTAACAAATAAATCAGGGTTCGCAATCCCTCCCCCCCCAATTGGTCATTTACAATGGTGTTTCACTTAAAGACAGTGATGGGATGATAAAAAATCTTATACCACTCCCTGACGTCACAGACGTCGTGGGTGTGGCCAACGTCATGACATCATGGGCGGAGACACCGTCATGACGTCATGACGTTGTGGGCGGAGCCTAAAAATAAAAAATTAATTTAAAAAATTAAAATAAAACACACACGTACACACGCACACACCCATCCACCCACCACAACACAAAACCATAAATAAATAAAAGAAAGATATAAAATAAAAATTAAATAAAAATACACCCACCCACCCAAACACCCACCCCAAACACAAACCCCTCACTTAAAAGTAAAACAATACAAAACAGTACTTACCCTTGGAAGCGACCGAGCTCCTGCAGGAGGCGGCGGCGCAGCTAGCCGGGCAGCCCAGGGCCTTCCGGCTGGAACCCTTGGCGGGCGGGCCCGGCTCCCGGCGGTGGCCGCAGGAGGAGGAGGTGCAGCTAGCCGGGCTGCCGAGGGCCTTCCGGCCGGAACCCTCAGCGGGCGGCCCTGGGCCTCGGCGCTCGGCAACGGCCACAGGAAGAGGAGGCATGCCTAGCCGGACAGCCAGGAGGCCCTGGGCTGCCCGGCTAGCCACAACTCCTCCTCCTGCGGCTGCTGCTGGGCGCCAAGGCAAAGGGGTGCTCGCTGACAGTGGCGTAGCGTGGGGGGGCGGGGGGGGGATGCCCCGGGCAGCGGCTTTCAGGGGGCGGCAAAATGTCCTCACCACTTTGGCCTCCTCCCTCTGCCTGGGCTTAGGAAGGAAGCAGGACTTCCCAGGCGGAGGGCGGCCCTTTTGCTGGTGAGCGCTGCTCGCCTCCGTCCCATTGGCTTGGGTACTCATTTAACCGGCCTCGGTCGCCAGCAACCGAGGCCAGTTAAAGGAGTACCCTAGCCAATGGGACGGAGGCGAGCAGCGCTCGCCAGCAAAAGGCTCGCCCTCCACACACCTGGGAAGTCCTGCACGCGCGCGCGCGCGCTGCCCACCTCCTCCCCCCCACCCCTAGCCACCCAGCCAGCTTGCTGTCAGAATGGGCGCTCGTCGGGGGGGTGGCGCCGTAGCGGGGAGCCCCTGGCTGCTGGCTGGGCGGGAGGAGGTGGGCAGCGCGCGCGTGCAGGACTTCCCAGGTGTGTGGAGGGCGAGCCTTTTGCTGGCGAGCGCTGCTCGCCTCTGTCCCATTGGCTAGGGTACTCCTTTAACCGGCCTCGGTTGCTGGCGACCGAGGCCGGTTAAAGGAGTACCCAAGCCAATGGGACGGAGGCGAGCAGCGATCACCAGCAAAAGGCTCGCCCTCCACCTGGGAAGTCCTGCACGCGCGCGCTGCCCATCTCCTCCCCCCCAGCCACCCAGCCAGCAGCCAGGGGCTCCCCGCTATGGCGCCACCCCCCCGACGAGCGCCCAGTCTGACGGCAAGCTGGCTGGGTGGGTGGGTTGGCACCCCCCCCTGCCAGCCCGCCGCCAGAAGTTCGAAAAAGGTAAAGATCGCGGCTCGACTGCGGGGGTTAGCTGGGATCCCGAGGGTTTTCCCCATCGTCGCCTAACCCCCGCAGAGCTGCCCACGCGCACGCCCGAGGATTCGAAAGGGTATTCCTACCCTTTTGAATCCTCGGGCGTGCACGCGGACGGCTCGCCCTCCACACACCTGGGAAGTCCTGCACGCGCGCGCGCGTGCTGCCCACCTCCTCCCCCCCACCCCTAGCCACCCAGCCAGCTTGCCGTCAGAATGGGCGCTCGTCGGGGGGGTGGCGCCGTAGCGGGGAGCCCCTGGCTGCTGGCTGGGTGGCTGGGCGGGAGGAGGTGGGCAGCGCGCGCGTGCAGGACTTCCCAGGTGTGTGGAGGGCGAGCCTTTTGCCGGCAAGTGGCTCCAGAGGAGGCTGCAGTCAGGGGCGGTCGGGTCCAATTTTTTTAAAATTGAAGCAGAAATGGCTCCAATTTAGTGCGCATGCGTCAGATTGAGTTTCTGCGCATGCGCACTAAATTGGAGCCATTTTTGCTTCAATTTTTTTTTTAATTTTCCTGCCGGTGAGGCGTCCGATCCGGACGCCTCAAAAACGGTTAAACCCCCACGGAGAGCCCTCTGGAAATCCTTAAAACGGTTCTGTGGATCCGGTCAGAACCGGTGTCATCCCATCACTGCTTAAAGAGCAAGCTCACTTAAAGAGCAGTACTGTGGAATGCATTATGCTCTTTAAGTGAGGTACAACTGTATATTGCTTCTTAGTCTTCACCTAAGGTTTCTTTCTTTTATTTCCTGTTATTGGAATCACAGAGGAGTAAGAACATGACTATTAATTGTTCTGCTGGGAATTCTGATAGATCTTCCAAGTTCTAACACTGCTTCTCAATTGTTATGACTTTTTTGCCTCTAAAATATTCCTTTCTGAAGTATATTTCTCCCTTAAAAGCAAAGCATATTTTTTTCTTCCACTTCAAAGAAATTTCTTTAAAAGATTATATGTTGTCTTTTTTCCTTTTTCTTGGAGAGGATGATTCTATTTTGTCCCTTTCCAATTATGTCGTACTTTCCTTCTGAAGGGTGTTGGCAGAAAGTGGCAGGAGGAGCACACTGAGACAGAAAATGAACAGCGGTTAGGGCCTGCCACGTTCCTTGCTTTGGATAAATAAGGATTCATGTCAGGGGGTGAGAAATAGTCATTTCCTTCTGTTTATGAGTCACCTCATTTGCTGCATCATGTACCCTTCCATCTTCTGTAACAGAAAGGATTTCCAGTATTTCTGCTTATAAATTTACTGTGGTTCACAGGTATGGTGGAAAATAGAACTAACATGACTATTTCCACTTTAATCCAATCAACATGGAAGTTTTCTAGTTTTTTTCCTTAGCATGGTAAGGAGAGAAAGCTATTTAAAAAAAAACCTTAGGAGTGTGTGGAATAAAGGTGGAATAATAAAAATCAGAATGGTACATGAAGGTAGAGACATTGAAAACTTTCCTGGTTCAGTATCTTGTTCTGCTTATTTACAAATCAGATTGCAAGACTTTCCCCCCTGTTCTGTAAGGAATTTTCCAAATATTTTGATCTATGTTTTTAAAACTCAAAGGGACTGTGGCTCAAGTATTTAAGATGCTGAACTTGATGACTAGAAGGTTGGCAGGTCAGCAGTTTGAGACCCAAGTACTGCATGACGGAATGAGATCCCATCTCATCCCATCTGCTGCCAACCTAGCAATTTGAAAGCAAGAAATTCCATGTAGATAAATAGGGACCACTTTGGTGGGAAGGTAAACAGAATTCCATGCACTCTGGTGTCGAGACATGTCTGCCATGCAGTGGTGGGATGCCAAAAATTTTACTACCCCACTGTGATGTCATCACAGTGTGGGCGGAGCTAAAATCATGATGTCATGATGTGGGTGGAGACAACGTCATGATGTTGTGGGCGGGGCCAAAGAAAAATAAAAATAATAAATAAATAATAATAAAATAAATAAAATAAAAATAAGCACACACACACCTCAACCCACCCACCCATCCACAACACAAACCCATAAATAAATAAATAAATAAATAAACAATACATTAAAATACACCCACCCACCCAAACACCCACCCATCCACCCCAAACACAAATCAACCAGAGTTTTTAAACCAGAGTTTAAAGCTTATTCTGGCTAATCTTAATCACACTAGGAAGGAACTACAGAATGAACTCACCACAAGATGGCTTTATTTTGGCACTTTTCAACTTTGCAACAGTCAGGTACTAAGTCTTTGCCTAAACAGTTCTCTAGGATAATATGCCTTAATGTAAATGTAAAACAGCTGTACCTCCTTAAGGGTTCTTCAATTGGAACAGCAATTGGAACAGCAAAGGTGTAGCTTATTGATGAGGTAACTCCAAGACTTTGCTTAAAAACTCCAAGCCAGGCTGTCAGGCCTTAATAGGAACTGTGGTAGTACGTCAATATAGGTAAAGGTATTAAATACACATTAAAATATACACAGACACTTACCCTAGGGAGCAGGCTATAGGGAGCTTCAGGCTAGCAGCTTCTCTTCCTCCTCCCCGCTTGGGAGGACAGCAAGGAGACCGTGCATACGCACCAAGCACTTTAGGCATGCATGCATACCAAGTGCTTGACACACATGCGCAGTGGGGGAACCAGTGAAAAGGTAAGCCCCGAAGGTGGTTCCCCCCAAAAGCTGCTACCTGTTCTCCAGGACACTGGGAAAAGTTACTACCAGTTCTGGTGAACTGGTGCGAACCTGTTACATCCCATCACTGCTGCCATGTGTTCATGACCAGAGTGTGCTGGCTTTTTGGCTGTAAACAGTGATAAGCACTGATTGCTACAGTCAGATATGACTGGCTTTCGAGCAAGGGTGAGTTTTACCTTTACCTTCTCAAACTCTATGGAGTTATAGTAATAATTTTCATTATGTATGTATAATGGAAACAACCCCTTTTTAGAATATAATTTGTAAGATTTCCCAACCAGCATAACCACAAGGTCTATAATCCAAAAGTGGTAACTTTTTCAGACTTTAGCAACAGTATGCCACACATATATATAAGCTTCAAATATATTGACATTTCTCTTTTTCAGAATTTAGATTGCAAATTCCAAAGGGGAAAGTTCTCTATTTTTGAACTTGAAAGTCTCTAAAATACAGTACCATGTACATTGATAGTACTGTTAAAAAAAGGCAGTTATTGTAGCTGTCACTGCTACTACCATTATTGACAGTAAGACTAGCACGTTTCTTTTAAAGATTGTTACTCCAAAAGTTATTCTCTGTTTCTGATCTCTCCATTAAACTGATACTGATATTTATATGACAAATGCCTTTGCTTAAGAAAGGTGAACTCCTGCATGACAAAATTTTGTTAAATTTCTATCTCCTCGTCCCCACCTGCTGGGTGTGAAGAAAACATCAAATGGAGCTCATCCAATATAAATCTGACTACTACTGCTTATCATGCATAAAGCCAAGTCATATTTGCTAAGAATCACAGTGAGTTTTATAGTCTTTGTAACCAGCATCAATGAATGAAATTGGTTACAACAAATAAGGTAAAAAAGGCTAATGGTGAGTGGCAGAACAAACAAAAAATTTACAATTGAGAGAGTTGCAGAGCCATTGCCATTAACTTGACAACTATCAGGTGTAATAAGTATCTTTGAAAATGAGACCTAACCCAATTTCTCTATAGGCCCGGAGGTTCGATAAAAGACCAGTGGCAGTGGGTGGCGAGAGGACGCTCCCGACCTTCCTCCGGCCCTTTCCACTGTGGCTGGAGTCGAGGACGCTGGCGCAGCTGAGGCCGGTTGAGTTGATGCCCCCGCCTTCCCTCCGGGCCCTTCCACCTCGGCCCAGAAGTTCGATAAAAGACCAGCGGCAGCGGGCGCGCTTTGTAATTATGACGTTGATATATTGTTTTCTTTTTATTTGTTATTTTGTTACTTGATTGTGCTGCCACATTGTTACTGTTTTACTGTGGTGTCCTTTCATAGCTTTGTTTGCCTTATTGTTGAACCTTATTGATTGATTATACGTTATTTTGTTGTACACCGCCCTGAGTTGGTCGCACCAGGTAGGGCGGTATAGAAATCTAAAATAAATAAATAAATAAATAAATAAATAAATAAATAAATAGTGTTCAAGCATCTGACTAAGAATCACATCAGCCTGCTCAAGCTATAGCTTAATATGTTGTCTGTCTACTTACCTTCTCAGTAGATTGAACACTGTTAGTGAAACTTTGGGGAATCTAATTTTTAGGGACTATGGAAAAGTCTATGCTTTAACTCAACACCCAACAGGAATCAAGTGCTGAAGATCCAGCACTCTCATTTCTTGGTTGAACTGGCGGGTCACTATTGATTGGACAGTTCAGCCTGGATTAAAGTTCCGAGGCAAAGGCTTTCACAATATAAACAGCTGGCCAGATAGAATAACATTCTGACTGAAGAAACTGCAGCTTCATATGACAACATACACAGGTCTCTATAGACTGATGAATACATGTTTCACAATATATTGTGAAAATGTGTTTCATGGCTGACTACCCATCTACCATTGCTGAGTTCATTCACTTCAGAATTTTGTTGACGTTGACCCCAGACAAATAAGACATTTTCATACAGATGAGTAGTTTATAAAAACTAGTTACTGTACTTGCTGAATAAGTAATGTGGAACAAATTCCTCTTCTGCTATTGCTTAATCTTCCAGCAATTAAACACAATCTAATTAATAATCTCAATCTATTTTTGCATTGGAACTGCATAGTGGTTTACTTGGTATCACATGGCAAGTTAGCTGTCAAAATACAGGGCTCTTCATTATCTAACAGTTGCTATAAGATGGCCCACAAGGGCAAATTGGGCATTGTCACACTTCAGGCACAAGCTAGTTCCCTCCTGCCTTTGCCCTTACTAGAGGCAGAGGACCTATGTAAATGAATGCACGTGAATGTTTTCTTGACACCACTGTACAGACACATTTGGACACCCATTTTTGCCCTTCATTAGTTGTTATGTCTCCTCGCCCACCAACGACAGAGAGAACCACCTGCATTTGCCTATATTGAATGTCAAATGACTCTATTCAGAGAATGTCATCAGGCTAGTCACTGAGCCATCTCTACAAAATGCACGAGAGTGTCTTAAAACTTCATAGCTTCACTTCTACCTCTTTTTGCTAGATGACCAGCAGAAATACACTAATTTAGGGTGTAGTCATGTATTGTTACATGGAAGATCTTTATGCAGTATAATACAGTGTCTCCTGGTAGAGTTCATTCATTTGTTTTATTTTTGGGTGCTGGTTATCACATAGTAATGCTTCCTTTGTTACAAAATGATATAATCATCCCTTATGTTTTGCAGTTTCCCCACACAACCATAGGAACTGCCATCTGTGGGAAAATTTATGGCAAGATAAAGCCCCAAGAAAAGTAAAATTATATCAGATTTAGAGAACCCAACCTAAGGAGACCACTTGGGGAATACGAATTATATCCCCCAGTAATGTTTAATTCCACATTACGACAACTTATTTCATATGTAAATCTGATCATTAATGGGCATGTGCTAATGTGATAGGGCTTTCTTTCTCTTCCTTCTTCCCTCCAGCTCTTTGTACTGTTTGCAAACCAGCTTGAGAGAGCTCCCTGATCCCTCAGAACAGATTTTGAGGATATGGGGGTGTAGACTGAAGTGGGTGAGAAGAATGACAATGTTAGAACCCATCCATTTTGGACTTGCTTGTTACTGCTTATATAAAAATAACATCCAAGCAGTTCTTAGATATTAAAATAACACTTCAGGGACCAGTTAGGGTCTTTTGATTTACACAAGCTGCTTTTTGAAATATGTCTTGGGACATTAGTTTAGAATGGGAAACTATTGCTGCTTTTGAAAAAGGAAACGAGCATTTCTTTTCATAAGGATGAAAGAGATGTTATTATAAGGTGATATTGCTTCTTTAACATGTGGAACAATGAAATGGGCTAACAAAAGATAGATCTTTCCAGGTTATCACCACTAAAGAGATGAGTCAGCTGACGCCTAACAGAAAACAACATACTGTTTCTCGTTCTGAAACAGACTTTGGGTGTATCATAATTTTAGATTTTTTGGTTTGCTTTTAAATAATTATGGAATTAAAACTTGGTTTTAATCATCTATTTTGTCTATGTTTAAATAATGTTTGGTGGTGGTGGTCATAGCTTTGGGTTTTTCATGAGTTGAGTAGCAGTAAATAAATAAGAATCAAATGAGAGAGTAAATGAATGAAATGTAGCTCATGCTGATGTCATCCTGAGCGCGCCAGGGGCTCTCTTAGCGCCGTGAATTTTGACTTGGAGGAGGCTCTGTAAATTCCCTCAAGGCAGCGATCGGCTTCAGCACAGGCTGCTGAGGGAAAAGGATCGAGTGAGAGGCTGCTCGGAGCAGCCTGGAAAAATCACAGTCGCTGCCTCTGTCGCCACCACTGCTGATGTCAAAACTGTCAGCAGTGGGAGCAGCCCGCCTCTGGGCCCCACAGCTGTGTGTCAAGGGCGGAACTGGCCCACAAGAAAAAAAACGTTTAGGCACCACTGGTCTACATGATCAGATCCTGAACTGCACCAAATTGAAGCAAAACAGCACAAACAAACAAAACAATTTAAAAAACAAAAACACAGCAAAAAACAGAGAGTAAGGATGCATTTTGCGTTGCTTTGGTTCAATTAACACCAGTTTCAGCCCTACGTCATGTGAACATCTGGATGTTCACTGATACCATGGTACTGACACAAGGGCAGCCATGTGCTCCATATGATTGGATTCTAAGTCCAATAAGCATGTGAATACAAATGAGCCATCTTCTGCTTTACTCAGAATGTATTTAATGGTCAGAGAGAAACTTCAAGAACCATAGTAATTGTACTCAGCTTTCTCATGTGTGACATAAAGTGGGTTCAATATTTGCTAAAGCCATTTTGGTGTGTGGAAATGGGATTTGCCATCATTCAGAAACTACATTTTTCAAGATGCCTCTAATGTGAAATAGGGCTCATAACATTTGACTATGTTACAAAAAAAAGTCTTTTGAACTAAACTTTTTCTCATAACACTGCCCCGTTCATTGGTAATCTCATGGACTGACTACTGTAATGCTCTCTTCGTGGGGCTGCCCTTGTGTCTGATACAATTACAACGGGTCCAGAATGCAGCAGCCAGGCTGGTGATGGGTTAAAATAAATTTGATCATATTTCCCCAGCATTGGCAGTCCTGCATACTGGTTACCTGTTGCCTACCATGTCAGATACAGTACAAGGTGTTAATGTTATCATACAAGGCCCTATACAGTTTGGGACCTTGCTATCTGTCGGAGAGTCTCTCCCTCAGAGCAACTCCTTCCATCACCCAGTCATCACAGTTGCCGCAGCTTCAGGTGCCCACCTGAGGAAGGCTCAAAAGTCTTTAACTAAAAATAGAGCCTTTTTGGTGGTGGCACCAACACTGTGAAATACACTACCAGTGGTGCTGAGCCAGGCCCCATCACCTTTAAAAAACAATTAAAAACACTCTTCTTCAAGGAGGCCTTCCAGGGCATTGTTCCGTCATCAATAAATTAGCTAGTTAAGTTCAGTCCCGATGTCCTCAGATGCCAATTATTTTAGTTTAGTTTAGTTTGGTTTGGTTTAGTCTATGATGCATTTGTTGGTGGTGGGTTTTGATTTGCTGTGGGTATTATTGTTTTTTGTTTTCTGTTTGTTCATCGCCAGAGTGGGATAACACCCAGATGTGTTGTATAGAAATTCAATAAGTAAGTAAGTAAGTAAGTAAGTAAGTAAGTAAGTAAGTAAGTAAGTAAGTAAGTAAGTAAGTAAGTAAGTAAGTAAGTAAGTAAATTGCTACTGAGAACTGATCTTCCACAACATGCAGTTAGATCATTACTCTGTATGTGATGTTAGCCAATGATGTCTATAAATTAAAATGTTTGTTCCAGATTAGAGTCCTTTGCCTCCATTCTTCAGTATCCTGATCTTTCTATTTTTCAAGTGCAATAATTTCCCCAAAACGAGAAATAATTCTCCCCAGTTCAATAGTTTTCCCTCAGATCATTTAGACTAGAAAGTGATTGATTTTTCAGCTTTTGCTTTATTTCTCCAAAACATGCCACTGACTTCCTTTAGTAATTTCCTGATCTGCACTATTATCATATGGCCTTTTGCAAACCGTATTGACGCAAGAATGATAATTTCTTTCTTTGTCTCCTCCTTACTTACATTTAATAATACTCTATGATGGGGGATAAATGTTTTAAATCTATTAGGAATATTCTTATGTTGTGAGTGGTATCATGGTCACGGAGCATCTGTATTCCATTTCCAGTGAAGGAAGCTGCAATGAAATACTATGAGTTTACAAAGAAAACATCTCATATTCTGTGACCATTGAATAGCCATAGACAGAATATATTGCTAATATTAATTTGTTTGATCCTCATAGTTGTGACTGCTTGCTGAGTTTAATTTATCATAACTGAATATATGATGAACAAGAACTCTAGATTTAAACCTGCACAAGAAATGTTGAAATTTTGGAAAGTTAGTGATGAATATTGAAATGATATGATGAAATAATATTTTGATAGTGGCCCCATACATGGTGCTGGGAGCACTTCCTTACTGAGTTTTAAATATGCAAGTAAGTCCCTTATGGAAAATTACAGTTTGTAGATTACTTATTAATAATGATTAACTGGGCTTACAAGAGACTATAAATTACGTAAGCAGCATTTGTAGAAGCTAAGGATAATATATAACAGATTGTATTAGAATAGCTATGTGCAATTATTATAAGCATGATTAAGTGCTGTTTATTATTATAATAACTGATTGTTATAGTTTTTTGTTTTATATTTTTTTCTGTATAATAATAAAGATATTACAAAAAATAATTTATCACAACTGCAACATGTCTACATATAGCATTAAGACAGGGTCTATATAAACTGTTAAAAGCCAGAACCTAAAAGATTATATTAAAAATTACCAAATACTTTTTAGTTAATCAGTTACATTTGGGAAAAGAGATAACTAAATTACATTTCAGAAGCAATATATTGAATGGCTAGAAAGTTTAGGTGCAACAACTGACATATTGTAATTGCTTTCTAAAGTTACATCTAAGTGGCATTTTAAGAAACATTTACTACAGGGTTTTTAAAAATTGCATGACATTCAGTCATCAGTCCTACACCAAGGGAATTATTATTTGTTTTCCCTTTTGCCTTTAAGGTTTTTTGGGTATACTATCAAAACTGACCACTAGATGGAGATAGGAGAGCAGTTAAATATATTTTTCTGACCTAGTAAGAAGTAGAAGCAGTGACAGATTTTACTTTCTTAGGATCAAAGATCACTGCAGATAGTGATTGCAGCCATAAAATAAAAAGGTGACTGATTCTTGGGAGGCAAGTGATGAGAAACCTGGGGAACACAGTTAAAAGTAGAGACATCACATTGCAAACAAAAATCTGCATCGTCAAAGCAACGGTATTCCCGGTGGTAATCTATGGTTGTGAGAGCTGGAGCATTAGGAAAGCTGAGCGCAGAAGAATATGGGCCTTTGAGATGTGGTGTTGGAGAAGAGTTTTGAGAGTCCCTTGGACAGCGAAGAGAACAAATAAGTTGATCTTAGAAGAAATCAACCCTGACTGTTCCTTAGAAGGTCAAATAGTAAAGATGAAACTAAAGTATTTTGGACATCAAATGAGAAGAGAGGACTCACTTGAGAATGCCTTGATGCTGGGAAAGGTGGAGGACAAAAGAAAAAGGGGGTGGCTAAAAAGAGATGGCTAGATGGTATTGTAATCGCAATGGGCACAAAGCTGGGTGGGTTGAGGAGGATGGTGGAGAAGGACAGAGGTGCCTGGAGGGCAATGGTCCATGAGGTTGCAAAGGCTCAGAATCAACTGTGCGACCGAACAACAACAAAGTAAGGACAATGCAAAGAATTGATAACACTAAGAAAATAGAACACAGATACTAATAATCATATTCTTTCCTCCTCAGCTCTCCTATGGGTTCTCTCATAGTTCTAGAAATGGGCTGTAAAACCTAAACGTGGCCATGTCCATATAAGGATTCACACATGGTTCAGCCCAGTTTTGCAAGTTTGATCAAAGACAGTGCATATCCCCAGCTCAACATGGAAGTAAGCAAACAAAAACTCCTGCTTTGCTAATCCACGAGAGGATAACTGGTTTAGCTTTGGGTCTTTCAAATAATTGAATCACGATAGGCTGATTGAAGACTGTTTGTTCCTGATCTTAAACCAGCCACAACTTGATCAAAGGGAAAGAGCTATTCAGAACCTTGGGTGAATGATCAGTGCTCAGTTGATGCAGTGTGAAATACTAAAAAACAGATCTGGAAGCAGTAAACAAGAAAGATGAGCCTACAAAAACTGCAGTTGCTTAACATCAGGAATTATGATTTTTTTTAAAAAAAGAAAGAAAAAAAGCAGGAAAGATGAACAAAGCCTGGCAACTCAACAATAAAGAATTACTTGCTAAGTAGCACTGGTGTAGCGAGGGGGCTGGCCCGCCCAGGGTGTCACTTTGTGGGGGAGGTTGATGCCGCTGCCCCAGACATCCTGGCGGCCAGGGCGGGTGCCCGGACCCTCTGTCACTACCGGTGCCCTGGGCCCCTCCCTGGGCTTGAGGGCATGGGCCCAATGGCACAGTGGAGACCAGGGGGTGTCCCTCCCCCTTCTTCATCCCCCTCCTCCCCAGGTGCCCCATCCTTATGGCCTGCCAGGTTGGGGTGGTGTGGCTCCAGTGGGGAGCCCACTGTCGGGGTCCCAGGCAAGTGGCAGCCCTGCCTCCTAGCCCGGCAGCAGTGGCGGCACCCAGGAAGGCAGGAAGTGAGGCCGGTGGTCACTGCAGCCCAGTGCTGGCCTGGCCGAGGACACCCCACAATGTCTGGCTGGCACTGTTCCGGCCACTGGGCTGCAACGACTGTCAATCTCGCTTCCTGCCTTCCTGGGTGCAAGCTAGGAGGCGGGGCAGCCATGCACCTGGGACCCCGCCTCTGAGCCTGGCGGCAGCAGATTGTCCATCTTTAGGAGCAGCGACATCCAGAGGAGCGAGGCCAGTTGTTGTTGCAGCCAAGCACATGCAGCCGGAGCAGCACTGGCCAGGCCTTGCGGGGGGGGTGGTCCTCAGTCTGGCCAAGCTGTGGGTGCTGGGCGGTGGCGACCATCGGCCTCGCCTCCCACCTTTCTGGGCGCCACTGCTGCCGAAGGCGGACAAACTGCCACTGCCGGGCTTGGAGGTGGGATGGCCACGTGCCTGGGCCCCCAACGGTGGGCTCTCCTCTGGGCCTACACCACACTGCCCCAGACCCTGGGCCTCACCTGCGCTGCCGGGGTCCCAGGCATGCCTCATAGCACAGCGTAGCCCAAAGCTAGGACTTTCTTACCTGGGGGGGAGAAGCCTGGGGGGCGGTGAGTTTGGCCTGCACCCCTGGGTGACTGCAACCTGCCCTATGCTACTGCTAAGTAGTAAAGAATAATAAACAGGCATCCTCAGGAGAGCAAGAGTTGCTCCCTTTAGGAAAGGACTGAAGACCTGGCTGGTGGGGCATGTGTGGGGAGTGGGCCAGACGGCTGGTCGCCTGGCTCTTTTAAATATTCCACCTCTCTCCTCAGTGTTTTTAACTTGAATTTTATTTTTTATGTATGTGTTTTAATTGTTTTTAGTTGTAAAGCTGCCCTGAGTCTTCGGAGGAGGGTGGGGGTACGAATGAAATGAAATAAATAAAACAAACATGACTTGTAGTTCGAATAATGAACTCAGCCTTGCATATTTAAGGCTGAGAAGCTGGAGTCAAAAATCAAAGAAAACCTTTGTGATACGTTTAATTTGGTT
Source organism: Furcifer pardalis (assembly GCA_030440675.1). Lineage (NCBI taxonomy): Eukaryota > Metazoa > Chordata > Lepidosauria > Squamata > Chamaeleonidae > Furcifer > Furcifer pardalis. The sequence continues at coordinate 99,441,598 of CP126891.1, forward strand.
GACTGTGGAAGCTTTTATCATATTTTTATCATATTGGCTTTAAGTAAGATAACATTGTTATGACAAAGAAGAATAGAGTCCCCTTTTGTGCCAGTATTTTTATGTTTTTAATGTAATGTATTCTGTTAAAACCAGTTTCCTATATAGGTAACTGTTTTTTCAAGACATTTTAGTTAAACAAGAATTGCTTGGTTTAACTGTTTTCATATTAGTAATACACCTCATCTGTCTGGTTGGCAGCATCTTATTGACACTTCCAGCTGAAATCTATTTAAAGCCACAGCTCCTCACCAAGTGTTCAGAATTATACCTCTGTGAAAAAGCCTGTGCAGTTACAATGTATCTCTATGGAGCTTTAATGTTATCCAATCCATTCCATAGGATTTTAACATGCATCGGATAACACTAAAAATCGGATAACACCAAGACTTGTGGAACCAAGTCTTAGCGTTATCCGAGGTATTACTGTACTAAACTCTCAACATAATAAAAAAGCTGCAATTGTAAGCCAAGTGATGAGCAAGTCCCAGGTCATCTGGAGCTACCTGCAAAGAAGACAAAACCACACACTATTTCGAGAAGAACAGGCCACAGCTTTATTGGTTGCAACAGTAGTACCTGGCCCAGCTTTGGGGAATTGGATCCATTTCATTGAGACACCTAACTACTAATCACTTCAACATCCACTGAAGGTTCCATCAGATATGGCAGTCATCCAGAAACCATGTGGTTTTACGCCACTCCATGACTCCCTGTCATGAGAAAGTACAGCACCAAGAGGTTTCCCATTTAGGCCAAGCCATGACTCTGCCCTAGTTTCCTGTAAGGCAGGGATCAGCAAACTTGGCTCTCCAGATGTTCTTGGACTTCAATTCCCAGAAGTCCTGATCAGCAGGCATACTGACTTGGGCTTCTGGTAATTGAAGTCCAAGAACACCCGGAGAGCCAAGTTTGCAGATCCCTGCTGTAAGGGAATCATTCAACAACCTCCAATGCCTTCTGGATCCAACTTCAATGCCTCAAACCACTAAAATATCTACAACCACAAGCCACCAGATAACAGAAGCTGCAACCAACCCATTGTGCCTCAGCTATCCATTAAGCAGATTTCTTGCCCCCAAAACAACAAGTGGTCTCCATCTGACTGGAATTGATATTTAAATATTTAAATGAAATATGCAGGTAATTGATCCAGCTGCCACCTCATAATGCCACCATCTGATTGTTCCGCTCAGCTTCTTTCTTCTGTGGTTTATTGGTCCCATATCATGTCCAACTCTTAAAAAGTTTTGATCACAAATCTGCAATTTTTGGGGGGTGGGGGGAGATAGCAGCTATGAATTAGTTCCAAGTCAGCCTTAACAGAGAAGGCGAAGTCCAGTCACTTGGTTTCCGAGAAGTAATTTCCCCCTTGTTAGAAAACATAGTCAAAGTGGTATCCAAATTTATCTCAGGCAGGTGGACTGCTGTTCCAAGTCTGCTTGCCCACAACCCCCTAATTTGAATTTTACTGCCAGCTAATGAGCAGCCAGCATGAGAGAAAGCCCTGATACTTGACTCTCATGCTTCCCCACTGGAGAAGCAAGGTGGAATTCACCATGCTGAGTCTAACTTCAGCAATGTCCTGTTGCCATTCCAGTGACAACTGGAGGATGCTCAAGTTAGTCTGGGACCCCATTTGTGCAAGTAGACATATTTGTCTCAGGCAAGCATAGAGTGACATAATTCTTCTGTTGTTATGGCATGTATGTGATATGGCACCAAGTGAGTCAACTATTAATGACGATCAGTTGTGATGGTTAATACTGCTAAGTTTTATAGGAGTTGCATAGCAAAATAGGGAAAGAGGCCTTTTATGTTTGAGGCCCTTCAGATGTATTTTCCAACATTTCCTACCAATCCTACCTAGCATGGCCAACAGTAAACAAGTATGATAAATGTAGTCCAAAACATTTGAAGAATAAAAACTTCTTCTCTCCTTTATTAGGTGGTAGTAGTACAAAACCAGTGGAGATGATGGTATCCAAGTTGAACTTTTCAAAGCCCTAAAAGATGATGGAATCAAATTATTACATTCTATATGCCAGCAGATTTGGAAAACACAACAATGGTCACAGGATTGGAAAAGATCAGTATACGTTCCAATCCCCAAAAAGGGTAATGCCAAAGAATGTTCAAATTATTGAACAATTGTGCTCATCCCACATGCTAGCAAGGTGATGCTCAAGATAATACAGGATTGGCTGCAGCAGCATGTGGAGGGAGAATTACCAGAAGTGCAGGTGGGGTTCAGAAGAGGCAGGGGGACTAGAGACCACATTGCCAACATACGTTGGATCATGGAAAAAACAAAGGAATATCAGAAACAAGTCTAGTTCTGCTTCATTGATTACATTAAGGCCTTTGACTGTGTGGACCACAACAAAATGTGGCAAGTAATTAAAGAGATGGGAATACCAGAACACTTTATAGGCCTCATGAGAAATCTGTACATGAATCAAGAAGCAACAGTTAGGACAGAATACGGAATGACGGAGTGGTTTGGAAGAGGAAAAGAAGTAAGACAAGGATGCATTTTGTCACCCTGCTTATTCAACTTATACACAGAACACATAATGCGCAATGCAGGGATGGAGGAATCACAATTTGGGATCAAAATTACTGGGAGAAGCATCAATAATTTGAGATATGCAGATGATACCACCCTAATGGCAGAAAGTGAGGAGGACCTAAAGAAGCTCCTGACTAAGTTAAAAGAAGAAAGTGGCAAAGCTGGTTTTAGACTCAATATAAAGAAAACAAAGATCATGGCAGCAGGCCCTATCAGTCCCTGGGAAATAGATGGGGAAATAGGTCAATCTTAGAAGAAATCAACCCTGACTGCTCCATAGAAGGGCAAATAGTAAAGATGAAGCTAAATTAATTTGGACCTCAAATGAGAAGACTCACTTGAGAAAGCCTTGATGCTTGGAAAGGTTGAGGGCAAAAGAAGAAGGGGACGGCCAAAGATGAGATGGCTAGATGGTATTGTGGACACAATGGGCACAGAGCTGAGCGAGTTGAGGGGGATGGTGGAGGACAGGAGTGCCTGGCGGATAGTGGTCCATGGGGTCGACTGTGCGACTGAACAACAAGAAGTAGTACACATTGATGGTTAAATATAAAAATGTAATATCCAGGGTGTCACCAAATGTTTAGATCTAAGTGAATGAGGACACCTTTCACTGATGAACAAATACCCCATAGCTGCACCCAGGTGTATGCCTGAAAAGTAGCCAAGGAAAACCCAAATGAATTTAAAAGGACCTGTGATAACCTCTCAGATAGAGTTAATCTGGCTCTGTTCTTAGAGAAATGTTTTCTGCTCCACTTCATATTTTCTGTCCAGGCCCTAAAGGCATGGAAATATATTCTTTAACCACTATGGCAGTGTACCTCAGCTGTCCCACAAATCTTACAGAAAGTGCCTCATGCATGCTCTTAATCAGTGGAATCAATTCCCCATTTTTTTCTCTGAAAGAAATTGAAATAATTTTAGTCTACACACCTAAACTAGACCAGATGAATATAGATTCCATTGTACTGAGCAAGAAATTGGCAAACCAAGTGACTGGTAAGTAGGTTATTTATTATTTATATACAATATTCAAAATAATAAACTCTGTCTATTTGCCCCCATTCTGACTTTTCATTCACTTAGCAAAGGAGATAATGGACACAAATATAAGTGGCACATGTTAAAACTGCCAAGGATTTACTATCACCTTTTGCCTCATAAACATTCTGCCAGATTTTTCCTCCTAATGGAGCTATAAACATTACATATGTTCTGACACGGCTTTTTCTTTCTTTTTTTTAAAGATTCATCTGCAGTTTTGTAAATGGGTTCACACAGAGTTGCAAGTGAAGGAGCCAAACTCTGGGTTTAGTAAGTAAAAGGTTTAATAAGATTTAATAAGATGGATAAAGACAAGTTGGGGGAGAGGGGGAATTAATACCTGGAATGGTGCTTTGGTCTACTTCTTGTTTATAATTTTAACAAATCACACCAAACTTTGAGAATACATAAGTAGAATATACATCATACTGCCCAGAGTGTTCCACACTTGGTAGGTAAAAGTTGTCCTTGCTTGAAAGCCAGTCGTATCTGACTCTAAGGATCAGTGCTCATTTCTGTTTATAGCCAAAGAGCCAGTGCTATCTGTGTCTGCAGGTGTTTCCATGGATATGTGATAGGCATGCCTCAACACCGGAGTGCACAGAACACAGTTTACTTTCCCACTGAAGTGGTCCCTATTTACCTACTTGCAATTTCTTGCTTTCTAACTGCTAGATTGGCAGGAACTGGGACAGAGATGGAAGCTCACTTTGTCTTGCAGCACTCAGGTCTTGAACAGCTGACCTTCTAGTCATCATGTTCAGCATCTTAACCAAGTACCACACAGCAAAATAGTATGACCTTAAAGCCTACCATGGTAGCTGCAATAATATCACCAGGAGCACATTTCTGAGGCCAAGTCAAGGATGGGGAATATGGAGTCCTGCAAACACAGACATCCTTCAAGGCTATTTCTCCAGAGCCCAGTCCCCCTCAGATGAGAAAAAAAATTGAGCTGCCATCACATGAAAGTTTCCAGAGCTGGCAATTCTCCTTTGAAGGAGGTTCCTGGATCCCACCATCACCTGCCATTCTTCTTCTTCAAATGCCATATCCAAGTCCGAATATTAGCTCTCATCATGGCAATCAGCCATGAAGATTGTCCTGGTAACAGCATTCTGCATTGTAGCATGACACCTGTACCGCTGATCCAGTTCCGCAACTCACTTTCTGGTCCTGAGCCCTTTTGGCACACAAACTCCTAATCAGCCCCAAGCCTGTACTGTATTGATGAATCTGCTGCCCTCCATCAAGGTGGATTCAAGTGGGAATTAATCGACTTGGGGACCATCACCCTCCCCTGTGAACTTTGTAGCCCAAGGCCATTAGTCCGCAGGGTTGTCAGGTTAGTTAACTGCCATCTGACACTCGGTGTTGAGTCGCTGGCAGTAGGGTCTACTTGGTTACCATAGCAGGATAACCTGGCCAGACACTGCCTGTCAGTCACCATCCAAAATACCAGTTTTTTAATACCAGAAGTGGGCATTTATCTACTTCTAGTTCCATTTTTGGCATTTTAAGTATGTGCCACACTGAAGGTCACAGCAAGAGCCATCGGGTCATCAATTGCTACTCTCTGTACATGGCATTTGGTGATCCAGGATGGCATTGGGAAATTTCCATTTTGCAGTGCCCCTTACTTCCCCACCACCACTTCTCTTCCATTGTTGCCTGCCTAACCCTCCTGGGGGCAGCAAGCTAAGAAACACAGACACTGGTTCAGACTCTTTGATCTTCCCCTGTCTGAACAAGAGCCTTTGCTACTGCCTCTTATGCTGGTTGAGTCAGCTGTTGATCTCAGGATCCTTTGCCAGTTTGCTGCTGCCTAGAATATTCAGAACAACAATCCAGGTTTTCTCCCCCACTTCAAAGTGGTTCTAGACTATATGGTGCATTATCTTTGAGGTGGTGGCCCAGGCATCTGCCTTCTGTCCTAGGTGCCCCATTGGTCAGGGTGTTGCTCCTGCATCCTCTGTAATTCTAATGCTCAGACCCTTTCTGACAATGAGAACAGGCATTCCCATTGTTCACTGTGGTGAAGGCAGATCAGGCTGCTTCCCTCTGGGCCTAAAGGTACCATGCTAATGATTAAGGTATAGTGATAATACAAATAGTAATGATCAAGTTGAAAAGTTGCATGCATATGTTATGTAACTTGAAATAATGGGGCAATATTATTATTTGGCTATTAAATGTGGTTCTTTGTTTGCATAAATATGACTCAAAGGGACACTGCAATTAAAAATAATGTGCTTATTCTGATTCATATTTGTAATATGAATTTAATGTGTAATATAATCATAATATATGTGCCTTGTAAATAAAATAAATATGTTTCCTAGCAGAATATAAATAAATACACAATTGCTTATTTACACACATGAACAATAAAGAGAAAGAAAGAAAGAATATTAAACATGAACCACACGAAGAAAGCAACTCACCAAAAGACAATTAGGGTGAATGGCATTGGAGGGAAAGGGTGAGTTTTAGAGATTGGATTTTAATTTAATTTTAATTTAATAATTTGATTTATAGGCCACCCAATCAGGGGGAACCCAACTCAGGGCGGCTTATAGGCATATATAAATACTACTACTCTAGTCATGCCTGCCACATGACCATGGAAACGTCTGCAGAAGCAGACAGCGCTGACTCTTCGGCTTAGAAACAGAGATGAGCACTGACCCCTAGTACAAATAATAATAATAATAATAATAATAATAATAATAATAATAATAATAATAATAATAATAATAATAATAATAATAATAATAATAATAATAATAATAATGATACAGATACAGATACAGATACAGATACAGATACAGATACAGATACACAATACATTACACAATAATACAAACCATTATGCAGATACACAATGTAGTCAGCACAGAAATTATACAATGTCAATACCATGAGTACAGTCCTCAATATAGAAAAAGTGTCATATCACAATAATTAATTCAACAATACAATTCAATGGCCATTCTACCCAGCCCCAAATTAGTCCAAGGGGCATTCCACTGCCTATCACTATGGCAGTCTTTAGAGCCCCTGGCCAGGGGCGGGGGTCCCGGACACATGTAGGGAACATCCCAGGGCCGATAGCTGTGCCAGCCCCTCAGTTTGCCACAGAGTCTTCCGAGTGGCAATGGCTCCCTCTCCCTCAGGCCAGACTGGGTGAGAGCAACATCCTGAGCCAGGCGGTGGTGAGGTCTTCTTGAAGCCACCAGACTGACACAGCCGTGGCTCTCTCTCCCCAGGCTGGACTGGGCGAGAGTGGCATCCGGAGCTGGGTGGTGGCGAGGTCTTCTTGAAGCCACCAGCGCGACACAGCTGTGGCTCCCTCTCCCCATTCTGTGAGTTACATGACAGAGAGACACCTTACAAATGTGGATCACCAAGGGAAAAGGGCTGACTTAAAAGGCTTTGAGGCTTACCTAGGTCTAGTTCTGCTTAGCTTCCTGTTCAGAAAGAAAGCTTTCAGCTAGCATACTGGCACATGCATGCTGCCTAGTATATTGGGTTGGTGTGGAGGTAGAATCCCCACAAAATCAAAGAGAAAAATGGAGAGAATCCAAAAGATAGAGTGGTAGGTAGCACAATAGCTTTTACACCAGTAAGAAATGAGTGAAACAAAGAACTAGCATTCACATTAGATTCCAACCAATCCATGCCCTTTAGCAACTTCAACATCACTCTCCTTCTCTTCTGTGTGTTCTAATTGGCTGCTGACAGCAGCCCTCACAGTGATATTGACTGAAAAATTTCTTAGGTAATTTGATGGATGAGGGGTGAAAGTTAGATTAAATGCAAAAGAAAAAGGGGGGTGGACTTCCATGTCCTCTTTTTTGCTGACATAATAATTCATGTTTAAAAGACTTTCTATCAAGAGTCAGCAAAAGGATATGGTTTTAAGTGGCATAGTAGAACAGCTGATGCCTCTTAACATTTTTCAAAAGTGGGCACAATTAGATCTCATTACAGTAATCCAATGAGATGTAATTAAGGAATATGTCACCATAGCAAAAAAAAATTAGATTAAAATGGATTATTAAAGCAGTTCATTTAAACAGAAAAGGCCCATGACTAATAATAAGGATGAATTGTATATGCAACTTACACTAAATTGGTTGTTATTGATGACCAAAATTAGTGACGGGGTAGTGGCGACGACGACGACAATGACGACAAATAATAAATTGTGTGATGTTAAGTCAATTTCTTCTTATTGTGACACTTCACAAGGTTTTCTAGGTAAAAAATTCCCTTTTTCTAATGGAGCTTTTTTTTTGTAGCCTGGGTTATCCTGCTATGGTAATAAAGTAGACAATACTGCCAGTGACTCAATGCTGATTGTGCAGTGGGTAGTTAACTAACCTGACAACCTTGAGGACTAATGTCCTTGGGTGGCAAAGTCCACAGGGACGGATGATGGATCCCAAGTGGATTAAATCTCACTTGAATCCATCTTGATGGAGGGCAACAGCTTCATCAATATTGGCCTAGGCCTGCTGAGGACTTTGTGACCCAAAAGGGCTCAGGACCAGAAAGTGACTTGCAGAACTGGAAGATTGAGATGGGTGTCACACTGTAATGTGGAAGGCAAATGAAAAGCCACTGCATTATAGTGTTCCCAGGACAATCTTCATGGCTGATTGCTATGACGATAGACAATATTTGAAATCAGATACAACACTTGAAGAAGAAGAGGAAGGGGAGCCTGTCCAAGGTCACACAGGTTCGCTATCCTTTTCTACTACAGACTGCAGCAAAAAATCATGGGTCCTTTGACGGACAACTTTGAAGTAGCACAAAAATGTGTATTTGAGACATCACTCCTCAGAGATTCATGTAGCCATAATTGCAACACAAAAGTCATATGCAGACATACACATGATTTCTCAATCATTGTTTATTGGATTAAAACTGGGACCTATGGTTTAACAGAGGTTTTGGTTTTGTCCCACATAAAAATCACATGGGTCAATAAGGATCCGTGCCTTGAATCCATGTTTCTGCCATCACTGCAATACCATGTATTTTGGGGAGGATCCCATTTATACATCATCTGAAATCATAAGAATCTCTGCCTCACCACTACATCAGTACTTTGCACCACTACAAAGCCATGTGCCAAGGGATCCTTGATTTCTCTGTTGTAACTTTGGGCTGATTTGGGATCTATAACTTGACAGTGGTTTGGTAAGGATCCCACACAAAAAATCATATGAAATCATGAGGATCCATTCTGGATTTCCTGGATCTGCCTTTTACTCAGGTCCCTTCTTTCCAAAGGGGATAGGTGGGTGATATTTGTCCAGGCTCCCAAAGATTGTTTGGGGTGGGCTTGTAGCTTAGTTTGTAGCTTGTGCTGAGAGGTTCTAAGGATTGGATTGCCAAATGTACAAGTGATGGGGAAAGGGAGAGGACAACACCACTCCTCTCCTTCTCCCATATTTCCCTCAGCCAGGTCTAATAGGAAGGGAAGGGAAGCAAACCCACTAGCAGTGGCAGGGAAGGGGAGGAGATAGGGGAGGAGAGGAGGGTTGTTGCTATGGATTGTGATGGAAAAAAATAGAAGATATGTTAGCAGAGGGGTGGGAGGGGTGGAAAGGAGGGAGATTTACAATACTATTCATGGATGTAACATCAATTTATATTCTTTGTACACATTTTTAAACCTTTGAAAAAAATAAAGGTTTTAAAATTGGTATTTTTTTTTTGTTTTCTTACTGCAGTCTGAGTTAGGTATTTGGCTGCAGAACCAGAAGCTGGAAATTTATTTATTTATTTATTAGTCACATGTATTTATTAGTTGCATTTCTCCATTATGTATAATTAAAGCATCATCTTGTGTGTCCTTGGGCAAGTTACACATTCCAGGGCACTCCCAGAAGAAAGACATGGCAAACTATTTCTGAATATTCTATACCTAGAAAAACCTGGAAAGCGTCACCATAAGTTAAAATTGACTTGATGGCACACAATTATTATTAGCAACTTTGCCTGGATTGTGGGCAACTATAACATTATCTGTTGGAAATCATGATTACATGTAGAAAACATCCAGAGACATGGCACTGATTTTGGGTGGAATAAAAAATTGTCATATTTCCATTAAGCTTTCCTGGTAACATTTAGTAGTGCCTAGATGTTAAGGAGGACGAGCTTGATAGAAGTCTGCTGCAATGAAACATTACACTTTTTCTTGTTAAACTTCTGTTCTTTGAAGTACTGGAGAAACTTCATGAGGTTTATCTTTTTTTTAAATATTAATGAAATAAAGATGAAACATTAGTTTAATATCACTAGAAGCAACAATTTAATGTGCATATAATTTTCAAAAACTCTAAGTTGGAAGCACTAAAAGCCAATATTGCAGCATGTTTTCTGATGTGAAATTACTTCACATTTCCCTTGTGAGATATTAGATGTTTGCAATTGTATTCCATTTGAACAGAATAATAGATGAAAGCTCTTTTAAAAAGAAGAACAACCAGTGAGATAGCATCTGACAATATTTTACTTCCTACTAATTTTTTTGGCAGACTTCTTAAGCCTGTTGTTGTTTTTTCTCCTAAGGCTTAGTTTCCAAACAACTGAAAACAATTCTCTTTTTAAAGAGAAAAAAAAGAATAGTCCTGAGAACTTTTAATCTTTGTTTGGTATTTTCTAGAGATATAATAATATCATTGCATGGATATGAAGCAGAAGCAGAACAATAGACAAGCTTGGAAACTCCTTAAAAATGTAGGTGGAGATTTAACCCAACCATAACAAAACTATACTGGAGTAACAGCAGACTAATTAGCCAGCCAGTTGATAAAGAATGGAAAAATGCAAGGCAAAAAGTGGGGGGGGGGGGGGGAGCACCATCCGACCAGAGAAATAAGAGGGGTTTTTTTTGTTTAATAGCCTCTTGGTGGCATCTAAGTTGGAGATTCTTCAGATACTTTTAGTTCTGCCAACTTTTACCTGCTTTCATTCAGATAAAAGAAAGGTTCTGTTTGTTCTCACAAGCAATGCCTTTTATGGCTGTTGCATTTCTTTCTGTTTTAACAGGTCAGAAACACCAACAGAGACAAGAAGAGGTCTTTCATCCTCACCTAATTGTTAAATGTATTGGTAATATTATTGGATTTGTATCCTGACTGTCTATTGAGTTCTTCACTCATATTTACTCTGTTATAGATGTGACAAGTTTTTTATATTATACTTTTTAACTATTAAGAGTGACTTATTGGTATAAGACAGGGACAGGCAACCTATGACCTGTGGGCCAGATCCAGCCCACTTTGTCAAATAATCTGGCCACTGCCCTTGCTTTAGCTGGCGCCAGCACTAGAATCAGCCATGGACTTGTTTATAGCTGCTGTAAGCAGCAGGTTAGGGTGGGGAACCACCAGTCTGGCCCCTTCAAATGTCTGAGGGAGCGTATCCTGGCCTCCAACTTTAAAAGGTTGGCGACCCCTGCTCTAGAGGGTCTAGATGATCCAGCTCACACCAGAGCAGGGAATGTGAACACAAGTGACATACAAAATCCTAATGCCTAGCATATTATGGTGTAACCGGAGTAAGTCCATTGAATTAATGAGGATTTTGTGAGCCAACTACTCGGTAAGTGTCATTGATTTAAATGGGCAGTCTACTTTTGACTTTGTATCTAAGCAACAGGATTTCAACTAATCACAATTTACTCAAGAACTGCTGACCTTAGTATTCATCCCAGTTAATGGGCAAAGCATCCCTCAGAAACACATGAAGGATAATAAATCTTTTTGCATTGGGCCAGATTTTCTTTCCTGCTGGACATCATTTGTGTTGTTTTTTCTTGTGTCTTTCTGACTATTTTATGCCTTGGGCAATGTGGCTTACATATACTTTCAAAGTGGACTAATCAAATAATGCTTTTCAAATGCAGTTCCGCTCATTACAACATATTTGATATAATATGTAAGCAAAATGAGTACCAGTGAGCTGAAATGGCACTAGTTCCATTATTTTCAGTAATTTTGATCTATTGGTTTGCAGATCACAGATAATAATAATGATTTCGTGTCAGAAATTATTTTGGTTTGAAAGGATTTTCGCTGGAGCAATTCTGCTTAGGGGGCGCCTGCCAGATGATATATCGAAGTGGTTTTAGCTTGGAGCAAAAGGTGATAACAAGGTGAATATGTGACATACCACTTTATTTTCAGAGACTGTCCATATTCTAGGCAGGCATTCTATGCACCAAGACTGACTGGAAGCAGGGTGTCTCTGAGCACAAGTCTGACCTTTTTGATCCGCTTTTCATTTCACTGACTGGGCATTGTGGCCTCAGAAATGCCTACTTTAAATTCTGTTTATGAATCTCATATGAGAGAAGTGCTCTGGTTTTTCTGATTAGTAGACACCAGGCAGTTCTGTGACAGTATGTGTTGCAGTTGAATGCTGGAAGTTTGTAGGTATCCATATCTTCTGGATATGGGTTTCTTCAAAAGCACATTTGTGCAGATTTAATCAATTAATGAGCAGGTTTTTAAAAACTGAAACTTATATAATGGTTTGAATGAGATTTATTTAATTGGATGGTGGTCCTCTGGTGTGTGTCTCTCCCTTTGTTGGGAATTTAAATTTGTCATAATATAGGAAGCTTCTTTAAAGATCATTATAGGATGGCAGTGTACTTACTAGATTTCAATATAATATGCATTGCTGGGGAGTGTCATGTCTGTATACAGAATTTTTATTATGGTTACCAAGTTTCACTCCTGTCAGAATAAAAAAATGCTTGGCCAAATAGTTAGAATTTCTAATTTTAGAAATGTTTCTTTGAAAAAACTACAGACAATCTTTTGCTTCCTGAGATATTTCCCGGCTGGTCAACATAGATGAAAAAGGCATCTTATTTTATTTTAACAAATATCTCTGTCTTTCTCATTTCTTTACTTCTAGGCTTCCCTTTTATAACTGTGAAAGAAACAGCAGATTCTTCTTTTCACTGTCTCACTTGAAACTTTCTTTCTCAATAATCATAGCATGGTTGCTCTCTATCCAAAAGAAAAAGAAAATTGAAAGAGAAGAAAGATTCCACTATCTCTGATGACAAAGGATATCTTTAAAATAGCCACCACCACATCATTTTGTTGTTGTTCAGTCGCACAGTCGATTCCGGCCCTTTGTGACCCCATGGACCACTGTCCGCCAGGCACTTCTGTCCTCCACCATCCTCCTCAACTCGCTCAGTTCTGTGCCCATTGTCTTTACAATATCACATCATTATCATGACACAATTACAAACTGTCACATTATTCATATGTTTGTATTATTGCCAAATCCTGCACATATCATACTATAAAAAATGGCAAAGTAGCTACTGAATTGTAAGTCATCTTTCTCCTAAAGGAGTAATCAATTAATTAAAACAATACAGTAATTCCCATTAAAAAGACCATAAGAAAGAACACTTGTTAGCTGTTACTCATATCCAAGCATACATTTTCCCAAAACCATCTGCAACCTCTTACTTGTATTTTCCTTGGTTTAAGCTTAAGACATTTCCTTTTGTCACAAAATGATTTCCAACTACTTTTTCTAGAGTTCCACAGGGATTTGTGGCTGGAAAGAAGAAGCAAAACTGCATTTCAGTGACAACATAAGGGTTTACATATGTATATTAAAAGGCATGCAGGAAAGAGGACTGAATTGAAAATGTAGCTATGGTAATAGTAGTACAGGTACCAGTAAAATAATAGAAATACATGTATATTGGTATATTTGAAAGTTAATGTTTTTTCCTCTCCAAGATATTTAGAACTTGATACACATCCGGAATCTTGCTTTCAAAAAGATCTTACAGCATTTTCATTCCAAGTTAGCAGTTTAGAAGGATTTTCTAATAATCTGTTTACATTTCCACTATTTAATTTAATATTTCCTTTCCCCTTTAATCACACAGATACTGGAGTTATGCTAGAAGGTGAAACCTAAAAGCTATTTTGGGAAATTTCATTTCCAATGTACAAAATTAGGATTGTAAATAGATCCCCTATATAGTTGTGTTCGTCCAGAGGGGTCTCTCTCTCTTTCTCTCTCTGTTATATATCAGTTCCCTTAGCAACAAGATTTATCAAAGAACATTTCATATATTGCTACTATCACTACTTATATTAGTCTTAACCTTGAGATTCAACAATGTAACCATTGCATAGAGACTATTAAAATAGGATTTCTTTTACTAAGTGTTTCACTTACAGGAAGCAAAGGGAAAAAATGTAATGTCTTGCTTTTCGTTAAAGAAGGTCTTCAGAAGCATTGACATCTGGCAGAGATGAACTTTTTACTTTCAATGTACCTTGTCTTTTCAAATGTCTAAATGAGGACAAAGAGGGCACTGATGGAGGGGTGACCTCCACCTGCTGGCTTATCTAATTAAGATTTCTCTCTTTCAATGGATGGGGTGTGTGTGGTAAATTATTTTAACTTTTAATTGTACTTTTAAAGGTTTTTATTTAGTGTTGTTATCGTTTTTAATTGTTGTTAGCCACCCAGAGTTGTTGTGAAGTTAGGCGGCAATAGAAATTTGGTTAAATAAATAAATAAAATAATAAGAGTAAACAATTATATAGATTCAGAATCTGTTTTTTTAAACCCATGTCTGTTCAATATGCTGGTATTCAGACTTCTTGTGGAACCATAGAGTTTTATACTGACACCTATTATTTTCACTCATTTCAGTAAACCCCTAGATGTTATAGTTGCTTCCTGTCTTATTTTACAGATGACCATCCTCTCTTGGGGGGGGACTGCAGTGGCTTAGTGGTTAAGATGATGAACCTGATTACTGGAAGGTCAGCAGATCAGCATTTTGAGACCTCAGTGCTCTGCAATGGAGTGAGTGCCCATCTCTGTCCCTCTGTCCGATCTCCTGCCAACCTAGCAGTTTGAAAGCAAGGAATTGCAAGTAGATAAATAGGTACTGCTTTGGCAGGAAAAGTAACAGTGTTCTATTTACTCTGACATCTAAGTCATGCCTGCCACATTACCCTGGAAATATCTGCTGATGTAGATAGTGCTGGCTGTTTGGCTGTAAAAGGAAATGATCACTGCATCCTAGAGTCAAATGTGACTGAATTGGGATATCTCTGCATCTAGGTACTCCAGGATGGGCAGTGAGTGAAGATCCATGGAAGACTGGTTACTCTGGGCCAAGCACTTCTTTTTCTTCAGCTGCTGTATCTGTTCTGGATATTGGCTATCATCATGGTGAGAGTCTTCCTGTTCTTAACTCCTTGGAAGAGTTCTTCTGAGGACATGCCACGCCAGTCTCTCAGGTTCTTCAGCCATGACGTCCATCTACATCCAGGGCCTCTTTCCCCAAGAATCTTTCCTTACAGAGCAAGTTGGAGTATTCTATATTTTATGTTGTTCCTCATGATATGGCCAGGGTATTGGAGATTTCTTTGCTTGATGGTCTTAAAGAGTTCTTTATCTTTATCCACCTGGTGCAATATTTCTACATTAGTCACATGATCAACCCATGCTATCCTTAGTACTATGTAGATCCAAATTTCAAAAACTTTAATTCTCTTTTCAGATGCTTTAGTCAATGTTCAACCTTCAACTCCACATAGCAACACTGGGAATATGTAACATCTCACTATTTGGATCTTTGTAGCAAGAGTTAGATCTCTACTGCATAACAAGTGTCACATTTTTATGAAGGTGGATCCTGCTTTTCTATTTGTATTGTAATCTCTCCCTCAGGATCCCAATTTTCATTTAACATACTCCCCAACTCCTCAAATAGACAACTTTACCACTCTTTCAATTTCTTGTGTTCCTGCCATTAGCTTGCCCCAGATATTTAGTCTTCTTGTTGTTGAGATCCAAACTATGTTCTGAACTTGAAGCTCTAACTCGATCCACCATCAACTGCAGATCTGCAAGGTTTGTGGCCAACAACATTGTGTCATCAGCATATCAGATGTTATTCAGGTATCCCCATTAATTTTAGTGCCAATGTTTAAATCTGATAATGCTTTTTGAAAAAAATACTCTCTGAATATATATTAAACAGTGACAGGGACAACACACAGCCTTGTCAAACAGCTCTGCACATTTGAACCTGCTGTGTCAGCTGCTCTTCAACTCTTACTTGAGCTGTCTGATTCTAATAAAGATTGCTGATGATTCTGATATCTTTATCATCTACACCTGTTTTCTTCAGTGCTATGATAATCTTCTCATGCTGGCATCTGTCAGCATGCATGCACATTACATCTCATGTCTCTACATCTTTGTATGAGGACCTGCATCTTAAACAGTGCTTCTCTGGTACCCATAGAATTTCAGAAATTGAATTGTATTTCACCTGTGCTTTCTTCACACTTCTTATAAATTCTACTATGGATTATTTTCAATAAGACCTTAAGAGCATAACTCACGAGGCTAATCATTCTGCGCTCCTCAGAGAACTTTGTGTTTGGTTTCTTTAGCAATGTAACAAAGGTTGATAGCAGCCAATCACTTGGAAGAATCCCTGTGTCATAAATGCTCTGTCAGTTCTTTGACATCAACTTCAGACAGAAGTTTTAAAATTTCTACTGGGATGTTATCTAACCATCTTTCTTTCCCATCTTTGGATCTTTGCAAAGCTCTTACAACCTCACTCTCCAGTACTGGTGGTCCAGTATTGCCATTTATAACAGGCTGGTCACCTCTTTCATTACTAAACAGCTCTCCAATGTATTCTTTCCATATATTGATCTTATCCCTTATTTCCACTGCAAGATTCCCATCTTTGTCCTTTAACAATGCATGTGTCTTCTGTTGTCTTCTGCTAGTAACTTCCTTAATTTTTTGTGTACATTGAAAAAAATCATGCTTAATTTGGTATTCCTCTATCTCAGTGCATCTGTCAGTCATATAAGCTTCCTTTGCAGCTCTTATTTTGCACCTAATCATCCTCTGTAGATCATTATATTTTTCCTTGTCCTAATTTTTATAGGTCCTTCTTGTTTCCATTAAACTGAGTATGTTATTTGTCATCCATTCCTTATTCTTATGGTTTGGCTTTTGCCTGCAAAGGTTTTTTCTGTCTAACTTTCTGGTTTTTTTTTTTTTTTTACTATTCCCCATTTCTCTTCTACAGATCTTTCCCCTTGATGTTTTCTCATTTTGTCTAACTCATCTCTCATTGTCTCTTTTGCTGCTGTTCTACATTCTTTGTCCTTAAGGACATTGACATCAAAACCAGTTTTCATTATTTTAGTTACGATTTTACTCAATTTTAGTTGGAGATGACATATTAACGGGTTATGGCCAAGCACATGCTCTTTTAAATTTTCTGGATGGACCAAAACCTAGGAGACTATCTCTGCTCCTGGCTATCCTGATTAGCCAAGAGCAAAAGAACAGATTGCATGAACTGCAGAGACCTCTAGGAAGCTGGACCCTAAAATGGTATCTGCTTCTACTGCTACCAACCAAAAAAGCTAGTGCCGTGGAAAATTAGGAACCACCACTTTTAAAAATGGAAAACTGAGTGGGAGTGTTTTGGATTTGTTCACCCCTGAACCTACACTGGACCACAGGGCTTTTTTAGGATGTGTGGCCCTCCGGATGTCCATGACCATGTTGGAAAAATAAATCCAAGAATGTTCTCCAGAGACAGTCTTGTCATGGAAGATAAATTGTTTATTGAGATAACAGCAGAATAGTTAGAGAACAGAACAAAAACACAAACTAAAATATAAAATCTAAATTGTTTTATTGCAGTTGTCTTATCGCAGTCAGAGGCACAAAGGCAGAACAAAAACAAGACACAACACAAACACTAAAATCTAAATCTAAACAATTGTGTTATTGCAATAAGAGGTCCAAAACACAGAAGTCTTCATGAGGCTTCTAGTCTAAGAGCAAAGCTGCAAAGGCACTCATCAGTATTTTATATCTTTTACCCATGGCTATGACTCTTGTGGTCAAGTTGCCATGGCACTGCGGTTAAGTTGCCATGCCAACCTTACATTTCTTCATCCTGTTCTTGCTGTTACATATCCCATTATAACCAGTTCTTGCAAGTCTTTTACTCCTCTTTTAGCTCTGAGTTAGGTCAGGTAAGCCCTATTGAATTTTTTGTCAGTCTAGGCCACATTCACAAAAAAGCAATTTGCTTGATGAAGATGAGCTGAAACTACAATGGGTGACATCTGCCCTAGACAGAGAAGCAATGAAAATTGGCTTTAGGATAAACACCAAGAAATCAAAGGTCATGCATGTGAACTCCATGACCGGGATTCAGGGAACCATACTTGGGTCAAGGCAGCTAGAGAAAGTGGAAAGGTTTACTTACTTGGGCAGTGTGATTTCCGAAAATAGAGATGCAGAGGTGAACATCAAATGCCATCTTGGAAATCAACAGCTGTCTTCCAGAGAATGAATAAGATCCAGTTCTTGTCATCTATATCACTGAAAATTAAACTCCATTTGTTCTCCTCCATAGTGATCCCAACAGCCATCTATGCCTGTGAGACATGGAAGGCATCAGCAAGTATCAATAAGAGACTTGACGTCTTACAGAAGAGGTGATTCCACCAAATTTTAAAGATTCGCTATTTTGCCCACATTACCAGTGAGAAGGTGCTACAAAGAAGTGGCTTGTGCAACTTACATAACATTGTTGCACAAAGAAGACTCCAAATGGCAGGCCATATTTTTTGTATGGAGAAAAACAGGATCCCTAAGGTGGCAATAAGTTGGACCCCTCCTAATGGCAAACAACAAAAATGATGCCCTTAAACAACATAGTGAAGAACTTCTATTGTTGTCATCTGCAATTCAATCCAAGTACTGTATATTTTTTTCCATGCCTCAGGGCACCAGGAGGTTTGGCCTTGGAGGCTGGCTGGTTCTGGGCCACCTTTGCCCTCTGAGGCAAGTAGGGAAAATGCCACTGGCATGAATTTGTTTAAGGTGGATCCCAGATTGCCATGAATTAACCCATACACTATGCTCTCAGAGCCATCTCCTGCAGAACATATGAAACGAGACATGCAAGGTTTAACACTGGGACTGCAATGGACTGCTGCGGCCTTGAAGATATTATCAAGGTGCACCTTCTCAGCAAGTCCATCTAGTATGGTCTTTACCACCTCCATAACCATTGGGAATCAGAGTAGTAAAGTGGTTCTTCCACTGCTCATTTTGCCATTGGGCCCAATCTGATGGTTTCCAGTGGCATTTTGTTCACTGAGGGGATCATCACCCCACCCAAAGGGGCTCATTCACCTGTAGCCATTGGCCCTTTAGGGAGTCAGGTTATTTACTGCTGCCCAACACTCAGTGTTGAGTCACTGGCTGTACAGTCTACTCCATTACTGTAGCAGGATGTCCACCCAGACAAATGTGAAGAACTTCTACAACAGATTTAAAGACCCTGAAAAAGATTTGGGAGGATGCTGAAGTAATCAGCCAAGATCAAAACCAATTTGCTACATAGCATGGGAGGATCTAAGTCTAAGCAAGGCCATATTAAGTCATAGCCTTGGCTAAAGTTGGCTCAAAGCCTTCTTTTAATTTCATACACTGCCCAAAATTCTTCAGCAAAAAAAAAAAAAGTATTTGCACATCAGGAAGCCTCTGGTGAGTGTCCTTTCAAGGTATAACATGACCTTTCTGAATCAGTTCATAGCAAAGTTTACTCATTTTTTAAAACCACAAGTAGATTTGTATTTTTAAAAATTTTTTGGCCTTCTTGGTGATCCACAAAATCCTTGAAAGATTCCAGGAGCAGTAACTTGGTTCTTGGACCACCTAACTTGTTTACTCGTGCTTTTCCATTACCATTGGTTGGTACCATCTCTCATCCATATAGATAGCTCTGGTGTTTGAAGCCTCGACTTAGCTCTGTATTTCTGTGCCTCCATAGGTTGCTAAGATCCTAATACTTCCCAAGAGCCATTCATCTCATTCTAAACTTTGATACTTCCCCCCCACCAAACTAGCTAATCTGTGAAACACCTGTGCATTCTTATAATAAACCTAGATACAAAGAATGTAACAAATATTTTCAGTTTATCCCACCCTTGATGAAAAAGGCTTGACACATCAGGGTCAGGAAGCCCTGTTGAAAAAATTGTCAACCACTGTGAAATGTTTCACTAGCATGACAAAAATACCTTTTTTAAAGCAAGCAAAACATTTATAAAAACAATTACATTTTTCCAGAAACATTGTGTTTTGTGCTAGTGCCCTCGGTTAGTGACACATCATATAAGCATCCTTCATGTTTTAGCAGGTTCCCTGTTATGTGTCATGCTGTGTGATTATTCTCATAAAGCAGAGTGAGAATGGGCACACAACTGGAAGCCTACTGGAGCTGGGTAGGGGTAGAAGCAGTGGCGTAGCATGGGTTTCAGCTGCCAGGGGCGGTGTGAAATTTTGCCGCCGCCCCCCCAACCCCCCCAACAATACCTGTTTCCTGAGGTGGGCCACCCCCACCCCCCCATGATGCAGTGTGTGATAAGGAGCACAGGAGTTGGGGAGGGGAACAGTGTCACGAAGGTGGTAGAATAGGGGCTGAAGATGCAGGTGTCCAAATGGTTTAAAAAGTAAACTTACAAATGCCTACAAATGTTTCACTTTCAGGAATCTAAGACATGAACAAAGCTCACATTTGAACAAATACTCTTTGCTTTTTCTTTGCATGCCATTCACATGACAGTTTTGGAGCAGTCTTGTCGGGTGTCTAGCCCAATCTTTTCCTAGATTTACAAATCCAGAAAGAATCTAACCCATTTTGAACAGGCTACTGTCCTGAATCTGCCTGGAGACATTTGGCAAAAGACACTCATCACCCTCTAAGTAATTACTTCCATTTTTAAAATCTTATCCACAACAACCTTCTCTTAATGCTCAGCTCAAATCTACCCTTTTGTAATGCAAGCCCATTAGATTCTATTCCTGCCCTCAAGACTACAAAGAAAAAGGCCACACCTTTTCCAGTGTAAACAGCCTACCGGATATCTAAATAAGGTTGTTAAATTCTTGCTCAGCCTTCTGCCCTCCAGGACAAACATTTATAGTTTATTTTTCTTCACGCTTACCACAATGGCAACCATCTTTTTGAACTTATTCCAATTTGTATCACTTATAAAATTGTGAAATATAAATCTGGGCGGAAATCTTCAATATGACCAGTGCACAATAAAGCAAAATCTCTCCTGCGACCTACCACCCAAACTATTTGCCGCCCCCTGGAAATTGCCTGGGCCTGGGGAGCACGTGTATGCTGCAATGCTTGCTGGGAGATTATGCTGTCCCCTGGAAAATGCTCAGGACTGACTGGATGGACCACGTGAGTGCTGCAATTGCCGCCCCCTGGAATGTGGTGCCTGGGGCATCCGCCCCCCCTGCCCACTTCCTACGCCACTGGGTAGATGCCTGTGCAGCTCCCATTCTTATTTGCATTTAGGCAACAGAATACTAAACTTTTTTTTTACATTTTAAAACCTTGAACTTTATATAAAATACTTTGTACTTTGCTTCCTCAAGATTTCATTGGTTGTTCAAAATATACATACAAAAACACTTTTGCAATTTCTTTCTGAAAATAATAATAATAATAGATAACCTGAAGCTTGAAAATGCACAGCAATAGGGAGAAAATTCTGAAACTTTTTCGGTCTCTTCTCCAAAATAAAAGAAGTGAAGATTTACATCCCTGCTAGATAGAACCAGTAGCGCTTAAAGGGCTAGCTTGGTGGAAGAAACAAGCTCTGTTATCTGCACAGATAATGCTTGAAGATGGAAGAAAATGTAAAATGTATCATACATACATATACTTTCATCTCTTAGCCCTTGATTAGAGGCCATTTCTGTTTTTTAAAATATGCTGTAATAGATGCATGTTGCAGTTTAACAAGAAATCAATGGCATCCTTGTCTTGTTTCTGGCTGATTATGCAAAGAAAGGACAGAATCCATAATGGAATGCTAGGTGTGCAGCACACCATAGATGAACAAAAATAAAAATAAACCTTCCCCACTGCCACAAGTTTTTATTCAATTTACCCTTGAATAAGAGTTTGTCCACTGGAACATTAGCAGGTAAATCCAATTTTAGTGTGAGAACAGTCACTTATAAACATGTTAATTCTGCTGAGATTTAAGCTAAAGGGAGGACAGTTCTAATTGTAGGTAGTATTGTTTAATACAGTTTCTTTTGTTAAATAAAACATAAATGCAGTGTTATTCAGATTCTTTTTTCTGTTCCTGGGTTCATGCAAATTGCTCACATACACTAATCTTAATACTTTCAGGACTGAGATGTTCATTTACAAGAAAGATCAGATGAATCCTCCCTTCCCCCTGGCCAAGCGAGTCAACCCCACCTCGTGCTGATATTTCAAAGGATTTTCATGTTTATGCCTACAGAAATAACAATGCAAGCACTTATCTGCACAGTGTTTGCAACTACTGTACAGTGATAGGTTTATTTTCTGTTTGTTTGGATACCATATCTAAATCGACTACCAGCCAGATCTAATTCTGCTTCTTGACCTGCAGTGGTGCAAGAATAGACTTTTACAGCTTTAAAACAAATAGCAATTTAGGCAAGTGGTTTAATCATATAGTTTTGTCCCATCTGCTTTTTGAAAAACTTTGTCTCTTGCGCTTTATGTTTCTATGTAGTGATGTTGTGTATTCACTCCTCACTGGATAATGACTCCAAGGACGGTACATATATATGCCAGTGTATATGCTGCTGCTGCTGCTGCTGCTGCTGCTGCTGCTGCTGCTGCTGCTGCTGCTGCTTCTTCTTCTTCTTCTTCTTCTTCTTCTTCTTCTTCTTCTTCTTCTTCTTCTTCTTCTTCTTCTTCTTCTTCTTCTTCTTCTTCTTCTTCTTCTTCTTCTTCTTCTTCTTCCGTGTTTAAGCCAGATGTGAAACTACCAAAATGAATTTTTTGGAATAGTAGCCATGTTAGTCTGTGGTTCAGCCATATGAAAAATCAAAATAAAATAAACAAAACAAAATAAAAAACACTGTAGCACTTTAAAGACTAACTGCTATATTTTTATTGTTAGCTTTCGTGGATCAAGTACACTTCTTCAGACAAGGAGTGAAACTTACAGGCATGGCGAGTGGGCGGTAATATAAATCTGAACAAATAAATAAATAAATAAATAAATAAATTGTTTTTATACACCAAATTCAAGGGTCAAAGGGAGCAGGGTGTGTTCAAGCAAAATGACAGACAAGGATCCCCGAAAGCTAACAATAAAATATAGCAGTTAGTATTTAAAGTGCTACAGTGTTTTTTATTTTGTTTTGGTTACCAAAATGAAGCCACCTTTTGATGAATTTATTCTGCAGTTCTTTCACTTGACCTATTGTGAGAAAGATTAGCCAGCATGCCATATGAAATATATATTAATGCATAAATGGGCCCTGCGACACAATGTTGCTGTAGAGATTACTACTTCTCAAGGTACTGGATTTTCTACACCGTTCCCATCTGTTCTGGGATTTCCATTCCAGATTCCTATCTCATCCTAACCAGATAGCATTCTGTTGCCACTATGTTCATTTCAGTGGCGTTGCGTGGGCTTCCACCACTCGGGGCGAAGACCAAACTCGCCACCCCCTCCATCTAGGCTCGCCGCTGCCGCTCCCACCCAGTTAACCCTTCGCTACCTTTTCCAAGGTCCCCGGGGCTGGACCTCTCATTGAGCCCCGCCTGCCCGCTGTTCCCCTGGGTGGCGACTGAGAAGGAGAACGTTTTGGGGTCTCACCAAGGCCAGCAGACGAATCTGGAGGGATGAGAGGGAGGGAAGCTGAGGAGGCGGGATGGGGGAAGCGGGCAGGCAGGCAGGCAGCTAGCCCCCAGCAGGGAGAGCCCCTGATGGCTAGCTGGGTGGGTGGGCGGGCAGGTGGAGGTGACCAGCACGTGCGCGCAGGGCGCCCATCAGGGAGGCGGTGGAAGAGGCAGAGCAAGGACAGCCAGGGCCGGCAGGAGGTAAAGAGGGGGTGGCCTGGCCGCCAGCGCAGCAAAAGGGCCGCCTTCTGCCTGGGAAGTCCTGCTCCCTAAGCCCAGGCAGAGAGAGGCCAAAGCAGTGGGGACATTTTGCCGCCCCCTGAAAAGCGCTGCCCGGGGCATTCACCCCCCCTTCCCCCCACGCTATGCCACTGGTTCATTTCTCACTGCCCTATTGATTGATTGCCTGCTTTCTGGCTGGCTGGCTCACTGGAGCTTCAGATCCTAATATTATCCCCTTTGGATGTTCTGTAAACATGGACAAACTTTCAGTTCAATTAGCTCATTACCTGGCTAAATTATTAAAGATTTCTCTCTACCAAGGAAGGGTTCCAGTGGTAAGACCTTAACAGCTAAATGCAGTCCTTGAATCTCACTGTACTGGATAATTATCAGTTGGGGTCTCAAATGTTCTATTCCTGGACAAAGTAATGGAGTGTGTGGTGGCTTTCCAACTTAATGAGTTCTTAAATAAGAAAATTTCCAAGATCCATTTCAATCATTCATCAGTCCTAGTTTGGGACAAAGATGGCTTTTGTCACCTCAGTGGATGACCTATTTTGAAAAATGCATGAAGAAACATGTCCCTGTGTCTTCTCCTTGACTGCTCGGTCCTTGAGCATAATCATTCACTGTATTCTTCTTATCCTTGTGTTTATTTGGAACAGGATTAAAAGACACGAGTTTGCAATCACTCTGGCACTTTGTGTGCGAACTCAAAAGATGGTGCTTGGGAACTCTTGTTCAGCACCTTGTTCTTTGGCCTGTGGAGTTCATTTCTGCTTTCATATGATGTTTAACTTACATGTGTGTTTCGTAAATAAATATCATCAGTATGTTGATAACATTCAAATTTACATTTCTAGTCCATTTAACTCTGTGGGGACAACTTTTGCCTTAAACCAGGGTCTGATGTCTTTAGTGGACTAGCAAAAAATGCACAAACTAATGTTTAATCTAGGAAAGATGCTGGCACTTTCATTTAATTGAAATGTGATCAGGGATTAAGAAATTAACTCATGTTAGATGGGGTTACATTCCCCATGAAAATTAAGACATAGCTTTTGGTATACTGTTGGATTCATCTCTGAGCCTGAACATCTAGATTTCGCAAGTGTCCAGATGTATATTTACACACTTTAGGCTGCTATGTCAGATATGCCCATTTTCTGGAAATGTTTAATCTAACTATAGTGAGACATGCATTAGTTATATCCTTACAATCATCTTTGATAAAAGAGGGTTAAATTGGGCAATGGGCAGTGTAAAGATCAAACTCATAAAGAAATCTTCATATTACCAGCAAGAATTCAATGACTGGCAGAGAGAGAGAGAGAGAGAGAGAGAGAGAGAGAGAGAGAGAGAGAGAGAGAGAGAAAGAAAAGCATCTTAAAAATCTTGAAAATAGTTCATGCTTGATAACATGAAATAGGTTCACAATGCACATTTCAGAAAGGAAAAAATGCATGATGTGAGAACACTTGCAGCTTTCCATTTTCCTAAAAGGATGTAAAATGGATTTAAATTAAAGTTGTCTGTCCTTTCTTTTTCAAATGCAAGAGACCCCCAAATTGCTGAATGCTCGTGAATGACTGAAAATCTTTCTGGCTCATTGATCTGAGATTTGAACTGAAAAGGCTGACACACATTGTGCCTCAGGGCAACTATACTCAGAGAAAGGCCTTTGCTACCAATCTTAAAAACCAGGGAGACTCATATAGGAAGGTGCAGATACCCTGAGCACAACAATAAAATGCATCACTTTGAACTGGCCTCAGAAATGGACCCGTAGCCAGTGCATATTCTTTTCAGTAAAATTGAAAAATTTTCTGAAATTTTTGAAATACTCATCTTTCTGGGAGTCAGGTGGTGAAAGACCTTGTCTGATGGGTCATGTGGCAGCATGGTTTTTTACTGTTCCCTTAGCCACCATAGCTCCATGAGGGCCATAGTCCAGGAGTCCTTCTTAAAGACAGTTTCAAAGAGGTCCCCAGCCAAGAAGGTGGTAATTCCTTGCCTGACTCTTCTCCCCACTCATCCTTCTCTCCTGCATCTCCCATCTCCTGTCTGTCCTCCCTGATCCCTGATCCTATTATTTTATATCCCCTTTCCCCTTACATAGAGTAGCTCCCTCTGCCTGGCCCATGAGTGAGTCAGTAAACCCCACAGCTACCTCTCCTTCCAGGTTGGACTGACCAGTTCTAGCTCCTTCCTGAAATCTGGTGGTTTCCAGGTTTAGGTCTTCCAAGGGGAACTGGATGAGATCCTAAGGCTTACTTGTATGCTGGCAATTGAAGTCTTCTCACACAGAGGATGCATTTTTACTCTTTGCTGATATTTTGCTATATATTGAATAACATATTGCAGAAATACTTGAGAGAGGATTGTGGTGGTGACTATTTTCCCCTCCCCCTTTTATTGAAAAGTATGTAGAAAATTACAACTAATTACATTGAAATTAGTACATTAATAATATCTTGCATTGCCTGTTACCAATGATTAATAACTAATAAGTAAAATATAAAAATTAATGATGAACTAACAATACACTTTTTAAAACAACAGGTGCAGGAGAATGTAACTGGGGTATGGAGGTGACTTAAAATTTACATTTTTTGGAATAGGAGCCATGTTAGTCTGTATTTCAGGCATATCAGATAATAAACAAAATAAAACAAGAACGCTGTAGCACTTTAAAGACTAACTGTGATATTTCAATGTGAACTTTCATGGATCGAGTCAACTTTATCAGACATAGGAGTGATGCTTCATGGCATCAATTTATACACCTCAGGTACAAAGTTATAGAGTGATTGGTTAGCATAGCAGATAAGCATACAAATCATTGTGGCTTCATACAATTGCTAATGGCTGGTGATCTCTGGTTGCTATTCAGATTATCTGTAAATCCCCCTATTTTTCAATTGCAAATAATGGGAAGAGTAGGAAGATACAATTTCAATTGCAAAGAGTGGGAAGATACTATTTCAATTGCAAATATTGGGAAAATACAAAACAAACACCTGGCATTGAACAATTGCTAATGAGTTTAACCTTTGTGTTACTCTGTGAGCACATTCTTTGTTCTGTGAGACAGCCTATGTTGTAAAATAGAATTTTACAGGAAAGTTTGTGAAGGTGGTATAATATAACAAAATATAATATACAACATATATAGCAGTATATAACAATCTGTGAATCAATTTTGATAATGTCCCAGAAACCCTTGGCTAATATTCAATCCTTTGCGATGGGTATCCAACAGATGGCTGCATTTTATTTCTGTTGTCTCTCTTTCGATTTACACTTATCTTAACTTCTGTCCTAGTGGAGTATAACAATAAGTGTGAATCCCACAACTAAGTGTCCTTTGGTTCATCCACTTTGCCCACATATTCCTTCTGATAGGCTTACCAATGGGGGCAGACTGCAGCTAATAGCAATATCATGGTGTGTGATATGTAGCTGAAACTCATCACCTCTGGTAATTACAGTAATGGTCTGACAATGTTTAGTGGCATCACAGGGAACATAAAATGACAATTCCTTAATCAGCTCTCTGTGCTGGTCAGTAACTGGGGCCTTGAATGGGATGGGAAGATTGATCTGCAACAGGGGGTATCACTTACCATTCACCAGATGTCAGCACTGAATGGCTTGACAATAACCTGTGAGTACTAGGAGTTTGGAATGTGGTACATTCTGCCCTAAACATTAAGGGAAAGTATTAAGACTTCCCCATCATATTCTCTGTGCTCCCCACAGACATAAATCTGCTTTTATGTTTAAGACATAAAAACCTAGACATTTTAATGCATAGTTTTTCAAACAGCTTTTGGCTGGTAGCTGGCAGTTGCAGCTAAACTGATATTTGATGCATTGGTACGTTATAGACTATGTTATAACAAAAAGGTACAGAAAGTACAGTTGTATTATTTATATTCTTGTTATGCTGCCTTAGTGATGGTGGGGTTCAGGATGCCAATACATCTTGTCTTTTATAACTGCTTTTTAAGTTGCAGGAATCATTTCTGTCTTGTCATTTTTCATGCATCCTCTGAGGTACAAAGATACTGCTTGTACGACTATGTCATGCCTTCAGCACTCTTCGTACTCATTTTAATGGCTTTTACAGCCTTCTTTGTCAGTGTGTGCTGCATTTGTAAGTGGTATCTTTTTTCTGTTTGTTTTCACTATTTTGTTTGTTTCCTAGAATAACTTTTTTACCTTTTTTTGTTTCTTTTTATACTTGTTTTGACAAGTATGAAGTGCTATATGAAACAACAGGGTGATGACAAAGTCAACTTCTTCATGGAATTCTTGTGTCTCTTTGCTGTCATTTTTTAGGCCTGCCAAAGCTTCTGCAGTGGCTGGTATTTCCAGAAAATGAGTTCTTTTATTTTATTTGGCGCCTTTTTGTCACACTGCAGATTCAGCCCTGATAATTAAAGTAAAGAAGCTGCTCTATGTTCCATTATGTGGGGCCAGATAACTAAAAGAGAAGTTTTTTACTTCATCATCTATTGAAATGCCATTTTAAATATACAGTATATGTGTTATTTGTAAAAAAAATAAATAAATAAGCACATAGAAACATGATTTCTTCATATTTTTATAGACATGTTCTTAACATCAAATATGAATTAGTAATAGAGAACACTTTTATGAACATGTCAGTGTTTACCTTATGTGACTGACAGCAATTTTAGTTTAATTGTCAGATAAATTGAACATGTTGCTTTTGGTTCCAAATATTACAAATGTTTACGAACTTGAAGAAAAGTATGGTATGTTTACTGGAGATATTTAACAAAGATTAAATAGCAATGAGTGATGCTGGATTGCATCATACATTGTAGATCCTTCATGGGGGTGGGGGAATATGACATTGTCATAAACTTGGAAAAGTTACTTTCTTTTAAGTTACTTGTCACCATGTCTCAAGGTTGAGGAACAGAGCTTTAAAAGAACAGTGACACAGGGAGATTCCTGGAAGCATTACATCGTTGGGATTAGTGCCTCTAGTGGACAGAGAAACACCTGAGGGGTTCTCAAAGTTCAAGGAATGGGAGTGAACTTTCTAATTCAAATTCATTGCCCTTTCAAACAATTGGTCAATGACCTTGCCAGTGAGATGGAAGGTCATTGACCTCGAAAGATTTTGAGGAGATAAGTGTTATCTCAAGATCTGAGCCCAACACTACCTGAAAATTCCTAAAGAGGAAGAGGGGGAAATTCTGTATAAAGCCCTTGGATTTTGTTATGTAAGGAGAGCTTCCTCAAAGGAGGGTGAAGCCCTTTGCTTCTGGAGATAAGATCAGGAGAACATCGGGAAGATGTAACTTTGATCCATGGGGCCAAGCCAGGCTGGGAGATAGACGAAATCTCACCAGGCTGACACTTAGCCAGATTTACAGCAAGGCTGGACTTTAACTCTAGGGAGAGATGAGTCCAGGATGACACTTAGAATCTGCACGTTTTCTTATGTTGAAGTACAAGTTGCATGTTAGGTTAGATTTAGATTAGGAACACAGGAATGGGAAATTTTATTTCTAGAGTTTATTGTGAGTTTATTACCTTAAGTTTAGCTATGCTTTTTGTATAGATATTTCATTAGATTATGCATTGCTTCTCATCACTTCAACAATAAAAAGGAAGACTGAGCCAGGATTGATTTAGTTTCCTACAAAAGACAAAAAGTATGTTTGTTTTGTGAACTGGATTATTGGTTCAAGCATTGAGATAATTTTGCTACTGGAAGTGTGAGATTTTGCAAGACTCCCATTGTAAGACCTTGAAAGTCACCCAGGTGAAGAGGAGATCAAAGGAAAGCAGCCCAGACTGCAGAGTTTTTCACAGGCCTACCATGGGAGTAACATTCTGTTGCCTGGCAGTCTGAAAGTAGGGCCTTGATACACCACCCAACCGTCCAAACAATACAAAATTGGGTGGATCTTGGGTCCTTGGCCTCTTCACCTGGTTGCCCTACTGCTGTCCCAAATAGAGGAAATGAAAGGAACCCAGTTTGGGGTGTAGTTGGCACTGGGGGAGTGGCGACAGACATGATCTCCGAAATTCATTCCAACTCTATGGTTTCATGATAACCATAGATAAGGCATGGTATCCAAAGTACTTTGGCAGAATTTACAATGTTCCCACAGTGGCCAAATTAATGTTCATGGGGTACCTGAACCAAGCACAAAACCTAGCTGTTACATGACTGCATTAGCACCTTCTCATTCATTTTCCTTAGGTCTGGATAACCATTATTACATCTTACTTTAACAATTTACAAACACTGTAATCTCTCCTCAAAGGAGGTGTTGCTCAACTTCTGTCGTAATTTTAGTTAACTGTTTTATCCTATATGAAATACAGTAACCAGAACAATATATAGTACACCAAGAGTTGGCAGTTTCTTCTTTTTAATTTGTTTCCAAACAATTCACTGCTGTGAGTTAATTTTTTCATCAAGCTATCCACCTCTTGCTAGGTGCTACTAGCTCAGATCAAATCATATCTCATTAGTGTAGGCCAGGGATTCTCAACCTGCAGCCCACAGGCCAGATGTGGCCTGTGGTACCATTTCATGTTGCCCCCTCCCACCGCCTCCACCACACCTGGAAGTGCCATGTGATGGAGGAAACGCAAAATGGTCATCCAGTCCCTGAAGCTGTCTGAGCGAGTGTGACCCAGCCCTTGGCTTAAAAAGGTTAAGAACACCTGGTGTAGACAATTTCACTGCCTTTCTTTCTTACCACCTTATAGTGTCTTGCTCTCCTCTGTTCTTTCTTGTTATCTACATTTACGTGTGGATTCCATTTCATGATGAAAGGTTCCTTATCCCTAACAGCTAGTTTGACACTGTTGACTATGCTGGCAACTTCTTGGACTTTGTAGTACTCACCCTTGGTTTAGGGTTTAAGTATTAGTATACATAAACACCTATAAACATCATGTCTCTCAAAATATTTCTCTGGTCTGCTCATTTCCCCTTGTGGCCATCAGTTTCATCCACAGACTAACACATTTTACTGTGCAAATAAGGAATTCAGTTTATGAGAGTCCATGCAGGGTAGGGATGATGGACAGATGGAAATCTTCAAGTTCATATACCATGTGTGACACAGGCCTTCTGTGGAGGTTGTTTCATGTAAGAGATTTCCATATATTTATATTTGAGGAAGAGGAACTATATAGTTGGATGTCCAAGATGAAATAGACAATTCACATGATACTGCTGATGTGGTAGTGGAATGAAGGGAAGGTTCTTGTTGCTCAGCCATGTGTTAACTTACTGGTAAATGTTGAAATTGGTTCAAAATGAAAACCTCATAAATATAAGTCCCCATAATAGCAATAATGTCTCACAAATATTTGGTTTTCTAAGAATACATATAGCAATCAACTGCTTTAAAGTATCTCCTCACCTATCTATACAAGATGAATAAATGTTGGAATTAGTTTATTATGTATACTTCAGCAGATGAGGTTAGGTCTCAGAACTCTTAATTTTCTCTCTCACTTCCTAATCCATTACATTCCAATTTCCTTTAAGTCATTATTAAGTTTCTTGTTTCTTTTTTTGAACTCTTGCCAGCTTCCAGCAATTCTAGCTTCAGACCTATATCTTGAAAAGTTTTTTATTTGCCCTCTGACATTCAGGGGCACTGCAATCTAAATACTATAAAGAGTGAAACAAGGGCTGAATTTACTTCAGACTGACTGGTACCCTGAAGAGATAACTAATGCCAAAAAGAAACAAACATGGTTGAATCATCATGCAATTAGGTTCACAGATATATGTCCATCTCTTGAAGTCAAGAGTATCTGATGATGACTCATGTACTGTACATGAACTGCTCATTACAGATTCAACAATGTACACAAAATGTTTTGGGCCACTTCAGATTCCACTTTTTCAATTCTCCCTGCAGGTTATAAAGCAAGATATAGGAATGCATACTAGTTGGACTAAGCATTGCTCAAGCATGATCCTTGTTGGGATGTAGTGGATAAAGTGGTGGATGCCTGGGTCCTAAATCAGGAAGCCTGGGTTCAAATTACCAACCAGCCATGGAAACCTACTGGGAGGTGTAGAGCTGGTAAAAATACTCCTTAAATACTTCACTTACCTTGAAAGCCCTACTAGGGTCACTATAACTTTTTCTGACTTAATGGAACATAGCACAACAAATGTGTTAATTAGAAATGGAAAAGAATTTCCTTGGGATTAAAATTCTTGATCAAATATCTATGTTAGCCTTCCTGAGATTCATTAGAATCCAAAAGTTAATCCATTTTAAATGCAAAAGAAGAATGAAAAGCAAGATAAGAATGCAGGTAAGGCTTGGAGAAATGTAACAAAACTGAGTTTTCACATCCCAATTTTCCATGCCATGAGACTTGCCATTCTGTTTTCTTGAACTGTTGAGGCTAATATTCTAACAGAATGTATCACATCTTTTAAGAAGAAAGTATTAGTCATGTCATGGGGTGCTACTGCAAAGTCCAGGATGAAAAATATTATAATGCCAAAAGATGGAGGAAAAAAGGTGGAGAGATCAGCCGTATCACCAATTCTTCTCCACTTTTTTTGTCACACAATCTAGCACATTGCATAATAATATTGTGCTAGACATGTGTAAAGTAGAAAAAGATACAGTAATACCTCGGATAATGCTAAGACTTGGTTCCACAAGTCTTGGTGTTATCTGATTTTTAGTGTTATCTGATCCATGTTAAAATCCTATGGGATGGATCGGATAACGTTAAAGCTCCATAGAGATACATTGTAACCGCAGAGGCTTTAGCGGTTGTTATCCGATCCATCCCATAGGACCTTAACATTATTCGATCCAATTCTCCACCCCAGATTGCTTAACGTTATGCAATTTTAGCGTTATCCGGGGTAAACGTTATCTGAGGTATTACTGTACCTTTATTTACAGTTGCCATTTGCAGCTGAAGTCAGAAGAAAAATAGAGTGATAAGGTGTCTTCAGCACATGGAAGACCTTCCATTCTTGTTGCTTGGAGGAAGGTCAGAGAGGAAAGAAGGGACTATCAATAAAAACAAATAACAGAAGAAGAAAAGACTATCAATAAAAACAATGGACTTAGGTGGTGAAGGTTTGCCTCAAATGCCAGATGTGGGAAACATCACCAATCAAGTTAATGGCAAAAGAAAATCAGATTAGGCTGTAAAGCCCCCTCCGGCAAGTAACAAGTATTAATGTATGCAAGATTGATATTACCCTAGCAGTAACTTGCCCTTAAATACTGATTCTGAATATGTTAAAGACCAGCTGATTGACTACCTAGCTGTCTATGACAACTCAGAATAGTTCAGTTTACTTGAACTATTGCAAGTTCTGCTGATGATAGCCACCTAACTGGCACTGATCTTTTATCTCTGACTGTACTCAACAAATTAAAGATGGGCATCCTCTCACTTTGTTCTTTTTTAAAACTGAGCTCCAGTTTAATGGGATAATTGATAGCTGCTTGCCAATCCATATGTGCTATCAATGTGAATAATCAGGACATATACAGTAAAACCTCGCATAAAGAGTGTCTTGCTTAGACAGTAACTTGCTTAAAGAGCAGAATTTTCTCTGAATGGTCTCCTCATTTAACAAATAAAACCAAACAAAAACTCGCTTAACAAATAAATCGGATTTCACAATCCCCCCCCCCCGCCAGAAGTCACTTACAATGGTGTTTCGCTTAAAGAGCAAACTCGCTTAAAGAACAATCCTGTGGAATGCATTGTGCTCTTTAAGCGAGGTACAACTGTACACATGTTTACATTTAAGTCCCTAACAAGATCTTTGGTCTAACTGCTAGCTCTGTTTCTGTGAGTTTGGGGTGGGGTTGCTTTCAATTTTATTTCTTTTTCTGTCTCAGCTTTCAAAACACAACACCAAAGTGGAATACTTTGTAAATCAACAAGGTCAGAGCAAGTGAACTCTGCCCCCTTGATTAATACCTGTTGCTGTAGCAGCTTCTGTTTAGTGTAACAGTTACATGAATTGATGTGAAGGATATGAGAGTGCAATGCTCTGAGCACTTTCCCTTTGGCTGAGCCACACCTGTCCCCTTGTTTTTTCCTGGACTTTCTTTCATATTCCTCACAAACATCCTGTGTTATCTTCCATCACTACATGTTACCTGTGTCAAGGTGTATTGGGGAGAAGAGAGAGCAACCTGCAGCTTACAGTGGAATGAACTGTATTGACTAGAATTCTTTTGCTGGCATTTTGCTGCTAGATTTGTTTCTTCAAATTTAATTGAAACTGTCAATCAGCATATCTACATTGTTACATTATATTGTTGTCTAATTTAATTTGCATTTCCCCGTGTAATAGGATTGTTTCTGGCAGATTATTTTTGGCTTAGCAGTGTTTTTGGTAACCATGGCAAATAGGAAATGTAATAATACACATTTTCACTATGTAACCTTCAGAGAAAGCATTTCTCTGATGTTATTACTACACACATTCTGGAATAGACAACTAACGTCTAAGTATGAACTCAGGGCCCCAGTCCAAAATAGCTAATGTACTTTTTTAAAGAAAACTGCCAGATGATACTAACATATTTTTCTGTATATGATTTAGAAAAAGAGATATGTAAAAATTATTTTAAAGATTATTAAAACAAAAAGATTCATCATACGATTCTGTCAACTATAGCACTTAAATTATTCAAATATATCATTAAAATATACTAATATTTTTATCTGACAAAGCTCTTTGCTATTTTCACCTTTTTCCTCCCTGAAAATCAGTGCAGAATAGCTACAGCAGGAAGCAGTCCTCATGGTGCAGTGGTTAAACCCTAGTACTGCAGCCAAAATTGCTCACATTGTCAGTTCAATCCTGAGGGGCTCAAAGTTGACTCAGTTTTCGTTGCTCCTGAGGTTGGTAAAATGAATACCTAGTGTGTTAGTGGCAAAAATTGCTAATTACAATGTGAACTGCCCAGAGAGTGCTCTAAGTATTCTGATATTGCTATATACTCTCCAAATTTTTTGAGGGAAGAATATTCCATGTTTTAAGTGCTGGTTTATGCTCTGCCTTACACCGCAAGATGGTTAAAGTCTTGTTTTAAAAATATGAGCTGTTACTTTTATGAAATGGGAATATTAAAAAAAATTCTGCCAGAAAATTGCAACTTTTTTTTTGTAATTTTGTGAAAGTATTTGAAATTATTTTTTTCAAGCTGTGGGATGGGGAAACATGCCCAAAGCCAGGAGAGTTGATTGTGTGCCAAGAAGAATTTAGATCAGTGGTTTCCAACATTGTTTTGGCTGTGGACAACCTAAGAATCTCTAAAATCCTGACAAACTCCCCCTTCCCCAGTGACATGTAATTCTTATTATTCAAAAAGTGACCTTCTATCCACATGGAGGAAGCCTAGAAGGCCATTCACTGTTAATAACTCATTCTCAAATTGTCCCCCTGTGGGACATGTACCCCACATTGCAAACCATGAGTGTAAGATTGTACTGTACAATTATCTTGCCCATCGGGAAGCAGGAGGATGCACCATGCTCATTCTATACTTCTCCTTCTCCTTCAATCTTGGGTAATTTTTTTTTCTTTCAGTTTTCAAGTAAGAAGATAAATGTTTGTACATCTCTATTTACACTTTAAAAAACTTCTGGGAAGCACAGTTGCTAACCCCCCGCTTGAAGTTCTAACCCTTATAATAGCAAGCAAGCTGAAGTATGAGAGTGTAGTCTGTTTTTCATCCTTTTATAATATCATGTCTATTGTCTTTTTTCCAGCAATGGAGTCCTTGGTTTGCAGATGATATGCAATGTACTACAGTTGTTCCCATTTAAAGATATTCCACCCAATCTTCATTCTTTTCCTCATTTACCTAAGAGAAATCATGTAAAGAAGGGAAACATGTATTCGTCATAAAAAATGAATGTCCTACAAATTCAAGTTTTGCTCTCTCTTTTTGCAGTTTGATTGTTTTAAATCATTTATAAGTAATTAGGCATCTGTAATGTTGTTAGGATTGCCTCTACTCTCCTTGAGTATAAGCTGTCATCACTTTATACCACTCTGCAACAAAGTGCTTTTTGGAGTCCGTTTGCGAATAACACAATAACACATTTCCTGCTAGTCTATCAAGAAAGAGCACAAGTGTTCAGGTTTAGATAAAAGTGATGCCTGCTTTTGGGGGAACACCTGAGAACTTGGAAGACTGGATTGAATAGCTCAATTCCCCACGGAGCCTCCTTGACAGGGGACTGGACTTGATGAGCCATAGGGTCCCTTCTTGCTCTGCAGTTCTGAGAATATGTCTGCTAATAATGATCAAAAATAAAATAATGATTTATTTTAGTAATTCATAATTCATCTTAAGAAAATCAGGAAATTATGCAATTATCTCCCCATTCCACTAATAACACTATTTTACACCTAGCAGTTAAAAGTCTTTTTCTGCAAAGATTCATTGTGTCCTCTCTGGGTTTTTTTTTAAAAAGTCATGATTCCTTGTAAAATATTGAATTCCAAAAGCCATAGCTATGATTAATGTTGAAGTCAAGGGCTTTTCTGTGAGTGGCTTTTGTAGAGCTTAGAGAAGACATTTTATATCTCTTGAAATATAGTGGAAGTGGATGCCTTTCCTTTGCTGTTATATTAAAGAGAATTGATTCTTCAGAAAGATTGATGCATGGATGTTAAGGCTGGGGAGAAATCAGGAGGAAATGGAAGCTACTGATAGAGTCATATCCCAAATATATCTAAAATGTACATTTTCCTATCAGATTGTTATCAAGCTGCTATAAAACATCAAACTGATGTGATAATCAGTGTGGCAGTGTCCATTATTTTGCGCTTAATACTTCTTATGTACACATTGCTTTGCAATCTTTATCTCAGAATATTAGTCCTAATCATAAAACAGCAGACCTGTCAGTTAGACCTGTGGTTCTACTAAGGTAGCAGACAGTGTACTATAGCTAAGGGAACACAATGCTAGTGTAAAGTAGAGGTTCTGGACCCTCCTTTTCATAGGTAGCTTGCCTTATGTGTCACTCCAATTCCATCCTACTCAGAAGAAAGGGACTTCCCAGAAAGAGTTCATTCCATGTTCCTGCTCTGTGGCTTGGGCTGCCTCTCAATCTCCTTTGAAAATAAAATGAATGAATTGCTTAAGCCCCCCAGTTAGAACCTGCAGCTGCTCCACTCTCAGCTTCAACTCAGAAAGTTCAAGGAAGGCTTCACAGGGACTTAGCAGAAGGGAGAACATAATGACAGAGCTGGCTGTTCTCGTGGTAGAGAACAAATGAATCTGAGAAGAGAAGGAAAATGGAGTCCCATGAAGGAGAAAAGGGCCTGAATGAAAAGAAAACACCAGCCGTCCGTGTTCAGTGGGATGACTAGACTGGTAATATAAATACTTTCCCCTAAAATCAGCTATTAATTAAACAAAAATGGCACAGTGAAAAAAAAAGCCAGGAAATTCTAGGGTGGAAAAAATTCTACCAAACTAAGATTATGACCCTCTCCACCATTTTGTTTCTCTGCTAAGATTTTGAATTGGATTTCTCATTTTTAATCATGTCACATCCAAATTATGGTCTGATCTTATGAGAAGCTTTCATAACATATGCTTAACTTTCTCCTGGGGTACATAGAAATATCCGCCTCCAAGATTGTGGTGTTTTTGAATTACAATCGGGTGTACCCAGGTAATTGCAACCTTGTGTTGCCAGCTAATCTTTCTCACACTGGGACAGGAAAAGGGAACTGCAGAAGTAACTCGTCAAAGGGTTTCTTCATTTTTGGCAGTGTCATGTCTGGTCTAGATACAGAAGAGGACATGGAAGAAGAACCCTCTCCTATTAAAATCTAAGTAACCTTCAAGAGTTTAATAATTATTCTGGATTTTTCTTAATTGCAGTATCATACTTTTCCTAAAGAGCCATATCTAGACTTTCCCCATCAGATTGATATGTGGGCCTTCCAATCTCCCATTGAAATAGAAGAAAATGTGACTGTTGGTACCTCTCCATGTTGCTCATGATCACATACAGTATTACTATATCAGGGACTATAGGAACTAGTTCTTAATGTGAGCTTCTTGCTATCATTACCAAGATGAACCAGAAAAGCACTAGTGATGAACTTGCTGGCAATGTCTCAGGCACAACTCTTGGTGATGTAAAAGCCAACAACATATCTGTCTGTCTGTGGCTGTCTAGCTGTCGGTCTCTCTATCTATCTCTCTTCACCTCCTCCTCACATTTTCTTTCCTTTTATATATGTATCTAGAAAAGGAAAGAAAATGTGAGGAGTTGAAGTTAACCTTGCCCTTTATGTTTCGCTTCTGTATGCATTTCCCATCCATTAATTAGTAGTGTGAGTTTTACTTCCATTAGGAGGCATTGAGGTTGTAGAAGAAAACATATTTGTGAATTTAGCCTCTCTCACACAGATCAAAGATCATATATATTCATGCCTATAATGAGTAGGTGATACACTGATGTTCTGCAGTGGTCTGAGCTTCATTTTTGAAGAACCTTTGATGTTTCACTAATTGGTTTTAGCACCATTGAAAAGGTGCTGAAATCAGAAGGGAAGAAATTGTCAGTAGTAGGTGGTAAAGGGATAATTTTGATTCTTACCATATGCTAGAAACATTAAATCATTACAACACAGGAGGAGGGGGATCAAATCTTGTTGCTTTTTTATTTTTAAATCAGACACATTATGAATTCTCTTCCGCATCCAAAATCTAATCATCAAAAGTCTCACAGTTATTTTTTATTTCTGTGGAAACAACTTTCCATCCTGCTTGTTTGCAATGTGCTCTGTATCTTTCAGCCAAATCTGTGGGGGAGACTGTAGTAACAAGTAAAATAGGCTTGAATAGCATATGCTATGTGCCACTTTTATAATTCACTTCAGATGATATTTCCACGGGTGCAATTAAGTTCACTATAGACTAGCCCAAAGGCACAGTAACGCAGACAACAACTATACATAGGTGACTACAGATATTTTCATTCATTTCTAGTTTGGATAGGGAGATACCTAAGCCATGTACAGTAACAGCTGTATTCAGCCAGCTGTTTCCGAAAAACAATACTTACCTGGTTACTTGGTTGAACCATGTTTCACACATCAGGTTGATGTGGCGGATCAAAGCATCGTCTTCCACTGATTCTGATCCCATGCCAGTCTCATCCAGGGCCTCAGGAACGTTGCTCTGAGTTGGTCTTCCCATCTGGTTGCTGGCCTACCATCTTTGAAGTGGCACACATGCCCAGCCTACCAATGTCTTGCAAACGCAATCAACGTTGATGCTTGTTTTGCACCTGATCTTGTACACATTCCTTAATTTGACATTTGGTCGACCCATCATATGATATTGGGTTGACCCATCCTTTGCTCAATTGCTCTTTGTGTTCCATTGGGTTTTTTTATGTCATCTTTTGTAGGTGTCCATGTTTCACTGCCATACAATAAAGCAAGATAAATTGTGGTGTTGACAAGTTTCACCCATTATGTTCTTGCTTTTGCTTCACTAAGCACATCTTTTATGTTGTTAAAAGCTTGCCTTCTCGAAATTTCTTTTGTTAGATCATGCCTTAGGTTAACCTCTTGCTCAAGGCATACATATGAATCAACTTCTTCTACTATCCCGTTTCCACAACTCATATCTGTGGCATTTGTAGAGGCACTTCATATATATTTTGCTTTTGACATATTGATCTCCAGGCTGATCTTTTGACTTTCTTCATCTAACTCTTGGAGCGTATTCTGTGCTTCTTCTATTTATTCTGATATTAACACTATATCATCAGCGAAGCAAAGATGGGATAGTACTCGCCATTTATATAAATTCCCTTTTCCTCCCATGTCAAATTGCACATTGCTGATTCTAAGGTGGCAGCAAACAACTTTGGGCTGATCGTATTGCCCTTATAGACTCCTCTTTTTATAGGGATCTCTATCGGTTTCTGAAATAAGGTGATTCGTGTTGTACATCCCTTATACATATCTTTGAGAAGACTGATATAGCATGGATTGATTCCTTGTTCATAGCGTGCTTGAAACACCATGTTGGTTTCAACAAATCAAAGGTCTTCTCAAAGGTCTTCTCAAAGGTTTCACCAATGGCAATTTATACTCTCTCTGACGCTCTATCAACTGATTGACAGTGTCCAGATGATCCATGGTACTGTATCCTCACCTGAAACCCACCTGTTCTCTTGGCTGGGCCTCATCCAGCTGTCATGCAGTTCTGTTGAGAATAACCCATGTGAAGAGCTTATATATTTGGAACAAAATACATTGGGCTATAGTTCTTAATATCTTCACGATTTCCCTTTTTAAAGATTAATACTGATTTGGTGTTTTCCACTGAGCTGGGATAGCTCCATGTAGTATGTATTTAGTAAACAAGCATGTCAGGACTTTCTGCAGTTTTTTTCTACCTGCCTCTATGGTTTCTATGGTGATTCTATCAATTCCTGGGGACTTTCCTGACTTGGTTTGCTTCAGGGCATACCACACCTCGTGGATTAGTACTTCTGGTAATTCTTCCTTAGTTGGTGTGATCCTCAGTTCTTGAACTCTAATTTTTGATTCAAAGACATTAGTGTAGAAGTCCTTAACCATCCCCCCTCCTTTCGATCTCCTTATTTTCACCCCTTTTTCATTTAGCAGTGCAGGCAATTGCTCATGGTTTTGGGACATATCTTTTTTGCATCTTTTAATGCTTCTTATTTTTTCAGCTACTTCCATGACTCTTTTTCTTCTGTAGGCTTCATGGTTTTCATGGTGTTTTCTTCTAAGTCAGGGGTGCCCAAACCTTTTGGGCCTGGGGACTGACCATGCCCTCTGGAACAGATAAGCAGGCCAAGCCACACTCCCGGGACACAGCATGTTTGCGCATGCGTGGCATGGAAGCTTCTGCATATGGCCAAAGGCAGCAATTTTGTGTCCTGGTTTTATGAGGAAACAAAATGGCCACTTTTGTACATGCGCAGAAGCATCCATGCCAAATTAGTAAATAAAATGGCTGCTTCTGCCCATGCACGAAAGTGGCCATTTATTTCCTGGTTTGGTACGGATGCTTCTGCACATGCGCGGAAGCAGCTATTTTGTTTCCTGCACCAAACCAGTACATAAAATGGCCGCTTTTCATGCATGCACGGAAGTATCTGTATTTACTTCCTGGTTTGCCGAGGGCATCATGAGCCTGATGGAATGGCTTCATGGGCCATACCCAGACTGCAGACCATAGTTTGGGCATGCCTATCCTAAGTAGACAACATAGCAGGTGATATTCTAGATAATTAGAGCAATCTCTTTTCATTTCATTTCTTTTCATAAGTAATAGTCTAGTCTCCTTGGAAATTCTATTCTGGGAATGATTTCAAGCCACAACTTCTGCCTTCTTAACACAAAAACAATAACTTGGCATAAGATATCTATTCTTTAATAGAAGAAGAGAGGATAAAACATGGATTGCAAGCCACCTGCAAAAATCTGACCATGCATCAAATTATCACCTTATCAATCAAGAAATGTAAAATGCTGATTTAAGAAGATACCATTTCTTCTTATGAAATATCAAAAAGATGGTTCTTGGAAGGTGACTGTTTTGATTCTGAGATGCCTTGTTCTTAAAATAGTTATTCACATCAATCAAGAGACATGCCTTTGTGAATTGATAGCCCATGTGGTGTTTCAGATGATAAGACCAAAGTTAAGATACACTATCTTGGAAAAAAATTCAATAACAGTTATTTGTTGGGAGAAATTCAGCTTCTAGCCATAAACAGTGCACTCACCAGTACTGGTGTATAGGCTGAATTATGACATCACACAAGATGGATGCCATCATAAATCCTGTAACAATACTACTTAATTTAACTTACTTTATTTTAATTTAAAGGATTCTATCCAGTGATGGGATGTCAAAAATTCTACTACCACGCCATGACGTCATGGACGTCATGGGCGTGGCCAATGTCATGACGTCATGACGTCATGGGCGGAGCCAACGTCATGACGTTGTGGGCAAGGCCAAAAATAAAATAATAATAATAAAAAAAAATAAACATGCACACAGACCCGTAAATAACTTAAAGAAATAAAATAAATAAATAAATAAAATAAAAATTAAATAAAAGTACACCCACCCACCCAAAACACCATAAACCACCCACCCACCCCAAACACAAAACCCTCACTTACCCTTCTTGGGGCCGACGACCCCCATGGCCCGGGGCCACACGGCAAGGCACGCCCCATCGCCGCCGGAACCGAGGAGGAGGCGGGGCGCTCCATGTTGGCTCCAATTTTCAAAAAACCGGACCCGGAGCCACTGCCTGCTGCTGCTACTGTCGCCGCTGCTGCCGCCTCCCGCCATCGCCATCGCCGGGGGGGTGGAAGGAGGAGAGGGAGGGGACTGGAGTGCCGGACCCGGGAGCGTTTCTGTAATTGATCCGGGTAGATGCATTTGCTTTTTTCCCTCCTTCCTTTTCGTTCCGGAGCTGTCTTCCCCGCCTTGCCCGTTGATCGGCTCCCATCCCGTCTTCTTCGTTGCCGCCGCCGCTGCTGGAACCGGAGGAGGAGGAGGCGCGCTCCGCTGGCCTGGGGCGACGGCGGCAACGGCGGCGATGGCGATGGCGGGAGGCGGCAGCAGCGGCGACAGTAGCAGCAGGCAGTGGCTCCGGGTCCGGTTTTTTAAAAATTGGAGCCAACATGGACATGGAGCGCCCCGCC
This sequence comes from Furcifer pardalis, assembly GCA_030440675.1. Taxonomy (NCBI): domain Eukaryota; kingdom Metazoa; phylum Chordata; class Lepidosauria; order Squamata; family Chamaeleonidae; genus Furcifer; species Furcifer pardalis. Next base: position 99,484,051 of record CP126891.1, read on the forward strand.
TCCTCCTCGGTTCCGGCGGCGATGGGGACGGCAACGGCAGCAGCGATGGCAGGAGGTGGCAGTGGTGAGAGCACCAGGCAGCAGCAAACGGCGGCAAGCGGCTCCACAGGAGGCTCCAGTCAGGGGCGGCCGGATCCAATTTTTTTTAAATCGGAGAAAAAAATGGCTCCAATTTAGTGTGCATGTGTCAGATTGAGTTTCTGCGCATGCGCACTAAATTGGAGCCATTTTTGCTCCAAATTTTTTTTAAATTTTCCTCCCGGTGAGGCGTCCGATCCGGACGCCTCAAAAACGGTTTTACCCCCACGGAGAGCCCTCCGGAAATCCTTAAAACGGTTCTGTGGATCCGGTCAGAACCGGTGTCATCCCATCACTGATTCTATCCCCTGTTCAGGTTGTAAGGCTGCCTAAAGCTCCTTTTCTATCTGAGCAAGGCCTTGAAAGCCTTTGGCAAGGGTGAGAAAGTCATTAATATCCAACAATTGCTGCTGATGGGACGGGATGTGGCTATTAAAGGTTTCATCTATGTCATTCTGAGGTTTCCAAAGGCTTTTCTAGGGCAAAATCTAAAGGAGGAGGAGGATAGAAAACATTCAGTTGAATTAAATACTAGAAACTAGAACAATCTAAGACATTTCATCATTTAACATAGAATTATTTCGTGTGTCACAAACTTTCTGGAATATACAAAACAAAATTTAGACTACTGTAGTGCAAAGGAATAAAAAAGTATTTTAAGTAAGCTTGTGTTTTGAGCCTAACTTACTTCAGAGCCTCTTGAGTTGGCAGAATAGCAATGGGCTATTGCCTGGAAACCACATACAGTATATATGAATCAAATTAAATGCCAATTACAGTAATTCAAATTATAAAACTTCTGGAACCCTGTCATGAAGCATTGCCACTATTGAAAATGCAATAAGTCTAACCATGGGTAGAACAATCTTAAACATGGGATATAGAATAAAGAAGTAGATCTCAGCACATCAAAAACTAGTTGACTCACACAGACCAGGGGAAGAGGCAAAAGCAACTTTACTGAGGTCTTTTTTATTTTTAGTCCTACAGATCTTTCATTTATTTATGTGTTTGGGGATAGACTTTCCCCCATTAAACAAGCATGGACTCAAATTAGCTATACTAGCTTCAGGCTGAAAAAGTGGAGAGAATGAATATGGGAATACAAGTGCTTTGGATTTTCTTGATTCACTCACTCACTCCACTCTCCTCTCCCTGGGAGAACAATGATCTCTTGGAGGCTGTTTCCAGATGAAATGATGTTACTGGTCAATCTTCAGCTTTGGAGTTTTCTATAGATGTGCCTGGGAGTTCCAGGATTGATATGGTACAGCTGTCCCACCATATAATCAGAAGCATAAGGTGTATTTGTATGCACTTTTCTCTTATCAAGGTTCACAGAGTGCCCCGAATCCTATGTGGCATATGCTCAATTGTAATTTTCCATTCACCTGTGCTTTGTAAACAAACTGCTGATAAAAGTCTAGTAGCATGTGTGCTCTGGCTTGCTGTGTGTGCATGTGTGGCTCCAAGAATCACAACAGTGGCAAGTTGCTTACCAGCGAAGAAAGGAAAGAAACTGATGTTTCAGTTTACTATATATACTGGATTTCTGCCATTATGTCCACATATTAAAGCAAGATGGCACCATTCTGCTAAATGGTAGTGTCATATTCCCTTCAAAACAGGGTTTATTGGACAACAACTTCCAACACACAATTCTTTCACTGCAAGTTTAAACATCTTCCTATATCACTTGATAAAAATGATGCCTCATGTGTGACTTTATTCAGATCTGCTTTATTCAGGCACAACAAATATAACCCTGCTAGCTCAAGAAAATGGGGATTTGGCATGAAAGAACAAATCCATCCTGAAAACACTCTTAAAAACATTGTAAGAAATGCATCAATCTTTCCTTTAGGTTATAATGTTTTCTTTCCTTCTTTACTGGCAAACAAAAAGTTCTCTTGTTAGACAAAATTTCACCAATTGCACCAAATCCAGGGAGACCAACACAATCCTTATTAAATCACATGATTATGCAGTTGGAGTGGCTGGAGGATAACCTTGCACATTGACTTAAAGGAGAGCCCACAATTCTTTTTTTAATATAGCTTCACCAAACAGCATTTCCCCCACATACTAGACATGTACATCTTTACCATATAATTTACCATATAATTGTAACAGGTAAATACTATTTATACCAGTCTGGCCAGGCTATCCTGCTATGGTAATAGTGTAGACTCTACTGCCAGCGACTCAACCGTGATCGTCAAGCAGCAGTTAACTAACCTGAAAATTCTAAGGACTAACAACCTTGGGTGGCAAAATCCAAAGAGAAGGGTGGTGGTCACCAAGTGGATTAAATCCCACTTGAATCCATCTTGATGGAGGGCAGCAGCTTCTTCAATACTGGCCTGGGGCTGAGGACATTGTGTGGCAAAAGAGTTCAGGACCAGAAAGTGACTTGCAGAACTGGATCTATGGTATGGGCATCACACTGCAATGCAGGAGGCAAATGGAAGGCCACTGGATTATATTCTCAGGACAATCTCCATGGCTGATTGCCATGATGATTGCCAATATTTAGAATCAGATACAGCAAAACAAGAAGAAATACTATTTAAAAATTTACAGCATTCTGCAGCAACAGCAGCTCTTCCATCTCCACTGCCAGCTGCAGCTGGGTTGGCATTGGGTGTGGCGGGCCTGGCGTAGGCCTGAGCTGCTGTGGAGTGGTGGTGAGTTGGTGCAAGCTGTGGGTCATGGAGGGGTATTCAGCCACAGAGGGTCATTGGCAGTGAAGGACTGGTGTGAGGGACTGTCATTAAGAACTGGTACCGGACATCACCTCCTAGGCAGCCTAAGCATTAGACTCTCTGGTGGTCGATTTGTGGGACTTCTTTAAATGATTGACTTTCTTTTCTTTCTTAATGTTTTATGATGTTTGCAATTTATGATGTTATTATATTTATTTATTTAGATTTGTATCCCGCTCTCCTTGGTAGCAACCGACTGTTATGATGCTGCGATTTATTTGTGATTTATACAATGTTGTGATTTATATGATGTTGTGATCTATTTATTATTATGGTATTGTATTTCATTGCATTGTGATATGTATATTTACTTATATGAAATGTATAATGTGTATTGGATGCTCTATTGTTGTGTGAGCTGCCCGGAGTCACTTTGTTGAGTGCACGGCATATAAATCCAAACAACAACAACAACTGGGTCATATGCTTAGAATTCTGTGTTTGAGAACTCTAATGCACTCCCTTGAACTATAGCAGTGAATTGTAAATACCACACCAAATTACAAATTCCCAGACCATGCAGATTGGAGCCATGACAGTTAAAGTGGTATGAAGAGCTGTGGGCAGTATAGAGGGACAAGATAATCTCTATAAGCATAGTTTGTTTTAGTAACTCATGAGCAGCGGAGAAAGCTTCATGACAGGATGAAGAAAGAAGGCAAGAGCAAGCGCTCTGCTGGTGGTTCAAATACTTCTCCACCTCCTACAGATATCTGTGAGCTTTGTAAGTATTTTCTGCTTTTTATTTCTGAGTTTCCCCTTTGGCATAGTTCAGTAATTTAAGTAGAAACCTCATACATTTTTAACATGTTATTTCTTTTATCTCTGTATCTATGCAGGTTGCTCTCACATCAAACAAGCATTCACAAATGCACTTCCTATCATCATTCCTCAATGTGAACACAGACATCGTTTCAACAGAAAAATAATTCACAACTTTTACTATTCTATTTTCCTTGACCACACCATTTCAGTCATTGAAATCCTGATGGCCATCTTTCTTTCTTTGTGTTATTTCATTAGCGAGGTGCATGGAATTTGGATGATGCACACAGTGTGAGCTAAACTGGGATGCTTTAGATCTGTTTTGCTGCTGCTTCCCAAAGGAAGGTAGCTACTTTGGGCCCTCTCCGTGACAGCTGTCATTTTCAACATAATGGTCCACAAGGAATCTAGGGGAATAAGGTCAATGTTTTTATTTTTGGACACCCTGCAGATGTAGAGATGGTTCTTGCAAAACAATAACATGTATTGCAAATCTTGGCGTGTTTCCACATAGACATCTATGGCTGCAGGTTTCTTTCGATTCTGCCAAGAAATGGAAAAATAACTGGAAGCTCCTTTGGGGAGGGGATGTCAATTTTATGGGTGACTAGCATCAACTCTGCCCCTTTACCTACTTGTGTACAACTTAGCAAGTGTAATCTTGTTGAAGGAATTTAGAATTTGATTATTTTCGTTTAGTGTAGAGAAATGTTTGGAGAGATTTGTCCAGTCTTACCCCTTCTAGTTATGTGCCATCAGTTCAGAACCAACTGATAGTGACCCTGACAGGACTGTCAAGTTAAGTGAGATATTTAAGTGCATACTCTCGCAGTGCATTTCCATGGCCAAGTGGGGATTTGCAGCCTGGTTTCCAGATTCCAAATTTGTCACTCTATCTGCTGTACCCCACTGGGTATATCCCCTTCTATTGGTAAAAGGAAATGGCCAGTCTGGATTTTCTTCCTTAAAAGATTTTTTTTACTAACAAATACAGTAAAACCTCGGATAACGTTAAAACCTGGTTCCACAAGTCTTGGTGTTATCCGATTTTTAGTGTTATCCGATGCATGTTAAAATCTATGGGATCCATAGAGATACATTGTAACCACACAGGCTTTAGCGGTTGTTATCCGATGCATCCCATAGGATCTTAATGTTATCCGATGCAATTCTCCCCCTCAGATTGCTTAATGTTATGCGATTTTAGTGTTATTCGATACTAATGTTATATGAGGTATTACTGTAGAAGCAATAGGAAGGAAGTGGCAGCCTGAGAAACTCTTAAGGCATTAGTGGGGGGATGGAGTTTTAGTGGCAGATACAGAGTGACATACACATTCACATAGACATTAGAGTTGCAATAATGATGGTAGAATGCACAAACCTTTGGTCTTTTATCCTGTTGCCTAAATGCAAAGTGAACGGGAAATCATGCCAGCATCCTCCCTATTGTGGCAGCTTTCCCACTGCATGATCAGCTCTGTGACTGCTCTTGTAACCAATATGAACATGGACATGTGACAGATGGGCACATCCAACATTTCCCTTTTACTGTGTATTTAGGTAACAAGATATTACCCTTGGATTTCCAACTCTCCACTCATGTCCAGGACCCATCTTGAAATGCAAAGACTCCAAATCTACCTCATTTAAGGTAACACTTTTCTAAAGAACCAGATTTAGGTCTCAACTGAATTTTGGAGTTTGTACGTAAGCCTATTATACATACACTTTGCTAAATTCTATGTCATTTCAACATTGTTGGGAGACTTCTATGAGTCTGCCTAATCCAAGCATTATACATCATTAGATTGCTGTGTCAAAGACTTCCACTCCCAGGTAGTACCTCTCCCCATTATGTAAATCATACTGTTAATTATCCATAGAGACATGATTGCAATATAGTAACAGACATCCAGAAAGCTGGGGTTGTCTTGAATTAGGGTCTCCAAACCCTAATTCAGCACTAACCATGACAGTTGCTCTCATAACTTTACAGTTCAATGCACAGGTAAGATCACAGCAATCACAAAATTATGATTCATTGTGTACAATCCAGCAATAGTAGAGATGAGTTACATTCTCCTTGTCCATATGTTAAGTGAAAACAGAATTCTGCATCATGCAGCGAACCTTCCCAATACAAAAGGTTCCCTACTGTATTTTAAAAAAGGTTTATAGAGTGACAAGGACAACAACAGAGGAGAGGAGAGCTAGCTTCTTTGTCCTTGCTGCTTCTGCCCTTCACATGCTTATAGCATCATGCAAAGCTTGCTGAAGAGCAAAAGAGACCAAAGAATGTAGACTAGGAGTTCTCAACTTTTTAAAGCTGTGGGCCGAGTCTTGAGGTAGTTGATTCCATTGTCATACTGCTTTAACCATTAAGACATCCCCCCTGATATTTAGCCTATATCTGGCTTCCTTTAATTTGAGCTTTAGTCCTTATGAAACCTGCAGTGTGAGCTTTGGGGGCCAGATGCCCATTTTGCCCTTCCTTCACCACATCCACATGGTACTTCCTGGTGTGGTGGAGGCAGTGTGTGTGGGGGGTGTCACATGAAATGGCACTGTGGTCCGCATAAGGCTCATGAACCACAGGTTGAGAATCCCTGTTGTAGACTGACAATCTCCAATTTCCATTAGATTTACACAACAGCCTATTCATAACATAGAATAAATTCTATGTTACGTTTGCTCAGTGATATCAACTCTGTTGGGGTTTTTTAAAACTCCCCTTTGTTTCTCTAATGCTAAAGGGACCATTCTTCTAGTTAAATGTATTGTTTGAAGTCCTGCCTCTTGCAGTTACCAAAAAAAAAAAAAAAAAAACCCTAGGCGTAGTGATTGTATGGAATGCCTAGCAAATGCTTCTGTATTCCATTCCTCAAGTTTTTTCCTTATCTTTCAGTAAGAGGCTAAACCTTTTGATTGAAAAGGAAGTCTGTCCTCAGCTATCTTAGATGGAATGTCATTAAATAGAAGGGCAAGATCTGTTCTTGATCATCTCAGAGTACAGGTTTCATAATGACTGAAGCTCAAATTAAAGGAAGCCACATATAGGCTAAATATCAGAGGGTATGTCTTAATGTTATAGCAGTATGACAGTGGAATCAACTATCTCAAGACATGTTGAGTGCTCCAACACTGGAAACATTTTTTTTCTTTATTATTTATAAATTTTCAACAAAAAATTACAGAAAGAAAACATAATAAAACATATAATCCAAAGATACTACAAAAATTACATATAATAAACAAAAAAAATACAATAAACATTTTTGTGTTATATATTTTGAGGAAAAAAATCTTAACTAGATCGCTAACAAAACTATTATTTCTTTCGATTTCCTACTTTTCTACATATATTATTATGTGTTTTTCCCCCTTTTATATCACTCATTACAAAAAAAGAAAATTAATCTTTCAATATCACCGTGTGCTATATACAATGTCCAGGAGGTTCAAACAGATTATACTTTCCAAAAATTTACTTGTTCTGGTACAGGTTGTATACCTTTCTTTTTAACAATCACATATTCTACAAATTGTCCCCAGATTCTCCAGAATCTATTAATTTGAACTATGCCTTTTCTAACATTTATTTCCCATGTAAGCTTATCTAGAGCTAATTCCCACAGTTCCTTATACCAATCTTGTATATTTAACAATGTATCATTCTTCCAGTTCTTTGCCACACATTTTCTGGCCGCTGACAACATCACAGCCATCAATTCTTTTTCATCATTATTCAAATTAAATTTATCCACTTCTGTTAAAAGGACAGTATCTGGTCCCAATTCCAGCCGCATATCCAATATGTTTTTAATTTCCTTTTCTACTTTCCCCCAGAATTCTTTTAACTCATTACAACTCCACCACATATGCACATATGTTCCCGTTGTTTGTTTGCATCTCCAACATTTATAGCTTATTTGATCATTCATCTGATGCAGCTTGACTGGGGTCAGATACCATCGCCAAAGCATCTTATAATTATGCTCTTTCACTCTTACAGACATAGTTCGCATTATTCTTCTATTCCATTTTTTATTCCAATTTTCTTCCGAAATTGTCATATTCAGTTCTTGTTCCCAAACATTTTTCAAAATCTCCTGGATTTTCTCTTCTTTATTAATAATCTTATAGATCTTACTCACTATTCCTTTGATTCCCATCTCTCCTTTCCTCAATTTTAACAAAAGCTCCTCAAATTCTGTCAGCTTCCTTTCTAGGCCATTATATTGCAAAAACTTTTTATTCCAATTATTAATCTGAAGAATCTTAAACCAATTCAATTTCATTTGTGCAAAAAGTTCCTGCCTTTTTTCCGGATCTTTACAAGTCTTAATCCAATCTTTCAACCGTAATACTCCCTTTTCTGCTAATATTACTCTAATATTATCATCTATTTTAACTGGGAAATTATTAAAATCTTCCAATTCTATAACACTGGAAACATTCAAAAGAGAACTGGACAACTATCTGCCAGATCTGCTTTGATTTGGATTCCTACATTGATCAGAGGGTTGAACTTGATGGATTAAAAGGTACCTTTCAAACCAGTTATTCTATGCTTCAATGTTTCTACCAAAGGGTAGCTATGATCTGGGAAAGGGTACAGCTGTGTTGAACTGCTTAGAGAGCCAATCTCTCTCCCCTGAGTAGGAGGAACGGCTGGGAAGGCATCCTATAATCCAGAGGGCCCCACATCCAAGCAAACAGAACTAAGAGTAGGAGAATTTGAGTCTCATGAGGAAAAGATTAAGAAACATTTCCAGAAGTAAGAAAGGAGAATTGAGGAATTTTTCTAACTGCATTCCCACCCTGCATTCATAATGCAGGGTGGGAAACAGCCTTACCAGTTTCCTGGTGTATTGGCTATAGCTTTGCAGAAAAATCATCACATCATTAAAAAAAAGTCAAATCACTTGCTTTAACTAGCATTCCCATGACAGCAGTGTAAAAACATGAATGCTGAAAAATCAGTGAGATCTTGCAAAGTTTTGAAGCTTTGTTGCTGAATAATTTAACAGGTAAATACTGACCAAGTTTCCAAAGCCAGTAGCTCAATGTCAGGTTATTTACACAGACGACAAGGACTGCCTTGTAATACTCAGGTGGAGTGTGAATAAAAGCAAGTCACACACAACTTCCTTTCGCAGCTCTGAAGAAAACCATATCTAAGGGACTACTGTATGTAGTACTACATTTCTTAGGTAAAAGTACATATATTAAGAGAAAATACAGGTATTAAGGAAAATTATAAACAAAACAATGAAATGGGTTTCTCAAAATTTTGATCTTATCTGGTACATCTTTCTAATACCATAGTATTCCAAGTTCTCTAGTCTTCATCTTGTTAAGCTGGGTCAAGACAAAGGATCCTCATGCTAGAGGATCTTCAGAAAATTGTTCAAATTCAGATGGTAGAACAAGTGAACACAATAATTTCTCCAGTGAACTGTGGAGAAGTGTAAACTTAATATGGGCCCCAATACAGAGTGCAATTTGGTCACCCAATTGTTGGTTCAGTTACTGATTGATCTCTGCTTTTCTTTTGATTAAAAGACTATTTTGCTTCCCTCCATATTTTGGGATTAGAAAAGGAAACAGATTGAAACATTAATACTAGAAGATAAAGATTAATGCATACTGAAGAATTATCATATATATTCCCTATTACTGTATAGAGATTGGGGGAGATCAAATTTCAAGAAAGAGGATAATATGAAATCCTCCCCTTTCTTGAAATTTGGAGTGATAGCCTCTTATTCTGTTTTTCATAAATAAAAACAAAATGAAATTAATATATGCTGGCAACTTTAAGAAACACATAACTATTTCAGCATGAGCCTTTGTTGATCACAGACCACTTTTCAGGTAAGAACTTCAGACTCCCATCCATGATAGCCTGTCGTCTAACAAAATAACTCATTCACTCAGATGACTTGGTGACAAACATCTAATGTAAAGACAAAATTGCATCTGTGCTTGCTTTTATTAAAGTAGATTTAAAAATTCTTTATTTCCAGTCTGTAGGAACAAGATAATTGATTGTCTCTCTTGCTGAATGACCAGGGAACCTGTGACTTTCCAGAGAGTGGAATATTGCAGTTTCTTTCAACCTTAGTCAGGAAGGTCAGTAACATAATCAGATGGGAGACAAGGACCTTGGGAGAGCCACAAGTCATTCACCCTGGTCCAGATAGTGATTAAGCCAGGAGTTCTCAACCTTTTAAAGCCAGGGGCCGGGTCTCACTCGCTCAGACAGCTTCAGGAGCCGGGTGGTCAATTTGCCCTTTCTCTACCATATAGCATTTCCTGGTGTGGTGGAGGCGGTGGGTGGGTGAGAGCACATGAAGTGGTGCCATGGGCTGCATCCGGCCCATGGACCACAGGTTGAGAATCCCTGGATTAAGCAAGTGGCATGTCTGTTTGTGTTGAAGGAACAATCATTTTGATTTCACAGCTGATATGGAGGCAGTATACATTTTCTTCTGACCTTGGGCAAAGCAATATCCCATCATTAATTCTTCCCCACACTCTATTTCCCCTATGTGAAAGGAGTACCTAAAACTGCCTGGGCATCAGCATTCTCATTCTGACTTTCCTTCACAGACACATGCTGAGAAGTACAAAGTGCTTTCTGGTGGGTTTTCTCTTTGCTTGGCATGAAAGGAAAAGCAGTCATACTTGTAGATCTCAGTCATAACTCTGCAAACATAGCACATTGGTTGTGTCTTTCCCAATAGGTTTTGACTTCACATAGGCCATGACCTCACCGTGTCTTTTTAGCCATAGCTATAGCTAAGCTGTGGGCATTCCTGAATCAGGTATAAGAACAGCCTTCTTTGTCTTGTGGAAGAAAGACATACTTCATACACCACAGATTGAAGTATATTTACAGGATGAAGATATTTCTCACTGGGGGCCAGTACAGAACCTCTGACACAATTTATTGTCATAATTCACCCTCCAGCCATTACACTATTATGATGTGTATAGGAAAGCATTTATTCTTGTCTCGAACTTCAGAATGGTGGTGCACAAACATGTAAAGGAATAGGTGCAAGCCTGTGTTGTCATTTTCACTATTGTGACTTCCCTCAGAAAACCACAGGAGCTGTAGTGTGCAAATTCTATTTTGCTCTTCCTTTCCTTGCTATCATGTGGTTATCTTACATAGTGCTGTCTGTATTTTATAGTGTAATATTTTCCACTTCCCACATGACATATTCTGAATGTGATCTGGTTGTGAAGCATAAACGACAACATTACTAAAAGAGAAGGTAAGGTGCTGAGGTGTGACCAACAGAATTATTGGGAATGCCTGGGCACAGGTTGTGTCCTTTTCTCAAAATATCAGTGTTGAACACAACAGAATGTTGCATGGTCCTTCATGGAGATGGGGCCAATGGGTATGATTGCTGTATGATTACCCATAGACTGCCTCTGAGTTGTAAATAACATTATGAGAAATATTGGTAATACATTATTTTTGTGGGATAATAAGGCAGAGCATTTTATGAAATAATGTAAAAATTGGGTATATCTGTTCACTTTTTTGGATTTAACAAGACAATGTTTACTCATTACTTGCCCTGGCGAGGAGGGCAGTATATAAATTCGAATAGAATAAATAAATAAATAAATAAAAATGTTGCTTTGCTGGGAGAGGGCCAGAATTTGATGTCATTTTAAACTTTCTATTTGTTTAAATAATTAAAAGGAATGTTATTCTTTCTCCTAAAGTTAACAAGAATGTGTTAGCTTTGAAAAATACCATTACAGGATCTGTGCTGGGTATGCATTAGTTCCACGTACAGTAGTTGACAGGCTGTGGCCTTGAACAGTGCCCTCATGCCTTCAAAAGGATTATCAAAGTAGGTGGATTTAATCAGCTGCAAGAGTGCTGCTAAGTGATAATTGCAATATCTGCTTCACTTATGATTTTCTGGACAGCATCCAATTTTGTGCAAACAGACTTTCATTCATCCATTTGGAGTATTCCTTCTTTTCTCTTTGTTGTTGTTGTTCAGTCGCACAGTCGATTCCGACCCTCTGCGACCCCATGGACCACTGTCTGTCAGGCACTCCTGTCCTCCACCATCCCCCTCAACTCGCTCAGTTCTGCGCCCACTGTCTCCACAATACCATCCAGCCATCTCATTTTGGGTCGCCCCCTTCTTCTTTTGCCCTCCACCTTTCCAAGCATCAAGGCTTTCTCAAGTGAATCTTCTCTTCTCATTTGATGTCCAATGTACCTTAGCTTCAGCTTTATTATTTGACCTTCTAAGGAGCAGTCAGGTTTGATTTCTTCTAAGATTGACCTATTTGTTCTCCTCACTGTCCAGGGGACTCTCAAAACTCTCCTCCAACACCACATCTCAAAGGCGTCTATTCTTCTGCGCTCAGCTTTCCTAATGGTCCAGCTCTCACAACCATACATTGCCACCGGGAATACCATTGCTTTGACTAGCCGAATCTTTGTTTGCAATTTAATGTCTCTACTTTTCCCTATGTTCCCCAGGCTTCTCATCGCTTGCCTCCCAAGAATCAGTCGCCTTTTTATTTCATGGCTGCAATCACCATCTGCAGTGAGCTTTGATCCTAGTTTGTGTAGACTGCCTCTTTATCGTGTCTGTATCATTTAATCTGTAACTCAGCCTTGCCACTTGCATTCATACATTCTCAGGAATGGGATTTTCCAGGAGAACCAGACACAATGATGGGCATCAGCAGGTTTGCACCAATTCACAGAAATTCTGGCTGGCCATGCCAATCCAACTTTTTGAAATAAAGTATTCCTAATTCGGGTGCAATGCAGGGCTTTTCCCCTGGCCACACCCACAGTGTGGTAGTAAACATTTTTGGAACCCACCACTGACCAGACACATACAAATAATGTTATGGGCCAGGAGAAGGACTGAGTAGGTGTCTCCAAAAGGTCATAGTGTGGGCATTGAACAGATCAGGGATTGCTAATTAATGCCAGATAGTTCCAAGGCCCAAGAGTGACATCTTTTCCTTTAAAGAAACACTGCTGCAAGAACAAAGTGAGCAATCCTGGTCCATTAAGATCAATACCTTCTTTTCCATATTTAGTAGTAAATTGTACCCAACTGCAAGTCATTCTGTCAGCAAAGGCAAAATGAGCATGCTGGGTTTGGTACGGCACCCCGTTTTAAATTACTGCTATAGGGGAAATATCATCTAAACGTCCTGTGCTTGCTTGCAAACACCAGCATGTAAAATTTAACTTGTCTCCTTCCTGCTGATTTACCAGCATGATGGCTATAACGATGATTCATAATGGTTTGCTTTAGCTGTCGGGATGTGTTCTAGAAATGTACAGGACAGAATGCAGTCTTGACAAAAGATTTTTTAAAAAACCTACCTCTCAAACTAAAGTAAATCCAAAACAAATAAATAAAGGCTGTGCCCTCTACAGAGCAACAGGAACATATCAAGCTAAGGGGTTATTTTTACTCCCAATCCTGATTTCTCTCTGCACTTTCCAACAGTGCAGTGGCGTAGCGTGGGGGGGGCGGGGGGGGCGGATGCCCCGGGCAGCGGCTTTCAGGGGGCGGCAAAATGTCCTCACCACTTTGGCCTCCTCCCTCTGCCTGGGCTTAGGAAGGAAGCAGGACTTCCCAGGCGGAGGGCGGCCCTTTTGCTGGTGAGCGCTGCTCGCCTCCGTCCCATTGGCTTGGGTACTCATTTAACCGGCCTCGGTCGCCAGCAACCGAGGCCGGTTAAAGGAGTACCCTAGCCAATGGGACGGAGGCGAGCAGCGCTCGCCAGCAAAAGGCTCGCCCTCCACACACCTGGGAAGTCCTGCACGCGCGCGCGCGCGCGCTGCCCACCTCCTCCCCCCCACCCCTAGCCACCCAGCCAGCTTGCCGTCAGAATGGGCGCTCGTCGGGGGGGTGGCGCCGTAGCGGGGAGCCCCTGGCTGCTGGCTGGGTGGCTGGGCGGGAGGAGGTGGGCAGCGCGCGCGTGCAGGACTTCCCAGGTGTGTGGAGGGCGAGCCTTTTGCTGGCGAGCGCTGCTCGCCTCTGTCCCATTGGCTAGGGTACTCCTTTAACCGGCCTCGGTTGCTGGCGACCGAGGCCGGTTAAAGGAGTACCCAAGCCAATGGGACGGCCACGGAGGCGAGCAGCGATCACCAGCAAAAGGCTCGCCCTCCACCTGGGAAGTCCTGCACGCGCGCGCTGCCCACCTCCTCCCCCCCAGCCACCCAGCCAGCAGCCAGGGGCTCCCCGCTATGGCGCCACCCCCCCCCCGACGAGCGCCCAGTCTGACGGCAAGCTGGCTGGGTGGGTGGGTCGGCACCCCCCCCTGCCAGCCCGCCGCCAGAAGTTCGAAAAAGGTAAAGATCGCGGCTCGACTGCGGGGGTTAGCTGGGATCCCGAGGGTTTTCCCCATCGTCGCCTAACCCCCGCAGAGCTGCCCACGCGCACGCCCGAGGATTCGAAAGGGTATTCCTACCCTTTTGAATCCTCGGGCGTGCACGCGGACGGCTCTGCGGGGATTAGGCGAGGATGGGGGGAACCCTCGGGATCCCAGCTAACCCCCGCAGTCGAGCCGCGATCTTTACCTTTTTCGAACTTCTGGCGGCGGGCTGGCAGGGGGGGGGTGCCCACTATTCAGCAGGGGAGGGAGCGCCTTCTGCCTGGGGGGGGGCGAGCGGTGGGGGGGGGGGGCAGCGAGCGGGGGGGGGGGGCGGGCGGCGATTTTCTTCTTCGCCCCAGGCGGCTCAACGCTGCGCGACGCCACTGCAACAGTGCTTGCTGTAATTTGCTTCTATCCAAGACAGCAGTTGAGACGCAAACAAGGGAAGCAGCACAAATGAAATGGCTAACTCAGAAATAGGTTTGAGTTGATAGAGGCTGATGATATCACACTCACTTTAGTAGAAAGATTTCAATTTGAACATCCATCCTATTTTTAAAAAGCAATTAATTCCTCACATTCTACCAGTTAGCAGCAGGAGAATAATATATGTAATTGATTCCAAACTATGGTGACCCTTTGCAGGGTTTTCTAGGTAGAGAAAACACAGACTTTGTTTGTCCTTCCATTCTTCTGGGGGTGCCCAGGGAATGTGCAGTTTACTTATGGTCACACAGGCTGGATTTTCTCTGGGGAGGCACTGTAAGGAATCAAACTCCCAACCTTTCAACTTAACTACTGAACTATCCAGCCGGTAGTTCTGACAGGTGAATTTAAAAAAGGGCCTAAAATGCTGATTCTCAACTTCAGAGAGTAGATGTATCTAGAACCACCCCTTTAGATAGGCTGGTTCTAAACCCATTACTGTTACATAGATTTTTTATGCTCTATCTGAAGATTGCAGGATGAACCATGTCCTTCCCTTTGAGTATTTAAGCAGAGGTATCTTGAACATTGAGCTATATTTAACTGTTAACCCTAGCTAAAATAAAGTTATTGGATGAAAGGGACTTTTTAAAAAAGTCAACACTTAACACCATTCCCATTGATTTCATGGGTTTATTGCAGTTTGGATTATCAATCAGGATTAGCCATTTGCTCTACAGGGAACATGAGATACCACAAGGTCATTTATTGCTTCATGTCTGATGAGTTATAATGTTTCCCTTGTCCCTCCTAACTTTTCAAGTCGTACCTAACAATGTTCTCCAAAAGAGAACTCCTAAGCAACTGTTCACCAGTGAATAATTTTCCAGATAGTCTACATTAAAATGAGTACCAATGTGGGGTACACAGAAAGAGCCTCCTCGGAGATTGTGGTATTTTTAAATCACAATTGGGCATATCCCAGGCACCAGTAACCTTGTTGAGCTGGCTAATTTTTCTCATACTAGGTCAGGTGAAAGGAACTACAGAATGAATTCATCAAAAAGTTACTTCATTTTGGCAGTTTAAAGTCTGACCTAGACATGAAAGAAGAAGCTACCAAAGTTTGCTTGTTTGTTTGATTTCTATACTGCCCATCTGGGTGTTATCCCACTCTGGGCAATGAACAAACAGAAAATAAATAACAACAATACCCACAACAAATCAAAACCCACCACCAATAAATACATCATAGACTAAAATAAAATAAAAATAATTGGCATCAGAGGACATCGGACAAAACCTAACTGGCTAATTTATCAATAGGGGAACAACACTCTGAAAGGTCTCCTTGAAATAGAGCATTTAATTGTTTTTTAAAGGTAGCCAGTAATGGGGCCTGGTGCAGTTCCACTGGTAGTGTATTCCACCGTGTTGGTGCCACCACCAAGAAGGCTATATTTCTGGTTAAAGACTTTTGAGCCATCCTCGGGGTTGGGACTTGGAGCTGTGCTGACTGTGATGACCAGGTGATGCAGGGAGTTGTTCTAAGGGAAAGACCTTCCAACAGATAGCAAGGTCCCAAACTGTATAGGGCCTTGTATGATAACATTAACACCTTGTGTCTGACACAGTAGGCAACAGGTAACCAGTGCAGACCTGCCAAGGCTGGGGAAATATGATAAAATTTCTTTAAACCTGTCAGCAGCCTGGCTGCTTCATTCTGGACCCATTGTAATCTCCATATCAGAAACAAGGGCAGTAGTCAATCCATAAGATTACCAATGAATGGATCAGTGTTATGAGCGACCGTCTGTCCAAGTAGGGGTGTAACTGTGCAATCTGTCAAAGCTGGAAAAAAGTGGCTTTGGATACCACCTCTATCTATTGTTCCAATTTCTGGGGGTGCCTCTGGCAAGGAGCACCCCATTACCTGTGCTAGTTGATGCCCAAAATTTGTAGCATTTATGGATATTTGGGTGCAATGAAACACCCATGATTAAGGGTGCCAGCACCCTGGAATATATACAAGCAGACATTAGGAGAACAATTTGTATCAATTACAATTCATTTATTTTAATACAGGTTTCTCTTGCAGGGGATAGAATGAGACTGGAGAAAATAAGGATAAAGAGAGTAAAAGGAAGATTGGCGGGACAAGTGTGGGGACCAAGGAATGTGGGATCCCACACAGGGTGGCTAATTTAAGGGACAGCCTCCCTTTCTGTTCGCTTTTATCCTGTGGGGCTGTTTTATTTCCTATTTTTATGAACTTTTAAAGTTTTAAAAGTTTTTAATTATTAGTACTCCATTGGTTTAATTTATGGTCACATTTTATTTTGTAAGCCGCCCAGAGTCGGGTATGCCCGATTGGAGCGGGATAGCAAATGTGAGTAAATAATAAATAATAATAAATAAAATAATAAAGAGTACATTAATCATAGGATAGGAAGTAAAAACAATGACCCCCAGATTGCAGACCTGGTCCCCAGGGGTAAGAGTAGTTCCATTCAGAGTAGGGACCAGGCCTCCCAGTTGAGCAGACAGCCTCTCAAACACCCAAACCTCTGTCTTGTCAGGCTTCAGTTTCAGTCTGTTAGCTTTGGTTCATACCATTATCAAGTTCAGGCATTCGTCAAGATGTCAGACGGCATCCACTGCAGACAATGAAAAGGAGAGCTAGAGTTGGGTGTCATCTGCATGTTGGAGAAACTGAACCCTGAATCTCCTAATTACCTCTCCTGATGGCTTCATGTAGATATTAAACAGCAACAGGAAGATGATCGACCCCTGTGGAACACCCCGTTGGAGGGTCCATAGGGTCAAAACAAACTGCCTGAGTTGCAATCTCTGGGTCCGCTCATCAAGGAAAGAGCGGAACTACAGTAATACAGTATCCTGTATTCCCAGCCCCAATAAGCATCCCAGGAGGATACCATGGTTAATGGTATCAAAAGCTGCTGAAAGGTCCAGGAGCACCAGGAGAGATTAATCTCCCCTGCCTGCTTCCTGGAGAAGGTCCTCTTGCAGTGCGACCAATGTGGTCTCACAGTAGTGCCACATGGATTTCAGCCGCCCGGGGCTTAAGCCAAATTTGCCATTCCCTGGTGGACACCAGTGCCCGCTCCCACTAGGGCTTCTGGGAACTGTAGTCCAAAAACACTCATAGCCCCAAAAGTGCCGCCTGGGGCGGGGCGCCCCCTGCTCCCACTACACTACGCCACTGTGGTCTCAGTACCATGATAAGGCCTAAAACCCAACTGGAATGGGTCCAAGCAGTTGGTTTCAACCAAGAAGACCTGCAGCTGATCCGTCACTATCCTCTCAATGACTTTGCCCAAAAAGGGGACATTTGCTACAGGTCTAAAGTTGTCTAAGATCTCTGTAGCTTAAATATTATTACACTGAAGAGTCTCTCTCTCTCTCTCTCTCTCTCTCTCTCTCTCTCTCTCTCTCTCTCTCTCTGTGTGTGTTTGTGTGTGAAAACATCCTCCTCTAAATTGCTTCCTTCTATACAAGTTGGTTTAGCATTCCCATCATCTCTTAGCCAGCACTGCAAAGTTTAAGAGAACTGTGACATTTTGTAGCAATGGTTCTTCACTGAATAATTTAAGAAAGGAATATGCCTAGTTTTCAAAACCAAAATGTTCCTAAAACCACAAGGGTAACCATGTTTGTTTATTACAATGAAATTGATTATGAGACTAATGAATTAAAGAATATATGTGCTCTGTTAAGTCTGGTGCTGGTGATGTGTGTGTGTGTCCTCATGTGTATGTGTATTCCTCTTAAATGTTATTGGTTATATCTGTGAATACATAAAATTTTGCTTTTTAAAAAAAACAGGCACCTTCGAAGTTATTTACACTATATCAGGAGATAGGTAGCCAAATGGTCCCAATGTCTTAGTGCATAAGTAACAAATCCTAAATGAATCAAATTCTGGTCCTCAGTCATTTTTTTAAAAAAGCAGCTTTCAACTGTAAACAAAAAGCAATAGAGCTCCTTCTCTCCCTTTGCAAGTGACATCCAGTATGCAGAATTTTGCAGTTTGTTTGTGGCTTCATTAAAATTGCATGCTGATCCAATGACTAGATTTTGTTAATGGCTCCACAGAGAGGCAATCATTGCCAAGGCATGGATGTCATGATCAGTTTTCCCTGGTTATTGCTTTGTAACCATTTCTAAATTGACAGCTCCTGCTGTATAAAGCTTATTTATTTTATATTGGTGCTTTGAATAAAGAATCACTAGGCGAGTATAACAGCTGAGCATTAATAACAAGCAACACTGAGCATTAATAACAAGCAACATAGGGGCAGGAGTGGCTCAGTGGTTAAGAAGCTTGTCTTATTAGGTCGAAGACTGACAAGTTGGCAGTTCGAGACCCGGGTGCTGCTTGATGGATTGAGCACCTGTCTCTGTCCCAGCTTTTGCGGACATGTAAAGAGCCTCATTTGGGTGTTCCCTGAGCAGAGTTTCTTCTGCAAAATTCCTTTCAACTCAGAATAATTTCTGACACAAATTTATTATTAATGACATGTTAAGGGACCTTATTGCCTGCTTGGGTCTTCTTTTTTTAGAACTTTAAAAGTTCTTTGTATGCTAAACAAAGAAAAAGAATATCTGAAAGCAGACAAAACAAAACAAAACAAAACAAAACAAAAAGACAAAAATCGTTGTGGCACTTTAAAGAAAAAGAAAAATCTTTAAGTAGGCCAAGCCAGAAGCAATGTAGGCATTTGAAAGCAGTTTAAATTTTCACACTACCTTTATCACCAGTTTTATTCAAGGAAGTTCAGTTTGTTAGTTAGCACCATCCATATAAAAAGAACAGGCCTGATAGGATTCCGTCCCAGCAAAGAAAAGAGGAAATGGTGACATGGGGAAGAACATGTGATTATTTCAGCTGCAAATATGGCAATACAATTGCAAGAAAGAGTAGGTGGCAGTGGCACGATACAAAGACTTCCGGAATAATAATAACAACAACAGCAACAACAACTCCAGATTATTCCAACAGTAACATTTGCTCAAACAAATCAATTAATGTATGCAACAGCTTTTGTAACAGCAGCTTCTGTAACTTGGTTTGAAAGTTAATAAAAGTTTAAGAAAGGAAAACCAAAGTTGTGTAATTTGAAGAATTTGAGTCAAAAAATTGAAAAGATAGAAAGATCAAAGGCAGCCTGATAACTATCATGAACTTGACCCTTTCCAGGGGTTCGAGAGGCTGGGTTTGAACACCTAGGCTGTTAGATTTTCCTTTACTCCACAGTCTCCCTTCCACATCCTTTATATCACCTCTCCTTCTTGAACCCAGGGTCTGCTGTGCACCCTCCTGATAGACACAAGGAGTCTGTGGTTCTTTAGTTTGGTAGCGTGTAAGGCAGAGAGCAAATAGTGCCTGGATATGCCTGTTAAATAGACTTCAACACAGTCAGTTAGTAAAACTCACAAAGAGGTTTATTTTTCCATAAGCATTTTCATAGAAGCAAAGCATAATAGCATATTTTAAAATAGATAAGAGTTCGACAGAGTCTCAGGTCTCCAAGATAAGATTGGCATGGCATTCAGTCCATTTCCATCTGAGCCCTGAGAGGTTCATGCCTCTTTTCCATGAGTAAGTGTTCCCCAAAGGAAATATGAGTTCAGCTAAGGGACTGGATAGCCTGACCTTAGAGAACTAACTTACATCTAAAAACCCCTAGCTTATATAGGGAAAAGAGTGTCTTTCCCCACCCTAGGAATTCAATGGAATGCAGTGATCTCACTCTGATTACATCATTTGGAACCTTCTCCAAGGTTTTGAAAACTTCTCGAAGCTTTGTGGAATGCATGATCTCATGAGAAGATATCTAACTGTCCAGCTTAATCTAATGAAATCTGAGATAAGGATAAGAAGAATCCAGCTGCCTTAGTAACTCACTGACCTAAGATTATTAAAATATCAAGGTATTACTTGAGCAAAAGACAACTGCAGCTATAATTGAAAACTTGAAACAAAAGTTGTTGGCAAGAACAAGCATATTAGAAAACAAAACAAAACAAAATAAAATAAAAAACACTGTAGCACTTTAAAGACTAACTGCTATATTTTTATTGTTAGCTTTCATGGATCAAGTCCACTTCATCAGACAAAGAGTGAAACTTGCAGGCATGTTCTTATATATATCAGACATCGGCTGTCTCATCGTAAGGGCTCCTCCCCTCAAGCTCCTGAGACACCTTGTCTCATTACTGGAACTTTAACCCTTACCTTCCACCTTTGAGAGAGCCGAGCTGATTAGAAAGGAACTCTTACTATGCTCAGACAATAGAGCAAAACAAGGGAGGAATCTGGTAGCATAGTGTAGGGGTGTGTGCCAGTAAAAGAACAACAATCTTCAGAGAGAAACAGCTGCTTTATTCATCAGGTTCATGTAGGATAGTCCATGGAAAAACGTAGATTAAAAGGTCAATAACAGATATCAGTCCAGTACACAGTCCTGGTTCATTAGGTAATTATAGTGAAAGAAAAAAGAATAGTCCCACCATAGCCAGGGTCTTATGCCATTGAAATCCAGAAACGAACTAACTAGCTTCTCTGCAAAATGGAGAATTTGCAGTCAGGTGGGTAAGCTTTGGCCAATCAGGTAACAGAGACATTCTCGAAATAATGGATTGTTGACACACGTGTACAATCAGTGTTCTAGTATGTAGTTAAAACATGCTAGCTAGAGAGATAACATAGGGACACTGGCTGAAAAACAAGCTGTCTCTTGGAGTCCATGAGACAGAGAGGGATAAAGGATTTCTATGAGGCCTAGCTGAATAATCTACTGCCTCAAGCCTTGGGAAACATGAGGAAATATGTCATTTCCTGACATATACCAAATCCAGGGTCTCAAAGGGAGAAGGGGTGTGGGCAAGACTACAGAAGGGGTGTGGGCAAGATGACAGACAAGCAAGCACAAGATTGCAGCTTCACACAGCCATTAGCAACAATAGATTATTCAGATAAACTCTAAATGACTCCCTTTCAATCTCAAGGTTGCTGAGAAAGCCCACTAAGGTCTCTGATCAACTTGTGACCTGCACGTCAGGGAAAAAAACCACAGGTATCTGGTTTCTTTCTGTTTTATTAAAGAGAATTGGCAGGAAAGTTGTAATATAAAATCATATAGCAAGCTGTGTATCAAATTTGAGGATATCCCAGAAACCCTTCACTAATATTTAGCCCCCTGTGATGGGTATCTAACAGATGGATGTATTTGATTTCTGCTGTCTCCCTTTCAATCCTAGTTTTGTAATTTCTCTGTTCCAGAATTGCAACTTTCAGGTCTTGGATAGAGTGTCCAGTTAGATTGAAGTGGTTTGAGACAGGTTTCTCCGTGTTTCTGGGACATTATCAGATTGCTATATGATTTTATATTACAACTTTCCTGCCAATTCTCTTTAATAAAACAGAAAGTAACCAGGTACCTGTGTTTTTCCCCCTGACATGCAGGTCACAAGTTGATAAGAGACCTTAGTGGGCTTTCTCAACAACCTTAAAATTGAAAGGGAGTCATTTAGAGTTTATCTGAATAATCTATTGTTGCTAATGGCTGTGTGAAGCTGCAATCTTGTGCTTGCTTGTCTGTCGTCTTGCCCACACCCCTTCTGTAGTCTTGCCCACACCCCTTCTCCCTTTGAGACCCTGGATTTGGTATATAAGAGTATGCCTGTAAGTTTCAGTCTTTGTCTGATGAAGTGGACTTGATCCACAAAAGCTAACAATAAAAATATAGCCGTTAGTCTTTAAAGTGCTACAGTGTTTTATATTTTATTTTATTTTGTTTTATTTTCTGATATGCCTGAACCACAGACTAACACGGCTACTATTCCAAAAAAATGGCAAGAACAAACATTCTTGAGGGTATGCAAGAGCAAAACTAAATTAGAAGATTGAGGAAGAAACACTCTGATAGTCTTTTACCCTGAAAAAGCTTGTTGAAATAAGGAATCCACAGGCTTAATTTTATAAGAGCTGAGCAAGGCTGCTGAAAAGAAAGTTCTGGAGATCACTCAGTCATAAGATCATCAGTCAGGGGCGACTTATTGACTCATAACAACAGCTAATAGTGTAATGTAATGCAATGCAATGCAATGTAATGACTAGCACTAGCCTCGTTGATTTCTCTTAAAGCCTAGATCCTAATTCTACAGGGTGGCTTGCAAATCCCTGCCCGTCCATATGTATTATAAACACACACACCCCAAAATATAGCCAATTTAAGCCCATGTACTTAAAAAAGCTTCTGATTAGGTTGAAAGAAGAAAGTGAAAAAGCTGGCTTGAGACTCAATATAAAGAAAACCAAGATCATGGCAACAGGCCCTATCAGTCCCTGGAAAATAGATGGGGAAGAAGTAGAAGCAGTGACAGATTTTACTTTCCTAGGATCAAAGCTCACTGCTGATGGTGATTGAAGCCATGAAATAAAAAGGCGACTTATTCTTGGGAGGCAAGCGATGAGAAACCTAGGGAACATAGTGAAAAGTAGAGACATCACCTTGCAAACAAAAATCCGTATAGTCAAAGCAATGGTATTCCCGGTGGCAATGTATGGTTGTGAGAGCTGGACCATTAGGAAAGCTGAGCGCAGAAGAATAGACGCCTTTGAGATATGGTGTTGGAGGAGAGTTTTGAGAGTCCCATGGACAGCGAGGAGAACAAATACGTTAATCTTAGAATAAATCAACCCTGGTTGCTCCATAGAAGGTCAAATAGTAAAGATGAAGCTAAAGTACTTTGGACATCAAATGAGAAGAGAGGATTCTCTTGAGAAAGCCTTGATTCTGGGAAGGGTGGAGGGCAAAAGAAGAAGGGGGTGGCCCAAAATGAGATGGCTAGATGGTACTGTAGACACAATGGGCACAAAGCTGAGTGAGTTGAGGAGGATGGTGGAGGACCGAAGTGCCTGGCGGACAGTGGTCCATGGGGTCGCAAAGGGTCGGAATCAACTGTGTGACTAAACAACAAACAAAACACTTGAAGAGCGTATTGTGACAAGTGTGTGGGTACATGAGTGCAAGAATACTGGTGACACCCTGGATACAATAAGTGGCAAATTTATAGAAATATTCAATAGGGACTTACAGGCCACCCTCTATACCTAAATACTCGAAAGTACTGTACTGAGAACAATGTTCATGTGTAATGTAGTTTGAATAGTAAAAATAAAATAATGCTTAACAAAGTACAGTGACTTATGAACAAGTTGCTGCTTAGCAAAGAAATACTTGGTTTGGGTATACTCTTTTACTTGCAGAAAAGGAGAGAGAAGAACTTACTCTCTAAAGAATAAATAAATAAATTTCCAGAAAGAGAAGAGATTTTGCCTACCCAGTGCTCTAACAGGGCAGAAATAATTGTCAGGTTGAATGGGCTTATTTTGTCCTTATTAGAAGCAACTTTATTTTCATTTCTTCTAAGGAAAGAAAGAGAGAGAGAGAGAGAAAGAAAGAAAGAAAGAAAGAAAGAAAGAAAGAAAGAAAGAAAGAAAGAAAGAAAGAAAGAAAGAAAGAAAGAAAGAAAGAAAGAATAACCTACATGCGTGAAACAAACCAAACTACCAGCCAGATATTTCTTCTTTTTCTGTCTGAAATTGTTTAGGATTATCACTTGTGATGCCGTTGAACTCAGGTTTCTTGGCTGAAATAGAACAATCCTTTCCAATAAATCTATTGAGTTTCTCCTTGGTGGTTATTCTTTAGAAATGGGGGAAACACTATAAGCATCTATTTAAAATGAATGCTGCATATCAAGAATGGATAGATTTCCACAAGATAATCAAAGTTCATATTATCTTAACAAAGGCCTTCTGCTCCTTGGCCATGGGCCTACCCAGAAGAAATCACATGTTGGTATGAATTCAGCTGGACATTACGGCAGGGATTCTCAACCTGCAGCCCAACATTTCATGTGCCCCCCCTGCCTCCACCACACCAGGAAGTTCCATGTGGTGGAGGAAGGGCAAAATGGCCATCTGGCCCCCAAAGCTATCTGAGGGAGCATTACCTGGCCCCCAGCTTTAAAAGGTTAAGAACTCCTGCATTACAGCACTATAGATAACCAGATGGCACAGTAATCTATAACTGTGGTCTGAGACTCAAGGTCCAAAGATGGACAGGATCTTAGCCCAAAACATCAGCATGAGCCGTGATTATGAGCTAGCTCTGTTTTGTCTGAAACCATTGTTACACTGATGAAGGTTAACATGATTAACCAAAGAGAACTATGTTCACAGAACCCATAAAGCAGTAGCAGCCCTAGAATGCTGAAGGTAGTCATATTTTCCCATTTGTTGAGGTTAGAATAAAATTGTGTAAGTATGACATGAGGATTTCAGCTAGAGTCCCTGGAAACAATGATGTACAGTTTGTGTTAAGAGTCAGTGGCTTAAGAAGATAATATTTAAAGCTTTAGGATTAAGTTTTTATTTATTGAAAAGGTTTCTAGCATTCAATACACAACATTTGTGGCAGATATGACAAAGAAAATAGAGGACAGAACAAAGAGAAAGAAAGCACACTGTGCATTTCTTCTTTTCTGGTAATTTTGATGCTTTTACTATGTTGCTACTGGCTTGGTCCTGATTTATTTAGGCTTAGTTTTCATACTATGACAAGCAACTGATACTCTTTGCTGTATCCTCAGAGAGCCAGAATTGCATTGCAAATCTTTTAGCCAATATTCTCTTGTCAGTCCCAATTAGAGTAGGCTCACTGATCCAATTACTTTTATGTAAATGTTGACTTAGGTAAAGGTAAATTTCTTCCTTGCTAAAAAGCCAGTTGTGTCCAATTCTGGGGGGCGTTTACAGCCAAAGAGCCAGCACTGTATGCATCTGCAGACTTTGCCATGGTCACGTGCCATGCATGACTATATCACAGAACATGGTTACCGTATCTTTTCTGCCAAAATGGTCCCTATTTATCTACTTGTAATTTCTTGCTTTTGAACTGCTAGGTTGGCAGGAGCTGGGACAGATGATGGGAGCTGACCACATCATGCAGTAGTTGGCTCTTGAACTGCTGACTTGCTAATCTTCTGGCCATCAAGCTCAGTGTCTTAACCACTAACCCACCACATCCCCACCCACTCACCTGGTAGAAACACCAATTGTTGAGATTTCCTTTTCACTCACACTATGGCTCACCTCATTCAACAGGGGCAGCTAGACAGTGTTTTCAGCAGGCTACGCAGGCTACTGTGGGGAGATGAAGGCAGGGAACTCTTAATTTTGTCAGCCTACTTGCTGGTGCTAATGCCTCTGTCAAACGTCTTTCATGAAGCAGTGAAATATACACTATAGAATTGTTTAAAAATTTCGTTAAAATTGTTAAAAAATGTTCACCAGAGAATTATTCTGAGTTTTAAAATTAGAATGTAATGTTGAGCTTCCCAAGAGACTTGCTCCTTGAAGTAGAACAATGAATCATGTCGTGCATGCATTTTCTATGAACAGCTTATTCTGCCATCTTTGCAGTAGAACAGAGTTTCTGCCCTTTGTATCCTTATGGTATGAAATGTAGCTGTAATAATGTAAAAACCACTCTTAAAGGTTCCACAAATACTGGGCTGATCAAAAGAAAATAGATGAGATAGAGTTGGGCACAGGATACAATATAAGGAAAAACTTATAAAGTTCTCAAAGAATGCTCCTGTCTGTACCAGGTCAAAAGTATGTTTGAGGAAAATAACACTAAAACTATGAGAAGTTATGAAATACACCTTTCATAGTATTAACCACTTTTCTGAGTCACATTTTATAAAGGGGAAGAGGAGTGTAACCTGTGGATGCTGTTCCATGTAGAAGCCATTAATATGCTTCTGTTAAATCTTATTGCACTACTGCAAACCATTGGGAAGATGGTATTGCATTTCAAGCAGCTGCCACATTGGTGTTTGCTTTTGTGAATCTTGATGTAATCTTTCCTACCATTGGAAGCCTATGGATGAAAGGAAGGAAGGAAGGAAGGAAGGAAGGAAGGAAGGAAGGAAGGAAGGAAGGAAGGAAGGAAGGAAGGAAGGAAATAGTTGTGTAGGGAGTAGACTAGAGTAGATATAGTTAGCCTTCTGGTATGAGAACATGAAGCTGTATAATTCACTTTGTATTTCTCAAGCTATCCTCCTTCTGTTTGCTGTTGGCTCAAATTAGAGTTGCTGTGTGACTATATGAGACGTAATCACTTTATCTTAGAAGAGTCAAAGCCCTTCATGTTTTATACATTTGGTTTGCTTATTCCATGTTAGAGCATTCCAGATCTGTATATTTCAAGGATCACTAAATCAAAGACATGAGAGAGCATAGGGGCGGAGAACCAACAGGCCATGTTATAGCAGCTAAGGAAAAAATGGTTTTGAGACTGATGAAAAATTTAAGTGCATGCTTTATAATAATGTTGCTTATTTAGTTTTTAATATGCTTCGTGTTTTGGCAGATATTAAGCAGCAAGACTTCCAGCATATTATTAAGAACACTAGGTTAGTTCTTTGAGACAGATGGCAGGTGACAATTAGAGGGACGCAGATGGCATCTGAGACAAGTTTAAATAAAGCAGACAAATACACAAGACTCAGAAAGAATCTAGCCTTCATTTACCAGCTGGGCTCAGAGAGGTACCAAAAGATACAAGCAGGGTCATAAAAACTCATGTCTTTCACAATAGACTGCTTGGAGTCCTGCAGAGAGAAAAAGGCGGCTGAACATAAAGCTTTTTATTGATTGGAAACTCCACATTCATACACCAAAGTCATATTCATTACAGGCATGGGGTAATACAATGACTGCTCCTTCTTAGCTCTAGTGGAAATTGTTGAGTTGCTGTTCTTCTCATGTGTGTTTTAAAAGGCACTTTTTTTCAAGTAACAATATTCCAGTTCCTCACTCAAGCCAAGAATAGCTCCTTACTTCACATTCTTGCTATCTTCTTTTCAGGGGTATCTGAATCTCCCCCCCCCCATTCTCTGGTTTCACATTTAATCTTTCTCTCCTCCCTGTATACACAAAACATAATATTATGCACTCAAAAGAAATAGGCTGTAATTTTTCATGCCAAGTTTAGTGCTAGCTCAAAGCAAACTCAGCTGATAATTCTATGTACCCTGATCTATAAGAAAATATTACCAACTCATTTCTATGTATTATGTAACCAAACTATAATGCAATGCCAGTAATTGGCCAGTAAACTGCAATCTGTGCCTCATAAATTTCTGTATTGCTATCTCCACTGCACAACTTATCTTCTCCCTTTCTTTTGAATAACAGCAACAGCAGCAGCAGAAACACTTGCTAAGCTGCAGTGGTGTAACTTATCATTAAAATAAAGCTTTATTTAAAAAAAATCACAGAGATTATGTTCTTAAGTGGGGGAAAAACAGTTGGCAGAACATTATACAAGTTTGTCAAAATCTAAAATGTAACTTCACTATTTTAACCAAGAAAAAATGGATGACTGCACTAATTAAAAAAATATTGATATACATGACTGAACTTTTATGATTTATAGACACTGTTTATCTAATTATTTCTGGTATGTGAAATAATTATCAGAAACAAAATTTAAAATGTTCCCTTCTGTCAGCTGTTTTTTGTACCACAAAGAAAAAAGTTAACAGTCTATGCTGTTCACCTTCATGGCCAAATAACTGTTCTAGAATTTTTAAAAACAGATTATGGCCAGACAACTACAGTGATTAACTCAATGGGCAGAATCCTATTGATTAGTTATGTTGGCATAAGTGCATTTGTGTAAACAGCAGCAGCAAATTATCTAAGAAGTCACTGTTTCTGTCCCTTGTCATGTGCCAGCTATACTGGTTGTTATGTGATTAGGAAAAATTATTATGTGATTATAAAAAGGGTAACTCGTTAATTAATGGCAAATTGTCTTACATTGAAGTAATTAAGCAATACGATTCTGTCCAATGTCAGTTAAACATGAGAGCATAAATCCATGTCTTCTTGATCTTGCATCCATATTGATGTCTGGTAAAATAGGACCTGGTTTCATACTTCAGTTAAATTACATGATTTATTTCAATAGAATTTGTTTTGAATTCTACCAGCAGAATTTGACAAAATACTAACTTAAGTAATGGAAAA
Organism: Furcifer pardalis; assembly: GCA_030440675.1. NCBI lineage: Eukaryota > Metazoa > Chordata > Lepidosauria > Squamata > Chamaeleonidae > Furcifer > Furcifer pardalis. The sequence continues at coordinate 99,512,614 of CP126891.1, forward strand.
TAGTTTCACAGCCCTCTCTTTTCAAGCAGGTGAAGTACTGCATGGATTTGTTGCATGATATGGGTCAACAGCAGAATTCAAATGTTACTCATATTTTCTTTAAGTGCAGTAAATATTTTTGAATTTACAAAGTTATGAGGTTTTGATGTACTTGAAATGCTCTCTTGTAGGCTCCTTTTGGTGGGGGAAGGCTGGTGTAAAACAAGGGTCTCAAAAATCTGACAGAGATCTTGTATAGACAGAACATTTAGCCTGCTCACTGGATCTCTCAGGGGTCAGTCCTGCCTCAGTGTCCACATGAAGCAGATGCTAGAGCACTCCAACATTCCCCCATGTGCTATTTTTGACCCCAAATTAGATGCCTGTGGGCTCCAAAACTGCATATGCAGGAACTTTCCAGTCATCAAAGGCTGCTTCTACTGTCAGCATTTGGTATGATAAAGGGGCTAATGAGGAAAGCTTCAGCATATCAGATATTACTATTAAACAATTTTCCTGCTCCTTTGTGGCTTACTTGCCACTTCACCATATGGGCAAATGTTGCTTGTAATTTTTTTTTTTTTTGGATGGTGAGAGCAAGCTAAATGTGATTTAGCCACTTTCCCATCTTCATCCAAGCACAAAAACATCAATTACATACCATCCCACAGACAGAAATCTGGAAAATGCTCAGTGTTGTTTTCATTTCTCTCTACCTTTCACTTCATGAAATGTCAGCTTCCTTCACTATTGACATTTAATATTTCTTGGGCCAGTTTGGTATATAAGCTGGCTTTGTATTCCATTCATTCTAAAGTTTTTGTTTCTGCTCTAATTAATTGCATCTAGTATAATTCCATGTGCTAAGTTCTGTAAAATTGTGTTTCTTATTGCTATTGGTACTATTAGTAGTAATATTTAAGGAACTCAACACTGCTATGTGTGAGATACATGGTTTTCAACTACAGTCTCATAGTAATAATGTGAAGTGTATGAAACTCTGAGATCATACAGTGCTAAATATGGATTTGAATCTAGGTTTCCTCTGTTATAGTTTGGCACTTGTTCAGGTTTGCAGTTATAGTCCCAGTTGTAGCAAGTGGCTCTTGACTATGTTATGCAACGAGCATCAAGCACCAGAACTGGCATTCTTTGGTCTCACCAAAATTGCTTTGGTGACTTAGATTTTGCTGATGGCATTGCTTTATTTGAGGAACATGAGTGGAAACTACAACAGGAAACAACCACCCTGGACAGGGAAACAAAGAAAACTGGTCTTAGGATAAATGCCGAGAAATCAAAGGGCATGCATATGAACACTGCAACCAAGATGCAGGGAAGCTTACTTGGGTCACTGCAGCTAGAGAAAGTGAAGAGGTTTACTTACTTGGGGCGTGTGGTCACTCAAAATGGAGATGCAGAAGTGGACGTCAGATGCCATCTTGGAAAATCAATAGCAGAAATTGAATAAGATCTGGTCCTCACCATCTATATCTCTGAAAATTAAACTCTGTTTCTTCACCCCCATAGTGATTCCAACAGGTATCTATGACTGCAAGACTTGGAAGGCATTAGCAAGTAACAACAAGCGACCTGATGTCTTCCAGCAAGGTGCCTTCACCCAATTTTAAAGATCCACTATTTTGCCCGCGTTACTGATGTGACTAATACAAATTACATAAGAGACCGCCTCACCCCAAGAACATCTGCCCGTCCCACCAGAGTGGATCGGAGAGGCTCCCTAGTTGTTCCATCGGCCAGGGAGGCACATCTCTCTGGCACTAGAAGGAGGGCCTTCTCTGTTTCTGCTCCAGCCCTATGGAACCTCCTGCCTACGGAGCTACATCTCCAGACAGAGCTGCTGCCCTTTAGGAAGAATCTAAAAACATGGGTGGCAGGACAGATATGGGGTATGGAAGGTATAATGACCCCAGCACATTGGATGATCTGAGTCCCTCTCTTTCTCTACTTTTAAATTAGTAGCTGTAGAATCTGGTGTGTTTTTAATCTGTTTTTAATCTTTTTCAGATTTTAATTTTTAATTTTAAAAGTTTTAAGGTTTTTAGATGGAAACTTCCACTTTCTAATCCTGGGCCCTATCTGCCCAGGGAAGGAAAAGACTAACATCCTCTGGCCGGAAGGAGGAATGGATTTTAGCTGTTTGTGTTCTGTGTGTTGTTGTTTTGTTTTTGTTTTTTTCCTGATTGTAAACCGCCCTGAGTCACCACGGCGAGTGGGCGGTGATATAAATCTAAATAAATAAATAAATAAATGTTGCATGAGGAAGACTCCAAATGGCAGGGTATATTTTCTGTTTGGAGAAAAACAGGATCCCTAAGGTACCAATAATTTGGACCCCTCCTAATGCCAAACAACAACAAGGATGGTTTCTTGTATATATCTGAAAGTTATCTGCTGCAAATCCTTGTCATTCATTCACAAAATTACAGTAATACCTTGGATAACATTTACCTCGGATAACGCTAAAATCGCATAACGTTAAGCAATCTGGGGAGGAGAATTGGATCGAATAATGTTAAAGTCCTATGGGATGGATCGGATAACAACCGCTAAAGCCTGTGCGGTTACAATGTATCTCTATGGAGCTTTAACGTTATCTGAACCATACCATAGGATTTTAACATGGATCAGATAACACTAAAAATCGGATAACACCAAGACTTGTGGAAACAAGTCTTAGCGTTATCCGAGGTATTACTGTATGTATCTCCACTTTACTGTGTGTGTCAGAAAGTCAATTAGATCCCTTAGAATGGGTTGGCCAACTTTGGTGCCCCAGGTATTCTTGGGTTTCAATTCCCAGAAGCCCTGATCAGCAGGTGTGCTTAGTTGGGCTTCTGATAACTGAAACCTAGGAACACCTGGAGCAGCAAGGTTGGCCAAAAGTCCAGGTTTTATGTTGTGTAAAAACTCAACATTACTATTAGGCAAATGGAAGATAAAACAAAGTTTTCCTCTAGCTAACTTTTGGAAAGAAGGGGACATTTAGAATGTTCTATTGAGTGACCTTGTAATCAAGTCGGGCTTTATATATTTTTCTTTAAAACTCAATCTCCTGTGGAGTTAATGCACAATCATGTTACCAAGACTTCACCATTTCTCCATTAACATGAATTTTAGCACTGTTACCATAATCATGTAACAAAAAGTATCTCTGAATATTTTATTTCATTAGGTCATGTTCTGATACATTGCTCCTAATTTGTTTTGCATCAGCCTCAAGCTGCTTTTCTGTTTCTGTTCTGCGTGATCTTTCAGTACATAATTTAAAAGAGATAAATGAAACAAATAGAGCCTTTATTTGCTTATGAAATAATCATATTGTTTTCTTTATGTTAGTTATTCTATCTAGAAGAATCAGTTTATTCAGGCTTGCAGGGGGAAAGGTATAAAGTGGGCAATGCCAAACACTTCACTGGAAGATTTCAAATCAGTCAGATCAACCTCTATTAGGAAAGGGTAATTAAGCTCCTGTAACATCAAATTTTCTTTTTAAGGTGTTTATGTGAACCCTCTGATAGACACTGATCTCTAAACCACTGAATACCATGTTCTGTTTCCTTTCTATATGCTTATAATATCTGATTTTTCATAGACATACAAGCCTTTTTTAAAAAGACATGCTGAAAATAAAATACCTGTTTCTCCCCCAATATCTCCCCACATGTACTGTTACCTTGGCAACTGCCATTTCACCTCAAAACAGTTTGGGAGACGATCATTTATACTTTGTAATGCTCAATGTTGAAGCCATGAAAAAGATTTATTTCTCCAAACTTTAATGAGGCTTAGGTGTTATTTTTAAGCACACTTCTAAAAATGAAACCATTTTAAAAAAGAAAATCTCTGTAGTACTCTAAGTACTTTGAAACCTATTGACCTTTTCCCAGTTAGAAAAACAGGCTAGCTACTGGTATAAATCATCTTAATACAGTAATCTGTTTTGCAATGTTATCTCTTACTTAGAATAATCATGCTCTATTATTAGGGTTTTCTAATTAGAGAGTACACAAGATGATTTATTTGTCCCTTCTTGTGCGGGTGTCCTGGTACTATTTAGCTTGCCCATGACCACACAGGTTGACTTTTCTCCCTGGAGGCAGAGTGGGGAACCAAACTCCCAACCTCTGTTTCCGCAGCCAGATACTTAAACCAGCCAGCTCTGTTACTTATACCTTTTTTCAAAAGCCTTCTTAGCTCTCACAAGAAACTCTTTCCATACAAGGCTCTGTTAACCCAGCTTATACAATACAGAATGAGATGTGATTTACAGTATTATATCCAAGCCCTTCCTCTAAGGTCAATTGCCATCTGGCACTCCTGGTATGACATAGAAACACACATTCCATCAAGGATGTCAGTTTTTGCTTACTTTCTTTCGCAGGACAGAATGAATTTTTTTAAAGTTTTCTTCCAGATGGGCAAAGTTATGAAAATTGTGCTCTTTAATTGTTTTTTAAAAATGGGAACTTTATCCCAGATTATACAAGTGTGTGGGGGTTTTTTTGGTCAAAAACCTAGTGTTTTGGTCAGAGGGGAAAATGTTCCTTTTATGAGTAAAATACAGGTTTTTGTATAATGGAAAAATAGAAGTTTTGTGCATCTTCTAAAGGTAAGGTGAAGGTAAAAGTTGCCCTTGCTTGAAACCCAGTCATATCCAACTCTAGGGTTCAATGCTTGTCTCCGTTTCATAGCCGAAGAGCCAGCGCTGTCTGCATTTGCAGATGTTTCTGTGGCCATGTGGCAGGCATGCCTAAACACAGAAGTACACAGTATGCTGTTTACCTTCCCGCTGAAGTGGTCCCTATTTATCTACCATATTTACTGGCATATAAGATGAATCGGAGTATAAGACACAGACCATTATTACCAAAATAGCCCATTATAGGCCACTGCATAAAGTACAAGATGCACTACATTTTTTCCAGTGTATTTTAAGGGGGGAAAGTGGGTCTTATACACCAGCAAGTAGGGTACTTGCAATTTCCTGCTTTCGAACTGCTAGGTTGGCAGGAGCTGGGACAGAGATGGGTGTTCATTCCATCATGCAGTACTTGGGTTTCGAATTGCTAACCTTCCACCTCCCAGTCAGCATCTTAACCACTTGAGCCAAGGCAGTCAGGGGAAGAGTCAAATGTTGATGCTGCATCATCAACAACAACAATGATGTGACAAAATACATTTTAAACTTGTTCTAGATAATATCGCCTCACTAATGATATTAAGTGCAAAACTAAGTTTATAATAAAGTATGACCATCTTCTCTGCCTTTATTTTTTCCCACATCAACTTGTCTCATCCCCTCCTACAGCAAAGAAGAGGTAAATAGTCCACTCTCCTCCTGAGAACCGTGCTTTGCCACCTTGGGATTGAATGGCTGATTTATTTATTGATTTTGGAAAATAGTTTTTAATTTGTCACAATGACAGCCTCCATTGTCTGAAAATTCACCCAATAAAACAGGTTTAACCTGCAACAAAATCTTCGTAAGGAAGAGGCTCCACATCTTTGCTCCCTTAAGACTTTCCATGATGGAGGACAGGTTTTTCATGGCCGCAGTCACCCTAATTACTTTAGTTTTTGTGATCATGAAAAATAAACAAACAGCCTTTATAGTGCTGTATACTTTTGTATTGAGGGCACTGGATTTACCTTTGTACTATTCAGTTTCATTTGTGATCTCTACTCTGCTAGCAATAAAGATACATGTTTGCCTGCAGAAAGAAATAAGAGTTTATTTATTTTGCTGTTATTGTAATGGGCAGAGTAGGACTGGGTGTTTATCGCTAAAGGGTGAAATAAACAGATATGTTAAAGTGAGCTGAAGAAACCTACTCTGTAATACCTTTACATTAAAAAAAGAAGAGTAAATGCACAATCATGGAGACTATTTTTTATTTACTATTTGATGGCAAAGGAGGAAAAACAGCCCAACACAGCTAGCTGGCTGTTTATGTAGGCTGTAAATCAAACTGGATTTCTTATTTTTGTAATGTATGCTGCTCAGCATGAGGCCTTTTTGGCATGTCTAGGGAGCAAACACAAACTAGAAATCAGTTTTTTAAAAATCTGGTGTCTTTCAGTAATTAGTGACTAGAAGCTAGCTTTGTCCTTCATGTAGGAACCTGTTAAAAAGTATTCCTCTGATTGTCCAACAGGAAAGAAAATATACTGGGACCTCAAAGAGAAGTTTACACGTACTGAAGTATTTATCTCTGCTGTTTCCTAAAAATATAATATACAGGGTGGTCCGTAACTCCCTACCTGGGCCGTAGAGAGTAAAGCTCTGTTGGGGGAGGGAGGAAGCACTCCCATTGAGCTGCTGGGCAGAGGGGTGGGGCAAACTCTGTGCTGGGAGGAGGGAAGAGATACTCCCATTGGACTGCTGGGCAAAGGGGCAGGGTGAATCCTGGGGAGACAGCACATGTGACCACAGGGAGGATGGGTAGGGACCTACAGGCCACCCTGTAGACAAGGTTGTTTTTTTCCCGAGGTGGAATTACAAACTGAGATACCAACTTAAGCTTCAAAAGCAAGCTTGGAAATTCATTGTACCTACTAATGCCTAAAGAAAGTCTCATCTTAAATCAAAATGTAACAAAATTATGAGTGTTAACCTGCTGATTTTCATCAAATGTAAACATTCAGAGGTCAAAGAAAAAATGTTAATGTTATGGGTACCTGAGTTCTGCTGGCTAAAAATACCCAGAATGGCCAAAATGCTAGTATGGAGGATAATACCAAGACTAGGCTGACGGAAGGAACCATGGAGACCAGAGGAAACATTGCTATTGTGTGGTTTTAGAAGGTAATGAAAAATAGCATTAAAGGGTGCCTTTTGAAGCAGGAAGAGCAATGTGGGTCTGAGTGAAAATGCATTAAGGATGATAGCAGTAAAACAAGCAGATTGGAAGACAACACAGAGAGACCTCATGGAGTGCATGTAGCCTATAGGCTGCAGGTTGGGGACTCCTGATTTAAGAGGTTTAGAAAACTGTAGATAAATGTTTTACAAATCAAAAGGCTGAGGCTTTGCCGCCACCCCAAACCCCGAACAACATTGATTGTATTATTATTATTATTATTATTATTATTATTATTATTATTATTATTATTATTATTATTATTATTATTATTATTATTATTATTAGGGCAACTGTTCTTGACAGCAACTGACATTTTTTTAAATTAGTTTTTGATATTTTCCCCCATTTTTGTAAGCAATGCAGTAACTAGGTGGGAACATTTTACAATTTTTTTATCAAATCAAATCACTTTATTATGATCATTGACCAGCATGGTAAAAAGGGTTTAAGTACACAAGATACAATCAAAATGTACCACCACAAATGTATCTACTTGAGTTGAAATAAAATAGAATAAAATCAGTTCTTAAAATTGGTGCTACATTTGGGCTAGGTAATTAAAAAGAATAAAACAACACAGTTTTATATGAGTAGGGCAGCTGCTCTCTAAATCTGCCCTGCTCTCTAAATCTGCCCTACTCTATATCTCTAAAATCTGACATAAATTCAAAAGTTTAAAAGTTATAGTTATAAACATGAGAATAAAAGTGTCTGTATGGAAATGCATATAATGGATACAGTATACATCAGTAGGGAATAAAATAGGATTACAAAAGCAAAGTAAAAAACATTATGGCTAGTGTTTAACCTGTCCCTGATGTAGCTGGTTCTCTCTGATACTCCATACTCTGGTTGCCTTCCAAGCAAACCTAGCAATTTTTTATTTAAATAAAAAATAAAAACCTTACAATTTAGTTGAATACATTTTTTAAAAAAGGTTGAAACCAGACATTGACTAGGAGACAAGTTGCAAGAACTGCAAATTATCTGTCTCCCTAAATTGGAATGAAACCATAGACGTTGCACCACAGGTTGTTTGAGATTATATAGTACTAAGCCATGTGCCATGATGTTTACTCTTAGAAGATTCTGTGAAGGAAATAACTGTTGTGAAAATGTTGCTTTTGAAGTTTGATGTGTGGAATAAATGCAGTACATAGTGACCACCACCAATCCAGTTCTGCAGTTGCACACTTAGCAGAAATGATATTTAAGGTGTTCTAAGAAAACAAACTGGATCTGGGTCTTTCTTCTCTTCTCTTCCTTTTTTCCTTCTATGAGTTTTCCCTAGTGGCTCAGTGGGTAATAGCACTGAGCTTGGAGACCGTAAGACTGGGGTTCGATTCCCTGAGAGCTGCATGATGGGGGCCATGAAAAGAGCCCCTTTCAGGTGCCCCCTGCAAAAATCCTTTCAACTCAGAGTAATTTCTGACATGAAAATACACACACAGTTTTAGGAATTCTTTTTCCATTTGCAATTGCTTTGACTTTGTTGAGGTGTCCTGCCTAGCATAAGTCAAAGCAAACTGACTGCAGTTACATCAGCAGAGCTGTCTGTCCTCCCAATTCACATTCAAGTCACAATAGCAGCCAAGAGCACTCTTGTATTCACTACCATTCACGGTCATTGAAAAACAGACATGACAATTACTTTGAGTTTGGGTGAGGTGTGGTTGATGACAACAACTATGGTTAACTATTTATAAAAAGCAGTCAGCATCTGGATTTTTCTGACTTGGTGTCTCTCTGTTAATGGTACTATTCTCTGTGTCATTGTAGACCAATGTTCCCCAGCCTTTGGTTTTTGGACTTCAATTTCCACAAGTCTAAGTCAATTCCACAAAGCACTGATCAGCCAATGTACTGACTTCAGCTTCTGGGAATAGAAGTCCCCCTGTGGGGCATGGGCCCAATGTTGGGAACCACTGATATAGACCATGTTGATTGCTGCTTTTGGTGTGTCAACATTCAGGTTCACCTTTGCTATGCAAAGCTTGGCATCCTTTTTCCTGCTAGCAATGTAGATACATATCGGGCAACAATATTAGCCATTTCCTGACATTTTAAATTGTGGATGCAAATATACAATATCCAACATTCATAATTCAGAGTTGTGGTGGGTTTCCTTCCCCCAGCCAGAATTGAATACTTCTGTCTATGCATGAGTAAATTCCATTGATTTCAATTTACTGATAACTTATTTCCAAGTAGTGTTAATAGAATTGCAGCTTTATTTTTTTAAATTAAAAAAACAACAGCTGAGCTAAAACTAAGATCTGTCTATAATCTATCCATCATCCAATGTGTTTATAGGATTGTCTGAGGACTTACATCTATTTGCATATGTGTGTCTTGTATGCATGCTATAAGGATGTATGTAAGTTATCTTCTGCCATTTTGCTCTATACATTTAAGAGAAAAATCTATCTCTGGTGGTATTTTTCCCTTTTCTACAAAGAAAGTATATGTTTAGAGGAAAATGGATATTTCATAGAGTTCTTTGTTTGTAGAGGATGTGTTGATTTTTTCTTGTAAGCATTCTCTGTTGAACAATTTCATAGTGTAATATGCAAATAGAGATGTCACATGTTGGATTTGAAAAGTGCACAATGGACTTCATGATGAGTTAGTCATTTAATTTAATATGATGGATTTAGAGGAGAATTAAATAACACATTAGAATAATGATGAGGAAAGTAGTAAATGAAACCACAGGACCATAGTTCAGCACAGAGCTATAAACTGGCTTTAAGATTTTAATTATGTCTGCAGTTGTATGGAAAAATCCACTGATTATGCTTTGAGAATATAATCCATCAGAAAATAATTGTGAAATGATAGCTCAATGGTCCTCTGTAGGTCATCCATAATATTTTTTTCCACAACAATACCTGTATGGAATGAAACACCCTAGCCACTGAATGAGACATAAACATTGCATCTCCTATGGACTCAAAGGTGCACTTCAAAGTTATGGAGATCACAGGTGCTACCATGCCTAAAATCTCTGAACTCAAGTTCATAGTCTTGCAGTCTGCATGTTTTGATGGCTCTCCTGGGTGAAAAGAGTGGTACTCAAGCAATACCATGAGTAGAGCATGACAGTTATAGATAACGAGATAAATGTTCACCGATCCTTTCTAAAGAATACATAATGTATTGGAAGCATTTGCATCCATTTTATACATATGAGAGAAAGTTGACATCAACTGAATGGTTCATTGTTTATTGTTCCCATGTGTTAGCAGATAAAATCTAACCATTAGCCATATGAAATTAAATGCATGAGAAATTAATCCAATTATGACAAATCAGCACAAAAAAGAGATTTATGCATTAGGATACATATATCCATCTAGCTGTGTCTCACATAAATCTAAGCAATTAGCAATAGCAATTACAGTTATATACCTCCCCATAGCACTTAGTACACTCTCTGGGTGGTTCACAAGTTAATTAGCATCTTTGCCCCCAACATAATGGGTACTGATTTTACTAACCTTGGAAGGATAGAAGACTGAGTCAACCTTGTGTCCCATTAGGATCAAACTCACAGTATTTTGGCTGAAGTACAGCAGTTTAACCACTGCACCACCAGGACTCTTCAAGCTGAGAAACCTAAGCTTTTGAAATTTGGTGCGCATGCTGAGGACATAGAGATGTGCATGCTGACTTTTTTTTAGTTGTTTTCATTCTCAGTGCTTTGGGGATGGTTCCTCTTTCATTTTCATATTTTTCATGTGTTGCTCCTTTCACTATATACAAAAAGAAAAGCCTATTTTGGGTCATTCATTTTTAGTATCTCCAGTCACATTTCAGGAACTCCAAAAGAATCCTTAAAATTACTCAAAAAAAAAAAAACCCTCCTGTCCTTCAAAAAATGGAGACAAGGCAACAGAGAATCAATTTACCTCAAAAGGAAGCAACATAAACGAGAGAGAAAATAACCATTAGACCTATGCAAGGACTTGTTTATATTGTAACAGTCACACAGCCCAGAGGCACACCGGCACAATCACAAAGTCCACCCCTGAACCCCCACAATCCCACAGAAGTAACCAAAACACTCCCTCCAAAAACACCAAAATGTATATCTTTAACAGAATAAATACATGGTACCGTATATACTCAACTATAAGCCAACCGGAATATAAGCCAAGGTACCTAATTTTGACCTGAGAAACCAGGAAAATAGATTGACCAGAGTATAAGCCAAGGGTGGAAAAAGCAGCAGCTGCTAGTGAGTTTCAATAATAATAAAAATACGGTACATGAAAATAAAATTAATTACTGTAATCGAGACATCCGTGGGGTAATGTTTTTGAATGTTATATATTAAAAACTGTATTTGAATTGGTACCATACAACCAGTGCTTGCACTGCCAGGGAAGGGTGGGTGGGTGGGCCAATAGTACCAAGGCAGAACATGGAAAACATCCCTCCAGCCTCTTTCTCTTGTTGTGAGCAAGTGAGGCTTTCCCTGTCCTGCTTGATGTCCCCTGTGGAGCAGGGATGATGTGATGGGTAAGAGAAGCCATTGGGGGTGAGGGGACACCAGCTCTGCCTCACTATATGAGAGTGAAGGCTTTGCAGTTTCCTCTCCTTGCTGGGGCTGTACCTGAGAGATCCCCACTATCCATACTGCTAGGGCAGCCCACCTTTTTTTTTTTTTTGCTCTGGAGCAGGGAGAGAGAGAAAATGGCTGCCTTGTGGCAGGGGCCGATCACAATGAAGGGAAAAGTGGGTTGTAAAGGCTATTAGCTGCCACCTGCTTCTTCCCTCACCACCGTCTCAATCAGGCACGGAGAAAACCAGTGTCTCCCAAGACTCAGTAGAAAGGAATTTTCTCCATATTGATTGAGACACACAGACAACAGGACAGGAGAAGAAGGTGGTAAAGGCTAATAGCCACTGTCACCTTCTTCCCTCACACTCAGTGATCCAAGTGTAAGTAGAGTCCACTTTTTTGACCTCATTTTTAGGGCTGAAAAACTAGGCTTATACTCAAGTTTATACTGTAAATTAGCAAATCAATCTGACCAGATTATCCTGCTATGGTAATAGAGTAGACACTACTGCCAGCAACTCAATGCCAATTGTCAGGTGGCAGTTAACTAACCTGACAACCCTGAGGACTAATGGCCTTGAGTGGCAAAGTCCTCAGAGAAGGATGATGGTCCTCATGTGGATTAAATCCTGCTTGAATCCATCAATACTGCCCTGGGGCTGAGGAGGACTTAACAGTCCAATTTAACAGTCAATCAAACAGTAAAATCATCTCTTGCCCACTGAGAAAGATAGCAAAATGAGAAACAAGCAAAACCAAAACTAAAGCAAAAGCCCATCTCCCAAAGTCCGAGAAAAAAGGCAAGCAACCAGCCCTCCAAGCAAATAAAAAGCAAAGAAGAAGAAGAAGAAGAAGAAGAAGAAGAAGAAGAAGAAGAAGAAGAAGAAGAAGAAGAAGAAGAAGAAGAAGAAGAAGAAGACGACGACGACGACGACGACGACGACGACGACCAAAGACAGGAAGGCAGGACAATCTAAGATGGATGAAACATTTCTGGAGTGATTTAATAAACAAAGCATGAAATAAGTTATATAAAAGAGGGAACATAAAACCTCCCAGAGAAACCATGTACTTTTCTTTTGTTAATATAAATCATTCCTGTTTTACAGGCTCACTTTCAGCTATCAATCAAAGACAACAACACAAAATCACCTCTTTCATGTTCTGAGTATTTAAACACAAAAGTCCAGTTCCTGCTGAGTAGACCCTAAGCATTTTAAAGTGTTATTTCATTTCAAGAACAGATTCATGAATTTTAATTGATTAAAACTTATTTTAACTTGTAATATGTTGAGTCAATAGTGACAGATGCCCATCTTTTGAGGAGCAACCTAATCCATGCCTGAATAAAATGCATACGAGGGGGGGGGGGGCATCCTGTACTCTTTAGAAGACATTCAGACCTGTTTCTGTTCCAAACCCATGACATTGTTTGTGCATTTATTAATAAGTAATATTCATGATGGTGATTGCAGCCATGAAATAAAAAAGCGACTGATTCTTGGGAGGCAAGTGATGAGAAACCTGGGGAACATAGTGAAAAGTAGAGACATCGCCTTGCAAACAAAAATTTGTATAGTCAAAGCAATGGTATTTCCGGTGGCAATGGATGGTTGTGAGAGCTGGACCATTAGGAAAGCTGAGTGCAGAAGAATAGATGCCTTTGAGATGTGGTGTTGGAGGAGAGTTTTGAGAGTCCCTGGACAGTAAGGAGAACAAATAGGTCAATCTTAGAAGAAATCAAACCTGACTGCTCCTTAGAAGGGCAAATAGTAAAGATGAAGCTAAAGTACTTTGGACATCAAATGAGAAGAGAAGATTCACGTGAGAAAGCCTTAATGCTGGGAAAGGTGGAGGGCAAAAGAAAAAGGGGGCGGCCAAAAATGAGATGGCTAGATGGTATTGTAGAGACAATGGGTACAGAACTGAGCGAGTTGAGGAGGATGGTGGAGGGCAGAGGTGCCTGGCGGACAGTGCTCCATTGGGTTGCAAAGGGTCGGAATCGACTGTGCAACTGAACAACAAAAAATATTCATGAGAAAGCTGAAAATAAAGTGGTGGGGGAGAGAATTTTTCCAGGGAAAAAAGGCTGAAGAGTACAATAACAAAACTCCATCACTTTGAATTGCAGCTCAGCAGAATACCTGCAAGGGACTATATACTGCAACTTATCCTCAGTATAAAGCCTTCCTATTACCCCAAAGGAGATCTTAGGCTTTATTGGTGGGTTCAGCTATCACTTGCCTTCTCCTTGGTTCCAGCAGCTTAGTGCACCAATATTGTATATATTTTCAATCTTCCTTTTTCTAAATTCAAATAGTTGAGCTTCTTTTAAAACTTTAAACCCCATGAATGATAGAAGAGAACTCCAGGATCCGTAACTGTGTTGCTCCATTCTATGGGCAATCAGAAACTCCTTGTTCTACCCCTTAGTCATCCGGAATTGCTCAATACTCCAATTCAGTTCATTTTTGCAACATTTATCTTAACAGAGTGCACTCTCTGCATTATGTGCAATGATTTCTGTTTCATTATCCTTTTTTTCTAGGCTAGATCATTCCTTTAGCATAATACTCTTTTTTTCATATATTAATTCACAAACAACCCCTTCTCTTACAAAGAAAAGCCATAGTCTCTAGCAGTGATGGCTTTAATTGGTATCCAAGTATTGACCATAGCCAGCTATGTTTACCATGGTTAAGAACATGACAAATCCAAAGTGTTTGACATTACACAAAATCTGTTGTTGGCTGTGTATTTCTCTGGAGCTAAATAGCATATATTCCATCCCTCCTCAAAAGCTATCAAGCTATTTTTGTTTTAAGTTAAACAAATAATAGAGCTGTCTGATATTTTTCCAAATACAAACGTGGGAGAAAGTAAAAATGCTATAATACAAGAAGCAAACAAGATGCACATTGAGGAAAGAAAGCTGAATAAAGAGAAAAGTTGATGGATCACACTTTATGAAGTACACATTTTAGGCATGTTGCTAACAACCATCAGTTACTCTATATTTACTGTTAATCTGAATTCAAAACCCATTATCCCAGGGCTGTTTCTCTTCTCCAGCTCTTTTTGTTTTCTTATTGATCATTCTCTTTCCTCATCCCAGAACACATTTGGCTAGTACAAGTTTCCTCTAGGTTAGAAAATGCTTTTTATTGTTGCTCTTACATCTTCCCCTTGAGCCCTAAACTTTCTGCCAGACACTAGAAATTTCTCTAGGTCTGTTCAGACATTATAATTTGGCTACATTCAACATACATAGAGGTAAGTGCTCTTGCTTCACCCCTTTGATCTCCAGTTTTGCCATCTTTTCATAGCTAAAGAGTCACGTGGATGGTCTCTGTCTACATTAGTCATAGCCCTGAATTTCCAGGATCCTGAGTCATGTGGAAAACCATGGAAAATAGCACTGTTCTTTTTCAAAATTGTCAACCTTCATGTTCAGGAAGGTGATGGGGATGTTGATGGAGGGAGGGAAGGCTAGTGTGTTGCTCTCTGTATGTGTAAAATTTACCCAGATTATGACACATCTCCTTAACATCCTCTTTCTCTTCCTCAGCATTGCCATACTTTAGTTCATCACATCTCTGCATCCACACTTATATATTATGGAAATTACTTCTCATCCAATTGGGTCAGGAATTTTCAGGTGGGTTGTTGTCCATGCAAATGATCACTGCTATCACATTTTAGAAGGGAGTACTATGACTTAGTAGTTAAGATGCTGAACTGTAATTTTTATTTTATTTATTTATTTAATTTATTTAATTTATTTACAGGTGGAAGGGTGGGTGAGTGGGTTGAGGTGTGTGTGTGTGCTTATTTTTATTTTATTTTTTTATTTTCTTTGGCTCCACCCACAATGTCATGATGTTATGATGTTAGCTCCGCCCACACTGTGATGATGTCACAGTGGAGTAGGAATTTTTTTGACATCCCACCACTAATAAATAGGTACCACTTTGTTGAGAAAGGTAACAGTGTTCCATGTGCTTTGGCATCTAGTAATGCCTGCCACAAGACCACAGAAACATCTGTAGACACAGATGTAAACAGAGCTGAGCACCTCCCCCTAGAGTTGGATACAACTGGTTTTCAAGCAAGGGTGACTTGGAATAAGAACCAGTCAGTTTATTAAATCCTAAAAGAAATAGGTATAATAAAACACATAAATACTTTACAGTAGGCAAAGTTTGTATTTCTGTTCAATAGTACCTATTATGTAGGAGGATATAAATTTATTACCATTTCATCTCAAGCAGTGTAAAAAAAATGAGCTGAGTAAAGTTGCCCATTTGCATTAGGCAAAGCCACTGAGCATAGTATTTGCATAATCAAGAGGATGCCTGCCCATTATGTAGCTGCTAAAGTTGAGCAGCCTGTCAGGAAAAAGAAAGAGGTAAAAGAAAAAGGCTCATCATTAGAAACAAAGCTGAACAAGAAATAACAGCCAGTGAACAGATGCAGTGGTAGACAAATCTGTCAATTCTGCTTTCTCTCACATTCAAGTTCTTTTTTGTCTGACTTATGAAAAAAAGGTGTGATTTGTGTAAGTTCTTACACAAAACTGGCCAAATGTTCACCTGTGCTTTGATCAGTAGTGCCTTATGGCAACCCCAGTTACAAGAGATATATTTCAGGTCTGCACTGTTCTCTGTAGAAATGCAGACTGAAGTTCAAATGATACCCCCTTTAAAACATGTAAATACTTGAAAAGCCACATTGTTTCCTTAAGCAATTAAGTCATAATTTGTCAGTGCAAATAAGCACGCCACATGCAAAATGTCCATCTATTAATAGCATATTTTCAAAACAGATCAGAGTTGGTGATATTATATTTATAATTATTCACGGTTACTGAATCCTAAAGCAAACATAGCTAATAACTTATTTATATATTTAAAGATCTATTACTGAGCCTGCATGTTGATTTCATATACAGTAAAACCCCGACTTACATATGCCCCGAGTTACATAAAATTCAACTTACATAATGTTTTTTGCTAAAACTATGTCCCGATTTACATAAACGTCCCAATTTACATAAATTTATGTAACACTATTTCCTATGGGTTTGCTTTGAGTTACATTTAAAAAAATCATTTTTCCTATGGGTTTGCTTCGAGTTACATAAAAAATTAATTTCCCTATGGCTTGCTTCAATTTACATAAAAATTTCATTTTTCCTATAGGTTTGCTTTGAGTTACGTTAAAAAATAATTTTTCCTATAGGTTTGCTTTGAGTTACATAAAAAACCAATTTAAGCAAAAGCCTACGGAATGGACTTTTTATGTAAGTAGGGGTTTTACTGTACTCTCATGTTGATTTAATGTACATTCACTAACTATATAGAAAAATTGTTTAAACTTTAGGTGAATGTGGAGAACATGAACATGAATACATAGCCTCAGAGACCCTAGGAATGTTCCCACTCCATTTCCCTCCTCCTCAATAATTCATTGCATGGACCCAATAAGTCCATATTGCCACTTTATTTCAAAACACTTCTGGCTTTCAGGATGGGGAGGAAAGGCTGTCTAAGGCCTTTAACATAAGAGAGCTGAAATACTCTGGAGAGGGGAGGGTAGATCATGCTCTTCTGAAGCCTTCTGATGACATGTGTCTATTTTAAGCTTGTTTTTTTTCTACTAGATGTTGGGTCAATAGTTCAGTTGGCTATCTGTTTGCAGCACCCGAGGTTGGGAGTTCAATTCTCCACTGTGCCTCCTGGGAGAAGATCCAGTCTTTCTGGCCTTGGGCAAGCTGCACAGTCAAAAGATACCCCAAAAGAAAGGAATGGTAAACCACTCACTTCTGAATACTCTCTACCTAGAAAACCCTGAAAAGGGTCAAGATAAGTCAGAATTTACTTGATGGCATATAATTTTTATGAGGAGAGATGACTTAAATGGGCCACATGTAGCCCACGGCTTGCATAATTTCTATCCCTTCTTTAAATATGCAGTAATTTAGATTCAATACCTCTTACCAGCTAATACATGTCTGTTTGATTAATGAACAGGGAAATGGCCAGAATCATTTCTGAAGCAGTACTGTATTGGGTAGGTATGAGTATCCAGGTTTATCTTCCTGTCTTTTAGGGGGATTAAGAGTTCAATAAACCATATCTCTCTATATTCAGATGCATTCATGAACTTGGTGTGTTGGGAAAGGATAGGAGGAAAGAGGAAATATATAGGCTTCACACTTGCAACGACTCTTTTAATCCAAACAGTAATTTGCTGAATTCACGCACTGTCTGGTCATGTTAATTTGAAATATCAGTTAGAACTCTGCTGTTGATTTTTGATAGATTAAATAGAAACCACTCTATTTTATGGTTTGCTTCTTAGCCCTCTAGATCAGGGATTCTCAACCTGAAGCCAGTGGACTGGATTAGGCCCACAGCAACATTTCATGTGCCCCCCCCCATCACTTCCACCACACCAGGAAGTGCCATGTGGTGGAGGGAGGGCAAAACAGCTGTCCAACCCCCAAAGCTGTCTGAGGGAGCATGACCTGGCCCCTGTCTTAAAAAGGTTGAGAACTCCTGCTCTAGATTAACAATGCCTTGCATGTAGTTTACACTGTTGGTAAAGTGAATATCCTTTCATTTACTGTTTTAAGGTTTTTGTGCCTACTTGGTTGCATCTCATTCAGCACTGTGAAGATGATGAACATCTTCAGATTAGAAGCTCTGGGAAAATCAGCACTGCAGAGATCTCAAAATAAAAACATTTTCATCTCCTCCATATTTATGAAGCTGTTAAGTGTTTTGCTCCATCAGTCCTAGTAAAAGCACAATTCTTATTGCCATTGTCATCTTAACTCCCTGCACTTATCTGGCATTTTGTACAACTGTATACAATAAGTGTAAGTTGTTGCACCAGTGCTGCCATAATTTTTGTTCACAGTGCTACAAGTTTCTTCTGAAAATTTATGGCATATAATATTCCCAAGACCACTTCCAGTCTATCTGGAAATATCAGTATGAAGTGAAGAATATTTTCTTTCTGTATGCAGAAATGATATCATGGTTGCTTAGGAACCAGACAAAGAGATTCAAGAGGAAAAGAAGGTATAAAGGAAATGAATGAAAATATCAGAGCTACTGACATTTGATTCTGGTGGGTCACCAGAGGGAGCTCTATTTTTTTGTAAATTTTAAAGAAATGTGTTTTCCATTTCTGCCAGGCTGTTCTTGTATGCTGAGATTTAACAGCATGAAATAACATTTTCCTCCAAATCCCACTTTGACAAAGATGTCTCTGGTAAAGGTCTAAAAATTACGAATGAAGGAGTGAAGCTTAAGGTTCTGCTTACATGATCCACATGCTATAATAACTCCCTTTTCTTATTTTTTTGGTTGTTGTGGTGGTTTTTATATTAAAATCAAATCCATAAGATCTCAAAAAAAATTTTTCTCTGCCTGTGCTGTACTTGCTCCATTATGATCTTCCCATCAGATGAAGATATTCAGATTGTACCCATCCTCTGACTTAACAATGAGTTTATGAGTGACAGCTGTGTTGAATATTTAGACAGCTAAGACATATGGCAGGACAATGGCATATACTCAGGATACCTGAGACCTTTCAACTTTGCATGCAAATGGCAGACCGAATCAATGATGACTGGATATAGAATAGTTATGTGTTCAGTTCTGGACAATAATGGCATGCTGTGGTGAGGCTCAACAGACCATCTGTTTTCTTGTGTCATACATGCTTAAGCAGAGAGCATTCTGCAAAACAGATATCTGACATATGTTCAATATTTCAATATGATCTTAATGCTGTTTTCTTTCTTTATGGTTTTTACCTCTGGAAATGGCAATATTCTGAAAACAGGATGGGCAAATTCCATTCAATTTCAGAATTTGGCTCTATAAATTGGTGGTCATTTGTTGTTGTTGTTCAGTTGCATATTCAGGGGTGTGCTGGGAACCTTGGGAGGGAGGTGGACAGGAAGTGATGGGGGTGCCTATTGGGCAGGTATGGGGGAGATCCCATACATTTCCCATTACCTCTGCCTGCCTCTGGGGGGTGCCAATTGCTGGGGTACACCGGAATGAGTCCCTGTATCCCTGTGAGTCAGCACACCACTGTGCATAGTCATGTCCGACCTTTGCGACCCCATGGACCCTCGCACTTCAGGCACCCCATCCTCCACCATCCTCCTCAACCCACCCAGTTCTGTGCTCATTGCGTCAACAATACCATCTAGTCATCTCATTCTCTGCCGTCCCCTTCTTCTTCTTTCTTCAACCTTTTCCAGCATCAAGGCTTTCTCAAGTAAATCCTCTCTTCTCATTTGATGTCCAAAGTACTTTATCTTTACTATTTGACCTTCCAAGAGCAGTCAGGGTTGATTTCTTTTAAGATCGACCTATTTGTTCTCTTTGCTGTCCAGGGGACTCTCAAAATTCTCCTCCAGAACCACATCTCAAAGGCATCTGTTCTTCTGTGCTCAGCTTTCCTTATGGTCCAACTCTCACAACCATACTTTACTACCGGGAATACCATTGCTTTGACTATGGGGATTGGGGACTTTTGTTTTCAATGTGATGTCTCTACTTTTAACTATGTTCCTCAGGTTTCTCATAGCTTATCTCCCAAGAATTCAGAGGCGTAGCTACCGCCGTATCTGCCGTATCAATTATACGGGGGCCCCGGGTCACGGGGGCCCCCAACGTGCGTAAACAAAACAAATCTTTACCCTTCCTAAGGGCCCCCAAAAGATTTTTATACGGGGCCCCGCCAAGGCACGCTACTCTTCTGCAAGAATTAGTCACCTTTTTATTTCTTGGCTACAATCACCATCTGCAGTGAGCTTGGATCCTAAGAATGTAAAGTCTGTCACTGCTTTCTCCTTCTTCCCTATCTATTTTCCAGGGACTAATAGGGCTTGTTGCCATTATCTTGGTTTTCTTGATGTTAAGTTTCAAGCCAGCTTTTGCACTCTCTTCTTTCAACCTAACCAATATCTCAAATTGTTGATGTTTCTCCCAGCAATTTTAATTCCAACATTTGATTCATTTAGACCTTCATTGCACGTTATGTGTTCTATGTATAAGTTAAATAAGCAGGATGACAAAATGCAGCCTTTTCTGACTCCTTTTCCTTTTCCAAACCATTCCATCATTCCGTATCCTGTTCTAACTGTGCTTCTTGACTCATGTACAGATTTTTTATGATGCATATAAAGTGTTCTGGTATTCCCATCTCTTTCATTATTTGCCACATTTTATTGTGGTCCACACAGTCTTGGTGTGGCCTTGGCCTTGGTGTAGTCAAGGAAACAGAAGTACAGTCAAACCTCGCATAAAGAGTGTTCGCTTAAAGAGCAACTCGCTTAAAGAGCAGCATTTTCTCTGAATGTTCGCTTCACTTAACAAATAAAACCAACCAAAAACTCGCTTAACAAATAATTCGGGATTCACAATCCCCCCCCCCACACACACACACAATTGGTGTTTTGCAATCATGGTGTTTTGCTTAAAGAGCAAACTTGCTTAAAGAGCAATCCTGTGGAACACATTATGCTCTTTAATGGAGGCACAACTGTAGACTTGTTTCTGGTATTCCTTTTGTTTTCTCCATGATCCAACATATGTTGGCAGCTTGGTCTCTAGTTCCCCTACCTCTTTGAAACCCAGCCTGCACTTCTGGTAGTTCCCTATCCGCATACTGCTGCAGTCTATCCTGTATTATCTTGAGCATGACCTTGCTAGCATGTGGGATAAGCGCAATTGTTCAATAATTTGCCCCTTTGCTCCAATTGTTCAATAGCATTGCCCTTTTTTTGGGGATTGGAATGTATACTGATCTTTTCCAATCCTGTGGCCATTGTCATATTTTCCAAATTTGCTGGTATATAGAATGCAATACTTTAATTCCATCATCTTTTAGGGCTTTGAATAATTCAACTGGGATACCATCATCTCCACTAACTTTGTTGTTGATAGTGCTTTTTAGGGCTCTTCTGACTTCGCTCTCCAGGATGTCCGGCTCCAGTTCAAAACTCTCATCACTGTGATTGTCAGGGGTGTTGAGGAACTTTCTGTAGAGCTCTTCTGTGTACTCTTGTCATCTTTTCCTAATCTCTTCTGCCTCTGCTAGCTCTCTGCCATTCTTGTCCCTTATCATGGTCATTTTTGCTTTAAATTTTCCCTTGATTTCCCCAATTTTTTAAAAAAGATCTCTGGTCCTTCCCCTTCTGTTGTTTTCCTCTACTGCTTTGTACTGTTCATTTAAGTAGGTTTTCTTACCTCTCCTTGCATTTTTTTAAAACTCTGTGTTTAATTGATTGACTTTTTCTCTTCCACCTTTTCCTTTTGTGTTCCTTATTTCCTCCACTATTTGAAGAGTCTCATCAGACAGCCACTTTGCTTTCTTGCACTTCTTTTCTTTTGGTATAGTTTTACTTGTGCCTCCTGTATGATGTCCAGAATATCCGTCCACAATTCTTCTAGTACTCTGTCTATCAATTCTAAACCATTAAATCTCTTCCACACCTCCATTGTGTATCCTTAGAGATGTTATCTAGGTCATACCTGTCTGTCCTAATTGTTTTCCCTATTTTCTTTAATCTAAGACTGAATCTAGCAATCAGTAGATTGTGATATGAGCCACAGTATGCTCCAGGTCTCATCTTTGCTGACTGTATGGAGCTTTTCCATCTTTTGCTGCAGATTTAGTAATCAATCTGGTTTTGGTGTTGGCCATCTGGTGATGTCCATGTGTAAAGTCACCTCTTGTGTTGTTGAAAGAGGGTGTTTGCTATGACCAGTGCATTCTCTTGGCATAACTCTATTAGCCTTTGCCCTGCTTCATTCTGTGTTCCAAGACCAATCTTGCCTGTTATTCAATTTACTTTTCGACTTCCGACCTTAGCATTCCAATCTCCCCTATAACAAGGGCATAATTTTTTGTGTCAGTTCTACGGATCCATACTTAGATTATTCTGCCATTTTTAGATTATATCCCATTACTGCTTTTCTCAATCTTTTATTGACCCTTATGGACACTCCATTTCTTCTAAGGGTTTCTTGGTCACAGTAGTAGATATGATTGTCTCCAGAGTTGAATTCACCCATCCCTGTCCATTTTAGTTCACTGATTCCCAATATGTCAATGCTTATTCTTTCCATCTCATTTTTTACCACTTCCAGCTTGCCTTGGTTCACAGATCTTACATCCATGTTCCTACAACATTGTTCATTACCGCATCGTATTTCCCTTCCCTCTATCTTGTCCACCCTCATATTTCGGCCTAAGGGGCTTGAAATCCTGTTCCATCTACTTTGCCTTTTGCTTTGTCTTTTGGTGTTCATGGGGTTTTCTTGGCAAAATTCCTGACATGGTTTGCCAGCCCCTACACCAGTATTTCACTATCATACATAGTATCATAATTTAATACAGTACAGTGTAACATAGTAAAGAAAGTTAGTATACAGTAAAACTCCTACTTATGAAAAAAAGTCCGTTCCGTAGTTTTTTTAAAAATTGGTTTTTTATGTAACTCGAAGCAAACCCATAGGAAAAATGAAATTTTTATGTAAATTGAAGCATACCATAGGGAAATGAATTTTTACGTAACTCAAAGCAAACCCATAGGGAAAATAATCTTTATGCAACTCGAAGGAAACCCATAGGAAATCATGTAAATCAGGACATGGTTTTAGCACAAAATCATTATGTAAGTCAACGTTTATGTAACCCAAGGCATATGTAAGTCGGGGTTTTACTGTACTATTCATTGCTACTTAGTATTGTTTTAGCTTTGGTTTTGTTAATACTGGATATATGTAGTTATAAGTTAAAGAAGTGCCTCAGTATCTAATTACTTATCATATAATTACCTGAATTTTAAAAACTAAACAAGAAGTCAACTAACTAGCAGGTGGTCAAACTAAATCGTGATAGTTCAAATACTTATCAAATGCATGCATCAAGGAGTCTGTGATAAAAGCAAAAGAAGTCTGTTGTTTTATTGTGCACAGCAATGTTGTGGCTGGTCTCTCCTTCCTTTGCCTGTGTACAGTGGTCACTGGGGGTGGTGAGGGCCAGTTTATGTTGTATGTTGCTATTGTTGTTGGCACACGGTGTCTCAATGGTGCACCAGCAACATTGCATTGTTGGCCCCTCTTGCTGGCCAGGTTATTGGTGCTAGGCCATATTGGTTCCCCTGCCTCTTCTCTGACTCCTCTCCCACCATCCAAGTGATCCTGGAGGCAGGGGGCTGCACGGTGCCCAGCAATCTCCCTCTCAATGGTGCCGGCAGCAGGGCAGCACTGGTTCCCCTGCCTCTTCTCTGAATCCTCTCCCACCATCCAAACGGTGTTTGAGACAGGGGACCACGAGATGGTAGTAGAAGAGGCAAGTAAAAGGCATTAGTAGAAGAGGCAAGAAAAAATGCCTGTTTTCTGAAAGCTCTCTCCAAGCTTGTAATGTTGCTGCATGAGTACCAATGGCACGACATGCATTTATATGATAATGCGCTCTTCTGAGAATTAGATTTTCATTTGCTATGTACCTATCATAGAGCCTGAAAAACTGCTTGAATAAACTTCCCCTTGTAAAAGGGAACCCAGGATAGGAATGACTAGAAACTACATGTTAAAAATCTTTCTGGTTTCTGAAGGAATAGTCCTAAATTGAAATAATGTCCACTAAACAACAGGCTGCTTGATGAAGTGCTTGGCTTATGATGATTAAAGTTAATCAAGTGTAGAGTGTTGAAATGAAATAATTCCTGTGAATTTCAATATTAGATGGTTCCCATTGGATGTTTGGCCTAGTGATAACTATTGTGGCCATAAACATGAAGAATTTTCTTTCACTTTCCGAACTGGAATTTTGAGGTAGGAGGGGATAGATGATGTGAAGCTAAACTCAGCAATTACTAATGGAGATGACATCATTATCTCAGTACCTCTTCATTTCAAAAAGATGCAGTAATACTTGGATCTTGAGCTAAGACATTACTAGCAATTTGCAAAGACCCAGAAGGTTGGCAATATAAACAGAATGGATCATATTGCCTGGGGCAAGTTGTTGTTTTTTTTTGGGGGGTGCTTTGCTGTCCTTCCCCCAGAGTGGTGCCACTTGGCAGGTGCCAATCAGTGTCTGCCAACTGGTAAACATGGATCCATAAAAGTGGGGTCCTCCCTCCTAACAATCTCTTTCAACGTGAGAATGGGAGCCACAATCTGGCTCTCTGTTTAATGGAAGATTTGCTGGAGCACGCCAATGGGTGGAAGAGAAGCAGCTCTCTCTCATGCATTGGATTGTGACATTGGATTGTACTGTTGGGTACTGTTAAAAAAAATTAAAGACAAAAGGGACCCAAGGTTAAGGAACCCTGCTTTAGAAAAAGGGGATGGCAGCCAGGTGCAGGGGCAGCCAGGTGCAGGAGACCTCCTTCCTACAGATGTTTAGAGAGAATACTAGGCACCACAAAGCTTCCCAGCTTAGGCAATGGCAGTCTCATTAACTAACCATCTCTCTGCTTTGGAGGCTAACCATCTGGTTGTGGATTCTGGCAGTATGGCAGCAGAGCCCCCATTGGTGCCTTCTTCATCAAGAATGATGAGGACCAATATTTTGGGGGAAAGGGGAGAAAAGTAGGTTGCAGGAGGTGGTTGTAGACTCCAGAGATGTGGCAATGCCAGGACTGGCTGAGCAAGCAATGATGGCAGTGGAGCCAGGACCAGGTGAGTCCCTTAGAGCTGACACCGAGGGTACATGTGCCAAGTTTAGGGGCAACACCCAGCATGGCTTCACATGTGGTCATGTGGTCTTGGCAGCCAACAGTGCTCATGCAAATGGTCAGGAGATAAAGGCACACCAGTAGCTACCATGTCAACTGCAGTTTGGAAGCTCCCTTATCCACAGTGGACATTTCCTAGTCAGGTGGTGGTCAGGGAGGGAACTCCAGCAGTGCCTGATACTGACTACAATTTAGATCCCAGGTTGGCTTTGCTCTTGGAAACCAGGTGATGCCTTTAGGGTACCATTTGCTGCCAGCCAGAAACAAATTAGAGTGATGAATATGTGGAAATGTTTAGCCGCCTAAATAGGGAATCTGAAAAGAAGGAGAAGGAGAAGGAGAAAGACAATTAATTGATGCGGTGTAAAAAGCCAGCTAGGATATGGGGCAACTGGCTCCTGGCTTACCTCATTTACATGAGTGTAGTTTTGGAGGTACATCTGCATAGCACATAATCCCTAGTGCAGTGTCATTTAATAATGCCAGAAGGAGCAGTGAGAACTCACCCTAAGGGCAAGAGTAGGGGAAGGTAGCATCCCATGGGGCTCAGTCATCTCCACTAGGTGAGGCTCCACTGCAGGATAGGTTGGTTTAAGAAGCTTTAATAAAGTTGTGGTCCTAGTTAAAAATCCAACAACCATGTCTGTGTCTTTATCCTAGGGGTAGCAAGGCAAGAATGTTTTCTTATCAGAAGCTTAATAATTCAAAATGCATGCAACAATTGAAACAACATTTTAAATGGCATTGAATTGCATAAGAAAATACTACATCTGCTCTGAACCAAAGAGAAGCCTTGCACAGTAAATTTCTTATGGTGTGGAGAGCTGAGTTGGAAGCAAAGAAAAAAATAGTGAGTGCTGTTGAGGATTTCTGGAAATTGTGTAATAAAATTAATTATCTCTACCTGGATTCTCTGTTGGAGCTTCTGCTATCAGTGAATGTATACCACTGGATACAGGACATTGAATCATTCTGTTGTAAAAAAATAATCCATCATTGTATAAGTCTAGGTAGCTGTATAATGCCAGTTGCCAGTGAATAGCTAGTGAAATTCTTGTTGCTATGATGAATTAAATGGATCTGGACTTGGAATCATGTAATACACTCACTGTGCAGCCAGTTCTGATCGGGGCCAAATGTCAAACCTGTTACACTTCTTTGGCCTCTTCCATCTTGTCCCATGGCACCACTTTATGTGACCCACCATCCCCCTCACCGCTATCAGAAGCAGAAGTGGATGCATTTAGGACACCTGTAAAACACGCACGGTTGTCGTTAACATATTTACAACAGCCACGGACATGTTTTATGGCAGCATTTATGGTGGGAGGACTGACCCGCTCAGATGCCTGGGGCGGCGTGGTCTGGCCCACAGCATGAAAAGGTTGGGAATTCCTGCCTAAAGGTGATAGGAACTGGTTATGATCCAGATAGGCTTGAGAATTCTGAAGGCAGCTAATGTCAGTAAGAAAGTACGTGCTGCAACAAACTATTCTCACAATACTTCTTTCATTACTCAAATGATGCAGAAGGCAATCATTTGTAGACATAACTCTGAAAACCAATTTCAATATAGACACCAAGAATAAACATGGCTGTAGTTGTGTTAAGGAAGTGAAATTTTCTTTAGTTAATGTAATCCTTTTCATTTCTAATTAGTCCACAGTGGATATGAACAGTCTTTTCAGGTTAAACTTAGCTTCTCCTTAAAAATGGGGTTAGATCATCAAAGGAAACAAAGAAACATAGACATTCATGGCCCAAGGCTTCAAATGAAAGCTTAGTAAGACCATGTGCACTTACTGACATCAGGGTTGTTGGCCAAAATTTTTTTTAAAGGCAGGTGAAATGCACAAGAGGGAGCAGTTGTATTCTTTTTATAGATTTAATTGGACCTGTGATGTGAAATACATGAACATAGACAGGACAAGACAGGTGGCAACTCTAATTGAGGCATCTCATTAACTACATATAGCTTCTTTCTAAAAGCTCATTGTACATGCCAATGGTGTGGCTTGGCAATCTACAGATGTGGCATTGATTTTCTGGTAACTCTTCTCTTATGTTTCCTTTTATCTCCTGACACTGCATTGGGGGTGGAGTAAGAGAATTCTGGCTTCAACACATTTCTAGCCTAAGTTAGACTGAAGTTAGAGGTGAAATAAATTGAGATTTATATCGTGGTTTTTTTAAAAAAAAACCCTATATGAACTCGATTTATTCCATTTGTATTATGTATCAATACAAGGGTGCATATATATATATATATATATATATATATATATATATATATATATATATATTATTTTAAAAATATTTATTTGAAATGCAATATTGCTGCTTCGAAAATTATTTTATTTTTTTAATAAAAAAAATATTTATTTATTTTTAAAAAGATTGTTGCAGATAATCTGAGAAGGGCTCCAGTCGACCAGCAGAGTACTTTTTCTAAGGCACAAGGGAGCAGACCCCTGCTGTATTGCTATGTCAACATGAAAGCATAGTTCTGAATTTTTTTTGACTGGGTAGGTTCAGGTACCTACATGCATGTATAGTTTGCAGGCAGCTTTCATTCCTTGAAATAAAAACATTATTTTGCTTGGCAAACTTTTTAAATAGAAGAAATCTCCAAATTTCCTAGTCTTAGTTATCAACTGTTCTGCCTTTGCATTTATTAGCATTTTTAAAAAGACAGACACTTAGCAGACTTGGTCCAAACCCATGCTGACTGTTTTATTGACGTCAGTAGACTTTGGGTCAGGGCCTTAGTGCAAGCTCATAATACATAATTCAGTCTCCTAATGCATTCCAGAAGCATTTTTACATTTTGCTGGTTGGTTTTTCTCCCAAAGGTAAAGCCATCAGTGATGTTCTTTGTTGCCCCAGGACAACGCTATATTTATTCTCCCCCTCTTTGGATGGCCCTTTCCCTCTGCTTCCAGACACATATTCCTCCTTAAAAATGTAAACACAATTCATTTCCTCTTAAGATTCTTTTGTTCTGTTCTAAGCCTCTGTTCACATAACATTTTTAATATGGTTATATTTCTTTTTTGATTTCTTTTTTTCCCCTTCATCTTTCTCTGACAAAGTAATTCATTCATCTAAGGAGTGCAGTGGTTAAGAAGCTTGTCTTGTTAGCTGGAAGCCCAGCAAGTGAGCAGTTCAAGACTCAGGTACTGCATGACAGTTTAGTGTCCATCCATGTCCCAGCTCTTGGGGACATGAAATGACCCTCATTTAGGTGTCCCCTGAGCAGACTTTCTCCAGCAAAAATCCTTTCAATCCAGAATAATTTCTGACACAAAATTATTGTTGTTGCTGCTGGTGGTGCTATTGCTATTGCTATTGCATGCCCTTAATTCTATCATGCTCAGCAGGGTCTCTGCAGTCTTACTTTCAGGCCGAGGGGCCATCCATGTGCATGTTGGGAATAGAGACAAATTGGGGATTGGGATGGTGTATTGTGCTCCACATGACCAGGTCTGATCACTGTCAGAGCTAACTGACTTCATCCCCGTGATGGTGTTGGTGTCTCCCAAACTGGTGGTGTTAGGGGACTTCAACATTAATGTGGAAGGGAGTCGTGTTGGGGCATGGTGGTCCATACCCTTGACATGGTTTTTTCAATAGGCTGCAGAGATGATGATCTGAAGGTGATAGCTCTTGTATGTGACATCTTATCAGTGGTCAGATCATGTCCTGCTGAAGTTTAAAATTATCACATGAACCCCACTCCATGAGGAGTTAGGACCAATTAAGATGGTCCATCCATGAAGGCTGCTGGATCCGGTTAATTTCCAAGCAGCCTTGGATGGGTTTTCTAGCCGATTTGGCCAGTGCTCCTGTTGAGGCTCAGGTTGCCAGATGCTACACAGAGGCAAACTGGGATGTTGACATGATTGCTCCCATATCTTCACTCCACTACAGAGCTCTGCCACCCCCATAGTTCACACAGGAACTGTGAATGATGAAACAGCAAAGGAAAGGGCTAGAGAACAGATAGAAGCAAGCTCCCTCAGATGAGAACTTGAGGTTAGTGCAACATGAGACCTCTATATATCTGCTGCATGAAAGAGGGCAAGGAAGAACAATAATGCCCAGCAGATTCATGAGGCTTCTAACCAGCAAGTGGAACTTTATCAGATAATCTGCAGTCTTAACACAGAGGGTCACCCAGGTGTGCCTCACCAAAGTTGTCAGAGTTGTGAAGAGTTTGCTGAACACTTCACAACAAAGGTTGATGCCATCCAATGTGAACTAGACTCTACATCTAATACAGTAGATTGGGCTAAGATGTCTAATGAGTCATATTGTCTTAATTATTGGAGCCAATTTCAGCCTGTGTCATCTTAGGAGGGGGACAAGGCGCTTGCTCATTGTAAGTCTAAGACCTTTTATTTTTATTCTTGCCCCTTGTGGTTAGCAAAATCTGTGAGAGTAGCTGGGGAGTGGGCTATTAATATCATTCATTCATGCATTGCTGGTGGAGGGTAATATGACCTCCTGTTTGAAAAAAACCATTATCTGCACACTCCTCAAGAAACCAAATTTGGCTACAAATTTGACAACAATAGGCCTGTAGCGAATATTCACTTTTTGGGAAAAGTCATTGAGAGCATAGTGGCTGATCATTGCCATTCTTGGAGGAAACCAACTGCTTAGATCCATTCCAATTGAGTTTTAGACTTTGTCAGGGCACAGAGATTGCATTGGTTGCATTGCAAGATAACCTTCTCTGAGAGACAGGCAGGGGAGCTTCATCTCTCCTGGTGCTCCTGGATCTCTCAGCAATTTTTACCATCGACCACAGTATCCTCCTGGACCTATTGTGTTGAGATTAGGAATTCGGAACACTTTTCCAGTGATTCTGCTCCTTCCTGGTGATCAGACCCAGATAATTTAACCTTGGACTCTCCAATGGGACCAAGTCATGATGGATCCATTCTTGTCCTTCAGTCATTAAATAGCAACAGTGTATAAAGCTGCTTTTTACTGAACTCACCAAATTTCACAGTTATGCCTTTTCAACCATAGCCCACTCAGTGTATGAGCAGAACTGTTTCTTGGAATGATGCTGAAGCTGTTGTGAATGATTGAAATATCTGGAGAAAACTTGCTGCCTAATGTGCTTCGCACAGTACCTATTGATTATAGTGTGAGTGTTTTCCATCATTCACCCTTATTTCTTCTTCATACTTCCATTAGTACAGATATCCAGCATCTCACAACGGCTGATGGAAAATGTCCCCACTTTTAGAAAATGGTGTTAAATATAACAAACCTGATTGGGACGGGGAAGGGAGGGACACCACCAACTAAGAAGCCTAACCTTCTTCTTCCCCATTACTCAATATCTATATGTGTCTAATGCAGCATTCCTATCCAGACAGCTTGTAGAACACCACTTAAAACCTGTGATGGGCATCAGCAGGTCCGCACCAGTTCGCCAGAACTGGCAGCAGAAATTCTGGCTGGCCCCATCCATCCAAGTTTTGAAATAAAATAGTCCTAATTTTGGTGAAATGCAGAACTTTTCCCCTCACCATGCCCACCATACCATGCCCTCGGTGTGGTAGTAAAAATATTTGGAGCCCACCACTCCCTATAAGCCTTAGGCAACGTGGCCAATGATATGAAATGTTTGCAGTTATAGACCAAAACACTTAACGAGATAGATAGGAAAGTTAGTAGAAAAGATTTAACAGTTTAATTAACTGCAAGCCCAATGGATGTGTCAGTAACAACTCACAGTTAATTAACTTTAACTTTTTTTTCCTGCTAAGTTTCACATCTCTGCCTGGAGGAGAATTACAACATTGAGAAAGATTGTTCTGATGCATAAATCCTTCTGTCATTTCTTATTCAAGACACACAAAATTGTTCATAAAGATGCAATTGGGAGGGAAAATATTTTTGTATAATAATATAGCACACACACAAGAGAGAGAGAGAGAGAGCTTCTTATTATTATGTTCAACATTTTTGTTTAAAAAGTCAAGATGAGGTCACCAAAATGTGCTATGCATGGTTTAGGTTTTCAGATTTCATGATATTGTCATGTTTGGCTGTATCAGGTTTATAATTTCAGATATCATGATGTTATAAAGTTTGGCCGTATTAGGAGACAAACATAGTTACGCAGTGATGTTAATCGTTGACAAATCCTGGTTGCCTGCCCGACAGGCACACATTTATTTACTTCAAGTCCTTTAAAATTAGGCAAAAATGTATCTCTACTTAGCCAAATTTGGATCAAGAGCTGATGCTGGATTTCTGTTGGACCAGAAGAAACCAGCACATGTGGTAAGGTCAGTGTCAGTTTCCCACTGCAGTCACACTCAAAAAATATTTAGGTGAAGGCTCAGATATCCAGAAGAAGGCAGCTTCACAAGATTCAAAAAGAAAGAAATAAGAAAACTGCATTTTTTGCCTTGTTTATGTGGCTCTATCCTTCAGCCATATATGTGACATATGTTATTCCTGACTGATTGACAAAACAAAAGAAGATTGGGGATGGGGGGAGATGCCAAAACAGCAGAAAGCTGAGACTCTAACTAAGTGTATGTCCTACCACAATGAATATGAAGCAGAGGTAATGGTGAGAGACTTTTTAAACCTCTTAAAATCGAATTTTACATAATGGACTTCACTAATCCTAAATACCTGTAGAACAACACGAGGTGTCCTCAGCACAAACTTCATTGACTACTTTTCCTATACACAAATTCCAAAACTGTCAGAAATCTGCCATCCAGGAATGATTAATACATTATCAGTGTGGTTTGTCACAATGCTTTTACAACAAATGGTTGAAGATTAAAAGCATACTTATTACAAGCACTCAAGTGATGAATTAGATATTTCAAGTTTCATCAGTATTTGTCAGAAAATACAAAGCTTGTTAACCAGCCCTAATATACAATGATTTAATGTGAAGTTCAGGTTCAGTTTTTTGGTTCAGGATATTGCCACAATATTTCAGAGTAACAGAGTGTGTCTGTTCTGGATGATGCAAAATGTACTCTGTGATGAGAAAACGGGTTAAGCGGTAGCAGTAATTCACACATAGACAATCCATTCCTTTCACTTTCTTTCTTCTCAAATTTTCCACAAAACACACGAAAGGGAGAAAGTTCTGTAAATTCTAGAAAATAAGTGGGTTTGGGAGACCAGGGAATTTCCTTGCATGCTTTGTGAAAACCTGGGAAGCTAACTGCAGCCCCAGTCATAACTTACTAAGGCTTAAGTGCCTGGCTAAAGAGAAGAACGTGGAAGTAAACAGTTACAAATACACATCAAATCATTTCCTCAGTGACCAGGTTGTAATTACATTACATTCTTATTATAACTTAATGAGAGGGGTAATGTTCTTTTTAATAGCATGGCTGTAACTTTTAATTCCTCCTTTTACATATAGGGATATGACATCACTAGATGTTAGAGGAAGAATATTATAGACACATGATTCATGTCCTAAATTGTGCCATGTCTCATCCTGCTGAATTAAAAAAAAAAGATTTTTTTAAAAAAATTAAGTAAAAGCAACTATTTTTGTTCTGAAAATGGGAAATTAAAGGCTGAAATCTCAGGGGTGACAATCTTAAGAAACAGAAGTCTCCCCTCAATCCTGCACCCAGCAGTGGCTTTCCCATAATAAAAGGGATCTTAAGGGAGCCTCAGGACCTTTCAGAGAATGGGACTTGAAATTTTTATTTTATGAAAAAATATCTGTGGCTGACGGTGTCATTACCCTTACATAGTGTAAATTCTGCCACTGAATTTTAACTGCTGAGTGACTACTAAAAATTGTAACTATAAGATAACTAACTACTTTTTGAGGTCTGTCTCAATAGTATAACAATAAATTGCTATACGTACTTTAAAAATAATTTTCCAGTCTTTTCTCAAAGCCATGGGTTTCCAACTTTTTCAAGCCGGGGGCTGGGTCATGCTCTCTCAGTCAGCTTCAAGGGCCAGATAGCCATTTTGCCCCGCCTGCATGATGGGGGGTGGTCATTTTGTCCCAACAGCTTCAAAGAGGTGGCCATTTTGTTTCTTGAATGCCCTTGACATTCCAGTTATCATTAGACCCATTAGCCCCAACTAGCATGGCCAATGGCATAGTAGGATGGGAGTAGCATAACATTAACCTCTGCAATGCCAAAGATTCCCCACCATTGCCCTTATTGAAACTAACTGCTCTAAATGATAGGAAGAAGGGATTTTCTTATTGTTGCAGAGGGTGAGATGTTGAAAATGTCAGGCCTATTCCAAAAAACATCTTTCACTAGCCTTAAACCACTCTCATTCCATTTGGCAGAAAAGAAATTCAATTTGAAAAGAATTTTAAAACATTTGTCTAGGATTATTGAGGTTGTTTACTTATGATTTGGCTGAGAAATGTCTTTGATTGTCTTCTCTCTCAAAATATAATTATCTTTGAGTTAGCTGACAGCCTAGCTAGCTTCCTATGTTTTGATTAAAGTCTGGAGGAAAAGATCATAACTCCTCCTACAGGATGAGGAAACATGAGCGGTCAGAAAACCTGTACTAATATGAAGAAATGGGCACTAAAAGAAAATCCACATGCTACACAGTAATGGGATGCAACAGGTTCTCACCAGTTCGTCAGAACCAGTAGTAACTTTTCCCAGTGTCCCGGAGAACCGGTAGCAGCTTTTGGGTGGAACCACCTTCAGGGCTTACCTGTTCACTGGTGTGCATGCACGCCTACAGTGCTTGGCGCGTATGCACGGCCTCCTTGCTGTCCTCCCAAGTGGGGAGGAGAAAGAGAAGCTGCTAGCCTGAAGCTCCCTATAGCCTACTCCCCAGGGTAAGTGATTCACCTTTGGATGTGGTGTGTCTGTGTGTATTTAATACCTTTACCTATATTGACATACTACCTGGCGGCCTGGCTTGGGGTTTTTAAGCAAAGTCTTGGAGTTACCTCACCAATAAGGTATACCTGTGCTGTTTCAATTGCTATTCTAATTGGAGAACCCTTAAGGAGGTACAGCTGTTTTACATTTAAATTAAGGCATATTATCCTAGAGAACTGGTACAATGACCATATCCATCTTGCAACATGGTGCTGCCCAGGCACTTATACTAAAAGGTAAGTGATGGGTTTGTGCTTGGGTGTGGGGGGGTGGGGGGTGTTTGATTTATGTTTGAGGTGGGTGTGTGGGTGTGTGGTTGGGTGTATTTTAATGTAATTTTTATTTTTATTATTTATTTATTTATTTATTTTATTAATAGGTTTGTGTTGTGGATGAGTGGGTGGGTTGACGTGTGTGTGGGTGCTTATTTTTATTTTATTTTATTATTTTTATTTTTCTTTGGCCCCGCCCATGACACCATGATGTCATGATGTTAGCTCCGCCCACACTGTGATGACATCACGGTGGGGTAGTAAAATTTTTGACATCCCACCACTGTTGCTACACCCTCATTTAGTTTTTCTGTAACAGTTTGCAATGTTACTGCATGTTGTAAAATATTACCAAAGGGAATTCCAGTTCTCATTAGCCTGAGATTTAGGGTGCATCTACATAAAAGAAAAATGTAAAGTGATCAGCTGTGAAGTTGTACTCAGGAAGTTGGATTTATTTGGGTAAATTGTCTTCCACGGACCAAGCAAGAGTCAGCAGTAAAAACAGAGGAAATTGCCAATCTGAACTAGATAGTATCATGTGAATGTTACTCTACTTTAGCCATCCAGATTTGCAGTAGGCTCAGTCAGTATAGATCTATCTAAACAAGCTGCAAAGAAGAGCTGGCGGTCTATTTCCTCCTCTCTGACTATTTCTACCTCCCTCACTTTTCTGGGGCCTTCTAACTGCTTCACTATACTAGCATTGGCACCAGCCATTCTAAAAATCTTTTGAAGATGAAGGGTGTTCTGTGGAAAGGAACTGACACCCCTCACAAGTTTCCCTTTGCTTTCCCTCTCCCAGCCTTAAAGGAGGAAGCTGGGAGAGAAGCTTTAAGTCACCCATTGCATCAGCTCAAGTGATCATATCATCTGAAGCAAGTTAATACCCCCAGTGACAGGGGGTAGTACATATTACAGAGGGATAACCTGGCACAATTCACTACCCGGGCCGCCGCATTTTGAACCAGCTGTAGTCTCCGAATGGTCACCAAGGGCAGCCCCATGTAGAGCGCATTACAGTAGTCAAGTCTGGAGGTGACCAAAGCATGTGTGACCATGAGCAAGGCGTCCCTGTCTAGGAGTGGTCGTAACTGGCGTATTACACGAAGTTGTGCAAAAAAGCCCTCCTGGCCACAGCTGCCACCTGCTCTGTAATGCTGTGAAGGATGCTGTAGGTGCTGTATTGTAAACACTGTCAAATAATGAGCCAAAATTTCTTCAAAAACATTTTTCTGATAAACGTTTTCAGATTTTTACTAACCTCTCCAGAAATAGGATATGTGCCTCCCATTATCATCCTCTGCAGTAGTTCAAGGAAGAAGGCACAGTGAAGGATGCAAATTAGTGGCAACAAATGGTCAAGACATTTGTTCCCTGACAGTGGCAGTGCAAGAAGAAGAGGGTCTTATGGAGGAGGAGGAGGAGGAAGAGAAGACTGGGCTAAGTCCAAGTTCCTACAAACTGATGGAGAATGACTCCTTCTCTTGAAGAAATTTAGTGAAATCCTCTTTATGTCTCAGCCTCCAAACACGATGGAGACTTTTAAGAGGCCATTTGTGCATTACAGAAAATACCACACTCAACCATAAATCATTCTATCACATAAAGCTTTACTGCTGGGCTCCATTCCCCCTTTTATAGCATTTCAAATACTATAAGCCCAATCTTTCTCACAATTTTGCTATGAAGACAAAGTATGGCCTGAGCATTTCAAATGAAGGAAGTGATCTACATATTTGTGAGAGAAATAAGCAATCAAAATGGCTTTCACTGGTTATTAGTAATATATTACATTCAGTGTAATGTTAGTGTTTTAAATTATGACGTTTGTGCCATAAGAAAAAGGACTGTATTCAAATTCTTCCCAGCAGAAAATATTTTGGTTTAATACATTGTGATAACTTTCATCCATGTTTCAATTTATGATAACATCAACATAATATTGATTGCCACTTGTTTCTAACTCTTGTTTAATAATAATACAAGGAATATTTTCCCTACCTTCAAATTTGTGTGATCAAGCTCAGGGTTTGGGCATGACTTTCAGATCCCTTTAAAAGTAGCTGATACTTGCTGTTGTATGCTGGCCCACTTTCTGCAACATAGTCCTTGTAGTAAATATTTAAATCACTAAATACTTCTATTTTTACTGATATTATAATTTTCATTAACACTTATTGTCTTAGCATTTTACACATTGTAATTTTAGTAGATATAACATTTTACATCACATCCTTTTACATCATATTCTTAATATACAGTAGTTGCATATAATGTAATGTGATTTTAATTGAATCCTACTAGTTGAGTCTGATTAGAGCATTCAATTTTCTCTTTTGTAGTCCTGCTATAGTATAGCCAACCATGTTCTGGTCTTTGACCGTAACAATACATTGATTGATTGATTGATTGATTGAATAAAAGGAATAATTACTAAATAATGTAGGGAAGACACAAGGGTCTTTTACCTCCCTGTTTCATTGTCATGGGATGGATATGTTTTTCAAATAGGGAAGGTAGCATGGGAGAGGATGAGTGGTCAGGAACAGGTAAAAGTAAAGGCCTCCATTGATTGAAAGCCAGTTGTTTCACACTCTAGGGGTCAGTGCTCTTCTCAGTTTACTAACCTGATAACCCTGAGGACTAATGCGTTGGGTGGGGAAGTCCACAGGGAAGGATGATGGTCCCCAAGTGGATCAAGTCCCACTTGAATCCATCTTGATGGAGGGCAGCAGCATGATCAATACTGGCCTAAGGTTGATGAGGACTTTACATGCCAAATGGGCTCAGGACCAGAAAGTAACTCGCAGAACTGGATCAGTGGTGTATGTGTCATGCTGTGATGTGGACGGCAGATGAAAGGCCACTGCATTACATTCTCAGGACAGTCTTCATGGCAGATTGCCATGATGATGCCAATATTCAGATTCAGATATGACAAAACAAGAAGAAGAACAAGAAAAATATAGTGATGCTAGACATTACAGGTATGTATTATTATTTTTCTATTTTTGAAAAATGGATAGGTATTACCCAATGAGGTCTACAGTAAGGGAAAGCCCATAATCTTATACATATAAGTCTAGAAGCAAGTCTCATTAAATTCAATGGGAATTCAATATTCACAGGTAAGACTGCCACTTAAAAAGAACTTTAAAAAAACCTATTGCTTTTCACTCTTGACTGTAACTCAGTAACTAAAATGTGGGGTTGCCAATTTTGAAAACATTGATTTGCATTGTTAATTGATGACATTAATTTGTTGTGAATATTTTAAATAATCCTTGCTTGTTGCACAGGATAATCTTCATATTTTCCAATCTAATTTAGATGTACAATGTCTAATTACATTGCAGATTAACAGAAGAAAGGAGCCTTATGTTTCAATCAGATTTAATTAAGTATAATGTTCCCCAACTCAATAAAGCTCCCCCCTCACAAAACATGTTTAATTGAGCAACACAAATAAGAATCAGTTTTCTTTTTCTTTATGAGTTGGATTCAGTTTCCAAGACAAATTGAAAGATTTTAAAAGGTAAAATCATTGGTTGGAACCAGTTCTGCTCGTACACAAAAGAATATAGGTTTGATATCAAAGCAGTTTAATTTTTTATTTTATTTAATTAATTTAAATAAACTGCCAAATCTAGTGTTATGCCACTACCCATGTTGGTGAACAATACAATGAATAAAATATTTTACTGCATACAAAGGAAAAGATATAATCTCTCTCTCTCTCTCTCTCTCTCTCTCACACACACACACACACACACACGGATGAATGCACACACACACACACACACACACACATAGGGCTCATAATCATTAAATAAAAATATGGTCCAACCAGTGAACCAACAGGAACTCCTGACGTACAAACTTCTTTTCAGGGAAGGAGTCCAGCAAACACCTCTTTTTTTGTGTATCACACCTCCTAACCTCTCTAGGGGTGCCTACCCTCAAAAGCACGAGTTTCCATGAAGGGATTTCCACCCAGAACTCCTAAATCCTAGTCTGTCACTCCATCTACACACATTGGGTATACATTTAGACTGGTTCTTTTAAAAATTAAGAATAAAATAGGATCTGCTTCTAGTTGGATAAAAAAAACCCTTCTTTTTTAAAGTCTTTTCTCTTTTATGTCTTCAGAACACCATCAGCAGTAGTAATTTCAGTATATTTAGTCAAATACCTTCGGATATAATAAAAAAATAAGATTTTTTTGATGCTATGTTACAGTAAGGTTAAACCAGGAAAGACTTAAAATGTAAGATAGAACCAGACATACCTTCAATCTTTCCAAACTTTCTGGCCTCCAGAGCTGTCCAATCCTTTGCCTTTAATTCTGCCTTTTAGCATTTCAGTCTTCCGAATAATCACTTCCTCTGTATAAGCACTACAATTTTCTCCTGCTATACCACAGTAACGGCCAGAGAAGAAACAGTCAGGGCAGGTTGAAGACTTCGCCGCCCCTGCGCCCACACCAATGGCCAGGAAAGAAGAAGCCAGTGCAGGTTTAGGACTTCTCTGGCCCTTCCCCTGACCCCCATCAACATTTTGGAATGCAATGTATTGTTTGTAATCCACCCTGAGTTGCTACGGTGAGTGGGCTGCAATATAAATTTGAACTAATACATAAAAAAATAAATACCTCAAAGTTTTTGTTCATTTCATATATACACTTGCACACACAAACATATATGCAACTAGTTTAATCCTTTGCTTCTTTTTTAATATATCAACTTCCTAGAATAGATGGTGGGCTTCTCACATTTTGTTACTGTATTGTTCTATGGGTTCTCATTGGTTTGAAACTAAGAAATTAACACTTTACTGAGGAAGCATCAGCAGCATTTTCCAGTTCTTCTGGACTGAGGCTGTTTATTTCAGATCCTGTATTCTGTCCGCACATTGACAGTTAAAAGAATGAACAGTTTCCTACAGGCCTTCTCAACTAATCATGACTAAGGAGAGAAGCAATCAATCAGAAGAGATTGGGAGGTTTGGAAGACTAGAGGTGACAATTAAACTGTCAGATTGGGTTCCACGGTGAATGATGTTAGCTGGAATTGTAAGGTAGGGTCAATCTCAGCATTTTTCAGCTTGAAGAAATATCTAGAAAGGAGCAGAGCAACACTCATGAAATAAAACAAAAACCTATTCGCCAATTATAGGAAAGATCACGCTTTTAGTAAGCAGTTTATTATTATCAGCAGATCCTGGTACACTTGACATGTATCACATTGAATCCTTAGAACAGCTATGTTGAAAACCCCATGCTTTGGAATAGAAAAAATGATTGAACTCTCTCATAGCAAATTAAAATGAAGCTTTTTCTTTAAGAAATAGTTATTGCCTTTACATATGTTTTATCATCTGGGTTTAGTAACAGAGTACTCTAAGCTTATATGGCTATTAAAAATCACCCTGATTATCACATTACCATCAGTATCAGCAACATAAACAACTTAAGGGCAAGAAACTTTAATTGTGTCCTAATCTCAGCCATGCTGCCATATCCAGTGATAAAACATCTAAAACACAACCACCAGAGCATGCTGCTGCCCTCTGATTGAGAAAAGAACCTCAGTCTCCTTCAGTAAGCTTGGAGACCCTGGGAAACTTTTCCCAGCATCTTCTTAATACTTCCAAATCTCACTGCTTGTGAAAAAGGAAATAACCTCAAAAAAAAAAAACCCTCACCTTTATAACTACTAAATTTACAACTTGCAAGAGTATAGCTTCCAGAAAGACTCTCCTTATTTAGTTATGAAACCCTGACAGTTATTCCAGTTTCTGCTAGGTGACTTGTCTATGCTATAGCTTCAGCGTTGTTCTCCAAGGTCCTAAAATTAAATCCAAAGTTTTTGATTGATACTTTTAGTACTGGCTGTGGTCCTGAATCTGCATTGTTTTGCTGAGGATACCAGATAGCCTTTCTTGGTTTTAGTTCCCAAGGTATGGGGATCTCTTCCAAGTGAAGTTAGGAGAGCCTCCTTCCTGTTGTCCAGCCAAGAAGCAAAAATATTTGAGCTGGCAGATCTGAGCTGATCAGAACTACATTTTGGTTTAGATCATGTTGCTGCATACGTGTTGCTTCCTATAGAGACATAATAAATATGTGCTGCATGATCTAAAAGTGAGGAGTGGGAAGGTCAATGGGAAGGGGTATTCTGATCCGCCTGATTAAGTTCTTAAAGGCATTGTGTATATCCAGCAAACTGTGGCAGGAAAAGCACTTCTTTCATTCATTCATTCATGTTGACATATGAGCTACAACACTTACAGTTTCAAATTCAGAAAAAGAAATAAAGGGACATCACTTTCTTGTAAAGAAAAAAAAATCCTCCCTTCCACCCAAACAGATCTTGATGAGGAATAATGATAATAACAATCCAGAGTATACCATGTCTTTGACTTTTATATTTTGAGAATGTTTACGTCTGGTAAATCTCCTCTGGAATCTAAAATAAAATAAGCTGTGAAGCAGTAAACTATTTCTCTACACAAGACCATAACTTATG
Organism: Furcifer pardalis; assembly: GCA_030440675.1. Lineage (NCBI taxonomy): Eukaryota > Metazoa > Chordata > Lepidosauria > Squamata > Chamaeleonidae > Furcifer > Furcifer pardalis. The sequence continues at coordinate 99,553,511 of CP126891.1, forward strand.
TGTGATAAGATTTAATTTTCTCAGTACAAAGATGGAAAGAGAAAAAGAATACTTTATGCAAAAGTAGCAAAGACTACCATTTATTACTCTACCTCTGCACAATTTCACAGATGTAACAAAATAACTCACTAAATGTATAGTTGGTTTGATTAAAATGTCAGAGGTTAAGTTGCACAGAAGAACCGCTGTGTTTATCAGCTTATTAATATATGTCACCAGTGGTTTTTACTATACAGTAATTGGTTAAGCACAAAAGGCACTTTAGATTGGTGAAAATCTGGAAGTCACAGATGTTTTCATTATTCCTCTTTATAGATGATGACTGGAACATCTGATCTTTGCTTTATCTGTTTAGAATTGTTTATAGCTACAGAACAACAGTATGGGAGGCAATTACATCTATGTAATAACTGGAAGTCTCTACCATGTAATTAATCTTATCATTCATTTTATCATTTGTCTAGCCTCAGCTGTTTGGTTTTTTTAAATCACTGATCTTTCCTTAAAAGTACAAACCTGGAACTCAGGAATGGGAATACTACATGAAGCATTTCAGAGACATGCTTGTCAAGCAACCATTGATTTTGAGACATGCTCTGACTGAATCTGCATAGACAAATTAAATGACCCATATCAAGTCACAGTGCTAACAAATTCTAGCGTGAAAGTGACAGGAAGCATATTTCCACATTTCAAATTTTAATGAATCTACATCGGTAAATTTGGTTATGCCTCTCCATCTCGATAAATTGCTGATTCAATAAATCAATCTTGAGGAGTAACTGAGTAATTACAGAATTATGCTTGAAGCAATAGGAATTTCATCTGCATAATAACAGACATTCGTTGCAGCCATTTTTGACATGATTAATACCATTGGCTCTCTAGACTTTATTATCCAATAAATAAGATAAACAAAATATTTTAAAAGAAAAATATAGTGACAGTGTTCTCTTGTGCAGGACAACTGAAACCAGTTGGACCTGCTGTAGCACAAATATGCTGCTTTTAGCATTGCCACTTTTACACAGTCATTTCAGTGGTTGCTTTCTTAGTTATGGGCTAAGAATAAGCACGTGGTCTGTGAGTAGTAACAAAACTCTGGGTTGGGTGACATCTTTATCAGATCACTAAAAAAAAACTGAAACAAAATGAGCTTTAAAGATCTCCAGAGTTTTATTTCAAGCTTAGTATAAAATGTGGATAGTAAAGCAGGATAGTAAAGAAAGCTGACAAGGATGAAATTGGTTTATCTGAAATATCGTGCTTGAGAAGAGCTTTGCAGATATCCTGGACTGCTAGAAAGACAAATACAGTAATACCCCAGATAACGTTATGACTTGGTTCCACAAGTCATGACATCATCCGATTTTTAGCGTTGTCCGATGCATGCATCGAACAACGCTAAAAAAACACCCTGACTCCAGGGACAAACCGCTTTAAAGGCAGGCAGGGAAAGAAAGAGACCTCCCTGACTTTAAAGCCACCCCCACGCGCAGCGGTCTCTGCGACTGCAGTAGGGTCGGAGGAAAGCACCCGCCTTTCCCCCGACCCTACTGCAGTCGCAGAGACTCATTGTCTCTTTCCCTCCCTATATTTAAACTACAGGGAAGGGGGAAAGAGAGAGAGAGAGATCAGCAAGAGAATAAATAGTAATCTTTATGTCAGCAAGAAAGGAGATCAAATTTTTATGTCATCCTAGGATTTGAATGCAAATAAAGTCAAACTGGTGTTAGGAGATGGAGTCTTCGTTGAAGTAGAGTCTTCCCGAAGAAAATAACACTAAGGCTGAAACGGCCATGTGCTAACTTGATTTTTTTAAAAAGAGCAATAAAAGGGAACCACTGACAAATATGCCATATGACCGAACAGATTACTGGTCAAACTCTTCCCTAATGTCTGTGGGTTCGGTATCTGTGGTTTCAGTTATCTGCGGGTCTACAAATATACAATTAAAAATCCCTGAAATATATGTGTATTTCTATGGTGCACTACATGAGCTGGCCACTAGAGACCACTGTTTGCATTTTAAATATAGACTTTACTATTATCCACAGTTTCAAGGTTCTTCCCTGATGATGTCTCTTTTATAGTTAATTTAAAACATTTAAGTTTTTATCTTTAGTAAAAACAGCTTTTTTTTTGCTAAAATATTTGGTTGTGGCAGTTACATTAGTTTTCTACTGACTATTTGTATGTTTTATTTGTCAGACTTCCACCAGCACAAAAAAGGTAGAGACAAAAATGGTGATTCTCCCTTCACTCATCAACTTTCTTCACTCTTCTTTCTGCTCTAGAAGGATAGGGTACTCATCAGCATGGTGTGAATTAAAGTATACAATTCCTTTGGCTCTTTACTTCTCCTGGAAAACTCCACAAAGATCAAAGATCTAAGATAATTTTTGCACCCAATAAATGTTTACTTTCAGGACTTATACTTGAATCAAGTATACCTCTGAATCAGGATTTTTAGGTGATTCATAACACAAATATTCAAATGAAGAATGTAACTATAACAATAATAGACATCAAAGAAAAGCATACGTTCATTTAAATTTTTATGAATTAATAAAATTTAATTTAAAAAAGAAGCAGCAGAAAATCCTCTTTAAATAAAGAGCATCTTCAGCTTTCTGAAATAAATTCCTTCCTAGGAAAAGCAAAAAAGCAGCTATTCTGAATCGTTAATATTCAATATAATTTTGTCTCTTCTGGTTTTTTCCTGGCACATGTGTTAATTGCTCCCAAGGTTGAAATTTGGCTTTTGAAACATCTGAGTACACAATATAGAAGATAGCTTAATCAAATAATATAATGAAGCTGATATAGTGATAAACTTGTAATGTGAGCACACACTAATATCAGCAATAGGAGAAAAGTATAATATTTAATTATAACCTGCACATTAAGAAGTTGTTTGTGAAACAAGAAATGTCTCAGAATGAAAGATGTTTTCAAATATTATGAAGTAAGGATGTTGAAAGCAATGCACCTTTATTTTTATATAAATGATGGAACATTAATGAAAACTGTTTTTTCACCTCTATGGCAATTGGAAATCAGAGTTCCTCCTCCACTAATTTTTCCATTTGGCCCATTATGATGGTTTCCAGTGGCATTTCCTCCACTGAGGGGGACAATCACCTCACCTAAAGGGTCTCCTGTCCATAGCCATTGGCCCCTTTAGGGAGTCAGGTTATTTATGGCTGCCCATCACTCAGCATTGAGTTGCTGGCTGTATGGTCTACTCCATTACCATAGCAGGATGTCTGGCCAGACAAGCTTTTAAAATAACAGGTAACTATTTTGGTGCTTCTTTGCTTGTTCAAGCATACACTCTTACATTTGTTCAGCTTTACTGTATTTCAGTCTGTGCCCTGAACAATGTGCAAGAGTGACCTCTCAAGTTGATTAATGAGCTTTGTTGAACATGGCTAACAGAGGTCTGTCTGGTTGTCATGGTGGCAGAAACTCAAGACCTGACCTTGTGGGTCATATGATGAAGCATTTAAGAAATTGCGTGTCTGTCTTACTCTTCCGGAAATGAAATAGAATGTTCTTGGAGGAAAACACAAAGATGATGAAAACAAATGTGATTCAGTTGGGATGCTCTAGGAAAATCTTATATATGGTCTAAGCTGTGTATGCTGATTCCCAAAATCTTCTCATTTCCTAAAACTAGCGCTCTTAGCTCTAGAAAAACAAATTACTCTGGAAGTTATATGGCACAACTTGGAGTGTTTCATCCATACTAATATTCTAAAAATATGTATTTACTAATGATAGCTATGTCAAGTATCCTGTCATTGTCACAAGTATCAGATTTTTAATGTGTAGTAATAGCTGGTTTTGCTGGCTGGATAACTAAATGAGTTAGGATACAGCTGCAGATCCAGAGTTTGGAAGCTGGTGAAGAAACTGAAAAGCTAAGAGGTACGGGACAGGGAATCTCAGACCTAGAAACTTCAGAACACCTTCATATGTGCCTTGGAGAAGCTATCTGTCCATATGTGCTAATAATTGAATGGGGGGGGGGATACCTTTAATTGATCTCATATCTAACAAATACGTCAAAGCCAATTAACACCCACAGCTTTATCTTCTGTCTGAGAAGGCATCATAACAGTGCCAAAAGAGTGTAACTCTTCAAACTTAACTTTTGACACACACACCCTTTAATTTCTTCTTATTTTACTTTGAGGTATATAATGTCCTGGGGAACATTGTCACCAAAAAGTGGGATTTAGAGAAACTGATTTGATATTTTTGATGAAATTATTAGATTACCGTATTTGCCGGTGTACAGGACGACTGGGCGTGTAAGACGACCCCCCAACATTTCCACTCAAAATATAGTTTGTTATATACTCGGTGTATAAGATTACCCCCTCTTCCGCACACCTTCCACACACCAAATAAAACATAAAAGAACATCAGATTTGATTTCAACATGTTAATTTATATTCAAATGCTTATGACATGCAGAAAAACTATCACAAGGCTGTATGTTATCAAACATGTACAGTAAACATAAAACAGTGCAAGTTTATTAAACGTTATTCACCAAAGACAATTCACTAAAGCTGAATGGAACAATAAACCTATGGGAGCTGCCATGCTGTTTGTTTTCTAATCTGTTAACCAAACTGGAACTGTCAATGATGGAAGGAAGATAACAGAGGGAAAGAGCAAGTGCCAGGCAAATCCCTAGCAAGTTTGATGGCGTGACAGTTTCCCTTTAAAAGCCTTCTAACTCCTGCTCATCATCTGATGTTAAAAGTTGTTATTCGATCCATCCCATAGGACCTTAACGTTATTCGATGCAATTCTCCTCCCCAGATTGCTTAACATTATACGAGGTAAACGTTATCCGAGGTAAACGTTATCTGAGGTAAACGTTATCCGAGGTAAACGTTATCCGAGGTATTACTGTATTTTATTCAACTGAAGTGTACCCAGCGTACACTTGGAGGCATGTTTTTCAGAGGTAAAAAGTCATCTTATACGCCAGCAAATATGGTAGTAACATTTTTCTTCTTTAGCTTGCTGTACTTAGTTATATTTGTTGTTCTTTTGTAAACTGCCTAGAATAGTGACACCCACTAGACTGTTGTTATATAACTATTGTAAATACATAAAAGCCAGACTGTTTCCTTCCCCAAAGACATACTAGAAGATGATTATCATCATAAACAACTAAAGTGTGTTCAACATGTTACTTGAATGGGCAATTTAGGGTATATAAAAGTGTTTGGAAGTTAATGAGATGGCTCATTTTCACTCAGAAGGTGGCTTTGTACACAAAGTGAATTTGCCTGTTAGGAGGAATGCTGGCTCACCTGCTGTCCATTTGCGGTTCTTCAATGCTATTGTCTTTATTTATCTCTAAATTATTTTATAGATAAAGTTCATTGTGTGGAAATCCCCATGGTGCATAGCACCTTAAAATTCCTTCCATCTAATCCACCACTACCCTAGTTGCAAAAAATTAACCTTTTCCTCCCTCTTGCTTTTTAAATGACTGGCTGTCTACATTTTTTAAAATAGGACTGTTCAGCAGTTCGATTCCCGAGTACTGCAGAACAGAATGAGCTCCCATCTTTGTCCCAGCTCCTGCCAACCTAGCAGTTTGAAAGCAAGAAATTGTAAGTAGATAAATAGGGACCACTTTGGTGGGAAGGTAAACAGTGTTCCATGAACTCCAGTGTCCAGTCATGCCTGTGTAACAGAAAGGACCTGCCTTTCGGGTAGGCCCCAACGTTCTTCTGGGTTGCAGCTCCCTGGCTGGACAACACAGGCTTCGGATATGTGTAGAGAAGGTAGCATTAGGCCAAATAACCACTCCAAGTTTCTCCAAGAAATATATTGGAAGCATTGTAACATACAGGATACAGTTCATCAAAAGATCAGTAAGCATTTCAAAGCAGAAATTAACCATTAAAAGTTTCAGGGAAAGCAGGTGCACCCTGCCCCCCTTCCACAACTCTCACATTTTGCAGAATGGCAGCACAGCATTCCAGAGAGAGAAAAAGAGGGGTGTGTGTGTGTGTGTGTGTGTGTGTGTGTGTGTGTGTCACTGGGTTATACCTCTAGCCCTCCTCCTTAGGGATTCTAGCCCATGATCTTACAGCAAGGCATGTCAATCACATATCAGTTTCTTTTTTGCAATTCCATGAGATTCAATTGTTTTGAATTCGTCTTTCTCCCCCAGATCAGAATCACCATTTTAAGTTGCTAAAATGGTGCAAAGATAACAGAAAAGCACCTTTTTAAAAAGGGGGCTCTTTCTGTTACACCTGCTACATGACCATGGAAATGTCTGCAGAAGCAGACAATGCTGACTCTTCAGATTTGAAACAAAGATGAGCACTGAACTCTAGAGTGAGATATGACTGGCTTTCGAGCAAGGATAACCTTTACTTTTACCTAGCATATAAATAAATAGGTAAGCAAAGTAAATAAAATATATAAAGTGGTAGCGAAAGAAGATTTCTCAAATTAAAAATAAGGAGGTGGGTTTGAAGAAGGACATGAGATTTTTACTAAATGAACATGTGGATAGTGAAGAAATATGACACTATGGTGTTATGGACACTGTAGAAAACAGATGTTCACAGGTGTTTTTCCATTGTTCTCCTACTTTTTCTCTAAAGGTTATATCCATTGTGGGCAATGTCATTAGTCAAAAGTGATCCTGTTTACCACACTTTTAGGCAGTTCCAGCCTTGGGTAGATCCTGGAAGGGGGGGAAAGCAAAATTGTCACTCAGATATTCTAAAGTTGTCCTATTCAGTAGAAGAATTATATAGATATTATTCTTCATATCTGATCCAATGTTCATAATAGTTATAATGCTCCTTTACTGAGCTTCCTTATTATGCTACTGCTAAATATGTTTTCATATTTGTTGCCCATTTTTGTTCATTGACAAAAAGAGGCAGTGAGTAAAGAACCTTCTTAGACTGAGTTTGTTGGGCTATAAACATTGTATTAATTAATTAATGGTAGTCATTATATTTCAACGTTTCAAAGCTAATGTCAATTGGTTAAATATTATGTATTTTTAAATTTAGTTTTAGTCTATTTTCTAAAGCAAGTGACCATGAGTACTGATCAGTCTTTTATGCATAGCTTTTAACATCATTGGTACTTGAAAAGGATAGTTGAGTTGGACAAGCCTGGGAATTTAACCCATCTGATACACCACTTGGGTTCTTCCTTCTTCCCTGAAATCCTGACTTCTTCTTTTTTCAAGGTTGCAGACTTCTCTTCCATAGTCCATTCAGTTATAAGAGAACCTCAAGAGGTTTCACACAACCCCTTTCCTTTTAAGAATTTTAAAATAAAGGATATATATGTTATACAGGGACAGAGTGACGTGACAAAATTATTCAGCTGGATTCAATGTTTCCCTTCTTCCAGTGGATTGAAGTTGTTCTAATAGAGAAATGGAATCAGTCTCTCTATCCTTTCAGTCACTGGAATATTTTTATTTGAGACATTGTGAATCTAGAAGCACAGTCATCATGACAGAAATCAGAAGTAGACAATAGTAGTACACAATAGAAGTAGTAGACAATAGAAATCACTAGTAGACAATAGCAATGAATAGAATGAGATGTTAATCATCTTTCATGTTTGTACATTTTTATACAGCGTCAAAGTGAAAACATATTGCTATTGTTGCTTTTCATGGTTCTGATGTTAACATGGACAGGGAAGACCTCATGAGGATTCTTTTCCATGTCACAAGAAAGAAGGGTTGCTCTTTCTTTCATGAGTCAGGTTGCATATAAATGTTTTTTAATCCTGAAAAGTTAAAAGCATAACTCGGAGAAATTCCTTTTTGAACCATAGAAGCCTCCAACCATATAGCTAGTGGTTATGCTGTATGCCAGATTCTGGGAAGTGAAGTCAGAAAAATCAATTTTTCTAAGCTCTGCTAATAAACATTCTTATTAATATGTTATCCTTCTTCCTGGTCATTGCTCCATTTTCATTATATTCATGAATGGACTTCCCTATTTTTAGGGGGGGGGGAATTCTTTAGAACCTCTGTGAATCCTGAAGGAACAGCTGCTGCTTCAATCAGCAAAGGGAAAATAGTTCCCTTCCCCAGTGCTGCAATGGGTCTGCAAGGGGGTGGGCATTTATACTTTTCCTGTTATCTGCAAAGAAGCAGGAAAACTGTAAAATGAAAACATCTGGTATGCTGACAGGGCTTGTTAGTTCTGTCAACAAACCAGATGCTAATGGAGAAAGTAGCTTGAAGGCTTCTACCTCCGTGAACATGTGTCCCAAGCATTTGGAGGAAATTGGGATGCCATTTTTCTCAGTGATCTTTAAAAAATAGAATCCCCTGATAGGGGTTATAAAAGGATCACTGAAGGGAAAAGTTGGGGCATTCTAGCATCCATGAAATGTAGATGCTGTGAACAAAAAACAACCTGTGGGAGCTTGAAAGAGCTTGAATGTTGTTTATACATGCTCTGAGACAGTGAGGAATGTGCTGCTTTCATCTGAGTTTTTCCCTGCCTCTAAATTAATCTGCAAATAATTAATGAAATTAAATGTTCTTGTGCATGATGAACTGCTTTAACTACTTTGCTGATTAATTTTTTGTCAGCACTATTTTACAGCCAACCAAGGAAATAACATCAGATGGATTAAGGCCAGGAGCACTGTTGCAATTACAAGGCAATCATCTTCATTTTTGTCTTGTGCCAGATATGTTTCTTATTAGTATTTGGAAAGCTATTTCGTGATCATTCCCCAAATTTCTCCTTTCCTGAGATAGCCAGGAACATCTTAAGGCAGGGATTTCCAACCCCCAACCTGCAGGCCTAACCCGGCCCACAGTGGCCACCTGGGCACCTCTAGACCCACCACCACCACCAAAAGGTGCGATGCATCACTTACCACAGTGGCGGCAGTGGCTGCGGTGGTGGTGGGAGCAATGTGGTTTTTCTGGTGTTTTACACAGCTTCTGCCGCTTCCCAGGGTGGTGGGAGGATTTTCAGAGCATGTTTGCTCTGGTTTGGGGATTTTCCAAGCCTTCTCTGCTGCACTTCGGCAGCTGAAGAGTGGCGGTGGATGGTTGTGTGCTGGGATCCCAGGCACTGATGTAAGCTCCACCTGGCACCGGAAGTCATCCACCACCACCCTCCAGCTGCTGAAGTGCTACAGAGAAGGCCCAGAAAATTCCCAAACTGGAGCGAACATGTTCCAAAAAGTTTCCCACCACCCTGGATGCAGCGGAGGCTGTGGAAAACCCCGGGAAAACCATGTGATTCCCACTGCCACAGCCAATGACGATGATTATGACCCAAACATAAGCAGTGGGTGCAGCCATGCCTCCAACCCCCACAGCTGAGTATGATGGTGGGAATTGGCCCCAGGTGGGAAAACATTGGGAACCCTTGTCTTAAGGGAACAACTGCTCTATTGAGAAGCCTTAATATTATTGTATTGCTCCTGCCTAGTGCTACCTAGGCAGTGGTGGGCTCCAAAAAAATTTACTACCACAAAGTATAGTTTTCAATTAAATGAAATATATAGAGAGGTTTGAGATATAGCTATTAATGATAAGTTAACATGTAACAAGGAAAGAAATGGTAAAGTAAGAATATTTTATACATATTTTTATAGAGGGATGTGTATCTTCTGAATATCTAACAGGAGTCTTACATCATCACTAGGTGGGAATTCCCCATTGACTCAAACAATTTGCAACCCATGCTCAACGAATCACTATCTCTTTATCATGACACCATGTATAAATTATTGCCATGTAGTTCCACTTTTACGTTTTAGAAAGTTGCCTTAATCCACAAAAGCTCATATTAAAATATAGAAATAAGTCTTTAAGATGCCACAACATATTTTGTTTACTTTTGTTTCTTGCCTAATATGTCTGCAGACACATGGAAAGATCTCTGATGACCAAATTGTCACAGAACTCAAGCAGAGGCATTTGAAAACCCAACAGGTTGTGGTTTGATTTTTTTATTTTTGCAATACCCCTACTGAAGACAATCTTTGATGCTAAGAAAAATCCCTTTTCTTTCCTTTTTTCAACACCTGCCATTCAAAAGGGCATACTTATTTGGAATACTGGGAATACAGTATTGGGATTCAAAGAGTTTGATAAAAAAATTCTCCACTTATTCAGCAATTCTATAAATTAATTATGAATCATCTGACACACCTTCTTTCATATAATATGAATCTATTTCCAGTTCCACTGGGTGATCTCAAGCTAAACTAATTATGTAATTTTTCCTCCAATAATGTTTGTGGGTTCAACCATTCTCCCACTAGAGAAATCAAGATGACTCACAACATGAGCTATAAACAGATATAGTTAAAAATAAAATACAGTAAGCCATAATAAAACAGAAATAGTTTACCATATCAAAAATAAGTAATGTATGGAATTAAACAATCTCAAAAACTACACACACCTGAGGGGAAGGGCATCACAGCCTCATCCCATTAAAATGCCTTTCCTTGGCAGCTTGTGAATGGGCAAATGCTTGCCAGTTGTTTGCTGGAAGAAGACCAGCCTGGCATCCCTTGGAAGACCAAAAGTAATCATGAAATGGGTCCTTTATTGTTTCCTTACTAAATATGGCTTTGGGGCCAGTAGAACAGGAAGAGACCCCTCAAGATCCATCCAGGTTCATATGGGGACATACAGTTCTTCAGATAGATCCTAAAGCCAAATCTTATAAGCTTTTACAAGCTATGACATCTATTTTAATTTCCACCAAGAAACAGAGTGGAGCCGCCAGTGAGAGGGGTCTGTGTTCTCTATAACCAGCTCTAATAAAGAGTGTTCCATGGAGTTTGGGGCTTGCTAAAACTTCAGGACACCATTCAAAGGCAGCCTCCATGTACTGCACATTAATCTAAATAGCTATAACCAAGAACATAACACATATCTCCAGGAAAGGGGAAATAGCTCTCAGTATAGCTCTACCTGGGCAAAAGTACCCCCAGCACCATCAAGGCCTAGACATCCAGGTTAAGGGCTAAAACCAAGACTGTCCATAAGCTGCAAATCTATGTTTTCGGGGCATCTGGCTCTAATTCACTTTGGGTTTCTTCCTGCTAGTTTTTCCTGCTCTTTGCTTTTAGAGATGTACCATTAGGAAATTATCAGAAATTTAGAACTTAATTTGTTCATAATTTCAGTTCAGTTCATATGATTTTGTTTGGCTCTTGATATCACTCATTGCTGGAAGTCATATGTCCTGTTACATATGTTGAGATGAATATAGGTTTATGAATTTGGCAAGCCTGGCCATCTTTTAGTTTACATTTCCAAAATCTCCTTGTTTTGCTATTACTAAACTGCAGCTGACAAAAATAATGCCAAGTTGAGAGCCTCCTGTTTCTCTTTCTTTCAAACACAGTATTTTCAAACTGTTCTTTTGATGTGGAAAAAGAACCACACTATATATCTCAGATGACTTCTTCCTAGCTTCAAAATCAACAATAAAGCACTTATTTGTGTGCAAGGTGTATCAGACCCTTGTCAGTTACCTAGTTGGTGATACACTCTCCCAAGCTGAGTGTGACTAAAAATGCTGGACTAGAGAGAGCAGTGTTTTGTTCAGCTGGACTGATGCTAAGTTCTTATTTTCTTCAGCCCCTTGCCCACTTGATTCCTTTATTATGGACAATGAAGATAACAGTGGCAACAAGTTATGATGGCTTTCTGTTACTACCAGTTACAGAAGCAGTAAGTTCAGTTGCTAAAAGGAGAAGCAACAAGGTACTATTGCTCTCATGTCTGGGTCAGAACAGAATGGTGGCCTTTGTGTAGATTATTTTATCTCCCTTAAAGAAGAAGTAAATGAATACACAGACTTCCAAGCTAGCTTCTGAAACAAAAGTATTTTTTATTTAACCTTTAACCACATCCCAATGTAATATTTTAATCACAATATTTACATAATATTTACACATAATGTTAACAAGAATAAATACATTTAAAATTGCTAAATCTGTAAAACATTAAAATATCTAATTTTCTGTTTCCCCCCGTATCTAATAAACTAAGAGTTATGTAAATGTGATCCCTTCCTTCTTTCGTTGCTTTCTTCCTACTCTTTTTCCTTCTTCAAGTGGTCTAGCTGTCTCTGCATAGTGTATCATATACAGTGATGGGATGTAACAGGTTCACACCAGTTCGCCAGAACCAGTAGTATTTATTTATTTATTTATTTATTTATTTGCTCATATTTCCTATCCCGCCCCAATCGGGTAAACCCGACTCTGGGCGGCTTATAGCATGGATCACATTCCAGTGTCCCAGAGAACTGGTAGCAGCTTTTAGGGGAACCACCTTCGGGGCTTACCTTTTCACTGGTTCCCCCACTTCACATGCGTGCCAAGCACTTGGTGTGCATGCACGCCTACAGTGCTTGGCGCGTATGCACAGCCTCCTTGCTGTCCTCCCAAGCGGGGAGGAGGAAGACAAGCTGCTAGTCTAAAGCTCCCTATAGCCTGCTCCCCAGGGTAAGTGACTCACCTTTGGATGTGGTGTGTCTGTGTGTATTTTAATGTGTATTTAATACCTTTATCTATATTGATGTACTACCACAGTTCCTAAAAAGGCCTGGTGGCCTGGCTTGGGGTTTTAAGCAAAGTCTTGGAGTTACCTCATCAATAAGCTACACCTGTGCTGTTCCAATTGCTGTTCCAATTGGAGAACCCTTAAGGAGGTACAGCTGCTTTACATTTACATTAAGGCATATTATCCTAGAGAACAGGTACAATGACCATATCCATCTTGCAACATGGTACTGGCCAGACACTTATGCTAACAGGTAAGTGATGGGTTTGTGTTTGGGGTGGGTGGGTGGGTGGGTGTATTTTAACATAATTTTTATTTTATTTATTTTATTTATTTATTTACGGGTTTGTGTTGAGGGGGTGGGTTGAGGTGTGTGTGTGTGCTTATTTTATTATTTTATTTTATTTTATTTTCCTTTGGCCATGCCCACAACATCGTGACATCATATTAGCTCCGCCCACACTGTGATGACGTCACGGTGGGGTAGTAAATTTTTTGATATCCCACCACTGAGCATATATACAAGCTACCAACTTAAGGTCTCTATTTTTTAAAAAAAATCATTAGTGAGTTGACAGAAATAGTAAAAGGTCACATCTTAGTTGCAAGCCAGTAATTCTATGAATTATTCCTTTTATCTCTGATGAGTACTGCTTTGTCTTTGGGCATGCCCCACTAATGAAAAATTACTAGTTTTCTTTTTCACTGTTTCACTACTGCAGACTGAAGCTTCTTTTAAGTTTTGCTTAATTTGGAGGCATGTCATCTTTATATCATTTTCAAAAAGTTTCAAGAAGCATCAAAATGGAAATACTGTACTCTGTACCTTGTAATCATGCCAAACCTACTCCATTTGACTCTTTGATACCCAAAATTTATCTGTAATCTTCCCTGAACTTGCACAGTCTTATTTACACTTCCATGCATGTTAAAGTCCACTGAGCATAAAATGGGAACCCATATATAAGTTGATATACACAGAATTGCATTATTTTGTGCAATTAGACTTGACCTGGATTCTCTTCAAACCTTTGATCCAGTCGAAATGTAATCTGTAGAGGTATTTTCTAAAGGAATCATAGTCAGCAGATTCCTTCCCCCAATATTTTGTCAAAAGATTTAAGGAGGTGTCAAAAAAAATTAGGGGATCGTGCTGGTCTGGAAAATTTGGGACTTTTGTTTTGAGGTTGCTCCATGGAATTGACTGATACTTTTCCACTCCTTATCTTTCACATGTAGTCAATTCAATAATTAGCAAATTAATTTTAAAAAAGTCCAAACTTCTGCACGGTTCCCAAATGAAACGATAATGAGCTGATTTAATATTCTTCTTCCATAGATAGCTAGATAGCTATATGTTCATGATATGGTTCAGAATCTAAATTTACTTGGAGTGAAGCTTAGCTAAGGTATTTGTTCATTTTTAAACCCACCTGGTGGGGGGGGGGGTTAAGTCCAAAACTTGTCACTCCACCCATGGATCACCTGCTTAAAACAGGAGTTCTCAATCTTTTAAAGCCGGGAGCTGGGTCATACTCACTCAGACAGCTTGGGGGGCTGGACAGCCATTTTGCCCTTCCTCCACCACATGGCACTTCCTGGTGTGGTGGTGGTGGTGGTGGGCCACATGAAATGGTGCTGTGGGTTGCATCCAGTCCACAGGGCACAGGATGAGAATCCCTGGCTTAAAGCAATGCAGTTTTGCTTCAGCACCGTAGAAGTTAAAAAATTCATTGCAGCTGCTTTTCTATCAGATGATCTGGAGTGACAGTGGGGTTACAGTGCCCAGCTAATGGAGGATGGATTAGTGTAAAGGCAGAAGCTGGACCAGGAGTAAACTGCATGGCTCCCATGAGGAAGGAAGGAACTGTGTCTACCTATTGAAGGCTGAACTGTAGTTGATGGCGCTGTGTTTTACCTTTTGTTCCAAATACAAATATGTACAAATACTAAAAATACTTGGACACAAATTGAATTGGATGGGCTGAAATTTGTCTTGAATCAAATTAGTTACAGTTTTAAAAGACAAATAATTCAGAACAAAGTGAAGTAAATGATATTCATATACCCATACATTTATGTGTACACAAATACATACATATCTGTATAGTGTGTATGTATATGTACACCTGTGCATAGTTCTTTGTCTAGAAGATATCTGCCAACATTTATATTACACATTTGTGGAACTGAAAATATTTTTCTAGGTTATTTCTTTTTTCAAACATTTTTCTAAAAAGACATTTAGACCTTGCCTTACCTCTGAAGAGTTCTAGATGACTTCAACACAAGTGGTAATGAAAAAAACTAATTCTATAGATTCCATTATCACAAAGGTGGTACAGGGCTCTTTAAAAATATCCTTCCAATGTGCCACATGACATTACACATGAAAAAAGTGGCACAGAACAATGTGACAGCAGTTAAATATTTAAACAGAGACGGGTCAAAATGCTGATCTAAGTTGTATATTGAAGTACAAAGGAAGGTCCTTCACCAGTTTTCACAAGGTTTTTAAGGAGGAGGTGAGAGAGACCCCTCTTAGAACTGAAGTGGTGTTGCGGCCCTGATCCAGAACCTACTTATGGCTCCCTTTCTGTTCACCTAAACCACAAAAGTTTCAACACAACTTCACATGTACAGCTCTGCAAGGGAAAAGAAGGGAAGGAGTGAAAAAGTAGAAGCTGAAATGTAGGTCATAGCTGTAAAGCTGAATGTTAATTTTTTTTATTTATTCAAATTTAATGAACCCCACACAATACACTTAATGTTTACTTTGCTCATCGTTGATTCTAATTAACCTTTCGTACTCTCCCATGTCTGACAAATGTAGAGAACTGCAGTGCTAAGTACTTTCCCACCCATGATTGACTTTAATTAACTTGTTCCAGACTTGAAGCCATGGTATATTTGGAGAACTCTCACTTCACTGCCTTCTCCCAGATTTACCTATAACTAAAAAAAGTACAGTCAAACCTCACATAAAGAGTGCCTCACTTAAAGAGTAACTCGCTTAAAGTGCAGAATTTTCTCTGAATATTTGCTTCGCTTAACAAATAAAACCAACCAAAAACTCGCTTAACAAATAAATCAGGTTTCACAATCCCCCCCCACACAATTGGTTATTTATAATGGTGTTTCACTTAAAGAGCAAACTCGCTTAAAGAGCAATCCTTTGGAACACATTATGCTCTTTAAGCGAGGTACAACTGTATTAGAATGCTTGTTCCCTTCCTTCTGCTGGGCAGAAGGGCAGGGTGAACTCTGTGTTGTGTGGAGCAAGGAAGTGCTCCCATTGGGCTGTTGGGTGGAGGGATGTGCAAAACTCTGTGCTGGGGTGACTGCACAAGTGCCCACAGAGAGGGCTCCGAGTGCCACCTCTGGTATGCATGCCATAGGTTCACCACCTATATCCCTATATCAAGTTTATGTCTTAACACAACTTGGAACTCCTTAATGATGTTGAAGTGTTTAGTTTTGAAATTCAAATCCTGACAAAAATGCAGGAAGGTCAACAAAAGCATGCAAGTAATGAAAAATACATTATAGGAAAAGAAAGGTAGAATATATGTGGCAATATATTAAAACTGCATCACTTCCAAATTTTTATTCAGAGCTATTTTAAAATCCATCTTTTAATTGTATGATTGGGAAAGTTATTTACTTGTTACAGGTAAACTGCAATGGAAATTTTACTTCCTAAGGACCTTGTCCATTTGACTACAGAGGGTATTATTCCTGAATAAATGTACAGTGAAATGTGAACTGTAATATTACTTTTCAAGTCCAGCTAGATGTAGCATTTGGCTTGCATCTAAAAGTGCAGCTCCCTTAAATGGTGAAAGACATTTGTTTGTCCTACCACAATCTTTTCTCATCATTCTATTTTGCAAATTAACTTGATTAATTTTGACATCGGTCATTGAAAAGTAGACACAAGTTTAACTCTTGTGTCTAATTGCCGAGCCACCAGTGGTTACATATCTGAGAATATCCTGTCATTGGGGAGGTAGCTATGCTTTATCCTCCTAAATGTGAGATGTAGCTCAAATCTAATTTGACCCTTCCACTCATTTCTTAGGAAGGTCATCCTCATTATTTTTATTTCCTCATGGTGGATATAGTTTTTTAAGTTGCACAGATCACACTATATTATGAAAAGGCTTATTCCTGCAAACATGTAGTCCTTGAATGTTAACATTTATAATGTGTGCCTTTGTGAGCCAAAATATTAATTGGAAGAGAATTAAAGAGTTTGAATCAAATTACAGCTTTCATTGTAGATCATCATGATATCCAAAGATATTGTGGTCAGAGTTCACCATCTGTGAAACGGTCATCATTTTCAATGTTTAATACTTGTGGGAAGGTTCTTGCCTACCAGAATCCTAAACTTATTTTTCCTTTAAATATAACTACAGCCAGACTAACAATCTATGCAGTTATTAAAAGATTTTGCCCATTACATAGTTAGATCTGTGGACATTTTGTAGACATGTGCTACTGTAAAGGACTTTCAATTAACTATTATAGGTTACTTGTTTAATAATGCATAGCTAGTTGGAACTAGGTTGTTTTTGGGCACAAACAAATGTTTCACAGGAAACTTACCACAGCTAAAGCACAGGTTCACTTCCATGGGTTATTAGGGAAAACTGTGTTATTCATGGTAAATAATAGAGAAATTATAGGCTACAATGCATTACTGTATTCATTGCAAAGTATATTATCCCAATTAATTAGTTTATAAATACTAAGAATTTCTGCTTTGGGAAAATAATATCTGCATGTTATTTATTTTGTTTTCAACTTTGTGTTTAATGAAATGGTATATAGAGAACTAGTAGCTCCATGGGATATATCATATTGGGGGGGGGGGTGTCTACCATGTTAAAAACATCTACATTTATGTCACATCAGGATCAATTTAAAGATTTGTTTACAAAATATGGTATTTTGGCTACCAAGTGGTTTGTTTTAAACCATAGTCCAGGGAGCATTTATTTTACTTGCATTTGTGTAAAATACATCAATTTGGGTTGGGTGTCCATGTGTGTTGCTGTTTACCTGGGGTTTCCCCCATAAACTTGCAGAGGAGTTCCAGGTGATTGGTGGAGATGGAAACCAGCTGATCATTAGCATTCCCACTGCCGTTGCATATCATGGCCACATATCAGTTATGGATTATCTCTGCTGGTAGGCTGGAGCCCACCTTCATAGCTGCCATGGATCACTTTTTAAAATATTTATTCAAAGTGCTATGCCACATCAAATACATATTTTAAAATATTCACAGCAGCAGTGGAGACGGACTCCAGCTGATTGGCAGTAGCCCATCTCTGCTGATTATGGTGATCTGTGGTGGCAGTGGAGATGCTGCTAATCAATTAGGTCTGGTTTTTGCTGATCAACTGTGGCCGATCACTGCTGCCACCAGAGATCACTGCTACCAGTCAGCCCAGAAAGGCTCCAGATGTTCAGCAGAGACCAGCCCCAAAGTACTATAGAAGTGCACATTGACTCAATTTTTTTCTACTCTCTTCCCGTCTATTTAGCATTCCATTTCTGTAACATTGCTTATGCATGAAAAAGTTCCCTTTTGACACAAAGCTAGTATCCCATTTAATAATTAAAAACTTCCCCAGCAATCCCTCATTCAGCCATCCCTAACTAGAGATATCTTCAAAAGTATTGAAGTAAAATTCACATCATATATGAAACATAAGCAAGCATGCCAACTCAAAAACCACTTGACCAAAAATCGAGTTAAAAACCTCCCATTTGGGCACAGCATTTTGGGCAATGTAACTGCACCCTTGGTTGCATAGGTATATTATATATGGTGGTGGTTCCTGCCTCTATACTGTAAAGTAACTTGTTGGTTTAATCTTCTTTTAACATTTTATTCAAGAGTAAACAAAACAGAATAGCAAAAAAGGCAAAAAATGTTGTGGTGCCTTAAAGACTAACTCCTGTATTTAAATGTGAGCTTTCATGGACCAAGTCCACTTCATCAGACATAAGACTGAGGCCTCATGGCATCAATTTATACATTTTTTTTGTATTATTATTTTTTCTGTTCTTTTTTTTTTTTACTCTCAGATATGTTTGCACAGACTAACACAACTACCACTTCAAACATTTTAACATTTTATTGTTTTATTACCTTTGCTGACATCTTGACATATTTCTTGACATACTTCTAGAGAGAGAATGCCAGCCAAATAATAGATTTTTTCTGTGTTGGAAGGTTTCAGACAGCCAGTAATAGTCTTGCATTGTTTCAGTAAAAGCTGCATCCATTTGTTTAGGATGTGCTGCTTTATACTATATGACACTAAGTATATTCTGTTGTGGAGTAGCACAGGGGCAAAGCTAGAGTTTTTTGTTTTGTTTTTTGCAGCATCCCAATTTGATCCAGCCTATTTATCATAGAATAAGCAAAAGAGACTACGTTATAATTTTGTGTCTTTGTTCAAGTTATTGATGATAAAAGCCTAGAAATATATCCCAGATTTAATTAGTTCTATTTTACATTTTGACACTAATGTAGATTTGATTATCCTCTAAATGATCTACTATGCTTATCTTTAATGCAATCAAATGACTCTAATTGTTGGCAATTAATCAGAAGTCTGAAAATTGAAGGCTTTAAACAAACCTAATTTCAATGTGCAGAAAACCTAAAGACTTCATCATTGAGTGCACTTATCTAAGCAAGAAGGGCAAACTACTATTTTCAATTAGAACACAAAAGCATATTTCAATTTTGTTAAATATGACAACACTCCATCTGGAAAATTATGTTTCATTGATTTATATAGGTTTAAATACACAGAGATGTTATAAATAAGGCACTTAGTACATTGGGAAAAGGTTGGTAGGATTCATTAGCTCTTAAGCTTATTTTACATTTTTAAAAAGTTTCATTATCTTTTCAAGTGATTCTTCTCATGATCTGCCCCAAGCAGAATAGTCTCAATATTGACATGCTATTCGTTTTTCGTTTTCCACCCATGTTCCTTTTATTTTTCTAAGCAAAAACCTGTCTCTGCGTTCCATTTTTCTGGAACACATAAGATACAGAAAAGGAAAGAAACCCTCAAGGTTCCTCTACTTTGGTCTGTAGAAATAACTATAGAGGTGTTGAGATGAATCAAGTGGTTTGACAGAACAAAAGTTCAGTGAATACAGGCACCAAATAAGCCTGATGATTTATGAGCTGTGTAGGAAACTTACCACACTCTCCTTGCTTTGATAAATTTTCTCTGCTCACTGAAACCTGACTCACACTTAAAGAGCTCATTTGCAAATGTTGTCAGAGATGTGCTAATAGAAAATTATTCTGGTTACCATTAATCTTGAATAGCTAACTGCTTTACTACTTTTATTTCACATGTTAGTCATTGAACATGAAGTATAGATTTTCCACATTATTAGTGTAAGAAGTCCTCCTCTTTATTAAGGGACATGATATGAAATTCCTTGTTTTTGAAATATAGTCTCATCGCTTTTCACACTGGTCTTTTCATCCCCCTGTCTTTGAAACATGGAGTAATACAATTCTGTCAGGGAAAAGATGCATTGAGTTCTTTTAAGAGCTGTTAGGTTCCTTGAAAATCTTTGTGCCTGGAGTTGCAACACATGAAACCTAATGCTGTGTTTGTAAGGTCTCTTTCTCCCCTGCCACCACTACCTTATTTAACCTTCTGTTTCTGAATAAAAGAGGACGTGTTGATTAAGAGCCACTGTATAGCAGAACAGGACACAGGTCAGAATTCAGGAAGAACATTTCTGCAACAAGCTATGTAATAAAAACTGGATATGTTTAGTCAATTTAACCTACTGAGGGTATATGCATTTACATGATATCAGTTTTAGCCACTTTCTACATTATATGTAAAATTCCAAAGGAGCAATAAATTGGTCAGATGTCTGTTATAATACAAAAATGTTTGGGATGAGAATGAGTCTTCCCACTCATCCTCCATTTCATGTGAATGCCAAAGAATCCTTATACTGTATACTGCTATCATACCTAAGTAGCTGTAGACTTGGGCATTAATATCTTGCTTTGGACCTGGTAGAAAAGTAGAACAGTTCTGTTAGACTAACCCTAAAACAACACTTCAGAACAAGTTGCTCTTTCTGAATTTAATTCCATCTGAGGACAGTGGGAAGATGTGATGGTAGAAGTACTGTAACTGCCCACAAATCTGGCATGACCACCTGGAATCCACTGATGCAGTACACTAACTCTGTCCCTGATCATATCTGGTAGAAGAGGGATGCAGCATCTGCCACAAGGCTCTATAGCAGTGATGGCGAACCTTGGCACTCCAGCTGTTCTTGAACTTCAATTCCCAGATGCCCTGATCAGCTGGAGTGCTGACTTGAGCTTCTGTTAATTGAAGTTCAAGAACACTTGGAGTGCCAAGGTTCGCCATCACTGCTCTATACCCTAAATCCAGCTGCCGGGATAGATCCACTGAATGACATGATGAATGATGAATCAGAATTTATGCCAATCCCACTGATTCAGTGCTTTTGCCTCTAATTGGGATTACCACTCCAAACACCACAGCTGTAGATCCTGGAAATCTAAACACACATAGTGACTTCTCTCTGTGCCATGATCCCTCCGTCAGGAATAAGGGCAATGCCACAATTTAACATTTACTCTACTGAGCCCAAATTAGCGGAAACAACAATAGCAACAGTAACAACCGATGAACCACAGCATTCTGAGCAGTTAGAAAATATTAAAAATGACAACTGCCGAATTAGAAAAATTGTCTATCTCTTGGATAAGTAGATAACTGTATAAACAAAATCTGATGTTATTTATTTTTCATTCTTGCTATCAAACAGAATTTAATACTGAAGTACGAGCACTCCCTCCTCCTGAGCACATGCTTAAGCTAGTCTTGATATGCCTGAGGCCAGGCAGACATTTCCAAATACTTGGCCACATCCATTGGCTGGCAATGACGGAGCACTGGAGATAAGAAATGTGCCACTTGATTCGTCTTTGTGTATCGAACCTCTTCAGCCTTGACCCTTCCAATTCCTACTTGAATTGGTATTCTTTTGGTGCTGCATATTTCAAACATTTGTGAGAGACAAATGCACTGAACCATTCAAAAAACTGAAGAGCATGTAAAACATACACCTCTAGACCACCTTTGCATCTTTGATCAAAAGGCTATCTGTATTCCATGGCAACATATTTTGCATGTTTCCTGTATTATCAATAACATCAAAAAATTCTATTATTGGAGGGTGGGGGAGTTAAGCTGTATTTTTTACATCCGTTCCCATAGCTTAGAAAATTTGTATGCAGCAAGATCATTTCTTCAGAGCAGAGAAAGCCTTTAAGACAGGCCTTTAAATCATGCAAATATGCATTCCTTCTCTCCAGTCAAATAAATTAGCATTTCCTACACAGAGCCTGTCTGTCTCTTTGGCATTATGCCTCTTTCATATATTCATGATGGATAGTAAACCCCTGTAAAATATTAATGCCCCAAACGTATCAAAATTCTGAACCTAAAGAGAGCGATAATGTCAATAGGTGCCTCTTGACGACACAGACTGAATGACATCAGTTCGGCTGTACTTGTTTCTAATTCTACATGCCAACATCCAGAATAAGAGCAGTTTATGATTTCTGAAGAGATAAACACAGTATTGGTCTAGAACGGTGGTTCCCAATTAGTTTTTTCTACGTACCACTTCAAGAAAGACCTCAAACTTGCATACCCCTTATTGCAGGAACGTTAAATATTGCGTACCCCTTATTGCAGGAGCATTAAATAAAAAATGAAATCAGGTGTATTTTATATTTATTATCATCAAAAGACATTCTAATGACAGAGAACACATGTTTCATTAATGTGACAAGTGTGCACGTTGACAATGACGAGCAAATAGGCGGGAACGGGGGCGGACGCGATCGGGTGACGTGAGACGCGGGAGGCACGGGAAAAACCACCGCCGAGGGAGAAAGTGCTTGATGCATACGATTGACTTACCTACTGATCGTTTAATTAAATTGAATAATTTTTTGGCAATTGTTATTGCATTATTGTTTTTTAAGGATTTAATATTTTAGTTAAGAGATTGCTGCGCGTAACCCTTGATGCAATCTTGCGTACCCCTGGGGGTACACGTACCACTAATTGGGAACCACTGGTCTAGAAGATATGCACCTTGTTCCTCTCATGAGCAGAAACATACCCTGTAAGTGAGGCACGCTTTCTAGGTAGAGTACTGCTGCCTTCAACTTTTCCCAGCTTTCGCTTTCTTTTCCAGAGAATCTTGCCATCTCATGATGTACTAAAGTAGGACAGAACTCAATGTTATCATTGGTGCCTCCAGAGATAGTTTAAGGCTAGTTTGGGCCTAGGCCCCACCTGTTTGTCTTTCTGGCTAAAAAGCAACAAAACCAACACTTAGCCTGAAGATTTAAGATTGGATTTAGGCAGTGGTGGGATGTCAAAAATTTTACTACCCCACTGTGATGTCATCAAAGTGTGGGCGGAGCTAACATCATGACATCATGATGTAGTGGGCAGAGCCAACGTCATGGCATCATGATATTGTAGGCAGGGCCGAATAAAAAAATTAATAAAAATAATAATAAATAAAATAAAATAAAAATAAGCACACACACACACCCCTCAACCCACGCACCCACCCACAACACAGACCCGTAAATAAATTAATTAAATAAATAAAAATACATTAAAATACACCCACCCACCCCAAACACAAATCAACCAGAGCTTTTAAACCAGAGCTTAAAGCTTATTCTGGCTAATCTTTCTCACACTAGGTCAGATGGAAGGAACTACAGAATGAAATCACCACAAGATGGCTTCATTTTGGCACTTTTCAACAGTTAAAGAAGTTAGGTACTAAGTCTTTGCCTAACCAGTTCTCTAGGATAATATGCCTTAATGTAAATGTAAATCAACTGCACCTCCTTAAGGGTTCTCCAATTGGAACAGCAATTGGAACAGCACAGGTGTAGCTTATTGATGAGGTATCTCCAAGACTTTGCTTAAAAACCCCAAGCCAGGCCGCCAGGCCTGCCAGCCACCAGGCCTTTTTAGGAACTGAGGTAGTACGGCAATATAGGTAAAGGTATCAAATACACATTAAAATACATGCAGACACACCACATCCAAAGGCTGCTTGGGAGGACAGCAAGGAGACCATGCATACGTGCCAAACACTGTAGGTGTGCATGCACACTAAGTGCTTGGCACGCATGCGCAGTGGGGGAACCAGTGAAAAGGTAAGCCCCGAAGATGGTTCCCCCCAAAAGCTGCTACTGGTTCTCTGGGACACTGGGAAAAGTTACTACCTGTTGTGACGAACTGGTGCGAACCTGTTACAACCCATCACTGAATTTAGGGCATAGAGGCCTGAAAGGCATTTGTGCAGTTGGAACACCTGCATCTAAAAAACCTGGATGTGATTCTTGCATGCCAAGGTATTTGAAGGAGTTATTGTAGACAAGGTGTCCTTGTGCGTACACATAATTTTTTTTACCTTTCCCCCAATGTATCCATCTTTGAATAAGTTTTGATGAGAGACTTGTGTTACATAATTTGGCCACATACAAAAAGGAATGCTGTACAGGAAGCATGAATTAGTTTTAAAAAGCAAACTACATGAAAGATTTGTGACCAAATCTCCTCTCAACCATTAAGCTAACCTATTAATCATGAGCTAGTCATCAGCTAATGTCTTAAACTACTTAAAGGGGCTGTTGTCAAAATAAAGTTGAATGCATTGATCTCCCTGCAGAAAAAAATAGTATAACCTAATTGTTAAAATAGCTTTAGCTTTTAGCCATTAAAACAGAAAGAAATGCAATGACTAAATCCAGTAGTTGGTCCCAGCTAGAGTAGGGCCACTAAATCAACAGGATTTAAATAAATTTTGATTTACCAAAGTTCTATTAATTAAATGGGTCTCCTCTAGTTGGGACTAATAAAAATTCTTTCTTTGTTCCTAGTTCAAGAGTAATAGTAAATAATTGTTCACCTTATTACAGTTCAACAAAGTAAGGCTTGGAAAGTGCTGCTCAGCTATTCCTGAACAATATCATTAAAAGTCACTCTTTAGAAATCAGGACAATAAGTGAAACCCTTCAAATGTAGCTTTGATCTGTTACTCAGTTCAGGTAGCCATCATTGGTAGAGAATACTGAAAAGTGTTCTCCACCCCCTTCTTCTAGCCAAAGAAGGGGGTGAATAATACTAGACAGTGTTCATCTTCTAGGGGTGCCCCAGGGCTGTGCAGCTTACCCAAGGCTATGCAGGCTGGCTGTACTCAAAGGAGATACAATGAGGAATTGACCTTTCAATCTTTGGCTCCACAGCCAGATGTCTAAACTGCATTAGTGCCACTCTAAGCCAGTTCTGACTTGACAGTCTATAATATGCACAATTTTGGATATACTTACATGGCATAACATTTCCAAATAAAGTTATGTTATGCTCGCCATCATGAATCCCTCTAAGGTTTCATAGAATCCTCCTGCTCATAAATGAAACTCTCAGCGTGTCTCTTTTTAAAGCACAATGAGCTAAAATGCCTGTGTCATCTTACTCTAATCTCTTCGCATAAATAAAATCATAGGAGACAGTTGAATGGCTACATTTTATAGGCCTGGAAGAAATGTGAGTTGAATAAGCAAGAACCATGTGTGTAAGGACATGTGCCTACTCTTCCAGAATATTCAGCTGTAAGTGTGCACATGTATGCACACACATCTTAGTACATTTCTGTTTCCCAGCAATATCCACTGGGATTTCTGTTTCCTAGCTGCTAGTAGCATTTGGTAAACAACAAATCTGGAAAACAGGAAATGGCAATTTTCTTCTGCAGTATTAAACTCATTTGAGCTACAGATTAAAAAGTTGGGGTTTGTACAGCATGTGTTGTACACAGTTTGTGGACTGCTACATTATCGCACACATGTGGATAACAACAAACTATCTTCCATATGATACAATGCACACAATAGCCCTCAATGTGCACTGAGGAAGAGCTTATGTGCAAGAGGAAATGCTGTTGATGTGGCCTGATATTGGGTGGGTGTCATCTAGCCAGTGGTGAGCATCCAAAATATCATGACATTGCGGGTGGAGCCAAAGTAAAAAAATAAAATAAAATAAAAAATCATATAAAAATAAAATAAAAACACACTACATAAAATATCCCCCCACCTGAAACACAAAGAAAACAAACCCTAGTTCCTTACCTTTGCTGGAGTCAGGGACTCAGGGAACAGCAGGTAGGTGGCAGCAGCGTGGAGGCATGGCGGCACAGTGGTACAGTGGCGCGGCCTAGCCTGGCCTGGCCTAGCCAGGCCCAGCAGTGCAGCCTGGCCCGGCAGCACAGCCAGGCTCAGCCTGGCCCAGCCCGGTGGTGCCGCTGTGGGAGCAGCATTGGCAGTCGGCAGCGAAGGAAAGACCACCGCCACCACTCCAAGGATGACACTGTGCCCTTTCCGGGCAGCCGAAAATGGCTGCTCAGAAGTGTGCATGCGTCAAAATACCATTTGACACATGTACACTTCTATTTTTCAGTGTGTATGCGTCAAATGGTGTTTTGATGCATGCGCACTTCTGAGCAGCCATTTTGGGCTACCCAGGAAAGGAATCCGGAGGGTGGCTGGAGAGGCAACCGAACTGATTGCCTTGGGGTTTACTACCCCCCCCAGCAAACCCCTCCAGATTTCCGATACCAGTTGTCTGAACTGCTCCAAACTGGCAGCAGCCCACCACTGCATCTAGCCCTTTTATTTCTATTTTGTTTTTAGATTTGTTAATTTTAGCTTTGTATGTTATTATATGCTGGTGGCGTGTCTGACACAAATAAAGAAAGCATACATTTCCTCTTCCCTTGTTTAACTTTAAAGTGTTCTGTCTTGCTTGACAGAGTAGGATTACCAATTGCCTATTAGGACTTTGTGTTTGAATTGCTTTGGGCAGATAGTACTTGAGAATACAGGTGTTTTAACAGTGTCAGCTCCCATGACATTATAATGGAAATGTTTTCCACAAAGTGTTTATGTAGTGTGTGAAGTGCCCTAGATCCATAGTAATTTCTTTTCTCACCAGAATATTTCCTTGTGAGATTAAAATAATCTCATAGCTCAGAGCCAGAATGATATATCCCCAAATTGGTTGCTCCAGTCAGTGGATCCTTAGTAAAGGATTTAAACTTCTTGACACTATCTTACTACTCCAAGGCAGTGATGAAACTCAAAATAGAGGACATAGGGGGGAGGAACCAAAGTGTTTTGTGGTGCACTAATAATCAACATACTTATTATGTTCATGGACTACAGACCAGTGATGGGATGACAAATTTGTTACCACCACTCCATGACGTCACGACGTCATGGGCGTGGCCAATCTCATGACGTCACGACATCATGGGCGGAGCTGACGTCATGACGTCATGACGTTGTGGGCGAGGCCTTAAAATAAAAATAAAATAAAATAAAATAAATACACACACACACACACCCTCAACCCAACCCACCCACCCACCACACAAACCCGTAAATAAATTAAATAAACAAATTAAATTAAAATTAAATAAAAATACAACCCCAAACACAAACCCCTCACTTACCCCTGGGAGGGCTCGGCAGGGGCGGACGGCCACCATTATCGCCATCGCTGCTCTCACCGTTGTCGCCATCACCGCCGTTGCTGCCGCCGTCATCGCCGCCGCTAGCGCCACCGCCACCATCGCTGCCGCCGTTGCAGTCGCCGTCGTCATCGCTGCCGTCGTCATCGCCGCCCGGTGTTGCTGCTGGTGTTGTCGCCGCTATTGGTGCCTTCGCCGCTGATTTTTTTAAAAAATTGGAGCTAAAATGGCTCCGATTTACTGTGCAGGCGCAGAAACTCAATCTGCCGCATTGCTCATGCGTCAGATTGAGTTTCTGCACATGCACAGTAAAATTGGAGACAAAATTGCTCCAATTTTATTGCGCATGCGCAAAAACTCTATCTGACGCATGCGCAATGCAGCAGATTGAGTTTCTGCGCATGCGCAGTACATCGGAGCCATTTTTGCTCCGATTAAAAAAATTTTTTTTCTTTCGGTGAGGCGTCCGGAACCAGACGCCTCAAAAGTTAATTACCCTCCCGAAGAACTCTCCGGGATTGGTCCTACCGGTTCCAGGGAACCGTTTAGAACCGGGGACATCCCATCACTGCTACAGACTACTGACTGTGTATGTATTATAAGCCACACCTTATTGCTATCATTACCTAGAAACATATGACCTATTAATCACCATAAATTGAACAGTTTTGACCTATGATATCTGCCACTATTCACTTTATTGGGATCTCATTCTGGGATCAGTTTTCTCTCCATCCATCAGAGCCCTCCCATTTTCAAAATGCTAGGTTCCTTTCCTCCTCCTGAAGTACTAGGTGCAGAGAAATCTGTTTCAGCCATTCTAGCTGCACAAGTCTAGATCTGGTGCCTGACTCAGTAATTTACAGAATAATTAAGTTCAGCCAGCTCACTTGCACATAACTACTTCCGTTTTGGATTCTTCTGATTTGGATAAGGATCTTGGGAACCAAAAGAAACAAAAAAGAAGAAGCTGCATGCTGTATTTCTGACGCTATGAAACATCCTTGAAGGTGCTCTACATTTAACTCATCTGCTAAACCAAGTTTCCAAATGCATCCAAACACTGTAGTTAATTAGGCTGTCACTGTTTAGAAAGTTGTAGTTTTATATAATTTCGTGGATAGGGTGATGGTAGCTGGAAGGGGAAGAAATTTGCTCATTAACATTTAAGATGTATCTGGAGAAGGGAAAGTGTTGCTAAAATATGTACACAGAATCAGAATCTAGAGGCATTCTGTTTGCTGATTTCTATTTCATATATGGTATGTATAAATGTCTAGCAAGCTACTGGTCTGGCCCAGTGGTGTGCTGCCCCACAGGGATACTGGGACTCATCCTGTTGTGCCCCAGTGACTGGCACACCCCAGAGACAAGCAGAGTAATGGGAATGTATAGGATTTCTCCCCCAATCCCCCCAATAGGCAACCCCATCACTTCCTGTGCACCGCCCTCCCTTGGTGCCCAGCACACCCCTGGTCTGGCCTTTGTCTGATCATATTTAACATCAGCTTGAACCATCATAAACCTCACCGTACAATAGGCACCACTCAATATATTAAGATTTGAACAACATTGTTCAGAATGAAGACCTCTGATATAATCCTTCATATATCTATTCAGAAATCAGTCCACATGTCAACTCAGGATTCAGTTCTAGTTCTCATTCAGTGTAGCATCCGATGAAGCAGTCTCTTCTGCATATGGTTCAGTTTCACATGCTTCCATTCTTATGTTTGCCTTCCTTGTGTTTCCACATCAGTCAGTATGTCTGTGCAAATTTTACCTGAAATATTGTTGTTTAAGTTAACTAAAACATACACTTTTTGCTATGCTCTATTCAATGTTAAAAACCTTTGCACACATTTTCTAAGTCACAAAATTTAGAGAAATATGAAAACTGAGGGGTAATTACATTCTAACATATGCATCAGTTTAGACAGTACAGGTCAAGTTACTTCATTTACAAATGCAGATGGATAAAATCCTTGAGTGTCACGCATTGGGGGGGGGGGAACCTACTCTCAAGTAAAAAAATGGATAGAATTCTAAATTCACTAACCATGCTGAACCCATGAAATATACCTGTGTTTGACAGACAGTGAGAGGCTTACATCACTCAGCAGAATGAAGGAAAAATCAAACCTGAAACCTTAAGGGGCAAGCTATTAAACTCATTAGATTGTTGCACAAGAATTGACAACAATTGGGTAATGATGTACCTAGAGTATAGCTTTATGGCAGAGGGAATTATGTTCAATGTACATTCATAGCTAGCTGGCTTCCCAGTTATCAAACAAAAAACATTATAATATTCATCTAGCCTGAGTGTGCTTAAAATAATCTAACCAGTACTTCAAATTTAAAAAAAAACAGCGATTTTTTTTAAAGGGAGCTGTAAAAGAATTAATCATCTACTATAATTGCCCGGTAATTCCAGAAAGACAACATTTCCATAATTGTAGAAGTGAAACATATGGTAAGATATTATGAAATGTATATGTTAAACATAATAAGAAATATGCATACATTGCATCTCAATATCCATAAATATTAAGAATAGTAATACAGCTAGACTTATAAACAAGGATGTATGTGTAAAATATGCTTCCTTGAGCATTTTGTCAGTGAATAAAATGGCAGCTGCAATGTTTTCCATGGGATAGAGAGACAACGAGACAACAGTGTAGTCTAGTAGTTAGAATTTTGGACTGCAAACTTGAGAAATCTTGTCTCCATTGAGTCATGAAAGTCACTAGGTGTCCTTGGAGCAGACATATTTCCTCCACTAGACCTATCTTACAGATGTTTATGAGAATATTTTTGTTTTTGAAATAAACAAGCAAATATGTCATCTTGAGATCACGGGAGAAGAGTCAGGAAATAAAGGTAACTAGGTGACAAATTAACTAATAAATTGAATAGAGAACAGAGATCCTGGAATAATTTAAACATCATTGTCAGATATTATCTAAATCAATGAAAGATTTCCTTTGTTGTTCAATTTTCATCTAACTGCTTCATAGACCATAATAATAAGGGCTTAATCACAAAATATAATTAGAGTGGACAGACAGATTAAATTAGATGTTCTGATTCAGTCCATTAATTATTATTAATGTTTTATACTTAGATATTGTAAATCAGTATATTTTAAACATGAATGGAAACCTAAGTTGAATCCTATTGTATCACAATACAATATGTTGGTCTTACCATGTTACTTGCTTTGGCCTTTTTGCTAAAGGGGTAAACCTGGATCGATTAGTGAACAATTAAACCATATGGGTAAAACAAAACAAAGACAGAATAAAACCAAACAAAAACAAAAATACCATTGCAAATTAAAGACTTAATTTTATTTAAGTATGGACTGTTGTGGATTACAATCAACTGTCTTGGACCGGTTGAACACAATATCTGGGGCACAGATTTATGTACAGTGTACTTTGGGGGAGTAACACCAAATGAGAAGATGGAGAAGATGAGGCCAAGTAGAATTACAGTTACATAGTGAGACCTGGCAATGAGCTTGCAAAAGCTTTATTAACACAGTGGAAATAGCATTAACATAATTAGTGATCACTCAAGGTTATTGACAGTAGTGTCATGCTTATTTTGAATAGTCACCTTGTCCTATATGAAAGTCCTTGTCAGCTTGCTCAGATCTTTTCTAATGTGTATAATTACATGATCCAAACCTTATTGAATTGCTTACCATACATCTCTGTTAGAAAGAAAAACTAAGGCCAGAATCCTGTTGTGCTTTACTGTACTTGAAAGTCACATGATCAATTGTGCAATGGAGGGATATTATTTATTTATTACATTTTTATACTAGGTCGCCTTCGGTGAGGAGGGCAGTATAGAAATTTAAATAAATAAATAAATAAATACTGCCATCTGGGATATAAAATAACTATCTGGTGGCATCTGAGGGAAAGCAGACTCAAATCTGGCATAGCATATGATGGAGAGCTGGAAAGATCGCTAGCACTATCTACATGATAGTTATTCTGTTATTCTGTTAAACACACCGTGTAACATGATTCTGGCCCAAGTACCTGAAGCAGTCAGGCTAGTAGCAAAGGGATAGTGGCACATACATTAAGTGAGCTTCTCTGGGGGGAGAATTCCACTCCCTGAGTACTACATCTGTTTTGAGACAATGCTATAGCTTTTTTAAGTGATTGCTAAGAGTGATAATTGAGAACAGTACTAACAGTTCCCAACAAGGAACAGAATGCATCATATCTCAGAAAGGCATGTCATGGGCAAATCAGAATGATTCATAAGAAATATAGAAATGAATATGTAAAGAGAAGATTAGGAAAACAATAATATAATTTTAAAAGTATTCTAGATACTATCAGCTATAGCAATTGTGGTGAAATCTATCCATTGGATTGTCAATCATTTTTTAAAAATCAGTTTTGGTAATAAGTTCATCAGAAGTTAAGTTAAGAATTGTTAAAGGCAAATTCAAAAAGGTAGCATTTACATTATATGAGGAAAATATGCATTTCTGCTTTTTTATGTCTACTTTCTTAAGAATGATTGTGTCTGTTGTGTACTGTTAAATCACTGACAATTTACAGCAATCCCTGTAGGACTTGCAAGGTACATGACATGTTCAAAAAGTACTTATCATTGCTACTCCACCCCAGTGAGTTTTCATAGCCAAGCATATTTGAATCCTGACTCAAACTCCAGCCATGTAGAAGAACACCACTACAGAGCTGAATAGGGAAAATATCATGGGGGGGGGGGGTTGGGGTTAATTTCTTCACTGAGTTATTTTATTGTGTCAAGACATTAGGTAGCATTTTTTCCATCCCTACTTCAATAAATAAAGCTGTGTCTTATGGAAACACCAAGATCACTTTTATGTTCTTGCATCCAAAGGTAATGAGTCTATGTACAGCAAGTTGAACCACATTTTGCTCCATATCAAATCAGCCTAATAAGATTAGAAGATGGGGATGTGGGGAATTTTCTGGGAGAATGAGGGAGATAGAAAGTGTCACAAAGTTGATAGCTGCTGTTGCATTGAAAGCTATGGAAATTATGACATGATCTGAAATGGGAAGGGCATCTAAGTAGATACCATGTACAAATATGAAGCTAGTTTAAGTGTCTAAAGCAGAAACAGAGGAACAGAGATCAACAAAACAAAGTTTTAGGAACTGTTATGTTGCTAGAGCATTGATAATCTGGCATAATGATTTGATAGAAAAGTGGAGGCAAAAGAATCTGTTTAACCAAGTTAAAACTATGGATTGGCAAGTCAAATACTTTGTGCATATTTTATTTTCTCTGTACAGAGGTATTTTAGTCAACTGCACCTGTTTAGATGACTCACTGTGGTAATAACGGCTATGAATTTTTAACAATTAGTAGCAAGATTAGTTCAAGAAATATATGACTGCTGCTAAATCTCCCCTTTGAGGATTTCATATGTCTCAAAACTTAGAGAACAATTTTTTTAGAATTTTCACCTGATTAAAACAATGTCATGAGCCTCTCCATCTGTTCTTCCTCCTGTAGATGTCTCTTCTTCTAAGGCACGACTTAACCAAATTCACATTTTCATGAGGCTCTTAGAATATCATAATAAGCAGGATAAAAGGGGCAACCTGTGCAGAATTTTCTTTCATTTATGAGGCAATAATAATAATAATAATAATAATAATAATAATAATAATAATAATAATAATAATAATAATAATAATAATAATAATAATGTATTTCTTTCAGTTTTAGAACAGCAATATATACTTTGAGGAGGTAGAGAAAACCTAAAGAGCCAGTGTGATATAGCGGATAGACTGTTGATTTATGAGTCAGACCTGGGTTCAAATTCCTGCTGGGCCATGGATAGAAGTTGATATCACATAAGCACATCAATAGAAAAACTGGAAATTATTAAGGAGGAGAAAAGCCCCAGGAAAGTGATAGCCATGGAATTTCTCAGAGGTTCTTGTTTTGCAAGTATTGCTATTTCTTTTGCAGTATCAATAACACACATTCTCCCAGTAACAATATCTGTATGAATAAAGGAAACAGGAAAAGGGGACTCCAGACAATAATTGATAATTATACAACAGTTATCAGTGACAACAGTGACAATTTAAAACTACCCTTCCTAGCAGGACTTTTTGGATGGAAGAGCACTGTATATGGACGAGCGGCCGCGGCAAATGCTGTGGCCGCGCGCTTTGCCCCAGTGCCTGCCGAAGAGACGGGCCTGGGGACGAGCGCAGGGGGCGTGGCTAAGCGCTGCCCTTATAAGGGCGGCGCGCTCCCTGCGCTCGTTCGCCAGTCCCGTCTGACAGGCAAGCGAGCTGGGTCTGTTCTGGGTCTCCGGTAACTGCTGCGGCGCTTTCCTGGGCTTGGCCATCCGTATGTCCGTTCCTCTGCCCTTCAGTTAGGGCTTGTGTCGCCCTTCAGTTAGGGCTTGTGTCCCGCCCCGTTCTGTGTGTCGGCCTTCGGCCGCTTTTTCTGGGCCTTTTTCGGCTGGCGCTAGTTGCGGCCGCCATTTTGGGCGTCCTCTAGTTGCGCCCGCCATTTTGTTGCTTCTCCCTGGGTTCCCGATCTTCCCTGCCCTGGTTTGCTGGGGTGTTTGGTGGAAGAGTTTGTGGCCTTGGCTATTAGGTCCCCAGGTCGCCTTGGCCCTCATCGCCTTCCTTTTCTACTCCTGGTTTGTTGGGGTCACCCCTGGTCCGGAAGGTCCTAGGTTGTCCCCAGCTTGGTCTCGGGGCCTGCACGTGGTTTAGGCCAGTGTAGCGAGGTGACTTGGGAGGGTAGTGCTGTTTCTTGTTGCCATGGCTTCCAAAAAGTAGGCCATGGCTCCCAAAAAGCAAGCCGTGCCTCGCCCTCGCCGCATCCCCCGTAGGGCTACTGCCGAAGGGGGTCCCAGCCGCCGCAGTCCGGGGTCTGAGAGTGCCCCCGTAACCCCCGCGGCCCTCCTGGCTCGTGTGGCGGCCTTGGAACGGGCCGCTGTCACGGACCAGGTGCCGGATTCGCGAGGGGCGGCCCGCCGGGCCGCACAGTCGGTGACAGATCCGACTGCTGCTGACTGGAATGGGCTGGTGGAGGTTATCCACCAGCGGATTGCCCAGCTTGAGGCTCGCCTGCCGCCGCTCCGGCCCACCGATGACCAGGTCCCTGGTGACGCTGAGGGCCGGATTGAGGATCCTGCACCCCCGGCCATGGCGGAACCCGAAGCCAGGCCCAGCGGTGCCCGCCCGGTCCTCGTTCCTCCGACGGTTGCAGAAGCACGGGCCGGTGGTGAGTATAGGGCCGATCCGGCCACCCTTCCCGGCACGTCGCCGCAGCAGCCGCCTTCCGTCACTCCGCAGCTGCCCCTAGTTGACGCGCCCCTGCCCCCCATTGCACCACAGCTTCCGGTGCAATGGCCTTGGCCGTGCCAGCCAGCTACGGCCGCGGCTTCGCCCTGGCCGGCGGCGGCGCCTGGGCTCCCGTGGTTGCCGCCGGTGCCACCAGTGCAGGGGCCGGTCCCTTCGTGGCCGGGGCCGGCTCCGTTAGCGACTGTTCTGCCTCCGCCGGCCCAGCCGGTGCCTGGTACATGGCGGGCGCCCTATCCGCCGCCCCCGGCGGCATCGCCTTTCAGCTTCCCCTCTATTCCGGCCCCGGGTTGGCCTTGCTACGCCTTTGGGGACACGGGCTATAACTCGGTGTCTCGCTTGGCCATGCCGTACGGCGACCAATCGTTGCCGCTCGGCGACCACTTACTTCCCGCCACGCGGGATAAGATCCTCCGGGGGGAGTATGTGGATTTCTTCTCCCTCCTCAATCGGGACTCCACGAAGGAGGAGAAGGAGAAGGATGATGACGCGGCCAAGGAGAGGGCTAAGAGGAAAAAGCCTCCTCGCACCTGGGCCAATTGGCTTCCAGGTTTCCTAATCTACGCCGGTGTTCTATCCAGGGCTTTCCCCCAGCTGGCGGTATCCCTGTTCCAGTACCTAGATATTATTTACAGGGCGTACGTGGACTTCCCGGGCCACGCATGGCTGGCGTATGACGAAGAATTTCGCATGCGCGCGGCCATACGCCCCGGCATGCGCTGGGATGAGATGCACTCCGCCCTGTGGATGCAACTCATGACCCCGACCCGCCCGGCCCTTGGTGAGCGGTACGACTGCGGTCACCTGATCCAGCGCCCTACCCCTTCTCAGGCCCCCCGCCAGTCAGCGGGGCAGGCGGTTCCGGCCCGCCTGCTGTGCTGGGAGTACTCCGCTTCAGGTCACTGCACCAAAAAGCAGTGCAAATTCAAGCACGAGTGCTCGATTTGCGCGGGCGCCCACCCCGCCACCTCCTGTTTCCGAGGGGTGGCGGGCCGGGGTCGGGGCAAGGACCAACAGGGGGCAAAGCGGGCCGGGGCTGACAATGCCCCTGGCAAAGGGCCCCAGCCCAATTAGGGTCGAAACCCTGGACCGCCTGCTGCGGGAGTATCCTTTACCCACTGACGCCAAGTACCTTTCTGAGGGTTTCAACTTTGGCTTCCGTATCCCTGTAGTGGGGGCGCGGGGGCCTCAGGACGCGCCCGACCTACGATCTCTGGTGGGTATGGAGTCAGTGGCCAGAGCGCAAATTTTTAAGGAGGTAGCAGCAGGTAGGGTGGCGGGCCCTTTCGACAGCCCACCGTACCCCAACCTTAAAGTTTCCCCGTTGGGATTAGTTCCAAAAAAGTCCCCGGGTGAGTTCAGGTTGATTCATCACCTGTCTTACCCTGCCGGGTCTTCCGTCAACGACGCTATCCCGGACGCTTTGTGCTCGGTCCGGTATACGTCTTTTGACGAGGCAGTCTGCATGGTCCGCTCCTGCGGTCCAAGTGCACTCTTGGCCAAATGCGACATCAAGTCCGCGTTTCGGCTGTTGCCGGTGCACCCCGAGGACTTCGAGCTGCTGGGCTTTCATTTTGAGGGCCAGTATTTCGTGGACCGGGCCATGCCGTTCGGCTGCTCTATTTCCTGCGCCGCGTTTGAGCACTTTAGTTCTTTCTTGCACTGGGCCTTAGTTAGGAAGGCAGGTTCTGACAGGGTCGCTCATTACCTGGACGATTTTCTTTTTGGGGGCCCCGCTGGTACTGGGGATTGCGTCCACCTGCTCCAGTCGTTTCAGCGCCTGGCGGAGGAGTTGGCTGTTCCGTTGGCGCCTGAGAAAACTGAGGGTCCGGCCACTACCCTCACTTTTCTGGGCATTGAATTGGACACGGTGGCCATGTCCTCTCGTCTCCCCCTCGACAAGGTACAGCGCCTGGTTGACAGGATTGAGGCGCTCCTGCCCAAGAGGAAAGTCACCCTGCACGAATTGCAGGAGCTTCACGGGCATCTCAACTTTGCCTGTAGGGTGGTGGCCCCCGGCCGCGCCTTTGCTCGCCGTTTGTGCGACGCGATGGCTGGCCTGACCAAAAAGTTCCACAGGACTAGGCTGACCCGTGGGATGAGGGAGGATTTGGAGGTCTGGTTGGCGTTCCTTAGGGACTTCAATGGGGTTTCCTTTTGGCGCTCTGACCTTTTCCTCTCTTCCAGTTTTCAGGTCCATTCCGACGCATCTGGGTCTTGCGGTTTTGGCATCTATTTTGATGGCCGTTGGTGCGCCGGCACATGGCCGCCACAATGGCGGGACTCCGGCGTCGTGAGGGACCTGACTTTCCTGGAGTTCTTTCCCATCTGGGGGGCGATTAACATGTGGGGACGTCACTGGGTAAACTCCGCTGTCACCTTTTGGTGTGACAACGCGGCGGTTGTCCAAGTGGTCAACTCGCAGACGTCCCGCTCCCCCCGGGTTATGTCATTGGTCAGGCCGTTCGTCCTGGCTGCGCTGAGACTTAACATCGTCTTTCGCGCACGCCACGTGCCGGGGGTGGACAATTCCATTGCTGATGCCCTGTCCCGCTTTCAGATGGCGTGGTTCAGGGCGTTGGCTCCCGGTGCCAGGGCACTTCCTTCGGAGTTGCCAGACGCGGTCTGGAACATTGGAGGGCCGAGGTGAATCGGGCCATCGGCCTTTCCCTATCTGGTCGCACACGCCATGCCTATCGCCTGGCGTGTGAGGCTTTTACCACCTTCAAGAGCCGGCAGGGTTTGCCGGAGGTCTGGCCGCTTCCGGTGGACCATGTGCTGCAGTTCATGGTCCACCTGCGGCGGTCCGACCTCGCGCCACGGACCATCAAGGGGCGGCTGTCCGCCTTGGCCTTTGCCGCCCGGGCGAACGGTGTCCCCGACACTCTCGGCGATTTTTGCATCCGCCGGGTGTTGGAGGGATGGTCGAGGGAGCGTGGCAACCGCCCGGACGCCCAACAGCCGGTGTCGCCGGCGGTGCTGCGGCGTTTGGCCGCGGCCTGGTCGCGCCATTGCAGGGAGGGGTTTGAGGCGGCCTTGTTTCACGCTGCTTCTTCCGTTGCATTTTTCGCTGCCCTTCGGGTGGGGAAATTGGTGGTGGCGTCCCGGGGGGACGGGTCTGGCCGTGCGCTGCAGCTGGCCGATGTCGCGCTTGCCGCGTCGTCGGTCCGGCTGACGGTCCGGATGTCCAAGACCGACCAGCTGGGCAGGGGGATTTCCTTACTGCTACTGCGGTGCAGTATAGCAGATATCTGCCCGGTGGGAGCGCTGGAGTGCTACCTGGCCATACGCCTCTCTGGTCCTCTGCCCCTTTTTGTCCATCGGGATGGGTCCCCGTTAACTCGTTTTCAATTTTGGAGGGTTACTGGGGCGGCCCTGTCGGAGGTGGGGATCCCTGGTGCCCGTTATGGCACCCACTCTTTCCGCATAGGGGCTGCTTCTACCGCAGCCTCTTTCGGGTATTCCGATGCGGACATCATGAGGATGGGGTGGTGGGGGTCCGCTTGTTTCCGGACGTATGTGCGACCGCTACTGCCATGACCTGCCTTGCTGCCGTTTGTTTTCTGTTTGTTTTCTTTCAGAGCTCTTTCCTCGGAGTGATGTGGCCCGGGTATGGATCGTCGGCCACAGCAATATTTACTGGGCCGCCCGTTTTGCTGGAGCTGCTCCCTGCGGGATCCACCTTGGCCTGCGGCAGTGGGCCTACCTCATGTGGCGGGGGGTGTGGGGGATGTTGTGGGATCAATTGATGCCTTTGATGATGTCGAGCTGGCACGTGCCACCCCCCGATATCCTCCTTGTGCACCTAGGTGGGAACGACCTTGGGCAACGGATGGGGTTGGATCTGTCCAGGGCCATTTGCAGGGATTTCCATCTCCTGCACCAGCATTGGCCGGCGACCAGAATTGTCTGGTCGAGTATGATACCGCGTGCCCGGTACAGGGGCGCGGTGGATTATCGGGCCGTGGATCGTGCGCGGCGTGGGGTGAACCGCGCCGTTGCACGTTTCCTGCAGACCTGGGGTCTTGGTACGGTGGTGGAGCATCCGCTATTCCGTATGGAGGAGTTGGGCCACCTGTACAGGGGCGACGGTGTGCACCCGTCACCGGACGGCCAGGTTTTGTTCCTGGGAGCTCTGCAGCAGGGCCTGGTGACCGAGTTGTCGGTCTCGGGGGGGGGCGGTGAGTAGTTTCACTCCCCCCGTGTGGCGGGTAGCACTGGTGCGGAATACATTTGGTCCCAGGAGAACCGGGTAGGAACGTGTTTTGATCGGCCACTCTGTGAGTCTGATCAAAATGCGGACCGGGAACTTGGGTAACTGCCCAGCTCGGCAGCAGGCAGCCCCAAAATAGAGTTCGCCCGGTGTAGGGTCAGAAGGAGATAACAACTGGTTACTTCTGACCGGGACAGTTAAATGATGTTTGGTTATCGCTGTCCGATATCCAAGTTAAGTTAGTGATTGGATATCGTTGACCTCACCAGTGCTACTGCGGCCTTGCTGCAATAAGTTACTGTTAAGATGGTTAAAGTTAACCAAGTTGATCTTAAATAAAGTGGCCCAATTTTTCTACCAACATCACTGTGGTCAGTCTCTTTTGTGCGGGCATGTGGGGGCAATGGACGAGCGGCCGCGGCAAATGCCGTGGCCGCGCGCTTTGCCCCAGTGCCTGCCGAAGAGACGGGCCTGGGGACGAGCGCAGGGGGCGTGGCTAAGCGCTGCCCTTATAAGGGCGGCGCGCTCCCTGCGCTCGTTCGCCAGTCCCGTCTGACAGGCAAGCGAGCCCCGCCCTCCCTCCCTGGCAGCAGTGTGATTGTTTTTTGGGTCGCTTCGGGGCCAGATGGGAATTTTTGCTTGGGACCTTGATTGGCCGGTGGGTCCCTTGGCGTTTTCGCCCATCCCACACTGCCCGACCGGGTGAGCTGGATTGGTTTTTTTGGTCACTTTAAGGGGCGGGTAGCACTGGTGCGGAATACATTTGGTCCCAGGAGAACCGGGTAGGAACGTGTTTTGATCGGCCACTCTGTGAGTTTGATCAAAATGCGGACCGGGAACTTGGGTAACTGCCCAGCTCGGCAGCAGGCAGCCCCAAAATAGAGTTCGCCCGGTGTAGGGTCAGAAGGAGATAACAACTGGTTACTTCTGACCGGGACAGTTAAATGATGTTTGGTTATCGCTGTCCGATATCCAAGTTAAGTTAGTGATTGGATATCGTTGACCTCACCAGTGCTACTGCGGCCTTGCTGCAATAAGTTACTGTTAAGATGGTTAAAGTTAACCAAGTTGATCTTAAATAAAGTGGCCCAATTTTTCTACCAACATCACTGTGGTCAGTCTCTTTTGTGCGGGCATGTGGGGGCAAAAGCTATTGCACTCACTGAGTAATGACCAGAAACAGAAAAATGATATCTCTGACTCCAAGAACTTCAAATTTTAATGCACATCCTACTTTGAAGAGATGCAGATACTTCCTTGTCTTGATTCCCAATTTTACTTTCCAGTTCTTTACATATATAACTATAAATTATGTATAGTCTCTGTCTCACTCATGTACACGCACATGTACACAAACGGACAAAACTATATGCTAAATTTTTGTGCTCTCTTGTATGCCTTTTCTAAACTGCCTATCCAATATTGCAGTGATTCATACTGTTATTCCCCTGCCTCTATCTTTGGGTTCTAAGGTGGGTATTTTCATGTATGCTGTTAAGACGGCTGAGCAAATCAGGCATAACACCTGTCCTGGTAAGTTATTATGGATATATAGCCCTCCTTTAATAAAATTCAGAATAGTTTAATGAAATCCCATAGAAGCAGTAAAAATAGTTGATAGCTCAGTTTCCACATTCAGTCTATGGACTTTTCATCGATTATTTAATAAACTGAAAGCTTCAGATGGCTTTGTCTTTGCCCAGATGAGGAAAAGAAATGGTCTTATGAGAAAAGCTGTGTCATATTAGCCCTGAGCAAAAATTCCAAGCCTTTGATGGCAGCCATAAATATT
Organism: Furcifer pardalis; assembly: GCA_030440675.1. Classification (NCBI taxonomy): domain Eukaryota; kingdom Metazoa; phylum Chordata; class Lepidosauria; order Squamata; family Chamaeleonidae; genus Furcifer; species Furcifer pardalis. The sequence continues at coordinate 99,594,142 of CP126891.1, forward strand.
TAACAGTACAGTAATAATTATCTCAAGTCTATAGATTGAAACAGGAAAAAGTTAAGTAAGTTTAGCTTTGATTTTGGAACCTCCCATCTTTATCATTAAACCAGATGCCAACATGACTCTGATCTATTGCCTACTCAAAAAACATGCTGTCACTCCTTTTTTTAGCAAATCACAATACAAATACTGTACATTTAATTTATCAATATAATAGATAACATATTAAATACATATATTAATATATGTTTGCACTTATTTCTAATTCTTTTCTTCATTGCTTCAAGAGGTCATGTTAGACATGATAAGCAATATATATACATAGATTAAAATATACAGTATTACCTCAGATAACGCTAAGACTTGGTTCCACAAGTCTTGGTGTTATCCGATTTTTAGTGTTATCCAATGCATGTTAAAATCCTATGGGATGTATCGGATAACGTTAAAGCTCCATAGAGATACATTGTAACCGCACAGGCTTTAGCGGTTGTTATCCAATACATCCCATAGGACCTTAACATTATTCGATCCAATTCTCCTCCCCAGATTACTTAACGTTATGTGATTTTAGCGTTATCCGAGGTAAACGTTATCCGAGGTATTACTGTAGTTCATAATTTATGATGTGTTATCAAGAGATTATTACTATTACCATGTATCCTCAACACTACAGATTTCAGTGTTGTTTTGTCAGGGACATAATCTAACAGTGGAATCATCTTGCTCCAATTTCTGTTTGCACAAGTGATGCTTCCACTGTTAGATTATGTCCCTGACAAAACAATACTGAAATGGGGCAATTATTTATTATTTATTTGGTTCATATTCCAGTGTCTGATATCCAGTTTTAACCAGAGCAGGCCCACTGAAGCAGTGGGAATTTGGTGAATCAACTCTCCATAAGTTGTTGTTGCAACATATAGTACTGTTAAGTCACGTCTGGTATAAAGAATCCCTAAAAATGAGAGATTGCAAGAATATCTGGTGCTCAAAAGTCATGCTTACCTCTTGTAAACTCAAGCCTGTAGCTCCCTTTCAGGAGTCAATCCACCTCAATTTTTTTATCTTCCTTTTTTACTGCTGCCTTTCACCCTTCCTAGATAATTGTCTTTTCCAGAGAATCTTGGCTTCTCACGATTTGCCCAAAATATGCTGCATTGGTTTTGTCATTTTTGCTTCCAGAGATAGTTGAGACATGATCTGTTCTAGGACTTGCTAGTTCATCTTTCTGGCAGCCCAGTATATCTGAAAAACTCACCTCCAGCACCATATTTCAAACAAATCAGTTCTTTCATGTCAACTATTTTCTCTGTCCAAATTTCACATCTGTACATGGTGATTAGCAATACAAGAGTGTGGATTATCTTGGTCTTGGTCTCCAGTAACATCCTTACACTTGATGAACGTTTCTAATTCCTTCATTGCTGCCCTTCCGAGTTACAGTTTTCTTCTGATTGCTTCGCTATAGTCTCCATTTGGATTGATGATTGAACCAAGGTATGCAAAATATTTCATTGCTTCAAAGTCTTTATTATCAACATTGAAGTTTTGTAGTTCTTCGGTAGTCATATTTTTTGTCATCTTAATGTTCAACTGCAGCCTGCTTTGGCACTTTCTTCTTTCACTTTCACTAAAAGTTGTTCAGATCATTGCTACTTTCTGCCAGTGAGATGGTGTCATCTGCATATTTTAATTTTTTATATTTCTTCCAACAATTTTTACTCCTGTTTGATTTGCATCTAGTCTTGCTTTCATTATATGTTCTGTGTACAGACTGAACAGATGAGCAGATAAAAATGCACCCTTGTCTAACACCTTTGCCTATATGAAACCATTCTGTCTCTCCATATTCTGTCTTAATGGTAGTGTCTTGCTCCCAATACAGGTTACACACTGAACAATCAAGTGCCTGAATGGCATATGAATTGAACAGAAGGAAATAATAACAATATCTCAGGAAGAAATTATGTGAAGAATTATTACAAACAGTAATAAGGATCTGTAAAATGGAACAACAGGAACAGCTTTGTAGCCAGTTGATAAGCAGCTCATTACATTGTAATTAATACTTCTTGGACATAAGTCTAGTATGATTAAATTCATTCACAGTCTGTTGTTCTGTGCTGCAAAGTCACTTCTGACTTTGGGTAACTATAGCAAGGTTTTGAAGGGTATATGGTAATGGCAAGGTTTTGGGGGGTATTCAGTGACTTTTTTTTATCATTAACTCTCTCCAGTGATAACAGAGACTAAACAAAACAGATAAAAACCATTGTGGCACCTTAAAGTAGGAGTAGCCAACCTTTTTGCACTGAGGGCCTGACCTGACCACACCCCCAGAAACAGAAGCGGATGCATTTACGGCTGACATAAATGTGCTCACTTCCACATTTACATCAACCACAGATGCATTTGTGCATGTGCGGGCATGCTTTACAGCTGATGTAAATGTGCCTGCTTCTACTTCCGGGTGCTGGGGAGACAGCGATGGGCCAGTTAGAATGGCATTGTGGACTGGGGCCAGCCTGTGGGCCATAGGTTGGGAACCCCTGCCTTAAAGACTAACTCATGTATTAGCTTTCATGATTCAAGTCTACTTTGTGAGTTTCCATGGCCAAATTGAGATTTAAAGCCCAATCTCCTGGTTCTAATTGAGCATTCTATCTTGTACACTACACTGCCTCTCAGGTCTGGATTTATTCATGATTTAATTATTCATAGGAATATTATTATAGGAAGGTTGTACTGTTCCTCAATCCTCTTCTCATGTGGTTACAAAGTTTTCCATTTATTATGTTTTAAGCATGTCTTTATGGAATCACACATCTTAAAATTGTCTATCAGTCTTAACATTACAGAAGTTCTTCACATAAAGACATATGTGTCAGAAGAATGCATTTTAATTTTTAAAAATCCACAGTAGAATTTATCACTCATTGAATTGAAGCTCATTGGAAGATTTATTTTCCTTCATAATAATTAGCAACTTTGGTGTGTGTCCCAAATTATGGCCTTGTTCTAATCAGGAATGTCATTAGAGGATACAAATCTGCAAAAATTATCTTTTTAAAGTTGATTAACTTTCCACCTCTCATACCTGATGTGAAATGAAAATCCAATTATAATCTCTCTCAGTTCATAGCTCTGATACAGTACATGTCCTTAAATTACACACCAGGGAATGGTGTGCAGGGATGGTGCTGAATGGCAAATTTCAGAAGTGTCACACATGCTGTATAATGATTATTAAATTGTATTCTCCAGAGTGTTTGCAGTACCATCTGGGGTGGCTTTAGACATTTGGAATGCCACGTCTATTACCTAGTCACCATGGTTTCAGGCAAGTAGAGTAAGACCATCTGTAAATTATTAAATGCCACCCTTCTATGTTATTTCCTTTCAGTCTTCTCAGTTATATGATGGCTTTGAGGTCTACAACATTTGCTGGAAGAAGCATTATTTTGACTATTACTAATCATAAAGCTCTCTTGAGAAAGCTCTGAATTAGGTAATTCATATGATATGTTGTAGCTGAGTTGCTTCCATTGTTTATTATGATATTGAATTAAATTAGTTGTGGAAATTCTGGCTATGAAATAAATTGGGTAATTCTAACTTAAACAGTGTAGGCCATTGCTTCCATTAAACTCTTGACACCCCTTTCAAGCAATGTTGGCTACTGGAATTTATCTCCTTTTGTTGCAATGAATTTAACAAATTAATTATGTATTGTGACTCCAAGCAGTAGTGGAATTGTGGGGGTGGACAAAGAAAGAACATCTAACTAGAGAAAACTAAAGGCAGCTTCACCAAATAAAGATATTTCACGCATGTGAGGGTCATATTTATGGCAGCCAGTATACTTGTACATTTAGCCAATATAGTGCCCAAACAATGGAAGGCAACAGTAGGGAGGTAAAAACCTTTCAGTCCAAAATTTGATGAATCCCACCTACATTTTTTTTCTCCTTTTATTTTGTGCTGCAACACTTTGTTTTCTATTCTTACTTTAAATTGTTCTTGTTTATTTTTCCTATCATATGCATTTATTTATGCATTTTTGCCAAGATACACATTTTCTGCATTAACTAAAGTGTATTTGCATGCATTATTCAGTTATACAAATGATAGTCATTCATTGTTTCCTTCAATGATCTCAAGGCGCCATATGTGAGTCTTCTCATCTGCCTCATTTTATCCTCACAACAGTTCTGAGGTAGTTCAAGCTGAGAGGATTTGAATAGTCCATAACTATCTAGTGGGCCACCTGGTCAAATAGAGCTTTGAATACAGGTCTTCTGTGTTTTGTTCCAATGCTAACCATTATATCACAATGGAATTCCCTGGTTTGCTTTTCAATTTTCATGTGCTATATGCAAAGTCCTTACAAGGCCACTGGCTATATTTGTTTGCACACAATTATGGAGCTTCAATGACTAAAATCTGGCCTTATCGGTGGTCTCAGTCATGGAGACTGTGACTGCATTAAAATCAACAGAAAATGATCTACAGATTTTCACACTCAGTAAATGAAGATGTAGAATCCTGCCATTGAAGGGTATATATACGCCCACAAAAATCCCTAACCCAATCTCCATTATCATCCTACAGTTAAGAAGGAAAATGTATGCTGAGTACTAATAACCTCTTTTTAAAATATAGGTTGATGTTACTCATGCCACATCCACAATACTCCTTTGAAACTCTAAATCCCTGGCATGGATTATTTGCTGTAGAAGAAGTGAATATTATTACAACAACCATTCATTCGAATTTCACAGGCAGAGTTTTATTACCATGATATATGTGAGTGATTTAATAATATTTATGGCTCTCCAAAAATGTAAATTCTATCTTAAAGCTGCAATAATTATTCTACTGTAATTATTGCTTGCTTTCTTGATTTATTTCCAAACATAGAGTACAGATGAGTATTCAATCATCTGGATTAAAATTATTTTGCAAAATAGAATGCTCACAACATGAAGGTGTTCGGATAATTATATATCACTATATTTTGTAGCTCTTCTACAACATTTTGAGATCACTGTGTAACAGCTATTTGTGCAATTGTACTTCCCTCAGTATGTGCACTACCTATGGACAAATATTTAAAAAAAGAGATTGAATCTAGATATTTCTGCCATACCAGGATGACTACAAGCTGGAGCAAGAAACTGCTTTGCATTCTGGGGCTGAGCTACAGCACAATCAGGGCTGCAGCCATGATTCTAGATTTGGGGGGGGGGGGAATTCAGGAAGGGTAAAAATTTCATGCGTATATAACATTGGCACCAGGGGGTGGGTGGGGGTGGGTGGGCTGTTAGCTAAGGAGGGTTTTGGGGGGCCTCCCTGGCTGTGGCCCTGAGCACAATAGATACATTGTCTGCCATTTGGAACCTGAAGGGTTAGAAAGATGGTTTGTTATTTGAATTAAGGGAAAAGGAAACTGAGATTTAGACTGAACTGTTAGCACCAAAGAGAAAGCGAGTGACAGCTGAACCTCCCCACTCCCAAAGTCCAAACTCTCCCCAAAACAGGCAGTAGGGAGGGCTCAAACGGAGAGTGTCCCTGAGTGGCACATATATATTCCCTAGCACAGTGATGGCGAACCTTGACACTTCAGCTGCTCTTGGACTTCAATTACCAGAGGCCCAAATCAGCACTCCTGCTGATCAGGGCTTCTGGGAATTGATTTCAAGACCAGCTGGAGTGTCAAGGTTCGCCATCACTGTTCTATCAGCTGATCCACCAGCTATTTTTCAGAGCCATAAAGTGAAGAAAAAGACTTGTGTTTTATTGTTTAAACAGTCTTCTTGCATTCTGGAATATGCTTCTTCCAATCTTCCTTGCTAGTGATCTGAAAGAGAATACCATAGCCACCACACCAGAGCTGGTAATGCTTGATTTTGAATGACACTGTGCTTCATTTTGATTCTTTCCTTGATGCAGATATCAGGGATATAGAAAAGAGAAGCAAAGGAAACTGCAATAGTGGAGAAATGGCTCTTTGCTTTCTTCTTTAGGAAAAAGGAGTTCAGAGGTCTGTTGAGGTTGCTTGTTTTTAGTTCAGCTATCTAAATCCATGGGTATGTAGGAACTTATGTGTCTTGAACTCACTGAAGGTAATGGAGGCTTGTTAAAGTGCTGCTGAATGTGGAGTACACCAGTCTAGACAGAGCATAGCTTTGGGGAAGGGACTCTAAGGATAGAGTGGAAGAAAGCCTGCTTCGTCACAAAGCATTTCAGGGATTTAGGAATTGTTTTGATAGGAGTCTAGTAGTATTGCTTGGAAATGGGATGGCCTCCCTCCTTATGACATACTGACACCAAGGGAAATAGATAATTACTAAAACAACTTGCCAAGGAAATTCCAATTGAGTGATTTAAATGTGATGTAAATAAAATCAGGACAGACGAATTTATCCTTGAGTGTTTTGCCTAGACTTAATAAGAACATTTATTCAATGATATAAATAATTCCACACCAAGCCAACTTTAATTTCAAGGGATCATTGTATGATATAAATTCATGGCCAATAACTTCTGCCAGTCTTGACAGCAGAGCTGATACTTTTTTTTCTAATTATTTTTTTATACATCCAAATGGTAGTGGCTTCATTCTAACAGCCATCTGGCTTTATACTCTTGGGAGAAGTGATATTGAAAGACCATCCTCTAATGCAATTTCAGTTCTCAATGAGCAGTTGCATTTCAGAATAAACACTTCCTTATAGCTGTTAACATGTAGTGTAGCACATAAACTAGCTATATTTCCCTTACTTATTGTTAAAAAGCAGTAGTAGTGATGTCTGTCTTTCAAGCTTTTCTCAGAATACATATCATCATGCTTTCTTTTTATGGATATAAATGGCAAAGGAAAATGTCATGTGTCTCTCACAGCATTTGCACCCTTCTAGGATATTCCTTTGTACAAATATTACTGAACTGCATTTTTTTTAAAGGAAAAGAAATGTAGTAATTATTGTGTCAAAAAGAATGACTAGACCAGTCTTTTCCCCCTTTGTATAGACTAAAGGAATACCAAGTAATAGACTTAGAAGCTCAAAATATTTTTAATGGGATTGAAATGTAAACGTTTTATCAATTTGTTGCCTGAAAATTGCTATCCCATTTTTCATCAGAGATGCATTTTAAATTTAAAAAGTTTGTCTACTGGCAGAGCCCCCTCAAGAACCAATGCTTACCAAAATATTACAGCGCAAGGGAAATATTAAAAAGAACTTTCATTACCCTCCACTAAAGTATGCAAAAAGGGGAACTTAATAGCTCCATTCAGGAGTGCAAGACAGCAGACCTTTCAGCAAAGTTCCCCCACCCAGCTCCATGCAATCCATCACTGACTCCCAAAACAAAAGAACATGGACCTCAAGGCAAACAATCCCAGGACAGTCTGAGACACTGTAGTGATGAATAGCGTTTCCTACTTGCCCAAATATGGTATGAAGAGGAAGTTAAAATATTCTGGTTTGAATTCAACAGTTTACAATACATGAAGCCATCTTTAGTAATTTATTTGACATCCTAGGTATAACTGCTAATGAAATAGAATTAATGAGTGAAAGGGTTACATCTGCTGTGTCTTTTTTGGTAGAAAGGAAAAATGCATTTTAAAACTGCATCTCCCAGAGCCTTAAAGAGAGAGAGAGAAGGGGGGGGGGGTCTTGCCCATGCCCCTTCCAATAGCAGTTTGAGATCCTTATAAATTTATTAAAAATCAACCCTTGCAGTTATCTTACCTGCAAGTAAATCATAGTATAGTGTGGTGTTTGTGGATATGTAAGCCTAACCTTGAAATGGATGGCAAATTAAAATAACGAGAAGTATTTTTATTAGGAATAAAAGTATTTAAAAAATTAATAAAAGGGTAATTTCATTTTTAGGGTAATAAATTCATGGAACTGTAGACTTGTAATTCTTGAAGTAAGCTTCATTTCATTTTCATTTTTACTATTCAGATCATGTTATTCTAATCTGCCTCATGCTAAGCAGTATGAGTGTTAATAAATTTACAGGGCTGTTCAAACACTGTAATACTTAGCTCACATACAGTTGTCATCATTTTAAGAAACGGTTGCAAAAACTTAATAAAAATCTATGTGCAAATTAGAACTTATCTTCCTTCAATGGAAAACATTACTGTTTTCAACTCCAATCAGTTTACAGAGAACCTGTGCAATTTTTATTACAGAGCGCCTGATAATACTCCCTCACAACTCAGAGTATCTGATTGCCATGGCAGGAGCTTTTCTCACTATGTATAATTTCCAAATAAACTTACTTTGTTTTGTTATTAGTTTTCAGAAACTAAACACTGGCTTTGTTTTCGCATCTGATTCCTCAGACAAGAGGAGCTGACTCAGCCATATCTCTAGATCATGAGCATTATTTCAGCTGTAATGACAAATACCATGTAGGTTCGTTCCTTATGAAACAGTTTGATTTGGAATAGAATGCAAGAAGAATTTTCCTGCTTCTTTCATCCTCACATGAGGTGTGAAGTAAAAAGGCAGGGGGAAAAGACTAAGAACAATTGTGGTAAACCAGAAAAAGAAAGTCCCTCTTCTCTCTTGTTTAAGTTGTTCTCTTTGTTCTTTCCTCATCTCTATTCTGTCACATTTCTTTTAGTTAAAAACAATTATATGTTAATATCCAATTTCTAGGGACTGCAGTGGAAGGTGAGAGGTCAGGTCAGTAGTTCAATTCCCGAGTACTGCAGGACAGAATGAGCTCCCATCTCTGTCCCAGCTCCTGCCAACCTAGCAGTTTGAAAGCAAAGAATGGCAAGTAGATAAATAGGAACTATTTTGGTGGGAAGGTAAACAGTGTTCTGTGCACTCCGGTGTCTAGTCATGCCTGCCACATGACCATGGAGACGTCTGCAGAACCAGACAGTGCTGGCTCTTTGGCTTTGAAACAGAGATGAGCACTGAACCTTAGAGTTGGATACGACTGGCTTTCGAGCAAGAGAAACCTTTACCTTTACCTATCAGATTTCTGAAATGCTAATGGATGGATGGATATTGCATCCTGTTATCTTACAAAAGGGATAGGTGATCTCAGGGGGTTTCTGTGCCAATGTCTTCCTCCATAAGCTCCATTGCACATTGCAATGTCCAGAACTGATATTTTAAAACAATCAGGCAGGAAGGACCTAGAGTAGATAAGCATGTTTATATTGGGGTTTTGGAAAAGCGGATGGTGAAAATCAATACTGCTGGAAGACTCCAGAAGCAAATAAATACCTTCTTTCATCCAGAATAACTGGGTGCAGGTTTTTTCCATTGTTTAATTCTCTGGGGGCCATTAAAATGCTCATGGGGCCATAAGTAGCTGTGAGTCACTCGATGTCCACCTCTGTTTTACAATAACCCTGGAAGTGTTGATTTCTACCTTAATGCACCACATATTAAAGAGTACTCTAATAGAGCTGTAGCAGTTCTTGCTTTAAATACAGATAATTTGCCAAATATGGTATTTTACCAGTTTTCACATGCAAATTTGTGCATCTTAGTTGAATTATACATTTGGTGGAATCTGCTAACTCCAGTGCTGCAGGAATGGATAGGTGTGCTCTGGGGAACTTCAAATTATGGAAAAAATATTTTTTGGGTAGAATTAAACACTTTGGATAGCTCCAATTGAACTTAGACTAAAAGCTGGAAAGAATTCAGTACCCCTGTGAAAACAGAGTCACCAGCTTCCACTGAATGTATTGGATGGATTAATTAATCAAACTCTTTTGGATTACAACTGGCAACCGGTCTGGAACTGCTGAGACCTTCCCAGCTAATAAGGTTTCCTTTGTTCAAAAGCCAGTCATATCTGATTCTAGGGGGGGATGTGCTTATGAGCACTGTCTGCATCTACTGACATTTCCATGGTCATGTGACAGGCATGACTAGACACTGGAGTGCATGGAATGCTGTTACCTTTCCCACCAAAGCGGTACCAATTTATGTACTTGCAATTTCTTGCTTTCAAACTGCTAAGTTGGCAGGAGCTGGGACAGACCATGGGAGCTCACTAATTCACGCAGTGCCCAGGTCTTAAACTATTAAACTTCTGATAATTAAGTTAAGTGTCTTAACCACTAAGCCACCATAGCCTTCCCGGTAAATAAATCTCTGCAATTGTATAGGTGCTGAAGTATTTTTTTTGTTCAGACACACAGTCGATTCTTTGCGAACCCATGGACCATTGCTCTCCAGGCACCTCTGTCCTCCACCATCCTCCTCAACCCCCAGCTCTGTGCCCACTGTGTCTACAATATCATATAGCCATTTCATTTTTAGCCTTCCCCTTCTTCTTTTGCCCCCCCCCCACTTTTCCTAGCATCAAGGCTTTCTCAAGTGAATCCTCTCTTCTCATTTGATGTCCAAAGTACTTTAGCTTCATCTTTACTATTTGACCTTCTAAGGAGCAGTCAGGGTTGATTTCTTCTAAGATTGACCTATTTGTTCTCCTTGCTGTCCAGGGGACTCTCAAAACTCTGAAGTACATGGCAAAGTATTCTGGATTTTTGACAAATAACAAAAAAATCATTTTTGCTGTATCACTATCATACATCTGCACCAAAGGCAACCATTTCCTTCCACAACAAAAGCAAGAGAAATCATCTGAGCTGTTTTTCAGATACTGTTTTGTTAAAATATGGCCCAAATGTGCCACTTTGCAAAGAATAGGTCAGACTACAATCACAGAGAAATGTCATCAAACTGTCTCTTGTATCATCTTCTGCAATAAATAGGGATGTAAAAGGAAAAGTTTCCAAATTGTAAAGATACTCTGTCAAGCTCAAAAGAATGTATCAGTGTTTCTTCCAGCTTTCATGATTTTTTGCTACATCATTATGAGACATTTGCACATTATATTTTAAAATGGTTGATACTGTGATAAAATGAATTTGTTTTCCACCAAGTAGGATATCAAAAGAATCAAGCAAAAATAAGCTGCAGGATGATTAAACGAAGACACATGGCTGCTTTATTTTAGGCTCTAACAAACTATTTAAAAATCGGGATGTTTAGATGACTGTAATGCAGTTTGTCTGCTATTGAAGAATAAAAATGAGATTCATCCAGTCACACAGGCATGATATTTACAGTTAGTTTATTCAGTTTCTATTATGCATCTTGACAAGTGGAGAACATTTTTAAATGTAATTAATGTGTTTTTAACTGTGTTTTAATTTTGTAAGCCGCCCTGAGTCTTTAGATGAGGGCAGGGTATAAATGTGATAAAATAAATAAATGATCAAATGTTTTTTGTAAGTCTTCAAGAATTTATGGATCTCAAAGTATGGAGCTATAAGTAAGTAATACTGAGTAAGAGAGATTCTGTACTAGGGGAATGTGAATAGAATCAGGTGATATAATCTTACAATTTCAAGGTTTCAAATTCTTTTTTTGAACTTATTTTTTCCAAAGTAACTTTATTCATTATATTAATAATGCACATTTCTATGAAAATTCATAAAAAGCAAAAGTATATGCTCCAGTTATTATTTTCTCACTCCCAAGACAAAATAAATATTGCCCATCATTCATAAATTTGATCCATCCATGCAAATAATTTGTTTACATTACCTGAGTATGGAATTCAGTAGGAAGTCATAATTTCCATTGAACTGAGGATTTGGTGAGTCAACTCCACTGTCAATTCCACTATTTTAATGAGCCTACTTAGTTGTTGTAATCTACTATGGCAGTGTTTCCAAATTCTGGTGTTTGGACTTCAATTCCCAGAAGCTTAAGTCAATTCCCCAAAGCACTGATCAGTCAATATACTGGCTTAGGCTTCTGGGAACTGAAGTCCAAACACCAGCATTTGGGAAACCTTGTACTATGGGATTTCAGTCAATACCATATGTTAACAAAGCAATGTTCCAGATACAGTTAAACTCATTTTCAGAAGGAGCTTCTAGGGTTTCCCCACAATTCCTTGTTATAGCTATCTTGGCAACAACAACACCTGAAAACTTTTTGATATCTGATTTGTTAACAGGTTCTCCTATGTAACTCAACAAAATTACTTTCGGACCCAGTGCCATGTGTTACTGTATACACTCAATCACACTTTCCCTCCAAAAGATATTTTCAGATAATAGCAAAACACCTGTATTATATCTGGATTTTGGGAATTACATCTCCAGTACATATTCTACAATGGTTATACAGTAGAACCCTGTATAGCGATCACCCCATACAGTGAAGAAATCGCATAGTGATGAGGCTTGGAGGTGGGGAAGCTGTTCTGCATAGCATTCCTTCCTATAGGAAAATCCATACAATGATTTTCCAATGGGAAAAACCACTTAGTGTCAAACATCGTTGTACAGTTTTTCCCATAGGGAAAATTGTTGTATGGATTTTCCCATAGGGAAGATCGTACAACGATGAAAACTGCATAGCAATCAGCTCCGTGGAGTGAATTAAAATCGCTATACAGGGTTCTACTGTATGTATAATTGATCATTTATGAGGTATAAGTTGCCACTGAATGAGTATTTTACAAAAATTCTTTGTTGAATTCATTTGAAATTAATTTTGAATTGACCTCTTCCCAAATCCATTACCATTCTGTTAAATCTAAATTCAATTGCAAGTTCTTTTCCCATTCTCTGTTATTACTTAAGTCACTGAAATTCAGATCTATTAACACATAATCCTAACCTGTCACTCAGCCATACAATTCTCATTTATTGTCTCAATAACTGCTTTTGATCTCAATCTTCCATATTTGTTTTAAAACAATTGCTACAGACTTATCGAAATAACTGAAATATGTGTAAATACTATTTACAAATCCCTTGTACCTTAAAATTTGCTGATTATCAACTATCTTTCCAATTCATCCAATTCTTCATTTCTCCAAATACTAAAATTAGTTAACAAAGACACATTATGGAACTGCTTATTGTATAAGACAGAAATTGGAGCTGAGCAGTGACTTATGAAAAACTAATTTTGTACCCATCTGATTGAACAAAGACTATCACTATATATTCAATTGCTTTTATGAATCCACTCACATGAAACCAAACACTTGGTTTTATGATTTTCACTAAGGCAAGGAATATGATGTACATATCTCTTATTTAGATATTAAGGAAGAGGATTCTCCCTTAAAAATGCAATCCTAATTGAGCAGCACAAATATAGAAGTATTTGAATCCACTTTTAGGAATTAAATGCTCAAACCTTGGTGGCAGATAGAGAAATCCAGGGATTTTTAATGTCTGATAGAGGAATCAGTCAAGTTCTGTTTTCTATCATTTGAATCTTGTTTTAAATCTCAAGTTCTTTCCATCTCCAATATAACAAAGCTTTATAAAATTAAATTAGACTGGGGAACAACCTCTCACCTGTCCTAATCTTTATACTCTAGAACTCTCCTGCTTTAGTAGTTCATTACACTTTCAGCCTTCTCTTGATCTCATGACCTTGACCTTATCTGGGGGTTTGAGAGGCTGAGTACGAACATCTTGGCTGCTAGATATTCCTTTATTTCGCAAACTCCCTCCAGCGTAGATGTCACCTTCCCTTCCTGAACCCAGAGGGCAAGTCGAGATTTCTATAGACTCAGGGAGTCTGCAGTTTTTTAGTTTGGTAGCGTATAAGGCAGAGAGCAATATAGTACCTGTATATACCTGTTAAGATAGACTTCAACACAGAAGTTAGTAAAACTCATAAAAGAGCTTTATTTTTCCATAAGCATTTTCATAGAAGCAAAGCATAATAGCATACCTTAGAATACATAAAAGTCCTACAGAGTTTCAGATTTCCAAGATAAAATTGGCATGGCATTCAATCCTTTTCCATCCTAGCCCTGAGGGGCTCATGCTTCCTTTCCATGAGTAAAAGTTCCCCAAAGGGAATGAGGGTCCGTGCTAACGAAGCATTTCTGCCCCAGTCAGAGAACCATCTTTCTATCTGAAATCTTGCAGTTTATATAGGCAAAATGAGCAAATCCTCTCACCTATGGAATTTCTATGATCTCATCTTGATTACCTCATTTGGAACTTTCCACTAGGTTCCAGTACATTCTGGAAGCCGGTAGAAACTTCCACGACCAAAGGAATGCATGATCTCATTTGTAAGACATCTAGCTAGCCATCTCATCTAAGTGGAATCTGACATAAAGGTTTTTAAAAAAAAGAAAGCAGTTTTTAACAATACAGAGGCCTTATTACAGAGGCCTTAGTGACTGGCTGTTTGACCTAAAATCACGACACTTGATTCCCATAGCCTCTGCTCTTCTCCATTGGCAACCAGTGGTAGATTGTGCCTCCAAGTTGCAAATTTTACCAATTTGTATTAAGGAACCAGTCGATAATCAAAATGGAGACCATAAGAAGAAGTCAAAAGGAGATTCAAACTTTGGAGGACAGCTGTGAAGAAACTATAAATGTACACCAGAATCAAGATTATGTGGTAAGGGCATAAAAGTTGAACAATGAAGAAGGGGGAGGGGATTGGGGAGGTTTTATAAATGTTTTTAGATAGTTTTATAGTATTTAGTTTTAATTACTGTAGCTTTGGGTGTAGGTTTTAACTGATGTTGTGAGCCACCTTGGGTTGCTCAGGCAAAAAAGGCAGTTATATAAATCCAATAAATAAATAAAGTTGCCAGAAACAAATATGATACTTCTGAAATGTGGTGTTGAAGAAAAGTATTAGAGATACCATAGACCACCAAAAAGACAAAAATATGAATTCTAGATCAAATCAAGTCTGACTTGTCACTGAAAGCTATATTGATTAAGCTGAGTCTGTTGTACTTTGGACATATCTGAAAAGACTGGAATAAACAATAATGTTGGGAAAAGCTGAAGAGTATAGAAAAAAGAGAAAAGCCTTTCATGTGATGGATTGATTCAATAAAGGAAAACGTAGATTTTCATTTAAAAAAACCCTGAGGGGTAGCTGTTAATGACAAACTCTTCTGAAAGTGATTAAGTCATATGGTGGCTGTATATTGGAAGCAACTCAACAGTACATATTGCATTAAATGCATCAGCATTTAGTATCTAGACAGGATGTGTTTCTTATAGCTGTTGCTAACAAATGCTACTGTAGAGACAAGTCTGCATAGTATTGATACAGAAAAGACATACAGTAATACCTCGGAGAACGTTTACCTCGGATAACACTAAAATCTCATAACGTTAAGTAATCTGGAGTGGAGAATTGGATTGAATAACATTAAGGTCCAATGGGATGGATCGGATAACAACAGCTAAAGCCTGTGCAGTTACAATGTATCTCTATGGAGATTTAACGTTATCTGATCCATCCCACAGGATTTTAACATGCATCGGATAACACTAAAAATCGGATAACACCAAGACTTGTGGAACCAAGTCTTAGTGTTATCTGAGATATTACCGTACTTTTCCAATGATTCAGGCAAATATTCTCCCTCTTGATCTGAAGAAACACATTTTGCCCCTGTCACTCAGCTTACTCCCATAGCATCCCACAGTAGTTTTCTGAACTAAGCTAGGAGTCTGGAAGATGGATCTAGCCCAGAGATTCTCAACCTGAGGTCCACAAGCCGGATGTGGTCAGCGACGACATTTCATGTAGCCCCCAACCATCTCCACCATACCAGGAAGTGCCATGTGGTGGAGGAAGGGCAAAATGGCCATCCAGCCCCCAAAGATGTCTAAGGAAGTGTCACCAGGCCCACTGCTTTAAAAGTTTGAGAACTCCTGATCTAGCCTTTCCCCTTCTGTTCTTCTGTCAGATCCTATTAATGTTCCCAATCATGGTACAGCTCTTCTGGGTGCAAATGTTTCCCATTTTGTGAGCAAGACAATTGCAGAAGTTGGCCAACTGTGAAAAAAGTTCATTTTTTTCTAAATTCAATTCAAATTAAAAATCCATTGATGCAACATGTATGAAGAGCTACTTCATTGTCAAACCTAAATAACAAATCAAGTTAGACATTTTAATTTGCTGCAATTGATTGGTAGTCTTTGTTGTTTTGTACAATATAGTACAGTATGTTGTAATGTGATCAACAGATGTATTTCAAATAAGTTCATAGGCACATATTACAGTCATTATAGTCATTTGCTGCTGCTTCTATCCCATTGCTTATTAGGTTCCTAAGCAATAACATGTGAAGCCAGATTTATATTCTTTACAAAAGTGGTTTGTACCAGAATGTTTAACAGTTACATTGTTTGATATAACATGCTATATCCATGCTGGTTTGGGAATTCTGGCAACTGTAGTTCAAGAAGGTAGCTCTCTCAGACTCACGTACAACATAATTCATTCTCTATAGTGCAAGGAGAAGTAACAATCTATTCAGCTATTGTAACAGGATCTAATTTTGGCCTCCTGTTATGAAATACCCCCATGTTTATTTATTTATTTATTTATTCCAATTTATTATCCCGCCCCAATCAGGTAAACCCAACTCAGGATGGCTTACAACATACATTAAAAAGAGACATAGCTTAAACAATAAATTCCCAATTAGGTGTAAAACCGACTAGAAAATCCCCTCATGCCCTATGCATACAAGAAAATTCACTTAACAATTTAAATAATTGAGACTGTGATTGATAAAATACTAAAAGGAATTTAAAACTTTAAAAATTTACAAAAATTAAAACAATGAAAGCAAGACGCCGGAAGGGTGGATGTCCCATTAGATCAGCCACCCAACATGTGATCCCATATTCCTGGATCCCCACACTTGCCTTGCCAGCCAGGTTTTTAAGCCCTTCTGAAAGGGCAGGAGCTCTGTCTGTAGGTGTAACTCAATTGGTAGAAGGTTCCACAGGGCCGGGGCGGACACAGAGAAGGCCCTCTTCCTGGTGCTAGAGAGGCGCGCCTCTCTAGCTGATGGAATTACAAGAGAGCCTCTCCGATCCGCCCTGGTGGGACGGACAGATGTTCTTGGGGTGACGCGGTCTCTTAAGTATCCTGGCCCACTACCATATAGGGCTTTAAAGGTAATAACCAGCACCTTGAATTGCACCCGGAGACATACTGGCAACCAGTGCAGCTGCCGAAGCAGTGGTGAGGCACGAGCGTAATGCCCGCATCCTATCACTACCCGGGCAGCCGCATTCTGTACCAGCTGCAGTCTCCGAATGGTTATCAAGGTTATCATGTGCAGTGAACGAATGAAGAAAAATTGAGGCATGGGGGAAATCACATTCATTTATTATTATTATTTTGAATAGTAGCCATGTTAGTCTGTGGTTCAGGCATATAAGAAAACAAAACAAAATAAAAAACACTGTAGCACTTTAAAGACTAACTGCTATATTTTTACTGTTAGCTTTCATGGATCAAGTCCACTTCTTCAGACAAGGAATAAAACTTACAGGCATGGTTTTTATACACCAAATTCAGGGGTCAAAGGGAGCAGGGTGTGTTCAAGCAAAATGACAGACAAGAAGCAAGCACAATAATACAGCTTCCCACAGCCATCAGCAACAATAGATTATTCAGATTAGCTCTAATTGTCTCCCTTTCAATCTCAAAGGGTATGAGAAAGCCCATTCTGGTCTCTGATCAACCTTTGACCTGCAAACAAAAACACTGTACCTGTTTTGCTAAAGAGAATTGGCAGGAAGGTTGTAATATAATATATAAAATATGTAGCAGCATATAGTAATCTGTGTATCAAATCTGATAATGCCCCAGAAACTCTTCGCTAATATTTAATCCCCTGTGATGGGGGTCTAACAGATGGATGTATTTGATTTCTGCTGTCTCCCTTTCACTCCTAGTCTGAAGAAGTGGACTTGATTCACGAAAGCTAACAATAAAAATATAGCAGTTAGTCTTTAAAATGCTACAGTGTTTTTTATTTTGTTTTATTAATTTTGTTTTGTTTTCTTATATGCCATTCATTTATTGTGCTCCATGATTAGCAGAAGAGAAGAGTAGGCCTTGTATGAACATAGTTGGCTACCAGGCAAACAATTTCCTAGTAATATGAATCCTATCTTGTCCATCTCTATCCTGCACTAACAGTGTGCAAACTCTGGCTATGTCTATTCACCATGTGGACACAAAGCTGTGTAGGCATAGGACTATTCTCACCTTACATTGAATGAGCAGCAGTCAGGAGGCAGACACAAAAATAGAGGCTTGACTCATTTCCTCACTCCAAGTGCTGAGGCCAAATCTCTTTTCATCAGTTCCCTTCTAAGGCTGCAGAAGAAAACTTCAATCACTTTAATGTGAACTTTCCTAGTTTGCTCTTCACTCTCCTTAATTTCAAGATGAAATACCACTGTGGTCTGGCATTCACTCATTTCCAGCCTAGTGATGTGACGGTGCATAATATGAACATTAATACATGTTTCTATGTGCCTTTACGTGATATCCACATTTTGGTATCTTTCTCCACCCCTTTCCCAAACAGTTTCTTCCAATGTAATGACCATTGTTTTATCCAATATTTAGCTCTGTGGAGCTTTAGCTGCAGAAGCTGCTGTGGTGGCCTGGCCAGGTACCAAATTAGAATTCTTCAGATGATGACAGTTTCTGCAGTTGGAGCTCTGTTCGTTAAAATACTGACCATTGTGTTTTTGGCCATGATTTCCATATTACAGATATCTCTGCTGTCCCCTCGCATATTTTTGTACACATCTTTGACTTTGATCCTTTGGGCATTTGGTCATTTATGAAATGAAAATGGGAGGGTTTTTTTTCTGTAGGGGTTCAGGACTCCATTCCCTGTTCAGCATTTCCATCCAATTATTTATTGTGTTGAAATCTGAATAGGGCAGAAGGTATAAGAAGGACCTGCAACCAATTGTTGTAGCCTGTAGTGCTTCTATTAAGGGTTCCAGGTAGTCTGTCACCCTACCATCTTCTGGAATACTCCAATCCATTTTCTCGCTCTTGCATCATCTTTGTCTTAACTTCTTATCAGTTGGTCTTCCCTATATGGCCTCTGAGCATCCTGAATTCTCTTGGAGATCTTTTGGATGGGGGCGGAGTCAAGATGGCGTAGAGCGAACATCGTCTTTCGATCGCTCTGTCCTAGTAATGTGGTAACAATGGGACTGTGATTAAGAAATTGAGAATAATTTACCTGGGTGTTCTGCTCGTACGCGGAAGGTTGCTGTGGATCTAAAAATAGGAGAATTGGTGGAGTGTGGAGTCTGAACGGGGCACGAAGATCGGAGCTCCGGACGGGGGAGGGGGATCGGAGGATCTAACCCTTGCCGCCGTCCGTGGAGCCTGCCTTAAAAGTGAAAGAAAATCTTTTCGGGTGCCGGAGTTCGTCTCTACCAAGGTGTGCGGCCGGTGAATATTGGCGACGGTGCTCTCGAGACACAGCCGGATTGACGTGGTTGGAACGGAGGGCAGACGGTGGATGGTGGCTGCTGACCCGGTGAGCGTGGGATCGGAGACGAGAGTTCCGGGTGGTGTGCGAGAGGTGAGGGCTCCGCCGCCTGTTGAGCTCCGTCGGGATCCTCGGAAGGAGTGGGTTGGAGCTGGAAGAGGAGCTGGAAGAGGAGGAGGTGTATGAGTGAAGGGGAAAGCGATATCTGGGCAAAAACATCGAAAGGGGTTTTTTTTGGAACTATTGGCTAAATAACAAGCACATAACCGGAAAGAAGGCTGGAGGTTGCAGGGTTGATTGTTTTTACTGAAAATTTGGTGATGCTGTAGTTTTGTCAATCGGAGGATTATAAAACACTTTATAAAAAAAAAAGCTCTACCAGTAATGGCGGACAAAGGAGTACTCCAAGAGTTTTAAGGGGCGGGACCAAACTTGCTCTTTGTTCTATGAGCTGCGCATTAAATATATAAAGGAAAAGAACCCCTTGAACGTGGCCAGCAGATTCGCTTCTCCGTTTGTCGCTGTTTCTGCCTCCCTAGTTAAAAAAAAAAAACTGGGACGCTTTTCCTTTTTAAAGATTGGACAATCATAAGAGGTTTGACCCAAGACTTTATATTTTTTTTAAGGCACTATACATTTTTTTAAAGGTCTGAATATTTCATTGCTTCTCACCCCTTCCCTTATTATATACTTTGGCTTTTGTGGTTCAGATAAAGACGCTGGGGTGTTTGTTAGGAAGGGAGGGGGAAGATATGGAGGAGGTGGTCAAACCAAAAACCCGGAAAGGCAAAAAGGGGAAAGAGCAAGAGGAGGAGGAAAGACACACTCCATCACCTACTATGGAGCCCCCAATGTCAGCAGCGAATGTCACAGCAACGGAACAAGGGGGCCTTCTTGAACTGGCTCAAAGAATGGATAATATGACGACAATTCTTCAACAACTGGCCAAAAATATGACTGATACTCAGGCAACAATGCAAAAGTTGGATGCAAATCAAACCAAATTGAATAAAACTGTCGAGGCTAATAGTGAGGAAATGAAGAAAGATAGGGAACTAGCCAGGCTACAATATGAAAGCCTGGCAAAATCCCTTACAGATGTGAAGAAGGATGTGACAGTGAACACACAAAGGATTGATGAGATCTCAAAGACAATGAATAAGGATGTCAAACATGCCATTATATCTGTAAACGAACTTTACATTCAAGAGCATGTTCTGGAAGATAGAATGACAGAGCAGGATCAAAGATTGATGATGGTGGAAGAGGGGTGGAGAAAATTTAATCTAGTGATCCGTCATGTGGTTGAAAGGACACCAGACAAGCTGAAAGAGAGAATAGTGGAATGGCTGAACTCACTCAAAATGGGTAAAGAATTTGGATTAGATGATATTGGTGCTGTGTACAGGGTGGGTGGAAGGAGGGATAAGAAGACACCTAGAAATGTTTTAGTTAAATTTGTAAATTGGGGAGATAAGTTGAAGGTGATGTCTTTTATTAGACAAGCTGGGTCTGGTGTCCTAAAAATAGATGGGGTGGATGTGGAGGTCTATAATGACATATCGCCTCAAGAGAGGAAGTGAAAATACATCATGAAGCCTGTCACGAAGATATTGATTGCAAAAGGTATTAAGTATGTATGGCGATTTCCACAACAGTTGAGATTTTTTTATGACAAAAAATGGCATGTGTTGAACGCAAATATGGATGCATTGTTGTATTTAACACAAATTGGTTTGATCAAAGAGGCTGATACAGACTGGATAGTAATGAGAACAGAATTGGCTAAGGTGGGTGTGATGGGATCGCTAGTGGGTCGGGAGGAGGAGGGAGCAGTGGGTGGGGCGGACGTTCCAGGGACAAGTGGGGATCAGGTGGGGTGAATATAATCATAAATTAAACTAATGTCAAAGAGAGGAGGTCAGTAGAAGATTGATATGCCTATTTTCTCCGGTCCCCCCCTCCCCTCTTTGGAGACCAAAGGTGACATTAGAAGAAAGGATGTGGGGAGGGTTGGAGAAGAGAATAAATTAGGTAAGTTTTTTTGTTGTTGTTATTTTTATTCCTTTGATAGTTTAAACAACATCTTTCTTTCAGTGTATTTTGTTTTGATTAATTTCTTTAGTAGTGGGGTAGTAGGGGGCTTGTTAGGGAACACGTCCGGGGAGGGAAAAAAGATGATGGGTGTGGATCAAACATAAATGGTTAAGTCATTGAAGGTGGTGTCGTGGAATGTGAAGGGGTCAGGGCACGCCCAGAAAAGAAAGAGGTTGCAAATATCGCTTAATAAAGATAGGGCTGAGGTAATCTTTTTGCAAGAGACCCATCAAAAATCTGCAGAAGTTAACAATTTAGCGGTGAGGGGAATTGATATTTATGAAAAAGCATATGGGACATCTAAAGCCAGGGGAGTCGCAACTCTGATTTCGGAAAAATTGGGGTTTACGGTGAATAAGACTATAGCTGATTCAGAGGGAAGATATTTAATAATTAAAGGGAAAATTGAAGAAGAGGAGATAACGTTAGCTAACATCTACGCTCCAAACGATAAACAGCAGGAATTTCTAGATAAAGTAGGGAAAATATTGAGAGAGGAGGGGACTAAGAACATGGTCGTAGGCGGAGATTTTAATTTGATGTGTTCAGACATTGATAGTACAGGGGTAAAAAAGAGAGGTAATAAGTACATATTAGAGGAATGGAGAAAATCATTGGGGTTAAAGGATGTGTGGAGAGAGTTAAAAGCCCAAGAAAGAGAATATACATATTATTCACATGTGCATGATATGTACTCAAGAATAGATTATATCTTTGCGACAGAAGAGATGGTAAATAAAACTGATGACATTAAAATTGGAACATTTAGAGAATCCGACCATGCAAAGGTAATTGCAGTTATAAATTTTAAAGAGGATGAAAAAAGTGGATATATTTGGAGATATGATGTGAAGCTATATGAGAAGGAATCAACAAGGAAGCAAGTTATGGAAAAATGGGAGGAAAGCTGGAAATTTAATGAAAATAATGAGATTAGTGGGGGAGGAGTTTGGGATACAATGAAGGCAATTTTTAGAGGGGAATCGATAAAGTTAAAAAGTATCAGGAATAGGCAAATTAAGAACAGAAATCAGGAATTGGAAGGGCAGTTAAAATATCTTCATTCTGAATACGCTAAAAAGAAAGATCAGGGAACATTTCAAGAGATTAAAAGAATTAAGTAAGAGTTGGATGGGAAGGATATTGAAAAAGTAAAGAAAGACTTGATTTTTCTTAAAAGGGAATATTTTGAATATGGTAATAAGAATTCCAGGCTACTAGCAAAAGCAGCGAGGGATAAAAAAAATAAAGGGCAAGTAGGTATATTGATAGATAAAAATGGGAAAAGATGTAATAAAAAATTAGACAAGGCAGAGTTGATTGAAAATTTTTATAAAGAGTTGTATTCAAAAAAGGAAATAAATCTAAGTAAGTTGCGAGGATATTTTAATCAACAACAGATAAAAAAGGTCACAGAGGAACATAGGAATAAAATGGAGGAAACAATATCGATTGGGGAAATTGAAGAGGTAATAAAAAAATTGAAAAAAGAGAAAGCACCTGGGGAGGATGGGTTACCAACTGAGTTTTATAAAGACTTTATGCCATGGATTCTCCCGAGACTGCATAAGCTATATAATGGGATTTTAGGGGGAGATGCGACTCCAGCTTCCTGGAATAGATCGATAATTGCTTTGATCCCCAAGCCGGGCAAAAATTTAGAAAAAATTGAATCTTATAGACCTATATCTCTGATCAATCAGGATGCCAAAATTTTTACCACGATTTTAGCAAATAGACTAAATGGTTTCATGGCCAATTATATCAACGAGGACCAAGCGGGGTTTGTTAAAAATAGACATATGGCAGACCTTATTAGAAGAGCAGTGGACATTCTAGATACGATGGAAAAAAGAAAGGAAAAAGTGGAGTTTTTAGCGTTAGATATATTTAAGGCATTTGACTCCCTACAATGGACAACGATTTACAAGATGATTAAATTATATGGATTTGGGGAAAAATTTCAAGGGGTTATTGGAGAATTGTATAAAAAAGGTACAGCAAGAGTCAAATTTAATAATAGTTATACAAGAGATATAAGGCTAGAGGCGGGTACGAGGCAGGGCTGCCCTTTGTCACCATCGTTGTTTATATTGGCTATGGAACTTTTGGCAAATGCGATTCGACAAGACGAGGGAATAGTAGGGATAGGAGGAACCAAAGTAAGCCTTTATGCAGATGACACACTGTTGACGGTGAAGCATTCAGTGGAAAGTTTAGTTAAGATTAATAAACATCTGAAAGATTTTGAGGAAGTTACGGGACTGAAAGTTAATTGGGATAAAACAGAAATGATGTTAATTAATAGGAAGAAAGAAGATGAAGAGTTAATAAAGAGGAATTATAATATACAAATTACACATAAAATGAAATATTTAGGAGTAATGTTATCATGCAAAACTGGGGAACTCAAAAGTATGAACTATGACAGACAAAAGAAGGAAATAAAGGAGAAAATAGTAAAATATAATAAATTAAATCTGTCATGGTTCGGAAGAATAGCTATATGTAAGATGATGTTATTACCCAAATTGAATTTTTTATTTGATGCTCTACCGCTAAAACATACTGATAAAGAGTTGAATGAGTATCAAAATATGATTAATCGGTTCTGTAATGGAAATAAAGGAGCTAGAATAACTAAGTCATTATGGTATGTCTCGCAAAAAGAGGGAGGACTGGGAATTCCAAACGTTACAAAATATTATAGAGCCTTTCAAATAAGAAATGTTATAAAAATTTTAAATAGGGAAGAAACAGTCTGGGAAAAATTTGAAAGGAAAAATTTATCGAAGATGGGTAAGGCACAGTTTTTATGTGAGGGAAAAGAAAAAGGAAAAAAGACGGCTCAGGTTATGATGTTAAAATCAACAATTGAGGCATGGAATAGAGTGAGGAAAGAGCTTGCTTCGGGAACCTCGCCAATTTTAGAAGTGGGGGATTTTCAAGATTTTCCGATAAAAATAGACACAAAGATCAGAGATATATTGGTGGAAAATAAAGTACTATTATTAAAAGATTGGGTCAATGCTTGCAAAGATCAAGAGAAAAGACAAAGGCTGTATTTGCAACTTCAATTGGACTGGTTTAAGATCCTCCAGATAAATAATTGGAATAAGAAATTTGTACGGGAAAATGGTTTAGATAGAGAATGCACGGAGTTTGAGACGCTTTTGGCCAAAATTAGAAATGGAGAAATGGGAATCAAAGGGATAGTTAGTAAAGTTTATAAAATTTTGAATAAAAGTCAAAACATACAAGAGGTGTTGAGAGAAAGTTGGGAACAAGAATTAGATATAAAGATAACGGCAACAAAATGGCGGAAGATGTGGAAAAGGAAGATAATGAGAACTATGTCGGTGAGAGTTAAAGAGCACAATTATAAATTGGCATGGAGATGGTATAGGACCCCAGTCGGCTTGCACAAAATGTATAGTAATATGAGTGAAATATGTTGGAGGTGTAGAAAAACAAAAGGAACATATGAACATATGTGGTGTAGTTGTGAGGTACTTAAAAATTTCTGGGAAGGAATAAAAAAGGAAATAGAGAACATATTAGATATACAGCTCGGATTGGGGTCAGAAACAATTTTATTAACAGACATAGAAGATCAGGACATAAGCAAAGACAATAAAGAGTTATTGGCCATAATGTTGACTGTTGCAAGATTAGGTATTGCCAAAAAGTGGAAAAGCAACGAACAAATAGGTTTAAATGATTGGTATACACAAATGTGGAATTTAGCTTTAAACGAAAAACTTACTTGGGGAATTAATTGCAGGAAAGGGAAAGTTAACAACAATAAATTCTGGAGGATCTGGGAACCTTTTGTTAATTACACTTTAAAAGAAAAAAAGGGCATACCCCCTGCAAAAGATCATAACGACTTTTGGAAAATGTGAAAGGTATAGAACCCCCCGGACTTTTGTATATAGCACAAGGGTGTTCTTTTTTCTTTTTTTTTCTTTTTCCTTCTTTTCTCCTTTTTTTTATAATGATGTAATAGAAATGAATGGGAAGAAGATTATGTACTAAGAAAAGAAGAGAACGTAACAGTAATGTGTATAAAATATGTTATACGATTGTTATAAGCTTTTATATTTTTATAATGTCTTTACTTGTATTTCTGTCTTCTTTTTTGTATTTTTCTTTTTATATACCTAATAAAATTTACATTTTTATTAAAAAAAAAAAGATTTCTTTTGGATTTCCCCTTTTATTTTCCCCCTATAGTTTTTGGCATTTCTGCAAACCTTGAAGTTCTATAAAATCCCCTGATATCTTTCCCTGCTGTGAGGGGGTTCTATTTTCATTGTATACATGATTGCATTCACCGAAGGACTTGGCTATTCTGTGCTTGTCTACTTAGAAATGAATGCCATTGAATTTTGTAGAGATATCACCCCATTATGGGCACATGGCATTGCAGACTTAGTCTGAATTTATGCTTGCCATTTTGGAATGGTTTCATTTAATTTGCTTTAGATCTGCATGAAAATACAAAGCTTTTAAACCTGTAACAGGATATGTTCTGTCTATCAATGCCTCCTTTACAAAAGAATAAGAATACTTTGTTGTCTTTCATGACAACATTTATGGGGTTGTTTGCTTAAGATTTATGTCTGGCCTCCTGAGAGGATGTGTGAAAAATGTTCATTTTCAGAGCTACCTGCTCAATACATTAAGTAGAAATATGACCCCTGATAACTCCATTACTCTGTCATGATAGCAAGTAATAAAAAAAGAGACATGAGAGTACAGAACAGTTAGCACGGTGCAGAAGATCCTAAACTGTTAATCTTGTAGCCTGAAAAGCTCTTATTTTAGAAACTGAAGGATAAAGATGTTTGTTCTGGGAACTGAAAGAGCTCTAATAGTTATTAATGAGAGCTGTCAGATGTATACCTATTGACAAACACATGGGAGTCATACTGACCCTATAAGGCTTTTGTTAAAAAGATTTTCCCTCCCACTCCCACTATTACCTCAGTATTCTGTTAACAAGATGATAATGAAATATCAGTGTTTACCTGTAATAGCCATTAGGACAAACTAATGAACTCCTTTTGAAGATATAAGCAGACCGCCACCTGCTTTGTCAGTCAATCCGACTGCTCAGGATGTAATTTCCACCACTGTAGGTACTCACAGACTAATTCAGAGTGGACTAGACTTTAATTAGCTGCTAAGCTTACATACTGTGTTACAAAATCTTAAAGCAAATCTTTTGTTCATTAAGATGTCAATTTTCATGAAATGAAGAGTGAAGAGATCAGCAAGGCAGGAATTAGTTTAAAGTGGAATATATTTTGAAGAATTTATTGAACATGTCTTAATTAAAGCGAAAGGAACAAAACTGGGACTGGAATACATAACTTTTTTGGGGGAAAGGGGATGAATGTATAGAATATTGTTAATAGTGAAAAGCTAATCATAAATTTAAGATATAATGTCCCCTGGGTGGTAGGGAGTGCACGCACTTGCACCTTTTGTTAATATTAATTTATATGTACATATCATTTGTTATTGTAGTAACTATTAATGGGGTATTGTAATGTTATTTTTATGTTTTTGTTTCTTTGTGTGTTATTTTGTTTTAATAAAAAATAGAATTTTTTTTAAAAAAAGAAGAATTTCTTTCTGTTTAACAGGCATACTTGGGTTTTTCTTTTAAATCCCTGATATTGCATTCTCAGGTTGAGAATATGTAATAAAACAATTCGGATAGGCTTAACATTGTCAGGCCAAGGCTTAAACATCAGCAGCTGTGGAAGAATGAAGTGCTCCCCTGCTCAAGCCACAGGTCACCAATGGGGCTCACATTGGCATATCCATATACTTTCCCTAACTCAGAATATAATGTACATTCCATTTTATTTTGACAATGAAATGTAATCTATATGTACAAAGAAGCCCTTGAGTCATTTAATCCATTCAATGATAGACACTTCTCTTACAGCAATGTCCATAGCTACTAGTCATTACAATTTTGCCCCAGTTTGTGAAAAGAATAAATCTAAAGGTGATGAAAATTCAAGCCTTGAGCCACAGATGAACAATCTTTTGTTTGTTCTGCGAGTTTTCCCATCGCAAGGTAAATCAGGACACGTTGGTATATAGAGAGAAAGGGGAAATCTAGATATAAATGGGTAGGAGACAATTAAACAGACAGGACAGGATTCAAAGAAACTAACAGGAAGAGAAAGGAAACCAATCCAAAACAAAAAACCAGCTTCAAATAACAGCCACAAACATTGTCACTAGTTTGTATCAGACTATCTTTTCTAGGCTTCTGCCCAGAACTTGGCATTGTAGGAGCAACATTTATGTCTGTCTGTGTCTGTATTTCTCTGTGTGTGTGCATGCGTGCATGCACGTTACCCATTTATATAGCAGATGAGCTAAAGATCTGCCAGGAATGGGGACAACACTGCTTATTTTCTGGCTCCAGATTGTTATATTATCTGGTCAATCAGACTGTAGGCTCATTTATTCAGATTCTTTTCATTTCTACATACACTTGGCTCAAAAGCAGTTCTGGCTTCCTATGACCCATTGCCGACCCTGCCTCTATGGCACCACAAGGGTTCAGTGATGTGACATTACAAGTATCCAACCTTCAATATCATCTTTTTGTTCTGATATCACAAGAAATGAAATGTTGCTGAGTTGGTAATCCTAGTACTTATCCTCATAGTCATCTTCAATATCAGGGGTCATCCTCTGGGTAAATATTATTTCCACCACACCCCAGAAGCCAGTAATTACAGTTTAATTGAATGGTTAGGCTGATTCTTACTTTGTGAAATTACAACACACTCCATTTTAAAGCATTTGGTACACTAGTGTATGATTGATGCTAAGTAGAACAGATGAGTGATGGAAAGTTGGACTGATAGACCAAAGAGATTTTTAACTTATGAAACTGAAAAGCTGACTTTGATGAGTGTAATCAAAATTAACATGGAGTTTTTAATAACCTTGAGGCAAATGCTCATTCTGCATTCTACTGTTTAAAAAATGTCTTTGAAAATGCAGCTCTGCCAAAATTAATTCCAATATTGATTGAGAGCCTAGAATGAGTTTAAACCAATCTCATGACATTAACCAAATGTGGTATCAGTTTTATTTATTATTTATTAGTCGTATTTATTATCCCGCCCCAATCGGGTAAACCCGACTCTGGGCGGCTTACAGCATGAATTAAAATCACAGATTAAAACTAGTATAATAGTTATGTTTAAAACCATAAAAAATTCATAAGAAAAATTAAAATTAAAATAGCGCACCGCTAAAAACCGGAGCAGGAAGAGGTGGCAGTCCCCTAAACCAACCAGCCTACAAGGGATCCCACGTTACTGGGTCCCCATACATGTTCCGCAAGCCAGGTCTTTAGGCCTCGACGGAAAGACAGGAGATCTACCTGTAGGCGCAGCTCAGTTGGGAGAAGGTTCCACAGGGCCGGGGCGAACACAGAGAAGGCCCTCTTCCTAGTGCTTCCTAGCTGATGGAATAACAAGAGAGCCCCTCCGATCCGCCCTGGTGGGACGGACAGACGTTCTTAGGGTGATCCTGATGAATCTAAAATACATTAATTTTAACTGTTTATTTTGTAATCCTGATGTAAATCCATTTCTGTGATTTCTTTTTAAAAAATATTTTATTTATAGGTTTATAAAGAAAACAGACAAACCGTAAAAAAGAAAAAGGAAAATAGTATACATAATCAATAACTTCTACATACATTGTCAACTCATTCACATGCTCTTCAGTAAATACAATACACTTGCTAAATATGAAAAACAGAAATTCAAATGGTATAAGTAAATATTCATGATCACTCCATATAGCATTATTTTAACTAATTTTTAATACTTTTATATCATTATTCTATTACAATTCTCCTTTTACACCCTTGTGTTATTTACATTTCTGTGTTTTCAATGATGATTTTTTTCATTATTTTTCAGCATGCTGGACAAGGAAAACTAAATTACACTACCTTTAAAATGATTTGGTTTATATTCTAGTTTTTGCCCAAAATATTTGATTACTAATTGCCCAATACTTTAATCCCTTCTTCAATGTTTGTTGAGTATATAATCACAGAAATTGATTCTTTTAATCAATTTTCCCATGTAAAATGATGCAGTAGCCACATGTGCCTCTGCATATCTTTTTTTTTAAATTAAAAATTGTGAAATTGGTAAAATATAATACTATCTCCAGGAAGCTCATTCAAAAAATTCTACTTTTTGTATTTATTTGTGAACAATTCCCATTTGTTTTCAGTGGAATATACTTTAAATTAAATCACTATTTGATCCAGGATTTATATATCAAAAGGCCTATTCCTTTTAATCTGATGCAATTTATGCCAAAAGTCCATGTGCTATGACACCATTGCAGCCCAAGCACTGCTTTGAATCTGTGTATGCTGGGAGTTTTCTCCTTTGTATATACACAAGACGATGTGTATATTGGGAGAAGAAAACTTTGGTCCTTCAGGTTACATCTCCCACAACATCCATTATAATTGGCCATATAAAGTGAGTTTAGCAGGAGCTATAGGCCAAAAACATCGAGGATTATTCAACCCCAATCTACATTTGAAAGAGGATGAATTTTCCTTGCAATTCAGAAAATAAAAGCACATAATTTTCATAATTTTCATTCCTTTGTTCCTTATTCTATAGCTGTAACTAGTAGCTTTTCTAGTAACTAATGTGTTTTTCAAAATATACAGGATTCTGCACTGAACCAGCAACAACAAATAGCAGCAGCGCCAGCACCAGCACCAGCGGCAGCAGCAACAGCAACAACATGCCACCTCATGGAGCACTTCTCTGGGCTGCTCTTAACTGCTGCTGTACAAGGACTTCAGCATAAATTGAAAGAACTCTGTTCTTATACATTTAATAACATTCTGTTCCATGCTGCTGATCATAGTTTTCAATGAAATCTGCATACAGTATTTCTGAAGCATCTTTTGAGCTGGAATCCTCTTTTCCATTTGGTGTATCCCCAACCAGATGATGTGTCAATGCAATGGCATCCCTTGTTTGCAAGTGAATGTATGTATGTACTGTATGTACTGTATGTACTGTATGTATGTATGTATGTATGTATGTATGTATGTATGTATGTATTTATTTATTTATTTATTTATTTATTTATTTATATTGTTGCCCACTCGCCATGGCAACTCAGGGCGGCTTACAATCAGCAAAACGACACAGCACAAAAACAATTAATACATTTTTCTAAATCAATAATGTAAGTAAGTGTGTATCAGAAAACAAAACACTGTAGCACTTTAAAGACTAACTGCTATATTTTTATTGTTAGCTTTTGTGGATCAAGTCCACTTCTTCATACAAGGAGTGAAACTTACAGCCATGGTTTTTATACACCAAATTCAGGGGTCAAAGGGAGCAGGGTGCTGTGTTCAAGCAAAATGACAGACAAGAAGCAAGCACAACAATACAGTTTCCCACAGTCATCAGCCACAATAGATTATAAAAATATAGCAGTTAGTCTTTAAAGTGCTACAGTGTTTTTTATTTTGTGTTGTTTATTTTGTTTTGCTTTCTGATATGATATGCCTGAACCACAGACTAACACAGCTACTTTTCCAAAAAAATTAAGTAAGGGTGGAAAGCAAATTAAAGGAAAGGGTACATTGGTTTAAATGACTGCATGGAGCAGCTAAAATATCCTGAAATATTGTCAAGAGTTGCAAAGGAGTGTTTGCAGCTGAACTGAAAATATTAAAATACTGGATTTTCTTTATTTTATTTTTAATTATGCAAACCTGGTAGTATGCATGTTCCAGCAGCAGCCAGGCATGTCTGGGCAAGTCAGTGAGCTGATGTCAGAAATAGGTATATAAGGAGAGATGGACCAAGGGCTTGTCTCTAGTGCAAAACCATCTTATTGGATAGTACAGCTGTTTTGCACTAAAGATGAGTAGGCACAGCTGTGTTAATAAACTGGACAGTTTTTGCTAAATTTGCGGCAAATATGCCCCACATGATCAAAGCAAGAACCTAACCAAGAGGGTGAGATTTGCTTACTTAATATTCTGACATCCTAAACAGAATTGGACTTCAGATTTGGCTTCAGCACACTAGATTTAGTATAGGACACATGGATTAGACCAAGTAGCAGAAAATATTTAAAAAAATTGTGATGTAGTGTTATTAACTTACTAACCCTCTATTTTTACTTTTTTATGATAAAATGCTCGTTATTATGTTTGTAGACAAATCCGTTTAAATAGACTATGATGAAAGTAATTCATTAACCAGTAATTGAGAATGTCTTCTACTACATTTGGTTTACTGTATATACTCGAGTATAAGCCAACCTAAATATAAGCCGAGATACCTAATATTTACCTGAAAACCCAGGAAAATAGATTGACCCAAATATAAGCCAAGGGTGGGAAATGCAGCAACTGCTAGTGAGTTTCAATACCGTAATCAAAATACATGAAAATATAGTAAAATTAATTAAATTGTTGGCATGTCTCAATCCAACGTGGTCTTGGGATCTTTGTGGTCATTGACCTGAGTATAAGCTGTTTCCCTTTTGGGGGGCTCATTTTTGGAACTAAAAAACTAGGCTTATACTTGAGTATATACAAAGGCTTAACTCACCCAACGTTCTACTCACATAGCAGCCAATGAATTGACTATTGGATTCTCACCAGCAGAACACCCATTTCAATCTTCTTCCCAGAGCTTTATCATTAAGACAAATGTGGCAGCCGCCTCAGGCAGCAGATCTGGAGTATCACAAAAGGAAGCAATTTGTGAGCTATTTCTATTTATTGTTTTACTTCTGAGAAATGGAAAGATATATGTGTACAATTCCATGTCTCAAAGTACAAAATAGCTATAGGTACTATGTATGGTGACTTTGGAATGACAACTGCCATATGCTGCTTTGCATAAGGCAGAAAAATAACTCAGGTGAGCCCCAGTTTTTCCCACCTACCTACTTACCTTTCTTCAGCTGCTGTCCCTACATCTATGATGGCAGCTGTGAAGCATGGGAATGGTGTTGAACCAAGAAGGAAAGGGGAGATGTTTGTAGTTTACAGGTGCATTGGACCAAATATTCGGGCTCTATCACAAATTCAGTATCTTCCAGATTGTCTGAAAGAGACATGAGATTATTTGAGATCAATGCATGGAAAACCAGGAATGGGAATTGACCATCATTTGGTACTTGCTGGTACTAGACTGTTGTGGATCTTCTTCCTTTTTTTCCCTGGATGAGTGAAGTTGTTCAGTGGAATGGGTAATTAAGATGTATATAAAATAGACTTTAAAATTATATTGCCCTACAATTAATCAACAAAATTATCTACCAAAAATAGTACAGAGCTGTGATTGCAGAATTCTGAACAATAGATAAATAAGAGCTTTATAATACTTTTAAAAACAATGTGCCAAATAGTATTGGACCAAGAAATGTGTGTTGCTGTTCTGCAGAATGAATTATACAAAAAATCAGCACAAAATATTCTAATGCATACTACAAGAGTTGTTCCTATGTGATTTGTTGAAAATAATGAAGTAAATTGCATTTTTTTTTTACTTTCAGAAAGAAAGAAATTGTTGCATAAGGCTCTCAACTGAAAGCAAGAGCATCATCTTGATTAGCAAATTTTTCAGGAGTTGCCTTCTGGACATAATGAGCAGTAGCTGTCCCATCCATCACAACTACTGCAAAGCCTGGAATCTGAGTCACTGCTGCAGTATCTTTTTCAGTGAAGAAGTACAAGGAAAAACTCTTCCATTCAAGAAGCAGTGAGAGATAGCAACAATTTGTAACTGAGTCAATTATAGTTTTCAGAATAAGAAAGACAACTTGTGATTCTTCTGCAACATCCTTCAATCCTAACAAGCATAACCAGTGAGATAGGAAATGTCACTTGTTTTTAACTTCTAGATCAGTGGTTCCCATACCCCATAGGGGGGTTTCAATTCTCAGAAGCCTAAGTCAGTACTTTGGCTGATCAGTGCTTTGAGGATTGATTTGGGCTTCTGGGAATTGATATACAAAAAAAAAAAAAAAAAGATTGGGAAACACTATTCTAGATATAAAGAAATAGCAGGACATCTTCTATAAATGACACATTTTCAGACCAAAGGAGCCTAGACAATTTGGGATCTTTAGGATAATCTTGGCTTATCTGAAGCAGGAACCTGGGGTGTAATATTCCAATTCTGGCCAAAGGTTGGCAAACAATCACAGATCTACTTAATCCTAAAAATCAAGTGGCCTGACAAAGAGTTCGAGTAAAACACCCCATAAATTTCAACTTTTCTTTTGAGAGCTCACCTAAAACACTGAAGCAAGCTAATTCGATTCGACAGAGGCTCTCGTCAACTCATGGAACGAGAGAGTGACGGCAGCCTTGGACAGGATCGCTCCACTACGGCCTCTCCGCCCCCGTTTGCACCAATCTGCCCCTTGGTACACTGAAGAGCTGAGGGAGCTTAAACGGGCAAAGAGACGCCGAGAGCGCCGCTGGGTGAAGACCCAGAGTGAGTCTGACCGAACACTAGTTAGAGCAGCCATTAAAGACTACCTAGTGG
Source organism: Furcifer pardalis (assembly GCA_030440675.1). Taxonomy (NCBI): domain Eukaryota; kingdom Metazoa; phylum Chordata; class Lepidosauria; order Squamata; family Chamaeleonidae; genus Furcifer; species Furcifer pardalis. The sequence goes on from CP126891.1 coordinate 99,628,200, forward strand.
CGATAAGGGCGGTGAAACGTCAATACTTCACCGCCCTTATTGCCTCTGCGGATAATCGTCCAGCTGCCTTGTTCCGGGTGACCAGATCCCTCCTTGGAAGAGGGGGGTCAGGCCCTGGTTGGCAGGGTTCGGCTGAGACATTTGCTGATTATCTAGCAGGAGAAAATCGCTCAGATTCGCTCGAAGTTTAATCCCGGCGTGGAACGTATGGAACTGGGGTTGACCGGTGCGCAGTCTGGCCATGTTATCTGGGATCGGTTTGAGCCAGTGGACCCTGAGGAAGTGGACAGACTTCTTGGATCTGTTCGTGCCACAGCCTGTGATTTGGACCCATGCCCTGCCTGGCTAGTTAAAGCATCAAAGGTGGTGGCAGGTGGTTGGGTTGAGAAAATTATAAATTCATCATTGGAGGAGGGGTCTTGCCCAGCACCATTAAAACATGCTTTGGTGCGCCCCCTCCTAAAAAAACCATCTCTCGACCCCAAGGTAATTTCGAACTACCGCCCAGTATCTAATCTACCCTTTCTGGCTAAGGTGCTGGAAAAGGCTGTGGCACAGCAGTTAAAGGAAGTTCTGGATGAAGCGGATTATCTGGACCCTTTTCAGTCAGGATTCAGGCCCGGATATGGTACGGAAACTGCACTGGTCGCTTTGGTGGATGATCTCTGGAGAGAGCGGGATGGAGGCCATCCGACCATCCTTGCTCTTCTCGATCTCTCAGCGGCCTTCGATACCGTGGATCACAACATTCTCTTGGGAAGGCTCCAAGGATTGGGGATCCAGGGCACTGTGTTGGCCTGGTTTTCCTCATTTCTGAGGGGCAGGACCCAGACGGTATGTCTGGAGAATGAGAGGTCCAGCCCTAGGCTCCTCCAATATGGGGTGCCTCAGGGCTCGGTACTCTCACCTCTCCTGTTTAACATCTATATGAAGCCGCTGGGTGAGATCATCCGTTCCCACGGGGTAAGGTACCATCAATATGCTGATGATACCCAACTGTACATCTCAGCCCGTGGGGACCCAAGCGGTGCAGTAGAAGTCCTCTCCAGGTGCCTGGAGGCTGTCAGGGTCTGGATGGGGGAAAACGGGCTACAGCTGAATCCCGGCAAGACTGAGTGGCTATGGGTGAGGGGCCCTGTGTTATCCCGGGAGCTTCCAGCTTTGGTTCTGGATGGGGCAGTTTTGCCCCAGACAGATCCGGTGCGTAATCTGGGGGTCCTCCTGGACTCACGACTACTGTTCGAAGAACAGGTGGCAGGCGTGGCCAGGAGGGTTTTTGCACAACTTCGTGTAATATACCAGTTACGCCCACTCCTGGATCGGGACTCCTTGCTCAGGGTCACACATGCACTGGTCACCTCCAGACTTGATTATTGTAATGCGCTCTACATGGGGCTGCCCTTGGTGACCATTCGGAAACTCCAGCTGGCCCAGAATGCGGCTGCTCGGGTAGTGATGGGGTGCGGGCGTTACGCTCGTGCCTCACCACTGCTTCGACAGCTGCACTGGTTGCCAGTATGTCTCCGGGTGCAATTCAAGGTGCTGGTCATTACCTTTAAAGCCCTATATGGTAGTGGGCCAGGATACCTCAGAGACCGCGTCACCCCAAGAACGTCTGTCCGTCCCACCAGGGCGGATCGGAGAGGCTCCCTTGCAATTCCATCAGCTAGAGAGGCTCGCCTCTCTAGCACCAGAAGGAGGGCCTTCTCCGTGACCGCCCCAGCCCTGTGGAACCTCCTGCCTATCGATCTACGTCAACAAACAGAGCTCCTGCCCTTCCGGAAAGGTCTTAAAACCTGGCTGGCAGGACAAGTTTGGGGATCCGGAAATACCGGATCTCATGTTGGGTGGCTTATCAGATGAGTCAGCCACCCGCTGTTCTTACCTTCCTACCCTGGTTCTGTTTTTTAATAATTGCATAATTTTATAACTTGGAAATATTTAATTTCTTTTAGCTTGACTTTTAATTATTGTATTGGTTTATATTTTAACTGTGGGTGGGCTATCGTATATTGATTTGTGGTTTTATATTGAGTTGTGGTTTAGCTATGTATTTTTAAATTGTGTATGTAGGCCGCCCAGAGTTGGGTTTTTGACCCGATTGGGCGGGATAATAAGTCGAAGGAAATAAATAAATAAATAAATAAATAATTCTTCCACATCTCATCTCCTTTGCCTCTCTGCACATCTTGACAATATCATTTCCTTTACAAACAAAATATTTTCCACAGCCAATGGAAAAACTTAATTGTTGTAGAAAGGAGAACAAGACTGCTGCAAGTAAGGGGGAGTCTTCTTCTTTACTGCACAGGGGCACCCTATACAGATAGCCAGAAACAGTAGGGTTTGTCAACTCTGTGTGGCTAAGAAGAGCTTCTGAAGAGCTATCATAGATAATTCCAGTTCTGCCTTTAGTGACCTATGATTTTCAATGGTTTTGTGGTCAGAGTGTGTGTGTGCATCCTAGTCATTCATTCACACATATATAATAATAAGTAGACACCAGACCATTTGGATATTATCAGTGTATGTGAACTGATCTCAAAAGGTTAAATAAATGTGCTGTCAAACAAGGCAACTCATATAGAAACAACCTCAGATAGAGATGTATATACTCAACTATAAATCATCCCGAATATAAGTCAAGGTACCTAATTTGGACCTCTAAAACTTGGAAAACAGATTGACTCGAGTATACATCAGTGGTGGAAAATGCAGCAGCTGCTAGGGAGTTTCAATAATTAAAATACATGAAAATACAGTAAAATTAATTAATTTAGACATTTGTGTGGGTATGTTTTTGAGTGTTTACGTTGACCTGAGTATAAGTCAAGTCCCAGTTTTGCACCTCATTTGGGGGAGCTGAAAAACCCGACTTATACTTGAGAATATACATTAGTTTCTTTTCTTCACAACCCACAGAACGCTGGCCATACTGGCTGTGGTAATTTTGGAAGCTGTGACGTATAAATGAACATTTCCTAACATACCCAGCAATTTTAGAAAGTAGGTACAGTACTTGCTTATTAGCACAGATTGCTTATGCTGAAAGCCACTTCAAACAGGTAGATAAGTATGTGATATAGATTGAATCTGAAGACAGCACATGCTATGGCTGTCTAATGGCGTTAAGATCTAGCTGTATATATATAGCCCACTTCTTTGAATCCGAGGTGTACTTCTGCAAATGACTGAATCCTTCCATTTATGGAAATTTACTTGTGATTTTTAGAAGATGTTGCTTCTGGGTACTATTTGAATGAAAGTGCATTTGAGAGGAATATGCCAATCTCCCTTTTCTCTAATAGCTTCCTCATACCATGAAGATTTCCCAATCCTGTGGAACAGATAGTCAGGAAATACATAGTATTATATGGGAAAGGGTGAGCCAAAACCTAAGAATATCCTCTTCTTTGTACTGTTTGCCTGTTGGAAGACTACAGTCCTCACTCCATAACCTGTCTTATATTGAGTACGAGGCAGTGTTTTGTTTTTAAATAATACAATGCAGTTTGGTTGCTCCTTATACTGTACTTTGTATTTTAAAGTCTGGTATTGCACATTCTGCACGATGTTTTCTTCCAGGGAACATAATGTCAGTTAAGGTTCTCCTTAATTCAGTATTTCACCTAATAATGAGAAAGGTTCATTCATTGCCTGCCACTTTATAAAGAATACTAGGGCATACTTCATTGTAAAATTAATAGAAATTATTTGAAACCTCTGATTGCTAAAGGGTACTAATGGTCTTTATTGAATGCTAATGTATTATATTTTCAGATTTTTAAAACCTTCTGCTCACCATTTCCTGAAGTTTTTTTTTAAAAACTAAGCTGTTACAACAATAATTGATCAATTTATCAATATTTTCTTTTATATCCTGGAATAATATGATGTATAATTGAAGCAAAAATACAAGTGTGATATCCAAGGACTTCTCTAGATTCAATGTTTTCTATGAATGACAAGTTCATGATGTCCTGTTAATAACTTTTTCTATTTTTCCTCTATTATGTCATACTTTGAGTAGTGACAATGTTGTTCTAGCTAGAAGGATAATAATGTCTTCGTTATTTAACCAACACTAGGAAAACCTTTCCCTATATTGACAAAAGAACTTTGATGGTGTCATTCCCCTATTCACAGATACTTACAGAGATTGATATGCTCATTTATCAGCTAAATAAAAACACAAAAATTATTTCATTGAAATAATTGCATTAAACAACTGTTTGCTATGACAAAACAGTGCCAAGAATATGAAAACTTTCATTTCCCAAAAGCACATCACAAAAACATGTTTTGGATCAATACATTAATCAGGGAAACATGATTTGAATAGTTCAATATTATCAATAAACAAATAAAATGTAAATTAATTCCTTCTCTGCCTCGATTCTTCAAGTCCTTCCCTTAGTGTGAACACTAAACTTTAGATTGCTTTCACTAATGCGACTCTTTGTGAATGCTAATAGAATGACTGATACCAAGGCACTTCGTCTTATTCCTTCTCCTGCAAAAGGGAAAGTTCCATGCAGACTGAAAATAATGTGTTTCCAGGTAAAGCACAAAGCATGTCCTTGGGAAGTTGAGTCAAAAAGCACACAGAATTTATTGTTATGCATGGTATAAAACATTCACTAACAGAGGAGAGAGTATTATTTAGCTTGTCTAGTTAAATAGAAATGCATATCTGTGAAGCTCAGTGTAACCTTTCTCTGTTTTTGAAATTATTTGGATTTTTTTCCAGAAGCAAGATAATGATTTTAAAAAAAAAAACTTTCACTAACAGATTTCAAGGCAAGGTACAAAACTGAAAGTTAAATTATTCACACAAATCTATAAATGTGATATAACAGAAGCAGCAAATAAATGTGATAATAGAAAACAACCATTTAAAACAGGGATTCTCAACCTGTGGCCTGTGGACCAAATGCAATCCACGGCACCATTTCATGTGCCCCCCCCCCAATTGCCTCCACCACACCAGGAAGTGCCATGTGGTGTAGAAAGGGCAAAATGACCATCCAGCCCCCAAAGCTGTCTGAGGTAACATGACCCTGCTCCCAGCTCTAAAATGTTGAGAACTCCTGATTTAAAAGGATTATAATAAACAGCAACAATTGTTTTAAATTTTTTAAAATGTGTTGGGGTAATAGCCACTGCAGTATGCTGTATCTTCATCCTCTTCTTCTTTTTCTCCACGATCTTATGTTGAGGTAAAAAGTAAGATATTGTTTGCTCCTTTGATATTCTACTTTTATTATGGTGAATAAAAAAATAATGGACAGGCACAAGGTTTCTCAAAATACCCTCATCTAGACACTTAAAGCCACAGATCCAATACAAAATGATGATTGTAAAACCTGGTTTTTATTCTGAAGGCTGCTGAATAAGCCATTGTTTTATATAAGTACTTTGTGCACCAAAATGGAATTGAGTTAGACTTCAACAAAATAGCACTGTGGGGAGCTAATTACTATTCTGTATTTTGAAGTCTTTATTCCAAAGGACTCTCAGGTTAACAGGATTGGTCTGCTCTATCCCAGAGCTCCTATTATCAATGACAAATACTTGCTGAATAGAAATGGTTTCCTGTTTTCAAAGCACCTACATTTTAGAAATATTTTCACCTCCTTTCCTCTTAGCATTCAAAGATAACTGATCATGGATTTCTTCTTCATTTTGAAAATGTTAGTTATATACTCCTGCTGACCAAATCCCAATGGCAAAGCCAAGAAAGTGGCTTCATTTTGGCAGTCCAGGGTTTGGTCCGACAGGAAAGAAGAAACTCACCTAACATTGTGGCGGTCCCTCCAGCAAAGCCAAAACCTATGAAGAATAGTTGAGATAGCTGAGGGTTATAAATCTGGGACCAAGCAACTGAAAAGTGATCTGATAGTCATCTTCAAAGATCTGTGGCATGGAAAATGAAGCAAATCTTTATCTCCTGCTTCAGAGAGTAATAGCTGAACTAATGAATGTATAGTACAAGAAAGGACATTCTGACTAAACTTTAGGAAGGAACCCTTGATCATATGAGATATTGGACATTAGAATGGACTTCCTCAGATTTTTTGGTGTCTACATTTTTTGAGATTTTGAAGAGAAGCTGGATAACCATTCTCTTAGGAATCCTTTAAGCTGTGCATTTTCTGCATTGACAAAGGATTTGGAGTAGATGTCTCTGGGACTATTTCCAACTGTACCATTCTGTGATTCAGCTTCCAGTACTCACACTGATGAAATCTCATCTGATGGTTTCCTTTTTGTTTTAGGATTATTGCCAGGGTGCTGTCACACATGCCATTATTAAACAAAGGGATGACAGCAGACTTGATCTTTTTTTTAAATGAGTGGCAACTTTAATTAGATTTTTCATATATTTCATTCACTATTAGATTATCAAGGTTAAAATTATTCTTTGCCACTTTGTATTTAGATATCCTGAGCTGAAAAGGCTTGGGGCAACAAAAGAAATCCTAATTTTAAAAGATGGTAAAAACCAGTGGTGGGATGTCAAAAAATTTACTACCCCACCGTGACGCCATCACAGTGAGGGCGGAGCTAATATGATGTCACGATGTTGTGGGCATGGCCAAAGGAAAAAATAAATCAAATAAAATAATAAAATAAAAATAAGCACACACACACACACACCTCAACCCACCCACCCACAACACAAATCCGTAAATAAATAAAATAAATAAAATAAAATAAATAAAATAAAAATTATGTTAAAATACACGCACCCACCCAAAACATAAATCAACCCACCCACCCCAAACACAAACCCGTCACTTACCTGTTAGCATAAGTGCCTGGGCAGCACTATGTTGCAAGATGGATATGGTCATTGTACCAGTTCTCTAGGATAATATGCCTTAATGTAAATGTAAAGCAACTATACCTCCTTAAGGGTTCTCCAATTGGAACAGCAATTGGAACAGCACAGGTGTAGCTTATTGATGAGGTAACTCCAAGACTTTGCTTAAAAACCCCAAGCCAGGCCTGCCAGCCGCCAGGCCTGCCAGCCACCAGGCCTTTTTAGGAACTGTGGTAGTACGTCAATATAGATAAAGGTATTAAATACACATTAAAATACACACAAACACACCACACCCAAAGGTGAGTCACTTACCCTGGGGAGCAGGCTATAGGGAGCTTTAGACTAGCAGCTTCTCTTCCTCTTCCCTGCTTGGGAGGACAGCAAGGAGGCTGTGCATACGTGCCAAGCACTGTAGGTGTGCATGCACACCAAGTGCTTGATACGCATGTGCAGTGGGGGAACCAGTGAAAAGGTAAGCCCCGAAGGTGGTTACCCCTAAAAGCTGCTACCAGTTCTCTGGGACACTGGGAAAAGTTACTACCGGTTCTAGTGAACTGGTGCGAAACTGTTACATCCCATCACTTGTAAAAATGCAACATATTTTTCTGCTGAATTTTTGAATCTGCCAATGAATTGCTATCTCTTAATGGAACTAATGATTCTCTCTATGAAATCATACACATAAAAGCTAAATATTGGTTCAAATTGGGATATTTTCAATCCACCAAAGACATAAAGTCATAATTTGGATTCAATCATAAACATGTTTGTTAAGGAGTTAAGAAGAATTCCTGTTAATGGACTTCCTTCTGATATACTAAGGATTGCAAAATTAAATATCCACTTGTCACCTTCTGAATGAGGATATGTCCTAGGAAGCATTGTCACATTTCACATCAGGGCTCTGTGAGTCTTACCTTGTGTGTTAACACCCAGATGATGAATCTGGTTGCCAAAAAAGGTTAAGTAATCTTGCCAAAATGTCCAGAAATTGTGAATTAATAATAGTTCACATCCAGAGAAGATCACAAATGCACATTCAATAAGACCACAGTATTTCACAGTGCAGTTGACATAGGGAAAAAAAGTTTAGAAAAGAGCCAAATTAGAAAAAATAAAATTGTGATTTGGTATATTTTAATTTTGGTTAGATGAATGCTGCAGAAAAACATTATGCTTGGATTAAATGTTCCTGATTTAGTTCCTTAACTCTATTAGGTAATCTTTAGGTAAAGAGAAAGGTCTCCCTTGCTCAAAAGACTGTCATGTCCTACTCTAGGGAGTGGTGCTCATCACTGTTTACAACCAAAAAGCCAGTACTGTCTGAATCTGCAGACGTTTCTCTGGTCATGTGGCAGGCATGACTAGATGTTGGAGCACAAGGAACGCTGAAGCGATACCTGTTTATCTACTTGCAGTTTCTTGCTTTTGAACTGCTAAATTGGCAGGAGCTGGAACAGATGATGGGCACTCACTCCATTGAACACCACTCAGTTCTTGAACTGCTGACCTGCCAACTTTCCAGTTATTAGGCCCAGTGTCCTAACCACAAAGTCACAGCAGAACTCTACTGAATGAAAAGGACTTAATAAATCAGCATCTATGTAAGTCTCATTCAGTAGAGTGGTTAGATTTAGTTTGGATTATAATTTATAAACTGAACTTTATATAAACTGAAGTTCTATAAAACCCACTGTGCAGTATTAGAGAGTCAAAATAGTGTAAAAATTAAACTTCCGGGTTTGGAATTGGATAAAACAACATTCAAACGCTCTTTCAATTCACACAGAGCTAAGTAGTTTTATTATATACATCACTATCTTTCATCAAAGATTTCTCATTGAATGATTCTGAGCTGTGTTCTGAGTTCACTGAAGAAACATGTAAATTTTCCTATATTTTGCCAAATATCCTATTGCTAGTTTCAACCAGAGTAGATCCATTGACTCATGGGAATTTAGACAAGTATTGAATTAACATTCACTGAACAATTCAAAGAGTCAGTTCTTTAGCTGATACCAGAAATAGAATACTGGTCTTTATATTTACTTCGAATTATATTAATTCTCACCCCATAATATTTCTTTCCTCTGCAGGGCAGGTATAAAAACCATTCTGAAGAAGTAAACAGAGCTATACATTTGAAATGGATCTTAAATAATGTACACAAATCATTTTCATGTCACCTAGGCACAGAAGAAACTAAAAACTTTCCCTGTAGGATACTAAACTTCTGAAGGCCATTAAATATCCAAGCAGTGTGGAGGAAGCAACAAAAAATACTTTATGTCACTATATTATTTTGAGTTTGCAACGCTACTGCAGTGCTTAGGCACACAGCAGATGAGTCATCCTTGTCCAAAGTTTCTTTCTCCATTGACTTTCTCACAGTATTCAGTATTTGTTTTACTAAAAACATAAAAGGGGGGGAAAGATCATTTAATCTGCTCTAAGGTGACTGTATCTTGATGAGAGCACCATTTCAGTTCCTGGGTCACCGGCACAATTGAACAGCAAATGACAGAGCCTGCCAAAACTCCCTGTTAAAAATCACAAAGAAAAGATGGCATGAGTAATGAAATACAGGGCACTTTCCAAATGAAATTCTGTTTTTCCAGTAGTTTCTGATCTTTGCAGAAATATTTCTAAAAATATCAAGCACTTTTTCCCAAATAGGATTGGGTCAGGAAAACCATTTAAGACATGAGTTCTCAACCTTTTTAAGGTGGGGGCCCAGGTCATGCTCCCTTGGCAGCCGGATGGGCATTTTGCCCTTCCTCCACCATATGATATTTCCTGATGTGGTGGAGGTGTTGGGGGGGGGGACATGAAATGGTACTTCAGGCTGCATCCAGCCCACATGCCACAGGTTGAGAATCCCTAATTTAAGAAGTCAGTTTCTTTTTTTTCCCACCCCAAATTAAAACAGGGGAGTAATTAACTCAGTGATTTAGGTATCTAGCTGTGGAGCCAGAGACTGTGATTTGATTCCCCACTGAACATCTCAGGAGACAAGTCAAACTGTAGAGTCATAGGCAAAATGTACAGTCCCAGGGTGCCCAGAAGAAGAGAATTTTAAACTACCTCTGTGTATTCTCTACCTAGAAAACCCTGGAAAGATTGCCAAAAATCAGAACTGACTGGCCAGCACACAATTATGATCTTCAGTGTCTAGGCTAGACACAGAAATGGTGCTTTCACCTTTCATTGAATTCATTCTGCATTTTATTTTGTCTTACCTAGTGTAAGAAAGATTAGCCAACAACACAAGGTTGCCATTACCAGAGTACACCCGATTGTGGTTCAAAAATGCCAACATTTTCAAGGGGGCTTTTTCTGAGTACCCCACAACTATGTTGATGAATTATGAAGTAGTCCTTGTGGCACAGTGGTTAAACTGCTGTACTGCAGCCAAAAACTGCTGCTGATGTTGTGAGTTCAATCCTGACTGACAGGACTCAGCCTTCCATCTTTCCAAGGTCAGTAAAATGAGTACCCAGCATGTTGGGGAAGATATTCCTCGTTGCTGGGGATGGGGGAGATACTCCTTGTCTCATAGAGAGATAATAATAATAAGTTCGTGTCAGAAATTATTCTGGATTGAAAGGATTTTTGCAGAAGACACTCCACTCAGGGAATGCTCAAATGAGGCTCCTTTCATTTCCTCAAGAACTGGGACAGAGAAAAGTTAAAATCAAGACCAAAATGTTGAATGATCTATATCTATGTTGGAACGAGTTAAAAAATAAACTGGTCCCAGGTGCCTCTCTGATCCTGGAAGTTACAGATTTACCAGATTTTCCTCTAAATTTAACTAATGAATTGAACTTGAAATTATCTTGAGATAATGTAATAAGGTTAAACCAATGGATTTCAAATTGTGGTGACAAGCAAAAAAGAGCAGTGATATATACAAACCTAGGTTTGAATTGGTTAAAAAAAACAAATGGAAGAATGAGGTAAGAAGTACAGCTATAAGAGGTATACAGAAAGAGGACTAACATCTTTTGAAGAATTATTCTATAAATTACTAGGGGTCTAATGAAAGATAAAGGAGTAGTAGGCAAAATATACCAAATACTAAATAAAAAAGAGGTACCACAAAAAAAAACTTTAAAAGAAGCATGAGAAAGCAATTTGGGTATAGTAATTAACAAAAACGACTGGAAACGGAAGTGGAATCAACGGTTAATTAAATTACTGTCCAAAAAAGAGAAGGAACATAATTGTAAAATAATGTGGAAGTGGTATTTGACCCCAATTCGCTTGTGGCAGATTACTAAGGTTGGGACAAATGTATGTTGGAGGTGTGGGAAAGATTTGGGTACATATCTGCACATGTGGTGGGCTTGTGAATACGTGAATAACTTCTGGAATATGATAGAAGAACTGTGTAAAATCATGCAGTCCACACTTAGATTAAGTCCTAAAGCAGTTATGTTGGGGGAGATGAATGAATTTAATACAGATCAAGATGAGAAGGAGTTGATACTTTGTTATCTGTGGCTAGACAATTAATTGTCTCCGAATGAAAAATAAGTTTGTTATTAGTTAAGAAAAGTGGTACAGTAGTGCATGGTGATTAGCACTTAATGAGAAATTAACAATTGAAATGAGAATAAGCAAGAGGTTTAATTGTTAAAAGATCATTTTGGCAAATATGGGAGCCTCTTGTAATATTTGGTTTAACCAGCAGAAAGGGAGTTAAACCAAATCAGGGAATGATGGAATTTTGACAGAAATAAGCAGAAAAAAATGTATAAGTAAATGAAAAATAACAGGAATCCTTTTGTACAGCACTGGGTGAGAAATGTTGTTTGTTCTGTTTTTGTATTCGTATATTGTACTTTGTATTTATGTCTTACTATATAACAATAAAAATTATAATTTAAAAAAAGAACTGGGACAGAGATGGGTGCTCAATCCATCATGCAGTAACTTGAACTGCCGAGTTACCAGCCTTCCAGGTAACAAGGTGAGCTTCTTAACCACTGAGCCCCTGCAGCCCCTGCAGAGAGATAAAAAAAAATCTCATATGGTCTGAAAATTCTTCCTCAAGTTAAGCTAGCCTAAAAACATAAGAACAAGGAGCTTTGCATGTACATGGCCAAGAAGAAAAGGAAAAATCTGTTTCACTTTCTTCTACACCTGGATTTTGATCAGCTTCAAGCTGTTTCCCTCCTAAGTTTGAAGAGATTGCAAATATGGGGGTATTTTTCAAGAGTCAGCCTGTGAAACTTTGGGCTGTACAATTTCATGGTGCCCACAGAAAAAGAGAAAGTAAACTACTATACTTCTGAATACATTTTACCTTAGAAACCTGTGAAAATATCACCTGTAGTCAGAACCTGCCAACCTAGCAGTTCAAAAGCAAGAAATTGCAAGTAGATAAATAGGGACCACTTCGGTGGGAAGGTAACAGCGTTCCATGCACTCCGGTGTCTAGTCATGCCTGCCACATGACCATGGAAACATCTGCAGAAGCAGACATCGCTGGCTCTTCGGCTTAGAAACAGAGATGAGCACTGACCCCTAGAGTCAGATGCGACTGGCTTTCGAGCAAGGGAAACCTTTACCTTTAGTCAGAATTATTATTATTATTATTATTATTATTATTATTATTATTATTATTATTATTATTATTATTAATGGAGTGTCCAAACTTTTCAGGCCACAGGCCTGACCACTCCTCTGGAACAGCTGATTGGGCTGGTCATGTGGTTTCTCCCACTGGAAGTGGAAGTAGAATGCACCCACGCATGTGCAGAACACTGCCGTAAATGTACCCATGGCTGTCATAAACATGTTTATAACAGCTGCAGGTGCATTTATGGCAGCGTTCTGTGCATGCATGGGTGCATTTTACGTCTGGGAGCAGCGCAAGTGGCACGGGCCAGATGAACTGGCATCAGGGGTAGGTTTATTAAAGATAATGGGTCACATAGACAGAAGAACATGAAACCATTACAAAGCAAAAACTTTGCACATTATCAGTACTTTAAAACTAGCTCATTTCTGATTGTCTTAGCTAGAAATCATTCAACAACAATAGTGATTTATTTTCAAAACTCTAATTATACTGGAATTGGTCAGACAGTTGAAAAATTGATATCTCTGTCATAAGCCAAGAGAAAAGAACTTGAGCAATTGCAGGTTAGGTTTGTTGAATAAGCATATCAACTTCTTCTGAAAAGTCCCATGCAGATATGACCTCAAGTAAATTGCAACCACTGAGTTGCTAGCAGGACAGTTCCTACTTAAGCCATATTTGAAACCAAACAGGTTTCATTAGACTAAGAACATTACTGCTGTTTCAGTTCAACAGAGCTAGAGCTTCATTAATTCAACAAATCACACAGAGATTTAATAATATTTACTTATCATCTTGTGAAACATCTTCATATAGCTTGAGTGCTATGTATATCCATAGCTATTCCTATGAGATTCTGCTATCATGGTGATGAATAAACAGTTTAAAGCAGCCCTGGCCAACTTAAAACCTTCACAAACAAAATGATTATTTGAGCCACCATGAACTGCATGTTTTATTTAGTTGCCAACTGTCTAAAAGTGTAAAAGCCTTATTGACTCCGTGGCACACCACTAAACTTAGCTTTTACCTTGTGTTCAGTTTGACAGGTCCAGATTTTTCAAAGTTGATCTTAAATATTAATGAATTTAATTAAGCTAGCCAAATGCAAAAGAGGCCAAGGTTCCTGCACTTTTAATAGTTATGTCAAAATAGAAGATTTAACAAACATATGTAGCTAACTATGTCTGTTACAATTCCCCTTTCTAAGCAACTAAAAAAAAAGAAGCATCTTTGCATCTGCCCCCCCCCCCCGATTTCATTTCATCCTACAATTTAATTTATCCCTTCTCGTGCTTCCTCCCTCCCTCTGTGTTTTCTTCCCCATCAATCACTTTAGGAAGCAACTCTTGCCTGAAAATAAGCTCCATTAAACCGAGGAAATTATTGTAGGAATACACTCATAAACTGTTAAATTGTAAATTCTTCATGGGGAGGAACTCTTTTTCAAAAATTCTGAAACTCTACAAAATACAACACACACTGAAGGTGAAGTACTGTAATTACAACAACATTGATTATAATTAGAATAATCAACACTTGGCACACTGCAGGAGTACAATTAAGTGGTCTGGTTTTCATTCGAAAAAACATGATAGATTAACCTGCATACTTGATCTTAATAGATTAACCTACGTGCTAATTACAGAGTCCTGCATAATTTGGACTGAACTGACACATAGCACTGCTATTCCAAAAAATTCTTATTTTTCTGTGTTCAGTGGTGTAGGTATTTGGCTGTGGATCTGGAGGTTGGGAGTTAGATTCCCTACTGTACCTCCATGGAGAAGAGCCAGCCTGTGTAGTTATAGGCAAGCTGAACAGTCCCTGGATGCCATCAGAAGAAGGGAATGGTAAACCACTCCTATGTATTCTCCACCTGGAAAACCCTGGAAGGCATCACCATAAGTGAGAATTGACTTGATGGCACTGTTATTATTATAAGAAGTGCAAAGACTAAAGATCCACCACTTAAATGAAACTCGCTTTTGTAATGATCACCTTAAATCACTGGGTCTGACCATTATCTCTGTATGGTGACTAGCGATAGATAGATAGATAGATAGATAGATAGATAGATAGATAGATAGATAGATAGATAGATAGATAGATAGATAGACAGATAGACAGATAGACAGATAGACAGACAGACAGACAGATAGATAGATAGTCCTAGAATCTGAGTTCTGCCTCTGACAGACATGGGGAAGCAGTGAGGGAATTGTTGCCCCATCCATGAAAATGCAGCTTCCACTTGCCAAGAAAGGTATTAGATTGATGCGTCTCATCATATTCTGGTGGAAATCTAAAGAAGTGTCACACTAGAACTAAGAGACTTGGGTTTAAATCCCCAATTGGCTTCTAGGGTGACTTCTTGACAGCTACACTCTTTGTTTGGTCTATCCCACAGGGTTACTAAAAGATAAAGGGGGACGACAAAAGCCACATAGGCTCCACTGAGGTCATTGGAGACTAAGTAGGATATATCAGGAGTGACTGACTGACTGACTGACTGAATGAATGAATATTTGCCTTTGAAATATTTTCTGCTCGCAGAGGCACCTAAGCAGTGCACAGAAGCTTTCTTCATCCCCATTTACAATTGCAGGTACCAGAGGGGTCCCCCCACCCAATGCGTTCACAGCTTTCAGTTTGGGAATCTGATGAAGAAGCCTCATTGCAACGAGTCAAAAGACTCCTGATGTGTCACTTCAACAGTTAACCTTTGGTCTACTCTAGAAAAACAGCCAGCACCCATCGGCTTGGTTTGGGTTCAAAAGTCTCATGCTTTTGGGGTTGTTTGCTACACATCAAGTCACGAGACTGGTCATGAGACTGTATATGAGGCAAGCAATGCAATGTTATGTTAGAACCAATCAAGCCTTAGAGTGTGCCTATACTACCCAATCATAGCTAAAGGGCCAATCAGTGATTTTCTTTGTAAGCATTTCCTTGTACGATTGTAACAATAAAAAGGACCCCTGATCCATGGTTCGGGGGAGCTCCACTGGAACGTATCTGCTTTGTGTTGTGTCTTTTATGTGGCCTCATCCCTCCCTCCTCCTATTTCAGGACAGCTTATAGTGAATCATAAAGGACTGGGGTGGAAAAGGCTCACTGGCGAACCCTGGAGTTAAGTATCAGTGGTGGAGAAGGGGAGAGAGTAAGCAAGATAACTTGAACCACTTTAATCCTAAACTTAGTCTTTCTTTCTTTCTGTCTTTCTTTCGTTCTTTCTGGCATTTATTTTCTCAGATTAGATCAAAACATTAAAGCAATCTAAAACAACAGTAGAGGAGCTCCCACAGTTCATTAAAACCATGATCTGTAATTTCCAAAGGATTTGGTGAATAAGCATATCTCAACCTGGTGCCAAACTGAGTTAGTCATCTGAGCTTCTTAGAGGAGAGTATTCCATAACTGAGGTACTATGACTGAAAAGGCCCTTCCTCCATCATGTTAGTGATTAGGCAGGTGGATATAAGAAGATGATCACTCAACTCCAGGACCCAAGCCATTTAGGTTTTATTATATTGGTTTCATATATCTTTATGCATAAAGTTGTATATTGTGAATCGCCCAGAGTGGTCATGGGCTAAATTTATTTATTATTTATTTATTTATTCATATTTATATTGCCGCCCACTTGCCGAGGCAACTGTTGTTGTTGTTGTTGAGTTGCACAGTCATGTCTGATCATTTGCTACCCCATGGACCACTACATGCGAGCCACCCCTATCCTCCACCATCCTCTGCAACCCACTCAGCTCTATGCCCATTGCGTCAATAGTACCATCTAGCCACCTCATCCTCTGCCACTCCCTTTTCCTTTTGCCTTCGATCTTTCCCAGCATCAAGGTCTTTTCCAGTGAGTCCTCTCTTCTAATTTGGTGTCCAAAGTATTTTAGCTTCATCTTCAATATTTGTCCTTCCAAGGAGCAGTCAGGGTTGATTTTCTTCAGGATCGACTTATTTCATCTCTTTGCTGGTATATAAATTGACCTGTTGGCTTGTATATAAATGCAAGCTAGCAAACAAACAAGCAAACAAATTAATAGTCAACATGGACAGAAAGCATACTGTCAGCCCATGTATTTCTATTAGAATTTATGTCATATGAGCTCTGAAAGACATTCCTGCTAGCAGTCTAGCTGCCACATTTTGCACTTGTGTCATCTTGAAAGGCAGCCCTATGTAAAGTGTCTTACAGAAGTACAGTCAAACCTCGCATAAAGAGTGCCTCGCTTAAAGAGTAACTCGCCTAAAGAGCAGAATTTTCTCTGAATGTTCGCTTCGCTTAACAAATAAAACCAACCAAAAACTCACTTAAGAAATAAATCAGGGTTCGCAATCTCCCCCACAATTGGTCATTTACAATGGTGTTTCACTTAAAGAGAAAACTCACTTAAAGAGCAACCCTGTGGAACGCATTATGCTCTTTAAGCGAGGTACAACTGTATAACCAGAGGTTACCAGTACATGAAGTATTGTAGCCAAATTATCCCTGTCCAGAAATAGTGGGCTAGTCTAAGATGGTTCCAGGTCTCCTATCTGCTGTCCTCACCTAAGTGTCAATGGCAAAGATGTTTCAAGGAGCATTCCAAAGCTATGCACTTCCTCTTTCAGGCTAACTGTAACCCCATCCTCAAGACATTGTATACCTGAGCCCCAGACATGGGAACCACCAAGGCACAGAGCCTCCACCTTGTCATGATTCAACTTGAGTTTACTGGCCTCCATTTGTTTCAGCCTCCAGATAATGATTCAGTACATGCACAGCCTTAGCCCCAATGCCATGTCCTGAAACTGGTCCAGCAGTTAGGAACAGAGAGTATTTTGCTCCGGTTCTGTAGAGTGGGCCCAAAAGCATACCATGATGCTGCTTTTTCTACAGCTTTTTGTCAAGTATAGACTTCCTATGGCACTTGATAATCTAGCAGTACAAAAACCACAACAACCCATAGGTATGATTAATAGACTTTGCACATTTCCACAACTTCTACATATTTCTACTGGTGCCCTTGGATTCTGGTAAATTTTTGGAAACTCCATAGCATGCATAGACATCTTAAATTTGATTCATTGAAACTCAGAAACTGCCTTTAAACCAAAACCAGAGTACTGTACTCAGTATCTAGGGATGCTGAAAAATATTTGGTTTTGTACAGCATTAGATAAATATTATTTTTCTTCTGAATTAGAAAGGAAAACCCAAATGAATATGCAATTGCCTTGCCATAATTTACAAAGTAATATAGGCATCAAATGTTGGAGTCTGCGACCTGTTTCAATATTTAAAATTAATTTTGGCTATAAATTGATATGCATATAAGGGAGTTATTATTTGTAACTCTAGCACTCAAAATAAGCATTGACTGCTCTCTGGATAGCAGCTGGCATATAAGCTAATTTCAAACATGTCCAATTTCTAATGTGTGCTTCAGAAGGTGGCTTAGGAAGAATTTTTCTAATGGAATTCATTAGATAGACATCTGACAGGATTATAAATGAGGTGTTTTGCTAAGAGGACTGTGGTTTCTTCATAGGATCTGCCACTGCAAATTTAAATAATCTTTTTCTCCAGAAAGCCTGTTGGCTTGGTTAAGGAGGCAGAATCATTATACCAAAAGTGGTGATCTATGGAATCTGGAAGAAATAGCATAGCATTATAGGAAATACACTAACTTATACTTGTAGAAGAAAATATTGCTTCAAAGGAGACCTCACCAGTAAATATCAGAATTACTGGTATGCCGTTCTCAATGACATTAGTGAGGAAGTTTCCCAAAGTTTTTAGCATGTATGAGAGGAATGTGTTTACTTCTGCCTATTTTGTGTCATTTGACAATCTGAATCTGTCTCTTTGTTGTTGTTATTTGCTGTCAAGTCATTTCCAATTTATGGTGATCCTATGAATGGGAGATCTCTAAAATGTCTAAAATGTCAACAACTCTGCTCAACTCCTGCAAGTTATAGTTTGTGGCTTCCCCTCACCGAGGGAATAAATTTGTCTCATGTTTGCCCTTGCTCATTTCTTACTGTCTTCCACTTTTACTAGCATTATTGCTAGTGTTTAATTTTCCTGCTGTGCCCAAAGCAGGACAGTTTCAATTTCATCATTTTTGTCTCCAAAGACAGTTCAGGCTTGGCTTGCTCTAGGAACTACCTTTTTGTCTTTTTGGCACTCCAGGGTATCTTCCAGAATTCATCTCCAGCACCACTTTTCAAACAAATCAATTTTTTTCCCGTCAGTTTTCTTTATAGTCCAATTTTCACACCATATGTGATGAGGAATACAGTAGCATGGATGATCTTGGTCATGGTCTCCAGTGACGCTCCCTTAGGTTTGATGATCTTTTCTAATTCCTTCATTGCTGCCCTTCTGAGTCTCAGTCTTCTGATTGCTTGGCTGTTGATCAATGTATACAAAAACTATCACTACCTCAATTTCTTCATTGTCAAGATTAAAGTGGCCTGTACATCAATAATATATTTGTTGTACTAAAATGAAGGGTGGCAATATAGGTTTCTGTTGCAACAATCCAAAAGCATAAACATGCCCTTGTGATAATGCAGAATAGCAGAAATATAGTTTGGGCAACAACATACAGTATATTCTGTCCAGAATACCTTGTGTGTTAGTCACAGTTCATTAAAGAACACATAGTTTGGTGTACGGATCAGCCTTCTATGACACTGTGATGATAATAAAACTGACATTTAAAGTCAAAGAGCCTTTCCCCCCCTAATGTTTCAATAAAATTTAAACCAACATTGCAGATGAAAACAGAGGGTGTACAACTACCATTTGATCCAATTTGTATCTGATTTTTTTTTGTATTTTCTCAGGTTTGTGCAGGTATATATTTCCAGGATTGGGGGGGTGGGGTGGAACCAGTGGGGGGCATCACCAGCTTTGCATCAGTTTGCCAGAACCAGTAGCAGAAATTCTGGCTGGCCCTGCCCATCCAAGTTTTGAAATAAAGTAGTCCTAATTTGGGTGCAATGCAGGGCTTTCCCCCTGGCCACGCCCACCATACCACACCCACAGTGTGGTAGTAAATTTTTTGGGAGCCCACCAATGGGTGGAACTGCAAATTGAAAAATTAGAAATCTATTACCTAGAATTGGAGCTGCTATCTATCATCATGATTTTTTAAGAATACGATGAAATGTCAGTATGCAGACAAAACTCGTACCAGACAAATTCCTTCTGTCTATACATTGTCTCCCTGCCACAGCTCCAGAAGCCATATTTCACTACTATTTGTTAATCCTGGGTGATGGCTATTGCATATCCATTTATTATTTAAGTGGACATCCAGCTCATCATGGATTGAACCAGCAGAGATTTGTTGCAAAGCAATATAGTAAAATCATAATACACTTGGGGCAGTGGTGGGATGTCAAAAATTTTACTACCCCACCGTGATGTCATCACAGTGTGAGCGGAGCTAACATTATGATGTCATGACATAATTGGCGGAGCCAACATCATGATATCATGACATCATGATGTTGTGGGCGGGACCAAAGAAAAAAATTAAAATAAAAAATAAAATAAAGTAAAAATAAGCACACACACACACGCACGCACGCACGCACACACACACACACACACACACACACACACACACACACACACACACACACCTCAACCCACACACACACACACACACACAACACAAACCTGTAAATAAATAAATAAATAAATAAATAAATAATACATTAAAATACACCCACCCACCCAAACATCCACCCACACACCCCAAACACAAATCAACCAGAGCTTTTAAACCAGAGTTTAAAGCTTATTCTGGCTAATCTTTCTCACACTAGGTCAGATGGAAGGAACTACAGAATGAACTCACCACAAGATGGCTTCATTTTGGCACTTTTCAACAGTTAAAGAAGTTAGGTACTAAATCTTTGACTAATCAGTTATCTAGGATAATATACCTTAATGTAAATGTAAAACAGCTGTACCTCCTTAAGGGTTCTCCAATTGGAACAGCAATTGGAACAGCACAGATGTAGCTTATTGATGAGGTAACTCCAAGACTTTGCTTAAAAACCCCAAGCCAGGTCACCAGGCCTGCCAGCAACCAGGCCTTTTTAGGAACTGTGGTAGTACGGCAATATAGGTAAAGGTATCAAATACACATTAAAATACATGCAGACACACCACAGGCTATAGGGAGCAGGCTATAGGGAGCTTCAGGCTAGCAGCTTCTCTTCCTCCTCCCCGCTTGGGAGAACAGCAAGGAGGCCGTGCATATGCACCAAGCACTGTAGGCATGCATGCACACCGTGCTTGGCGTGACTGCTCAGTGGGGGAACCAGTGAAAAGGTAAGCCCAGAAAGTGGTTCCCCCCAAAAGTTGCTACCGGTTCTCCGGTACACTGGGGAAAGTTACTACCGCTTCTGGCGAACTGGTGCGAATCTGTTACATCCCATCACTGACTTGGGGTGCACAGAAAGAGCTGCCTTGTGGTATTTTTTTAATCAGAATTGGACATACTCTGGGCAACACCAACATTGTTGTGTCAGTTAATCTTTCTCACACTAGGTCAGGTGAAAGGTACTGCAAAATTAATTCACCAAAAGGTGGCTTAATTTTGCAGATTCATGTCTGGCCAAGACATGGAAGAAGAATAACACATTTAACTTATAAAGATAAGTTTTGCTTTATCCTAGGATAGTTAAAATATGTTTAAGAAAGTACTGGAAAATAAAGACTATGGATGAGACTTTCAGTCTAACCTCAATGGATTAAAAAGAACAATGAAAGAATCCTTTTGGACTCTTTTTTTGGCTTTACCTCTGTAATAAAACAGATTAAGGAATCCAAAAGAGAATGTAACAAAAGTGATGTACAGTATATCAGAGCATAAACAAAACAAAAAATAAAAAACATTGTGTCACTTTAAAGACTAACTGCTGTATTTTAATGTTAGCTTTCGTGGATCAAGTCCACTTCATCAGACATAGGAGTGAGACTTCATGGCATCAGTTTATACACATCAGGTATAGAGGTAACAGATATATACAGTGGTGGGCTCAAAAAAAAATTACTACCACACTGTGGTATGGTGGGCGTGGCTAGGGGAAAGCCCTGCATTGCATCTGAATTAGGATCACTTTATTTCAAAACTTGGATGGATGGGGCCAGCCAGAATTTCTGCTACTGGTTCTGGCGAACTGGTGCGAACCTGCTGATTCCCACCACTGGATATGTATACATATCAATATGGCTACTGATGTAGTTTATTTGGATTTCCCCATTTGGAAGGTCATAAGTCTGCCTAATGGTTGCAATGAGATCTGAAGAATCTAATGCTACTTCTCTTTCCGATAATGTTTCCTGTTGTTCCTACTGACTAGAATATGATATCATGTGCCTCCTGCATAGGCCTAAAAACAATTTTTGTATCTTAGGCACTGTTTTTGTGTTGCCTTCTTTTTGAGTAGATGGTTGTCTGTTGCCTTGCCCCTTCTTTTTAGGAATTGTTGCAGGGGTTATGTAGCTCCAGAGACTCAAATAATAAAAACTGAGGGTGGTGGGAGTACAAAAAATATTTAGGACCATTTGTGCTTTGTGAAAGACCAGATATCTGAAATGATCTGGCAGGAATTAGAAGAGGATCCCAGAAAGATTCCCAATTGAAAGTAAAATGAAAAAAAAAATCCCTTTGCATATACCTAAAAAAGACAGAAATCAGAGCAAGGACACTTAGTAGATTGATTTGCCTTGTCTACGAACAGAATTTCAGCCATTTTTTCTATAGTTGTAAAATAAATTTTAAAAGTAAATATTTAAATACTCTTCTTCTAAAGTAACAGAAATATTTGATTTTAGTGTTGTTTTGTTAAAGAAACAGAGGCAGTTCACATTTGAATACCTGGAACAGTGATGGCAAACATTTTAGAGACCGAGTGCCAAAACTGCAACCCAAAAAATCTTTATTTATTGCAAAGTGCAAACATAGCGACAGGGGAGGAAGGAAACACTCCCATTGGGCTGCTGGGTAGAGGGGCAGGTGAACTCTGTGCTGGGGGAGGGATGAAGTGCTCCCGTTGGGCTACTGAGCAGAGGGGCTGGGCGAACTCTGTGCTGGGGTGACTGCATGGGTGCCCACAGAGAGGGCTCAGAGTGCCACTTCTGGCACATCACTGACCTAGAATTCGTTTACTAATTCCTTTATCCTTTTCCACCCAAATAGTAATAGTATTTTGAACTTTTCTCCTCAGTTTCACACAACTTTATGAAAATAAGATATTTAATTAGTTTGATTCCTCTCTCAAAGTAAATTATTCCTTGTCAGTTTTGCTATATATTCTGAACATTCTAATATCTAATAACTCATCTTTTTACTATGACGAACTGACATATTCCCAAATGATTTAATGTATTATATGTAGGCTGTTGTTCATCTTTTTTCTTCTTCTCATTCTAGCAGGTTACATAATTTAAAACTTCATAAAAATATTGAAACAATTCATTTCATGCATACAACAGCAGACACCGCTGGACACAAAAGAATTGTACAATCCAGTACCTAAACCACCTAATATTCTTCTTACATGTAACAACTGATTTAAATTTATTAATGCATTAATCATGATGCAGTTATATCTTTGATATGAGAAAAATAATTAATTACAAGTAACTAATCACTTGAAATTAGTTATTCCCAGGCTCAAGACAGAGGATAAGATGGCATTTCCTTTCCCTCATGTACTGAAGCCAATTGGACTGGGATTGGCAAATAGGAAAGGAACTTTTATCACACAAGGCAGCAGGGCAACCCAAAGAATGCACGATGTGTGGCACAAAGAGCACTACTTTCCAAAAAAGTGAAATGTCTAGGGGGCTCAAGAAAAACAGATGAGAGGATGCCATGGCAACCTCCCATCCCATCATATACTTGAGGCAGTTTAATTTTATATAGTCTGTTAACTGGAAACATACTCACTGCTCCATCCTTTCACTATAGTACAAATTTGTCACCTAGAAGATCCCTTGAAAGCATACACGTGAGGATGTACAATAACTTTAATTCTACTCATCTTTGTCTATCCCATGCCTACAATGCCCTGGAGCAGGGATCCTTAACCTACGGAGTACGGGCCAGCCCCAGCCCATGATGCCATTTCATGTGGCTCACCGCCCTCATTTCCACCACCACTGGAAGCACTAAAAACAGTCAAAAATGCACCGTAAATGCACCCGTGGCTGTCATAAATGCGTATTATAGCAGTGTCTACAGCGGGAGGAACCACCAGTCTGGCCCACTTAGCTGTCTGAGGTGGCATGGTCCAGGCCACAGCACAAAAAGATTGAGAACCCCTGCCCTGGAGTTTTCCCTTGAACTCACCAGATAATGATAAATTTTTAGACTTAACAACTCTTTAAAAGTTCTGTGACATGATAAGTTTGAAATGTCCCCTAGCATTTAGCTGCTGCATAAAGTGTCTAAAATCTGGAATATCATTATAGTATCCTTTGAGTCTGCTAATTATTTGCACTTGTTTATGACAAGTGTGCTCCATTGGGTACAATTATGAATGTTTATTGAATAATTGCTGTCTTTGTCAAATGCTTGATTGAATATTTGCCCACTCTTAGTTATATTTTTACTGAGTAATTGTCTATACTGGATAATATCTTCACTCAGTAATTGCCTGCTCTGAATAATATTTTCACTGAGTCATGTCCCACTTAATTAAATATTTTGCACTAAATGGTTGTTTGTTGAGACTCATAATAAGTTTACAACTTGCTTGTTTGCTTTTATATTACATTCACATACATCTGCCCAAATAGCAGATCCATATGTATGTAAAAACCTTCCCCATTTTCACTAAAAAAAAAAATTAAATGCAGGATGAGATCTCAAAGTTCCCTGCTGATTAGAAGAGGATATCACTTGGAAATAACAGTTCAGAACTTAGAGAAGAGACTGAATATTTATTTTTAAAAACAGCAAATACTGTCCCAACTTGCTCTGTGTTTAAATAAAGGGAACACAGATAAGGGCTTATTTACCCTATGCCCTTTGGGTGGCATGCTGCCCAGTACTTTTCTGGGTTTGCATAGTTTTGGTTCTCTAGGAAGAGTCTATTTCTATGTAGTCAGACTGTCTCTTATCCCTCTCCTCCTCCTCCTTGTATTGTAGTGCAAGATTGTTTCTGTTCCAATTCTTTCCCTTATAATCCCATTCCTGATTTTATCCCTTCTAGTGTCACTCCAGCACCCTTCCTCATACATCTCATTTCTGTGGTGACCAACATTTGCTTATGATTTGTTATAAATGTCCATGTTTGCCACTGGTAACATAAGGTCGGAATAAATATGCTTTGCATGAGGTGTTTCTTTGTGTTGATTGGTATTGCCAATGTGCTGTAAGAATGGAACTAACTGTCCCAATATTTGCTTTGCATTACTTCACCATTTGTTAATCTCTTCATCCATGTTGCCATTTTCAGTAAATGTTGTTCATAGGAATTTGAACTCTGCCACTTGTTTCTTGTTCCCTCTATCTTGATATCTAGAGTATGCTGTTTCCTTCCAGTTGCCATTACCTCAGTATTCACTTTATTGATTCTCATATTGTCATAGGCTGGATAGTGGAAGCAGGACACAAGGGCTTCTGGGAGGGGCAGCACAAGTTGCAGAGGTTAGCACCCTAGTTTATATTTTATTTTCTCCTTTTCTTTTTACCAGCTTCCTAAAGTAGTTATAAAAAAGGAGTAAGCAAATGGTTTTAAAAGGACATTGCATGTTCTTATTTGATTCCTTCCTTATTTGACTTCATTGAAGTCTTGTGGCTACAGCACCATAAAAATCAGATCTAGGAAACTCAAACAATGGAGTCAGAGGAAATGAATATAATGTGTCAAACCATTGAAGCCCTCTGCATTGCCCTTTTCATACATTTCATTCATTCCCTCTGAACCCATTGTTTGTGTTTCCTAGATCTGAATTTTGTAGTGCTGTAGCCACATGACTTTGATGATTCAGTCAGTGACATTCATGCTGGAAAGGCAATGAATATTCATTTCTAGGGCAAAGAGGACCCTTCATTTTCCTGAGTCTTTCTTTCTCTTTCACTATATCTAATAATTGTGAATGAATGCTGGATTTAATATGAAAGATTCGTGGGTATGTTCTTCTGCCCTATGAAGGAGTAGTGGCTCTTTATTCTTCTCTTAAAAAGGACAAACATCCTTGATTCAGTCATAACTTATGGTTTTGACCAAAAATGTGCCCTGCAGTGCACTGATTCAGTGGAT
The DNA here is from genome assembly GCA_030440675.1 of Furcifer pardalis. Classification (NCBI taxonomy): domain Eukaryota; kingdom Metazoa; phylum Chordata; class Lepidosauria; order Squamata; family Chamaeleonidae; genus Furcifer; species Furcifer pardalis. The sequence continues at coordinate 99,653,915 of CP126891.1, forward strand.
TCCTACCAGGGTTCACATCTTGCATAGCATTGTCTATAGTTGTGATGGCAAAACTTGAACCTCCAGGTGCTCTTGGACTTCAATCCCAAGAAGACCTGACAGCAGGAATGCTGACATGTGTTCTGGTAATTGAAGTCCAAGAACACCTGAAGTACCAAGGTTCGGCATCACTGGTCTATAGCATACATGATGACATGGGAGGTTTCAGGTCTAAACTTTTACTGGGCTTTGTGAAATTTCATTGTATTCCATGTTACTGGGCTTTGTGAAAACTCATCCCTTTTCCATGCATGCAACTTTTTCCTTTTCCAATGCTTTGTTCCACAAGATGCCCTTTTGGAGACTAAAAGAAACAGTAACAATTTCTTGAGACTCTAGATAACATCCTAAGACTTGGCAACCATAGTCCCTGATACCTTACAAGGAGACAGCAGCATTCTAGAACAGGATTTATGTGACATCCCAGGCAAAATGAAAATTTCTAGAGAGATCCTGCTGTAGTTTAATGAAAAATCTGTGTGGTGCTTATACACAAGATTTTATACATATGATTTTACTGGTCTAATAAAGGTGTCTGCCCAGGTCAACCCAGGTTATCCTGCTATGGTAATAGAGTAGACCATACTGCCAGTGACTCAACATTGATCATCAGGTGATTATTAACTAACCTGACAACTCTGAGGACTGTCTTGGGTGCTGAAGTCCACAGGGAAAGATGATGGACCCCAAATGGATTTAATCCCACTTGAATACATCTTGACGGAGGACAGCTTCATCAATGCTGGCCTGGGGCTGATGAGGACTTTGTGTGCCAAAAGGGCTCAGTACCAAAAAGTGACTCGTGGAACTGGATCAGTGGTTCTGGTGTCACATTGCAATGGAGAAGGCAAATGAAAGGCTACTTGCAGCTGCGCATGGCAGGACTTCACCATGGGGTGGAGAGGCCGGGGTATTGTTGTGTTGATGGTCTGTTTATGTATTTTTGAAATGCTTTGTATGATGTATTGATATAGGAAAACAATATCAGGGGTAGGACTAGAGATCTTTTCAAAAAAATTGGGGAACTCAAGGGAACATTTAAAGCGAAAATGACCATGATAAAAGACAAAGATGGCAAGGAGTTTGCAGATGCAGAAGAGATTAAGAAAAGATGGAAAGAGTACACAGAGGAACTATACAAAAAGGACCTCAACACCCCTGATAATGACAATGATGAGAACATTGAACATGAGCCAGACATTCTAGAGAGTGAAGTCAGAAAGGCCCTAAAAAACACTGCAAACAACAAAGCCAGTGGAGTTGATGGTATCCAAGTTGAACTGTTCAAAGCCCTACAAGATGATGGAATCAAATTACTACATTCTATATGCCAGCAGATTTGGAAAACACAACAATGGCCACAGGATTGGAAAAGATCTGTATACGTTCCACTCCCCAAAAAGGGTAATGTCAAAGAATGTTCAAATTATCGAACAATTGCGCTCATCCCTCACGCTAGCAAGGTGATGCTCAAGATAATACAGGATAGACTGCAACAGTATGTGGAGAGAGAATTACCAGAAGTGCAAGCGGGTTTCAGAAGAGGCAGGGGGACTAGAGATCACATCGCCAACATAAGATGGATCATGGAAAAAACAAAGGAATATCAGAAACAAGTCTACTTCTGTTTCATTGATTACACGAAGGCTTTTGATTGTGTTGACCACAACAAAATGTGGCAAATAATTAAGGAGATGGGAATACCAGAACACCTTATAGGCCTCATGAGAAATCTGTACATGAATCAAGAAGCAACAGTTAGGACAGAAAATGGAATGATGGAGTGGTTTGGAATAGGAAAAGGAGTAAGACAAGGCTGCATTTTGTCACCATGCTTATTCAATTGATACACAGAGCACATAATGCGCAATGCAGGAATGGAGGAATCACAATTTGGGATCAAAATTGCTGGAAGAAACATCAACAATTTGAGATATGCAGATGATACCACCCTAATGGCAGAAAGTGAGGAGGACCTAAAGAAGCTCCTAATTAGGTTGAAAGAAGAAAGTGAAAAAGCTGGCTTGAGACTTAATATCAAGAAAACCAAGATAATGGCCACAGGCCCTATCAGTCCCTGGAAAATAGATGGGGAAGAAGTAGAAGCAGTGACAGATTTTACTTTCTTAGGATCTAAGCTCACTGCAGATGGTGATTGCAGCCATGAAATAAAATGGCGACTGATTCTTGGGAGGCAAGCGATGAGAAACCTGGGGAGCATAGTGAAAAGTAGAGACATCACATTGAAAACAAAAATTCCCTGTGGCAATGTATGGTTGCAAGAGTTGGACCATTAGGAAAGCTGAACACAGAAGAATAGACGCCTTTGAGATGTGGTGTTGGAGGAGAGTTTTGAGAGTCCCATGGAGAGAGAGGAGAACAAATAGGTCAATCTTAGAAGAAATCATCCCTGACTGTTCCTTAGAAGGTCAAATAATAAAGATGAGACTAAAGTACTTTGGACATCAAATGAGAAGAGAGGATTCACTTGAGAAAGCTTTGATGCTTGGAAGGGTCAAGGACAAAAGAAGAAGGGGACGGCCCAAGATGAGATGGCTAGATGGTATCGTGGAGACAATGGGCACAGAGCTGAGTGAGTTGAGGGGGATGGTGGAGGACAGGAGTGCCTAGCGGACAGTGGTCCATGGGGTCGCAGAGGGTTGGAATCGACTGTGCGACTGAATAACAACAACAAAAACAAATTGTTTTGTTATCTCATATTTTGTTATCTGACATTTGTAGCTGTGGTCTACTGTTTTGTTGTGACTCCCGCTCAGTTTGTAACTTTGACTGGGGATTCTTTGAAATGTTCTTGTTTTTGATACTTTGTTATTTGATATTGTAACTGTGATGTATTCTTTCATTGTGAGCTGCCCAGAGTTGCTATAAGCAATTGGGGCAGCATATAAATTAAACGGCGGCGGCGGCGACAATAATAATAATAATAATAATAATAATAATAATAATAATAATAATAATAATAATAATAATAATCATCATCATCATCATCATCATCATCATCATCATCATCATCATCATCATCATCATCATCATCATCATCATCATCATCATCATCATCATCATCATCCCAGGACAATCTTCATGGCTAATCACTATGATGGTAGCCAATATTCAGATTCAGATATGGCACTTGAAGAAGAACTCAGAACTTCTCTATAGCACAATTTACTTAAATTTACTTCTACCTCAAATATAAAGGAAGTATATTAAAGATTTTCTTCTTGAAAGATGATTGTCTATTTTTGACTATATTTTCTACTGTAAGATATTTATGGCTTTTCCAGAAGTATATATTGTATATCTAGTCCATTGTAAGTTTTCTTTCTGTGGTGTGATGACTAATATGTTAGTGTTGGAATAAGGGTGAAACATTTAACTCCCGGTATGTGTATGATACTGTTCCATTTTTCTTTCTCTGTTTTGATTAGTGACTTTGAAAATCATTTGCAGCATTTTAATTTCTCCATCGTGTGATGCATAGACTTCTGTTATAAGAAAGAAAAATATTGATCTTTACTTTGAAATTAATTAAAACAGGAAGGAAGAAATGCCTCTACCTGAACAAAGCTTTACTCAATTTTCTGAAAAACAGCTGTGGGGTTTAGACTGACATCTTTGCACAACTGTAAGCATGGAGCTAATGACAGATTGGCCTGGGAGTGGTAATGGTGTGCTATTGCTAAGATTGATTGTTCAGTTTATTTGGATGTTTTTTTTAATCAAATGTCAGATTGAGAGAGCTTTACTCAGAACTGAATTAACTGTGGTAGGAATTTGTATTTATACCATTTGTTGTGCAGTTATATAGTTATCTACCCCAATCCTAAAGATTTACCTTGCTTGTCAAGGTACATGAAAATTTATAATTTAAAATTACAAGATAAAAAAGAAATGTTGTTGAGGCACTCTTTTCTGTTTGATAAATCAGATATCAAGGAGATTCTTTGCTGAAGCCCTGAAGACTGATCACAAAACAAAGCAAGGCATTCTATATGTTCCTACAGATGAGAGAAACCCCTGCTTTGATATTTGCACATAATTGGATTTTCAAATCCTTTGGTTTTGAAAAGCAACCAGATACTTAAATCCTGTTCATTTACTGGTCTGCCGATTGCTGCCAGAGGCATGCACCAATGAGGACCTGGGTTTGGCCAACGACAAAGCAAAGAAAGTGGCTTCATTTCAGAAGCGTAGCTTACCTTGGCGGGGCCCCGTATAAAAATTTGTTTGGGGGCCCTTTATATGCGGGACAGTGGGGCGGCGCTAACGTCATGACATCATGACGTCGTGGGGGGAGCCAACATCATGATGTCATGACGTCGTGGGCGGGGCCAAAAATAAAAATAAAATAAATAAATAAATAGAATAGAATTAAAATAAACAAACACACACACACACACCTCAACCCACCCACCCACCCAAACAACCACAACACAAACCTGTAAATTTATTTATTTATTTATTTATTTATTTATATTTCATACTTGCTAACCCGCCCCAATCGGGCAAGCCCGACTCTGGGCGGCTTACAACCCAAGTTAAAACACATCAATAAAAAATTTAAAAATTCATAGACTAAAACAGTATCTGGGGGTGTCGTCAGAAGGGTAAAATCCTTAGACTAACCACCCCACATGGGATCCCACATCCCTGGAACCCCACACATGTCCTGCCAGCCAGGTCTTTAAGCTCTTCCAGAAGGACAGGAGCTCTGTCTGCATGCGCAGCTCAGTTGGGAGGAGGTTCCAGAGGGCCGGGGCGAACACGGAGAAGGCCCTCTTCCTGGTGCTAGCGAGGTGAGCCTCCCTAGCCGATGGTACAACGAGAGAGCCCCTCCGATCCGCCCTGGTGGGACGGACAGATGTTCTTAGGGTGACGCGGTCTCTTAGGTATCCTGGCCCACTACCATATAGGGCTTTAAAGGTAATGACCAGCACCTTGAATTGCACCCGGAGACAAACTGGCAACCAATGCAGCTCCCTAAGCAGTGGAGAGGCCCGAGCATAACGCCCGCGCCCCATCACTACCCGGGCTGCCGCATTTTGGACCAGCTGCAGTCTCCGAATGGTCACCAAGGGCAGCCCCATGTAGAGCGCATTACAGTAGTCAAGTCTTAAATAATTAAAATAAATAAAGAAATAAAATAAAAATTTAATAATAACACACCCACCCACCCAACACACACATAAACCACCCACCCACCCGAAACACAAAATGCTCACTTACCCTCCTGGGGCCGATGAGCCCCCATGGCCCGGGGCCGCATGGCAAGGCGCTCTGCCCCCGACTGCAGCCTCCTCCTCCTCTTCCGGAGCCGCTTGCCGCTGCTGCTGTCGCCACTGCCGTCACCACCGCCAGACCCGGAGGAGGCGGTGGCGCACTCTGCCAGGTGTCCCCAGGCCATGGGGGTTCGGCAGCAGTGGACAGCCCGGGCAGGGCTCAACCTGCCCGTGGGAGTTGGGCGGCTCCAGGGGAGGTGCCCTCCTCTGAGGGCCACCATCGGAGCCACTCAGAAAAGCTGCGGCTCTGACTCCGAAATTTTATTTTTTAAAATTGGAGCCAAAAATGGCTCCAATAAAGTGCGCATGCGCAGAAACTCAATCTGACGCATGCGCAATGCGTCAGATTGAGTTTCTGTGCATGCGCAGTAAATTTTTGCTCCATTTTTTAAAAAAGAAATTTCCTGCCGGTGAGGACCGGCAGAATGCAGGATGGTTGGCCGCCCCACCGTTGGGGGGCCCCGTGGCCCGGGGGCTCCGTATAATTGATACGGCTGATATGGCGGTAGCTACACCTCTGCTTCATTTTGGCAATCCAGTTTGATCAGGACATGAAAGAAGAAGATAATTGGGTTCTTAAGATTTCCTTCTCATCACTGGGTTTCTCTTATATCTGTTTCTGTCTCCTACCCCTGATCCTTGTCAGGATGCACAAAACTATAATATAATCTTAATAATCTTAGAACTGCAGAGCTAGAAGGGACCCGATGGACCATGAAGTCAAGCCCCTCTCAAGGAGATGCAGTGGAGGATCAACATCACAATCAGATACCTAAACCACTGACCTATTGGGTTGTTCTCATTCGAAGTCTGGAAGTAACATGCTGCAAATAATGTAATTACTAGTAGTGAGTTATCTCTTGTGTAAGTTAAAAAGTGGAAAAGTCTCCCTTTTGTGTTTGTTTGCAAGTATAAGGAGTAAAATGTCCTTTGCAACAACACCAAGGTGCAAAAGAAAAATCTTGAAGCACTTGGAAATGAACACATTTTATTGGCCATAGGCTGAAGATGCAGACTATAGTCCACTAAGGCTTATGGCTGATAAAATTTAATTGGCTTTCAATGTACCACAAGACTAACACAGTTGTTCCTCTAAAAATTACCCTCCAAGGGTAACTTCAGAGGCAGTTTTGAGGGAATTTAAAAAACTTTTATATTTTCTCTTTTTAATTCTTTTTTTTTATTTAATGAGCAATGTGACAAGATAGATTTTGTAGATATTCCATGAGCAAGAACAAATAACTAGAGGGCAGAGATTTTGTAAATGATTACATCAGGGGTGCCCAATCTATGGCCCATGGGCCGGATCCAGCCCCTGACACCAATTCATCCAGGCTATGATGCCCTCATCACTCCCAGAAGCAGAAGTAAAACACACCCATATGGGCGTGTTTTACTTCCACTTGTGGGAGTGATGAGGGTGTCACAGGCTGGATGAACTGGTGTCAGGGGCCAGATCCAGCCCATGGGCTGTAGTGACTGGCTCCCTGAACCATGCAACCAGCCCATGGCCCAAAAGGTTTGGGCACCCCTGTGTTACATAATGGTAAAGGTCTCCCTTGCTCAAAAGCCAGTAATTTCCAACTCTAGGGGGCAGTGCTCATCTCTGTTTACATCCAAAGAGCCAGTGCTGCCTGCATCTGCAGACATTTCCATGGTTATGTGGCAGGCATGACTAGACACCAAAGAGCACAAAACACTGTTACCTTTCCCACCAAAGAGGTACCTATTTATCTACTTGTAATTTCTTGCTTGCAAACTGCTAGATTGGCAGGACCTGGGACAGAGATGGGAGCTCACTCCATCATGCAGCACTCTGGTCTCAAATCACTAACATGCCGACCTTCTGGTTATCAAACTCAGTGCCTTAACCACTGAGGCACCATGGCCCCCAAAACATAAGTTTTTTTAATTGCCCTGGTCTTCAGATTTGCTACTTCAGTAAATAAAAGGTTGATAAATGGTGAGAACTGGGTGAAATTTCATAAATGATACCGAGTTCTGCCAAAAAAAAAAATATTTAAAACTCTACCCTAAGCTTGGTTATACTTTTCAAAAGCACATGAAATAAATAATACAATAAATAATATAATGGAAAACAAGTATTGCTGCTTTTCTAGACAGTTGATGCAAATAACTATTTTTCTCCTTCTGAAGCTTATATATTAAGCTTCACTGCTTAACTATACTCAGCCATTTCCCCCTCCTTGACTAAATATATTCAGTCATTCTCCCCACTGGCTAAATAAATTAAACCACCCCCATCCCCAGCCTTTCTTTTTTCTGTTGTAAACTGCATTATCTTCACAGTTCTATTCTTTTCTGTTTGTCAATGTTCTTCTCAGATAGTGGTACCAAGCAATAAACACATAAATACCACTAACAGTGTTGAGTCCAAGTGTTTCTATTATGCTCTGGGGCATTAGTAATGATGTTCCTGTTGATACAAATTCAAATAATATTGATTTGTGTGTGTGTGTCACTGCTTAATACCACAGTCTTTTATTCACAGTAAACCATAGCTGTGACTTCAAAAAGTGCCACTGCCAACTAATTTTTCACCTTCAGCTTCTGAATTTCTTACATGTAAAACTCCACTTGTTGTTGTTTAATTTCACATTGTTGTGGTGATCCCTAATCTTTGATGTGTTGAAATAATTTTGAATCTGTAGACTATTCTAACTACAATTTTGCACTCTCTTCTGCCTTTCTGTTACCCATGAACTTTTTTATTACGTAGATTTCTGTTACCCGGCCTCCCTGCATCCCATTCCTGCTGTTTTACTTACATTTGAAACTGTTTATAAAATGGCACGTCTAAGTTTTAGAGAGATTTTAAGAGAGCAAGTGGCTGGGCTGAACAAGCACTATCATCGGTACCTGTAAGGGACACAGTTAATTACTTCACTGCGAAGGGACACACAGAATTCATGTGTTTTCCTCAAACAAACAGTGAAAGATCATTCCCATTGTTTGTTACAACATGAACTGTTGGCATGTAAGCACTCAGCATCACAAGACTAGTGCCCTGGTGGCACAGTGATTAAATTGATGTACTGAAGCCAAAACATTGTGAGTTCAATCCTGACAGGGATCAAGGTTGACTCAGCCTTCCATCTTTCTGAGGTTGGTGAGCTCAGCCCTTTGAAAAGCAGAATAACTTCTTGTCCACACTTTCACTTTTGTAAAGGACTCAAATCTATATTTCTTTCTAAGAAAACAAAGCTTACATTCATTGAAGAGGTGCACCTGTGGTAGGAATGTTGATAGAAGATCTAATTCTAACTAAGCTGGAGATGTCAGAAGTCATGGCTTCCCCTTTCATCTCTAAAGAACAAAGACATCTCCTCTTTAGAGGGGCAAGAAAAAAGCAGGAACTGGCATTAGCAAACTAAGAATAGCATCTAAGGTTGAAGAAAGGTGAAGAGAGGTCAGAACAAGTAAAGGGCAGTGCAAGAAACCTGAGGAAATATTCTTTTTTTTCCTCCTTATGCAAAGACATACATTTTCTTGAGCATCAGCAGAGATGAAGCCAGGTAATTTCAACACAAATTACTCTTAACATAAGCAGGGCTTTCATAATTCCATCTCACAAAATTCATGGATGGGAGAAGATCCAAAGCTTTTGCTTCTTTATTTAAACTGTCACGCCCTCTCTGACTACAAGACTCCACTAGCAAGCATAAGACTTAAAATCCTGTCAGTAAATGTTGAAACTTCTGGCTTACAAGAAACTACATGTTCTGAGAAGGAATGCCTGGACCCTGACTCAAATGAGCATGGTGGACCTCCTTCTACATCACAGGAACACAGAAGAATAAACCCTTGGACTAGACCCAAGATGCTGAGATAGAGCAGTAAGCTCTAAGAGAAGTCTCCTTGTGAGTAATGGCTTCTTTGGGCATAAATAATCATCATGAGAGCAAGCTTCTGCTTGAAGAAGCAAATGCCCCACACTTAGAGCATCAGAACAAAGCCCACTGCTGAGAACCAACTGCAAAACTTACTAAACAGGTGCCTAGCTTGGTGTTCAGTCCACTGTAGGGACAGGCCAATTTCACCACTAAAGCATTGATCACATAATGTTTTTGCTAAAGCAAATCAGCCTGCCCCCAGAACAGTACCTTTCTAGTCCCTGTCAAGTACTTCTATTTTTATTTTTATTTTATTTTATTTTTGGTGCAGGAAAAATTAGTCTCTTTATGTCTGTTTCCAGTGTCTGTGAGTTTTCTGGAAACAAATAAAAAGCTTTTATTATTATTTTGATTTGGCAATATCCTGAAGTGGCTTAAGAGAACCACTTCAGGATACTGACTAACTAAATATTTAGCAATAACAATAACAATTACACGTATATAGTATACTCTCTTGAATTGGTTTATGGGACTCCATTCTTCTCATTGGTTCTAGATTATTCTAGAAGTCCTTTTTCCTGAAAATCTTCTTTCTTCCCTCTCTAGCCATGTGTTTCTCCATATCAATGTCCCACTTATCTCCTCCCTCACATGACAGCAGAATTGGGAGGGGGGTGTCTTTATTTGTTTCTTTTCCTGGATCTCCATAATTGTGTGGGGAGTTTGAGTTAAACTGTGTTCAAGGAGGGAAACAACTTCTTGAGGATTTGGGAATTCATAATAAAAACTATACCCCACTTGATTTATCAAACTTTTGTTTTAACAAGGAAAAAACAGATATAGCCACCAATTTTAAAGCATGACGTTAAACAAGACAGTAAGAGGAAAAGGTATAACTTGAAATGTAAACTGTAAGGAGAACAAGCAAAAATGTTGAGGTAGAGGAATAGAAGTGTTTTAGTGCATCATTTCTCCAGTTGTGAATAACATTAATCAGAGATGAACATTAATTACGGATTTAATAATAAGGGAAGGTCATGTCATATGCTGATATATAATGGTAACAGAATGGGCAGAGTTGTTTAATAGCATTTATTCCCAACAGAGTACAAAAGCCTTTTACCTTTATAATTAAGCATTCTTCTCTTTACAGAAAAACAGCCAATTAATAGCACATATGTTGCAGTTTCCCCATAAAGTCTAAATGGCAAATGTTCCCAAGGCAGAGCCTTTATTTAAAAGGAAGACAGGCCTTGGTTTTGTCATGACAAAAAGCTTCAGTTAGGAGTTTAATTTGGGAACATTCCTCTCAAGATGGAAGAATAGTCATAAGTCAGGTATGAGTGACCTGAACGTATGCAGATAATTAAAAGAACCTTCTTTCCTGAGGAGCAAAGAAAACAAGGTGATTGGCTATTCTGAGGGGAAATAAAAGAATTAATAAGAACTAGTTCTTTAAAACAGAGCTGCAACAGAAGGGGTGATAATTAAAACTGATTTTATCCTGTCACTTTCACCAAATGTGAGGCTAGGCACTAAACTAAAGAGCTGTAAAGGGAATTGGGCAAATTCGTAAAGGCTAAATGTATCAGTGGCTCCTAATCATGATGGTTGTTTGTTCTCTACCAGAACCTGAGACATCAGGCTTTTAGAGACAAGATGTTGGATGACACCTCTCTGAATGCCTCGTCCTGGTTGGAATATTCTGAAAAGTACAAAAAGGTGGGCAAGATGTCTGCTGCCTGACAGTGACACAAACACAGGTCTACACAAAGGATCGGACTCGACTGTGTGACTGAACAACAACAACTTCAGCAACCATAACAACTTCAGTAACCATAACAACTTCAGTAACCAAGCCGGGACTTGGCCTTTGGAGCTGGGCCGGTTGGCCTCAAAATGCCGCTTCTGCCACCACAATCATTACTTCCACCCATAGACATTGAGCCCGAACTCCGTCATGGACGTTGAGCCTTGGCCCCATTGCAGACGTTGAGCCCCGGGCTCCATTGGGGACACTATGGGTTGGTCTGTTTGGGTTTAATGTGTATTGATTTATTGTGTACATTGATCTATTATATGGTAATTATTGTACTTATTGCTCTGTTATATTATATCCTAGTGTATTTTTGTTGTATTGTAACTTTGATATTGGTGGATTCTGTAAGCTACCCTGAGTTGGTTTTCACCAAGTAGGGCGGCATAGAAATCTAATAATACTAATAATACTACTTAATAATACTGCTAGAGAATTCTGGGAGCTGTAGTCTAAAAAATGACTTTTCCAGATTCAGCTAAAGAAACTAAGAAGTTTGCACTGGCCATGGCTCTGTTATGGTGAACTTTTCTACAGTCTCTCTGTATGTATTTTCACACATCCATAATTTGTTTTTCATTAGTCTTAATTATTTGTAAACTGCAGAAGTGATATTTCTCTGTGAAGGTTGTTTTCTATCTGAACTACTTCATATACCCTTAAAACTTTTCTGATATTATAACAGCGAACAATTTCTGATAATGTGGTTGCCCTATGTACATTTTTAAAATATATATTTCTCCTTAAAATGTGATGCAGTGCTTCATTTCCTTTGAAAAAACCATGATTTAATTGGGGAAAGGAGGATGAATTTCTACAGGCACTGCTTATGAATGTGGAGGAATGTAAAAGACAGCATTCACATGTGTCAGTTGAAACTGAAGCAAGAAATTCAGTTGGTTTATAGAGTATTCCTAAGGTTATATTTGGCCCATGGATAACACATCCTTAAAAGTAGAAATTCCCCAGGACAGCAGAAACCAAATCCATGGATGTGAGTTCTTAATGATAATTGGCACTGGCAGCAATATCAGTTTCTGCCAAGACAAGAGGTGACAGCATATGAGCTGAGATCAATTTTTCATGCTCATTGGTGGTCTTTGGAATGTAAAGTAGGTAAAGCTGGCATACTGTACCTCTGTTGGTGTAGAAATATGGACATTTCTAAGACTGAGGTGAGCAAAGGTCCACAAGTAAAAATCCCATTCAATCCATGTGCTTCTTCTACCATTTATATTACTTGTATATATTCCATGAAGAAAAGATTGGAAAAGTTAGCTTTAAATTTTATCTTCTAGAATTCTTCTATCTTTTCCAGAATGGTAATTTCTCAAGCTGTGCAACAAAGGTCCTAACAAGCGCTTACTGGCAGGAGGTTCTTTGGAGAAAGAAGAGCAACAATCTTAACATATATGTGTGAGATATCTCTTTGCCACGTATAATTGATTGTAATGCTAGAGTTGAAGCTCCTATCTAGAGGAGGGATGGCCAAACTTGGCGCTCCTGCTGTTCTTGGACTTCAATTCTCAGAAGCCTTGATCAGCAGGTTCTTTCTTTCTTTCTTTCTTTCTTTCTTTCTTTCTTTCTTTCTTTCTTTCTTTCTTTCTTTCTTTCTTTCTTTCTTTCTTTCTTTCTTTCTTTCTTTCTTTCTTCACGAGAAATATGAAAAACTGTTAATGCATAATGAAAATGAATTAATAAAATAACTCATGATGTTCTTGTCAAATATTTCTGAGATAAGTGTGGAGGGAAGGCTGCATCATTTAGGAGCGATTGAATGATGCATCAAAATTACCCAGAGCCTCTGAGAAGGTCAAACTGCATCCTGGCATTAGTCATTGCTTTCAATGTCTCCTTCTTTCCCTGTCTGATTAGTCGCCAATCAATGGGACTAATTTCCAAGTATATTTAGAACCAAACAGGCAATTTATGTGCTTTTGAAAAAGATTTCAATGGAAAAATTAATATTTCATGTACAAATATTTTCAAATTGTATTTCATTATTGATTCAATGTGGCTACTAGTTTAAAACTGGCAGCACAAATGAAGTGTGAATACAATTTATAATCATCCAGCTAATAATAACATACCTTATCTACTAGAACACTGGTATAGTGCTGACCTACCCCAGTGGGCAGGGTTGCTGTGCAGCAGTGCTATATAGGGAGAGTTATGGCAACAGTCTTTCCATCCAAAGTGCAAGGTCTAAAGAGAAAACCAAGGTCTGGTTCCTGGTTTAGTTCAGAGCATGCATCTAGTCCAAGGGATGTCCAGGGGTATCATCAGGGTCAGCAAAAAAGTCAGGATCATGGCAGTCAATCACAAGAGGTAGCAGGAACACATGGTTGTCAAGCAGGATGTCAGCCTTTGCACAGAGAAATGGTACCAACCTCTAGCCAGTGCAGCAGACATGCTTAAAGGGTTCCCAGCTAAGGACTGTCAGCTGGGAGCCTTCACTGGAAGTGAGCCCTGGCCCTTTTACGATGCAACTGCAAGTCCTTTCTGCACTGTTCTCTGTCTGAGGGATGATTGCTGTCAGAGTCTGGCTCCTGGTCTGACAGGTCATCCATGGGGGGGGGGGGGCAGAGATGGGCCAGGAGCAGGCTGCGGTTCCTGACCCAATATATAGTCAGATTCAGATGCAGTCTGGAGAGGCAGAAATGGGCTGGGAACAGGCTGTGCCTCCTGATCTAGGTCATCCTTGGAGTCTGATGAGGGCTGGATCACGACAGGTATAGATTTGTCTCTGCTGTCTAAATGTACTTGGTGGATGGATGGGCTCAGTTGTTCATTGATGGCTAGGATTCTGATTTAAGATACACTGCTGAAAGAGAAATGTTTTCCTCCTCCTCCTCCCAATTCTTCTCTTAGCCTTATGCTATTCAACTGCAATTGCCAAGTTGCTATCTTGAACTGCTTTTGTGCCTCTAGACAGCTGCCAAGACCTGATCTGGCGATGATCCGCACCACAGTATTGCAATATTTTATGTGAGAACTCCTCCTGATCACATAGGATCATGCAGGCATATCTCAGCAAGATGTCAAAGTACAATGGAATGAAGCTACAGTCTGCCTGAGTTCCAGTTTTTACAATTCATAAATAATCTGGCAACTTTGTTTCTTGTCTGCAATGAATCACAGGTGGTAAGTTTCTTCTGTTAAAGAAAGAGAAAAGAATTGGAGTAAGAATCTTCCACAGAGTAGAAATGTATCAAGGGAAATCTGGGCTAGAAACCTGCAGTCTGACCTTGGGGTGGTCCATGCCCATCCATCAGCTTTAATGGGAAGTGAAACATCCCAAAAATTGTGAAATTGTAATTTGATACTTTCCTCATATCTCTATAAAGGTAGTATCCCCATCACCACAGCAGAGAAGGAGGTGTACCCCTCACTTCAGAGGAAGATGAGAAACATACATCACTGTGACAGTGCAAAGAATGACACCCACACTCATTGACACAACAGCAAAGGAAATGCTGATTCTTGCACTGTGGCCGTAGAAGCAGAGGCCTTCATATCACAGTGGAGGATGATAAATCGTGTCCTCCATGGCTGCAGTAGAAAATGCACATTTTTTCTAGCTGTACCTGCTACATAAGTAGCCACAATTAATGAAGGATTTCAGTCAGGTGGTGTGAGAGAGAAATGCTAGTACAGTATACAACTCCTTAATGTTGCATATATGGCTAACAACAATAATATTGGCTCAGTAGGTGGTTATATTATTCTACTTGATTATCAGATGGAAGAGAACAGTAGGCTTTTATCACTTTTTCTAGTCAAAAGCAGAGGGAAACACCTCTTGTACTTTCATGGACCAGCCTCCGTTATTAGAGATGTAAAGTTACCAACCCTTCCAATACTTAATGGATTATTCACCAGATCAGCATATAGAGCTGATCCATTCCATTGTAATGTTTGCAGAAGGTGCAAGTCTTTGCAAACATTCAGTTTCTAAGCTTATGAAGGTTCAACCTTTTTCAGAACAATTGCTCTTTCTGGCAGTGAAGTCCCATGACCAGAGATGGGAAATGTGCCAGTTGACATGCTGCTGTGAAGTTCTAGGAGATGGCGTTCACCAAATCACCCCATTTCCAATCCCCATTTCCAATCTCTACTGAGAGTATGACTCTCTAAAGATAACCATAAATATAGATTTGTGATCCAGACATCCTTGTGTAGCATTCTTCCCAATATTTACCAGGGAAGCAGAAAATATTCTATTCATTAAAAAAGAAAGAATGTTTTCTTTGCACTTGTTCAGAATTCTGTGACTGCAGTATTAGAAATCTTTCCCATTTATGCAAACCTTCTTTGTCCCTGATGTGCCTGTGAAATGGTGTTTCAAACAGAAACAATAGAAAGTTTTGTGGTATTTTAAAAACTAAAAATGTTTATAATAGCATGATCTCTCACAGCCTACAGTCCTCTGCAGAGATGTTGTGGTACAATGCCATTCTCAGAGCCCTGTCCAATTTGTTTTGGTTCTTTCTCTATATTGATTCCATAAGAATGGAGTTCTGTCACATCTCATGACATAGCCATGCTACCTTCCTATTGCTTTGTACAGTCAAACCTCATATAACACTAAAACCTGGTTCCACAAGTCTTGGTGTTATATGATTTTTAGTGTTATCTGATCCTCTATGGGATCCATAGAGATACATTGTAACCACACAGGCTTTAGCGGTTGTTATCTGAAGCATCCCATAGGATCTTAATGTTATCTGATGCAATTCTTCCCCCCAGATTCCTTAATGTTATGCGATTTTAGTGTTATTCGATACTAATGTTATATGAGGTATTACTGTATATGTCTTTATAATAAAGGGAGGCAATAGAGAGAATGCAAAGATCTCTTAACATTTGCCTCTTCAGGCAAGCACATTAGATTTTATCTGCTTGCATCACAGCAGGCTCTAGTGGCAAATGTGATAGAAATGTAATAAAGCAAAAGGTATGTTAATGTGTAATATCCATTTGTGAATCCATTTAAAATCATGGGCCAAGTCTGTATTAATCTTAGCTATAATTACATTGCAATTCCCTATTTTCTCAGCATCAATGAATTAGAATAACTGCCACTCAAAATAAATGATACATCAGGAATGACTTATCAGTTATGATTTTGATTGCTCTTCAGTTTACAGTACCGCAATTTAATAGCTTTAATTGGACAAAGTAACATTTTAGAGAACCATAATCAGGTTATTCTTAGTGAAAAGACTAATAATACTTTGATATTTTGTAAACTGCCCAGAGTAGTGTTCTACCAGGTGGGCATGGAGTGAATAGATGGACGGACAGATGGATGGACGGATGGACGGACGGACGGACGATCGGACGATCGGATGGACAGACGGACAGACAGACATATGGACAGACGAATAAATTAATGAATGGCAAGTAGCATGCATGTATGACTGCTTACATGGAAATCTTACTGGCTGGGTTGAGCATGTTTCAACATGTTCTCTGGGGTATTATAAATGAGTATAAACATGCCTACTATCAGACCTGATCATGACTGCTCACATGGAAATTATACATAAACAGTGGTGGGCATCAGCAGGTTCGCACCAGTTCACCAGAACCAGTAGCAGAAATTCCAGTTGGCCCCTTTGCCCATCCAAGTTTTGAAATAAAGTAGTCCTAATTTGGGTGCAATGCAGGGCTTCCCCCCTGATCACACCCACCATTCCATGCCCACAGTATGGTAGTAAAAATTTTTAGAACCCACCCCTGGGCGTAGTGTAGGTTTAGTGGTGTGAGGAAGCTCAGCTGATCATGTCCCAACAGGTTTATTTTGTTTGTAGCGAAAGGTGAACATATCCAGGAATCTTACTGGTTGGGTTGAGCATGTTTCAACATGTTCTGTGGGGTATTATAAATGAATATAAACATGCCTACTATCAGATTTGATCATGTTTCAACATGCTAAATAAGTTCAGGATTTTGGTTGCTATATGAGCCACACTCCGTTTACATCCTGCATTCAAAGGTGACTGTGCTTGTTTTTAGTTCTGTATTATGGGTCCAAGAGGTTATGTTATTTTTCTGGACAACTTTTGTTTTATTTGTGGTGAATACACTATTAAAACTCAAGAAAGAAACATAAGTGATTTTGTGAAGAAAGTGCATTTTGCTTACTTCAAGTTGAAACTTGGGGATCAAGACAAAGCATGGGCTCCTCATAAGGTGTGTAGAAGGTGTGAAGAAGATCATTGTTTGTGGTTTAAAGGTAAGAAAACGTCATTCTGTTTTGGCATTCCTATGATGTGGTGTGAACAGCAAAACCACATTACCGACTGCTATTTCTGTTTGGTAGATGTGAAAGGCTTTAATACAAAAAATAAAAAGAAGTTATCTTACCCAAACCTTAATCCAGGTATTTGTCCAGTGCTTCATAGCTCTGAAATACCAGTTACACACCCACCTTCCATTTTGGATAATATCCTGAGGGATTCGGAGGATGGAGACACATTGCCTTCCCAGGATGAATCTAGCTCAGATTTGTCTGTTGATAAGGTTTCTCAACGTTTTTCTCATAGTTTGTTCAATGACCTAGTTAGAGACTTAGGCCTTCCCAAAGATTCAGCTGAGTTGCTGGGGTCAAGACTAACAAATAAAAACCTGCTGTCACCTGGAACATAATTTTCGTGGTACAGGCACCGAGAGAAAGAATTCACTCAGTTTCTCTCCAAAGAAGAAAAACTCATTTATTGTAGTGATGTTCAAGGGCTAATGAAGTGCTTTGAAATAGAATATGATTCATCTGAGTGGTGCCTATTCGTTGATTTGTCTAAAACAAGCCTCAAGGCAGTCTTGCTGCATACTGGAAATACATTTGCATCATTTCCTATAGGACACTCTGTGCATTTGGATGAAAACTACAATAGAACCCCGGACAACGTTATGACATGGTTCCATAAGTCATGACGTTGTCCGGTTTTTAACGTTGTTCGATACATTGATTGAACAACGCTAAAAAAAACCTGAGAAGAGGCGCTCGCGCACGGGCGAAAAGGCGCGCCAGCGGGAGCCTCTTCTACCAAACGGGTATAGCAATGGGATCGCATGTCAAGGCAAGGGATCAAAGTGGGGGGTGCCACCCCCCACTTTGATCCTTTACCTTAACGTGCGATCCCCGTTTAGGCGCTTTGCCCAAACTCCCATCGCAAAGCGCCTAAACAAGGGTCGGCATTTCCAAGTTTCCTCCTCCCCGGGGGAGGGGGGAATTTGGAAAAGCTGACCCTTGTTTAGGCGAGCGAAACGGGGATCACAAGTCAAGGCAATTGCCTTGACGTGCAATCCTCGTTGCTATAGCACGTCCAGGAAAGAGGCGGTTTGGTCAAAATCCTCACCCCCGCGCAGGGGGAGGGAATTTTGGCCAAGCCGCCTCTTTCCCAAGCCGGGGAGACGATGTTCTCCTCTCCCGAAGTTTCGAAAGGGTAAAGATCCTTATCTTTTCGGAACCTCGGGTGGCTTGCAGGTGCGCGCGTGTCGGGGGGGTTAGTGCAGGACACGGAGATCCCCCCGTATCCTGCGCTAACCCCCATCGATGCGCGCCGCGTACCTGAAGTTTCAAAAGGGTAAAGATCCTTATCTTTTCGGAACATTGGGTGGCTTGCAGGCATGTGCACGTCAGTGGGGGTTAGTGCAAGACACGGAGGTCCCCCCCCGTATCCTGCGCTAACCCCCACCAATGCGCGCCATGTGCCCGAAGTTTCAAAAGGGTAAAGATCCTTATCTTTTCGGAACCTTGGGTGGCTTGCAGGCACGCGCGCATCGGTGGGGGTTAGCGCAGGACACGGAGGTCCCCCCGTATCCTGCGCTAACCCCCACCGACGCACGCCGCTCGCCTGAAGTTTCGAAAGGGTAAGGATCCCCGTACCCTTTCCAAACATCGTGGGGGCAGGCGCTGGGGGGGGTTGGGTTGGGTAGATGTTCTACCCAATCCAACTCCCCCACACACATACGCTTGTTTCGTATAACGTTAAAATCGTGTTATTCGATACAAGATTTTTCCGAAAATCTTGTCACATTATGCGGTTTTCACGCTATACGGTAGTTGCGTTACCCGGGGTATTACTGTATAATGAATTAACTGTGATTCTTTACAAAATCAAATATCAAGAATATTGCTGGATGGTTTGTGGAGACTTTACATTACTAAACATTTTGTTAGGCCAGCAGGCAGGTTATACAAAATATCCCTGCTTCCTATGTTTGTGGGACAGTCGAGCCAGGGACCTCCATTGGACAAAAACTGGCTGGCCACTTAATCCCCAGAGGAAAAAAACATCATTAATACAACCTTGGTTCCAGCAGAAAAGGTTTTATTGCCACCTCTTCATATTAAATTAGGGCTTATGAAGTAGTTTGTTAAATCACTGCCAAAAGATGGGAATGTTTCAGATATCTGTGTTCCAACTTCCCAAAATTGTCTGAAGCCAAGTTGAAAGAGGGAGTTTTTACTGGCCCTGACATACAAAAACTGCTATCCTCTCTTTTTAGAAACAATGAGAGAAAAAGAAAAAGAACCTTGGGACTCTTTCAAAGACATAGTTCACAAGTTTTTGGGGAATACTAAAGACTCTCACTACAAAACCATTGTACAACACATGTTGAATACGTATAAAGCTCAAGGATGCAAGATGAGCTTAAAAGTTCATTTCTTATTTATTTATTTATTTATTTACTTATTAGATTTCTATACCACCCTACTTGGTGCGACCAACTCAGGGCGGTGTACAACATAATTAGTATACAGTCATCAACAAAGTCCAACAATAAGGCAAAAATAACACACAATATGAAAATATAACAATATAATAGCAAAATAACAATAGCAATATAATATGCTCCCGTGTCGACTATTTTCCTGAAAACTTGGGAGCCTACAGTGAAGAGCATGGTGAAAGATTTCACCAGGATGTTCATATTATCAAAGATGCTACCAAGGAAGATGGAATGTCAATATGCTAGCTGACTCATGCTGGATGCTCAAACAGGAAACAGGAAGTGGAAAGCGAAAGTGTGGTCCGAGGAGCATAAAAGAGAAGAAGAAAAGGTTTCACAGACAAAAAGAGTGAACACGGAATGTTAAGTATATATTATGAAGAAATTGTTTGTTTAATTATAAGAAATAATATGTTTGGTTTATTGTAATAAAATAGTGATTTTCTCATCACTCTGCTTTTTTAATGCAAAACCCTCATATTTTGTGGAAAAAACTATACGTGATGGAGGGAAAACGAGGTCATTTTTTGATTCCGCACACTAGAAAACATAAAATTTAGCAAAAATATCCTATGCAGCTGGTTTTGTTTTGTTTTCCCCAGACCTTTGTAATGAAACTGCAGTTGTCCTACATTGGTCACATCAAGAGAAGGCAAGATTCCCTGAAAAATAATGCTGGAAAAGGTTGGAGGCAGCAGGAAATGAGGAAGACCAAATATAAAATTGTGTGAGTCTACAAGAGTTGAGCAGAGCTGTTGAGGGCAGGACATTTTGGAAATTGCTTATTCATAGGGTTGCCTTATGTCAGAGGTGACTTGACAGCATGTAGCAACACATATACTCTAGCTAGCATAATAAAATGTACTTTCTTTCTTAGATGCAATATGGTGTTCATTGTCAAAACAATAGTTGAATCAACTCCAAAAAGTGTCTATCTTCATTACAGAGGAACAACTGATTTTAATGAGCATGGCAACTATTTCCCACTGAAGGCTGGAGACTTGAACCTAGGTGACTCAGAATACTATATTCTCTCTATATAAGCCCATGCCCGTGCAGTTTGCACTGCAGTGAGCAATATGTCAGGTTTTTAGGGAAGTTCAAAACAAAAATCAGACCTGATCCCTGCAATAGGAAAGTGATAAGGAAGGTAGAAATGCAGAAAAAGAACACTGGGTTCTGAATATGATAAGATGTCAAACAGAAAAATGTACAGACCCTGTCAAAATATGACCTCTTTTTTGTGTCAAATTTATATAAGAGGCCTGTACCCTGTAATTGGGTTTTTTTTTTAAAAAAAAATCTCCAAAATGACACTATGAAAACCAGAAACTGAAACCAATTTAATAGTGTGTATTGCTTGTGTTTGATTTTTTAAATATTATTTCTTTCTTGCATTTCATGTACAGTTTGGGGGGGGGGGAGTAGGGGAACAAAACAAAAAGAAAAGTAATTATCCTTAACAATGTGTCAGCCAGGAATCTCTTTGTGTGGGCCTGAACAGATATTATCACTCAGCCTTGCCTACCATGTACAATTGTTCTAAGCATAAAATGAGATCTGCAAGTGTCACCTTGGAGGGAATGTATCTACATTTGAAAACTGTTCCTTGTGTTGTGATTAATTATGTGTGAACTTTAATGTCAGATAAACAGTTGCATAGTCTGACCACCACACAATACTTCAGGAAGCTCCATAGCTCTCTTTTATTTCTCTATGGTCTATGGCATTACTGTTTTCACAGATGTTTTATTTTGGCCAGTATCCAGTGATGTCACTACATTAATGCCAGATTGATTGCACTAGCAATTCCACATTTTTAGATACAGCAAAACATTCAGAGTTGGTGCAGTTGTTCGCACAGTAATCTACACAACTAGTGGCAATTTTTCCCACCACTGCTCTAGCATTATGCTGGATTTAGATCAATATTCATACCTTTAAATAGAATTAAATGGAAGAAGAGTATTTTACAGCTGGAATGATTTAAACAATTTGGGTTTAGATTTGTCTAGAAATGGTTGTGTATAAATAGACAGACACATGTATCTACCCATGAACACAAATTATTATTATTAGCTCTATCACACCAAAACATGAGAAGTGACCAATTGTCCAAATAGGCAGCCTAGTAACTATTTATTTATCTATTTATTTTATTTTATTGCATTGCATTGCATTGCATTTATACCCCACCCTTATCCGAGGACTCAGGGTGGCTTACAATTTAAAACAGATAAAACAATTAAAATACAATAGTTGCAATAAAAATTAAGATTACAGTTGAAAGATTAAAAGTTAAAAGTTAAAAAGTTAAAAACAACAGGGAGAAAGGTGGGGTGTTCAAAAACAACAGGAAGAAAGGTGGCCCGCACCCCACAAATGGCCCACCAGCCAGGTCTTCACCCCCTTCCTAAAGGGGAACAACTCTGTCTGGAAATGCAACTCACTTGGCAGGAAATTCCATAGGGCCGGAGCAGACACAGAGAAGACCCTCCTTCTCGTGCAAGAGAGATGTGTCTCTCTAGCTGATGGTACAACCAGAGAGCCTCTCCGGTCCGCTCTGGTGAGACGGACAGATGTTCTCAGGATGATACAGTCTCTTAGGTATCCTGGTCCACTACCATGCAGGGCTTTAAAGGTGGTAACCAGCACTTTGAATTGCACCTGGAGGCATACTGGGAGCCAGTGCTGCTCTCAGAGAAGTGGTGAGGCACAGGCATAACGCCCGTACCCCCTCACAACCTGTGCAGCCGCATTCTGGACCAGCTGAAGCCTCCGAATGGTCGCCAAGGGCTGCCCCATGTAAAGCACATTACAATAGTCAAGTCTGGAGGTGACCAAAGCATGTGTGATCATGAGCAAGGAGTCCCATAGAGACTATGTGTTAGATGTAGTGGCTAAGCCTGCACTAGGTGGATACAATGAGACAATTCCTAAATAGAGCTATATACGACACCAGCCTCTCCCATCCAAATGCCCTCAAATTTTATGTGACTTCATCTTCCATCATCACCAGACAATGGCCATGGGAAGGTTCACTTACACTGCCTGGCCCTAGTGGATTTCATATGGGAGTTTTTCCCATTTCAAGGATTGATCCTCGACTTCCTACATGAAAACTATATTCTCTGTCCTTGCATTGTATGCTTATAAACCCCAGAACAATCCTTTTACATTGTAAAAAATGGTTTCCATTCTTGCTAGATATGAATAGGTTGCCTGATTTAAGGTATTTGTTTTCAAGACCTGATAAAGTATGCTGCCATCACATTCCCAGCTGGCAAACAAATGAACTGGCTCATCAGACAAGACAAAGATAAATAGAAACATTCCCCCACCATGCTCTGCTTTCTCTAGATAAGAGCACTTTAAACATCTCCTGTTTAAATGTACTGTACTCTGAATTTACTCTGGGAATTTATGTCCTGGGCACAAACTCAGAATGAAATGAAAGTTATTTTCTTTTAAATACATTGATCAACAATAGCTCTCTCTCAGGACTAAGCTAACAGAATATGTTTGTTTTCATAAAAACACTTGAAAAAGTTTAAATTACTTTCTATGTCAGTGTTTCCCAAATGCTGGTGTTTGGACTTCAATTCCCAGAAGCTTAAGTCAATTCCCCAAAGCACTGATCAGTCAATATACTGGCTTAGGCTTCTGGGAACTGAAGTCCAAACACCAGCATTTGGGAAACACTGTTTTATGTCACTTATTGATGACATGAATCAAAAATATAATTCAAACTGCAGTGATTCTTGGTCTTTTGTTCAGTGACTGCATAATCATTTTGAACAGTTTGTCTTCTTTTTCTTTCTCTCCTTCCTAACGCCTTTATCAGGACATAAATGAAGATAAACAGTTTGGGCAGGTACTGTATATGACTTTGCTCATTATGAATTAGTTACTGGGGATCACTTTGCATATGAATGGTATCTGCTAAGGATAGAGCTTAATTATTTTTGTATGAATATTAAAATATTTTGCCTTATATGTGTATTTTATCAGTTTATGTTAAAAAATAATTAAAAGGAAATTATCGTATTCAACAATCTTCTCTTTGCTAGCTAACAGCAATAGGATATATGGACTGAAATCCAGTAGTAAGTCACAACCAGAGTAGGCTCAATGAATTGACATCCATGACTCCTACTCAATCAAAAAGCTAAATTTTAAGGGTTAAACATGGTAATTAGATTGTCTCATTAGCAGCAGCCTGGCAGGGACTCAAACTATATTATTATTAGCAACTGAATCTTTCTTTTATAAAAGATGTGCAATGTGATTTCCTGATTAAGCAATCAAAAAGTACAATTACGATTCCTATGCTTGTATTTCCCAGTGATAAGAAAATATTTATTGTTGCTTTTTGAAACAAGTATGAAAATAATGTGTGAAACATTGTCAAAACATCTCTAGGTACCATTGCTAAATAATAATAATAATATGCTGACTGAATAATCTGAGTTCTCATTAAAAAAAAAGCTTGCCACCTATTATAATAGAGTTCTACTCCAAATATTAGAAGTCTTCAATAAAGAAGTCAGCATGTAAACTGAAGCAACAGAAATACATTCAGTTTAAAAGATGAAGTGAGCACAGGAGCATATCTGATGTCTTGAAAATGTGGAGATCTTCATTGGCTAGGAGGATAAAGCATTTTTTTTAGCATTTTCCAGCCCAGGTGTAACCTCTATTTTAGAACATATGTTACTATACCTGTGCATTTTTCCCAAAATATGAAGGATTTAAACACAGGAACACTTAAAGGAGCCACATATGCTAGGTCCTTGTGTACATGGTTTCATCCTGTCAGACATTCAATCCTGCTGCTATCTGCAGCGGAACTTTATTTTTATTCACTTGGGGTCAGCAAACTTGTTTTTCCAGATTTTCTCAGACTCCAATTCCCAGAAGCCCTGATCAGCAAGTGTACTGACTTGGGCTTCTGGCAATTGAAGTCCAAGAACACATGGAGAGCAAGTTTGCTGACCATTGGGCATTTCCACACACACACACACACACGTGCGCATGCATGCGCGCGCGCGCACACACACACACACGCATGCGCACACACACACACACACACACACACACACACACACACACACACCTGTGGAATAAGGAGGCAAGACAGCAACATTTGGGAGAAAGGCATGGGCCATATTTATTTGTAATTTACCCTAACCTAAGGAGGGGGGCTAGTACTGCTAAACCTGGATCTAAAGCAGGGGAAATTATTCCTCCCCCTCAGATCTTGTCAGCCTAATCCTTGCCCCAGGGCAGTATTGATTTTGTCAGTAACTGCCCAAATCGGCAGCCAATCTGGGAGACATTCAAGAGGCCATTACCAATTCAGTTCACAGGAAATAATGTTGGAAGTACCCCAAAAATGTCTCATGGTGAGCACTGTATGTCCAACTGATTCACACAAATCATGCCAGGCCATCAGGGCCACTTCGTTAAAAGACACCCAAAAGGATTCACCAATAACTCCATCCACCCAGCACTATCCGCCACTATCTGCCAGTTATCAAGGCCAGAGGAAAGGCAGCAATTGAATCATTAATAAAATGCAGCTAGCTATGTGGGTGAGGAAAAAGTACTGTACATTCCTGTTGCACTGAATGAGTCCTGTGTGAAAAAAAGGAATGGTGGAACCTTGCCAAGTCTGTGTTCCCATGTCTGGAAAGGAGAGGAATCTAATTATCTGTCTGATCTGAATGAAGGCTCTTTTTGTCTTTACAGGAGATGCTGAAAGTGAACTGTGTGAGAGATGGACAAAATTAAGCATACCCTAGAAAAGAGATATAAAATGAATACAGTACTTAAATATAAAAGGAAGAAAAGTTGGGAAATGAGAAACAGCAACAGAATTAAAAGATAAGAGAGATGAATGTGAGAAACTGAAATCCATTAACCTTCCTGCCTCTATCACCAGAAAACTACTTCTTGATTATTATTTTTGTTGTTTGTTTGTTAGTTAGTTAATTATTTGAAGAAAAAAGAGATAGAATTCGTTGAGATGAGTAAGAATGGTTTTTCAAAAATGTCTTCTGCTGTTTCATTTTCTCCAAATGTTAAAACAGGGACAGGCTGACAAGAGGGAGCAATATCACTATGAATTTATTTGACAATCTTCATTTTGGCCTGGTAAATTTGTTAATGTAGTAATGAACATTTACACATAAATTAAAAATTAACAGTAATGGTTCTAAAATTCTGCTTTCTACTTAAACAACATGTGATTAGATTTTTAGGTGACTGGTGATTAACTTTATGTGTTAACTTGAACAGTTAATGTTCATTAACTTGAACAGCTCTAACTGAAATCCTGTTTGTGCAACTACACCTGCATAAAGCTGATGATATCATCAGTGGGGCAATTTTTTATGTACTAAATAATTCCTATTTCTGTCCCAATGCTGTCATGACTCTTTGTAATACTTTTCATCACTGAGGAGCCAAAGGAGCTTCAAGATGAAAGGAAGAAGTCAAGTCACTATTAAAGTCACCCTGCTGTCTGTGATTTTCAGTATTCGAAATCTTCCCCTTCCTATCCTGCAGCTTCCTGGCTTCCCAGTGAGAGCCATTGGAACCTACTAGAAATGCTTAATTTCTGAAGGATTGCTCCAGTGTTGATGTCATCTTTATCTGGTCATAAGCTACACAATGGGATGTCACCTTCTGAATTTTCTAGGACAGTGATCCAGAATTATTTTATGAGAAATCAATTCTGCATTATGTAAATATGAGGGATTTACAATTCAGCAAATCACATACAGTACAGTAGAACCCTGTATAACGAAAATAATTCATTCTACGATGAACTTTGTTATACTATTTTTTGTTACATAATGCATGCATCGTACAACGAAAATCCCTGTGGAAAAAAATTGTACAACAAAAATCTCTATGGGTAAAATCGTACAACAAAAAAATTTTCTTGAACGATTTTTCCCATAGAAAGATTTTTGTTGTATGATTCTTTTTCCCCATAGAGATGCATTGGGGTACAATGGTTTGTCCAAATCCTCTTCATTGTACAATTTTTTATTTTATTATTATTATTATTATTATTATTATTATTATTATTATTATTATTATTATTATTATTATTATTATTATTATTATTATTATTATTATTATTTGCTATAAGAGGCATTCGTTATATGAGGTTCTACTGTAGCTTGCTTTTAACATGAATGGGCAATTAAGCAAAGTCCTTATTGCATAGGTAAGGCTCTTTATACTTCTTGGCTTGTTCAAATTTGATGTGCATTCTGTATCACAATCAAATTGGTGGTCACCTAAGTTTTACAAGCATAGCTATTGATTTTCCTTCATGACTCAGCCATTGAGTCAATTGTTATGAATAATTTCCAAAAGTAATAAAAGCCAAGACCATTATAAAGTAAACCTCTTTGTTAGAGATATGTCAGGGACTGAGGGAACTTTTTATCAGAAGGCAAGGAAATTTTTTTTGCATTTGTTTCTAGCCAGGGTGACCTCAACTATGTTATCAACTGTCCTTGATGTTTGACTGACACTTCTGTAGGCTGACACTTCTGTAGGCTATGATCAGCCTGTCAATTATCCATCTCTTTTAACAGGCTTCTCCTGTGCTTTTATTACTTTTATGATCAATATAGGCCATTAGTGCTACCACAAGTTAAACACCTCTCACTGCTGACATTAAAATAGATTGGACTAGTGATAATTAGGTAGTAATTAAACTTCAGAATGTGTTAGAAGATCATTAGTTCTACAGGGCTGTCGGATAACATTTTATAGTAGGGGGAAAGTATGTTTTGAATTAGGTGGCTTTACTAATATCCTGAAGTTTTCTCTTCTGAATGCAGGCTGGATGCATCTATCTGAATGCAGCGCTTGTATGAAATTGCAGCGCAGAAATCATTGCATAAAGACATCTGCTCAATTATTCACTTTCAATATTAATCAAGGAGGAAAAAGAATTTTGTCTGATGCCTTTTGTAATAAGTAAGAAATTTAAATTTTCTTCATAAATTGGTCAGAAAGAGCTGATTTTTTTAAAGGAAACCAAATTAAATATAGAAGAGTAAAACTGACAGATCTGCCAATTTAGTCAGAATAATTTGGGTAAACATCTGGTTTTGGATCCATGTATACTCAATCATGTTTATGTTACTTTGATTTTCTAACACTATCCTCCATTTTAACAACTATGGTAAAGAGAGGTGCAATACAAACCTCTCCATTCTGATAACATCTCATAAGTATGACCAGGACAGTGGAGTATTTGGTTTGCTTTCATTTTGTTAGGATCTTGCTAGAAACGATAGAATTCCTCATTTAAAAAATGCCAACAATTGCATGTGGTAGAAGTCAAAACCACCAGATTTCTCCAACCCCAATTAAATGTGCATATATTTTTTTACTGTGACTTCTCATCTCTCCATTTGCCATGACTGTTTCAACCTTTGCTTTAATGTTCCATTTGATGTCAGCCTAGAACAGTGATGACGAACCTATGGCACATGTGCCAGAGGTGGCAATCAGAGCCCTCTCTATGGACACCCATGCAGTTACCACAGCACAGAGTTGGCCCACCCTTCTGCCCAGCAGCCCAATGGGAGCACTTCCTCCCTCCCCCCAGCACAGAGTTTGCCCCATCCCTCTGCCCAGCAACCCAATGGGAGCACTTCCTCCCTCCCCCCAGCACAGAGTTTGCCCCATCACTCTGCCCAGCAGCCCAATGGGAGAGTTTCCTTCCTCCCTTGTTGCTGTGTTGGCACTTAATAAGTGGGCTTTGAGTTGCAGTTTGAGCACGCAGTCTCTTTTTTTATTATCATTATTTTATTTTAAATTCTTTATTTATAAATTTTCAATAAAAAAGAAAACAATATGAAAAGCAAACATACAATACAAAAAAAATTTCATAGGAATACTACATTTGATATATATTGAATACAAAAAAGAAATAATATTGCATTTTTCTACTTTTGTGTCACCACTCTTCAATCAAAAATTCTAATACCTCTGTTATCTCTACTGCACATATTCTTCATTGCTTAATTCACCTTTGTGCTATATAGCACTCAGTCCCTAAAAGGTTCTCCATCACTGGCCTAAAAGATGGTCACAGACATGACTACAGTTAATATACAAAGCAAGCATCAATGTTCCAGAATGTTTGCTTTTAATATATATATATATATCCATATTTTTTTTTCTTTTTTAACAAGAAAGAAAAAACTCTTTTGAAAACTCTTGTTAAAAAGAAAAGAAAAACACCCTGAAACTTATGATTGTTTATTACTGTTTTAGTGAAAATGCTGCAGAAGTCTATATTACTATTCTAGTTTAATATACATTTTGCAGAAAGAATGTGACTCTAGGGAACTAAAGTGTTACATCCTGGAACATAACAAATAAATTATCTGAATAAGCTATGGCCAGAATCCTGGATCTGATGCATTTCTAAAATATATATGGAGACTTTTAAAAATAAAATTACTAATGAGAAAAACGGAAAAGAAATTTACAGGAAAGAAGCTGGGTCTTTTTATGATGACTATAGTTTCAAAAGCAGGGAGAAAACTTATCTATTTTGTAACTATAACACTTTCAGCTTAGCAGTATGATGACACTATCTGCATTGGGGCCCCCAGGAGACAGGACTTGTTTAAGAAGACTGTCAAATTCTATAACAGCTATGAGAAATAGACACTGTATCTGGTGAGAACTGCTTTCCCTTAGCAAGGCTGTCAAGAAATATTGGTTGCTGCTTTGTTACACTGTATGGAAAGGGAAAATCCTTCATTTTTATGACTAGGTGGGGCAACAATTTATGGGAAAGCAAAATACAAGACAAAGGTTGTTTTCACTGTAGCCACAAGTAAAATCATTTTCGTTCATGTGGATTGCATATGACTGCTATTCTCAAAGGAATCAGACTTTTCCCCCACAAAGCAAGCTGAGAAATGTATTCTGTAAGTAACAGTTTTGGCATATAGATATTATTTTTCTTGAATTCTGACGTAGTGCCAAGACAAGTGATGTTATATGTAAGAAAGTGCAGAAAACTCCATAAATTAAAAAAGGTTTATACTGTATATGTAGTAAAAAAGTAGAATGAAAAAAAGGTTTAGTTCTTATCACTGTAGTAATGTTTGATGGTTTCATTTTAAAAGCAAAGCTCATTTTGTATATTGTATTGAGTGTCTCTTGCCTATGAGCAGAGCTCTTCTCAGATTGTTCACATATAATATGGT
This sequence comes from Furcifer pardalis, assembly GCA_030440675.1. NCBI lineage: Eukaryota > Metazoa > Chordata > Lepidosauria > Squamata > Chamaeleonidae > Furcifer > Furcifer pardalis. Next base: position 99,683,925 of record CP126891.1, read on the forward strand.
TTCTTGCAACAACAGAGGCAGCAAAGTAATATTTTCTTATGTTTGAAACCATGATTTGAAGGAAATTTCTCGAACAATGTAAATTTTTTAGGCCTGAATGCAATTGGTAATCCCAGTCAGAGCAAACTCTTTGAATCAATGGGATTTACATGCCTGTCAAACAGGAATGCTAGGTCTCAGAGTACCAAGTGAAATATGCTTCTCCAGGCAGGCAGAAAAACCTCAGGGCAGAAGTGCTGAAGGAGAAGATGGTTTGAGCTTCGTGTATGAGGTTGCTTTAAACTAAAGCAATGGTTCCCATATATTATTGAACTTGAGCAAGGACACACAACCTATGACTCGGGGGCTGTATCTGGCCCATGTTGCCAAATAATCTGGCCCCCAACCTCACTCCCACTGCCCACACCCTTGGAAGGATGTGTGCTTGAGATCTAGGCAGGGTGATCAGAGAAAACAACCTTACACTGACTCAGGTCCATCTAGTTCTATACTATCTGTTCTTGTAGGTAGTGGCTCCCCAGATTTTCAGCATGAGTCATTTCCAGCAATACATTGGAATGCCAAGGATTAAAGCTTGGACCTTTAGTCTACAAAGCAAGTACTTGACTCTTGAGTTACAATCTTTCCCAATCTAAACAACAGACACTGCTTGAAGAATGTTATGGGATGGGAATGTTTTATGTAAGCTATTTATCTGCTATGTCTATCTGATTGCATTATATGATTTTTGCTAGCTGGGGATGGATACATAAACCTCTGACCTATCCAACAAGATTGACATTCTGAATAACTTTTTTTGGTGGGCAAGGGGAGTGCAAAATGCACTTCAGACAGTTGTCCTAAAAGTTTATTGTTTATAAGGGTAAATGTGATTTATTGTGCAAGTACTACTAACAGTGCTGAATGTTCTGCACAGGGCATGCTGGACCAGATTTTGCTGTAAAAATCAAATGAATATAGCCTTGGGAATGACCATTAGTTTTCATTGGCTGTGTCACCTATATGGGTACAACTTAATGAAGTACAACACTGTATTGTGTTATTTACATCAGTATCAACTGAATAAACTTGGAAAAGCCCACAATGTACAAGCAAGAGATGGGATTAGTACCAACTAATACAAGCTATGTTATTATGCGATAACTATGCTATTCAGTTTTGATGATGCAATTGTTTTATGATTACATTATTTAACGCAGCCAAAAGCCAGTTTAGCTGGCAAATGCTTCTCAAAAAATAGAAATATGTATGGGTGTTTTCAGTTCGGCTCAGCCAAACTCACAATAGCAAGATATAATAAAATGAATCCCTGAATCTCTGCTGCTTCTCTTAATGAGTTTATTTATTTATTTATTATTCACGCTTGTTTATCGCCCTCCTCTCCAAAGTGACTCAGGGCGATTTACAACATGTCATTAATAACAATCAAACAATTTAAAACTAATTAAAAGATTAAAGATTTAAAAGATTAAAACTAGGAGTTGCAGCTAAGAGGCACGGGGTGTGTGTGTCAAATCATCCAACTGGCTAGGGATATTGTTCCTTCCATCCCCCAGACCTGACCTGCCAAACAGCTTGGAACAAAAGCATCATTGTTCTGTTTGTGCCTCTTCTAGAGGCCAAGATGAGTTGAAGAAATAGGATACATTGAATTAAAGGGCATGATTTTTGGGCATCACTTGTTGGTCTACATAATGTTTCTGATCATTTCTCATTTTGAAAACAGTTCTGAGGGCTCAGAAATGGCCAGTCCATTTACTGGATGTAATTATTCGTTTGTATTTTTAAAATATGTTATCACCCATCTTCTCTTTGCAAACCAAAGTGTACAAAATAAGAATCATAAGCATTTGGAGCAGTGGTCCCCAACCTTTTCTGGCCATGCCCCATCTAAGCATCTCTTAAATCCTGATGCCACCCACAGTAACATAAAGTTCATATTATTCAAAAATTGAACTCCTATTCACGTGGAGGAAGCCTAAAAGGCCATTCACTGTTAATAACCCGTTCTTAAATTTCCCTCTCCCTTAAAAATCAAATCTCCCCCCTGTTGGGAATCATGTCTATTTTATTCCTTCAAGATGAACATTATTTCTTCAAGGATTCTTCATTTGAATATCATAGGCTGCAATCTGTTTGGTTTTGTTAGCCATTTTGCATTTTTAATTTAACACAGGGGATTATTTTTTGTTTATTTGTTCACATAGATATTTGAAATATGAAAGCACTGTAACCACTTCTGAGTGAATAAATGCTGATATGTTTTATGCACAGAAGTCCAAGGACTTTTGTGCTATCCACCTTTAGATTTTGTTTTAATATGCACAAAATTTGCTAATACAGTAAAACACCGGTTAACGATTGGATCGGATAACGCTAAAATCACATAAAGTTAGGTAATCTGGGGAGGAGAATTGGATTGAATAACGTTAAGGTCCTATGGGATGGATCAGATAACAACCGCTAAAGCCTGTGCGGTTACAATGTATCTCTATGGAGCTTTAACGTTATCCAATCCATCCCATAGGATTTTAACATGGATCAGATAACACTAAAAATCGGATAACACCAAGACTTGTGGAACCATGTTTTAGTGTTATCTGATGTTTTATTGTACGTGTGCTGTTTTTCTGTGCTGTGGTAATATCTAGGATTTATATGTCATTCTTTCCCACTGAAATTTACTCTTTGCAGTGTGTGAGAGAGAGATGGGGGAGGGAGAGATGTAAGAGAAGTTCCACTGCCTTAACTGCCATTCCTATAGGCAAGAATATAAAGATTAAAGAAAGATAAAACTGATTTAGGGGATAATTAGGAAAGAAAGACTGAAGGGTGAGTGCTTAAGGAAGCAAAAGCACAGTAGACATCCTACTACAACCATGCCCAACAAATCAGAGAAGGGATGAAAATAAAGGATAAGTGCCATGTGGATATTTATATAATACAAACAGATCACAATTGAAATAAACAAATTAACAAGAGATGAAGCAGAGATTATGCTAAACTATTCAGGTGAACAAAAGAAATTATTCAGAAGAGACATGTTGAAAACAAATCAAGGCAGTGAATGGCCACTATAGCTTTTTCAACTAACATCTAAAGAAATGCAAAATAATAAAGAGCTGTATGAAATAACTGAATATATAATTTCAGAGACAGCACACAATCCAACCATAAAGCATTCTGGTTGGAAAGTGCTAGTTAGATACTTGTCCAAGATAGTAATGTAGAGCTGTCAATGTCCAGCACTAAATTCCCTTAGTCTGCCTTGTAATTATCAAATTATTTTAGAACTATTTGGAAAACCTCACATCTAATTTGGACACAACTGCGACCAATCCAATTCACTTCAGACTTGACCTAAATCAGCCTGGTTTAGTTATGGCTTTGATGTTTGGCCAAACCAGTTGCATTGTAATGTTATAATTTTTTTAATTAAAAAGATTTTAAAAAGCTGCATTTATTTTACATCCATGTGTGAATTCTTCTTCCTAAAATATGAACTGACTTTCCTTCCAGGACTTTTCCAGTTTATTTGGGTATGCTAACTATGTTAGGAGGAAACCAGAAGTGGAATTGTAGAAAAATCCCCAAACATTTATGACATTAAAAAACAAAATGATGTAGATATAGTTAAATTATTCCTGTGATATTAAAAACACCCTAAATAAAAATAGGTATCACAAGACAGTCAATTAGCAATTGTTTCTATAAATGTAAGTACATCCAAGGTTGCCAGCTTTTTTTTGTTGTTGTTGTTCACTGAACAATTGCAGACTTTTGACTCTGTCAATGGAAACAACAGGAAATGTATAAACCTTGCTACAAGCAAAAAGCTGCTAAACCTAAAAATACAGATTGAAAACAGTGAGAGGTCGCCATTTCATTTAACAGATGACAGATAGCTCAACAGTGCATTCCTATACATTTTCACACAGAAACAACTCTGCCGATGCCCTGTTCAGGTATTGAGTAAAAGGATTAATCTTACCCTATAAGTAGAGAAAGCAGACTACCCCCTGCCCCTTCTATCCTAGCTGCTGCCAAATACAGAGCTAAACCTGAGGCAAAGAGATGTCTCAATCCACATGTTAGAAGGACTCCATGCAGTCAGAAAATCTGAAAAATAAGAGTTCTTATCATCAGGCAAATACTCTATGCTTACAGACTGTTCACCACTGAACTGGAGTTTTACGATGATCCGGGGGGGGGGGGCTTCTCTCATTTCCACTACCCTCAAAAATGTGTTTGGTTAGGGTACAAGGGAGGTCTTCTCTCTGTTGCTGGTTGTCACCTTCAGCCCTCAACTTAACCCCCTCACACGCATAATGAGGGATCTCCAACCCATCTTGGACAAGAGTGCTTCACTTTCCAAAGCCCTTGGTGACAGACCCCTACTCGCTTATAGACAACCCCCCAATCTCAAACAACTATTGACACACAACAGACTACACAGAAGTGGAGCAGATATGGGAACTAGACCCTACTGCAAATCCAGATGTCAACTAGGCCCCCACATTTGCTCTGGAAACAGCATTAGTGGACCCAACGGCACCACACACAACATTAAAGGCAGTTTTACTTGTGCTTCTGCCAATGTGATCTATGCAAAGTGTTTCTGGGACATTATCAAATTTGATACACAGATTGCTATATGATTTTATATATTATACAGTAATACCTCAGATAACGATGAGACTTGGTTCCACAAGTCTCGTCGTTATCCAGTTTTTAAAAAAAAGTCTGGGTTTTTTTCACCCATTTTGGGCTCTCTGACCCCCTCCTGCCAGCTCCAGGGAGGTCAGGGGACCCGATCCAAGCTGTTTCTGGAGTTTCCCCACCTCCCTGGAGGCTGCAGCAAGCCAAAACATCAGGATTTGAATCCTGACATTTTGGCTTGCTGCACTGGCCGGGGAGGTAGGGAAACTCCAGAAACATCTTGGATCGGGTCCCCTGACCTCCCTGGAGCTGGCAGGAGGGGGTCAGAGATCCCAAAATGGGTGAAAAAATTGACTTTTTTTACCCATTTCGGGCTCCCTGACACTCACCCCCCCACCAGCTTCAGGGAGGTCGAGAGACCTGATCCAAGCTGTTTCTAGAGTTTCCCCACCTCCCTGAAGGCTGTAGCAAGCCAAAATGTTGGGATTCTATCAAGATGGATTCAAGTGGAATTTAATCCACTTGGGGACCATCACCCTTCCCTGTGGACTTTGGTACCCAAGATCGTTAGTCCTCAGGGTTGCCTGACATTAAGCATTGAGTCATTGGCAGTATGGTCTACTCTCTTACCATAATAGGTTAACTTGGCCAGACTAGGAGAATACTAGTAGAATAACCCCCATGTAAATAGAATAAGCCAGGAGCCAGTTGGCCCATGTGCAAGGGGGGGGGGAACGCTTCTTGATCAGCATGACTTAGCTCTGCTCATCTACCTTCTCCTTGTTTGCTGACCTCAAGTCCCTGCTTACTAAAAGAAGTGGACAGCCCAGGAGGTGGCAAGGAAGAAACCAGTACCACCCTAGGATCGCCAGTAAGCCAGCCCATGATCTAAACCAGGGGGAGCCAACCTTTTTGTGTCACAGGCCGGTCATGCCCCCCCCCACACACACACATACACAGGTGAGCAGTCCGGAGGCTTGGTTCTTCGCATCACTTCTGGTAATTCCGGTGGTATTGGCAGTGGTGGGTGCATTAATGTTGAGTGTTTGCCCTTTTCTGCTGCTTCCCATGGCGGCGGCAGTGGGAGCAAGGGCAACACATTTTTACCCACTTCCAGCATGGTTTTGGTGCTTCCCCTGCTTTCATGGCTTCCAGTGGTGGCAGTGGGATCCTCACCACGGGGCAGATTAATTAGTGCCATGGGCCGGATTCAGCCTATGGGCCATAGGTTGGGAACCTCTGCTCTAAACCAAACAGGGGGGAAATGCCTGAATAGTTAGGCAAAGAGGGAGTGAGTGAGTTATGTTAATTGATCTTGGTGGGAGAAGATATCTGAGCAAAGGAAAGGCAGCAGAGGGGAGAAGGAAGAGAAGAGAGAAAGAGAAAGCACATGGAGGAGGGAAACTTAAGAGTTTCGAATCCTTGGAAAGCTGCGTGATACTTTTAGTTTCAGATAAATGGTTGGAAATGCCAAACAAAATACAATAGGACTAGATCTCAAACTGAATGCAATTGAAATTGTAATCTTGGGATAAGAAATACTTTGTTCCCACAAAATTAATGATAACCTGGTCTTGATTTTCTTTCACGTTACCTGTACTTGGCAAAATTGCATCTTGAAAATAATGGATGAGGTGTCTCTCTTGAAAAAGAAGTCTTTCATTTTTCAATAAAACTGTCCTCTCTTCAACTTCACCCACATCAATCAATCAACTGGAATGAAACCTAAAGTTATACAGACTAAAAATACTGTAGCCAAGTCTGCATGAAGTATTAAGAAAAAAAGGAAGGAAGATGCTGCTGGTAGTTGAAAAGTAAAGATCAATGATCAGAGGGACTTGGTTTGATATTTAGGTTGAAACTTTGTTCTTATTTTTATTCATCTATCTCTGTTTCTTTTTATTGTGAACTTTTTATTTTCATTGTAAACTACAATTACGGACAAAGCAATCTAACCCACTTTCATGGCTGATTGACTTGGGGATGTTGCAGAAATTCCCCGTTGCCAGAAGATTCTTCGCCAGGTGTTGGTAGCTTTAGGTCACAAAGCAATGTATCTTGAATGTTGCTATATCCCAAACCTGCCTATTTCTCCATGAGACCTCACAATCAGTCTTCTTCTTTTTGCCATTTCAGGCTCACCATTTCAGGCTCACACTGAAGCACTGCAGTGGCATAGAGGTTAAGACACTGAGCTTGGAGACTGGAAGGTCAGGATTCGATACCCGAGTGGTGTCAATACCTAACAGTTCTTAGGGACATAAGAGGAGACTCATTCAGGTATCACCTGAGTGGAGTTTCTCCAGCAAAAATCTTTTCAACTCAAATTTATTTATTGCTCATACTGGCATTTCCCTATCTCTCCTCACAGAAACCAACAGAAGAGGAATTAATCACATCCCAGTTAGCACAAACAAATAGAACTTTGAAATGTATAGACTCTCTTTCCTCCACTCAGGATTTGTTCTGTAATGTGGGCACTCGTATCCAATATATACTTCTCTGGAAAATACATTCCATTGAATTTTAATTGGCTTCCTGTTGAAAAGACTGGTAAAGAATAGGATTGTAATTTATTATATATACAATTTACTCAAATGTTATTTAGATAGGAAGTGGTGTGTGGTTTTTTTGGGAAGCATCTAATAGGGTTCCCAAAGTGAATGTGATACGTAAAGAGTGGCTTTACCAGCTCCATCCCCCTTATGAGTTTCCACAGCCAAGTGGGATTTAAACTCAGATCTCTGGAGTCCTAGTCAAACATTCTATCCATTACACCACCGTGGGAATGAAATTGCTTTGATATATTGATTGACTTGCTGAATGAAAAAAAAGGCAAAGAGCCATTTCTGATCTCCTTCCAAAACAAAAAACTAAACTCAGTTGTTTGCTCTCTCCTCTCCTTCCTCTAACTCTGTAGTCCTCTAACTCTGTGGCCCCATCTGCCATTGACTTCCCTCTCATATTCTCCCTTTCAAGCCAAATAAATAAAAAATGTGTTTTATATTGTGGAATCTGCTTGAAGTAAGAAACAAACTACTGTAACAAGACTGGGTTATGAAGGAGAAGGGAGTTATTTAAGAAATAGAGAGGTAATGTGTGTTTTTTTATCCTCAGTACTAAAAACAAGTGTTTTTGTCTTTACTTCACCTTATGAGAAAAATGCAATAATATTGAAGAAAAAGACTTTTAGTGGACTTATAGGGAACAATAACCTCTGTGAGATTCACTCTTCTTTTTATTGTCATGTAAGGCACAAGTGCCTCTTGCTGTGTGAAAAGCAATAGATACAAGTTCCTAGGACTACCCAAATATCCTTCAAAAATACAATAAAAAATGAAACCAAACAGAGTTTATATCACGTTTTGAAATTCTATCTTGGCGTGAGAGATATTACCTGAGATTTTCTTACCCCCAAATACATACCTTATACCAACATAAAATCTGAAACAGTCTGAGATCAAATGAAGGGATTTCATGTTATAATAGAATTGATAAGAAACCTAACATAGGATTTGGCACTCTGTTTTTTATTGTTAGCCCCCAACTAGAGTAAATTCAGTGGAATTTACATTAAGTGTTGACTTAATGTACAGCATTTGATTCAATAGGTCTGCTCTAGCTGTGGATATTTGCTAGTAAACGTGTGTTGTCTTTTATCAAGTGCTTAAAAACGTATCAGGAATATTCCTGCATTTCCAAGGCTACTGTGGGTGAAGCAAAGATCTTAGAGACATTAAAGGACAGAACAGTACTAATATATCACAACTAGAATGGGGGAAAAGAAAGAACAGCTCAGGAAGATAAAAGACAGTATGCCTGTTACTTTACAAATGAAAGTTCCTTGCTGTTCCTGTTGCAAATTTATTGAACAAATATCAAAGCCAGACAGCTTCACCAATATTAATTTTGGAGCTGGGTAGTAGGAAGGACATGGTAGAGAAAGTGCATAGAAGCAGTGTATAGAAGAGCAAGCTTCTTGAATGATGATTTTAGAAGGACTCAGAAAGGAGACCACCTATTGTCCTTTTAAAGACGCTCACTCACTTCCTTATAATTGACTGTCTTAGGAAGTTCCTGAGGACTTTCTCCTGATACATGGGAAAAATTAGGGTGGGGGCAGCATCAGTGCTGCAATTTACACAGCTGTCAAGGTCAAACAATGGTTTTGCCCTGTCAAGAAGCCATTCTGCCCATCTCCATGTCTCAGTCTATGCACTGACTTTGCTGTTTGCATTTCTCCATTTGCAGATATAGAATTAGATATGCACCTCCATGACCACCTCAGGAACATCACAGAACTCTCTCTGCCTGCTGGAGAGGGAGAATGAGGGCCAACTGTGTGGACCAGCTAGCTCAGCCATAAAGACCTTGCTGCTACTGCTATTGCTGCCTCCATGACCACCTCAGGAACATCACAGAACTCTCTCTGCCTGCTGGAGAGGGGGAATGAGGGCCAGCTGTGTGGACCAGCTAGCTCAGCCATAAAGACCTTGCTGCTACTGCTATTGCTGCCTCCATGACCACCTCAGGAACATCACAGAACTCTCTCTGCCTGCTGGAGAGGGGGAATGAGGGCCAGCTGTGTGGACCAGCTAGCCCAGCCATAAAGACCTTGCTGCTACTGCTATTGCTGCCTCCATGACCACCTCAGGAACATCACAGAACTCTCTCTGCCTGCTGGAGAGGGGGAATGAGGGCCAGCTGTGTGGACCAGCTAGCTCAGCCATAAAGACCTTGCTGTCTCTCTTGACTGTATTGTATTTTTATACTGTATTTTATTGTATTGTTTTTTTCTTTTATGTAAAATTTATTGTGTTATCTGTGCTGCATCTGTTGTTATATTTTTATATTATGCTGTATTTATATTTGAGATTGTGATACTGTATATGTTTGTGTTATGTGAGCCCCTCTGAGTCGCCTCAGTGAGGTGAGTAGAGGGGCATATAAATCTAATTTAATAATAATAATTGTGGACCTGAACAAAGACCAGGCTGGAAGATCTCCAAAAGAACAGTTGGTAGTTCAACCCTAATCTGTGTGCCTTTTTGTCAAGCATGGAGTGGGTTGAAGGAGTGACTTCCATATATCCCTACCACTCAGCTTATTTTGTGACAGTGGTGTCCATGTTCTGCTTTCTGAGCAAGTGATGTCTCTTCAGTGGGTATCTCCCTTCATTCAAAGGCAACTTTCCGCCTCCCACACCATGTTTTCTTTTTTGCTTCTAGTCAGTGGTGGGCAGCAAAAAAATTCACTACCACACCGTGGGCGGAGATTATGTTGTTGGCAGAGCCTATGTCATGGGTGGAGCCTACATTGTGGGCAGAGCCTACATCATGGGCGGAGTCTACATCACAGGTGATCATGCCTGCCATATGTCCATGTAAACACAGGCAGCACTGGCTCTTTGGCTGTAAATGGAGATGAGCACTGCACATTAGATTGAATATTACTGGCTTTTGAGCAAGGGAGACCTTGAACCACTTGCAGGACAAAACCTGATGGTGCAGGGCAGTGATGTGGGCATAGCCACCCAATTTTGCTACCACCACCCCTGCCCAAAGGCCACTCAATTTTGCCACCCCTTCCTTCGGCCACCCAATTTTGCTACCTGTTGCTGCCCACCACTGTTTCTAGTGTCTAACACTCCTCAAGCTGACTGATCTTTTAGCCTTCTTTAATAGCTTTCCCCCTGGATTCTTCTAGTTCAATTTTTAATCTTCTGTTTCCTAATCCTGCCAGGGGGTTTACCTAGCATTAAAATCCTTCATTCCTTTTCTTCTCAAGATAGTGTTGTGGATTGGATCAAATTACATTAATCCTCCCTACAGTTCATGGCCTGTTTACTGCTCTTTTGAAACTTTGCTATGCCCCTGACTTCCTCCAATATGTTTTTTCTTTCAGATTCTGGGTACTGGAACCACCATGGTGGTATACCATTATAGCAGCCAATTATTACAAAAAACCTAAAGACCACTCATCATTCAAACAAAAATCAAACCTCTCCCTTCTTAACAGTACTGGATATGTACAGTACTGTGTAAAAGCCTTAGGTAACCACCAGCTAGTTTGGTGAAAATTCAATGAGTGATTTGTGGGGACATGACAAAACCCCTAGGCCATTCAGACACACAACAATTGGAGGGAGTCATCTGCTGACTCTCCTTTCAGCTGACTACAATATTGGTGAGGTTTGGAGTCTCTCTTTGACTTTTCCACAGACTAGCTGATGGTGGTCTATGAATTTTGCACAGTACACTAGTGCCTCGGATAACGTTATGACTTGGTTCCACAAATCATAACGTTATCCGGTTTTTAACGTTGTGCGATGCATTGATTGCTCAATGTTTTAAAAAAAGCCCTGTTCCCTTTCCAAAGAGGAAAGGGAACAGGGGGCTGATCTGGTTTCCTTAGCAAGGGGGGGGGTCTGAAAAGAAGGGACCCAAGCCTCTCTTGGGTCCCTTCTTTTTAGAAACCTCCGTCTGGCTTGCTAAAGAGTTTACCAATCCAGGCCGGGGGGGGGGCTTCCTAACAGAGGTTTGGATCCCTTATCCAAGACTCTATTAAGAAGACCACCATCCCGCCTGGGTAGCCAAGCCAGGTGGGAGGGAGGGGTTCTAAAAAGAAGGTAGGATTCTCCCCCCTTACCATCTTTTTAGAAACATCCATCTGGCTTGCTAAAGAGCTTAGCAATCGGGGGGGGGGGCTTCCTAACAGAGGTTTGGATCCCCTATCCAAGACTCTATTAAGAAGACCACCACTACCACCACCACCACCCCTTGCCTGGGTAGCTAAGACCCTTACCAAGCCAGGGAGGGGAAGGATCCACAGCTCCAGCCACTCTGCTGCTACGATGCATCGGATAATGCTAAAAAGAACATTCTCCGGTACAAAACTTCCCCCCAAATTTGTCGTCGTTATGCGGTTTTAGCGTTATTCGGTGCAATCGTTATCCAGGGTATTACTGTACTGTAATTTTACTAGCCCAACATAGTGACACACTAGCACATTCTAGAGTACAGGGTTCATAAGCAAAACAGCTCCTAAATTGCTGTGTTCTGGTGTCCATGATCAGGAAGCAGCAGCAGCCTTACTTACCACATCTGCACATAGGAAACAGGGTAGAAAAACAAGAAGGGAACTGGATTGAAGGAAATGTCTTCCCATTCTCAATGGAGGTGACTTGTTCCTATCTGAGCGAGGAACAGCACTCACTGTGGAAAAGGATGGTGCAACAACCTTCCAAAACTGGGATTCTTTTGGAAATTAAAGACTATTAGAATCAATATATGACCTGTGACAATAAGATTTTTGTTAACTGATGTGTGCCACATTGTGTTCCTTTATTGGAAATAACAATAATAACCTTTTCATGGTTTTCTAGGAAGAAAATACAAACAAGCAGTTCACTATTTCCTTCTTCTGGAGGAATCCTGGAATTGTGCAGCTTGGCCAAGGCCACACAGTGCAGAAAGTTAAATAGAGGTGTACCCCAGGGAAAAAAGCCAGCCTGTGTGGCCTTTAGCAAGCTGCACAGTCTTAGGATGCCCCCCAAAAGAAAGGAGTAGTAAAGTAATTCTGAGTACCTGCAAAACCCTGTCGCCATAAGTCAGAAAACTATGGCAATATTCAGACCTGCACTATCTGCATGTTGTTGTGCATATGATGTTTTATTTCCACTCCAAGAAAGTAATAAGTAACACATTTTCACTACAGATTACTGAAAATATAAATACAGTAATACCTCGGATAACGTTTACCTTGGATAACGCTAAAATCACATAACGTTAAGTAATCTGGGGAGGAGAATTGGATCAAATAACGTTAAGGTCCTATGGGATGGATCGGATAACAACCGCTAAAGCCTGTGCAGTTACAATGTATCTCTATGGAGCTTTAACGTTATCCGATCCATCCCATAGGATTTTAACATGGATCGGATAACACTAAAAATCGGATAACGCCAAGACTTGTGGAACCAAGTCTTAGCGTTATCTGAGGTATTACTGTACTGTACACGAGCTAGATTCAGGAATCCTTGCTAGTGGATTATAATCAAGTAATAACGAATAAACACAATTGCATCAGTGGTATGCAAAATACTACACATGCAAGAAGTACTGTAGCGGTTAAGAGTCAATTAAACATAATTGAGAGAACATGGAACCATGCATGGAAAAGTGCTTTTTGGAACCTAACAGTTCATTTAAATTTAACCCATCTGTACTGTTGTTTGATTCTCAATAATGAGCATCATCATCAAAGCAGTCTGTCATGGTGCCTTTGGATTACACCCAAATCTTTTAGCCTGTCCATGCTTTGATTCTCTAAATCCTTCTACTGAAACAGTGGTTGAATTCAATATGCATTCTGACAGGGCTACAACCAAAGCAACTGTGCCAACAGCAGATTTGGTGGTGAATTACTTAACAACATTTCAGGTTTGTAAAAACAAACAAGCATGACTAATCATTGAAGAACTTTGGTAGTGTTCTCGTGACACTATACAGAATCTATGATTTTAGTCAACTATCCAATAATTGCTGTGTCCTAAGATTTTAGCCTTCATATAGACAGTTTAGAACTTTATTCTGCACACAGGAGCTTAAGAACTGCAAGTATAGTTTGCCAAAGTGACTTATTGAATGGTCACACCCCACAGTTAGTGTCTTATATTAGTATGGTCTTTGTGTTCATGATGTAAGTATGGTTTTCTATTGCCAAATCATTATAGACAAAATCCTGAAGACAAAAGAAACATTTTAGTGTAAAATATTACTCTTTCTTTCAATTGAGAAATATTTATTTCCCTACACGTGACCCTGTGGGCAAATGTTTTATAATAACTTGATTGACAGACAAAATAGAGTATACCTGGCCTTTGAGCTCTTGTTCATGGTTGATCATCTGGAAACAGTGGGAAACCTTTGGCCTTCCAGATGTTTTGGAATATAGCTGCCATCAGTCATACTCAGCATGGCCAGTGACAAGGCATTATGGGAAACATTGCAGGAAGTGTAGACTAAAGATTTCTCACAGCTGAGCTGTAGAAAGAGCATGTCACCAGGGGTACTATGTTTATTTAGCACACAGTAGCTTTTCTCATGAATCTGACAGATCTGAAAGGTGAGGCTTGTCTACTGATCAAGGCTCTCATTTAGAGCCAGAATGCAGTAAAATTGAAATTTTGGCTCATGTGGCGATCCTTCATAAATAGACAGGTTCTTTTTCTTCAAGCATACCACTTTCATGTGAGCAAATCAGAAATGAAGGAGCTGAGATTAGTATATATCTCCTACCCCTCCTCGTTTGTTAAATGCATTAGCCTAGGCTTCTCCTTCAAAACCCTTAATAAGAAGCTGTACCACTAAAAATTACCCAAGCATGCTGAGTTACTCTGTTATATTTATTTTGCTCACCAGTGAAAATTTGCTATACTTATCACACTAAGAGGATAGAACTGCTATAAGAATATGATAATATTCAGTGAACAAGCACAAGAGATTAAGCAAGATACCAGCTCACTCCATGAGGTCAGGCTGTGCTTGGAATCTCAAGTGATGTAATATTAATGTCTGTCTAATTGGAGAATTTATCAGTACTGCCCTGCCAGTAAACAGCCAGCCATCTGCTCACAAGAGGTTTATGTGATCACTGCTGATTGTCAAAACAGTGGCATTTTGCTGACCTTAAGAAATTTAATTTAAAAATACCATATTTCTTACCGCATTGTATGAGACACACACAGTATTTTTAGTGAGATTCTTCAAGACTGCTCTGCTTTATCCCTTAACCATGTTTGTAAGTTAAATATTAAATAAAGACATGTAATTTTAGAAGATTTGCCTTCAGTTGAGAGATCTAGATCTAAGATGGAATTCATTACCAAAGATACAACCTCCATTTTGTCATAAAAATTTTTTTAAGGGCAGCAGAAATATTGAGAAAGAGACAGCAAAATGAGGGAGGTGTGGGGAGGAAGGAATTCTGACCTGAAAATAACTACTGATTTGGAGCTCTAAAAATGTTCCAATGCCAGTTTGGTGTTACAAGTTATGATTATAATAATGACTACTGACCAGTGAGGATTCAAAAAAATTTTTACTGCCTACTCTGTGGGCATGGTATGGTGGGCGCAGCCAGGGAGAAAGCCCTGCATTATTTCAAAACTTGGATGGGTGGGGCCAGTCAGAATTTCCGCTCCCGGTTCTGGTGAACTGGGGCAAACCTGCTGAATCCCACCACTGCTACTGACTTTAAATCAGCATCAGTCATAGGTGGCTAGCTCTCTCAGGCTGGGGAGTCGGTGTCCCTCCAGATGTTGCTGAGATACAGCTTTGATGAGCTCTCACTGCACTAGGTAGTTCTGATTGGATCCGCAACCAACAAACTTTCAGAAGGCTAAACATTCCCCTTCCTGAATGACATCAATAACAGCTAATCCTGATAATTAAACAGACAATTCCATGTTACTAAGAAGTGTGCTTTTTAAAATAGTTCCTCAGGACACACTGAGCAAGTAAAACTAATAGGTTTGAAAGAACCTCAGAAGTATCTAGCTGCCCACAGTTAAAATCAATGCTATAATAGCCCCTAGGTCTGATACAGAATAGTAGCTTTGTCATCATGATAGCCATTTATCCTCTTTCAGTACCGACCAATAACTTCTGGGGTGCCAAACTTTACACATCCCTGACTGAGAGTTTACTTGCTGAACTTTTATTTCTTTGTGCAATTTTACATTCCTGGGCTCTTGATTCCAGGCATTTGATGATTAGCCTCTGCAACTTTACTTTTTTAGTAATTAAATAGCTAAAGCTCTGCCTGAGCCATGGAATGAAACATAAAAAACAAGAGAGGGTACTTTTTGAAAGAAAAAAATAATGATAATAAACCAGAAAATTCTTAGGAGAGGAAAAAGTATTTAATATAATCATCACAACTTTCAGCAACATATCTCTAAGGAGCAATGTTCTGAAGAAAGCTTCTTGTTTTGATATAAAGTATTTATGTCCATCTAACAGACATTATTTCATGAATGTCCAAAGAACAGAAAATACACATTTTCTAGCAATCACACCTACTTATACAGCTCCATAAAGAGCACAATGAAAGTTACATTCCAGTATGATGGCAGCAAATAACCACATATAAAAGCAGAACATCAGAAAGGTAGGATTAGGTACTTTAAAGCCAATTGCCTAATGCAAATGAGACTGAACCTGTAGCCAACAAAAAAATTATAGAATGATATGCCAGATGCAATTATCTCAGAAGCACTGGAAAGCTCAATGCAATTTGGAATGGAGGGGAGGGGACCAAACAATGCCTCAAAAACTAGTAAACACCAACGAGGGAACGGCCCAATGGAGATTGAACTGTTAGTATAATTTTGTACTGTTAGGCTAATTTTGCCCCCGACATACATTTGGAAAGCTTCAAGCCAGCCAGTGGCGTAAAGAGGACAGTACCGCGGGTGGCACTTTTGGGGGAAGCTGTGGGCAGCTGAAACCCATGTCCTGGGCCCCGAGCGGCTGAAACCCATGCTACACCACTGAAGCCAGCAGAAGTGGGACCCATGAAAGAGTTTTTTTTAAAAAAGAACTGGGATTCTTCCCAGCTGACCCCCAGGCCTCTCCCTTCAGGACCGAAGAGAAGAAACGCTATGGTACTTGAGGGCAACCAGACACCACCACCCTGCTGACCTCCAGGCCCCTTCACACCGGTTGGGAGCAGAAAACTCCGACAACACTCTCCACCATCACTAGACTCCCCTTGGAAGGGCCAGCCTGGAGGGGAGAGGAGAGCTGCGCAGCTGGCAGGGCTAAAAAATGCCACTGCTGCCCATTACTATCACTGGACTCTTTCCCTCGGCTGACTCGGCCTGGAGGGTAATAGACAGAGTGGTTCAGGCTGAGTTTGTAATGTATTTCTGAGTTTTGCTTTTGAAATGTTTTGGTAATTACTTTATAATTGTAATTATGATATTGTAATTGTGATATTTTGTAACTGTGATATTGTAATTGTATGTATTGTAACTGTGATATTTTGATTTTTGTTAGCCGCCCAGAGTCGCATTGTGAGTCTGGCGACATACAAGTCTAATAATTGAATTGAATTGAACTTATTCCTTTGAATCCATGTGAACTGAGCAGCATGGAAAACCATAGAAAACAGATCTGGACCCTTAGAATCAACATAGTGACCACTTGTCAGTTATATTTGAAATATATAAATGATGTAATTCAGATTCATACTGCTGTTAATATCTTTGCATTTCCTTGAGTTTATCTCCCTGTGGGTTTATATAATATTGCCACTACAGTCAAACCTTGCATAAAGAGCGCCTCGCTTAGAGAGTAACTCACTTAAAGAGCAGAATTTTCTCTGAATGTTCGCTTCACTTAACAAATAAAACCAATCCAAAACTCGCTTAACAAATAAATCGGAGTTCACATTACACCCCACTACCACCACCACCAGAAGTCACAATTGGTCACTTACAATGGTGTTTTGCTTAAAGAGCAAACTCGCTTAAAGAGCAATCCTTTGGAACACATTATGCTCTTTAAGCAAGGTAAAACTGTATATCATTGTGACTGCCTTGTATTACAATTATTCAGTGGGAATATGATATAATAAAGAAACAAGCCAAATGTCTACTTACAAAATAGATTCATATAGAAGCAAGCTGTTTTGCAGCATGTGTTACATAATGTTTTGATGATGAAAGCAATGACATTAAAAGGAGAAAAACATAAATGTTTAGCACAAAATATGCCAGTCTTTTCCCTTTCTGTTGGTATTTAAGATTTCTGGGGTTCAAAACAAGGAAGAGAAGAGTAATTTCAATAAGCTGTGTAGTGGATTCCAAATTCAACCAATGCTTTCAGAATGAGGAATCACCATGCTACCAATGAAGATTTTGTGTACAACTATTACAACACTCTTTTCTTAGCAGTTTCTTATGGAAAGAAAATGATGGAAAAAATAGTCAGAAAATATGGGATGATAATTTTCCCCAAAAAAAACTCATAGACAGTTAGATAAAAGCCAGTTCTGGAAGCAACATAAATGAACAGTCAAGATAAGATTCTCATTTATGAATTCCTTAGAAGGCTAGGTGTTGTTTTTAAATGTGTTATTTTCCTTTACTTTATATTCTGTAAACCTGGAGGACAGGCAAAAAAAATTCCTGATGCATTTATGTAAGTGACATGTTATAAAATTAATTCTGTTCAGTGCCATGAAAGGCAAGAAAAAGAAGAAACAAAACAATGTGTTCAGCCACATCAGTTCTATTCCACATAGTAATTAAAAAGCTTAGCTTTAGCAAGGAAAGCTTTTGTGTTTTTAAACAAAAATAGACCTCACCATTGCAGGAAAATCAAACACATTCTTCATGTCGCTATTATTTACTTTCCATTCTGTAACTAAAACACACAAATTATAGTAATACTAAGTGATAGACAATGGTAGATTTAGTGTGGTTGAAAGTATTTCAGCATGTGTATTTGGAGCACCTTATTTTTGCTGAACCATCAAACCCGGATCAGTCCCTTTTCAATATCAAAAGTCTGGGTCACTTCTAGAACAGAATGGGATAGAGTAAGAGGGCTGTAGTAGATTAGAGGAGTAAAATTCAAAAGGCATTTGTACTACAAAGTTTGGTATCCTTTTATCTCATATGGTTCCATCTGATGGAATCTTCAGGTCTCCACATGATTAGAGTATTTAGAATTCTTTGCTCCAAAGAGCTATACTGCATAATTCTGAACTATAGTACTAGAGCTATCTATCAGAAATGTCTATATCAGGGGTTCTCAACCTTTTTGCACCATGGGTCAACCACACCCCCTCAGACAGCTGAGCAGGCTGAACTGGTGATTCCTTCCACCATAAATGCTGCCGTAAAATGCATTTATGAACAGCCATTTCAGCTGTTTTCGCCACTTCCAGTGGTGGTGGTGGTGGGTACATTTATTTATTTATTTATTTATTTTGGTTTATATGGCCACACCTGTCACTGTAGCAACTCTGGGCGTCTCACTATTCATAACCCACAACCACAATAAAATGGTCCACTATCATTAAAAACATTACACTAAAGAAATAAGGACCCAATTTAAAAACCCATTCTCAAAACATCCATAATGCTAAAATCCGAAAATCTAAAAACCAAAATCAAGATGGCAGTCATTCTCATGGTCATATAAGCTGGGTGGGGGACTGCTCCTCCCACAGCCAAGCACACCTCATGAGCCAGCCATGTCTTCAGTCCTTTCCTAAAAACCAACAAATCTGACTGGTCATCAGCAAGAGGTTCCACAGGGCCGGAGCAGATACCAAAAAGGCCCTCCTTCTTGTGCTAGAGAGGCAAACATCTCCAGCCATTGGTACTTTTAGAGACCCCCTCCAGTCCTCTCTCGTGGGATGGGAAGATATCTGTTTTGGAACTTTCACTGCTTCTGGTTGTGGTGGTGGGAGCGAGGGCAGTGGGCCATATGAAATTGTGGCGTGGGCTGGATCTGGCCAATGGGCTATAAGTTGAGAACCCCTGCTCTATATGATTTGCTGAAATTCAGACACCAAGATTCAGCAGGATATAGCAATGACAGTTAAAGTGGTAGCAAACTAGTACAACTATGTAATGTAGTACAATTCCTAAATGGAAGTACTGTACTATCTGCTAGGGCAAAAATACCAATGATGGGGTGGTATTCTAGGAAGATACTTTGCTCGATATTATGAGCAAGAAGGATCTTGGAATTGTTGTAAATCTCAGCTGAATTTCAGCCAATGGTGTGATGTGGCTGCAAAAAAGGGCAAATGTTATTTTAATGCTTTCACATTAACAGAAGTATGGTCTCCATGAGGTACTTATTTATTTATTTATTTAATCAGACTTATAGGCCGCCCTCTTCAAAGAGACCCAGAGCGGCTAACAAAGCTTCAAAAGAGACATAAAACACAATATTAAATCCTGTCTAAAATTAATATTAAAAGAGATTAAAACTAAGCAAAGTTAAAAGATTAAAAATTCATACATTGAGAGAGGGGGTGGTCAGATGAGCCAACAAGCCAACACAACTGTCTGACCCAAACCCCTCTATTCAGCACTAGTTTGACCTTATCTGGAATACTGTGTCCAGATTTGGACACTGCACTCTAAGAAAGATGCTAAAAACTGGAACCATTTCAGAGAAAGGCAACAAGGATGATCAAGAATCAGGAAACCAAGCCCTATGTGGAAAGACTGAAGGAACTAGACATGTCTGTCCTTGGGGGGTGGGGGGAAACTGAGAGGGGATATGATAGCACTTTTCAAACACAGTACTTTAAAGATACTCATAAAGAAAAGAGGCAGGATCTCTTCTCAATCATCTCAGAGTGCAGGACACATAATAATGTGCTCAAAATACAGGAAGCCAGATATAGGCTGGATATCAGGAAACACTTCTCAGAAAACAAAACAAAACAAAACAAAATAAACAAAATAAAGTAAAATAAAAATAAAAAACACAGTAGCACTTTAAAGACTAACTGCTATATTTTCACTGTTAGCTTTCGTGGATCAAGTCCACTTCATTAGACAAGGAATGAAACTTACAGGCATGTTCTTATATACCAAATTCAGGAGGTCGACCGGAGAAGGGTTGGTGTCAAGCAAGATGACAGACAAGCAAGCACAAGAATACAGCTTCACACAGCCATTAGCAACAATAGATTATTCAGATAAACTCTAAAAGACTCCCTTTCAATCTCAAGGTTGCTGAGTAAGCCCACTATGGTATCTGATCAACTTGTGACCTGCATGTCAGGGGGGGGGGGACAAACTCCTGTACCTGTGTTATTTCTGTTTTACTAAAGAGAATTGGCAGGAAAGTTGTAATATAAAATCATATAGCAATCTCTGCATCAAATTTGATAATGTCCCAGAAACCCTTCACTAATATTTAACCCCCTGTGATGGGTATCTAACAGATGGATGTATTTGATTTCTGCTGTCTCCCTTTCAATCCTAGTTTTGTAATTTCTCTGTTCCAGAATTGCAGAATCATCTCTGCAGGAGGGACTTTTTCCAGCACCCTTAAAACATGCTTTGGTGCGTCCCCTCCTGAAAAAGCCATCCCTCGACCCTACGGTACTTACCAACTACCGACCTGTATCCAACCTACCCTTTTTGGGTAAGGTCTTGGAGAAGGCAGTGGCGTGGCAGCTACAGGAAGTCCTGGATGAAGCGGATTATCTGGACCCTTTCCAGTCAGGATTCAGGCCCGGATATGGTACTGAAACTGCATTGGTCACATTGGTGGATGATCTCTGGCGAGAATGGGATGGAGGTCATCCATCCGTCCTGGCTCTTCTTGACCTCTCAGCGGCTTTCGATACTGTCGACCACGGTATCCTTCTGGGAAGGCTCCAAGGATTGGGGATCCAGGGCACTGTGCTGGCCTGGTTCTCTTCATTTCTGAGGGGCCGGACCCAGTCGGTGTGGCTGGAAGGCGAGAGGTCCAGCCCTAGGCCCCTGCAATATGGGGTGCCTCAGGGCTCGGTACTCTCGCCTCTCCTATTTAACATCTACATGAAGCCACTGGGTGAGATCATCCGTTCCCACGGGGTGAGGTATCACCAATATGCAGATGACACCCAGCTGTATATCTCAGCCCGTGGAGATCCAATTGATGCAGTGGAAGTCCTATCCAGGTGCCTGGAGGCTGTCAGGGTCTGGATGGGGGACAACGGGCTACAACTGAATCCCGGCAAGACTGAGTGGCTATGGGTAAGGGGTTCTGCGCTATCTCGGGAGTTACCATCTTTGGTTCTGGATGGGGCAGTTTTGCCCCAAACAGACCTGGTGCGTAATCTGGGGGTCCTCTTGGACTCACGACTACTGCTCGAGGAGCAGGTGGCAGCCGTGGCCAGGAGGGCTTTTGCACAACTTCGTGTAATACGCCAGCTACACCCACTCCTAGACCGGGATTCCTTGCTCATGATCACACATGCTTTGGTCACCTCCAGACTTGATTACTGTAATGCGCTCTACATGGGGCTGCCCTTGGTGACCATTCGGAGGCTGCAGCTGGTCCAGAATGCGGCTGCTCGGGTAGTGATGGGGTGCGGGCGTTATGCTCGTGCCTCACCACTGCTTCGGGAGCTGCACTGGTTGCCAGTATGTCTCCGGGTGCAATTCAAGGTGCTGGTTATTACCTTTAAAGCCCTACATGGTAGTGGGCCAGGATACTTAAGAGACCGCATCGTCCCAAGGACATCTGTCCGTCCCACCAGGGCGGATCGGAGAGGCTCTCTTATCATTCCATCGGCTAGAGAGGCGCATCTCTCTAGCACCAGGAGGAGGGCCTTTTCCGTGGCCGCCCCGGCCCTTTGGAACCTCCTGCCAACTGAGTTACGTCTACAGACAGAGCTCCTGCCCTTTCGGAAGGGCCTAAAAACCTGGCTGGCAGGGCAGGTGTGGGGCTCCAGGAATTTGGGGTCCCATGTTGGGTGGCTGATATGATGGGACAGCCACCCCTCCCTCACTCTTTTAAACTTTTAAAATCTTTTTAAACCTTTTAACCTTTTTAAATCTTTTAGATTTTTGTAAATTCATGGTTTAATTCTTTTTTAATTGACTTTTAAGTAATTTATGAACCTTAAGGTTTTAATTTATGAATTTCTGTAAGCCGCCTAGAGTCAGGTTCGCCTGATTAGGGCGGGATAATAAATCCAAATAAATAAAAAAAATAAAAAAAATAAAACTTTCAGGTCTTGGATAGAGTGTCCAGTTAGATTGAAGTGGTTTGAGACGGGTTTCTCCGTGTTGCCATTCCGGATATCTGATTTGTGTCCATTAATCCTTTTGCATAAAGATTGTCCTGTTTGTCCTACATAAAGCACGGATGGACATTTCTGGCAAGAGATGGCATAAATCACATTGGCAGAAGCACAAGTAAAACTGCCTTTAATGTTGTGTGTGGTGCCATTGGGTCCAGTAATACTGTTTCCAGAGTGAATGTGGGGGCATAGTTGACATCTGGATTTGCAGCAGGGTCTAGTTCCCATATCTGCTCCACTTCTGTGTAGTCTGTTGTGTGTCAATAGTTGTTTGAGATTGGGGGGTTGTCTATAAGTGAGTAGGGGTCTGTCACCAAGGGCTTTGGAAAGTGAAGCACTCTTGTCTAAGATGGGTTGGAGATCCCTCATTATCCGTGTGAGGGGTTTGAGTTGAGAGCTGAAGGTGACAACCAGTGGTGTGCGATTGCTTTCCCT
This sequence comes from Furcifer pardalis, assembly GCA_030440675.1. NCBI lineage: Eukaryota > Metazoa > Chordata > Lepidosauria > Squamata > Chamaeleonidae > Furcifer > Furcifer pardalis. Next base: position 99,706,854 of record CP126891.1, read on the forward strand.
TCTGGGCCTGTCTTGCAGTAGATCACTCCTGGGTATTCATCTAGCCCGGTTGATTTGTTCTTTAACCGTATTGGATGGGTATTGTAGTTTGAGAAATGCATTTTGTAAGTCTGTGAGCTTGGCATCCCTGTCGTGTGGGTTTGAGCAGATGCGATTGTACCTGAGGGCTTGGCTGAAGACAATGGATTTTTACATTGGAAAAACCCTTTTGCCTCCAGGGCGGAAAGTTATGAACTTTCCTCTTTTTCTTTCTTTCTTTAAAGTAAAAATAAAGAGGGGAAGAGGGCTGAGTTTACAGTTAGGTAAGAGAACTCCACACTGTTTCTTTGGGAGATACAATGAGGAATAATGGAGTTGTATAGAATAGAGAAGATGGATGTGAATGAAGCATGGAGCCTAGTAGTGTTTATTTTAAGTAGCTTACCTATTCAAGGGTGTTGTTACAAGAGATTCAAGTTCAATGAGACATCAGTTCATTCTTGGATGAATAAAACAGAAAGAAACCAGGTACAGGTGTTTGGTTTCCCCCCCCTGACATGCAGGTCACAAATTGATCAGAGACCATAATGGGATTTCTCAGCAACCTTGAGATTGAAAGGGAGTCATTTAGAGTTTATCTGAATAATCTGTTGTTGCTAATGGCTGTGTGAAACTGCATTCTTGTGCTTGCTTGTCTGTCATCTTGCTTGACACCAACCCTTCTCCGGTCGACCTCCTGAATTTTGTATATAAGAACATGCCTGTAAGTTTCATTCCTTGTCTGATGAAGTGGACTTGATCCACGAAAGCTAACAGTGAAAATATAGCAGTTAGTCTTTAAAGTGCTACTGTGTTTTTTATTTTTATTTTACTTTATTTTGTTTATTTTGTTTTGTTTTGTTTTCTGAGATGCCTGAACCACAGACTAACATGGCTACTATTCCAGGAAAAACTTCTTAACTGTTAGAGCAAGAGTGCCCAAACTTTTTGGGCTGTGGGTCGGTCACATGGTTTGGGGTGTCCAAACTATGGCCTGGGGAGAGGATCCAGCCCCAAATGCCAATTCATCTGGCCTGTGCCATGCTCGTCGCTCCCAGAATCGGAAGTAAAATGTGTCCGTACGGGTGCATTTTACTTCTGCTTCTGTGAGCAATGAGAGTGTTGTGGGCCAGATGAATTGGTGTCAGGGACTGGATCCAGCCCCCAGGCCATAGTTTGGGCAACCCTATTTTAGAGCATTATGTCAATGGAACCAGTTACCAGGCTTGATGAGGCTTCAAACAATATATTGTGATGGATCATGTTTTTTTGTGTGTTGGAGAGTGGGGGTGGGGTTTCCTATAAAAACTTTTCCAAATTCAGAAATCACTCCATAAACAGGAGAGAGAGAGGTTTTAAAACCTCGAATGTGAGACAAACAAAGTAACAGATTCATCCATCCCTACTTAGAGATGTTACATTGATGTAAAATAATTTCTACTGAAAGGACATTGACCATGAGGGACAGGAAGAAACCTGAAAAGATGCAGCTGGAGAAAAACAATACTTGTTTCAAGGGCAAATGCAACAACACATTCAGTTCGATTGGAAAAACAGCTAGGAACCAGGAGTAAGTTCATTGCTGAAAAATTAAAGCTATTCATGAACAAGGACAAGTTATGAAATGAACAGATGATTCTAAGCACTTCAGTTTTGAAGGGGCTGAGAAAATATATTTCCAAGGTTTGCACATCCTTTCAAAAGCCAAAGTGAAAGAAGGCAGAGACATAATAACTAGAGAAGGGAGGCATGCTAATTTGAACCAACACATACTGTGCAGTGTTGAAAAAGTTGCCTTAGTGAGTGTCTAGATGGGGAAACTGTCTTGGGCTAGACTGGACAACACAGAATTGATTCAAAATTTACCCTGGCATTTAAACTAATTGTTCTCTTCACGCATCCAATGCTAACTTTCCCTGGATAGTTGCAAGGCAAGAAACCACAGGACATCTCAAATCCAGGGGCGTAGCTACCGTCGTATCTGCCGTATCAATTATACGGGGGGCCCGGGCCACGGGGGCCCCCAACATGCGTAAGCAAAAGGCAAGGAGAGTGTATATTTAATTTGAATTGTTTGTAAAAATTTTGGGAAAAGTGACAGATAGATAATTATGATGAATAAATATTTCTTTTAATTTTATGCAATTTTTTTCTTTTGTGAGAAATCTTTACCCTTCCTAAGGGCCCCCAAACAAATTTTTATACGGGGCCCCGCCAAGGCACGCTACGCTTCTGCTCAAATCGCTCAAATTCTCAATGGTTATCCACCCATCTCTGTTATTAACACAACTCTCTTCCTTTTCATCTTCTGCTGTCAGCAGTCAGAGCTAGAAGTCACACAAAACTCATGTTCCTTTAGTCTATTACTTTTTTTAAAAGTTGGAAATGACACAGTGCTGAATTCATATAATGCTTCAAGTGCAGCTTTTATGTGACACAATTTTGTCCAGTTTAGCATACAATGTTTTTTAAAATTATACAAAATTAAAACTCTCAAACATTAAAAATACTTTTAAAAAGCACTAAAACCTGTACAGGTCACAGTCCTCTATCCCTAAAAGTTCTAATTTTGGTGCCAGTTGAGCTGCTGAGAAAAGGGCATTCCATAAGTCAGGTGCTACAGGGGAAAAAGCCCTACCCCATGTTTCCACATCATTAACTATTCTTAATGGTGGGACATAAAAGCTTTCCCAAAAGATCTTAGTGACCAAGAAGGCTTATATAGGGAAAGGTGTTACTTCATAAGGCCACAAACTTTTATAAGTCATCATCAACAACTTGAACTCAGAACAGAAATATATTGACAGGTAGTGTAAATCCTTCAGAACTAGTGTTATGTGAGTTAGACTTTTGACCAACAGCAAATCACTCATAACACCTTGGTTATCTCTTTTGCTCTCTCTATAGCAAGTTATCATTTTTGTTCTCTCTACTTCTCCTTGTTCTGCCATATCCAAATCCGAATATTGATGATCCTCATGGTGATCAGCTATGAAGACTGTCTTGAGATATATAATGTAGTCACCTTTCATCTGCCTTCCACATCACAGTATGACACCCATACCACTGATTGAGTTCCATGGTCACTTTTTGGTCCTGAGCCCTTTGGGCACATAAAGTCCTCATCGGCCTCAGGCCAGTATTCCTGAAGCTGTTACACTCCATCAAGATGGATTCAAGTGGGGTTTAATCCACTTGGGGACCATCACCCTTCCCTGTGGACTTCAGCACTCAAGTCGTTAGTCCTCAGGGTTGTCAGGTTAGTTAATCACCGGCTGACATTCAGCGTTGAATCACTGGCAGTACAGCTCTCTACAGAGCCACCAATTCACTATAAAACCAGACTTGATCCTTGGATGTTAGTTCTCATCTGACCTGTCATCATCTAAAGTGCATTAGAAATAATAGTTTCTTTGTCTCTATCCAGTTGCTCAAGGATTCCAGTTGATAATGTTATCAACCTGCCTCACCTCGTTTCAGGACTTCTATGATGTTTAGGTTTAATGGTTAAGTTAAAGAATGATGTAAATTTCTACTAAGTGTGCCCTATCAGTAAAACTGAACAAAGAAAGAGATTTTCTCCACCATGAAGATAGCAGTTTAAACCACTGAGGAAACTGGTTAATTATATTTTACTGTTCTTCTCTTTGATCTTCTTAGTATAATGGAATGTAGAGAAAATGATGCCCTGAGCTCAGAGATAGATAATGGAGGCACAACAACTCTTCAAAAAGGACACAGGATATTCTGTCGAGGAAGCCCTAATGACCCCCTTATTGTTTTATTTTGGAAGCATCCTTCTTTCTCTCACAACCAATGAATAAATAATAATCTATTTTCATGCTGTGCCTCAGACACAGAGTGAATAACATTGTTAATCTTTTGGCACAAGAAATGAAAATGAGCCTTGGGCTTTTGCATGTAGTCTATGCTCCTTGGACCTGGCCACACAAGTTTATCATTCTAGCCAAGCAATTGCAATTTCTATTGAATTCTTTATTAATGCTGCATTTATTCCAACCAATTTAATCAGTGCATTTCTATTCACATTCCATGTTGGGTCCAAAAATAAAGCTAAATATATATGCATAGTGTTCTGTGAGTTGCTGCTAAATGCCAAGGTTATGCAAGGAATCCCCCACTAAATCTGTACGACCATGGTTTTTAATATGAACCTCTTATTTATCTTTATATTACATTGACTACTTGAGGTATAGTTTTTCCGGATTCTGTCTTAATTCTACTGTAATCTGCTTGACATCTGACGTGGAACTAATTTATGATTGTCAGCTTTTTGAGGGAAATGTTGGGTTATGGAAATACAGCACTAACAAGGACCCTTACTTCTTCATACTGACAGGTGTTGCATACTTGCTATGAAACATTATAGTTTTTCCATCTTTTCATCTGGAGAGGTATGCTTAGAAAGAGTCAATGTCCCAAACCATGTTGCTTATTTAGGCCTACAAAAATCAAATAGCATAACATCCAGCAGATTCTCATGCACACTTAATGAGTTCCCACCTGAATTATCCAGCTTGAGCAAAGCCAAGTGTGTCTGAAAATCTAAGTGGAGATTTGTTTGTTTGTAAGAACACATCAGAGGTTATGCTGATTCCCTTCTCCAAGCATTACTAAGCAGCATAATTTTACACATTGGAAGTTAAGAAAAATGTTGTTGGAGTTTCTGGACTGGGTGAACTTCTGGGACCCTGTTCAGCACCTCTGTTTTGACTCTGATATTTTTGGGCCTCTCATTCAGCTGCATTTTCACCTTATAAAATAATGAAGTGTTTACGGGTTGGAACGAGCATCTGAAAACATCCCTGCCCCACAAATTGGGATTAGATACAATCTGGAAGTGACATTGTGTCTGGTTCCTAAGGCATTGAAACAGCAATGACAGAAAACTGTCATTATAAAGAATAGGCAGGTTCTTCAATACATTTTTGCATTTAACATTGCCACCGCAAATGGAACATGATTATTATTATACAAATCTACAATTCAAATCAGTTGAGGACTGGTATGAAATTAACAATGCAAGCCCTAACCAAGGATTTAAGAACCGTTTAAGGTAACTAGAGACCACATTGCAAACATATGTTGGATCAAAGAAATATCAGAAAGAAGTCTACTTCTGTTTCATTGACTACACCAAGGCATTTGACTGTGTGGACCACAACAAAATGTGGCAAGTAATTAAAGAGATGGGAATACCAGAACACCTTATATGCCTCATTAGAAATCTGTGCATGAGTCAAGAAGCAACAGTTAGGACAGAATACGGAAGGACAGAGTGGTTTGGAATAGGAAAAGGAGTAAGACAAGGCTGCATTTCATCACCCTGCTTATTCAACATATACACAGAGCACATAATGCGCAATGCAGAGATGGAGGAATCACAAGTTGGGATCAAAACTGCTGGGTGAAACATCAACAATTTGAGATATGCAGATGACACTACCCTAATGGGAGAAAGTGAGGAAGGCCTAAAGAAGTTCCTGATTAGGTTGAAAGAAGAGAGTGCAAAAGATTAGGTTGAAAGAAGAGAGTGCAAAAGATTAGGTTGAAAGAAGAGAGTGCAAAAACTGGCTTGAGACTCAAAATCAAGAAAACCAAGATAATGGGAACAGATCCTATCACTCCCTGGAAAATAGATGGGGAAGAAGTAGAAGCAGTGACAGATTTTACGTTGTTAGGATCAAAGATCACTGCAGCTACTCCCAATGATTTATTTTGTAAACAACAAGAAAAGAACTTTGGTATTTACTTCTTTCTCTTATACTTTGCTTCTTCCTACACCAAGTTTGAGGCAGCCACTGAATGAATCTTGCATTCTTAACTGAAGCATCAGACTCCCAATATCTTTTTGTTTTCATTGTACATATGCTCACTAATTATTGACTATATATCCCTTATAGATTAGGGTATTCCAAGTACAGTTGTTGTACACCAAATACTTTCCAACACGATAAAAGCCAATGTGTCTCTTGTTTTTACTTTTTTGGAATTTTTTAATCTGTCATTAAAATATTCCATTTTTGGCAGGTTGTGTTGTGTTAATGGTAGTGCCGGACACTAAAGGTTTCCTCCCTGTCGTTACAACCCCAAAGGCTTTTCTAGATTGAAAAGGGATCTCCAGGGAGTCTTGGGACTTGCGGGTGAAATAGGAAAAAAAATAATTAAAGATCAAAGTCCATAGCTGATGACATAATCAGCTTTATGCAACAGAACTGTGGAAACAGGATGTAAATCCTTCCACCACTTCTTATTCCATTCCATTCATATACAGTGATACATCGGATAACGTTATCTGATGCAAATGTTTGCCTCAAATTCCCTGAGGCGTGGCTTAGGAGAAAGGCAAACAGGGGGCCTGATTCTGAAAAGAAAAAAGTTTTCCTAGCTTCTGTTCAGAAAGCCAGAGAATCAGGCCCCCCACCCTGGCTTGCTAAAGGGCTTAGCTGAGGATCAGCTGTGATTGTTATTGAGATCGTTCAACCTTGAGAGAAAGAGAGCAGGACGAACCAGTTTGCCTTTCTTTTCAGATAGCTGGATAGCTATGGGGCTTAGCTATCCAGGTGGCATCATTGAAAAAAACATCTGTCAGCAAAAAGAGGGAGCAGATCTTTTAAAATAGCACTTTATAAAGTTTTCAAAAGTTTAAAAATGCTGTATGGCTTTGTTCCCCTAAAGTCAGGGTGGTCTGGCATGTTTTTGTAATGTATTTACCCTTTAGACAATTATTTCTTAAAGTTCTTTAAGGTTCCAGCATGTTTCCTTGACTTTCCCTTGTCTGTGTTATTTACAATGTATCTCTATGGAGTTGACGTTATCTGAGTCATCTGCATAGGATTTCTGATGCATGTATCGGATAACGTTAAAAATCGGATAACGTTAAGACTTGTGGAACCAAGTCTTAATGTTATCTGAGATATTACTGTATATCCAAATTTACAGCATGGTGAGTTTCTTCAGTTAAAAAAAGAAATTGATCTTATGCATCATGTTATGGACTCTAAGAAGATAAAATTCCATCAATAACTTTACTCTGAGAATATTTACTTACGGGCATCTAATGAGCAGACTGTTGGGCCACCTTGGTGCCCAATCAGGATTTATTTGCTGTTAAAAATTCCCATTTCTCTGTTCACTCTCTGGAGTATTTGTGTCCTACACACAGTAGAAGTAATTTACCTGGAAGTATATTACTAGCTTCAGTAAAGCTGCTCAGATTCATTCCAAGGGAACTAATAATGTGAGGAGCAATTCATGTGAAGAGTAGGATAGTGAGCTGTCAGTTTAAGTGTGTAGACTGTTGTCTATATTCTTTACTATGCAACTTCACAAATGCCAGGGACCAGTGAGCAGTAGCAGGTATTGGTAGATGGAGCTTTGTGTGCCTTCTCTACCCACTGCTCTCAGTTGTGATGAAGAAGGATGCCATCCTTATACCAGATTAGAAATAAAATTCAGCTGCCAATTCAGACTGCATCTGTACATTTGAGAGACACATCTTATCCTTTATATCTTACAAAAGAATATTACAGGCCATGCCTGGCTGTCATTTAGACTCTCAGGACATTCACACTGAGTTGTGACAATTCCCCCAGCAAAAATTACTGCTTACTCAGCCAAGTTATACTAAATTTATACACTTGTCAAAGGAAAATATTATAATTGCTATGGGTCTGATATTATGTACACTGCTTGAATAAATATTTCATTCTCACAAGCATGCTTCATTTGTACACCTGAGTGTATATATGGAGGATTATGATGTATCCATTATTTACAACAGAGTCACACTAACAATGTTAACGCTATATACTAAGCAAATATTTACAATACAATTGCTCCTCACAGAATTAACTCTAACTGAAAGTGCTGTCACAGAGAAAATCCTATCGAAAATATCCCACCACTTTAACTTGTTTCATTGATACAAATGGATGTCCTTTTGTATTAGATGCATAATTTATACTACAATAGGTGCTGGGCTGCAAAAAGAATGAAGAACCACAGATTTTTATAAAGCTTAATGACTTATATAATCAACAGAATTGAGAAACACATTCAGAACCTGGCAAGGATCAGAGGGGTTTTTTTTTTTTGTGGAAACAGATCAAAGCACAAACATAGACAGTTCTGAAAATCCTCAGAATCAAAACATATTATTCACCTGCCTCCTATAAGAGCTAACCATGGATTGTTTTGTTTTGGCTTTTTATGTAAGCAGAAATCTAGGTTGGCATTGTGGGAGCTAGGATAGCAGAAGCAAACAACTCCTTAAGCATAAGTGAATCCTCTTCCAATTTTTCCTGTTAGTGCTACTCATGAGACCAATCAGACACAGTCTATTAAAGATCAGAGAAAAAGAATGTTTGTGATTAGATATGCCCACTGGACTCTGCCACATTGCAATGATTTCACTGCTTCCTAAAGCAAATAATACTTCCCTGCCCTCCGCGCACACACACACACAACAACAACAACAAGTAAGGCAGAATCTGTACTTTTGTAAACTTTTGCATATGTCTAGACACTTTGAACGACTCTAGAAAATCACTCTGGTGGGGAGGGTGCTTTCTTTAATTTTAATTTTTCTGGAAAATGCCTCAGGATAGATGGAATTGGACTGACTGAACACTTCACTACATGGGCTGCTGCTTCTGTATCTATAAGCAATGAACCCTTAAGAGGAAAAGTCTGTTCCTAATACAAAATTGCTCCCATTCATATTTAATAAACTAGAACTCTTTTGATACAACCATTTGCTTTAATTTGGGATCTGATCCTATGAGCCTCTTTTTCTAATCACAGGGCACATTTTACCAAGATCTCTCAAATAATTAAGTTTTTGGGAGGAGTTTGAAATCTATAAAACTGTTTGCTTCCAATCTTGCTATCCTGCTTTGCAATTTGTCCTCTCTGTAAAAGGCAACAATATCTTTAAAAGCTCAGATACTCTGTTTCTGTGGTGATTTTTCTTGTGGTGTCTGATTTTCCTCTTTTGTTTGCCTTTCCTCAATAAGTTGTTCTCATAGTCTTTCCCCTGAATTTTAGATACAGTGGTACCTCAGTTAACATAATTAATGTGGTTTCCCATAGGAATGCATTGAAAACCAAATAATCAATTCTGAGCTCAGAAAAAAGTCAAAAAAAGCTGTTTTAACTGTTCAAAACTTATTGTACTTTGGAATTTTTCACCATTTTATAAAGAGATTTGAACAGATAAAGTACAGTACTTTATTTCCACTTATTTCTGAGCTCTGGAAAGGATTAATTGGTTTTCAATGCATTTCAATGCTTTTTCAGCACTTTCAACAGTGGCCAGCTCTGGTAATTCATCCCCAATGATCAGCTGTTAGTTCCCCCACCACACCAGAAGTGCTTAATGCTACTTTTAAGCTGCCAAAATGCAGCAAAAACACAGCAAAAAATTCCAGAAACAGAGTGGAAACGCTCAGAATACCCTACCACCACTGTGGAAAGCAGAAGAGTGGTGTCCAAGCAGCCCAAAAAAGCTTTGTTATATAAAACAAATCCTTAAACTGAGCCACTATTTTATCTGGATTTCCTTTTGCAAAGCGATTATTATGTTAACTGAGCCGTTCGTAACCCGAGGTTCAACTGTATTTATCTTTTCTACTGTTGGCTGAAGTGGCTAAGATACTGACTTGAAGGTGGGAGGTCAGCAGTTCAATTCCCGAGTACTACAGGACGGAATGAGCTCCCATCTTTGTCCCAGTTCCTGCCAACCTATCAGTTCGAAAGCAAGAAATTGCAAGTAGATAAATAGGGACCACTTTGGTGGGAAGGTAAACAGTGTTCTGTGTGCTTCGGTGTCTGGTCATGCCTGTCACATGACCATAGAAACATCTGCAGAAACAGACAGTGCTGGCTCTTTGGCTTTGAAACGAGATGAGCACTCAACCCTAGAGTTGGATACAACAGACAGTGCTGGCTCTTTGACTTTGAAACAGAGATGAGCACTCAACCCTAGAGTTGGATACAACTGGCTTTCGAGCAAAGGAAACCTTTACCTTTACTATTGTTATTAGTATGTATTATGTATCTTCCCTGTAAAGAACATAAATTAATATGAAGTAGTTAAGCTACATCCTCTTGATTATGAAAAACCCTTATTTATTTTTAACCCATTTCCTAGTCATTGTTCACCAGTTTTTTCCTTCTACTTTATGCATTCCATTCTGGTGTTGATGATAATTCTACATTATTATCCTACATTTTGTTAGTCTGTGTTGTGTGCTGATTTTCCTCTTGATTGGAAGTGAAATTAAGGTCAATAGTTTTATCCTTTTTTCAAAAGTAAACACAGTTCTTGTTCATTCTTCTTCAGACATTTTTGTATTGTTCACATTTGTCATAATTACCAAATATAATTATATAGAACAATTCTACGTCACTATTATGCCTTGTGAATGAATCAGATTGTGCAGGCCAATGCTGGCTTGGCAGGACACCGGGACATGTCCCGGTGTGCCCCACTTATAACATAAAATGGCAACCTTGGATTGAAAAAAAAATTGCATTTTTAATCACGATAAGCACCCTCATCACTCTCTTTCCTACACCCTCTCAAGGTACCCAGCACAGGCCTGGTTTTGTGCGGATTTCTGTAGAAGCAGCCTGGTACATGGCTGGGTGGGCTGGGTAGAAACATAGTTAAATAATTTTCCTGTGTGTCTGAATGTATGTTTATTTTCAAAATGTTCACCATTCACTCCAAACACTCAACAGTTCTCCTTGGTTGAGTTGGGTCATCCCAAAAGATAAATTCAGTCTTCCCCATTACTAGGGTAACCAATTACTCACAAACAAACAAAAGAGCATAGGTATTACCTAAAAAGAGGACTAAAATGAGCACACATTAGCATAAAATTATAGATGCTGATTTACATGTATAGAGGGGAAATTAGAATTTTTTTCATAATATGAAAAAAAAATCACACATCTCATGTAAAATATTTTGATCAGATTACCTGTACACATACCAAGTCTGATGCCCGGGTGATGACTGCGGGTGGCCATATGTTCCTATGTCAAACTTTAAAATTATTGTCCTGAAGCCATGCTTGAAATGGAAAGGTTATCCTCTGTGAATGATGAGAGATGGTCACATGCCTCACAGCTCAGAAAATCAAGTCTAAGAAATTACCAGTCTCTAAATGACTTGCCCAGCATGAGAAATGACCTTGTATCTTGCTATACTTGTGTATTTAAAAATCAGCTAATCAAATATTTGCATGATGAGTACAAGGGTTAATTTTTTATTTGTTCAGAAGATATAGTTTTTCAAGGTTATTGAATGTTGATTGTTCTGCTTTGTAATTCCTCCCACCCTCTGCTACTTTCTAATCACCAAGATGTAATAATTGCATTATTATTACTCAATTTATCAAGGGCAAACTAATGAGCAAAATCCTGTTGATGTAGATACACTGGGTACAAGGACCAGAAACCATTTATTGAAATGAATTGAAAGCTTCCTATTCTCCCCCTTTTGCCCTGAGGAAGCCTTTGTGAGCCTTCCTCAGAGCAAAAGGGGGAGAAAAGGAAGCTTTCAATTCATTTCAATTAATTGTTTCTGGTCCTTGTACCCAGTGTATCTACATCAACAGGATTATGCTCACTAGTTTGCCCTTGATAAATTGAATAGTTTAATAATAATGCAATAAACCCATGCATGATGGAAGCATCAGCATGGTATTAGCTGTATTATCTGAGAAATTAAGCTCATTGCTTCATCCAGAATGGTTAGTATTGCACTGCTTGATATTATGGAGGTATTCCCAGGGCCTATGTTCACAATGAGTGGGTGGCAACATAATTTCCAGGGATGCCTGGCCCCCCGGCATCCAAGACAGTTAGATGTTTCACCATTTCTTTCTTCTGAATGCATCTCAAATTACATCACAACTATTATATATCTAACACAAATAAGCATTGGTAATTTATATACTTAAGACATCTTTTGGGACATCTGCTGGTTTTACTGAAACTACTCTAGTGATGAAGTCACACTGAAATGCTTGTAACTAATGGGCCTTCTAACAGAGACCTCCTCTTTTCAGAGTGTTCTTGTGTCTCAATTTTATCAACAATGATTTCACTTAATTACCCATTAGGTTATGTAACAATAGGCAGATTGAACAACCTCCATCCTATTCTAACCTCAGCACTGCATTAATAATGCTGTTGCTTGGAGAATTTTCATAGCCACACTGATGGGAATGTTCCACAACTACTTTTGAGAAATTGACTCATGACCTAATGATGCATTTACACAGATTATATATAAGGTTAGGCCTCCCAATCTTATAATTTAAAACAATACTGTGCATTCCTTCTGCCCACTCAACAAAGAAGTTGCAAAGACAATGTATGATTTTTTCCCCTTTCAATTTCCAGAAGAATTTTTAAAATTGTATTGGTTGAATTTTGGGTTCTTTTCTGATGGTGCCTGACTCAGGATGTTTCTGAAAATCAAGCTGTTTAAAAGTTTTCACAAACCCCAACATTTTGTTGTACTTTACAAAATGTTCACCCCCATACCCAAGGGCAGTGATGGTGAACCTTGGCACTCCAGGCATTCTTGGACTTCAATTCCCAAAAGCCCTGATTAGCAGGAGTGTTGACTTGGGCTTCTGGGAATTGAAGTCCAAGAACACCTGCAGTGCCAAGGTTCACCATCATGACCCTAGGGTAGTGGTGGTCAACCTTTTAGAAATCAAGTGCCCAAACTCGACAGGCTGCTGTCCATGTTGTAGAGGGTTGGGGCGAACTCTGTGCTGGGGAGAGAGAGGAAGCACTTCCATTGGGCTAATGGGCAGAGGGGTAGGGCAAACTCTGTGCTAGGGCAATGGTGTACATGCCATCAGAAAGGGCTCTGAGTGCCCCATTTGACATGTGTTCCATAGGTTCGCCACCACTGCCCTAGGGATTTGTTTTGGTAGATGTTTGGCTTTGAATGGCTTGGTAAAAAATGAATGCTTTTGTTTAATGCTTTTCTTTGCAGTTGTTGTTAAACCAAAACACACACACACACAGAAGAAAATGCTCTCTTAACTTCAACTGCCCTTTTCATCTACTGCCAGTAGTAAACATCAGTGTTTATTGGATGAAAATTTATTAATTCTTTTAATCAATACTTCATTCACCCTAAGAATTTACTTGCTACTAATCATTTAAATAAATGTCATTCAAGCCTTCTTTGAAGAGATGTACAGAATGTTACTAAACAGAGCAATTGCTCTAGCAAAAACAGCTCCAGACTCATTTTCAAGCGGCACCTATCAGCAAGAATAGGGGTACACAGAAAGAGCCTCCTCAAAGATTGTGGCATTCTTCAACCACAATCAGGCATACCCTCATAACAGCCACCTTGTGTTGCCAGCTAATCTTTCTCACACTAGGTCATGCAAAAGGAACTACATAATGAACTCACCAAAAGGTGCCTTCCTTTTGACAGTTTCACGTCTGGCCTCAACACGGAAGATGAAGAAGCAAGAATATCATCTCCATGAGCTACAAACCCTAACTGGCACATAACTTTTGTTTGTTTGTATGCTGCACATCCAACAAGCCTCTACTCTAGGTAGTTTACAAGATAAGATCATATAGAAGTCTTTAACATCAGCTGTGTGGGTTATGTGCTGTAGTATTTGTCATCTAAGACACACCTCATTTCTATAAAGATATTGCTCAATTAAATATTTAATGATATGAGGACATATATCTTTTTCTTCACTCAGGGCAGATAACAGGAATTAACAATCCATCTGCAGCCAGCAACAATCATACAATGCAATCAGATAGTCATAGCAGATGTCATAACATTCTCTTGGCCATATATGTTATTGAGATGGGAAAAGGGCTGTAACTCAAGAGTCAAGTACTTCTTTTGTTGACTAAAGGTCCAAGCTTTAATCTTTGGCCTCTCAAGGTAGGATTTGGGATGATTCATGCCTGAAACTCTGGAGAGCCACTACCAATGAGAACAGATAATGCTGAACTATACCGACCTGGCTCAGTGTAAGGCTGCTTTCCCTGCTCACCCTAGATCTCAAGTACATACCCTTCCCAGAGGAGAGGCTGACAATAACATTCTTGTTATAAACTGGCTAGATTGCTCAGTGGTAGGTAACTAGCTGTGGACCCAGAGTTTGGGAGTTCCCACTACATGTCGGGGGGGGGGTACAGCCAGTGTAGCTATGGACAAAGCTGCACAGTCCAAGGGTGCCCCTAGAAGAAAGGAATGATGAGTCACTTTCCAGTATTTTCTACCTAAAATACCATAGAAAGGGTCGACATATGTTGGAATCAACTTGATAGCACATTATTGTGATGATAATAACAGTAATTTCATATAAAAAATTATTCTGGGTTGAAAGGATTTTTCCTGCTGAAACTCCACTCAGGGGATGCCCGAAGAGTCTCCTTTCATGTCCCCAAGATCTTTTCCTACCAAAATGGTCCCTATTTATCTACTTGCAATTTCTTGCTTTTTATCTGCTAGGTTGGCAGGAGCTGGAACATAGGTGCTCATTCTGTCATGTAATAGTTAGGACTTGAATTGCCAACTTTCCAGCCTTCCAGCTAACAAGGTGAGCTTCTTAACCACTGAGCCACTGCAGTCTCCATTATGATGATGATTATATGCTGTCACGTTGCTTCCAGTTTATAGTGACCCTGTGAATTGATTCACTCTATTACTTTTTTCATTGACTCAATCCAAATATTCTTAGGTCTTCCTCTTTTCTTAAAGACTTCAATATTCCCACCATTATTGTTGGTTTTGTCTTCTTCCCATCATAGATCCACTCCAAACCACAATAATATAAGCCACAAATATTATGTATGATTGGAGATAAAATATTAATGACACATACAGTATATCAAAAACTGGAAACACCAAAATTTATCATAAAACAATTTTAAATGCCGGTTTCCTCTCCTCACAGCCATTTCTCACTTATATCTTTTACATTAGTCAAATGCACGAAAGTCAACATATATTTATTGTGTAGACCTGAGAAGAGTTTCATAAATGATAGCAATGTGAAGAACATATTATTCATGCCAAACAGCAACCAATGGCCCATTTCAGGGTTTGCTTCTTTCTCTTATGTTCTTGCTACAAGGCAGAGGTGTCAGCCTTCCCACAGCCCCTGCTACTACCACTATGCTGTCAAATTGATAGTAGTGGCAGCAACTTTCAGGAGCATGGTTGCAGCAAAATGAACAAAACAGAAGAAACAAAAAAAGTATTTGGAAAACAATACATGTAAACCAGGATTAAAACAATAAGAAGTCCACTGTGCAAACTATGGCAAATTATTTAAACTCAACGAGAATATTTTTGTGAGATATGAAAGTGCCATGTGTCAAATAAATGTGTTTGTTTAGAGTCAAGCACCTTTCATCCAATCCCAGAGTTATCAAACACAAGAGAAGTGAAATAAAAATGAATAAATGAGAATAAAATTGACATTTCTTCTAGGGTGGGATACTCTGTGACTCCAATCTCTGTGTGCCTCCCAATGGAAGAAATTTTGATTAAACCACAATATGATGGTTTACAACCTGCCATCACCAAACACACATGCACAAATATACAATATTTTGTTCTAAACCTATGGTGCCTGGATCAAGAAGCACCCCAAATGGACCACTACTACTGCTGTGCCAGATTTCAGTATGGACAGTGACTAATAAATAGACAGAAAGCTGTGTGTGCCAATAGTTGCCCATCCTTACTATATGGCTTCCAGTAGTAGAGAGCTAAAGACAGTGGTGGGCTCCAAAAACTTTTACTACCTACTCTACGGACGTGGTATGGTGGGCATGACCAGGGGGTACACCATGAGTTACACCTGAATTAGGACTGCTTTATTTCAAAACTTGGATGGGCAAGTGTCAGCCAGAATGTCTGCTATGGGTTCTGGTGAACTGGTGCGAACCTGCTGATGCCCACCACTGGCTAAAGAGAATTTTTCTAAAATAGATTGCATATTCAATATAATTCCATGGATTTTTTTTTGCAAGAACCAACTACATTCAGTTGCCTATCAGGAAAATCAAAGTGTAAGATTCATAATTAAATGTCAGTCTATGTTTGAATATTTAACACCAAGGATATTGAAGGTAAGGGCAGACTGTTTTTTGTTTGGAAGACTATTATTCCGATCTGTTTCTGGAGCAAAAAGATTTAATGTATTGATGAAGGGCAGCCATCAGCAAATAGAATGAAATGGCATAAAAATTAGTTTAATTTCCAAACCCTTTACTGTGTTGGATGACCACGACAATAGTGAGCCTGACAGTCAAGCTCTGACTAGGATGATTGGGGGAAATGGGTATGTTTTTCTCATATAAGAATGGGAGAGGATATGATAGGCAATGTCAGATATCTGGAGGGTTGTCAAATCAAAGACAGAACAAGCTTGTCTTCTGCTGCTACAGAGGATTCAAATGACAAAACGAGGGAGAGAGGTTCTGACAGAGCATTAGGTAAGAGATGTTCAATGATGGAACAAACTCTTCGGAGTGTGACAGATTCCCTTTTGGTGAAGGTTTTGAAACCTTCACCAAATTGCCACCGGCCAAAAATGCTTTAACCATGGTTTCCTAAATTTGCAGGAGACTGGACTAGATGACCCTTTCAATGTTACACAGCAGTGAATGTCTGCTATACAGTACTATTATCCAACGGATGATACACATCTGAGTCATTTTAGTCATCTGAGATTGTCCCAGTGCTGAACCAATTACTGGAGTAATAACTGCCTGGAGCTATGTTTTGTTGCAAAAATGTACTTAGTTTATTTGCTCTCAGCCATTCCATAACCAATGGTAATGGAATGGTTGAGAGCAAATAAACTAAGTACATTTCAACAAAATGAAGACCCTGTGGGCATTTGCATTCCTGCTAATGAATTAGGAAGCTGGTTATAGAAGGGGCTGCACTTCTCCTCACAATATAGGGAATAGTTCTTTATTTGGCACAGTCACTTGAGGCACAATTTGTAGGCTCCTCCCCTGCCCCTTTAAAAAAACATGTTTTCCACACTCTGGGTTTTGACTTAATCAGTTGCCATTATGTCCATTCCCAGAGCACCCACTCCACTACCTTATATTCTTCTTTGCAATTTAAAAGTATTTGTGGGGTTAGGTAAAACTCCCTTTACTCACTTTGTGTGTGTGTGAGAGAGTGAGAGAGAGAGAGAGAGAAATCATTCTTATATTCTGTATGGTCATCAATGAATGAAACACAACTATAGTGTTACACACAGAGGCGTAGCTACCGCCGTATCTGCCGTATCAATTATACGGGGGGCCCGGGTCACGGGGGCCCCCAACGTGCGTAAACAAAACAAATCTTTACCCTTCCTAAGGGCCCCCAAAAGATTTTTATACGGGGCCCCGCCAAGGCACGCTACTCTTCTGGTTACACACAACAATTGGAATAAGCCATGCCGTCTTTCAAGAACTGATCACACTCCTGCTAGCACCTTTTCTGTGTTCTCCCAGCAACTATTATCAGCTCAGTGAGCAAAATTCTTTCCAGTTTCTCTTAGCAGGGGCATGACACTGTCATTATTTACAGAAAACTGTGCCTAGCACGCCATGGTATGGGGTGGAGAATGACAGCAGGTTCCTTTGAACTCTTTCTCTTCACAGAAGACACCCCATGCTTTTCATGGGGTGTCAGGAATCTGTGGGTCTCTAAGGCGGGGGTTTTCTAGGCTGCATCTTGGTTAGAGTGCAGAAACATCAGCTAGTTCAGAGGAAGGTTGTTGCTGGTAAGGCCATAAGCATCCACATTTTTACAGATCTTAAAGAAAGTGAATCATTCTCAGCTCTCAGTGTCAGTTTTTCACACAAAGAAAAAATAGTTTTAAAATGTGAAACACTGAAAAGAGGCTGAGGAGAATACAAACTGGTACGGCACCATGCCAAACAAAAGTTTCAAATCATTCATAAAATTTGATACACAGGTTGCTATATGTTGTATATATGTTGTATGTTATATGTTGTTATATTATATCACCATCACAGAAACTTTCCAGTAGAATTCTTATTCACAATATAGGCTGTGTCACAGAACAAAGGATGAACTCATACAATTGCTAATAGATGCTGAAGGTTAGACTCATTAGCAAATGTTTAATGCCAGGTGTTTATCTTGTATCCTCCTACTATCTGCAATTCAACGGGGCTAAAATTCACAACTAACCCAAATAACAACCAGAGATCATCTGCTATTACCAGTTTTTAAAAGTCATATTGATTTGTTTACTTATCTGTTATGCTAATCAATCACTCTGAACCTCTGTGCCTAATGTATATAAATTGATGCCTATGTATGATGAAGTGGACTTGATCCATGAAAGCTATCAATGCTACAATGTTTTTGTTTTTGTTTTGTTTTGTTTACTCTTTGATATGCTTGAAACACAGACTAACACAGCAACTATTTTAAAAATGCACAATTATATAGACTTAGAGGTGTTTTAAATAAGTGGTGAATATCGGTGGTTTAAATACACATTGTATATCAGTTCCAGACAATATGGGCAATGGTCTGGGATAATGGGATTTCCTCTCTCTGCTATGGGCCTGATTCAATACACATTTGTCTAGCAATAAGTCCAACTGAACACAATAGGGTTTACATTTAAGGTAATGCATTATTACTACCTATTCTAGATGTCATGTCTGTTGATTATCCTGTATCATATATTTTCATTGGCTTCTATTATTAAGCATTCTCTGGAGATTTTCCTGCTGGCAATTTCTTGCTATCGCTTAAAAATATGTATCCTTTATGATAAATAAGTAACAAGGAATGATATCACTTTCCCCAGGTAAGAAGATAGTTTATCTTTGTGATAACCTCAAAGAATGGTACAAATATTACTTTGAGAATTTTGCTTCTGCTCTGCTCATATATAATCTTCTTATACAAAGTTCTCTCAAGGCATGTTTTGACATGAGTGGTTCTACCACCACAGACACATTTTTATCTCTGTATCAGGAATATTTCCCAGGGGATTATGAGCATTCAACACAACGTTTCCCTCTGTGAGCCAGAACTATTTGCTAACATATTATGTTACCCGAGATTATAAAAAAGTGCACGTTACAATCTGAAATGCTTCTGATCTCCTAATCATTGGCATATTATTTTCAGTTGAATGTTTTTAATTACAGTACTAATTTGTTGATGAACAATGCAGATTTCTACATATGCCTTAACCAAGGTCATGCAGTGCCAGTAAAATAGAAATAGCTCATCCCTGCTGTCCTTCTTCCAATCCTTCACAAAACTCAGAAATTAGCTGTGAAGAGTTTCTCAGCAATCCTAAACAGGTTTTGATGTATTTGGGACTGTTGTACACAGATTAAATCAAGCCCTCCCAGTTCCACTAATAGAAACAGTTTTGCTGTTTGGTATATCCAGTTTAGATCTGGGACAATGTCTGGTGTAATTAATCAGGTAAAGTGCATGGGAAAGCAATGCAATATTTCCATAGCAATTGAATAATCTGAAAGTAGCTTTGTTTTTAACCAGCCCCAGGAGTCAAGTTTAGTAAAGTGAACACAGACAGGGTAATTATAATCAAGGATGAGGGAGAAGTTAATTTGGTTTTCATTAAAATCCAAACCATCCATAATTGACTATTGTGTGTTGTCTTTCTGAATATTTAACTACCAGAAGCTGATCTTGGATAAGTTACATTGCAGACTACAGTTAGCAGAATTCTCCAGCCAGCATGGCCGCAATCAGCAATCTCAAAAGATAACTTTTCCAAATTCTGACCAGGACTAGTCACTAAACAGTTACTAGTCACAAAATATACTAAACTCAGCACCCAACATATAAATTGAAAGACAATACTCACCGGTATTTGTCCTTCTCTGAATTTTGTAATCCAGTTCTTCAATCAACAAATGCATACTGTGAGACGAGCATTGGACTAATGCTTGCACAAACATTAGTATATTAGTCTCTCAGCATGCATGCATTACATTAGAGAAAATTAATGCAGAATGAAAATGGAAAAGTATGTGATTTTCCATGGGTGCTCCTTTAAAAAATGAAGCATTGAAAGATTGGGATTAATAAATATAAAATTGATAAGATTACAAAATGGAAAAAATGAAAACTGAGTTGTCTGTCCATATCCCTAAATAACCTAATTAATGATGCTGTGTGTTTGCGTTCAGACATGTGATCCTCATATTATAATTTCAAATCCCTTCTATTCTGTGTGTTAAATTTAGATTGGTCATTCCATGAAATGGCTAATTCTATTCACTAGAATCCTGTAGATGTTGCCCACCTAAAGAAATCAGATTTTACTTTCTTAGGATCTAAGCTCACTGCAGATGGTGATTGCAGCCATGAAATAAAAAGGCGACTGATTCTTGGGAGGCAAGCAATGAGAAACCTGGGGAGCATAGTGAAAAGTAGAGACATCACATTGAAAACAAAAATTCGCATAGTCAAGGCAATGGTATTCCCTGTTGCAATGTATGGTTGCGAGAGTTGGACCATTAGGAAAGCTGAACGGAGAAGAATAGACGCCTTTGAGATGTGGTGTTGGAGGAGAGTTTTGAGAGTCCCATGGACAGCGAGGAGAACAAATAGGTCAATCTTAGAAGAAATCATCCCTGACTGTTCCTTAGAAGGTCAAATAATAAAGATGAGGCTAAAGTACTTTGGACATCAAATGAGAAGAGAGGATTCACTTGAGAAAGCTTTGATGCTTGGAAGGGTCAAGGGCAAAAGAAGAAGGGGACGGCCCAAGATGAGATGGCTAGATGGTATCGTGGAGACAATGAGCACAGAGCTGAGCGAGTTGAGGGGGATGGTGGAGGACAGGAGTGCCTGGCGGTCAGTGGTCCATGGGGTCGCAGAGGGTCGGAATCGACTGTGCGACTGAACAAAAAAAAAAAAGAAATCCATTAAAATATTTATTTATTTTTCCCTTTGAATTTCCCTGTATCCCAGCTTGGGCCTTGGCCTATCACATTGTTCAATATGGCCCCTCAGTATTACAGGGAACATAGGAGATTGCAATGCAATAAAACACTGTAAGGCTATCCCTCCCATGATTTTATTCCATTATGTTAAAAGTAAGGGTAAATTTTAAGGGTTTTTATAGGGAATTGTAGGGATTTTAGGTATTTGTATTGAATTGCTGTATGCTGCCCAGAGTCGCCCATCAGTTGGGTGGCTATACAAATCGCACCAAATAAATAAAATAAATAAAGGTTTCCCTTGCTTGAAAGCCAGTCATATCTGACTCTAGGGTTCAGTGCTCATCTCTGTTTCAATCCAAAGAACCAGCATTGTCTGCTTCTGCAGATGTTTCCATGGTCATGTGGCAGGCATGACTAGATATCAGAGAGCACAGAATGCTGTTTACCTTCCCACCAAAATGGTCCCCATTTATCTATTTGTAATTTCTTGCTTTCAAACTGCTAAATTGGCAGGAGCTGGGACAAAGACAGGAGCACATTCGATCCTGCAGTACTCTGGAATCAAACTGTTGGCCTGCCACCTTCCAATCAGCATCTTAGCCACTTGAGCCACTGCAGTCCCTCCATCATGTTTCTAGGCCCTAAACTAGATTCTTTCCCATCTGCTCATTTACTGGTCTGCTGATTGCTGTCAGATGCATGGACCAATGAGGACTTGAGTTTGGACAACAAGAAAGAGAAGAAAGTGGCTTCATCTTGGCCATCCACAATTTGATCAGGACATGAAAAAAGAAGAAGAGGAATCCTTATCTGCTTCTCTGGGTTTATGCTTGGATTATTTGAGCCTTTCCTCCTTTTTGGAAATTAAAAACTGAAAAATTCCCCTAATACTATTCAGAACATATACCATCAAAATGATTAAGATGAGTGGAAGTTCTGAGAAAGACTTTGTTTTATATTCTGTACCTTAAAACCATGCTCATAATAGTAAGTGTAGCAAATTTTGGGATTTAAAGAATTCTTTATTAGTAGACACATTTAATAGTTGATGCTACGTTAAGTATGTTTCCCATAGAAAAATGTTCTATACTAATTGAATGTCATGTTTTAAATACACATAATATTTGTTGGTAAGCAGTTTGTATTGACCTTCAGCTTAAATTAGCCCTATAGCTTCAACATAGTTTAAAAAAATGATATTTACGGTATTCACAACTTCTGTGTACCTAGCTATATGTCCAAAATGATATTCATGTACATTCTTAACTGTCACTCCTTTCTGATCACTTGAGCATCATGCCAAGAATGATATAACAAAAATTGGTGTAATTCTAGAATGGAGTTTACCAGCTTAGCAAAGGTGGACTCAAACCTTGTACTGTCCATTATAAAGAGTTTTAAGCTTTTAGTTGCTTTATTTAAAATTTGACAAGATCCAAAAGTCATAGAAAGGAGGCGATGCTCTACTATCAGCTTCTAGAAGAAACACTTTGACTGCTTCTTGTTTTGAAAAAGAAAATAAAAAGAGCATCCACCGACAACTTAATTTCAAGAGAACAGGCTCATATTTCTTTTCAAAACAATCAACATCACTATTACCAACAGATCCTCTATGAAATGTGGTGTTCTAACTATAACTTCAAAATACAGCATGCTAATTAACATGGATTCTCCTCACTCTTATACCTAAAATTTTATTGCACATTCCATCCTCTGCATATGAAAATTCTAGTTTCACAGTTTTTCTAACCTAGCTAAGGTTGACAATCCTGTTTCTGTTTTAATTAATGTCCTCAGGCAGAATACTATGATATGTCATTTTCTTTGTTATGGATTAGCTAGTCTGTCTCTCGTTACTACAGATTTAGCATATCATCTCTGGATCCATTAGCTCAAATCTGACTGATTTATAAAGCTGTTGTATATTCTTTTTATATTTTATATTAACATAATAAACAAATGTGGTTAGGTATATTAATTATGATCCTCTCTCTCTCTCTCTCTCTCTCTCTCTCACACACACACACACACACACACACACACACACACACACACACACACATGCACACACTAATGTGCGTGCACACATGCACATGCGCACACACTTTTAAACTTTTAAAAACTTAAAATTAGTCTTGGGATGGGGAGTCTACAATTTCTTTATGTTTTGTGTACAGTAGGAAAGGGGCAATACTTTTTAAATACCTCTAAATATTCTCCTATTTCTTACCTGAGTGGATTAAAGAGTCTCTTCATTTTATAATAATGATTTTGTGTCAGAAATTATTCTGGGTTGAAAGGATTTTTTCTGGAGAAACTCCACTCAGGGAATGCCTGAATGAGGTTCCTTTCATGTCCCCAAGATCTTTTCTCACCAAAGTGGTCCCTATCTACTTACAATTTCTTTCTTTCGAACTGCTAAATTGGCACTCAAACCACCATGCAGTACCCAGATCTTAAACTGCTGACTTGCTGGCCTTCCAGCTAACAAGGTGAGCTCCTTAACCGCTGAGTCACTGCAGACCCACAATTATTTCTCCACTTTAAAAAGACATGCCAGATAGTGATGCAGATTTCTGGCCATCTTGTCTCCTACCCTGAAATTCTACTTGTAAGAAGATCATCTATCTGCAGGAACCAGAGTTTAGAAAGTAAAGTGACTTGAACTGAATACGTTTATATTATATAAAATCCACACATATGAATAAAATCCACACATATGAATAAAATCCACACATATGAACCCATTCATGTGGATTCACAGGGTGCTTGGGCTTCTGGGAATTGAACTCCAAGAACATCTGGGGTGCCAAGGTTCGCCATCATGGTGCTATATGAACAAATACTTGTTTTTTCAAAATAAATCCAGCTCTGATCAGTCTGACTTACTCCTACAAAAATAAGCAGATTACAACCTGTTTTAGGATGTTCAAAAATATAGGTCTCACTTTGTATGCCATATATTAAGCATATATGTATGCATAGTTGTTATATATTCATAAATGGGCATATCAGAAAGTAAAAACAAAAACACTGCAGCACTGCAGATGACCTCCAAAATCTCTCGATTTAAAAAAAGATCAGTGTTTTTGGTTTTTGGTTTTACTTTCTGATATGCCTGAAACACAGACTAACACGGCCACTATTCCAATAAATGACCATGTTTGTCCATTTTAACAATATAGGAGGAAAAGCTTGCACCAATGAATGTAAAATTAGACTAGACTTCCCTAAGGTCAAGGAAATACTTTATCACTGAAATGGGTTCATTTAGTTAATGCTCTTGCAGTGAATGCCAAAGCTATTCATCACAAGTAGCTGCAGCTGCTGAAGCATTAAAAAATCTCATCAGCAGCCTATCCATTAAATGTCATAGTCCTAACACTACAGATTTTAGCACAGTTCAACCCAAAGGTCAAATAGTGCACAGCTGTAAATCAGAGGTTGGAAACATCTTTGTTCCAAAGAGAAGAATTGTTGCTTGGGACTAGCCCAAATAGATGGGATGATGTCACTAATTTCATCTGTCCCCTCCCTGAGAGAGCAAAATGCAAAGCATTCCCCCTCTCTTTCTTCACACAGAGTCGCTGACTGGACTCCTGTTGCACAACATGTGCATGAAGGCTGGTTATGTCATCAGCCACAGACTTTAATCTTTAATTTAAATTTCATCTACTCCCTCCATCAGTTTCCAGGTCACCTGTCAATCCCTTTAGATGTAATGAGACTTTGGGCCTTTAATTACCACTGTACATGAATGCAGTGATGCCTTTTGCTGGCAGAGCAATGTTATAGAAGACAATTCTAAAAATCTGAGGGCCCCAAACAAACAAAAAATGTAACTGTGAAACTTGTTTTGGACCAGCACCATACTTGGCACAGATATAACAGATAGTCTGCTCTTATTCTGTACCAAATTTGGAGAAATTGCGACAAAGGATTTTCAAGTTATAATTGAATTTTTTTAATTGCTTCACTCCTGTTCAGAAATAGATAGCCTCCAAATTCCCTAGATTTAAAAGAGATCAGATAAATTTAAAAGACCAGTCTTACTTAACTTGAAAGAGAATAGTTGGCCCCATCCATTTTTTTAAAATTTGGAAAGAACCAGGCTGCAGGTGCTAAAATAATGGGGTGTGTGTGTGGGGGGGGGGGGGGGAGATGGCTATTAAATGCCAGAAACAGTAGTTTCTTATTACATTCTGCAAGTGTAGAAAAGGGTTGTTTGTCCCAGCCCTGAGTGCTTTCAGTAAGTTTATTTCAAGATTTCTAAGACCAGGCTCCTGACACAAGTATTCAAAGAAGAAATCAGATCCATTTCTAGGGCAATCTGAATTTTTGTTAGTCAGGATCCAATTTGCTGATTCCCAGATGTTTTTAAATCTTTCCTAGCCAGACAGAGATTTGTGCTTGCAAAGACATTCAGTTGCCAGCTGTAAAATTATTTTAAAAGGTATTTTAAGGTATTGGTTTAATACATCTATTAAATGTATTTAAAACTGTTAAAAAGAATAGAGAACAAAAATTCAGAAGTTCATTCATTTAAGCTCTGGATTTATTATTTTTTGCTTTGTGAGTAGTGTGGTCTTACTCCACATTAGAAGACATTTTTATGCCTGTACCCAGTCATAGTCTCAACTATTCCACCCATTTTGTCACTGTACAATTGTATGGTAATTTTTATAAAAATTCCAAAGATATTATATGCTATCAAGTCACTTTTGATATGTATTGATTATATGAGTTAACAAACTCTTAATTGTCAAATAATTAACAACTGTGCTTTGATCTTGAAAACCAACAGCATCTCATGTTAGATTGTTCTCTCTTCCTACTGTTCCAACTTCTATCATTAATGTCTTTTCCAGAAATGTCTACTCAGCTCTTGCAAATTAAAAGTTGTGGCTTCTTTTATTAAGACATGTTAGGCCTTAAAATGTGGTTCTGGAATTTTCCCTTGCTTAGTGTCTCTGTATGAATGATAACATGTAAATCAGGGATTCCCAACCTGCAGTCCATGGGCCAGATGTGGCCCACAATGCCATTTCATGTGCCCCCCACTGCCTCCACCACAACAGGAAGTGCCATGTGGTGAAGGAAGGGCAAAATGGTCATCCAGCCCCCAAAGCTGTCTGAGGAAGTGTGAACCAGCACCCGGCTTTAAAAAGTTGAGAACTTCTGATGTAAATGGTACTACATTATCTATGTGAATGTAGACCATTTTGACTGCTGCCATTGATGTTGTCAACATTCAGGCTGTCATTTGCTACATAAAGCTTGGCATCCTTTTTTCTGCTGGCAACACAGAGATGATATTGTGCAACAACATAGGGCCATTTCCTGGCATCTTAAATAATGGATGCAGAAACACAATATCCCGCACACATAAACTGGAAGATTTTTTTTTAAATGACTTGAATATACCAAAACCAGTGACACCAGGCTCGCCACCAGCATTGGGACCTATGGCAACTATTTTCAGACATTAAGTTATTCCCTTCCCTTCCTCACCACCTTTTCAAGGCTTAAAGTCTTCTGGTAGAAGGAGATCCCTATGGAGCCTGGTGGTTGGAGGAAAGCTTAAATTAAATATTAAAGCCCATAACTGATCATACCTTAGAGTTGTCCAACAGGGTTCCAGCCACACATTTCTTCAAATCATGCTCAACTCCTCAGTAGAATTGATTGTCAATATATCATGCTCTCTTCCTTAAACATGCCCTACTTTTGTTCTTTCTTATCCCAAGCAATTTATTTACCAAACTGAGCAGTGCATAAACTTACTGAGATTTTTTCACTGCAGAATGTCCTGCCTATCTAGTATAGAGGGACTGCAGTGGCTCAAGTGACTAAGAGACTGACTGGAAGGTGGCAGGTCAGAAGTTCAATACCTGAATACTGCAGGATGGAATGAGCTCCCTTCTTTGTCCCAGCTCCTGCCAACTTAGCAGTTCAAAAGCAAGAAACTGCAAGTAGATAAATAGGGACCACTTTGGTGGGAAGATAAACAGTGTTCCGTGTGCCTGTCACAGAAATGTCGGCAGAAGCAGACAGTGCCGGCTCTTCAGCTTTGAGACAGAGATGAGCATTGAACCCTAGAGTCGGATATGACTGGCTTTCGAGCAAGGGAAACTTTTACCTTTATCTAGTATAGATAGTACTTGAAAAAAATATTTTCTGGACTACAACTGCCAGGATCCTGCAGTGACCATGAAAAATGACTATGCAGGATAGGAAGATTCTCAGAGCTGTCATTAAAGGGGGAAAGCCTTTAGAAGCTGCAGACTGTGGTAGGGAATGCATTAAATCTGAAAAGTCACAGCTGTCAATCCTGGTCCTGTTTCATAAAATGAAGGGGATCCCTAGGGATCTCAGAACTTGGTGATTAGAGGAGATGTTGGGAAATTTTTAATTCCCCTGAATTGCTGTGGCATGGTAGTAAGTGGTTAAATTACTAGAGATCCACCGCATAACATGTCACATTCTGGTCAATATAATGTCATATTTAAGGAAATGTGGCTTGGTAAAAATAAAAATGAAGAAAGAATTTTGAAAAAATTCAAGGGTTTCAAACAGTTTTAAAGAAATGTGATGCTACAATACAAGCATCTTTCACCTTCAATCTATATTGTCTTCTGGCCAAGTCAGTCCACTATCATATCTGGCATGGAACAGTCCTTTCTTCTCATTCCTAAGGATAGCTACAAGTACATGTTTTTGAACAACATGACCAATAATAAGAGAAAATATGATCATTTTTCTGTGCAGAAAAAAGACCTGATTTTTTATTTAGTCAGACTTTTATGCGGCATAAAAGTCTGACTAAATGACTCAGGGTGGCGAACAACAGTTAAAAATACAATCAACAATAAAACCCATGATAAAATACCATATTATTGACATTATTCGTTACTCATTTTTTGTCTTCCTAAGGGAAGACATTTAAGTCTATGAAATTGATGGCATTTAAGTCCTTAATTGAATCTTCAACTGCAGCCTATGAAATTAAACCTCATATAAACACACTCCAATTATGAATGTATTTTAACAGATAGTTTTATATATACAATTGCATCTATGAAAAGTAAGGTAGAAGAAACAGAGGTTAGTAGTCATTCCAAGTCCTTCCCTCACAATACTATTTAAGTCTACCCAATAACTTGATTTATTTGAAAAATTCATGTAGGCATTCTTATTTAGATTGACATTTTTTAAATAGAAATTCTAGAAAGGAATAAAAACATATGGTAATAAACCTATGAAAATACCTAAAGGAAAATTCCTAGTTACATTAAAGTCAACAAGACATTTGTCTTTCACTCAGATGTGTCTAAAAATCACACTTTATATTAGTATCAATCATTTTTAAGTCATATGAGTGTTTAAATGTATGGCATACCCATATATTCTGGAGCAATTGTCATAATTTTCATATTAAGAGTGAGAAATCATTCTCTCCATCTGTGTGATCTATTTATCTGAATGCTTGATGTATTAAAAAGACTATCTTTGGCACTGACAATATTTTATACAGTCCTGTTTAATGTTTTATAAAACTTTGTGTACACATTGTTAAGAATAATTTAATTATTTTAAAAAATCTATTTTGAAACATAAATAAGAATGCTTCATTTCTCATCTATATTTTCTGCTTGCATCTAGTTTCATCATCTGAGAATGTTGATGATGCAAAAATAATTTTAAAAGGAAGTTGAGTTTGAATGAAATATTAGAAAGTGGAAAGAAGCTTAATCCTTCCTTAGTCCATCACATGATTTATGTAAATAGCAAATAATTGGGATAATGTGCCAATTGATGGAAATGGAATATGCAGTCCTAGTGGAATTATATGTCTTACTGTTGTTTAAAAATGCTAGTACAGTATCTAATCAAAGTCTATCATGTACTTCCCCATGGAAAGGTTTATACATTTCACTTTTCTGTGAGAAACAGACATTCCTGAGGGGACCATATGAGCTCATGCCTGCTGCATCAATCAATATGGACTCAGAATATTATCTAGAATTTTAGAAGCCAGTTAAGCCCAAAAAGGGTCCTAATCAGTTCTAGCACGCTGATATATGTGCATAGTATTTGGCCAAATGATGAAATAGTAACAGAATCTGGGCTATTTGTGCAGTTCTGTGGTTACCACAAGGTAGAGCAAAGAGCCTAGGGTGTTCATAAGGGCATTCATGGTTTAAAATGTTACACTAAACTAAACTAAACAAAAATAAAATAAAATAAAATAAAAAGTTATGTGATTAATGTGGTGGGAGGAAATAAAAGAACAAAGTCATTAAAAGGGGGCACTCAACTGGTATCAAAGGAGGAGCCTGACAGCTTCACCCATGATGAAAGATAGGACATCTCCTACAAATTGCAGTCACCACCGTACAGCAGGAATTGCTCTCTCTTGCTCTCTGTAGTCTACAAGAGCAACCTGAATGAGAGATGGAGGGGGCATGCTGAAATCTGACCTTATGCAGGCTCAAATACACCCATTATTATAGGGGACCCACTAGTATATGTTTACAGACACAATTTTAATGTGCATTGTCAACAAGTGTTAAAACTCTCATTGTTATCTTCTCCTCTTGCTTCTATTTTCTTCTCCTTGAACCCCCAAATTCTTCTTTGATAGTGTCCACTGCCTGTATGTTGAAACCAGCCGTTTGCTGGCCCACAGGGACAGAGGGGATCATCCTGGTGTGCCCCAGTGACTGGCACCCCCCAGAAGCAGGCAAAATTGGTTCACTAGGTGACAGAATTCACCCGGGGACAATATTTTTTCCCACCCCTGAATAGGTGCCCCCATCACTCTCTATCCACCGCCCTCCCAAGGTGCCCAGCACACGGCTGGTTGAAACCTTAACAAAATGAAAGGGTAAGGTTTTCACTTGCTTTCTGATTTTGTTGTAGGAAGAGTTAGGGGGAAATAAAGCCTGAGTGATGGGGAAAATTTCTTTTTCCTGCATCACACTTCCCCTTCCTTTTTCTATTTTTCTGGCTTATCTGCATTCTTCTCATTTTCTTTTGACCCACTGATTGTAGAGTTGACATGAAGCTTTCTCCACATGTGGAGATTCCAATTTCTTTGTGATGACTTTCCAGCTGGCCAAATGGTGTTTATGTTTATGACATGTATAGACAGACAAGGTGGCTATACAATGACAGATACAAAGGTCAATAGAGTAATGAGACTGAAGATCTACATTCCAGATTTTATTAGGAGAGATTTTCAGGCTTTGTTCATAGGGTTCAAGATGCTAAACTTTATACAACATCAGGATCTTTCATTCAGGTTGCTTGAAGCAAAAAACAAGACAAGGAACACCAAAATTCTTAAAATATCAATTCAAACAGCACCATCGGCTGTATGATATTCAAGGTTATGAAAAAGACAAGAGTGCTTCTCATCATGTCTAGATGGCATGTCTTGAAACCTCTAGAATGAAGTCCATAATCAAAAAATGCCATGTTAGCAACATCCCATTCCCTGAACTTTCAGGATAATGGAACCCCCCCCCCCCAAAAAAAAAAAAAAAGCTTTCCTGAGTATCAGAGCCAAAGCATGATTGTTGACAATCCTAGTAACTGAGTTCCTCATCCAACACTGGCAAAAATGGAAAGAGTCTGATTGAAGTAATGACCTTGATGATGCTAACTGATTTGGCAATGAGCGCAGATGTGTCATCCTTCCCCATCCTATTATCTTTGTGGTTATTGAGCAGCGTTTCTGTGTAAGAGGTTACTTGTTGGACTTTGAGCCTGCAATACAAAAATTGTTATAAATGGCCAGGAAATGGTTTGTGAGGAAGCTATCTGCACAGGTGGGCTAAAGGCAAATGTGTCACCCCAAACAGGCAGAGGGCAAAATCAGGCAAATGATAAAATCCATGTAGGGAATAATCTCAGGACCATTGTTTCAAACTAGAGGTCCTGCTATTGTTGGATAGATAACTGAAATGTGTTTTGAGATGCAGAGAGATCACCAAGAAACTATGGAAGGCTTACATTGCTGGGCGACTGCACATGTCTTTTCCCTCTCCAAACAGCTCAGAAAAATAATTTTGAATTTTGGCTAATTTATTAGGTAATCTAAAGAAAACTTTGGATCACCCATCATTTTTTATTCAGTTCAACTATGAATTGACATAATGACAACAAAGATAAGATCATTTCAACAGAGAGGCACCATTAGAAGCAACATTAGAAGCAACAAGATGTACAAAGGGAGAAATCACATATCCTTTCCCTTTTGATATATTTATTGGTGTTACAATCTTTGGGTGACTCACTGTTCATAATGGGTTTGATCCTGCAGTTCTTACGAAAGCAGGATGCTTGTTGAGCTCAATGAACGTGTTGCCTGCGTACAAACTGCAGGATCCAGCTCATGACTCATATCTATTGTTAATATATTTCCACTTATTATTATTGTCACTGAAGTGGCCATAAAGTGTTAAACTTAATTTTGGAGCATCCTAAGTCAATAGATTTGAACCAATGTTATGATTGGTGAGGAAGTATGTTATATAATTTAATTAGAGTTACTAATCCTATACTTATGTTCTGCATGCATTCCCAAATGCCTTACTTAATTCAATGAGAATGGTTTAGAAGTCAAGCCTAAAGGCTAATCTGGAGGTGTCATCAGTGTTCAACATCATGACTGGTAGGTGGCAGTAGAGTTGTCCAGATCAGTGTACAAGTGACAGCTATTTGTGGCATGATAACTCCTATGTGTCGTATGGATGTGAGTTGAAATTAGTTCCCCAAACTGCAAGCACAGAATGATACAGAACTTCATACATTTTTTTTGGCAAGTCCCTAACTCCTCCACAGCTGGCTGGACAGGTCAGTATGGTTTAGGTATCTGGCTGCAGAGCCAGAGGTTGAGAGATCAATTCCCCATTGTGCCTCCAGGGAAAAGACCTCCAACAATGGAAAAACACTTTTGAGTACTCTCTACCTAGAAAACCCTAGAATGCATTTCCATAAGTTAGAATTGCTTAATGGGATGTTGTTATTATCAAAGATGTACACGGTCCACCAGATGTTCAGACTGGAGTTGGGTGTTTTGTTTTGGGTTGTTTTTTTTTTTTTGGGGGGGGGGAGACCTTCTCAGGTACTAGCCCTGGAACTATGAGCCATTCTGACCTGCACAAATATGATTATATACAAATCTACAATTCAAATTACAGTTGAGGACTGGTATAAAATTAATAGTTCAAGCCCTAACCAAGGACCTAAGAACTGTTAAGGAAACTTCTAAGTATATATGCAGTTTCTAGTAGAGTTGGGTTTTTATTTTTAGAGCTAGGATGTTCAAGTCCAATAAGTCCAACATTTCCAAATATCTAGGGATTCCTTTAGGTATTGCTCCAAGGGTTCTGATCATTATGGGTACAACAACAGATTTCTTTCTCTATAGATACATAATGCGCAATGCGCAGATGGAGGAATCACAATTTGGGATCAAAATTGCTGGGAGAAACATCAACAACTTGAGATATGCAGATGATACCACCCTAATGGCAGAAAGTGAGGAGGACCTAAAGAAGCTCCTGATTAGGTTGAAAGAAGAAAGTGCAAAAGCTGGCTTGAGACTCAACATCAAGAAAACCAAGATAATGGCAACAGATCCTATTACTCCCTGGAAAATAGATGGGGAAGAAGTAGAAGCAGTAACAGATTTTACTTTTTTAGGATCAAAGCTCACTGCAGATGGAGATTGCAGCCATGACATAAAAAGGCGACTGATTCTTGGGAGGCAAGCGATGAGAAACCTGGGGAACATAGTGAAAAGTAGAGACATCACATTGCAAACAAAAATTCGTATAATCAAAGCAATGGCATTTCCTGTGGCAATGTATGGTTGTGAGAGCTGGACCATTAGGAAAGCTGAGCGCAGAAGAATAGATGCCTTTGAGATGTGGTGCTGGAGGAGAGTTTTGAGAGTCCCCTGGACAGCGAGGAGAACAAATAGGTCAATCTTAGAAGAAATTAACCTTGATTGCTCCTTAGAAGGTCAAATAGTAAAGTTGAAGCTAAAGTACTTTGGACATCAAATGAGAAGAGAGGATTCGCTTGAGAAAGCCTTGATGCTGGGAAGGGTGGAGGACAAAAGAAGAAGGGGGCAGCCAAAAATGAGATGGCTAGATGGTATTGTAGACATAATGAGCACAAAGCTGAGCGAGTTGAGGAGGATGGTGGAGGACAGAGGTGCCTAGCAGACAGTGGTCCATGGGGTCGCAGAGGGTCAGAATCGACTGTGCGACTGAACAACAAAAAGATGCTCAAATTTAAAAAAAATTCAGTTTACAAAAGCCTTGAAACCTGCCTCACACACACACAAACATCAAATAAATGGCCTATTGCTACCAACCCCATCAAAGAGTGGCCCAGTCTGCAAGAAAGTGAATCTCTGCTTACCTCATTTTTGAAGAGATCCAACAGACAACATCAATATAAATACCTTCATGCAAAGGGTATCTATCATTCCCTCTCTGCTTCTACTAACTGTATCATCCTTATTAACAAAATGCCATGCACTTTTTTATAGGAAGTGCTGATCTAATTTCTAGCCTGGTAATGATTTAATGGGAGATATTTCTGAACTGACAAAACACTTGCACTAACATTTATAACAATCACAGCAGACGTACCTTAGATATATTCCAATTAACAAGCCAAAGTAGGTGGCAGTTCCTGAGAGCTAACCAAAACTGGCACATCAGTTTCTTTTCATGCATTCTGGAACATTTTCTTTCTATACAAGTGCTGTAATTAAAATACTCATACAAGGGGGAAATGACAAAGAACTAGAAGCTATATTTGAACTCTCCACAGGTACATCATCAAATACCACATATACAAGATCAGATTCTTGTTCTCTTCCTTAATTAAAGCAAAAGCTTTGACATAATACAGATATTCTAGCTTCTAATGGGTATACAAAAGTAAAGTGGGTTAAATCCCTACTTTGTCTATACTAATGCATTGAATAGTCCACCACCCATAGTAAACCTGCAGACAAACCCTCTCCTCAAATGGTCTCCAGTTTCAGACACTCTTCTCTACCTCTTGAAATATATCCTGCGTTTTGGTCCTTCCTCCATCCCTCAATATCCAGGTTGTTTTGTCAATCTACCCACCAGTCTGTTGGTACTGCTGTTGAATGCCAAGTAAGTCTATAATACAACACTCAAGTATCCATGACTTGACAAAGGGATGTACAGAATCCAAAAAATTATTGAGTACTCTGGAGAAATTTCCATTTAACAGAGCTGGTGATTCAGTTGAGGCATTGTAGAATAGCAAGACGAAAGGGGCAGTTGATACAATTACTCCCAAATGCCCACTCTAGTGTAGAAGAGCTTGTAATTCCCCTTGGTTTAATGAAGATCTACAGATGATGAAACAAGCAGGATGATAGCTGGAATGCATGCAGTGCAAGTCTTCAAATGAGTATGATTATACATCCTCATTGTTCCTCGAGGAGAGGTGCAGTTAAGACAGCAAAAAAGATTTATTTTGCAATTATTATTTCATTCTCTACCTTTTATACCAGTGTAGGCAAACCTAAGGCACATGTGCCAGAGGTGGCATGCAGAACTCTTTCTGTGGACACATGCGCCATTGTGGGCAAGACCCACCAGCACTAATGACAGTGCTGCTTCCCCAAACAAACCCCCCCTCTCTCTCTGCCAATGGAGAGGAGAGGCTAAAATCCCACCCAGGAGGCAGCAATGGGGACGAGATGAGGCAACCAGACACCACCCACCCACCCTTCCGAGGAGGTTAGGAGGGGACGGTGGTGCATGTGTTGGGAGAGATGCACGCACATGGGGGCATTTGCACCTTCAGGGGATGCACACCCACAGAGTGTATGTGTATGCACCAAAAGGACAGGGTATAAATGTAAATAAAATAAATAAAATAAAATAATCCTTTCCCAGATGGTTCTGCAGAAGAAATAGTAAAATGGAGATGCTTGTATATGTGATGAATACTGCCTTGATGAACCTTTATCACTATTGTTTCATTCTTGCTTCTTCTTAAAGGGACAACTATTGGTGCACAAAGTTGCAATACAAATGAGCTGCTCAGCCGTTATTCAGATTTCATTAAAGAGATGGCTTTGCCCTTTGAGATTAAAGGTGCCAGCAGATTTCAACAGGCATATTTCTCTGACAGGACAAAAGAAGATATGTATTAACTAAGAAGGAGCTCCTGCTCATTATGTTTCCATTCTTGCCAACACCCAAGGATTTCCAAAAACACTGTTCTTGACTCATCGGGAAGGGAGGATGCGTGCCATGTTGCCAAATTTTAAAAAATTGCAACAAGGCCACTCTTGTTCTTTTCTTGCCTCAAACAGCATGATGGGCCCATTTGCTTGCTTTACCCTGCTGCCTCCCCCTCATTCCCAATTGATGTGTGTATCAAAGGTTTTTCCCCTCTCTTGTGCTACTGAGCTCTTGCCTGCTTGATTTCTTTCCAAGTGGGCTGATGCAGGGTTCTTGTGATTACTGGGGAAAGGAGTTTTGTGGACCATCCCTATAGCAAGCCAAATAGCAGATTAAATGCCCATTTGATTGCACTACAACCATAAATTGTGTCTCTTTCTCTGTAGACTCACAAAAGCATTGCAATTCTCTGTGACTCTGGACAGCACTCTGCCATCTGACAACCCTAGAAACAAAGCAGGACTAGAGCATGACAGAAGTTTTTTCTGTAACGTGTCAACAACAACTCTTATCTTCAATGGCATAATTTAAATTATTTATGGCTCAGGTTTAAAAAAAACTGTTTTCCCTATTTTTGTAGACAAGATACAATCAAACCTCGCATAAAGAGAGCTTCGCTTAAAGAGTAACTCGCTTAAAGAGCAGAATTTTCTCTGAATGTTCGCTTCGCTTAACAAATAAAACCAACCAAAAACTCACTTAACAAATAAATCGGGGTTCGCAATCCCCCCCCCCCATTGGTCACTTACAATGGTGTTTCGCTTAAAGAGCAAACTCGCTTAAAGAGCAATCCTGTGGAATGCATTATGCTCTTTAAGCGAGGTACAACTGTATGTGTAAGTTTATAATTAAATCAGATGAATATGGTTGCAATTGCATTCATGAAGAAGTATAGCAATGAGGCAGTTCTTAAAATATCTGAGAAACAGATAGCTTTCAAAATATTGTTGCTATCACCAGCAAAAGAATGGGACTGCCGCCCCCAACTTTTATACAATACAAAACTAGATCTCCTTAATTAAAGGGAGAAGAGTCACGAGGCAAGGCAATAAGTACACATTTTGTAGGAGCAGTGCCAGACAACTGCCATAGGCCTCAGGGATAAAGAAACCAGAAAAATGCAAAATTCAAAAATCAGGAGTGAACACTGAACAGAAACTGGAGATTTTCTCCTGATTCATTTTCAGTCAGAAAAAACACCTGTGAATCCTTAGCGGTGAGACAAAGCAGATGTACCTTTCTTTACTTTGCAGGGGCTGACCACTCCTTATGAACAGATCTGTTGGCATTTTCCCTCTTGTCAATTAGGAAGTTAACTGGTTTGGTAGATTATTTAAACTGCAGGCATAACCCCTTCATAAAAGAAATAAATGTAATGTGTTAGAAGGCAGTGCTGAGACCTAGCTTAGCCTTGTTAGACAGTCTCATCAATGTAATGAATTTGCAGTTTCTGGTTGCTAGGAAATGGCACTTCTGTACATCTGACAGGGAAGAGCACCACAAGCTGCTGTCTAAAATGAGAGACATATTAAGGATAGGTTCATGCCATTCCATTCATTTTCCATTAAAAAGTAAAATTATTTGTACTATCTTGGCCAGTGACAATATTATGAAAATTGCTCTGGAAGTTCCTCCTCGTATTAGTGTTCTGTGTGTTCCATCATTTGATATACAGTGGGTACAGGTTATGTTAATGCCTAAATGCAGTTTGATGGTCATTACAAATAAGAATAGTTGAAACCACAGACTGAGTCATTATCTAATCTAGGTGACACATTGAGACAGCCTCTGACAAGTACTCTATTTTGGCAGTTAAATCAATAATTCTGTAATACTTGATCAATTTGACATAATCAGGGGGCACTTTGCAGAGAAGCTACATAAGCACAAGATAAGGTAGTGGGGGTATTCAATTTTCAGCATTTTGAATAACAAAGTCTAGAATTTCCATAACCAAAGCATTTGTTGTTTTCAGTGTGTACTGACAAAGACAGAGCTTTATGTGACTGTTCTATAGGAATCATCCTAAAGCAAGGATACCCAAACTACAGCCCATGGGCCCAATTAGGCCCCTGCATATCATTAATGCAGCACATGGTGAGCACCCGGGCTCACCGTGGACCACCTCCACCCATCCCCACCGCCTGACGTCAGCAGCGGTGGCGGTGGAGGCAGCAACCGTGCGTTGTACAGGCTGCTCCGAGCAGTGTGTTGCTTGGTCCCATCCCCTCAGCAACCTTTGCTGAAGCCAATCGATGCTTTGGGGAAATTTTCAGAGCCTCCTATGTTTCAAAATTTGCTGTGCTAAGAGAGGTCCCTGGCGTGCTCCAGATGACCTCACCGCAGCATGCCAGGTTTACTCTTCCAGTGCCACAAATTTTGAAACACAGGAGGCTCCAAAAATTTCCCTGAAGCTGCTGAGGGGATGGGACTGAGCAAGAGGCTGCTCGGAGCAGCCCGGACAAAACGTGGTCGCTGCCTTCGTCACCACAAATGCTAGCATCAAAATTGCCAGCAGCGGGAGCAACCCACCTCCGGCACCTGCAGCTGTGTGTTGGGGGCAGGACATGCCCGGTAAAAAAAAGGTTGGGCACCACTGTCCTAAAGGAGGTTTGAGCTGCAACAGGCATTATTAAATTAGCCACTTGTAGACTGGACAATGGAAATAATAGGTGGGTGGGTGGGGAAGAGATCACTCAAGTGGTCCTAGATCAGTGATGGTGAACTTTGGCATTCCAGATGTTCTTGAACTTCAATTCCCAGAAGCCCTGATCAGCAGGAATGCTGACTTGGGCTTCTGGTAATTAAAGTCCAAGAACACCTGGAGTGCCAAGGTTCACTATCACTGTCGTAGATCAAATCAACCCTCGACTCTCTCTTGAAGGTGGGTGGGGGATCTCTGGGTGCCAAATAGCCATTGCCTGACTGCCCTGCCTTAACAGAAGGCCTGTTATATTGGGTGGGAAGCACCAAACTCGCACTTCTGTTTGGAATGTGATGATATAAACCAGTGCCTACTTAAACCTGTTTATGCTTCTTCTTCCTCATGGACTATTGCTTGCTTTTGCAATAGAATGATTCTCTATTAACTTACTCCAGCATTTTTAGTAGGTTTTTATAGTTTTAGTGGCTGCCTGGATGCCAGAAAGCATGAACATAGAAACATGAATGGGAAACCTGAAGTAAGTGTTTTCTTACTTGTTGTGGGCAAAATGCTAATTAACTTGTGAACTGACCAGAGAGTGCACTAAGCACTATGAGGTGGTATATAAGTGTAATTGCTTATGCTTTGCTATGCTATGCTTTAATGTAAAACAAAAGGACTGGTATGTGAAAAATATGAAAATAAAACAGGCAGCCCTTCCCCGCAAAAAAAAAGCCCAAAATGAAAGAAATGTGAAAATGTTGACTGTGCATCCATATTATCACCTGAGTGATTAAATACAAGTTTGTGCTAAGCAAATACTTCATTGCAATATAACTGTGCAATTCATCCTGTAAAATCCTAATGAAACTTTATTTCTTAATAATTTTTTGTTGTTCAGTCGCATAGTTGATTCCGACCCTCTGCGACCCCATGGACCACTGTCCGCTAGGCACTTCTGTTCTCCACCATCCCCCTCAACTCGCTCAGCTCTGTGCCCATTGTGTCTACAATACCATCTAGCCATCTCAATTTCGGCCACCCCCTTCTTCTTTTGCCCTCTACCCTTCCCAGCATCAAGGGTTTCTCGAGCGAATCCTCTCTTCTCTTTGATGTCCAAAGTACTTTAGCTTCATCTTCACTATTTGACCTTCTAAGGAGCAGTCAGGGGTGATTTCTTCTAAGGTTTACCTATTTGTTCTCCTCGCTGTCCAGGGTACTCTCAAAACTCTCCTCCAACACCACATCTCAAAGACATCTATTCTTCTGCGCTCAGCTTTCCTTATGGTCCAGCTCTAAAATCAAAGCAACAAGGAACATTAATTTTTGCAGAACAAATTCAAAGGAATGGACACTAATTGAAATATGTCACAAATATATATAAAACTACAGTACTGCAAATGAAGTTTTATTTATGTTTCAATGATGGTGGAAGCTCTGGTCAGGGTAAAAGTCTAAATGGCCATTCTTTTACTTTTAAATTTGGCAAGTACATATCTATTAGTCAGTTTCATTGAAGTAGTATAAGACTAAGTGATACTTTTTCATGTATAAGTCTTAATTTTACTTGGAACACTAGCAGTAAAAGCATAAAATCAAATTCAGTTCCTGATCCAATCCATAACAGCTTCTATATATCACCATAGGCCTTCAGAGAGGAGGACTTTTTATATTCACAGAAATAACAGAATTGAGACAAATGGAGATGTAATTTGAATTAGCTGTACTTGAGACATCTCCCGTTTCCTGTTTTAATGGCCACATCTGCCAGACTTTTGGCTAATATTACAAATAAATGATCATATTTTAATCACTAAGGATGACAAAAAAGATTGTGGATCCACCCCAGCGGATCCATTGAACCATTTGGGATTTGTCCCAACATTTTGAAATGATAGTAGAAGGAACAATCCCTACTCATCCTTGAGCCATCAAATATAATTTTTATAGACTACAGCTCACTTTTTCAGAAGCAAAACGTAATCGTAATTTATTTCTTGCAGAAGGGAAAGTATTTTATTATTAAGAGTGAGAGTAAAGCAAAGTTCATTACCAACAAGAATAGTTGAATAGGTTTGAATAAACAGGATTAGTGATGGCAATATGCCACACTAACCATAAATGATGGTCTATATGAGAATATCTAAAATTGTGTTGCCTGACTGGATTTACAAAGACAAAGGTGTGTTGATTACCTACAATTACTTTACTAATAGGCTACATATGACATTTTGGGTCAAAGAGTGGGAGGGTGTGTAAAATTCATAAATGCTTGCCTTGTCAGTATATTTACATGTCATTGTTACCTTCATTCACTTTTCTCCCAGGAAATTGGCAACAGACATCTGATGTGCTTAATAGGAGGTATCTGAGTAACAAAAGAAAAAGAGGCAGGCCATAACAAATAGTTGATGAGCTCTGCAATAAAAATATAATTGTTGAGAAAAGGTTAATGTACCATATGTCTTCAAACAGTAGTTCAAGTTATACATTTCAAAATACAAAATATTAGTATTCATAATATTTTAATATTCCTATTCTACTGTAACATGTACTAATGATTGCAAGTGTTTCTAAACTCAACTCTTTCAAGTACCTCTACAAAGTATATGTAGTAATTAGATGTTAAAAGAAATAATCAATTACACAGCATTTACTGAAACTATAATTATACTGTATCATTAATCATGCTGCAAGGTAGCAAAATGTCTGGAACGGCTTTTCTCTATTCAAAGTCCACATGCATTTATGAAGTAGGCACACGTGCCATTTTCCACATAAAATATAGGGCCTAACATACACAGAAAATCAAAGAATCTAGGATTGCAATTTAAGATGTATGGCTAAATGTGATTAAGTCCTATTTTACAGGAACACTGGAGTGTCTAATTAATTGTAACCCACAGTGGGGAAGAGGAGAGTAACTTCTTATACACAGAATACTACACTACAGATTGATCTGAAACTTGTCAATTCATGTAAGAGAGGTCAATTTGACGACGGTCCTTAAGCCTTACTGGTTTTGAATAAGGAGCTTAATCATAGGAGTTTACATTTTGATGAGCAACTACCAGTAATACATGGACTAATCTTGTCTCTCCACCCTCACCCTTGCTGGGATAAATCTTATAGGCAAGTTTCTTTTCACAGTGTGTTTCAGAAAACAATTTGTTCTCTAGATCAGAACATACAGAATCTAGTATGTACAGTCAAACCTCACATAAAGAGTGCCTTGCTCTGAATGTTCGTTTCACTTAACAAACCAAAAACTCACTTAACAAATAAATCAGGGTTCGCAATCCCTCCCACCAGAAGTCACAATTGGTCACTTACAATGGTGTTTCGCTTAAAGAGCAAACTCGCTTAAAGAGCAATCCTGTGGAACACATTATGTTATTTAAGCAAGGTACATGCTGAAGTAAGTCCCCCTACAATTGGTGGGTGTTCTAAGCAAGAATGTTTAAGATCACATTCTGTGTAATGACTGAATACCTCTTGTAAGTGCTATGTGTAGAGGTGCTTCTGGTCCTCTTCAAAGAAAGAGAGGTTGACATAGACGGAATGATGCTTATGGATGCTTCCTTTTTGTGACTCTTGAATACAACTTTACCCCAGGACTACTGTTTAAAATAACAGACAGTTCAATGTTTCTTCACTAACCATATGCCGGAGTTCTTTTTGATCTGTTTATTCTCTGCTTAGTAATAGCCTTATCAGCAAAGAGTTTTAACAGATCTGGGGGCTCATTTGCAGACTTTACTTAGTCCCTGAAGGTAATGCATACAACATCCTTTAAAAGCTGCCACTTTGTGAATAGGTCAGCTTTTCTCTAATTGCCAGCATTGCTGAAAGAGGTAATGTAACCATTTATATTTGCTTACTGCAATGTTTTCTGTTCTTATTACACAGTTTCAGTTACTGTATAGGTGGGTGGATGTAAGCTCAACAATTCTTTTTACTTCATAAAAGTGGAGAAACCTTTTTGAGCCTAGAAGCCAAATTCCAATAAGAGAAGGGACATGGGCATGGGAGGAGAAGAGGACAAAGTAAAGTAAGCAGGGCCAAATTTAATTTTTAAGTTCTTGAATATATAATACAGTATAAGCGTTTTCCATGCTGAGAATCCAAGTGCAACTCATTTTTGTGAATTTCTATCCAGAACCAAGCCCCTTGTTTTCAGTTTATTAAGGTACTTTTGTAACCACATCTTCTGCAGTGCTACAGGAGAGTATATTAACAAGCTGTAAACAAGGCTGCTTTGTTCAGTTTTCTACTCCCCATGTTGCCTGTTAAAACAAACTGAAATTTGAGTTTTTCATGTTGTGTAGCCAATATGATACACATGCACACAAACATCCAGAAAAGGTTTCAAATTAACTAAAAAGTGAATATATGAAGGAGGAACCAGCCAGCTCCTTCGACGAGCTCGGCCTGGAGGAACATGGCCATACTGGTTGGGATTGAGTTTGTGAAGTTTTTGTGTATTGTTTTTGAAGTATTTTTGAAGTGTTTTTATGATGACTTGATATTTTGTAATTGTGACTGGGGATTTTTAAAAAATGTCTCCGAAATGGTTTTTGTGAT
Organism: Furcifer pardalis; assembly: GCA_030440675.1. NCBI lineage: Eukaryota > Metazoa > Chordata > Lepidosauria > Squamata > Chamaeleonidae > Furcifer > Furcifer pardalis. Next base: position 99,749,373 of record CP126891.1, read on the forward strand.
GTGATGTCTTGTAATTGTATATATTGTTTCTTTGTTAGCTGCCTAGAGTCGCTTTGCGAGTGGGGTGGCATACAACAACAATAACAACAAATCCTAATTTTATGTTTCTAGAATGAATCCTAACCATACCTTTGTTTTCATGGTTTACTGAAGACCTCTCGAACACTAGTTGTATTGCCTCTCCACTATTTGACTATATAATTCAACAAGATCTAATACATTATTTTGCTGCAGCCTGGTATTGGAATGTTTTACAACCATTTTCTTTTTGGTAGGTGTCATTTTAAGAGTCCAGTTGGTTATCCAACTGATTTCTTTTTGAGCTGTGTACCCTATACAGCATTCAACCTTTTAAGATTCTGGGTAGGGACCTTGCTCTATTCAGCACTCCTCAATTTGAACAGTCTCTTCCCCTGTGTAATCACCTCTTCCTCTACATTTAATTGGCTCCATGTTTGTCAAGGTGAACTTTTACAATGTCAAACTAATTTCTTGAAATGTGCACAGTTTCTTTGACAGCTCTATAGCCTGTGGAGGTTTGCGTGATTTTCACATCAATAGCTATTTCCCCCCCAGTGAAAGATTGTTGGTTTTACATGGAACTGGATAAATTTTGAACAATGCTGTGAGATAATTTTTGTCTTTATAAAACCAAACAACCCTGGTTTCTTCATATTGGCCACCTGCAGATGAAGAATTAGATTATGGCAAATAATGATATACATGGCTTCAAACCAACAAAGCACTAAAATGTCTATGAAGTTTACATGATTGTAGACATAATTCAGTACAACCACTTGTACTGCGATGTAATAGCACTGCTGGTTCAACTTTTATCAAACACATTCATTAGTGATTTTAACTCTCTGTCAAACAGATTGCTTTGAAAAGGTTTCAGAAACATGAAAATTTTAAAGAAGAAAAGCAATGAATTAGAAAGCTAATATAAACTTGTTTACACCTCTTTCCAGGTGCAAGTTAAATGTTTCTGGTCCCAGTGAGGCTTAGAGAAAGTCCATCATGAAAGCCTCACTTCCTCGTCCTGAGTGTTTTGCTACAAAGGGTCATTTCAACAAACATGAAGAGGCCATTTGCCTCATTTTGTACTATGTTGTCCTAGTACCGGAGTACACAGAATGCTGTTTACTGAATGCTTTTTACTGTTTACTGAAGTAGTACCTATTTATCTACTTGCAATTTTTTGATTTTGAACTGCTAGATTGGCAGGAGCAGGGACAGAGATGGGAGCTCACTCCGTCATTCAGTACTTGGATCTCAAACTCCTGACCTCCCGACCGTCCTGTCATCAAGTTCAGCATCTTAAGCCACTAGAGTCCCTGTAGTATTTTGTACTACATATAGATTAAATGTATGCACTCTTCTAGGTCTCTTGTCTCCAGCACAATCTAATGGCATATTCTCTGGAGTTTAAAGGGAGTGTTAATTAAAATGGAAATTGACTTTTGTTCTTACACTCCAACCCCATATCAATTTGCCAATGGCCACCCATGGCCTAAGGAATGCACTATTATCAGAACAAGTGGTAAGAAGAGATGGGGGCTTGCATAAATAGGCGGGTTGTGGTCAAGGCAGTGGTGGGCAGCAAAAATTTCCGCTACCACACCGTGGCCATAGCCTATGTCATGGGAGGAGCCTACATCATGGGTGGAGCCTACATCATGGGCAATCTAGTCATGCCTGCCATATGGCCATGTATACATCTGCAAACACAGGCAGCACTGGCTCTTTGGCTGTAAATGGAGATGAGCACTGTACCCTAGAGTCAGATATGACTGGCCTTTGAGCAAGGGAGACCTTGAGCCACTTGCAGGGACAAAACCTGATGGGGCAAGGCAAGGAGGTGGTAGTGGCCACCCAATTTTGCTACCCCCCTGCCTGAAAGCCACCCAATTGCACTGCTCCCTGCCCAGAGGCCACCCAATTTTGCTAAACCCCCTCCCAGGAGTGCGAACCTGTTGCTGTCCATCACTGGGTCAAGGGGGCATAGAAGGGAAATAACAGAATTTTCAGATTAAACACAAAAGTAGAAAACACTTGTGAAAATGCATAAGCTAATTTTGTATTCACATTCTCATTCAGAATGTAGGAAAATATATCAGACAAGGGCCATAAATTACAGGAAATAGAGTGGTAATGTATGTACAATTTATAGTTTCAGGAAATATTTGTTTCACCTTTATTTTTTTGCAGTGTGTCCTACTATTTTAATAAAAGTAACCATGGGCTATTTCTGAATTGCTTCAGAATAGAGACAGGTAACAGGGACCCAGAAGCTAAATGGGCTTCACAGTGGGCCTTTTGAACAACCCTCCACATCCTTGGAGGCTCCAAGATTTTGATTTTTTTTAATGCCCCAAATTACCTATCAATCTCTAGGAAGCATAGGGACATTTTTTGTAATGTTGAAGCTGGAAGAATATGGGGAGGCAAGGTATCCTTGGGGCACTTCATAACATTACAAAACATGTGGCTACCAAAGGGTACAAGGTTTTTTTAAATTTATTTTTTTAAAATAAGTAAAAACTTATTTAGTTTAACACTTTTAGTTTAACACTTTTTAGTTAAACTGGTTTTCAGTTAACAAAAGCCCATAATAGCAACCTTTACAGTAAATAATTACTGCATTAAAAGAATTTTTTGAAAAATAAATAAACATGCAAATTAGTATTTTTGATCATATTTTTATCTTCACCTATTAGGTTGCCAGAAAAACTGAAAAATGGTCCTCAGTCCACTGAAATCACCTGTTCCTGCTTTAGAAATAGGCAGGTAACAATATTTTGATAGGTAAAGAAGCCCAATTTTATGCTTGAGTAATTAAATGAAATTTCTTCTATGAGCAGCAAAAGAATTTCTAGGGTTCTTGGGGGGGCAATTTAGAGTTTTTTATGACAGGCACAAATAATTATATAGATGATTTCACAATAATAAATGTTTAAAGGTAAAGCTTTCCCTTGTTCAAAAGCCAGTTGTATCTGGCATCTATGTTTCAAAGCCAAAGAGCCAACGCTGTCTGCTTCTGCAGATGTTTCTGTGGTCATGTGGGAGGCATGACTAGACACCGGAGCACATGGAACTCTCTTTACCTTCCCACCGAAGTGGTCCCTATTTATCTACTTGCAATTTCTTGCTTTCGAGCTGCTAGGTTGGCAGGAGCTGGGACAAAGATGAGCTCATTCTGTCCCAGCTTCCAGTCAGCATCTTAGCCACTTGAGCCATTGCAGTCCCTTATAAATGCTTAGTTTTACTTTAAAAGGGGATACAACTTGTTAAAAGTGGCTGAATATTTTTCTCTGTATGCTTTCTGGGAAAAAACATTGCTCCAGAGTTAGCCATTTAAAACACTGCAGATGCTTTGGTTATATCTGGAGTGTTACTATTCTGTTTCAAGGCTAAAACTCATTTATCATGAACCACAAAATGCTGTTGCCATACAGGTAACAACCCTGTTTTCCATTAACAGAAAAACAGTGGTGAAAGTTTTACTCAACCTCAAGCCCCAGTCCCCTTTCCTTCTGCCATATGTACTTGTAAATATTCTTATTTTAGAAACTGACACAGGGGAGGGGAAGTTCATTTCATAAACCGCATACCACAAATATGAGGTGGAAGAGAATCTATTAAGTTAAACCAGAATGAATATATTGTTGAAGGCCATCTTTTTATCCTTCAGTGTGTGATGGCTGAATGCTTCTTTATGCACTTCTGGCGTGAAGTACCAGAATTCCAGCATAGCAACTGAATAATACATTAATATTCACTTCTCCAAAGTTCATATATATAGTATGTTGGCAACCAAGGTCAACAATTTTTTTTCACAGTATTCCTGTTACAACAACCAAACACTAAAGTTTCAGAATGTGAAATGTCAAGGGGAACTAAAGGAAGCATGTATCATTTTGCTCCAAATGTTGTGTGCCCCTCAAAACAATTTTAAAAGTGACCCCAAATTAACCTCATTTCCTACTCCAGTGTATACAGCAGATATGACATCTCTATTCCTCCTCAATCTGTATTTTCAAATTGCTTAGCATCAATGTCTGAGTACAATGCAGGATGCTAAGACAATGAACATAAGTACGTATCTTAGTACATCTGTTGCTAGCATGTTGACAGCTAGGTTACAAATCAGTAGGCAGAATAAGGGGTTGAGTGGGTACAGGATTACGATGTTCACTGAACCAACACAACATGCCTTCTGGTAGGAAATTGGGAGAGCAGGCAGAAAAAAATGGTTTTAAAGAGGCACCTTGCTGATCAGTAGCTCTTGGAGTAGGCAGGGGGGCTGTGTGTGATGTTTTTTCATGCACAGAAAGGAGTCAATGCTTGCTCTCTAAAGTTTATGGAGTATCCATTCCTTCTGAATTGTATTGATGTCTTGTAAAAACAGTTGGGACCAGAAGATTCATATGTGACAAACACCATTGGACTACCTAGATGAACCAAGGATCTGACTTACTATAACTATTTTCCTGTGCTCCTGTATTTACTTCATAGTAAGCCACACTGAGCTTAATGTGGATTTGGTCAAGATAAAATTGGCTGAAATTCTGTTCCTCAACTTTACATTGAGCAATGAGGATGTTGTCATCAGTTGTGCCTGTGCCATGGCTATTCTGGGGCAATAAAAAGCTTTCTAGAGTATGCACACATGCATACAGACACACAGAGACAATAGATTTTAGAGATACCTAAGAACTCCAGTCATCTTAGGTCAAAAATGGGAGCTACAGAACAAGAGAGGAACTGTTGAAAGCAAGAAAATTGCTGCTTCCAGAAAAAGGACTTCACAGGCAGTGGTGTCGGGGGTGGGGGTGGACCACCCCGAGCAGCACATTTTGGGCTATGGGAGTTCTTGGACTACAATTCCCAGAAGCCCTAGTGGGAGCCTGTGCCAGCAACCACCAGGGGGCGGCAAATTTGGCTTAAGCCCTGGGCAGCTGAAATCCACGCGACGTTACTGTTTGCAGGGCCATAGCCAGGGGAGATGAGGGGCCCCAAAAAACCTTCCTGGGCTAACAGCTGCCACCCCCAACCCAACCCAGGATGGCAATGTTATATGTGTGAGTGTGACATTGTTGCCCCCATAAAAAAATTTGCCCCTCCTGAAAAAAAATTCACCACCACCACCACCACCCAATCTAGAATCTAGCCTTTGTATTGCAGGTACCACATGTGCTTGCAAAATCAGGATTCACCACTATACTATGGGCACCAGACTAGTACATATATGTGTGGCTGCAGGATCAAAATCTTGCAGTACAGATGTTGAAGTCCCAGAGAATATCCTCACAAGAACAATTCATAAATAAGACAAATTCATGCTCAAAAGTGAGTCATAGGCTGTGTTGGTAATGATCCTGCTAAGATTCACAGATTAGAACAAAACAGCAACATTTAAAGCCTTCACAGTTCTTCACAGTTACCTTCTGTGCCATCCCTAGGTTCTTAGGGTGAAGCCATCCTGTCTCCATCAGTCCTTTTGAGCCCAGTCATCCAGCCTTAGGTCTCCTGTGGGCTGGCAGAGACATCTATGTAGACCTTATCAGCCCTGTTTTCATTTTGTCCTTTGTCTTTCCAAGGCTTACCACCATGACCTCTCCTCACCACTACAGTTGAGGTAATTTTCACAAGGCTCAGCCCCTCCTTCCCAAATATTCATCCTCCTCCCAGTGTCACAGCCCTGCCAATCCACCAGTCAAGAAGTACTGCACAAAGTACTGGTATCACCACTAGATGTGTTGCAATTGATCCATGGGCTTCAACAGCAGTTCCAACAAGGTGAGGATTGACAGCTGTGATGAGCTGCAAAACGCGAACACAAGCATGCATATTACCATGAACTCTCTTGACGGGTTTAAAAATAGTCCCTTCCATTCAACTACAATTCAATGCGCATGCTAGGATAGAACTGGTAGGTTTATCTTGTGCAATAAAGCACTCAGATATTGATCACTCAATATTTCTTTACATATGATACTCAGTTCTCGGGGGGGGGGGGGACCACATAAGATTATCCCATTCATCAATCATCCCAGGAGAAAAAAGTATGATGTATGTTAGAGAGAAAAAGAGATTGCTTGATTCCTTGCAGGAATTGCTTACTATTAAAAATAAACCTGACAACAATTAAGCATATTTTTTCTTCCAGGGTACACATATATTTCTTATTTCCAAGTGAATATAATGTTTAAAATAAGTGAAGCAGAAAATAAAATTTGCTAAAATCCATGAAAAACTACAATATAAAATACATGTGGGCAAAATAATATATGGCTAGAATAACATTTTAGGAAAATCTTATCTAATCTAATGGCTGAAGCCTTGCCACACAATTATGCTTGCACAAGGTCAATGACATAGGAGGCAGCAATTTCTCACTGGCAATGAGTCACCATTTGACCTAACTAGTGCATACCAACCAGGCTAGTGCATTTATGAAAATCCAAGTGAACACATAGTAATTAACAGCAAGAAGCCACTGTGAGTAAGATTGTTTGCTTTTAGTGGGTGTAGCTAAACAACATGATTTTTGGGTGATAAGTTTCATGCACCTAGTCAAAATCAATAGTGCTTGACTGATGTTAATTAAGAAGGAGGTCTACAAACTGTTGATTCAACATTAAACATTCTGACCTTATTTATTTATTTATTTATTCATTCATTTATTATTCATATTTATCCACCACCCTCCTCACCGAGGTGACCCAGGGCGGCTCACAAATCACAAAATGGGCATAGAATGACTTAATGGCCATAGAATAATAACTGATGTGATTCTGCTTGTACAACAGGACTGATATCACCAGATTGCCACTAACTAAAGAGTTATTTTTCCATTTCAAGGAGTCTGCAACTTGTATGAAATATACCAAGATACATCCACACAGAAATATTTGATTTGCAATAATCATGATAAGGAATAAACATTCTATTATGTTGTAAACCTATGCATATCTCTTAGATGTGGGTGCTGTCAAAGTTCACGTGCATATTCCTTGATAAATGGATAAAGGATCCTAAAAAAATATTTAAACCACTGACACAGCATCCAATAACATCAACATACAGTTGTACCTTGCTTAAAGAGCATAATGCGTTCCACAGGATTGCTCTTTAAGCGAGTTTGCTCTTTAAGCGAAACACCATTGTAAATGACCAATTGTGGGGGGGGGGGGATTGCGAACCCTGATTTATTTGTTAAGTGAGTTTTTGGTTGGTTATTTTTGTTAAGCAAAGCGAACATTCAGAGAAAATTCTGCTCTTTAATTGAGTTACTCTTTATGCGAAGTTCAACTGTATGTTTTTCACAGCTTTGTAGAGATTATATTTAAATGTTAATAAGTATGAATATGAATTCGGTATAAAACTAAAAATATTACAATGGAATCTTTCCCTTTTCTGCAGCAATTAAATTATTAGCAATGTAACCTTTATGAGGGGGGGACAGTATGTTTCTTTTGTTTTCTGAACACTTTAATCAGACACTTTTTAAAGAAAAAAGAAACAAAACAAAAAAGCCAAGCTATCTACCTGACTCAGTATCCAAGGCAACAAATCTCTAGTTAACGATCCACTAAAGTTCACTGTAGAGATGGTTATTAGTTTTATTAGTTTTTCCAAGTGCTGAAGTAAGAGGCTTTTGTTGCAATTTCTTTTTCCAATTCTATGCGCTACAATCAATGACAGGCAAGGGCAAGATGTGAAGTGTTAAAATATTTTTAATATGGAAAATATTGTTTTAATTTAAAACATTTATCCAGTCTGGCCTGGCTATCCTGCTATGGTAATAGAGTAGACTATACTGCCAACAACTCAATGATGAGTGTCAGCTGGCTGACAACCCTAAGGACTAACAGCCTTGGGCACCAAAGTCCATAGGGAATGGTGTGTGGATTAAATCCCACTTGAATCCATCTTGATGGTGGGTCAGCAGCTTCATCAATACAATACTGGCCTGGGGCTGTGTACCAAAAGGGCTCAGGACCAGAAAGTGACTCACAGAACTGGATCAGTGGTACAGGTGTCATGCTACCATGTAGAAAGCAGATGAAAGGCCACTACATTATATTCTCAAGAGAGTCTTCATTGCTGATCACCTATATTGATGATTGCCTATATTTGGATTCAGCTATGGCAGAAGAAGAAGAATTCAGATGAATGTGTTTAATTTTCCCCCAAAAGAAAAACTATTTTGATCTTTGAATCCTACTAATGATAATTCCCAGAAAACTATGACTGATGCACTTTGGGTTTTTCTGGAAGTTTTAGCCCAAGGAAGTAAATTTTCCAATAGGTATTATAATTGTTTCAGTAGTGGGCATCAGCAGTTTTGTACCAGTTCGCCAGAACTGGTAGCAAAAATTCTGGTCCTGCCCATCCAAGTTTTGAAATAAAGTAGTCCTAATTGGGGTACAACCCAGTGCTTTCACCCTGGCCACACCCACCGTACCACGCTCACAGTGTGGTAGTAAAAATTTTTTGAATCCACCACTGAATTGTTTCCAACTGTTGGAGCACTTCTACTCCAGAAAAAAAGTTTAAACTAGGGATAGCTGCTGCTCTCAGCAGATGAATGCATGCTTTAGCCTAAAGTTGAGGTTTCTCATATTCCCAGACAGGAGTCCCATTAGCACTATTGCTATAAGTACCGTAACATTTTTCCATTCTCATTCTGAAGTTTTGTAAAATACAGGGTTTTTTAAAAATATATAATATCACAGTGGCACAGGAATCCTTCACATTCATTTTGTATCATTGTGCTCTCTTCCTCATTATTGGGCTGTTCGTACAACTTCTTTACAGCCCAAATCTGTGCATACCAGAGATACACAGTAATAGAAATAAACCACAAAGACCATAATTCAGTTTATCTAAGATTCTAGTGTAGCCATGCTTATCATCACTATTTGTCTGCATACCATTGGCAGATGAGGGCACAGATCATTCTGTGCCCTCATCTGCCAGTGATATGCAGCCAAATAGTGATGATATCATTATTCTTAGGAGTTATACTTTTTTGGAACTAGTGCAGCACATGATCATGACTGTGTGTAAACATATTTGAGTGATAGGCTGAAAACCTTTCGAAGCTCTTCAGAAGCACCTCATTTAAATTGAAAGCAATCAATTGGAAATACTTGACAGGGTTCTCTGATAAATACTTACCAGCCCACTGTACCAGGCTATCTTTATTGGTCATGTATTTGCTTTATCCAAGAAGCATTATCTATTCTTTTCTTTTATGCTTTTAAACTGGCCATACAGATATTGAAATGAAAATGCTCCTGAGAATACCCAGCTGAAATTCAGAAACTTCAAACAATATGTCATCGATAAAAAAATGTGGAGGTTTTGCAAAGAAAATGGAATTGTTAACAAGCTAAGTGCTCAAAATAGTCCTCATTATATTCACATCTTTGTCAAGTGAAAACTCTTCTGGATAAGAACAGAAGACGAGGGAAATAACATCAGGCACAAATCTCTGCAGGGCTACATCTGAAATTCCCTATTTCCTTGTGCACTACCACCTTCAGAGAGAAACCAAAGATTTTTCAAAGTGAAAACTGAATGTCATAAGACAGAAGATAACAAACTATAGAGAGGTGGGCAGTTTCTTTGCTGGGCAACCGGTGCTGTCCACCATCTTTCTCCTTATCCATTATTTCTACTGCCCACTCCAGTGTTAACTTGCTTTTCTTCTCTGTTCATCATTGTATTACAACCTGAAATGTCATATTCTACAATAGTCCATGTTATTTTTATGAAAAGAATAAATGGAGAAGTCTGTACAAAGGTATCAACAGTGTGGTCCTATGAGAATAAGATTGGTCCCGACCACGTCATCTTATCCTAAATGTATTTCTGCTAGACAGACAGAGGACACTGTCTCTTTACACAACACAAAGTTTGGAGGTGTGTCAGCATAAGAAACTATGCCAACTATGTTATAATTACATCAGCAGAACATTATGCTATTTTAATAGTAATTCTGATGAACTTTCAGTGGAAGAGGATTAATAGTGGATGGTACATTATCTGAAGAGCACAGGTAATTCCATGCCAGATCAAATTAGCACTTGTGTCATATATGGTTGGCATATGCAAGGAAAAGTTGGAGGAACGTGATAAATATCTGGGGATGTTTGTAAGATAGCCATACTTGTTCTGCACTGTGTATGCTTGTTTTATCTCTCTTTTTTGTTATTTTTCCATGGGAGGAGGGTTTGTATTTTCTGTTGATTTATACCTTTGTTATTTGGTTAATTTACTGTATATTTATTTTTTAAGACTGTTTATTTTGGTAGACTTATTTAAAGTACTGTTTTGTTTGCCTCAGTGGGAGTGTGTGTGGGTGCACCAGGGATGTTGAATTTGTGAGTGTGCCAGTATGCAACCAGGCTGTGTGGGTGTCATTAGTTGGACACGGCTTCAGGAATTGCTCTCTTGTTGCCCTTGGTGTTGAGTTGTGGTTGGCTGCTTTGGTGAGTGGGTGTCTCCTTGTGCACAAAGCAATCAGTGCCTACCTAAGGACCTAGGCTTTTTCTTTCTTTTTGTTTTATTTTGCTACCCAGACCCACATATTGTCTGTTGTGCAGGACAGGAGGGAGTCACTAAACTCCTACTGTTGATTTCTCTTTTCCAACTTTTCATGCTTTGTTGTTTTTTGAATTACTTAGTGGGTGTTTGATGTGATTTTCATTTCATTTTGTTCTGTACGTAGTATAGAGGGTGGTAATCTTGGATACAGGAGTGTCTTAAGAGACTGCATCAGCCCAAGGACATTGTTCTGTCCCACCTGCGCAGATCAGAGGGGCTCCCTAAGGGTTCCATCTGCTAGAGAGGCTAGTCCATATCTGCTCCGGCCCTGTTGAACCTCTTACCAATCGAGTTGTGCCTCCAGACAGTTATTGACTTTTAGGAAAGGACTAGAAACATGGCTAACTTGCCAAGTGTGGGATGCTGCCGGTGTGGCAGTGCCTCCCCCCCTCCCGATTAATTGATATAAGAGCCATCGAGAGTGGGGTTTTTTAGCTTCCTTACCCTAGTTCTAGCTAGCTTTAATGGGGAACTGGAGGTAGAAGACTTTTTAAGGACTTTTTAAGGTTTTAGTGATTTTAACCTGATACTTTTTATGATTATTTCTATGGGGTTGTTTTTATGTTGGGTTTGTAATATGTGTTGTAAGCCGCCCAGAGTCACCCCAGCGAATGTGGCAGCGATACACATCTAATAAATAAATAAATAAAATCTTTCTGTGGCCTTTGGTAATATTATACAGTGGAAAGTTCCAAAGGCTTTAATTTTGTATTGTGATGTGGAGATGTAAGTGAAATTCCACTTATTACCTGCTTGGGTTCTTAGTGGAGCCACAACCAATGCTTCATCAGATAGCTGCAGTAGTAGATATAAAAATACCAGCCCACTCTTTGTCACTGCTAATGGCGCATCCACCTCTGGCCACATGCAAAGTAGGATGTATCTTCTTCTCAGAGTCTCCCAGGACAAGTCTAGAAAGCAATAAAAGAAAGTTCATTCATGTGTGCAGAAGAATAAGACTGGATCATGCATGTGTGCTATGTTTGTGTAGTAGGATCAGACCAGTGATGGGATGTAACAGGTTCTTACCAGTTTGCCAGAACCAGTAGTAACTTTTCCCAGTGTCCTGGAGAACCGGTAGCAACTTTTGGGGGGAACCCAAAAGTTCGGGGCTTACCTTTTCATTGGTTCGCCCACTACACATGCGCGCCAAGCACTTGGTGTGCATGCATGCCTCCAGTGCTTGGTGCATATGCACGGCCTCCTTGCTGTCCTCCCAAGCGGGGAGGAGGAAGATAAGATGCTACCCTAAAGCTCCCTCTAGCCTGCTCCCCAGGGTAAGTGACTCACCTTTGCATGTGGTGTGTCTGTGTGTATTTAATATCTTTACCTATATTGACGTACTATCACAGTTCCTAAAAAGCCCTGGCAGCCTGGCTTGGGGTTTTTAAGCAAAGTCTTGGAGTTACCTCATCAATAAGCTACACCTGTGCTGTTCCAATTGCTGTTCCAATTGGAGAACCCTTAAGGAGGTACAGCTGTATTACATTTACACTAAGGTATATTATCCTAGAGAACTGGTACAATGACCATATCCATCTTGCAACATGGTGCTGCCCTGGCACTTGTACTAACAGGTGACAGGTTTGTGCTTGGGGGTGGAGGGTGGGGTGGGTGTATTTTAATGTAATTTTTATTTTATTTTATTTTATTTTATTTTATTTATTTACGGGTTTGTGTTGTGGGTGGGTGGGTGGGTTGAGCTGTGTGTGTGTGTGCTTATTTTTATTTTATTTTATTTTATTATTTATTATTATTTTTCTTTGGCCCTGCCCATGATGTCATGACACTGTGATGACATTATGGTGGAGTAGTAAAAATTTTGACATCCCACCACTGGATCGGACATAGGCTTTTCTTGTTGACCCTTTCTGTGTAACTTGTTTCAGTGAAAGGGAATAGCCTGTGATGATATTTAGGTTTGACTAGGTTATGACAAGCAATGGAAGTGGCCAAAATGAAGGGAAAGGAAGCAAAGATAGGGCTCTGAATGATCCCTGCTGATCAGATTCCCTCCCTTTTAACCATATCTGAAGTTACCCAGCATCTTCTTTTTCATCCCAAAGGATTATGATATAAACTAGTGCTTACATCGGAACAATGACAATATTATTTTCTTACTCATCTGTACTAGGGCCTGACGATGACGACGACGACGATGATGATGATGATGGTGATGGTGATGGTGATGGTGATGATGATGATGTAAACTAGTGTCTTCTAGGTCTGATGATGGTTTTTCTATCTCATGTATCACTGCCTACTTTTGGTGTAATTACTTAATCCCCCCCCCCGTTTATTTGTTTTTTTGGAGTAGATTAAAATACTTCTGCTGAGCTTCCTATGCGTCAAAAACATGAACATGGGGAGCCTGAAATGAATGACCTGACAGAGTCTTTCTTTTTCATGTTAAGTAAAAAAACACAGTGCCTGAAAATCATCAAAAATGAAAAAAAGCACTTGCAAAAGAGCCCAAAACAAAAGAAAAACAAAAATGTTCATTGTGTATATCCCTAGCAATGGCTCTGCTACCTTCCCCATCTTCACATCACAACTACAATAGATTGAATTCCTTCCCTACGAATTTAAAGCTAGGTCACAAATTAAGGCAAAGATATATTTTCTCTTTTTGCAATGTTACTTCTCCAGGCATGCAAATCTGTCAGCTCTATGTTCTTTTTACAACAAAACAAATAAACAAAGCTGTTCTACCAAGTGATCAGTTGCAAAACAAAGGCCAGATTATTTGCCAAATGCAGATTGAGGCAAATTCATGTTAGCATTAGGAGTGTGAGGGAAAAAATCAGCAAACAATGATGGTATTTGTACATTACTAAATAAAATATGGGATGGTTCAAGATGTGCTCAGTCATGTTCAGATCAGTTTGAGTGTATGTACAATACACAGAGATTGTTCCAGGAGTTTTGGAACAGGATTTTTAAAGTGTTGAAATGTCAAAAAAAAAAAAAAAACACCTCCTTGTTGCCAGGGTTTTTCAGTGAAAAAACCAAAGTATAGTTGAAGCAAAAGCAAGAAGAGCCAAAAGAGAGGAGGTTAATACAGTGGTGGGTTCCCAAAATTTTTTACTTCCACACTGTGGGCATGGTATGGTGGGCGTGGCCAGGGGAAGCCCTGCATTGCACCTGAATTAGGACTACTTTATTTCAAAACTTGGATGGGCAGGGTCAGCCGGAATTTTTGCTACTGGTTCTGGCGAACTGGTGCAACCCTGCTGATGCCCACCACTGGGTTAATAGCTCAAGCCCTGAGGGAAGCTAAAATCCTCCCCTGGTGACCCCAAGCCACTAAGAATCAGATATATCCCCTCTCCATAGGCAGTCATTTCGTATTTAGGCATGGAAAGTGATAGGCCTGGTACCCAGCTGTTTAAGAAGCTGTTTGCCAATATCTTGCCCCAGAGATAATTTTTGCTTCTGTTATTGTCTAGGAATCTATTGCTGCCATTCTTGTTATGTAATAGGTGGTGCCATAAAGTTGAGCAATATGCTGTATTGCTCGTTTTGATTGGATCAGGGTTTGATATCTTTCGCAACTGAATTTTATTTGTTGTGTTTACTACCCAGAGTGACAGTTAAGTCAGATGGGAAATATAAAAATGAAATTAATTAATTAATGTAATCAATCAGTCTTCCAACAAAGTATATTGTATTTGCTGGTGTATAAGGCCTACTCCTACTCCCCCCTTAAAATACACTGGAAAAATGGAGTACATTTTGTATATAGTGGCCTACAGTGGGCTATTTTGGTAATAACTGGGTGTGTCTTATACTCCAATGTATCTTATACAGTGGTGGGATGTGAAAATTTTTACTACCTCCACCATGATGTCATCACAGTATGGGTGGAGCTAACACCATGACATCATGATGTCGTGGGCGAGGCCAAAGAAAAAAATTTAAAATACAAAATAATAAAAAAAATAAAAGTAAGGACAGACACAGACACAGACACACACACAGACACACACACACACACACACACCTCAACCCACCCACCCACCCACAACACAAACTCCAAGACTTTGCTTAAAAACCCCAAGCTAGGCCGCCAGGCCTTTTTAGGAACTGTGGTAGTACGTCAATATAGGTAAAGGTATTAAATACACATTAAAATACACACAGACACACCATATCCAAAGGTGAGTCACTTACCCTGGGGAGCTTCAGGCTATAGGGAGCTTCAGGCTAGCAGCTTCTCTTCCTCCTTCCCGCTTGGGAGGACAGCAAAGAGGCCGTGCATACGCGCCAAGCTCTGTTGGCGCGCATGCACAGTGGGGGAACCAGTGAAAAGGTAAGCTCCGAAGGTGGTTCCCCCCCCAAAAAAAAAAAAGCTGCTACCGGTTCTCCCGGGCACTGGGAAAAGTTACTAGCGGTTCTGGCGAACTGGTGTGAACCTGTTACATCATCACTGATCTTATACACCGACAAATATGGTGTATTTCTAATTCTTCTCTTCTTCTTTAATTGTATGCTCATTTGTTTGGGTAAGGCCGTCACTGCAAAAAAAAAAAAAAACCAGAAGACTTTTCTCCTCCTTGTCTGCTTGTAGCTTTCCCCCTCCATGGTATGGGTCAGCCTCTCACAGTAATTCCTACATTTTATTCCTACAATTGCCTGTGTATGCTTCAGACTTGATAGGTGACATTCACACAGCACTCTGATTAGTAGGCAGTGAGTTGGCACATATAGGCAAGACAGACTAAAGGCTAGCCTAGTTACATGGGATTATGCGTTCAGTCCATCTTCCTTGGAGGCTGCCTGCAGTTTACTGTATATACTCGAGTATAAGCCTAGTTTTCCGGTCCTAAAAATGAGGTCAAAAAAGTGGACTCAGCTTATACTTGGGTCACTGAGTGCAATGGAAAAAGGTGGTGGTGACTAATAGCCTTCACCATCCACTTCTCCCGTCCTGTCATCAGCGCATCTCATTTGGGATGGAGAAAATTCCTTTCTGCTGCATCTTATTTTCATGTACCATATTTTGATTATTGAAACTCACTAAGCAGCTGCTGCATTTGCCATACTCGGCTTATATTCGGGTCAATCTATTTACCTGGTGTCTCAGGTCAAAATTAGATACCTTGGCTTATATTCAGGTCAGCTTATACTCGAGTACAGTAATACCTCGGATAATGTTTACTTTGGATAATGCTAAAATCGCATAACGTTAAGTAATCTGGGGAGGAGAATTGGATCGAATAACGTTAAGGTCCTATGGGATGGATAGCAACCACTAAAGGCTGTGCGGTTACAATGTATCTCTATAAAGCTTTAACGTTATCCGATCCATCCCATAGGATTTTAACATGCATCGGATAACACTAAAAATCGGATAACACCAAGACTTGTGGAACCAAGTCTTAGCATTATCTGAGGTATTACTGTATATAGAGTACTTCCTCTGTAGTATGGGAATGTCTTGCCTTTGCCACAATGTATATGGCAAATATTCCAATACAAATCAGACTGTACGATAGTCATATACTCACTTAGAATTAACAGTGTTTTATAGGAATGTGCTAGGATAAAACCTTTCTATTCTTTACATTTTTAAAAAGTCTTTTTAGTCCTTTCTTGGTTTTGGATTCTTTCAGTTAAAGTTCATTTCAGTAAATTCAATCCTGAGAGGGACCAAGGTTGACTCAAGGTTCTATCCTTCTGAGGTTGGTTAAATGAGTACCCAGCATATTGGAAGCAAAATGCTCATTACTTGTAAACTGCCCAGGGAGTGCACTAAGTGCAAGGGGGTGGTTTATAAGTGTAATTGCTATTGGTATTCTCCAAAGACTGTGCTGTTTCTAGCTACAAAATCACCTCTTCCACTAGTGAGGCCCACAGAGTGCTATTGAGTAATTGGCTAATGTTCTGCTGAATAGTGTATGCCCTTCAGATATTGTCTTTCAAATATCTTTTGGGTTTACTGATCTGCAACAAAGATTTATCTGTACTCTTGTGTAAAACAAACATCCTTGGTCCACAGCATTAAGCTTTCACATTGATGCCAAGACTAGAGTGGTATGTTTCAGTAACAAAAACTATACCTCTGCCATTTTAGTGAACAAACAAAAGAATGATTTGAAATGAAGTGAAGTGTTCCATGCCGCTGGTATCTGACACATCCTTTCCTCTGATGATACAAAGCAGCTTCTAATATTAGAATTCAGGTTAGAACCAGATCTCTCATAAATTGGAAAGGTTATATCATAAAATAAATTCACAAATTGTAACACACATTCCTTTTTTTAGATGAAAGGAGGTCTACTCTTTGAACAATGCTCAGGATGCTCTAAGGATTTAAAGTATTTTCTTCCTCAATCTTTTCTGGCATTCTCAAAGGTTGCTTTTGTATCATCCCTCTCAGATCACAACAGGTTCACAAACAGAATCTTAATTATTGGTTTAGTTATTAGATACAACTGTAAAAGACCTGTTACCAATATGAAATTGCAGGCACATAAGGTGATAAATCAGATCAGCTCAAGATTACTGTATTATTATTTTTAATGAATACCTGCAGTAACAGAAGCTTTAAGAAGGAAACAATGATAATTTGTAATAAGCGCTACAATGTAAATTGAAAAGTTCAACACATTGCTAAATATGGACCACCAATGTGTTGTTTGTATTCTCACAAGCATTAATACTAACAAGTTCATCTGAAAAATGGGTTGGATACTGAACCTGCCTTCCATAGACTAAAGGGCTCACTTATATTAAGAAGCATCAATCCAATATTCAGATATTCCCACCTCTTCATCACTATAACCTTCCCTGTGACAGCATTCTACAGGCTTTTAATAAATTTTTCAGTGGGCTGAAGGGAAGCCTGCTTCTCCCAGACTACTTGCACATGTCTAAATTTGGATCTTACAATTTTAAACTGGCACAACATGTATAATGTCCCATACTGTGAGAAGGCAGTAGATCAGGGTTTCTCAACATTGGGTACCCAGGTGTTCTTGGATTTAATTACCAGAAGCCCAAGTTAGTACAATGGCTGATCAGGACTTCTGGGAATTGAAGTCCAAAAACTTCTGGAGGCTCAAGGTTGAGATACCTTGCAGTAGAATTGAAGCCCCCAAACATTTATATTAAGCATACATTAAAATCAATTAGACCATCTTACTGTCATGACAACTTTGTCCTTTACCCCCACGTTGCTTCTTTTTTTAAAAAAAAAAAAGGTACATTGTAGAAAAACTATCTGATCATGCATGTAAACCATACACCTTATCACAGCAAATTGGATCAACATTATTTTTTTAAGTTGCATATCTACTTAGTTTTCTCCTTATAGGAGAAATAAAATCAACCACTTAATAATCATTAAGTGTCTCATTTGTTGAAGGCACAGTCTTCTTTTGTGTCCTAATCAAGCCATGGAGTGCCAAAAAATGAAGCCACTTTCTTGGCTTTGTCATTGGCCAAATTTAAGTCCTCATCAATGCATGTTTCTGGCAGTAATCTGCAGACCAGTAAATGATTCTGTATCTCTCCACATTCACAGTGTGTTGTTGTCCTCCAGCAGCCCCCACTTGAGCATGTTGGTCTTGCATTTAGAGACTCCAACCCTCAACCTATTCAGGATCCTCCAAGTGACACAGGGTATGTTAAGTTCTTCATCTATATCCTCCTTTAATGTTGTTCCTTGTCCAGTTAGCTCCCTCCATCCAATTAAACCTTTGCCTCTCAGTTTCGAAGGTGGAAAGCATACATTGAGTCTTGCTTGGCTTAGGCTTCAAATGGTCGATGTTGTAATACTGTCTTAATTCATCAATTGCTCCAGAAAGTTTGCCAGCTACCCAGTGATGGGATGACATTTTTTTTACTACCACGCTATGATGTCACGGACGTCATGGACATGACCAATGTCATGATGTCATGATGTCATGGGTGGAGCTGATGTCATGACATTGTGGGCGGGGCCTTAAAATAAAAAAAATAGTTAAAAATAAAATAAAATAAAATAAATACACACACACACACCTCAAACCACCCACCCACCCACAACACAAACCCATAAATAAATTAAAGAAATAAAATAAATAAAGAAGTAAAATAAAAATTAAATAAAAATACACCTACCCACCCAAACACCCCCCACCCACCCCCAAACACAAACCCCTTACTTACCCCTGGGAGGGCTCAGCGGTGGCGGACAGCCCAGGCAGGCCAGGCCTCAACTGGCCTGTGGGGGTTCGGCAGTCCCGGGGAGGTGCCCTCCTCTGAGGGCTGGTGCCGCCTGCCCAGGCTGCCATCGCCACCACTGCCGCTGCTGCAGTTGCCGCCGCCGCCATCGTTGTCACTGCCGCCGCCACAATTGCCATTGCCGTTGCCACCGCCATTGCCATCGCTGCCATTACCACCACTGCCATCACCGAGGGCCGCCATCACTGCCACCACTGCTGCCACTGGAGCCGCTCCAAAAAGGTGTGGCTCTGGCTAAAAGAGGCAGGGAATGGCTGCGTCTTACTGCACATGCACAGAAACTCAATCTGACACATGTGCAATCCGTCAGATTGCGTTTCTGCGCATGCGCAGTAAATTGGAGCCATTTTGGCTCCAATTTTTAAAAAAAAAAAAAATCTTTCGGTAAGGCGTCGGGAACCAGACACCTCAAAAGTGGACTACTCTCCTGGAGAACCCTCCAGGATTGTTCCTACCAGTTCCAGAGAACCGGATGGAACCGGGGTCATCCCATCACTGCAGCTACCTCATCAAACTTTGATTCTGAAAGAAGCTGCCAAATTCCCTAGTAAACTTATTATCTTTGGTAAAATTATTTATTTTATGGAACAGAATCCTATGATTGACAATATCATAATTAATTGGTACACAATCAATCAATAAATCAATAATTATTTGCCATTAGGTCTATTCTGTGCTGACTTTGCTAGGTTTTTTATATTTTCTAAATATAAAGTACGTACTCAAAATTGGTTTACTTGTCCCACCTTTTGGCACCATTCTGGTCACTCATGCCCACAAAGGTGGAAGACCATATAACCTCATAAATCACATATGTTACAGATGATCTTAGTAGGCACAGTGGGGATTCAAACTCCTGGCTCCTGGTTTAGTAGCCAGGCACTCCGATTCCACTATAATATCTCATGTTACATAATTACTGAGTCTATATTGCATGATTCAAGTTCAAGATGGAAATCCATCTTCCTCTCTACTCAGCCATTGATATTTCTGTGTCCTACTCCCATTTAACTTAAAAAGAGCTAGTATCTATTTTTACAGCCTCTTTCGGGAGAAAGAAGTGAAATCTTACAGCTGTGATATTTTTAAATACATGTATTAACAGAAAATTAGAAAGAACATTTCTCTTCAAAATAATTTGCAACATTTATTTTTAAAAACTTACTATTGCCCAGGCCTTAGAATTTAAAATTTGAATGTATATGAGTATCATTGTTGTGTATTTACAGTTAGGGCTTTGGCTTAGGACCTTGGAGATCTCAGTTCAAATTCCTTATCAACTGTGGAAACTGATTGGAGGATGGCACAGGTAAAACTACTCTTTGAACATCTCACATACTGTATCTTGAAAAACCATATTAGGATCACCATATGTAAAAAGCAACATGGCAAAAGATAACAGCAGAAGGATAACAACTGCTTGAGAACCCAATGTGTCCAGAAGCATCAATTTATAACTGTCATTGCAAGAATAAAACCTTGAGGATTATTCTCAGTGCAAAAGCTCAATTTCAAGATACTTGCTGGGAAAATGCTAAAGGAAATTGTGTCCTTCTGTAGCATATATGCCATGCTTCCCTAGAAGAGCCATTTCAATACATCTTGTTACTTGAGATAGAACATCAAACCCTATGCCCCCACCCAGAGGCGTAGCTACCGCCGTATCAGCCGTATCAATTATACGGGCCCCGGGCTACGGGGGCCCCCAATGGCAAAAAATAAAATTAAAAATAAAAAAGAGCAAAAATGTACTGCGCATGCGCAGAAACTCAATCTGATGCATTGCGCATGCGTCAGATTGAGTTTCTGCGCATGCACACTTTATTGGAGCCATTTTTGGCTCCAATTAAAAAAAAAAGCCGGAGTCGGAGCCTGGAGCGCGCCTGGAGCTGACCTGCCGCGCGTGCCTGGAGCTGACCTGTCACCTGCCGCCTGCGGGACGGGGCCGCGAGCTGGTCCTGCAGCGCTGGACTCTCACCCCAGCGTCGAGGTGGAGAGCGCCGCCCAGGCTGGCGCAGCCAGGGAGCCCCCGCGGCGACCGGGGGGAGGGCCTCGGGGCTGCCTCGCTGCACCCGCTCGCCTTCCACAGCCGCCCCTTGCCTTCGCCATGCGCGGCAAGGGAGCGATCGTGCGATGGCAGTGGCAGCGGCGCGGCGGTGACAGCAGAGGCGGAGGAAGAAGAGGCCCCAGGATTAAGGTAAGTGAGGTTTTTGTGTTTCGGGTGGGTGGGTGGGTGGGTTGAGGTGTGTGTGGTTTTTTTTTTTTTTTTACATTTTAATTCTATTTTATTTATTTTATTTTTATTTATTTTATTTTTATTTTGGCCCCGCCCATGACATCATGACGTTGGCTCCCCCCACGACGTCATGATGTCATGACGTTAGCTCCGCCCCGCATATAAAGGGCCCCCAAACAATTTTTATACGGGGCCCCGCCAAGGTAAGCTACGCTTCTGCCCCCACCCCACCCCAGTCAAGCTGTATAACACTGGAGGTTAATCAAATTATTGTGGCATGTAGGGCAGCAAATCAACCCAACAACACCTTGCAGTAAAAATGTAATGAGCTGGATGTAGCATGTTTAGGTCACCTCTTAACCTAGGAAGTTTCTGGCAAAATAGGTGGTTCTCAATCTTACTGTGCTAATCACTGGTGAAATAATTCAGCAATTAAAGTATTTTACTCAAAACACATAACTTAATTTCCGATGGTGCATTTCATTATGCCTATTTGCATTATTCAGAAGGCATTGTTTCACAAAGGATTGTAACACATAGTGACTAATGCATCAGCCAGTGACGCACACATTTCTCAGTTGAGTTTCATTACTTAGGATGTCAGCCATTTTTAGACCAAACTCTACCTCCACCCACATAGCCCTGTCACTACATTGTTGTTTCTTACAGAGCATATGTGATAACTTAGAGAAAGACATCCTAAATTTGGATGCTACCATTATGTATAAAATCAATGTTGAAAGTCTTCACTGACATTTGTCTTTAAATACTTTCTAAGAGCCCTGGTGGCACAGTAGTTAAACTGCTGTACTGCAACCAAAAGGTTGTGAGTTTGATCCTGACCAAAACTCATGGTTGACTCAGCCTTCCAGCCTTCTGAGGTTGGTAAAATGCTAATTAACTTGTGAACTACCCAGAGAGTGCACTAAGCACTATAAGGAAGTATATAAGTGTGATTGCTTTGCTTTAAGATTTGTTGGTTAACCAACTTCAGCATTTTGAAACAAAATTATCTTGGGTCAAAGCAACAAATAGTACCATGCTTGCCACTGAAAGGTCCTGTAAACATCCTTTGCCCTTTCCCTAGTCCAGGTCAATAAGGACTACACATACAAAGAGGATATGAAATGTGGGAAGGCAAGAATGCAATCAAATAAAATCCGAGAGGAAGGCACAGGTGATAAGAAAACACACACACACACACACACACACACACACACACACACACACACACACACACACACACACACACACACACACACACACACACACACACACACACACACACACACACAAGAGAACAGATAGGGCTTTGCCCTGTACCAGTTTGAAAACAATCCAAGCCAATCTACATCCCTTCACTTCCTTTTTTTCAGTATATATTTTGACATTTGTTTGTTTTCCTGCCTGCCTGCCTCTGTGTCTGAGAGTGTTGGAAGTGGCCACCATTGGCTACTCTGCTTTCTGCCCCATTAATGGTAATAGCTACCACTTATATATAATAAACAAATATCTACTCAAATGTCACCTCAAACTACACGAGATTCTCTGTGCATGTGTGCCTGATAGCTCTGAGTGGTTTTTTAAAAAAAGAATTGCAGTTGATGTACTTCAGTCTCTATGAGTTGCATTAAATTAACCCTGTGTGGTTTTTAAAAAATAATATCAGCCCCATCCCCAATGGCTTGTACGGAGCTATACATTTTCAGCTAGGTCTGGCAGTATGAAATATTTAAGCAATTTGATTGCCTCCAATACCACACCAAGAATTTTGAAAACAGCAAGGGAAAAGAAAGGAGTACGTAGAATGTTTTGGCTGCAACATCCTTGTTGGAAAACACCAAACAAAGCAAATAAAGTCATTCTTTATTAATGGACAGGGAAAATAAACTGGCTGGGAAAAGGCTTTCTTATTCAGTCAAACAGTAGGAGTTTGTGGGGGAAGGGGTCCCTTCTTTTCAAAAACTGAAAATAATTCTTCCTGGCCTATGACATGCCTCCCTGGGCCATTTTTGATGCAATGTGTTATCTGTAAATCTAGTTGTCATCCATAAAGGCAAGTGGTGGAATCAAATACGTGGGGGGTTGTTTTGTTTGTAAACATGCCATATTAACATGCCAGCTTTCCCTTTCATTTGAAAATCATTTGTGTGAGATGTTGATGAATACAAATGAAGTTGTCATAAGCTACAGATAAATTTAGTTTTACCAATGCATCTGTACCTTTAAAGTAGTAAACCTTGCAAGTTTCTATACAGTACTTTCATTTTCTTAGGAACTTGAACTGAAAATACCTTATGTACATATTATCAGCATGCTAAAGAACTCCAAGCTTCAAAGGAGTTGTTTTATATAGGAAATCTGTTGACATTAGCTGATCCAGAATGAGCACCTTGGATTAGTTCTGAGATCTAGAACTTGACAAGACATAAACATTCTTTCCCTCAGACTTCCTTTTGAATGGCTGAAGAGATTCTAGACTTAATCTGTTTTCCTATAAACTTGTTTCCTCCCATGTTATCAATAAATTATCAATAAATCCAGTAGTAAGCCACATCTAAAGGAGCTCCATTGAACTAATGGAACGTACAGAGTGGTTGACTTACACTTAAGTGACTTACACTTAATCTTTCCCATAAACACACCAATTATCATGAAATGGGTTTTACCGGTAGGTAGTAATAACACTTTTAAAAAGATGAAGTGGATTAAATAGATTCAGCACTCTTTGGACCAGAGAGTAAATGTTGGTCAAGTTTGTTAACCTCTTTTCCTGTTTAAGGGCAGAAACATATTACTTTTTTGGCTTCTAATGAGCAATCCCACCCATTACATTTTAAAACTGATTTCCTGAGCTCTGGATGACTATGCTGACTGTTGCATTTTTTTTTTCATTCGAAAGCAGCAGGGGAGAAAGCAGACATAATGTAACATGAGAGGTTGTTTTGCAGAACACATGTTCTCATTTTGGCAAAGCAAAACTGCCATATACATCAAAACACAAATTTTGGTTGAACCAAGGAAAGTACACGTGCCTGTGAAACGTATTGTGTGTTGAAATACAATCGTTATGTAATTTTGTTAGAGGGAGACAGGATAGAAACATTCACGCAGTTGTATTGAGTCATAAGTTGATGTTCTCTTTGTCATTCTCATTCTTCTCTAACAGAAAAAAAAGAGATGATCTAGAATTGGCAAAACTGATATTCATTGAATGCTCTTCTATAAGAACTAGGTCATTGCTGTGGACAGACAGATGTCTTGACTCAATGGAAGACATGTGAATTTTTCAGGAAATGAACAAAAAAAAGGCAAGCCATAGCAGATGGAGAATGATATGCCTGTCTTTAATAAAGGCTCTTAGCTCTTCAGGCAAAAGAAATCAATGACTTTTTATACAGTCAGACAGGAATATAGAGCTCAAAGCAAGTGCAAAATGAATTATTATATGGCTGAAAAGCAGTTAAGAAGCTTGACTATGATGAGTCTTCTTGCATCCCTTGTATGTCACTCAAGAAGATTAGACAGCAGATGGGACCTGGCCTTTTTTTTTTTTTTTGCTTTAAAGTCAGCCTGCTGAGCTTTCACCATTTCCCCCCCTGACTGAATGTCAGAAATGGACACTAACATGCTTGGGGAGCAGTGTTACAGTTTTTGCATCATACAAAAAAAAAACCCTCTCATTTATTTTACTCCCGGATTGGATGTCACAAGAACAAGACAGAAATACATTAGGCACACACAAAAAGTTATGTCAGTAAAAAAAGAAATCAGCAAGTAGAGTCATGGAGCTGCCCAGGGAGTTCAATTTGACAATTTGGTTTCAGTGCAGTTCAGTCATACTATATTTTATTTGTCAACAGCACTATCCTTTGGAAAGTCACAAATTTTGTCCTATTGTACTATGAGGATTATTTATCAGTTCAAAGAAAATTAATCTTCTTTTGTTCTTCTTTCTTCTAAAGGTTTTCAGCAATGCTAGAGGGGGTCCTGGCTCACTGCTAATATTATTAATAACTGCTTTCTTTTTCACAATCCCATCTAAAGGCATAGGTTGACTCCTGTATGTCTCTGCAGACATGTGTCATAAACAGATGATGACAAGAGGGCATATACTTCAAAGTAATCCAAGCTACTTCGGGGAATTATTTCTTCTTCAAAGTTACAAACAAAATAGGAGAAATGTAAAGGGGAAATGGAAGCTTTAAAAATGCAAGTAGAAGACATATTTTATATGGGGAATTGTTTTAAATGTTTTAATGATGATTTTTATGAATGCCTTCTAGCATCCTGTAACTATGTTGTCTAGGGCATTACTATTATAAAAGAAAATTGGGCTATAAATGTGTCAGGTTTTTTTTTTAAATTCTGCAATGCCTGTATTGTATAAATCAGGGATTCTCAACCTACAGCTCAAGGGCAGGATGTGGCCTGTGACACCATTTCATGTGCCCCACCACACCCGGAAGTGCCATGTGTGACAAGCAGGGTAAAATGGCCATCCAGCCCCCAAAGCTATCTGAGGGAGAATGAGCCGGCCCTCAGCTTGAAAAGGTTGAGAACCCCCAGTATAAATGTTATATATTGCTGCAGAGACAACTAATCTGAGTTGTGGCTGCTAGAACAGGGCAACATCTTCTAGCCAAATGCAGGTGTTAGCCATCACTGTAGGAAATGAGGATAACATTCCCACCTGCATGGGTCCAAATTTCTGTATCCCAAAACATCTGATTGTTTTTTAATAACCAATCAAAAATTGCAGGATGCTGCCTGAGTCGATAACAAGATTCAAAGCAGCCTCTTTCTGCCACAATGAGAAGCTGTTGTTTTAAATATAATACATTAAATATATCCTCAATTGACCAGACTATCAAGGGATGAATTCCTGCTGGTCACAATTCACTTTCCATTCCTTTCACTGCCACGCTCTTCTCCAGGTTCAACCAAAACTGCAAGTGTCAGTAGTTCTTTTACTTTGTCATCTACTACTACCACCACCATCACCACCACCACCACCACCACCTCTTCCTCTCCCTCCTCCGTGTCTAGGCCAGATGAATCTGTGAAATGAAGCCACCTTTTGGTGAATTCATTCCACAGTTCCTTTCGCCTGACCTAGTGTGAGAAAGATTAGCCCCGCCCAAGCTTACTGTTGCCAGGGGTACACCTAATTTTTGTTCAAAAATATTGTACCCCATGGAAACTTACTGGGGAAGTAGAACTGGTAAGAACTATTCTTAAATAACTTATGTATTTTGAAAGCCTTATTAGAGTTGCTATAGGTCAGTTCCAACTTGAAGGTAAATAATAACTAAAATCAGCAGTCACTCAAATAATTCACCATTTTACATATCAATTAGAGGTATATTATAAAGATAACACCATATCACCTTTGATTATTTCATTCAGTACAGTTAATGTCAACTATTTTCTTCTGACTAAATTTCTGCTTCTGTATTTACTAATGTAACGCCCCTGTGACCGGCCCGGTGAAGGGGGAAACGGATGACAGCTGTGAGGCCCCTGGCAGCTTTAAGATCATGCGGCCGCCAGCCACACCGGACATTTCTCGGGCCAGTCCGGTGGAGGAGGGAACAGGCAACAGCTTGGCCTGGAGTGGCTGCATGGGAGAGCTGCCGTCACCACCGCCTCCCATTGCCTCCCATTGCCTCCCACCGGGTTGCCTCGTTTGTTGCCAGGGCAATGTGAACCCAAGTCTGGACTGTCCCCAGGAAATTGAGGAGGCGGCACTGTGAGCTTCAACGAGCTGAGTCTCCCTACGCTGGGGAACCTCCCGGGGTTGGGAAAATGCACAGACTTCTCTGGGTGGCTAAACACCGCCGCCCAGCTGGCCTTGTGAACCCTGATTTATTTGTTAAGCGAGTTTTTGGTTGGTTTTATTTGTTAAGCGAAGAAAACATTCAGAGAAAATTCTGCTCTTTAAGCGAGTTACTCTTTAAGTGAGGTGCTCTTTATGCGAGGTTTGACTGTATTGTGATTATGTAACATGTTGTTGATTATAGTGTTGAATGTTATATTTGTGAATTTTGTTAGCCGCCCTGAGTCGGTTGCACCGAGTAGGGCGGCATATAAATTGAATAAATAAATTAAATAAATAAATGTACATATCTATGTAAGTTCCTAAAATGTTATTTCTAACTATAGACAAACATTGCTTTGTCAAACATTTGCATCTAATGTATGACTTCCTAAATGCCTGTACAGTAATACCTCAGATAATGCTAAGACTTGGTTCCACAAGTCTTGGTGTTATCCAATTTTTAGTTTTAAAATCCTATGGGATGGATCGGATAACGTTAAAGCTCCATAGAGATACATTGTAACGGCACAGGCTTTAGCGGTTGTTATCCGATCCATCCCATAGGACCTTAACATTATTCGATCCAATTCTCCACCCCAGATTGCTTAACGTTATGCAATTTTAGCGTTAACCGAGGTAAATGTTGTCAGAGGTATTACTGTACTTTATTTTCACCACCACCATCAAATTGGCTATAAAGCATGTTTTTCTTTACTGCTTTTGTAATTTTGTTGTCTCCCACCCCCCACCCCCTTAAATCTCATTCTACCTTATGGACTCCAGCACATCATTATTGTGGTTCCTTTTCAGACTCTTAAAATGACATGCAATCTAGGTGGTAATCCTCTATTTACTCAGCAGTATAAAACACTCTGAATAGTTGGCTGCTTTCTTTCTTTCTTTCTTTTTTTCAGATCAAATGTTAGCTAACATTCTAAAGCAGTGGGGACTTCAATTCCCAGAAGCCTAAGTCAGTAAAATGGCTGATCAGTGTTTTGGGGAATTGACTTAGGGTTTTGAGAATTGAAGTTCAAAATCCAAAGGTTGAGAAACACTGTTCTAAAGGTACTTATAAGGAGGTATAACTTCTAAGCAACACACACTGGGACATATATTTTGGTTTTGTTTGGATTTTTTTTCTTGTTCTAGCTAGTAACGGCCAAATTCCTGAATCAATGGAGAATTAGTCAATTAACTTCTTCATAAATTCCAGGAACTCTAATTGCGATTTATTATGTTGCACTAAATTACAACTAGAGTAGGCCCATCCACGGAATTGACTCACCAAAAGCTCATTGATTTAGAGAAATTTACTTCACTAAGCAAAGGATTTTGGCCAACATGTTTCTGTCTTCTGTACCCACATTGTGTCAGGGTGGCCCGTTTTTCAATGCTTTACTGTTTGGCACATGACCATCACATTTGATATGATGAAACTTACATGTATGAAGAATTACATTTAATTTTTTGCTCTCAGGCTATAAAAAGGACCCTTCCACAGTTGTAAGGTAAAGGTCACCCTTGCTCGAAAGCCAGTCATATCTGACGCTAAAATACAGTGCTTTATCTCCATCTTTTAAAAATAATAAATTTATTCCAATTGTATCGAGTGTCCTTCAGAACAACAGCATTAGGCAAGTAATAATTTTTCCCATATATAAAGCCTGGCTAAGCCATAAAAATAGCTATCTTTGTACAAAAAGGCAGAGAGAACAAAAATAGTAATGAGGATGTCAGGAAATTCTGCTTTTACAATCATCCATTCTGCTGCTTGTTTCACACCCTACCAACACTAGCATCTGCTGAAGAAATTGTTAGTTGTTTTATTTATAGCCATTTGTTTTCTGTGAAACACAAGGCTTTGTTCATAGGGCTTCTTGCCATTAACCAGAGTTAGTTGTTCTCAATTTCAAAAAAAAGTGCTACACTATTTGCTTTCAGAACCTATTCAACTGACTCTTCTCTCTGGCTTAAGCTGCTGAGGTTTATGTACTATATCTGGCAGTTGGAACAATGTCTTGCAAATGAGATCTATCCTGGAGTGAAATGGATCCTACTTTAAAATGCTACACCTACCATAAAGATTGAACAGCACAGAACTGTTCTAGTGCTGGGAAGAGTCAACTAATTACTCATTCTTGGCTCTTAATGAGTCTGTGTCCATACTGTATTCCTTTATCTCCACAGACAAGGCCTATACCCTGAAATTACCTTGGATAGCAATAGCTGTTATATATAGCACTTGGGAGAAGCTATAATTTGGAATTATAACTCAGACACTCCCTGGCCAAACTTGGAGGGGAGAAATGACATCTTCACTCTGGGAGTTACTGTTGTTCTGAATTGCTCTCCTAAAAAGGCTACTCCCAAAATACCTGGCATTGAATGAACCTTGGAAATTGGCTCCCTTCTGCCTGGAACTAATGACCCTCTCAGAGTCAGACATCTGGAAAGCAATCAGCTATGTAGAGCAGGATATCTCAACCTTTTAAAGCTGGGGGCTGGGTCAGTCTCCCTTAGACAGGTTTTGGGGGCTAGATGGCCATTTTGCCCTTCCTCCACCACATGGCACTTCCTGGTGCAGTGGTGGCGGTGAGAGGCCACATAAGATGGTGCCGTGGGCCACAGGTTGAGAATCCCTGATGTAGAAGAACAGCAGTTGTTCCTTTTTCACACAGAACTCTCCCATGCATTGATGGCCGGGGGAGAGCTGGAGCTTTGCATCCCAAACTCTTTGGTTTTGTATTCTTCTTTCTCTTCCATCCTCCTGTTTAAGAAAAAGGTAAGAATAATGCATGTGTGCTGCTTTATCATAAGGTGTGCTTTGCATTACTGTAATGTATGTCCATCTCTTCTTCATTTTTCTACCCTGCTCTGAGTGCAAAATGGGAGGAAAAAGAGTGTGGGGACTTTTTTTTTACCTATTGTCAACAGGTTTTGAGCAAAGTTTGATTTCCAACAAAAAAGTGGTTCTTTTCTCTTTCACAGTTCAAGGCCTATATGCTAGGGTCGGGGAGGGGACATAAAAGCCACTCCATAGACTGTCATAGGGGGAATTGTTCTGAAATACGTGGAGAACAGGAGTGCCTGGCTGACAGTGGTCTATGGGGTCGCAGAGGGTCAGAATCGACTGTGCGACTGAACAACAACAAACCCTGAGGACCTAGGTAGCACATAGCCTTCACAATGGCACACTCCCAGCAGTCCAAAGCTAGAGAGAGAGAGAGACTGATGTTTAATAGTAAAGTAAAGGTAAAGGTCACTCTTGCTCAAAAGCCAGTCATATCCGACTCTAGGGTTCAGTGCTCATCTCTGTTTCATAGCCGAAGAGCCAGCAGTGCCTGGTTCTGCAGATGTTTCCGTGGTCATGTGGCAGGCATTCCTAGACACTGGAGTGCAAGGAATGCTGTTTACTTTCCCACTGAAGTGGTCCTTATTTATCTACTTGCAATTTCTTGCTTTCAAACTGCTAGGTTGGCAGGAACTGGGACAAAGACAGGAGCTCATTCCATCCTGCAGTACTGTATTAGTGTATCAAACTACTGCTGACCTGCTGCCTTTCAGTCAGTGTCTTAGCCACTTAAGCCACTGCAGTCCCTAATAGTAAAGTAGCAACATGAAACTGGTTTTAAAACAATTTGGATGAAAATATAAATGCTGAAATGGTTGTAAGCCACAGAGCCCTGCTTCTTTTTCTTGTTATTTATATTTGTATTTAGACTTATATGCCATTCTACTTGCCGAAGCAACTCAGAGCAGCAAACACAACATAGACAACATATATTACAATATCAAAAATAAATACAACATAATATAAATATAACATAAAGCAAAACTATCAATACAGTAAATAAATCTAACATAAAAATGAAAATGCAATACAGTCAATCCCAGTAGCAATTTATCCATATACAGTAATAGCCCGGATAACGATTGCATCGGATAACGCTAAAACCGCATAACGACGACAAATTTGGGGGGGAAGATTTGCACCGGATAACGTTCTTTTTAGTGTTGTCCGATACAGTCATTCTTAGCAGCAGGGTGGCTGGAAAGCTGAACGGGGTTCTCCGTTCAGCTTCCCAGCCACCCTACAGCTACGGAGGCAGGGGTGGGGTGGCTGGAAAGCTGACGGGGGGCTCCCCCGTCGGCTTCCCCAGCCACCCCACAGCTGCGGAGGCAAGGGCGGGTGGCTAGGGAAGCCGACAGGGAGTCCCCATCAGCTTCCCCAGCCACCCTGCAGCTGTAGATCGGGTCCTCTGATCTCTCTGGAGCAGGCAGGGGACCCGATCTATAGCTGTTACTGGGCTTCCCCGACGTCCCCAGCCAGTGGAGCAAGCCAAAATGTCAGAGTTCGAACCCTGACGTTTTGGCTTGCTGCACTTGCTGAGGACGCCGGGGAAGCCAAGAAACAGCTTAGATCAGGTCTTCCCACCTCCCTGGACTCGGCAGGGGGGTCAGGGACCCCAAAATTGGTTTTTAAAAAGTCTGTGTTTTTTACCAATTTTAGAGTTCCTGACCCCCCCTGCCGGGTCCAAGGAGGTGGGAAGACCCGATCCAAGCCATTTCCAAAGTTCCCCCACCCTCCTTGAGGCTGTAACAAGCCAAAAGGTCAGGATTTGAATCCTGACGTTTTGGTTTGTTGCAGCCTCAAGGAGGGTGGGGGAACTTCAAAATTAACGCGCATCGGGTCTCCCGACTTCCCTAGAGCCGATGCGTGCTATTTTTGAAGTTCCCCCACCCTCCTTGAGGCTGCAACAAACCAAAATGTCAGGATTCAAATCCTGACGTTTTGGCTTGCTGCACTTGCTGAGGACGTCGGGGAAGCCCAGAAACAGCTTGGATCGGGTCTTCCTACCTCCCTGGACCTGGCAAGGGGGTCAGAGACCCCAAAATTGGTTTAAAAAGTCCATTTTTTTTACCAATTTTGGGGTCCCTGACCCCCCTGCCGGGTCCAGGGAGGTAGGAAGACCCGATCCAAGCTGTTTCTGGGCTTCCCCGACGTCCTCAGCAAGTGCAGCAAGCCAAAACGTCAGGATTCAAATCCCGACGTTCTGGCTTGCTGCAGCCTCCAGGGAAACAGGGCTTTTTTTTAATGTTGTGTGATCAATGTGTCGCACAACGTTAAAAACCGGATAACGACGAGACTTGTGAAACCAAGTCTCATCGTTATCCAGGGTACTAGTGTAAATTTTTAAAAATCAACTCCCTCCTGCTGAGAAGAACTATTACCAATACTAGCACAGATATACAATACAAAAAAGCAAAAAATATACAATACACTAGCACAGAAAATACAATACAATCAGGAAAGTCAGGAGAGTCCTTATCTCTTCCCAGCAGGGAGGGAGCTGGCCATGGGACAGCTGTGGTGGTGGTGGCGGCGATCTTCAGCCAGCCGGCTGGTCCACACAGCTGCCTCCCATTCCCCAGCCCAAACTGGGTGCAGTCCACGTCTTTTACCCAGTCCCAGGAGGGTGAGGCCTGAGGGCAGCTGCGTGGCAGTGCTGGGGCCACCCGGTGCAGTCCATGTCTTTTACCTTGTCCTAGGGGAGGCTCCAAGGCCAGCTGGGTGGCAGTGTTGGGGTTGCCCAGTGCAGCCCGCGTCTTTTACCCTCTCCTGGGGGGTGGGGCCCAAGGACAGCTGGACAGTGGTGTTGGGGCTTGCTAGAATTCCAGATAATGTTTCCACAGTTGCATCACAAAGAGGGTGTACCTCGGAACAAATTCTACTATTTATTTTTTTGCCACCAGGGCATTTATAGATTAGTTATATCAGGCAGGAAAATTAAAATTACAGTACCTTACTCTGGGACCTACAGTACCAAAGACAGCGGCAAATCTCCTTACAACCTTGCCTAGAACTAACTTTTCTTCACATGTCACCACCTCCTCCTTGTTTTTTTTATTGTTACAAATGTCAGGTTAGTAAAAGCTTTAATAAAAACCGAAAACAAAACAAGCAATGTTTTGAACATATGACTATAGTGCATCCTTTTTCAAAAAGCAAAGCTTTCTTGCTCCAAATATGTTTCATATTTTGATGCTATAGTTGCACATTTTAGTGACTAAATCATTTCAATTTTTCTCCAGATTAGACCTGGCTGAGAGCCATTTTGCAGCTCAGCTAAAGGCCAGCAATTTTTCAGATGTTGTCCTTTCCAATGATGTGTCTAAAACAACTAAGCTATGACTCTGTTTTATGTGATGCATAAAATACTACAAGTGCTTGGACCAACACATCAGCTATGATGGTTAAACTAATACACAACCACAACCAGTAATTTTCATTAAAGTTGTCTTATGCAACATAACTATATTTGGCAAAGCTGCTATTATTAGCTGTAGATAGGAGAGATGTGGGTCAAGGAATGAAGCACAGAAAGAACCAGAATAGTTTGCCTATGTGCCATCCTTATGCTATTTTGCTATCCCCTTTCCAGAGAGATATGTTTGATATATTAATCAATTATCTAAAATTCGATAGCAAATTACAGGCGCATAGCAAGAAAACACATTCCAGCTACCTTGAGTAACTTCTGTATTTATCCCACACAATTTGAAAAATAAAAATAAGTGTTTCACAGAGTCAGCCCTACTATTAAGCACACTTGAGGCAGCTGCGGCCCGTGGCACCATTTCATGTGGCCCACCACCACTTCCACCAAAACAGGAAGTGCCATATGGTGGAGGAAGGGCAAAATGGCCATCTGGCCCCTGAAGCTGTCTGAGGGAGCATGACCTGGTACCCGGCTTAAAAAGGTTGAGAACTCCTGCTTTAATCTGTAGCAATTTTGCACTGCTGGTGACGTCATTCCTCTTGTGCATGTGAAGCTGCAAAACAGGATGTCTGCCTTTATGTATTAAATTGTTCCACTGACTGTTTCAATGTTTTCATGGTAACAGCACTGGTTATTCTGAATAATCACTGAGTGCTCATATTTTTGGCTCACATCATTTGGAGATAGTTAGCAGGTCTCCCTCACAACTTCCTTGATATACAAAAGACTGATAATAATACATGCATAACAGTGGTTTTTAAAACTGAGCAAATACAATAAGTTGCTGTGTTAATATGATTTGGGCTGTTTGTTTTAAGAATTGAAACCAAGTATTTCCTAATCCTTATATAAATTGTGTTAGCTTACTTTGTCTGTTGTCTTTAAAATTAGAGAGATGTAACCTGTCTAATTTAAAAATAAGTAATGTTAAATATATGGAAGCCCTCAAACTGGAAATCTTTTTATAACATTTCCCCCTTCTGTTTTGAAGCAACTTCTTTCTCCTCATTATCTGCCCAAATCTGTATTCTGACAAAGAAGGAAAAGCTCTTCTTTAGTCATGCTTCTGTATGTGTGGGTGCTGGAAAATCTAAGCATGAATCATGCATGCAAGTTCAATACTCAGTGATGACAACATCAAGTTCCTGTGTGTAAAACAACCAACAAACAAGGAATAAATTACCGGGTTTCAGAATGGAACTAATAAACAGTACAGTCACCAAAGAGCCATATTACTACTATTGCTACTGAAATTGTTGGTAAATTATTTGGAATCATGGAAATGCCTTGTAACAGAACAGGCTCTTGTCCACCTAGCGCAGTATTGACTACTCTCGTTGGCCATGGATCTTCAAAATCACAGACAAATGTCTTTCCTATCAGGGGTTCACTTAAGGAGTCTTGAGGTAAAGGCTGAGACCTGCCTAATTCAAGGGAAGCAGATGCAGCTGTTGCACTAGATGGCAGGAGATCCACCCAGTGCTCAACCATCCATTTCCTGACATTGTGTAGTTTCCCAGCAAGTCAGTTGGTACACTTCACTGGGTAGGCAAGTAGGTCTTTATACTTACACCTGATTGCATTATGCTGTGCCAAAGTTATTCACCTCTGACCAGTAAAGTTGTGGCCTAGTTTTTCCTCCATCAAATTATTTAGGTTATACTTCATTGGGCTATTCTGATAAGACCAAGCCTACTGTCTGGGCCCACAAGAACACCATCTACCTGTAAGAGGAAAGCATTAAAAAAAGCTTGTGGTAGAAGGGGTAGAAAAATCAGATGGGATGTTTAATGGAATGATGTTTACCATAATAACAGTGTGTTCTAGCTGGCTAAAATCTTGAACAGAGCATTGTGAAGTTCTGTCACAAGTACAACTTTTTAACATGTCTGAACTGAGATTTTAAAAGTTCCTTTTGGAATGACATCTGCCAGCAGCCCTAACTAACTTGGATAATGGCCTCCCCTCTTAGATTCAGGAACAGAGGAAACTGCCTTTTAGTGATTTGAGACCATTAGTTTCCAACATGGGCACATGTCCCACAGGGGATTTCAATTCCCAGAAGCCTAAGTCAGTACCTTGACTGATCAGTGCTTTGGGGAATTGACATAGGCTTCTGGAAATTGAAGTCCAAAAATCAAAGTTGGAAAACAGTGGTCTAAACTCATTATGTCATCCCCAATTGGCAGTGGTTCTCCAAGTTTATTAGGCAGGATCATTCCATAGTCTGGGGTGCCCAAAGTATGGCCTGTGGGCCATATCCAATCCCCAACACCAGTTCAGTCACCCCACACTGCCGTCGTCATTCCCAGAAGTAAAAGTAAAACGCTCCCATACGGGTGCATTATGCTTCCACTTTTGTGAGTGATGAGCATGGTGTGGGCCAGATGAATTTACATCAGGGCCAGATCTGGCCCACAGGCCATAGTTTGGGCATCCCTGGTTTAAGCAGAGAAAATGGCAGTTTAAAGTCTATTTCATCCTGTTGCAAAACAGATTGCAAGGCACCTTTTACTTCCGCTTCCGGTGGGAGGAACTACATGACTGGCCCGTGGCTTGAAAAATTTGGGAAGCCCTGCCCTAGCCCTGCTGGGGTGACTGCCTTGTGGTGTCCCTCTGTCTACAAACAAGGCCTGATCTGATTAGTTTCTGAAATCAGAGCCAACAGGCACGTTCAAGATGTTCTGGTATAATTCTGAGTTTTAGTCTAAAATCATAATTTTCCGAGTTCTGCCAAAAGATTAGGCATTACAGGAGGAACCTCACAATGGCTGTGTTGGCTAAGGGGTTCTGGAAGCTGTTGTCTCTCAGCTCGGTTGCTGGGTTAGAATGCAATATACTCCAATTAATCAGAGACTTGTGACTTTATTGTTATGAATGCAAAGAAGCAATTGAACAAAGCTGTATCCTCTCAATGCAACAGTTTAAACAATAACTGAGGAACAATATTTTTTGTCATTAAGAGAAATTGAAAGTAAGTATGATACAGCAATTGTGCTGGTATTTCTCGCCTATCCTTTTATGTTCCAGTTGGAAGCTTTTCAACTAAATGATATATGGGCTTTTATCCATAAATTCTAATTTCCTGTATAAGATCTTTGCTTGAGTTTCAATGCTGATTTCTAACCTTACAATCTATACAAATTTCTTGGCAAGAGAGAGCATTGGCAAAATTTATAGCAATGTTTTCTTTGGAAAGCTGCTTTCATAATGAACAAAATTGTTAGCATTTATCATGACGTGATGCAATCATATAGAGGCCTTTTCTATCTTCATCCCCATAAGGTACTGTTCATTATATTGCATTACCATGATGAATGACAAGATTGCTTCCATGACATTTAGACTATTACAAAACTCTGAAGGGAATGGTTGTGTATACTGCTAGCCAATCTTCTGAAAGAAGTGCATGTTTCTAAAGGACACAGTTACAAGTTCTGGAAATAAAGCAAATTCCCCCAAATTTGTAGTCAATTATTATAGAGCTAGGCAGTATATTGTTTCACATGAACAGTTATTTGCCTTCTAGATAGGAATTATGGGTATGTATGTATGTACTAAGTAAAATGAGTCTGATGCGCCCAGGGGATGACATTCCCCTGACCCCACAGAACTGACTTGGAAAGGCCTTCTGGGAACACGACAGAGTCCTGTCTCTTTTGCTGTGGTGGAAAAAGAGGGTCTCAGGAATTGTTGTAGCCTGGGATCCTGGGTGCAAGGAGGAAGAGGATAGGCAGCCCATCAGCCTGTTGCTGACTCTGATCTGGAGTTGGAGTCTGAAGAGGACCTGTTGCCAGCACCTCAGCCTGCTGCCAACCCAGATCCAGACTCGGAGCATGAGGAGATGGACCTGGTACCAGCCCTGCAGCTTGCTGCCAGTTTGGAGCTGGCATTGCACATTATGTGCTTGGCATATAAGTTAAATAAGCAGGGTGACAAAATGTAGCCTTGTTTTACTCCTTTTCCTATTCCGTATCCTGTCCTAACTGTTGCTTCTTGACTCGTGTACAGATTTCTCATGAGACTATCATTATATTGATCTTTATCTAGAGATCTTAATCATGCCTTCCTGTCACACATCACCCTCTGCCCTCTTACCATCAGTGTCTGCCACCTCTGTTGTAGGGCAATTCAGCCCCTTGGCTCTACTTGGCCCAGGCTAGCGAGTGTTCAGGGTACCAATTATTCGGAATACTTAATATATTTTCTATATATCCTTGACAAGAAAATGGGATATATATTCTTATATATCATGGACAAATCAAGCTATACACAGGACGCCTGGAGACAATTGTCTAACTCTAAATTTTACCAGAAGCTAACTTCAGACCCAACTGGAAAATATCAAAAGGAATTACAAAACTTTATGAAAAAAAACTTTCCAGAAAATATAAATGAAAAAATAAACCTGTGCAAGTACAATGTCAAAATAACCTTAGGAAATTAATAGTTGACCGTTGATAGATAATATGAATATGTGCAAGGCTTCTATTTTATGAGTTGACTGATGTTTGGTGAGAAAATTAATTCTGAAGAAATAATATCTCTCCAAGATGCATTTATCAAGTATGTTAATTCAAAATGTCCTCTCCCATATCCTAGGGATGATGAATCTTAGAAAGACATAACTGTGTTTTCCTCAGTGACCTCTTAATGAATCACTCCTTGCAAATCTCAAAACTTAAGAATATATATCCTGTAGTCTTGTCAAGGTTATAGAGAAAATGAGTTGAAACAACAAATCTACCATCATCACCATAGCAATATTTAGAAAAGGAAAAAAAGATCAGGATGAGAAACTTGTAGAGTGGTGATTCACATGAATCTTGATTAGTGGCACAGCCCATAATATCCATTTTTACGTTCTTAATACCTTTCAAGGCTGCGGTCCTATGTGGTAAAACCTGGAGGTAAGATCCATAGAGCTGTGGAGAACTTATTTCCAAACAAACAAGAATATGATTGTTCTGTACACCTTTTCTACCTTGACAAAGAGAACAAATATTTGTGTAGTTTTGCATTCTTTTTCTGCAAAAAAAAAAGTGGGGGAGACTATTTTCATTGAGAGAAACTTATTAATATGTCTCAGCATAACAAATGTAAGACAGAGAGAAGAGACTTGTTGCATGCCTAAAGATAGCTGATCTGTTTTATTATGAGCTTTTGTGTATTACAGCCTCTTTCTCAGGCACAGGGCATACTATATTCAACCTCATTGTATTTGCCTATTTACATATGTATGTTGTACGCATAAAATATGCCCTGTGCACAGTATATACTTCAGAATGAATGCCACACTCCTTGCATTTGAGAAATCAAAAATCCATGGTAAAATAAATTCCCATATTATTGCCAGAGTGTCATTGTGCCATCTTTTTGCACTTAGTATCACCTTCATGATATGGTGCTATTACTTGTAGTTATTATGCACTGGCTTTATAGGCTGCAATCTGCTACTCATGGACCAAACAGTATATCCTAGTGAACTTGAAAGAGCTTCTGAACAATAGTGGGTGGGGTTGAGTTTGCGAGATCTTTGTGTACTGTTTTGAAGTATTTTTGAAGCATTTTTATGGTGACTTGAAATTTTGTAATTGTGATTGGGGATTTCTTGAAATGTTTCTGAAATGTTTTTGTGATATTTTGTAATTGTGATATATTGTTTCTTTGTTAGCTGCCAGGAGTCGCTTTGCAAGTGGGGCGGCATATAATAATAATAATAATAATAATAATAATAATAATAATAATAATAATAATAATAATAATAATAATAATAATAATAATAATAATAATAATAATAATAATAATAATAATAATAATAATAATAATAATGCACACTGAAATGACCACGAATTACTGAAGTAACATACAATACTGTTCTCCCAAATTCAAAGACAAGGATAATGACGTTTTTATTTATTATCTTTTGACCTTGTTTTAGATTTTGTCCATGGACAAAAGGGGTTGCCTAGTTGTTTTTTATCAGTATTACTGTAAAATAGCCTGGAATTGTAATGTTGCTAATTGCAGAGCAAGGACATGGCAACATACTGAACAGTAATTAAGTTACTGCAACACAGGATAGAAACATTTAAAGCTGATTCAAAGAGCTCTA
Source organism: Furcifer pardalis (assembly GCA_030440675.1). NCBI lineage: Eukaryota > Metazoa > Chordata > Lepidosauria > Squamata > Chamaeleonidae > Furcifer > Furcifer pardalis. The sequence continues at coordinate 99,788,675 of CP126891.1, forward strand.
CACAGTTTCTCATTGTTATGTTATGTGCCATCCAGCTGGAAACAATTTATAGCAATCCTAATAGGGGTTTGAAGGTAAGTGAGATATTTAAAGATTGGCTTTACCAGTTGACAGACCAATAAAACTGATGTCTGAACTTCTCCTAAGAGTCGTACAGTCTTTATAAACCTCCCAGGAAAAATTCAGAAACCTGTGTTCTTTACAGCTGGCATTAATCTCAAAAAGGTAATCCTAGTATGACCCAAAGAAATATTTTGCAATTTATACAGTTCTCCCTTCTTCTAAATATCATTTAAATTCTTTGCTCTATGCAAAACATACTGAATGTCCAAGAAGTCTCTTCTTTTTTTATTGAACAGGCACAAGTCAGCATGTATAAAGCAAATATAAATGGATATATGGATTTCCTAATGACCATTCGAAAACTTTAAAACTTTACTATTAAATGTAACTATGAAAACCTAATACAGTACAAGAATCTAAAAATGTAACTATGAGAACTTAAGTAACAGAACTATAAAATGTTCTTAACAAAGATTAATATGATGATTGAGAAGGAAATAATAAAAAACTGCAACTACAGTGTCACAAAAATAGTTGCGACTAAAACATTTTACAAAGAGAAGTTCCCTAAATCATACAAATTAACCCTCAAGATGCAAACATCTATAAAATTTCTGAACAGAATATATGATCTAAAAACTAAAAGCATAATATAATAAACACATGAACATAAAAGGGAAAAAACATGCCACCACACACATTACACTGAAAAGGTGATGGAGGGTGTGGTTGAGTTTGACGAAGCTTCAGTGGTTGTCACTTAGCCTCTTCATGTCTGCAGCGTTCCTCTTCAAAGTGATCAGTAGCAGCAGAGATAGTTTGGGGCCAAAGTGGGTGATCTTCAGCCACTGCCTCCCAAGCTTGTGGGTTTATACCTGACACCTTCATGGTTTGTTTCACCTGGTCCTTCTAATGCTTCAAAGGAGCTCCATGAGGTCTTGTATCGGAGCTAAGTTCCCCATAAAGAATTTGGTGAGGAAGCCTGGAACCATCCATACGACGGACATGCCATATCCATCCAAGATGATGGCCTATGATGGAAGCTTCAATGTTGTTTAGATTTGCCTTCTCAAGGACTGTGATGTTGGTGACATAGTCATCCCACTTAATGTTCAACATGGATCTTAGCTTCTGTTGGTGAAAGCGCTCAAGCTTTTTGATGTCTTGGCGATAGAGGGTCCATGTTTCATAGCTGTACAGTAACACTGAAATAACAACAGTTTGGTATACCACAAACTTAGTCTGGGTTTTTTAATCTTTGTTCATGAAGACCGGGTGTGATAGACGTCAAAAGGCAGAATAGGCAGTCTAATAGGGAAATAAATTATAAAAATAACACCAGATGCATTAAAGATAACCCTAGTGTTTTATAACAAAGCCTAAATCTATGGCAGCAGAGATACAGAACCATCAATTAAGCACAATCTCCATCTAACAGAAAATAAAACACAATTGGGAAACTAAAGCAGCACATTGCCCAACTTCAAGGCAACTCCTATTGCAACCCAAGAGATATTAATAGCCGAGGAAAGCCTGCTGAAATAAGTAAGTCTTTAGTAAGAATTGAGCAGTGTGCTCAATTCATACTGGTGAAAACCCAAGGTTGCTTCTTTCCTTTTCCAAAAGGTTATATGTCTATGTTGGTTGATCTGTTAAATGATCTTATCTCCACTGGCAAATCAATCCATAGGATTGGTAGAGAAAGCTCTCAATCTGGTCCATGCTTTCCTCACATCTCTAGGTGTTTAAAACTCAGAGTTTAAGCATCTAACGTACACCAGGTATAATTTCTGAGGAAGAGGGGATCTCTAAGATACTCTTTTTTCCAGAATTTTTAATGGGTATCATGTCTTTGGCTACTTGCAGTCAGAGGGCAAATATGGGTAAGACTCTAGAAGCATTACACAACAACTCCTTTGTCACCCTACAGAGAAAGGAGGCAATTAAAGGATATAAACGGGAGATGCTGCCAGCTGGGCCTCTCACAATATTACACAAATAAGGCAGCGCTGTCACAGAATAAAAGCCTTGTCAAGCAGCACCCCCTCTTTCTCTCTAGCAATGTGCTCAATTCATACTGGTGAAAACCCAAGGTTGCTTGTTTCCTTTTCCAAAAGGTTATATGCCTATGTTGGTTGATCTGTTAAATGTATAAAAATTGAAATAAATATGTGGTGTTACTTGTCCAATCCTTTATGCAAATGCATTTCTGCTTCAGGCATAGGCACTAAAGCGAATATTAATTTCTGTGGTCACCTCTGACATTCTATAATAAAATGCAGACTCCATGGCTTCAGCATCAACTATCAACTGTCCTTTCTGTCTCCACTTTGGTTCTTTTGTATATCATAAAAATTGATGAAAAGTTCTGGAAAAACTGAAAGCTTGTGAATTTTTTTTATCTCTTTATGATAGACCTAATAAAGATAAAACACTGACATGAATTTTAAATCTATTTAAGTTTCTTCCTTCCTTGTTAATAGCAATCTTGCATGCACTAACACTATCAGTGGGAGACGGGTTTATATTCTAATATGATGGTTGTTTGCCACTAACTTAAATGGTAAAGCCCCCACCCCATCTTCTTGTTTGTTTTCTTGTTTTCATTATTTTTGTTCTTCTTCCTGTGACCTCTGACCAAGCAACAAGCATGGAGCTTTTCTCCACATACTTGAGTCTTTTTTTTTTTTCATGTTCCTTCTGATTATAACTACAGATTGTAATGTAAGTAAATATGTCCCCCTCTTTCTACTTTATATGCTTCTAGAGTGATTTTAAGTGCTATTTTTGTGTTTAAAAAAATACCAAGAAGTGGGTGGGCTGATGAGGCTCAGTTGATCTCTCCAGATTTCTCTGTTTGGTGTTTGTTTTCTCTAATACTCTGTTAACTAGAAGAAGTAATCAAAATCCCCCAATACTTATTTGCTTCTCCCCCTCCCAATGGTTTCATTACCAAGAAAATTCCCCTCTGGGCAAAGATAGAATCTTTATTCAAATTATTGACAAAAGATTCCTTAATGTAATCTGAATAATTTACAAGGATGAGCCTATCCGACACATCTCTCTGGATATCAAAGCTGCCTCCAGCTAGAAGAAACAAAGAAAAACCTGTCTGCAACACTTGTATTTCTTCTGGGTTTTATTTCCTTTCCTAATGGTTGAAGAAATTCCATACATAGCTATTTAGCTCTATTAGATTTTGGGTTTGGAATTATTCTTTTTACCATTGCTGTTCTATCATTAATAATTAAATAATTAGAAATGATTTTAATAATATTTGAAAAGTGAAGTGACTTGTTTATAGGGAGCTGTCAGGATCACTTAACGTCTTGTGTGCGTATTATAACCTCTTCTCAGTACCCTGGATAATTATGAATGGATTCAGTTGTGTCATCCCCCCACCCCCAAGCAGAAATTAAGGGTAAATGCATAGATATGGGCAACGTTGCTTTCTTATAAAGGCAGAGAAAAAGAAACAACAGAAGGTCCCACGGTACAAGGGAAACATGACAGAGGGGCAATGAAGCACAGGATAGGAATGAATGGGAGCTCTTGAACTCAAATACAGTAATACCTCAGATAACGCTAAGACTTGGTTCCACAAGTCTTGGTGTTATCCAGTGATGGGATGTAACAGGTTCTAACCAGTTCTCTAGAACCGGTAGTAACTTTTCCCAGTGACCCGAAGAACCGGTAGCAGCTTTTAGAGGGAACCACCTTCGGGGCTTACCTTTTCACTGTGCATGTGCGCCAAGCACTTGGTGTGCATCCACACCTACAGTGCTTGGCGCGTATGCACGACCTCCTTGCTGTCCTCCCAAGTGGGGAGGAGGAAGAGAAGCTGCTAGCCTGAAGCTCCCTATAGCCTGCTCCCCAGGGTAAGTGACTCACCTTTGGATGTGGTGTGTCTGTGTGTATTTTAATGTGTATTTAATCCCTTTACCTATATTGACATACTACCACAGTTCCTAAAAAGGCCTGATGGTCTGGCTTGGGGTTTTTAAGCAAAGTCTTGGAATTACCTCATCAATAAGCTACACCTGTGCTGTTGCAATTGCCATTCCAATTGGAGAACCCTTAAGGAGGTACAGCTGTTTTACATTTACATTAAGGCATATTATCCTAGAGAACTGGTTAGACAAAGACTTAGTACTTAACTTCTTTAACTGTTGAAAAGTTGAAAAGTGCCAAAATGAAGCCAATCTTGTGGTGAGTTCATTCTGTAGTTCCTTCCGACCTAGTATTTTATTTTTAATTATTTTAATTATTTTTATTTGGCCCCACCCACAACATCATGACATCATGACATTAGCTCCGCCCACACTGTGATGATGTCACGGTGGGGTAGTAAAATTTTTGACATCCCACCACTGGTCTTATCTGATTTTTAGTGTTATCCGATGCATATTAAAATCCTATGGGATGGATCGGATAATGTTAAAGCTCCATAGAGATATATTGTAACCGCACAGGTTTTAGCGGTTGTTATCCGATCCATCCCATAGGACCTTAATATTATTCGATCCAATTCTCCACCGCAGATTGCTTAACGTTATGCGATTTTAGCGTTAACCGAGGTAAACGTTATCCGAGGTATTACTGTACTTCTGTCTGTTCAATGTGAGCAGTAAGAAAGATTATAGCAGTGGAGAAAGAGAGAGAAAGAGAGGAGAGTAACTGCAGGACAGAGAGAGTCCACATTATATGTTACTTTCACAGGAAATCCCAGTAATTATGTCTCTCTTCATTAATTTGCTGTTCCAGGCTTAACAATACGGTTAGAAGGGAAAACCTAGTCCTGTTTCCTTCCAGGGTTCTTGCTAACTAATATACAGTATGTAGCTAAAAACCTTTTCTCTCCAGAGTCGTCCCTACTTTCAAAGTGAAAGCAATGAGGGAGGGCAGAGGAGAGGCTACCTCCTGCCCTCTGACTGTGCTAAGGAAACTGAATTGGAGAACAACTCGATGTAGCTCTTGGCAAAAGTAGAAAACACTTCATGAATCAATTCACATACCCTTAAGTGGAAGTGACTTATCTGTTCATTGTTACAGCTCCTTTAAACTCAAGTCTGTGAGGTAAATCCATCTTGTGTTCAGTCTTTCTCTTTTCCAGGTGCCTTCTACTTCCCCCAGCATTATTGTCCTTTCTAGAGAATCTTTCACTATCTCAATTTCTTAGTGTGACCATGAAAGATTTTCTATATTTGTGTCAGAGTCCAGAGCTGGCAGGCAACATGAAGACCAGGACCCAGGGCAACCAGGTAATGGACCAAACAGTAACTGTATCTGTATCTTAAGAAGTGGACTTGATCCACGAAAGCTAACAATAAAAATATAGCAGTTAGTCTTTAAAGCACTACAGCGTTTTTTATTTTATTTTTGTTTTGTTTTGTTTTCTGATATGCCTGAACCACAGACTAACACGGCTACTATTCCAAAAAATTCATGTATCTGTAACTGTATCTCAGTCCAGAGTCCAAATCCAAGTGAACGGCTGCATGGTTCTTGATTTCCTATTAATAACTTTTCTTCTCTCACAGTGGTCCCAGCAAGAGGCCCAAAATAATATGCTATCAGAAGCCATAGACCATAGGGGTTTTCTGCCATATTCACCTAAGCCTTATTTCTAATAAATTTGCTACCTCTCCTGGTATTTTAATGTTACATCATTACTGTGTTGGTGACAAAGCAGCATCTTCCCCCACACTGTAGGCAGCAAGCAGGCTAGTTTAGAAAGGAACAGAAAAAGATGAGTGGCACCCACACTAGTGTCTTTACATGGCTCACAGCAGTTGCTCTCCTTGTAACCATTCAGCGTCTGATCCTTTAAAAACCTGATATCCCTTCTGCCTGCTGTCACTCTCGGAAGGGGAAATCCCTTTACCAGAAATGAAAACTTTTCCTTTCCTCTGGGCTAACAGCAGCTTGGAAGGAAAACTCTCATGACCTGAGTGGAAGGGGAAGTTTAAAAAAATCCTCCCTCTACACACACATGCAAGGATTCTTAATAGATTATCAGTAAAATATTGAGTGCTTCTCAAATTTTGGCTCTGGACTGATTTGTTTAAGTCATGTAGAACAGGCAACCTCTGACCTTGAAATACTTCTTAAAATTGTTTAAATATTTCAGTTAAAAAACTCTTCTTAAGCCATATGACCTATTGAAGATGTATATTTAGATATAGTTCGCATAATAAATTAGACACAATGTCAGAGATATGAGAACCAATCATAGGAGTTTAAATGTAGAATTGACTGTCCCAGCAACCCTGAGCTATCTCCAATAAAGCAGACAACTAGTGTTGAAATCAACTGGTGGCTTTACTGCATAATATGGTACTCACATACTATGAGGTTTCATATAACATCAAACAGGACCTGTGTTGGATTTAAATAATTCAGCCAGAATACTAAATATATCCTTGAATAAATTATTCTTAGCACATGTCATCCACACTCTAATACATCATACCGTACTTGTCCAAGGTGCTTATGCATGTTGTCATGGTTCAGTTGAATATTTATTTATTTATTTATTTATATTTCCCACTCCAGGCAGTGTACAAACAATTAAATAAACAACAGTAACATACAACAAACAATAAAATAAAATATCTGGTAATGTCTGGGGGCTGGACAATTCTAGATAAGACAGTGATCTTGATATTTCTAATATATCTTGTTTGTTTGCATCTCCCCATTAAAATGTTAAATATAACATGGCTTGCTTATTTAAAACAGATCATTAAAACCACTATGTATTTCATTATATAATGTGTGCTTTATCATTCTCCATTGCTTAAGCAGCTACTGTATTTGTATTTTCCAGTAATGTTTACCTCTGGCATTTAATTATGCCTCTATCAGTCCTTTAGTTAAATAAATAGAAAAAGAAACAGTTGCTCTTTTGTCAGTTTGTATTGTATTGTATTGTTCGACTTTACAGTTTGTACATATTACACATTTAAGTACAGTACTGTCTTGCTATTTACTACAATTCTTCCAGCGTTATTTGAAACATAATTAAAAGTTCACTTTTTGCTCTTGTTCTTCACTCACTCTTTTTGTTACCATGTTGGTCTACAATTCCTAAGCTCCCTAATCAAGATGACCAATGACCCTGCTGGGTGAGGGTCAGTCCAAGTTCCAGTCCAAGTAGTAAGTTTTGCAAATTATTTATTTATTTATTTATTTATTTATTTATTTATTTATTTATTTATTTATATACTGCCCTTCTGGGTGTTATCCCACTCTGGGCGGTGAACAACAGGAAATAAATGACAACAATACCCACACAATAAAATCCACCCCAACAAATACATCATTGATTAAACTAAACTAAAATAATGGTAGCTGTGTTACTCTGTGTTTCAGGCATATCAGGAAGCAAAAAACAAAACAAAACACTGCAGCACTTTAAAGACTAACTGCTATATTTTTAATGTGAACTTTCGTGGATCAAGGCCACTTCACATTAAAAATATAGCAGTTAGTCTTTAAAGTGCTGCAGTGTTTTTGTTTTGCTTCTTGATATGCCGAAGTTTTGCAAGCCATCCACCTGGTGGTGGTGTGTGAGAAAGGTTTTACTCTCTAGGTGTCTCACATGGCAATATATTCATTTGAAATACATGGAGAACAACAGGCCGATATAGCCACAGACTAGATATAGTGGTGGTAAACCATGGCACTCCAGGTGTTCTTGGACTTCAGTTCCCAGAAGCCTAAGTCAGCACTCCTGCTGATAAGGGTTTCTGGGAACTGAAGTTCAAGAACACCTGGAGTGTCAAGGTTCGCCACCACTGGACTAGAAAATTAGCCAAAAGGAGGTGCTCAACCTGAATTCTTGTTCTCTTACAACATCATACGAGACAGCAACCATGTGGCCATTTGATGTGTTTGCAAATTATGTTTGAAAGTTATCCCAAGAATGACAGAAAGCCCTGTAGAGATGAATGGAATGAGAATTGTTCTCAGAGACTACATGACCACAAGTGAGAATTCTACAGAACCAACTCACATTTCTGTCCTAAACTGAATTATGCCTGGTGTTGGGTGTATAGCAACACTGCATGACTTCCATCAGAACAAACACTGAGACAAGCATGTGCCCATCCATGTTATTTGAGTGAAGATATCTTGCATTTGTACAGTGTGGGCAGACCAAGCATGGTGGGATGTACATTTTTAAAATATTGTGGGACCACTCTTCACCACATTAATGCCACCTTCCTTGTAAGATGAGTTTGAATGTGTGCAATTTTACAGATGAACATTATTTCACAAATATACTCTGTGCCCATGATATCACCATGGAGGCAATGAAGTGCCTTAGTTCTGCAGTGCTGCAGTTGTGAAAACTCTGAAAAGCGTGAAAGAAAAAGACACCATGCAAGCTCCAGACTAAACAAGATGTGATGACACAAATCTGTTTCTTCACAACAACTCTCCGTGGGTGAAGGCTCCTGAACCCTCTGCCATCCACACACTGTTCAGGCACAGTATGCTATCTGTTTCCCAAGCATCCTCTTCCTCTGAAATCTTATATCAAGTGATCCAGAGAGAATTGTCTCTGATAAAGAGAGATTAGGTGTGTAGTGTAAGAAAGATTCATTATCTCATGCTTTTGCTCTTTCAATTTTTAAAATTATGTCTTCTCTATCTCTTTGTCCTCATGTTGGGAAGTTCAAGTGGCCACCATTATTTTTAAACCAATTCATAATACGTAATGATTTCAACTTTGTCTCCAAAGCTGACCCAAGATATTTTATATTTTATAATTTTTTTTGTGCTGTTGCCGTTTTGACTGTAAGCCGCTCTGAGTCGCCTCAGCGAGTGGGCAGCAATATAAATCTGAATAAATAAATAAATAAATAAATTTTACTATCAAAGTTAAAGGTCATCCTTGCTCAAAAGCCAGTTGTGTCTGACTCTAGGGTTCAGTGCTCATCTCTGTTTATAGCCAAAAAGCCAGCACTTGCTGTCTGCGTCTGCAAACGTTTCCGTGGACATGTGGCAGACATGCCTAGACACCAGAGTACTGGGAACACTGTTTACCTTCCCACCAAAGTGGTCCCTGTTTATCTACTTGCAATTTCTTGCTTTCAAACTGCTATGTTGGCAGGAGCTGGGACAGAGACAGAAGCTCACTCCGTCATGCAGTACCTGGGAATTGAACTCTGACCTTCAAGTCAGCGAGTTCAGCCTCTTAACCACAGCTATCAAAGTTCAGCCTCTTAACCACAGCTATCAAAAGCAGAACATCAAATAGAACACTTCACACAACCAGCTTAAGTAATTCAAAGGCAGTCCCTTTGTTTCAACAAATGTAGCATGAAAGTTCCATGACAACATCTCCTCATGCTTGACAGAAGATATCTACAATTACAAATTAAAGAACGAATAATGTGCTGCTCTTACATAATGCCCTAATCTGCTGCCTGAGGCAGCAAACTCACTCTGCCTTATGAGGGCTGGACCTGGTGGTCCATTTCTCATCTGCACTGATGGTTCTGTGAGAACTGTGCATGTTCTGAAGCATCATACAAAAATCAGAAGTATAAGGGGTCATGAAATTCAATAGAAATTCTTAGCCTTCATTGCTTTCTGTACTTAACACAAGCTTCTATTTGCTTAGTGTCCCTGCTTCTGTGCAAGATTTCATATAAAATGCATGAACATGATAGGCACAATAGTCTTAAATAGGGGTATTTTACTGAACATGGGTCTTTCAGCAATTAAAGTCCTTCCAACAATTAGGGTCTCTGTGGCAGACCTTACTGCATCAGCCAGGGACACCCTTCAGGGAGATTCATTTTGGCAGCTCTTTTGAACTAGAGATATTGTATTTCTTCATACCTGAATTTTAGAAAATGAATAACTTTTAATCTTGTTTATCATGTATTATTACTCTATTAATGTTGCTGTTGTTTTGCAGGATTATTTATGTTATTATTGGTGTCTACCAGGGGTTTTTTTTCTGTTACTGTACATGTAGCTTAGGCAACAATCAATGGAAACTTCTTAAAAGAATACAGTATTGGCAAAGAATCCAGGTGTTTTGTGGTACAAAAAGGCAAAGCAAGCTCAACAATAAATAATCAGTGTCTGACACCAGGTTGCCATTTTGTCTATTGCTGAGAAGCAAGAAAGCTTATCATAGCTACCCTTTCCCTTGTATCTTCTTTAGCCGTAAAGTATTGTATCCCTAACTGTCTACTTCTTACCAAAGAGGGATACAGCTAATCTGGAGTTACTTAATCAGTAGTGCTTCTTTGCTTTTCATTACTTCAAGAATGTTGAGAAGTCTGAAAACAGAAATGGATGGGGGGGGGGGATCTGTAAGAAATCAATGGCTTCAGTATGGATGTGAAGAACAGGGATACAAAATTATTCATTTTGTTGTGTCTTCAAAAACTCCATTTATATTTTCTACTGATCAATGTTTTGTATCGGTTGTGAAACTTTTATCTGTACATGTGTATGAATATCTTCCCACACATTAATTTACGCGTATTTTCAACATGGTTTTCCCTCATGAATTTCTCATCCCAACGAAGCACATCTGTGCTCATATATTACTTTAACTAATTATGCTAGAATATAATGCATGGGAAGATTGTAACACTGCTAGTTTCTGTCAATGACTAGAAAAGTGAAAAGTATGCTCATGCTTTCATTAACAATCTAACAGACTTGAAGTCATAAAAATAAAGGCTGCCATTGTAAATTTTCTAGTAAAGAATGTTTTTGGTAATCTGTTTATCCTGAATAACAAGAGTCTTTTATTATGATCCTGGTTAGAGAGTTAGTCTCATTCCCTCACCAGTTTCTTTACCTTAAATGGTTTCATTATATGATTACATACTAGAGTACCTTCATGTATTCTGTTAGCAGAATCAGCTGGAGGAGCCCAACATGGGAACAAGTAGATCCATGGCTGTAAAAGGTTGATGTTGTAACTCTGTTGATCTCTGAGCTCCAGCTTCTTTATTCAGCAGCTCAAAGGGATGCTTGACATCTAGGCTTTCTGGTTTCTCTCAGCTCCTCCCTTTGGGACAGAAGCAGCTCTCGACTGAACAGCCTGGGAAACAGCCCACTTTCCTGATCCAAATTCTTCAAGTTACTGGCAATAGCAAAAGCTATTGCCCACACCACTTAGTGCACTCTCTGGGCAGCTCAAAAGGTAATTAACATTTTGCCCCCAACATGCTGGGTGCTCATTTTACCAACCTCGAAAGAAGTCAGAGCTTAGAAAAATGGAATGCTGAGTCAACCGTGAGTCGTGTCAGGATTGAACTCATAGTGTCAGCAGTTGTGGCTACAGCACAGCAGTTTAACCACTGCCGCGCTAGAGCTCATTGTCAAGTATGTCTCTCCTGTTCAGCATTCAATAAAATGGTTTTCAAATCAAGGAGGATACATCTATAAGACGTCTCTGCATCTCAACAACTGATCAGTCAGTAGAACCAGCAAATAAACATGGCGACCAAGTCACACAGAGGAACCAGCACAGCTTTATTTAGGGAGGAATAAGAATCATGCTTCCAATTACTATTGGAATTACTATTACTTTTGGATAAGATTGTACTTTCTGTCCTTTATCTTAACTAACTACATGCCAACTGTGTCATGTTTGGAGCAAAATTGTTGTTGTTACTTTTGCACCAAGTAGAAACACAGAGATCTAGTATTTGTTCAAAGCTGCCTTTGAACCCATGTTTGTGCTACGCAGGTGTTTTTCTGTTATTTCATTGTTGTGGGATCATTATCAAATACTAAGGACAAAAGAAATGTCTATCAGCATTACAGAAGGAAGGAAAGTCACATTATCAAAAAAATCAAACTACAATGCATAAGCTGTTCATGAATATTTTATTGTATAGCAAAGACACAAGAGAACGCATGGTAAGAAAACCTTGAATAACAAGATGAAGAATCCATTACAAATCTAATTAAAGCACATTTTGTTTAATGGACAATGGAACATCTGTACCAAATACTATTAAATGCATTTGAGAATTGGGATGTGAACTTGCCATCTTTTTTTAAAAAAAGAATCAGAATATAATTCAGTTGAAGTGGGAAACTGGGAAACAACAGCATTTCACAAACTCTTACAATCTGAGTGAGCATTTTAAAATGTATGCAACTGCTGCTAAATATTTTATACAAAGGTGCTCCACTTGGGGGAAGAATGGATCCAGAAATCATGGGATAACCTAGTCATGACTATTTAGATTTTCATTGATGTTAAATTGACATTAAATTGACATTAAATTGACATTAAATTGACATTAAATTGAACTTTAAACAAATAAATTAATCTGAATTGTGTCTCGTACAGAAATGTGAATCTGAATTGTGTCTCATATAGATCTAGGGCATATTCTACCAATCTCTGTAGTTGCAGGAGGATCTCTTTCAAGATGATGAAGATGTATATCATCCATAGGAGGAGGAAAACTTGATTCTGTCAGACAGCTTCCACTGTTCTTTGGCCCACCATCTCAGTCATTAGTTGAGGAAATCTGATTGAAAAACTGATTTACATATTTGACACATGTGCACACTTATATGGAAGGACAAGACAGTAGTTCCATTTACCCCATGGTAATCCAGCAGGCACAGTGTCAAATTCTCCATAAAGGTGAAAGAGGAAAGTTTGGAAAGACATAGATCAATAGTTCCAGGAATGATAGATAAAGCAGAAGACAGAATTTAGAGCAAAAAAACATGTAGTTTCTTCAGCTTCAGCATCCCTGGCTGGAAGGCCTTTGGAATCCAGAATTATACAAATGTTTATGTGTTTTAATTTCAGCAGGGCCAAATATGAGAATATGATTGTTCTCCTTAACTTTTCATTTAAGCCCGTTAAAATATTAAAACTTAGTATATTAAAGTAACAACAGTGCTGGAGCCTCTACAGCAGTGGGTCCCAATTTGGGGCCCACACACCACTGGAGGACTTCAATTTCCAGGTCATTGGTCAAAGTGACAAAGCCATTTTCAGTACCAAAACCTGCCTGAAATGGCAGATCATCTGTTTTGAAATGATATATCCAAGAACATCTTCTGTCCACCCACCATGTGCTTAAGCACCTTGCCTAGAAAGGGGGTTATTTGCCATAAAGCTCACAAATCGTTGGGTCCAGGGAGGTACTCAGTGATGGGATGTCAAAAATTCTACTACCACGCCATGACGTCACGGACGTCATGGGCGTGGCCAATGTCATGACGTCATGACGTCATGGGCGGAGCCAACGTCATGACATCATGACGTTGTGGGCAAGGCAAAAAAAAAAAAATAATAAACACGGCACACAGACCCGTAATTAACTTAAAGAAATAAAATAAAGAAATAAATAAAATAAAAATTAAATAAAAGTACAACCACCCACCCAAAACACAATTAAATCACCCACCCACCCACCCAAAATATAAAAGCCTCACTTACCTTCCGTGGCTGCAGCCAGAGCCGGGCCGAAAAGGCAACGGCCCGAGGAAGCTCCAGGCGCCCGACAGAAGAGGATGCGGCGGTGGCGAGCCCCGCCGGGTTTACCCAGGGCATGGGGGTTTGTTGGGCCCAAGACCCTAGGACGGCGCGGCGCGGGCGGACGGCGCGGCGTGGGCGGACAGCGCGGCCAGGCACCAACGTGCCTGTGGGAGCCAGGTAGCCGGCTAGGGGAGGTGCCCTTCTCTTAGGGTGGAGCTGGAGGCTGGGAGGGGGGAGATAAATGAATGGACGGGGAACCTCCCATCCAGCTTCAGAAGATTTTTTTTTTTAAAATTGGAGCCATTTGGCTCCAATTTAGTGCGCATGTCCAGAAACTCAATTTGACGCATGCGCAATGCGTCAAATTGAGTTTCTGCGCATGCGCAGTCAATTGGAGCCATTTTAGCTCAGATTTTAAAAAAAAAAATTCTTTTGGTGAGGCGTCCGGAACCGGACGCCTCAAAAGTGGACTCCCCTCCCGGAGAACTCTCCGGGATTAGTCTTACCGGTTCCAGAGATCCGTCTGGAACCGGGGACATCCCATCACTGGAGGTACTCTTCAGAAATTTATTAACCATGGTAGGGAAAGGTGAAATTTACATGTGTACTGATCCAAGTGTCTTGTTCTTAACTTCAGGCTTCCATAGCTGAAACTGATGCCAAGAAGCCTGATGAGATGACACACAAGACACCTGTTCCAGTCACTGTGGCATCAGCAGAGTCGTGTTCCAAGCAAATACAAGCAACTGTCTCATCAAAGTGTCTAACAAATTAATTACAGCAAGTGACTAAGAGTTCCTTTCCTGGCATCTTTGAGTCAGATCACAAAAACCTCTTCACACTTAGAACAACTTTTCTGAGAAGCACATTGAAGATGAAATGTTGTAGACAAAATATGACTTTTTGCTCTTTTAATTGCAGCATGGTAGGCACAATGAAGAGTCCTCATTGATTTCCAATCACATTTAATTTGAGACCTCTGCTACCTACTCTCTAGCTGTTGACCAGCTCTTTCATCATCTATAGATCTTTTGTAATCTGTTCCACTCGAGCGGGTGCTTGTGAGCCACTGTATTGATAACTCTTTCCATCTCATCATTCCTTAACCAAATTATCATATTTATCAGCTAGAAATTCTCTGAGAACATTCAGGAGCCCTTTGGATTCCACATGCCTCTTGGGGGAAATTATCTTAATGTGCCCCACCCACAAGAAGAATCTGTGTCATCAGACCAAACCTCATAAAGAAATGCTCTGACCATGACAATGAAATCATTAACAATCCCCTCAGAGAGAGATCATCTTTTCTCTGCCCAATCCCAAAAATTAGGCCTAAGGTATGACTCATTATATGTTTTGGGTCAACAATGCATTCTGACAGTTCCTTGGTTACAATGGCAGCCATTAAATCTCAAGAAGGTCCCATCAGAATAACTTCAGTATAGATGTTGAAATCCATTAGAACAAAAGCCCTGGGGCCATCCAATACCTTTTCTGAGACCACCTTGGTCAGCTCAGGCAAGGACATTGCTGGGCAGTGGGATGGGTAGCGCTCCAGCAGCAAACCTGTCCTGTCTCTGTGTCCCAGCAGAAGGTTTAAAAAAATCATCAAAGCTGGTACTAAGGAGGATGAATTTCCTTTTAAAGAAATATGGAATCTTTATGGACTGTGGCAACCTCACCCCTCAAAACTCCATGTTAAGAGGGTGATCTTGAACTGGTCACTACCTTACTGTTTTGAAATGATATATCCAAGAACACCTTACCTTCTGTCCAGCCACCATATGCTTAAGCACCTTGAGTAGAAAGGGGGTTATTTGCCATAAAGCTCACAATTTGTTGGGTCCAGGGAGGTACTCTTCAGAATTTTATTAACCATGGTAGGCAAAGGTGAAGTTTACATGTGTACACTTATAGCTTTTTGCAGTCTATAAATGTCGAACAATTATAAATTATCGAACAATTGCGCTCATCCCACACGCTAGCAAGGTGATGCTCAAGATAATACAGGATAGACTGCAGCAGTATGTGGAGAGAGAACTACCAGAAGTGCAGGCAGGGTTCAGAAGAGGCAGGGGAACTAGAGACCACATCGCCAACATACGTTGGATCATGGAAAAAACAAAGGAATATCAGAAGCAAGTCTACTTCTGTTTCATTGACTGCACTAAGGCCTTTGACTGTGTGGACCACAATAAAATGAGGCAAGTAATTAAAGAGATGGGAATACCAGAACACCTTATATGCCTCATGAGAAACCTGTATATGAATCAAGAAGCAACAGTTAGGACAGAATACGGAACGACAGTGTGGTTTGGAATAGGAAAAGGAGTAAAACAAGGCCGCATTTTGTCACCATGCTTATTTAACTTGTACACAGAGCACATAATGCAGGGATGGAGGAATCACAATTTGGGATCAAAATTCCTGGGAGAAACATCAACAGTTTGAGATATGCAGATGATATGGCAGAAAGTGAGGAGAACTTTAAAAAGCTCCTGATTAGGTTGAAAGAAGAAATTGCAAAAGCTGGCTTATTTATTTATTTATTAAGATTTATTATCCCGCCCCAATCAGGCGAACCTGACTCTAGGCGGCTTACAGAAAATTCATAAATTAAAACTTTGAGGTTCAAAATTACTTAAAAATCAATTTAAAAAGAATTAAACGATGAATTTACAAAGATCTAAAAGATTTAAAAAGGTTAAAAAGTTTAAAAAGATTTAAAAAGTTTAAAAGAGTGAGGGAGGGGTGGCTGTCCCATCAGATCAGCCACCCAACATGGGACCCCATATTCCTGGAGCCCCACACCTGCCCTGCCAGCCAGGCTTGAGACTCAATATAAAGAAAACCAAGATAATGGCAACAGGCCCTATCAGTCCCTGGAAAATAGATGGGGAAGAAGTAGAAGCAGTGACAGATTTTACTTTCTTAGGATCAAAGCTCATTGCAGATGGGGATTGCAGCCATGAAATAAAAAGATGACTGATTCTTGGGAGGCAAGCGATGAGAAACCTGGGGAACATAGTGAAAAGTAGAGACATCACATTGCAAACAAAAATTCGTATAGTGAAAGCAATGGTATTTCCGGTGGCAATGTATGGTTGTGAGAGCTGGACCATTAGGAAAGCTGAGCTCAGAAGAATAGATGCCTTTGAGATGTGGTGTTGGAGGAGAGTTTTGAGAGTCCCCTGGACAGCAAGGAGAACAAATAGGTCAATCTTAATAGAAATTAACCCTGACTGCTCCTTAGAAGGTCAAATAGTAAAGATGAAGCTAAAGTACTTTGGACATCAAATGATAAGAGAGGATTCGCTTGAGAAAGCCTTAATGCTGGGAAGGGTGGAGGGCAAAAGAAGAAGGGGGCTGCCAAATAATATTCAAAGTAAGACTGTGGGACAACAGCTAGGATGTGGCACCTTCTGTGATGTTTCTTCAGACATAGGATAGTTGTACTTTTTTAATGATACATTAATGAGTTATATTTGTTGTTGTTGTTGTTGTTGTTGTTGTTGTTGTTTATATGAGGCACATACTACACTCATTATTTGTGATATGCCTAACAAGATCTCACTTTGAAGATCTGAATCAGATATAGGGCTAAACCCAAACTTTAGCCACAATCAGAGTAGGCCCATTAAATCAATGGGGCATTTGCTCAATCAACATTTAGGTAGATTACGGTGATATGCCTAACAAGATCTTTTCTCTAATTAGAACTAACAATTGGCTTTAGCCCACACAGTGTAACCTGAAGAACATTTTTCAAGGGCTTTGCAAATTAAGGTAATATTCAATGGCAGATTTGTCAGTGCTGATGCACAGGAAATATATGTCCTTCCTTCCAAAGGGCATTATTGTTAGTACAGGTGAGCCCCTAGCCTTGAATTTTACAGAATGCAAAGAACAAAAGGAGTGAAAAACATATAAAGGTACAGTAGGCTACAAATAGATAAGTACCTTTTCACTTATAAGTAGATAATTGCCTGTACTGATGTATTCAAGGTTATTCCATTATGTCTAACTGAAAGCTGTACATTTCTTCTATTAAGCCAGAACCACATCAGTGCAGTGACAACGTGTTAGGTTTTCTTCTCATGTATTTCATGATTATTTTAGACACATCATAGAGCTTTCTGGTCTCTTGCTACTCCATGAAAAGAAGTGATCCATCTTGTTCAAGGTCATATGGTTGTGCTATAAACTTTCCAACTTGGTCTCTGCTTTGCACTTATGCAAAGATGAATTACAATGTGATTTATTTGGCTTTACAGTATCCAATTTGTTCATTACAAATGTGTGAACCAGAGATTTTTAGAAAATGTATTGGTCTCAGAGCAAACATGTTTACCAATCCCTATTTTCCTCTTTCTGTACAGCTGTTCTTTTACATCTTGTATCTCCCTAGGTGGCATCCTGTTTTCCATTTTTCTGTTTATCAGTGTCTACCTCCTTTTTTTACCTGCAAAGACAGCAGTGCTACTGAAAACAGACCAACCTCACAAAATATATCAAATACACTCCTTACCCATCACTGAGGAAAGCCAGCTCTGGTAAAGAGGCCTTGAGCTAGTATAACTACAGTGATACCTTGGATAACATTTGCTGCTGAGAATCAGATGCTGTGGTCGCGATTGTGCCACATTGGGGAATTTGAGGGAAACATTTGCATCGCACAACGTTATGTTATGTGATGTTGTTTTATGTTAATGTTATCCAATGCAAATGTTTGCCTCAAATTCCCTGAGGCATGACTGGGACTCACCAGTTTGCCTTGGGAGAAAGGGAGGGGGCTGCCTGCTCTCTTTCTCCCAAGGTGGCACAATCAAGACCACAGCATCTGATTCTCAGCAGCATGTCTCCTTGGGAGAAAGGGGAGGGGCTGCCTGCTCTCTTTCTCCCAAGGTGGCACAATCAGGATCACAGCATCTGATCCTTAGCAGCATGCTCCTTGGGAGAAAAGGTAGGGGCTGCCTGCTCTTTCTGCCAAGGTGGCACAATCAGGATCACAGCATCTGATCCTCATTGTGCCTCCTTGGGAGAAAGAGAGCAGGCAGCCCCCCCCCCATTCTCCCAAGGACGCTAGCGGCTGAGGATCGGATGTCATGATCCTAATTGTGTCATCTTGGGAGAAAGAGAGCATGCGCCACCTTTCTCCCAAGGAGGCATGCTGCTGAGGGCTGGATGAATTGGCATTGGGGCCAAGTTCTTGGGGGGGGGGGATCACAGCATCTGATCCTCAGCAACATGCCTCCTTGGGAGAAAGGGGACGCCTGCTCTCTTTCTCCCAAGGTGACACAATCAGGATCATGGCATCTGATCCTCAGCCGCTTGCGTCCTTGGAAGAAAGGAGGGCTGCCTGCTCTCTTTCTCCCAAGGAGGCACAATGAGGATCAGATGCTGTGATCCTCCCCCAGAACTGTCCCCCAATGCCAATTCATCCAGCCCACAGCACCCTCATCACTCGCAGAAGTGGAAGTTGGGTGAGTTTTACTTCCGCTTCTGGGAGCAACGAGGGTGGAGTGGGCTGTATGAATTGGCATCATGGGCCAGATCAGGCCCACATGCTATAGTTTGAGCACTCCAGGAGCCAAAATGGATGCCAACATTTACCATCATGCAAATTGGCCATCTGGAGCCATGTGCACAGGAATCCATTTCAAAAGCTAACAGCAGGGGTGCCCAAACTTTTCAGGCCACGGTTGCTCCCAGAAGTGGAAGTAAAACACACCTGTATGGAGTGCCAAGGTTCGCCAACACATTTCTAGAAGACCTGCACTTCCTAGCACACATGCTTCCTACCCTGAGGGCAGCCATCAGTTCCTACAGTATGCAGCTGATCAGAACCCAATCAAGTTAGCATGACAGACTGAGGGGAGGATGGGTGTGTTGTGTGAATTCACAGATGACCACTTGAAGAACTACAGTTACAAGCAAGTACCCTGTCCTTCATCTTCATGGTCTCTGTGAAACCAGACATATATATGTATATGTGGCTGACCAACTCACTTACTGGCTGGTGAAATGCCATGCCATCACAGGAGAAACAGTACAACTGCTCTATCAAAGGAAGCATCAAACTTGCCCTTAATGTTGAACCTGTAGCGTTTGATTAATGTTGTGACCAGGTTGCTGTATTGAAAATGTCTTTCAACTATACTTTCTGAGAAAGACAGCTAAAGCAGCAACTGTTCTGGTAGAATAGTAGGCAGAGACTTGTATCTGTGATGACCTGAATGAGAGGCCGGAGTGTTTGAATGGTCTCCCCAGAGACAGATTGAATACATTGGTCCACCAGAGAAGTTTTTGTGCAAGCTTGTCGGTGATTACAAGTCTTTTTCTGTCATTGTCTGTCAGGGCATTGAAGAATCCCAGATACCGGACTTGAAGGGAATGTATCTTTAGACTTGCATGTAAGACTACTGACATTCTTGATGCCATTGATCTAAGTACCTTCTGAGTTGTAAGCTCAAAGACTGAAGCTTTCAGTCTGGAATTTTGTAACAACTGTAGGAGTTTGTATATTATTTCTCGGAGAAAATAGATGGTTCTAAATCAGAAATCCATTATCATTCCTATACACTTTATGTGTTGTGTTGGAGCAGATGTGATTTTTCCAAGTTGATTCATAGGCCAAGATCTAACAACAAATGTAAACATTGTATCTCTTTCTCCTTTTTCTCTTGATTCTGTCACAGTGAGCCAAACATCTATGTAGGGGAATAGGTTTATGCCCCAGATTATTAAATACCCAGCAACTTGTGCCGTACACTTGGTAAAGAACACAGATAAACCAAAGGAAGATACTTTGAAGCTGTCATTGCCCAGAGTGAAGAGAAGGAAACGCTAGTGGTCTGGATGGGTGGTAAGATTTTAATATTAAAATAGTCATCCTTCAGATCTGTCATGGCAAACCATGATCCTTTCATAAAGAGTAGTAAGCATAGTAGTAGCAATGTCAGCTTTCTGAACTTTCTGGGGCTTAGGTAATAGTTTACATTTCGTAAATCCAGAATAGGACTGAGTCCCCCATCATTATTCAGTACCATAAAGCAGGGATCCCCAACCTTTTTTGCACCATGAACCAATTTCATGCTAAACAATTTCCCCATAGACTGTAGCTCAAAAACAAGGAGGAAGGGCCCAGCCACCTGCCAGCCACACCATTCAACTCAGGCAGTGAGGTATCACACTGCACAGAGGTGGGAGGCAGAGTCCTGCCATAGTTAAGCAACATGGAGGAGGAGCCTGGCCACCTGCCTATCTGTTGTGTCTGAAGCCCTTGTTCTTGCTCCATTAACCAGGCAGGCCTGGCAAAGTACGAGGAGGACAGAAGGCTGCCATTGGGACTCCCAGTGCCACCCACCCCCCAGCCCGGTTCATGACAGCCCATGGGGCCTGGTACTGGTCTGTGACCCAGTGGTTGGGGACCACTGCCATAAAGTCCCAAGAGTAGAAGCCATTATCTCAAAAACTATAGGAATACTCTCTCTGTGGCGTCTTTCTGGAGGAACCTAGCTATCTCCTGTACTAAAGTTTGTGATGGTAAAATGATTATAAGAGAGAGAGGTGAGAACTCTATAGCATAGCTATCTTGTAACATTTCAAGGACCAATTTGTTATTAGCAGTGATGTACCAGGTGTCAATGTAGAGTGCAATTAAATTTTATTGATTTGTTGGAGAATGGGTAGGCTTTCGATATCAACATACCAAACATAAAACCTGCTGTTTAGATTTCCTTTCAGAGCCTTTGGATGAATTTTGTGTTCTGTATTTATTCTTTTTAGCAGGCTGTCTGTGGTAATAATTAGAAGGTGCTTATGGCAGTTTCGATCTGTTTGAGGAATACCTGGTAGAAGATGAAGGATAGGTATATCTTCAGTAATAGCAGTATGACCTTTGGTGGGCTTCAGAGAGAGAGAGAGAGAGAGAGAGAGAGAGCAGATGTTATCTCATCATTTTTATTGTTGAAGATTCCCTCACCATCAAACGGTTAAGTCCTTAATGTGTGATCTGGAATCACCTGAGATGCTTACTGATCTAAGCAGGCATATCTTCTTAACTGCTACTACCAAGTTCTTTGCTGCATAGCCTGCATAGCATAACAGGGAGCATCTCTTGGCTGACTTGAGCCTCCTGCTTGAAAGTCATAGCTAGCATATTTTTGTCTTCTGGGAGATTATTAAGGACCACATCTTTTTCTATATGAACCTGTGGTAGATGCCCATGACTACCTAGCAATTAGCAACCCTAATTCCCAAGGTGGCCATTGAACAGATAAATCTACCAATAGTATCCGTTTTCCTACTCTCTTTGTTCTTTGGTGCTAAATTGTGATGCTCTTTGGGCTGAGGTTGTTTGAAAAGAAATGTGGCATATTTATTGAGATCCTATTTCTACCTAGAAATCTAATCTTGCTGTATTTTCTTAGAACCTAATCAAATAGATTTGTCTGCAGAAATTTAGAATGTCCTTGCCAATAAACACATGGGTTCAGCCAATCGTTAAAGTCTATGCTCCAAGTACAGATCGTGAAAAATATGAAATTGAAAGCTTTTTTAAAAGTATCCAGGAGGAAACTGATCACACACTAAAATAAGACATGCTTTTAATCATAGGTGACTATAACTAAAAAACAGGGAATGAAACAGGACTAAATGTTGAGGGAAATTTTGGTCTTAGAAACACAAATGAAGCAGGAAAAACCCTCATCAGGTTCTGTGAAACCAACAATCTGCCTATTGCAAATACACACTTCAAGCAACCAAACAACTGTTTATGTGGACATCACTAGATGGTCAATGTAGAAATCAAATAGACTTCATAATTGGAAGCAGGAGATGCATAAATTGTATTCTGTCCGCCAAAGTGAGATTGTACTAATAATGATATGTTAATATCCAACATTAGAATAAAGCTGAAAAAGAACATTAAAAGAATCAAAGCACCAAAGTGTAATTTAAACAACATTTGTAATGAAAGTAAAGCCCAAATAGGGAACAGATTCACATTACTGTGGAATGACTGTGATTTTTAATGTTAAATTCTTTAATATTGATTTGTACATCACCCAGATTGGGTAGATCACCTCGATTGGCAGTAAACAAACAAACAAACTCAATTGACTGTGGACCAAAACAACTATGGTTTGAAATCAGAAATAACATTAGGGAAGAATGCAAAAAGACAGTTCCTAAAATCAAAAGCAAAGAAAAATTTAGATGGATGACAGAAGAAACAGTTAAATTTATGAAGGACCCACAAGAATCAAAAGTAGAAGGTGACAGAAACAGGGTTAGAATCCTGAATTGAGCTTTTTCAATTACTGTCTTGTAGAGACAAAGAGAACTACTATAAAGTGCAAAGAAGTAGAAGAGAACAACAAAAGAGCAAAAACAAGATCCAAGAAATCAAGGGGAAAATTAAGGTTTGCTTAGGAATGCTGAATGACCAACAGAAAAGTACACTATTTAATCTGGAGAAAGTAAAAAGCAGATGGAAACAGTATACATCAGATGTGAATCCTATTTATTCAAAAGCAACATGACAAAAAAACTTATGCAGTATTATTGCTGTAAATTGTTTTATCGGTTTACTTTAAGCTGCCTTTGAATTATATAAATGGAAAAATGGGATACAGATGTTTTAAACAAAATAAATGTAACCAGAATATATCTTTACATAGTGGAAAGATTGAAGGCAGCAGGAAAAGAGGAAGACCAAATACGAGATGGGTTGACTCCACATATGGAAAACACAACAGTGGCTACAGTATTGGAAAAGATCGCCATATGATCCTATCCCAAAAATGCTCAAATTATTGAATAAATGTGTTCATCCTACACACTAGCAAGGTCAAGCTCAAGATAATACAGGACATGGAGAGAGAACTACCAGAAGTACAGGCTGGGTTCAGAAGAGGCAGGGGGACTAGAGACCAAATTGCAACATACATTGGATCATAGAAAAAACAAAGGAATATCAGAAACAAGTCTACTTCTTTTTCACTGACTACACCAAGGTATTTAACTGTATGGACCACAATAAAATGTGGCAAGTAATTAAAGAGATGGGAATACCAGAACACCTTATACGTCTCATGAGAAATCTATACATGAGTCAAGAAGCAACAGTCAGGGCGAGATGCGGAATGATTTGGAATAGGAAAAGGAGTAAGACAAGGCCTCATTTTGTCACCCAGCCTATTTAACTTATACACAGAGCACATCATGCACAATGCAGGGCTGGATGAATCAAAAGTTGGAATTAAAATCACTGGGAGAAACATCAACAATTTGAGATATGCAGATGACACTACCCTAATGGCAGAAAGTGAAGAAGACCTAAAGAAGTTCTTGCTTAGGTTGAAGGAGGAGAGTGCAAAAGCTGGCTTGAAACTTAATATCAAGAAAACCAAGATAATAGCAACAGGCTCTATCACTCCCTGGAAAATAGATGGGGAAGAAGTAGAAGCAGTGACAGACTTTAAATTCTTAGGATCAAAAATCACTGCAGATGGAGATTGCAGCCATGAAATAAAAAGGCAACTAATTCTTGTGAGACAAGCTATGAGAAACCTGGGGAACATAGTCTAAAGTAGAGACATCACATTAAAAACAAAAATTTGCACCGACAATGCAATGGTATTTCCAGTGGTAATGTACAGTTGTGAGAGCTGGACCATAAGGAAAGCTGAACGCAGAAGAATAGATGCCTTTGAAATGTGGTGTTGGAGGAGAGTTTTGAGAGTGCCCTGAACAGTGAGAACAAATTGGTCGCTTTTAGAAGAAATCAACCCTGACTGCTCCTTAGAAGGTCAAATAGTAAAGATGAAGTTAAAGTACTTTGGACTTCAAATGAGAAGAGAAGGGGGCAGCCAAAAATGAGATGGCTAGATGGTAGTGTAGATGCAATGGGCACAGAGCTGGGTGAACTGAAGAGGATGGTGGAGGACAGAAGTGCCTGATGGGCAATGGTCCATTGGGTCGCAAAGGGTCAGAATTGACTGTGTGACTGAACAACAACAAAAGCCTTAAGTTTATAACAGCTGAGCAGAGGTGTTGAGAAGAGGACATTTTGGAGATGTTCTTTCACAGGATCACCATAAATTGGCTTCATGGCAGGTAACAACAGCTTAGCCAATCCTAAATAAATTAAGAACCAAACTCAGTAGAATGTATTGTACCATGTCTGTCCTTGGTAATTTTGGAATTCAACTGATATATTAAGAGTATTGCACATTCCTGCACTAATACAAGTGAAAGTGACAGACATTGCTCTCATTAAATCTAAAAAGAAAACCTATGAAGAGAAATTAAGGTGATAAAATGTAACATAGAGAGATAAAATCTAATGCCATGAGAAATGTGATGGTGGAAGCTGATCAATATATTCTGCTACTAGGATTAAAGCAAGTGCTACAGCAAAATGTTATGAAGAATTTTAAAATGAACCAAGTGAAAATCCCAAGAGACTAATCAGGTTGAGAAATACTTTTTAGAATTACAATTCTTGAATGAGCATATTTTAAAGTATTCAAGCCACTGGCTGCATATTGCTTCTTTTAATTTTGCACCACTGAATATATGTTTGAAAAAAGAAGTATAAAGTAACAGAGGTAAAAACTATAGGATTGTGATAGAGAAAAGAATATGAAGGGTAGGCATTGACTTTTGTAACTTTTAATGCCTTTCAACCAAATTTTACCAGTCTGCTTCCACTGAAAAATACTTTTTTATTCAAAAAAAATTGTAGCAGGAAAAGGGAGAAAATCTATCAGTTCTTAGACAGTGAATTGAACAAAGACCAGTCAGATGTGATAAATAATACCTACTAATAATACCTACTGTAACTCTTATTTTGGTTTTATACACAGCCTTTGGAAAACTTGGTTTCTATGACAACATCTGATAGTTTCTGCATTACTTCATTATCAGGGGGAAATAGATTCTGGAGCTAAATTTTTCATTGGAATGTCATTATTCAATGTATTCTTTATCTACCTCAATTGTTAAGAATGAAGAATGGTGTTAACTTTTTAGTGTTTCGGATAACACTGAATACAGCATGTTTTGTTGGATTCTGTTAGTTATCCATGACTAGAACAGGTTCTTTTGGGGAGACCGGGACAAAATGGCGAAGGAGTAATACACACCTTAAACAGGCTGCCTGATGAATGTTTTGGAAAAGGTGAAAAAAGGAGGGTTTCAGCGATAAATCAGAGAAAATGACAGTTGAGAGATGTCGGGAGTGACAATGGTGAAAAGTTTCAGAGGGAATGAGAACTCAGGACAGTGATGAGAAGTGAAAAAGCTGAAAGACGCCGTAGACGAAGATAATGAATAAGACAGGCTCACATGTAAAAAGGCAAGAAATGGATGGAATGTTTAAGCTGGTGAACTCTTTATAAGATACCCTTGTAAATCTCACAATGCTTCTACTTTTTGGATTATAATGTTTGTTAAAGGCTCAGCAATTGGAAGGATGTTTGATTGATTAGACTAAAGGAAAGATAACATAGTTAACCTCCCACTCCTGAAGCCATGGAGAAAAGTATTAAGAGACAAGCATGAGGAGAGAACAGTTTTGAAACTTTGAATGCCTCTAATCTACTTTGAAAGTGAAACTTTGAAACTCTGAATGTTTTGAATACCTTTGGTTTGCTTGGAATGAGTTGGACTTAAGATTTGATAAAAGGAGAGAAGAAAAAATGGTGGATTACTATTAAGAGACTTGGTGTGAATTGCCATGAGAGACTGATTATTGCAGCTGATAGAGATTACCGGTGACACAGCTGGAAGGGGAAGTTGGAGATAAAGTATACTCAAAGAGTAAGAAAAGTTGTGGACTATGATGTTTATTTAAAGATCGGCAACTAAAGAGATTTACTTGGTTAAAGATAACACTGTTAATTACTTGGTGCAGAGTCCGAGAGAAAGTTGGGAGTGAATTACTTAAAGGACAAGTTCTTTTTTTCTTTTTTGAAAATACAAGTGGAAGGAAGTTCAAAATGTATGACCAAGAATGACTTGGTATGAGACTGATTATTAAAGGGTAACAGTGGAGAATGACAACTTGAATTTAACATATAGTAGTGGAAAATTTGGTAAGCAATAATGAGCTATATAAACATTAAAGACACTAGTGAATATAAACAAATTATATCCTTCTGGGAGGAAATCAGGAAACAAATGGAAGAAACGAATAATATACTCAAAGGGAAGGAAGAAATAATAGTTGCTACAACGGATAAACAGGACTTGATACAATTAGAAGATGAAAAAGAAACAGAACAGAAGAAAACAGAGGCAGAAAATTTGAAATTAATAAAACTAAAAGAAGAACAATGCTTGGATGCAATGGGAAAACAAACGGACAATTGGGATAAAATAGAGAGAAAATTGGATAAAATGAATGAGATAAGGAAGCAAGAAATGAGTGATATCATGAAAAAACAACAAGATCTGAGGAATTTGTTGGAAGATTTTATGAAAACAATAAATGACAATTTTGCGTTATTAGAACTAAAATCAAAATCTATAGAAGAAGAGGTCAAAAATATTAAACAACAAACGAAAGATTTTATGAAAGAACAACAGGATTTAAGGGATGGACTGGTAAATTTAAAGTCAGTAACAAATGAAAAACTTGCTGCAACAAAGGAAAGGTTAATATCTGTGGAGGAATCAATTGAAATTATTCAAGGAAAAGGAAAAAAGGGAGATGAAAGAAGTGATAGACAAGAAAAGAGGCTTTACAAGTTGGAAGTAGAGGCAAAAAAGAGGAATTTATTGATAAAGAATATTCCAGAACTTAAATTTGACAGATTAAAGGAAAGAATCATCAAATGGTTGAATGAACTGAAGATGGGGAGAAATTTTACTCAAGAAGATATATCAGCAGTTTACAGACTGGGAAAGAAAAGAAATGGGACATTTAAAAGATATGTTTTGGTAAAATTTGTAAGTTTGGAAAGCAAATTAAAGTTGTTGGCTTATTTAAAGAAAAAAGGTACACAGGTGCCAAAGTTGGAGGGTGAACAATTGGATATTTACCAGGATTTATCAAAAAGAGAAAGATTGTGGAGGAAGGAAATTAAATCAATTACAAAACTATTAAGAGACAAGGGAGTGAATTATAATTGGCAACAATTCCAACAGTTGAGATTCTTTTGGACAGGGAAAGTAGTGATGATAAGAGAACAAACTGACTATATGGATACATTGGAATCATGTAATATTATTGAAAAAGGATCAAAAGAATGGAGGGAAATCAAAGAGAAACTGTCAAATATAGGCAATAATTGCAGTATTAGCAAATAAATTTTAAAAAAGTAAAATTGACACAATTTCTCTCGTGGACCAAAAGAATTCTGATTTTGATTTTTGTTTTTCTGAATGAAAAGAAGTATAGAGTAATATAGTTATGGGAAAAAATTATTAATAGTTAACCGATGGACGTAATTCCCAAAGCAATATGAAGTGTTTGATTTATGTGTGTAAAGAAAACTTAATTTAAAGGAATATTAATTTTGGAAAAGAATTAATGAGTTGTTATCATATGTTAAAAAGGAGAAAGGGAAAGAAAGAAAGAAGGAGGGTGAACAATTGGATATTTACCAGGATTTATCAAAAAGAGAAAGATTGTGGAGGAAGGAAATTAAACCAATTACAAAACTATTAAGAGACAAGGGAGTGAATTATAATTGGCAACAATTCCAACAGTTGAGATTCTTCTGGACAGGGAAAGTAGTGATGATAAGAGAGCAAACTGACTACATGGATACATTGGAATCATGTAATATTATTGAAAAAGGATCAAAAGAATGGAGGGAAATCAAAGAGAAACTGTCAAATATAGGCAATAATTGCAGTATTAGCAAATAAATTTTAAAAAAGTAAAAGTGACACGATTTCTCTCGTGGACCAAAAGAATTCTGATTTTGATTTTTGTTTTTCTGAATGAAAAGAAGCATAGAGTAATATAGTTATGGGAAAAAATTATTATTAGTTAACCGATGGACGTAATTCCCAAAGCAATATGAAGTGGTTGATTTATGTGTGTAAAGAAAACTTAATTTAAAGGAATATTAATTTGGGGAAAGAATTAATGAGTTGTTATCATATGTTAAAAAGGAGAAAGGGAAAGAAAGAAAGAAATAGAAACATAAAGATGGTAAATTATGGGATGTAAAATATTTATGGGTAAGGGGGTGTAGGGCCAAAGCCTAGATTTTCCTCATTGAGTGTGTTGATGTATTACTTATATAATTAAGGAAATAAAAAAGGTATATAGGTGAA
The DNA here is from genome assembly GCA_030440675.1 of Furcifer pardalis. Lineage (NCBI taxonomy): Eukaryota > Metazoa > Chordata > Lepidosauria > Squamata > Chamaeleonidae > Furcifer > Furcifer pardalis. The sequence goes on from CP126891.1 coordinate 99,817,530, forward strand.
AAAGTTGGAGGCTGAATATTTGGATATTTATTAGGATTTATCAAAAAGAGAAAGAGTGTGGAGGAAGGACAATAAACTAAATACTAAATTGTTATAAGATAAGGTGGTGAATTAAAATAGGTAACAATTCTAACAGTTGAGATTCTTTTGGATATGGAAAACAGTAGTGATAAGAGAATAAACTGATTACATGGATATGTTAAAATCATGTAATATTAATGAAAAAGGAAGAATGGAAGGAAATCAAAGAGAAATCCTCAAATATAGGAAATAACTGCAATAATAGTGAATAAACTTTAAAGAAATAACATTTGACATGATTCTCTTGTGGATTAAAAGAATTTTGATTTTGATTTTGATTTTCTGGAATAAAAGAAGTACAGTGTAACATAGTTATGGAAACCTTATACAGGTATATATATTAATAGAGTATAGAATGGGATAGATAACTGATTAGAATGGGGAAGTACGATAATCTCTATAAAAAATGGTCAATGGAGTTGGTAGGAATTAAATAAGGTGCTGACAAAAATGATAAAAGAGAGTAGTTTAGAATAAATACGAGAGAGAAATATAAAGTATTGAAAAGATGAAGGAGCTGAAGATAGGGATGAATTATAATAAAAATATAATAGTAGCAGAGGTAAAGGGAAATATGAAAAAGGGTTTGCTTAAGGGTATGTTTGGAAATATGAAAATGAAGTTTAGGATATTACAGATGGAAGGAAATATTAAGTCAATGTAACACCTGAATTGTTAGGAAGAGTTAGCTGTTCCCAGTGTCTTACAAGTTGTAGGATATTTATAAAAATATTATTGAAATATAAAGAATTTTTGTTAAAGAAAGCTAAAGGGGAATAAGGGTTGAAAATATAGAATAGAAATAAAAAGAATAGGGGTAGACAGCCATAAGCAGAAGGAAGGAAGAACAAGGAATAACTGTATAGCTTTGAGCAAGTTGATTTATTTGATACTTTCAAATATTGATATGAATTCGCCTAGTCCCGGTCTCCCCCCCCCCCTCTTCGACACTCGGAGGCGGTTCTTCAATGGAAGGATGGGGGGGAGAAGATGATAGAATGGTGAAAGGTTTAGGGTGGGTGGTAGGGATTTATGTTGCGTTAATATGGAAAGATGGGAGGTGAAGGGTTGGATGAGGGTGAATTTAGTTATCTGTTGTATGTCTTTTTGATATGTGTATGTGGTATTTTTTTTGTAATTTTTTGTTTGTGTTCCTTGTTTTAAAGATCAATTAAAAAAAATTAAAAAAGGGGGGGGGAAAGAACAGGTTCTTTTGAAACTTCTCACACAGTGGGTGAGAGGATTGTACTGTACTGTATATCACTAATGACCCATCTCATAATTTGTGTGTTCAATAGCCTAGCAAATGTTTATGTTCCTAGAAAACCTGGGTCAATTAGCATCCCCTCCTTCCACACACACAGTGTATGAAAGTGTTCTACATATACAGTTGTTGTTGTTGTTGTTGTATAGTCAAGTCCGACCATTTGTGACCCCATGGACCACAGCACACTAGGCTCCTCTGTCCTCTTCCATCCTTCATAGTCTGCCCAGATATATGCCCACTAATGATGCCATCTAGCCATCTCATCCTCTGCCAACCCCTTCTCCTTTTGCCTTCAATCTTTCCTAGCATTAGGGTCTTCTCCAGTGAGTCCTCTCTTCTCATTTGGAGGCCATAGTACTTGAGCTTCAGCTTCAGTATTTGTCCTTCCAAGGAGCAGTCATGGTTGATTGACTATAGAATCAACTTATTTGATGTGCTTGCAGTCCAGGTGACTCTCAAGAGTCTTCTCCAGCACCACAGTTCAAAGGTGTCAGCTCTTCTGCGCTCAGCCTTCCTTATGCTCCAGCTCTCACAGATATACATTGCTACTGGGAAGACCATTGCTTTAACTATGTGGACTTTTGTTGGCAGGGTGATGTCCAGGGGTGGGATTTAGCAGATTCACCCCAGTTCGCCAGAAACAGTAGTAGAAATTCCAGCTGGCCCCGCCCATCCAAGTTTTTGGAATAAAGTAGTCCTAATTCGGATGCAACCAAGGCTTTCCTCCTAGCCATGCTCACTATACCACACCCACAGAGTAGGTAGTAAAAAATTTTGAATCCCACCACTGGTGATGTCTCTACTTTTTATGATTCTGCCTAAGTTTGTCATAGCTTGTCTCCCAAGAGGTGTCTTTTTATTTCATGGCTGCAGTCACCATCTGCAGTGATCTTAGAGTCCAAGAAGGTAAAGTCTCTCACTGCTTTCATTTCTTCCCCTTCCATTTGCCAGGGCACAATGGGGCCAGATGCCATGATTTCGGGTTTCTTGATGTTGAATTTCAAGCCAGGTTTTTTATTCTCTTCTTCCACCCTCATCAAAAGGCTCTTTAGGTGTTCATCACTTTCTGCTATTAAAGTAGTGTCATCTGCATATCTCAGCTTGTTGACATTTCTCCCAGCAATCCTAATCCAAGTCTGTGCTTCTTCCAGACCTGCATTATGCATGATGTACTATGCATATAAATTAAATAAGCAGGATGGCAATATACAGGCTTGTCATACTCCTTTTCCTATTCTAAACCAATTTGTTGTTCCGTATCCTGTCCTAACTGTTGCTTCTTGACTCACATACAGATTTCTCAGAAGACAGATGAGGTGGTCTAGTACTCCCATCACTTTAGGAACTTGCCACAGTTTATTGTGGTCCACGTAATCAAAGGCTTTGGTTTAGTCAATGAAACAGAAGTAGATGTTTTTCTGGTGCTCCTTGTTTTATCCACGATACAGCAAATGTTGGCAATTTGGCCTCTAGTTCCCCTGCCTCTTTGGAATATGCCTCTTTGGAACCCAGCTTGTACTTCTGGAAGTTCTAGATCCATGTACTGCTGAAGCCTAGCTTGTAAGATCTTGAGCAAGACCTTGCTAGCATGTGAGATGAGTGCAATTGTATGATAATTTGAGCATTCTTTGGCATTGCACTTCTTTGGAATTGGAACGTTTTCCAAATCTGCTGGCATATTAAGTGCAACACTTTAACGGAATCTTCTTTTAGGGCCTTTAATAGCTCAACTGGAATGCCATCATCTCCACTAGCTTTGTTGCTAGTTATACTTTCCAGGGCCCACTTGACTTCACTTCTCAGAATGTCAGGCTCGAGGTCAATGATCACACCATTGTGATTGTCAGGGACATTAAGGTCCTTTTTGTAGAGTTCTTCCCTACCATTTTTGTCCTTTATCATGGCCATTTTTGCTTGATATGTTCCCTTAATTTCCCCAATTTTCTTGAAGAGATCTCTAGTCCTTCCCCTTCTGTTGGTTTCCTCTATTATTTTGCACTGTTCATTTAAGAAGGCCTCCTTATCTCTCCTTGCTATTTTCTGGAATTATTCATTCATTCATATTTATATTGCTGCCAACTCGCCATGGCGACTCAGGGCGGCTTACAGACAATACAATCAATAAAATAATAACAATACAGTCAATCAATGTTGGAGTCAGCATCGGGGGGGGGGGGACCTCAGCCTCCCATGTCTTCTTCTTCACCCCCTGGACATTGGAGTGGGTTTCAGGGGAGGGGAAAGCTTATGAATTATGCATTCAATTGAGTGAATCTTTCTTTCACCTTTGCTTTTTGCCTTCCTTCTTTCTTCAGCTATTTGGAGCCTCATCAGACAACCACTTTGTTTTCTTGCATTTCTTTTTATTTGGGATGGTTCTAATTGCTGCCTTCTGTACAATGTTATGAGCCTCAGTCCATAATTCTTTAGACACTCTGTCTGTCAAATCTAATCCCTTAAATCTATTCTTCACCTCCACTGTATATTCATGAGGGATGTTATTTAGATCATACCTGACTGGCCTAATTGTTTCCCCTACTTTCTTCATTCTAAGCCTGAATTTGGAAATCAGTAGTTCATGATATGAATCACAGTCTGCTCCAGGTCTCATCTTTGCTGACTGTATAGAGCAGGGATTCACAACATTTTCATGCCACTGGCTGGATCAGCCCCTGACACACAACTGTGCAGGTCAGAGGCATGGTTCCTCCCATGCTTCCAGTGTTTCTGCAGTGGTGGCAGGTGCAATTACAGCATATTTTGGCTAGTTTTTCAGCCTCCACTGCTTCCCATGGTGGTGGTGGGGGCATTTCCCCAGATCTTTGGAATTTTTGACAACATTTTTTGAAACCAGAAATCAGAAGTGCCAAACTAGAAGTGCCAAAATGCCATGTTTTCACTGCAAAAAAATGCAGCAAAACTGTGGCAAAAAATCCCCCCTTCCCCTGCTGTCATGGGAAGCAGTGCAGGCTGCAAAAGCAGCCAAAAAAGGCTGCAATTCACAGTGAAAACACAGCATTTTTTGCATTTCTGGTGGTGGTAAGGAGCTTCCAGTAGTGCCTAGGTACTCACCTTGGGTTGGATTAATTGGTGCTGTGGGCCTGATTAGGCCCATGGGCCATAGTTTGTGAATTCCTGATATAGAACTTCTCCATCTTTGGCTGCAGAATATGTAATCAATTTGATTTCAGTGTTGGCTGTCTGGTGTCCATGTATAGAGTCATCTCTTAGATTGTGGGAAGAGGGTTTTTGCTATGATCAGTGTATTCTCTTGGCAAAACTGTTAGTCTTTGCCCTGGTTCATTTTTTACTCTAAGGCAAAGCTTGCCTGTTATTCCAATTACCTTTTAACTTCCTACTTTGGCATTCCAATCTCCTATGATGAGGAGGAAATCATTTTTTGGTGTCTGTTCTAGAAGGTGTTGTAGGTCTTCATAGAAATGGTTGATTACGGCATCTTCTGCATCAGTGGTTGGGGCATGAATTTGGATTACTGTGATGTTGAATTGTTTGCCTTGAACTCGGACTGAGCTCATTCTTTCATTTTTATTTTTATTTTTTATATTCACATAAACAACAATTCTTCCTCCACAATCTTTCTCTTTTTGATAAATTCTGGTAAATATCCAATTGTTCACCCTCCAACTTTGGCACCTGTGTACCTTTTTTCTTTAAATAAGCCAACAACTTTAATTTGCTTTCCAAACTTACAAATTTTACCAAAACATATCTTTTAAATGTCCCATTTCTTTTCTTTCCCAGTCTGTAAACTTCTGATATATCTTCTTGAGTAAAATTGACACGATTTCTCTCTTGGACCAAAAGAATTCTGATTTTGATTTTTGTTTTTCTGAATGAAAAGAAGTATAGAGTAATATAGTTATGGGAAAAATTATTAATAGTTAACCGATGGACGTAATTCCCAAAGCAATATGAAGTGTTTGATTTATGTGTGTAAAGAAAACTTAATTTAAAGGAATATTAATTTTGGAAAAGAATTAATGAGTTGTTATTATATGTTAAAAAGGAGAAAGGGAAAGAAAGAAAGAAGGAGGGTGAACAATTGGATATTTACCAGGATTTATCAAAAAGAGAAAGATTGTGGAGGAAGGAAACTAAAACCAATTACAAAACTATTAAGAGACAAGGGAGTGAATTAAAATTGGCAACAATTCCAACAGTTGAGATTCTTCTGGATAGGGAAAGTAGTGATGATAAGAGAGCAAACTGACTACATGGATACATTGGAATCATGTAATATTATTGAAAAAGGATCAAAAGAATGGAGGGAAATCAAAGAGAAACTGTCAAATATAGGCAATAATTGCAGTATTAGCAAATAAATTTTAAAAAAGTAAAAGTGACACGATTTCTCTCGTGGACCAAAAGAATTCTGATTTTGATTTTTGTCTTTCTGAATGAAAAGAAGCATAGAGTAATACAGTTATGGAAAAAAATAAGAGAATAAACTGATTGCATGGATATGTTAAAATCATGTAATATTAATGAAAAAGGAAGAATGGAAGGAAATCATAGAGAAATCCTTAAATATAAGAAATAACTGCAATAATAGTGAAAAAACTTTAAAGAAATGAAAATTGACAGATTCTCTTGTGGATTAAAAGAATTTTGATTTTGATTTTGATTTTCTGGAATAAAAGAAGTATAGTGTAACATAGTTATGGAAACCTTATATAGGTATATATATTAATAGAATATAGAATGGGATAGATAACTGATTAGAATGGGGAAGTACGATAATCTCTATAAAAAATGGGCAATGGAGTTGGTAGGAATTAAATAAGGTGCTGACAAAAATGATAAAAGAGAGTAGTTTAGAATAAATACGAGATAGAAATATAAAGTATTGAAAAGATGAAGGAGTTGAAGATAGGGGTGAATTATAATAAAAATACAATAGTAGCAGAGGTAAAGGGAAATATGAAAAAGGGTTTGCTTAAGGGTATGTCTGGAAATATGAAAATGAAGTCTAGGATATTACAGATGGAAGGAAATATTAAGTTAATGTAACACTTGAATTGTTAGGAAGAGTTAGCTGTTCCCAGGGTCTTACAAGTTGTAGGGTAATTATAAAAATATTATAGAAATATAAAGAATTTTTGTTAAAGAAAGCTAAAGGGGAATAAGGGTTGAAAATATAGAATAGAAATAAAAAGAATAGGGGTAGACAGCCATAAGCAGAAGGAAGGAAGAACAAGGAAGAACTGTATAGCTTTGAGTAAGTTGATTTATTTGATACTTTCAAACATTGATATGAATTCGCCTAGTCCCGGTCTCCCCCCCCCCCCTTCGACACTCGGAGGCGGTTCTTCAATGGAAGGATGGGGGGGAGAAGATGATAGAATGGTGAAAGGTTTGGGGTGGGTGGTAGGGATTTATGTTGTGTTGATATGGAAAGATGGGAGGTGAAGGGATTTATGTTGTGTTGGTCCAGGAACGTGGGAGGTGAGGGGTTAGATGTGGGTGATTTACTTATCTATTGTATGTCTTCTTGATGTATGTATCTAAGTGGTTTTGGTGTTGTTTAGTTTTGTCATATTGAATGTTTTTCTATCTGTTTTTGATTTTCTTTAATGTGGATAATTATGTTGTATTTTAGTGTAATCTTTTGTTCGTGTTTTCTTGTTTTAAAAATCAATAAAAAAAATTAAAAAAAAATAAACAACAATTCTACATTGGTATCGTCAATCAAGTGTTATTGTCTCGTTATAAACCAAAATTTGAAGCTTCAAGTTATAAGCTATATCTCCACATGTCTCCTCTTAACCAATATATATTGTTTGCTAACTCTACTATCCTTTTTAACTTTAAAACCACCCTTGTGTTATATACATTGTCCAGAGATTTATGTTTCCTTATGTTTTCCAAAAGTCATTCTGCTCAGATACAGGGGGTATACCTTTGTTCTTAACCATTGCATATTCAATGAAAGGTTTCCAAATCCTCCAAAAATTGTTGCCAGCTCATTCTTTCATTTTTAAGATCACATCCCATTACTGCTTTCCTCGCTCTTTTATTGACTATAAGGGCCTCTCCATTTCTTCTAAAGGTTCTTGCCTAAAGTAGTAGATATAATGGTCCCCTGAGTTAAATTCACCCATCCCTGTCTACTTTAGTTCACTGATTCCTAAGATATCAATCCTCGGGCTTTCCATCTCACTCTTGACCACATCCAGCTTGACTTGATTCATAGTTCTTACATTCCAGGTTCCTACGCAATATTGTTCTTTACAGCATCGGACTTTCCTTTCACCATCAGATCCATCCACATCCATCTACAACTGAGCATCCTTTCAGCTTTGGCCCAGCCACTTCACTATTTCTGAGGCTACTTGTACTTGTCCTCCTCCCTTCCCCAGTAGCATATTGAACACCTTCCAACCTGAGGGGCTCATCTTCCAGCATCATATTGTTTAGCCTTTTGATACTGTCCAAGGGGAATTGGGTTGCCAGTTCCTTCACCAGTGGATTGTGTTTAGTCTGAGTTCTCCACTATGGCCTGGCTATCTTGGGTGACCCTACACGGCATAGCTCATAGCCTCATCAAACCATGCAAGCCCACTCACCACAGCAAGGAAACAATCCTTGAGGGGAACATATATGTATACAGTAATTGCATGCAAAACCTCTGCACGCAGCTGGCCTGCTTGCATATAAATTTGCAACAGTAGGTGGTGCTACAAGCCATAATCCTGCAAACCCTCACTTTCTTTGTATTCTTCCAGTGTTTCATAAAGATCTGGTGACCTTCTCAGGTTAGGAAAACTGACTATTGAAAGAGAGGTGGTGTGATCATTGAAAACTAGTTCTCCAAGCTCTGGAGACATATAATGTATCTATAGTACCTAAAATGAAATGCATCATGAGACATACACGTCATTTAACATGGTTCTTACTAATTATAGGAAATTATGGCCACAATCTTGTTATCAATTTGTGCTTATGTGAAGCAAACAATCTAAATCTTGACAGCAAGAACAGAGCCAACATAGAGCCAAACACCCAATTCCTTACTCTGCTAGCTTGTCTAGTAGAATAGCCAGAAACAATGAAAATGCACAAAACAGCATTGTATATATTTTATTTTAATGTTATAAATAACTGAATTAATTAATGACATCAGATTTAGAAACAGCTAGCAGATGTGTCATAGCTTTTAAAATCTGAAATAAAGGTGGAGAACCATCCAATTTTGCCTTATGAGGAAAGGCTGCAAAGAGACCAAGAACTAGTCATGCTCTTCCTTCAACCTCCCTCAAAAGGTCACTGAGAAGAGCAACTGTGGCTGTCTCCATCTCATGCCACAGCCTGAACCCTGACAGAAATGAATCTAGACTAATGGTATCCTCTAAGAACGTCTACTAGTTGTTAGCTCCCTTGAATGCCATATGAATTTAATTGACGAGTATGTAAATGATGAGTGGATATACAGCCCTCATGATTACAACTTGTTTTTGTAATATTCAAATGTATTCAATAAGGATTCTACTAAGTAAGATATATTCTGGTTTAATTTTTTTATTTGTTTAAAACATCTGTAGCCCATTTTTTCAATTTATACAATTCAAAGGCAGCTTACAGTAAACCAATAAAAACAATTTGCAACAGCAACACTTCATAATTCATTGTAGGGTTTTTTTTGTCATTTGACTTTTGAATAAATAGGATTCACATCTGATGCACTTTCAGAAATAGCTTATACTAAATGTTTTGTCCTGTGAATTCCTACACAGTTTGGGAATGTTTGGAAAGCTATTTGTCCCGATTTATTAATAAGGTTGGAATAATTTTCTTTATAATTGGCAAACTTTTATTTATCTTGGCCATAGGCCATAACAATGTTATCACATGTTGATACAGAATCTTGTACTTATCTGTTCCATCAATTTTAGCCTTAAGTATGATTCCTTCAGCTAACAGCCTCATCCTAAAACCTGGGCATATCTGGGAAATTGAAATCAGTAGGCTTAGTCAAAACTAACCGAGAACAATATTGTGCTGCATTTCTTTCTTCAAAAACTTGCTGTTTTTTAAGGTCATCTCCGTCTGTTAGTGCGTATATAACTCTCACTGCTTAAAATATCTTTCCCCCCATTTAGTACTCTCACTAAATTATCTTTGCACTCCATGATCACCAATGAAATCCACACACAATATCTCCACAGAAACAGAAAATTCTAGTACTTGTTTGCAACTATAGAAGTTTTCCTTTTAAAGTAAAAAACCATGCTCTCCAGGGCTGCAATTCACAAGGAGCAGCATGAAGTTGTGCAAATGAGAGATAAACTACTCTAAACTACAGAACAATCTTTCTGTGCAATCAAACCAGCAACAAAGCAAAAAAGACTGTTTGCCATCACAGCATGCAATAATTCTCACCTTCCTGGGAGAACGGAAAGGGGGAAATAGAATAGGAGATCCAATAACATTTTGTAACAAAATAACTAAAGCCAAAAAAAAATAACTAGTAAAAGTGTTTTGACAATACATTACATTTTGGTGTGTGTGTGTGTTGTTGCTGCTGTTGTTGTTGTTGTTTTAATTAGGGCAGGTGGAAATCTTCAAAAGATACTATGGAGCCCTTGCTTCACAGTGTGTGGGATTTTTACCCACTAAAACCACCTCCCGTTATTCACCACCACCACGTGGAACCGTCGTCAGACATTACTTTGCGGGGGGCAGACTGGCTGTTAAAAAACCCTCCTCCAATTTGCCAACTCGCACTCCTCCTCTATGCCTCTGGCTGCCCTTTTCTCAGTCTCTCCACACATCTAAGCTCCAAGATGACCCAGGAAGCATAACTGGACATCGCAACCGAGGTAGTCGCCCTGCTCAACATCTCATTGATGATGTCTTCCGGAAACAACTGTCATCGAAGATGCCTCTGTAAAATTTCCCTTTCTGCATCAAAACATGGACACTGAAAAAAACACATGCTCTGCATCTTCCTGCACCAGCTGGCAGATGGGGCACGAAGCATCATCATCCAGCCTAAAGTGGTGTTGGTAGGCTCTGAAGCTTGAGCCACATCAGAAACATTTAGATCTCTTATTATGAATGGCTTGAGAACCAACACCAGCTGCTTGTTATCTTACTAGTACCTGTTGTGTGGATGGTTAGTACCATAACAGATATGAGGAGTTCTAAAAATGTCACTATTCAAGCTTTCTCCCTGGTTACTCTATACAGGGACAAAATGCTATCCTTTGGATAAATTTAGTGCATGAAAATAATTTTTTGGAATAGTAGCCGTGTTAGTCTGTGGTTCAGGCATATCAGAAAACAAAACAAAATAAAATAAACAAAATAAAAAACACTGTAGCACTTTAAAGACTAACTGCTATATTTTTGTTAGCTTCTTCAGACAAGGAGTGAAACTTACAAACATGGTTTTTATGCACAAAATTCATGGGTCAATGGGAGAAAGGTGTGCTCAAGCAAAATGAGACAAGCTAGCACAACAATAGATTATTCAGATCAGCAACAATAGATTAGTCAGATTAGCTCTAAATGTCTCCCTTTCAATCTCAAAGGGTTTGAGAAAGCCTATTCTGGTGTCAGATCAAACTTGATCTGCAAACAAAAACACTGTACCTGGTTACTTCCTGTTTTGCTAAAGAGAATTGGCAGGAAGGTTGTACAGTAATACCTCGGATAACATTTACCTTGGATAACGCTAAAATCACATAATGCTAAGCAATCTGGGGTGGAGAATTGAATCCAATAACGTTAAGGTCCTATGGGATGGATCGGATAACAACCACTAAAGCCTGTCCGGTTACAATGTATCTCTATGGAGCTTTAACGTTATCCAATCCATCCCATAGGATTTTAACATGGATCGGATAACACTAAAAATCAGATAACACCAAGACTTGTGGAACCAAGTCTTAGTGTTATCCGAGGTATTACTGTAATATAATATATAAAATATCTAGCAGCTTATAGCAATCTGTGTATCAAATCTGATAATGTCCCAGAAACCCTTTGCTAATATTTAATCCCCTGCAATGGGTGTCTAACAGATGGATGCAGTGATGGGATGTAACAGGTTCTCACCAGTTTGCCAGAACCGGTAGTAACTTTTCCCAGTGGCCCGGAGAACCGGTAGCAGCTTTTGGGGGCAACTACCTTGGGGGCTTACCTTTTCACCGGTTCCCCCACTGCGCATGCATGCCAAGCAGGTGTGTGTGTGTGTGTGTGTGTGTGTGTGTGTGTGTGTGTGTGTGTGTGTGTGTGTGTGTGTGTGGTGAGGGGTGTGTGTGTGCTTATTTTTATTTTATTATTTTATTATTTGGCCCCACCCATGATGTCATGATGTTAGCTCCCCCCACACTGTGATGACATCACAGTGGGGTAGTAAAATTTTTGACATCCCACCACTGGATGGATGTATTTGATTTCTGCTGTCTCCCTTTCAAACCTAGTTCTGTAATTTCTCTGTTCCAGAATTGTAACTTTCAGGTCTTGGATAGAGTGTCCAGTTAGATTGAAGTGGTTTGAGACAGGTTTCTCTGTGTTGCCATTCCGGATTCTGATTTGTGTCCATTAATTCTTTTGCATAAAGATTGTTCTGTTTGTTCTACATAAAGCGCAGACTGATATTTTTGGCAAGAGATGCATAAATCACATTGGCAGAAGCACAAGTAAAACTGCCTTTAATGTTGTATGTGGTGCCGTTGGGTCCAGTAATACTGTTCCCAGAGCGAATGTGGGAGCATAGTTGACATCTGGATTTGCAGCAGAGTCTAGTCCCCATATCTGTTCCACTTCTGTGTAGTCTGTTGTGTGTCAATAGTTGTTTGAGATTGGAGGGTTGTCTATAAGCAAGTAGGGATCACCAAGGGCTTTGGAAAGCGAAGCACTCTTGTCCAAGATGGATTGGAGATCCCTCATTATGCGTGTGAGAGGTTTAAATTGAGGGCTGAAGGTTACAACCAGTGGTGTGCGATTGCTTTCTCTTCCTTTCTGGGCCTGTCTTGTAGTAGATCACTCCTAGGTATGGGTCTAGCCTGGTTGATTTGTTATTTAATCTATTGTTGCTTATGGCTGTGGGAAGCTGTATTGTTGTGCTTGCTTGTCTGTCACTGCTTGAACACACTTCTCCCTTTGACCCCTGAATTTGGTGCATAAAATCCATGCCTGTAAGTTTCACTCCTTGTCTGAAGAAGTCGGCTTGATCCACGAAAGTTAACAATAAAAATATAGCAGTTAGTCTCTAAAGTGCTACCATGTTTGTTTTGTTTATTTTGTTTTCTGATATGCATGAAAACAAATTATAGTAGGTGATGACATAGATTGCAAACTAACTGAAAAGGATACCCAACCCTGAAATGTGAACATGAAGTGCCAGCTACTGCTGGGTCAATGAGGTCCCCATGTGCTCTAGCCAGCATAACTGGTTTATGTACATACATTACTTACCTTTGTAACAGAATCAGCTAGCAGAAACAGGATACATGATTTGTTCAATCTTGCAACATTAAGGGAGATCCTTCACACAAATAATCTCAGGATCTTCTGGGATTTTTTTTTAAAATAGAGACTAGCAGGGATTGTACTATTTGAACAGATGTTTGCTTTCATAATGAGGGAAATTCTCACTTTATTCTTTACATCTGTATCTTATTTGTAAATGGCGGTTATTATCTTCTAATAGACAATTGATGCAAAGAAAAGTCTCAAACACTAGTATGTTGATCTGTCTACAGTGGTATGATTACTTTCTCAATGCTGCATGGAGAAGCTGGCCTTACAACATCACTGAAAATAACCTAGGAATGCATTATTTCCACCCACAGGCTAATGTAAGTACTCTTTGCCTTCATTTTGAGACATTAAAGTTATGAAAAATGCTAAGCACAATTTGCTAATCGCTACCCGCCGCTAATGACAACATAAGTAATCAGGCTTTTATGATGCATCTATTTCCCCCACCCACCCCCATCCTAAAGCATTTATATTACAGATGGCTGGTTATAATTTTGCCATTTTATTGATTCTTAAATAGGGAAGCTATCAGACTTCTGACTGCTTCTCATAGGGGGACTAATTAGATTATCTGATTGTCTGGTTCATCAGAGGAGGAAATACTTAAGTGTCACAGCTGGTCTCAGACTCAAGGTCTTGTGCCATAATTTTTAGATGAAAGCAATTACATCTTCACTGGATTTTTTTAAAAATATAAATGACTGGACAGTAAAAATGATCCAAGCAATCGATAACATCATATCAGGCTCAGAGGCGTAGCTACCGCCGTATCAGCCGTATCAATTATACGGGGGGCCCGGGCTACGGGGGCCCCCAACGGCAAAAAATAAAAATAAAAATTGGAGCAAAAATTTACTGCGCATGCGCAGAAACTCAATCTGACGCATTGCACATGCGTCAGATTGAGTTTCTGCGCATGCGCACTTTATTGGAGCCATTTTTGGCTCCAATTTTAAAAAATAAAAATTCAGAGTCAGAGCCGCAGCTTTTCGGAGCGGCTCCGATGGTGGCCCCTCCAAGGTAAGCTACGCTTCTGGGGGAGGGGTGCTATAAAAACCACACGAGGGGAATGGGGGGACCCCAAAACGAGGAGCTAAAGCGCGCCCTGAGAGGACTGATCCGGAAAAGGAGGCGCGCGCGGGGGCGGCTGAGGCTGGTCGGTTCGCCAGAGCCGGGTTTTTTTATTTGCTCTCTGTGAGGGAGAGGAAGGAGCCCCGGGAGGGAAAGGGGCTGGCGTGGGTTTCTTCAGGGCAGGGCTCAGGAGGAGATGAGCCTGGGCCACCAGACATGGGGGGAGCACCCGAGGGAGGAAGAGGGACGACCTCAAGACGAGGGAGCAGGAAGGAAGGAGGAAAATGACAAGGGCTGAGGAGGGAGTTTCGAGCTCCCAGTCCCAAGTGGACGCCAAGAGCGCTTCACGAGGGGATTCCCCTAATGCTTATTAACCCTACAGTCAGATACGACTGGCTTTCAAGCAAGGGCAACCTAGTCCTTTGTAAAGACTTCTCATGGTCTGAAAAGAAGTCAGAACTGGGGCCGCATGGCAAGGCGTGCTGCCCCCAACTGCAGCCTCCTCCTCCTCCTCTTCCGGAGCCGCTTGCGGCTTGCCGCTGCTGCTGTCGCCGCCACCACCGCCGGACCCGGGTGGTGGAGCAAGGTGAGGGGGGCCGGTTGCCCCCAGCGGCGGCGCTTTCCAAAATGGGCAGCAAAGCCTTGGCTCCTTTCCCTTCCCCTCACCTTGCTCCACCACCCGGGTCCGGCGGTGGTGGCGGCGACAGCAGCAGCGGCAAGCCGCAAGCGGCTCCGGAAGAGGAGGCTGCAGTTGGGGGCAGCGCACCTTGCCATGCGGCCCCAGGAGGGTAAGTGAGGGTTTTGTGTTTCGGGTGGGTGGGTGGTTTATGTGTGTGTTGGGTGGGTGGGTGGATTTTTATTAAATTTTTATTTTATTTCTTTATTTATTTTAATTATTTAAGTTATTTACGGGTTTGTGTTGTGGTTGTTTGGGTGGGTGGGTGGGTTGAGGTGTGTGTGTGTGTTTGTTTGTTTGTTTTAATTTTATTCTATTTTATTCATTTATTTATTTTATTTTTATTTTTGGCCCCGCCCACGACGTCATGACGTCATGACGTTGGCTCCCCCCACGACGTCATGATGTCATGACGTTAGCTCCGCCCCGCATATAAAGGGCCCCCAAACAATTTTTATACGGGGCCCCGCCAAGGTAAGCTACGCTTCTGATCAGGCTTGCACAGAAGTTCCTAGCACACAGGTTGCCAATCTTTTGAAGTCGAGGGCTGGGTCATGCTCCCTCAGGCAGTTGGCGGGCCGGACTCATGGTCCAGCTGCCGCCATTGCTGCCAAATCACCCACGGACTCATTTACGGCTGTTATAAACGCATTTACAACTGCCGTAAATGAGTCTGCGGCCAATTCTGGCGGTGGTGATGGTAGCGGCAGCCGGAGTGAGGGCGTGGGCCAATTGATTTGGCACCACAGGCTGGATCCGGCCCACGGATTGTAGGTTGCCTATCCCTGTCCTAGCATCTCCAATAGCTCTGTATTTATTTTTAACTATTTTCCTGTTATATTTTGGTGCAAAGAGGTTTCCTTGCAACAAAGGACATCTTAAGAATTAGATGCCTAATTAGGTTTCCTGTTTTTTAAATAACAAGAATGACATTTTAGGAATAAAAAAAAACAGATTCTCCATTTTAACACAACCCCCAACATCTGTTACTGATGTAACCTTTCCAAATGGTGCACTTGTTGCAACAAATTGCTTTGCAGAAGAGATGTTTAAGGAAGAGAAAAATTAAAGGTACTATTTCTCCTTAAGCAAGCAGCCCACCTGCCAGAGAGTCTCTGATGAGGGCATTTAGGCAGCAGATAAAAGAAACAAAAAAATGTTGCTTTTGTGGGCAGTAACCAAATTCTTGGCTAGCATGGGGGATTCTTAGAGAATATAGCCTATGATGCCTTCTAGCTACCTCAGTTTGAACAAAAGTTGTGATGCCGAGTTCCAACACATGAAGAATTCAGCCCAGATTATCTTTGTAACATTCACTTTCAAACACTCCTGCTTAAATTGGTTGACTTGTCACTGTAGTTCAGGGGTGCCCAAACTTTTCAGGTTGTGGGCCAGTCATGTAGTTCCTCCCATCGAAAGCAGAAGTAAAATGTGCCTTGCAATCTGTTTGCAACAGGATGAGATAGATTTTAAGCTGTCATTTTTTTCTGCTTAAATCAGAAGTGCCCAAACTATGGCCTGTAGGCTGTATCCTGCCTCCAATGCCAATTCATCCAGACCTCACTGCCCATCACTTCCATATGGGCATATTTTATTTCTGCTTCTGGGAGCGACGAGGGCGGCACAGGCCAGATGACTTTGGGTCAAGGGCCAGATCCAGCCCATGGGCCATAGTCTGGGCACCCCTGCTGTAGCTGCTATAGGGCTGAAGTGGTCACAAGAACCCCTGCCACTGTGTTCCCCAAATGCCACATTATTTTACTCAAATTAGGGCACACTTTACTTTTTCATGCCTCCCCACTGAAACTATGCCTCTATACCTTAGGTTTAATGTAAGAACAGCACATTTTGCCAGTCTGTTCTTCTTACCTGCTTATTTTTGTGGTTAATTCTAAATGCCTTTATGATACATTAATTGTATCCATTTTAATATAATTTCCTTCAGATACCTCCATCAAAAGTTTACTGCAATGCGTTCTTTATTTAATGAAGTTTATACTTTAACATCTTGGAGATCCTAGTGTTAATGTATTGTTACACAGCGATTGTGATGAGTTGAACTGTTTCCCTGAATGGGCAGAAGCAATACCGATGCTTGCAATATAATGCTTGTCTGTGTGTGGCATGTCAGTTCATGGGATTACAGCCAGGAAGGCTGTGCTTAAAATTCTTGTTCAGTCATTAAGATCATACACCAGCATAGTTTCTCCTTCGCTGGCTCATCCATCTCACTAGGTTGTTGTGAGGATTAATTGGCATGTGCACACAAGCACACATGCACAGGTACATAAGGTGTATGGAGGAAAGGAGACCATATGTTACATCCTGAACTACAGTAAAACCTCGCATAAAGAGTGCCTTGCTTAGAGAGTAACTCGCTTAAAGAGCAGAATTTTCCCTGAATGGTCGCTTCGCTTAACAAATAAAACCAACCAAAAACTCACTTAACAAATGAATCGGGTTTCAAAATCCCCCCCCCCCCCAAAGTCACAATCGGTCACTTACAATGGTGTTTTGCTTAAAGAGCAAACTTTCTTAAAGAGCAATCCCGTGGAATGCATTATGCTATTTATGTGAGATACCACTGTATTTGGGAGGAGTGTGGATTGAAAGAAAAATCATTTCTGACTCTGATGGCTCAGAAGGTGCAATTCCATAACTCCTACCACATAAACCTTGCAGAAACACCCTCTTCAGAAACATAGTTTGGATGCCTTTGTCACCATACCCATGTGAGTCTCCATACTGCCAAGACAGTTCATGGTCATGCCCCATCTTCCATTTGTGCATTTAGCAAGTACATGAAGGAGAGCTCCAAAGAAAGCTTTCTCACATGCTAGATCAGTGGGGTGAACCTTTTAGACTGAGTGCCCAAACTCCACAGGCTATCATCCATGCTGAAGAGGGGCAGGGCAAACTCTGTGCTGGGGAAGGAAGCGCTCCCATTGGGCTGCTGGGCAGATAGGTGGATGAACTCTGTGGTGGGGGGAGGGAGTACTCCCATTGGGCTGCTGGGCAGAACAAACATTGTCCTGGGGTGATGGCGTGCGTGCCCACAGAGAGGATTCAGAGTGCCATCTCTGGCAAGCATGCCATAGGTTCACCTCCACTGAGCTAGATGAACAAAAAGAAGATGGGGATGTCTGGCAACACACCCATGGGAGGCTGCAGACTCACAACTCCCTTCATGTTTTCTTTCAGAAAATGGGAGTTTGTAACCTGAAGGCAAAGGCTATGGAGATATGATATTCTCCCTCACTGATGGGGGAAGGGGCATTAGTCATTGATGTCTCATAAAAATGATCTTGCTCAGGAGAGGAGTTGAGAAGATGGTTCCTGCATCTGCTTGGCATGCAAAAGATCCAAAGTTCTACCACAGTGTCTTCAGATAAGGTTGGGAAAATTTCAACACTATTTGGGGTGTGTGTGTCCTAATGACTTGACACAGTCTAACATAGCTTCCTACATCAGGCCAAATAGAAGTGGTATCCATTCATATTTCTGTAACCAATCAGATGCCTGTGGGAGCCCACTAGTAGGACAGGCGTGCTGTGGAATTTTCCTCCTTCCCTTTCCCACATGACTCATGTACAGAGCAACACTACTATACAGCACATCCTGGGTCGGGAGCCCATTCTGTACATTCCTGCTCTGTGGGAATTCACCTTAGAGAAAGTTAAGGAAGGCTAAACCAACTGTGCACCTCTTTAATTAATATTTCAGTAAAATAATTCACCATGATCATCAAGAATCTTCTTTCAGCCTCCCATCTATTCACTGTAATGTATGTATAACTCCCCAACTGGGGATCAAAAGCAAAGCCAAATAACACGGGTGATATCAGCAAGTGTTTTTTTCCAAAAGAAACCCAGTTATTAATTGCTATTAACTTTGAGCTAGACAGCAGACAAGACTGTGGCAAGAGTACAACTGATCAAACACAGGTACTTTTTCCCCACATGCAATTTAACCTGCTTAAACTGGGCGGTCTCTTGGGGTTGTCAGAAGATTCTCTGTGCAAGCTTAATTTAATTGTTTGTCTCCCATCAATTTTGCTAATCTGAGAATACCTCACAAAAGCATTACCAGCCCTATTTTTTTCTTATTAGGCTGTTAAGAAAAATAAGGAAAGGTCATATGCTAATTCTGACATTTTGAAATCAATCTCAATCCTTCATTTTCATGTTTTAAAAAGTCTGATTACAACATTCGTTGAGATAATCTAACAATAAGGTTGGAATATATTCAGATAATAAAATTTTTCCCTAGCAACAGAATAGCTTATTGAAACATGTGTGCAATGTGAAATCCCTGATCAGGAACAGCACTCACATAACTGGATTTCAAAAGAGGTTTCCTGACCTGAAGGCAAAGTTCTTAGCTGGCTTGACTCCCAAAAGGTTCAGCTATAAAATCCAAATATGACCGTATAATTTAGTCCCTTACTAGAGCAGTGACATTTTGTGAGAAAATGTGGACGATGATTTGCTGAGGCACTTGTGCCTGCATAGAGTATAACATGAAATAGAAGAGGCCCAGGGCCAGGCCTCCTGCCCTGTCTGCCTGACTCTTCCAGAATTTACCATGAAAGTCTACAGAACACTTATACACAGGTTTGGCTGCAAACAGGGGAAGCTTCTGAACCAGGTTTTATCAGGATTCCTAATCACACACAAAAATGTTACTCATGCCCAAGTGAAAACAAGTACTGTACTTGTGAGTGCTAGGGATGACGCTGGTGTAAGGATGATGGGAGAGTTATGCAGTCCACGTGCCCTTTATGCTGGGTTTTGCACTCTCTTCTCTCTCACATGCATATGAAAGATTGCTGGCTCCTGAAATGTCCAAACTACTGTGGCCGATGAAGATAAGCTTTATAGGCCATGTTTGGAGAGCTATCTTCCTAAGCAAGGAAAGGAGGCATCAAGGCACAGAGGTTTTAAAACTGTGGAACAGGCTTCCTCAAACTTTGCCCTCCAGCTGTTCTTGAATTTCAATTCCCAGAAGCCCTGATCAACAGTAGTGCTGACTTGGGCTTTTGGGAATTGAAGTCCAAAAACAGCTGGAGGGCCAAGGTTGAGGAAGCCTGCTGCAGAATGTCTTAACTCCATCTGTTCACCAGGCCGTGTTGACTCTGACTTCTTAAAAGTTAATAAAACATTGATCTTCTCATCTTTTACATAATGTGGAGTGCAAACCCATCCATGTCTACTCTGAGACAAGTCCCACTGAGGTTTGTGTTCATTGAACTACAACACCTGTCCTAACGACAATTTAAAAGAACACTGCTCTCTACTTGTTATTGCTGTTTTAACAGCATAGTGATGTGTATGCTTACATGGAAGCTAGTTTCATGACCATGGAACGTAGATGCCTGGAAAAAAATTAATTGATTTAAATGTCTGCAGTTTCATCATCGTTCATAGCCGGCATACCTTCCTAACCAGCAGTTGCAATCAGACCTGACATACCTATTTCTATACAGCATATCTGCACAGGTCCACTGGGGAAACAACACGCCAAGTGTGACTGCTGCTCCCTTCTGTAAGACTCCTGACCTCTCTGAGAGATTGAAAGATGTTCAACTCATGTGGCCGGGGGTGTTGACCCCTATGTAATCAGCCAAAGCAAATTCACCCAGAGGAACCCAAATTCCCAGGTGCAACATCACAGCATAACATGTCACATTTTTCCTGCTGTGTAGTCACATCCACAGTGAAGCTACAATTACTAATTTAAGAATAGACCTATTGAAATAAATAGGACTTACTTTTGAGTAGATGCATATGGGATTGTGTGGTAAAGCAGCACTATTCCCTTTATACACACTCAAACTCACTGACAATAACAACATGCCACTGATATTTTTTAACACAGTTAATTCCAAAGGACAAGCAATCCCTGACAAAATAATCAAACAAGCATACAGTCTGAAACATCAGAGGCTTTTAAATAATTGATCAAGAAAAATAGTTCTGGAATTGATTTATTGTTGGAGTACAAAAAAAGCCCAGTTTGCTTATGAACATTAAGACCTTACTTTAAAATTTAACAGCACACCAACTAATCTGAAGTTTATCTAATTTGTAGACAGCTAGATCTGTTCTGCTCTTTTAAAAATAAGGATTGCATACAAACATAAGGTAATATTTATTACTGCATTTTACAAAGCAGTCCCCCAGGGGAGAAAACAGTGTACATAATTTATCATTCTAAATACAAGTTAACTATTTCATAGTAAAACATTTTTTTTACAAAGCAAACATCAGAAGAATATACATTTGGTGAAACTAAAGACGTACATTATATGTTAGGGGAGAACAAATAATTAAAATACAGTATTTCTGTTCTTTTAAAGTGTACCACCTTATGGATTGCATAGGAGATCTGCACTTCCTGCTTGGGTAGGAACCATTTCCTGTCCGGGTCAGGAACCACTTCCTGTCCTGGTCAGGAAATGGTTATATCTGAATCATGACTACAACCATGATTTTTTTCCTGCCAGCACCAGGCTTTCATGTACAACTGATTATTGAAACTCACCACCAGCAACTGCACTTTACACCTTCGACTTATACTCGGGTCAATCTATTTTCCTGGTTTCTCAGGTCAAAATTGGGTACCTTGGCTTATTTTCAGATCAGCTTATAGTCAAGTACAGGGGTGCCTCAGATAACGATTGCCTTGGATAACGCTAAGATTGGATAATGTCGGGGAATTTGAGGCAAACATTTGCATCACACAACGTTAAGATAACATTGTGCGATGCAAATGTTTGCCTCAAATTCCCCGACGTTGATCTCTCCCCCAAAGCCCGTAGGGCTAGAGACCAGTCCTGCGGGCTTTGGGGCAGAGATCTACTGAGGCTCATACTACCGGTTTCGTTGGGGAGAGATCAGGTGCACCCATTCTCCCAACCAAACCGGCGCTACAAAGCTCGCAGTGGCGGTGTGGCTGGGAAGCCGACCGGGGGCTCCCCAGTCAGCTTCTCAATCATGCCGCTGCTGCACCCTTGGTAGCAGTGCCGTAGCTGGGAAGCTGACCAGGGACTTCCCAGTCAGCTTCCCAGACCCGCCGCTGCTACCAAGGGCACAGCAGTCTGGCTCTCTCTCCAAGGAAACCGGCTATCTTAGCCTCAGACGGGTGGCTTCCTTGGGGTGAGTGCCTGCGCGCAGTCTCTCATCTCAAGGAAACCAGCGGCCCAACACTCAGACTGCCCGTTTCCTTGGGGTGAGAGTGCACGTGTGGGCTCTCACCCCAAGGAAATGGGCGGTCTGAGTGGTTTCCCCAAACCAAGCTGGGAATCGCAGCGTCTGATCCCCAGCTTGGTTTGGGGAAAAGCGGGCAGGTGCACTCGCACCCGGAATCCCCCAAAGGAAGCTGGCTTTTTTTAAATGTGTGCAATAAATGTATCACATAACGTTAAAAATCAGGTAACACTAAGACTCGTGAAACCAAGTTTTAGCGTTATCTGAGGTATTACTGTACAGTAATACATCGGATAACGTTTACCTCAGATAACACTAAAATCGCATAACGTTAAGTAATCTGGGGAGGAGAATTGGATCGAATAAGTTAAGGTCCTATGGGATGGATCGGATAACAACCGCTAAAGCCTGTGCGGTTACAATGTATCTCTATGGAGCTTTAATGTTATCCGATCCATCCCATAGGATTTTAACATGCATCGGATAACACTAAAAATCGGATAACACCAAGACTTGTGGAACCAAGTCTTAGCGTTAACCGAGGTATTACTGTATATATGGTATGTGCCATGTCTAGACTTGCTTTTAGAAACAACAGCAATAATTTTTCACTTAAACCAATTTGTTTAAAAATATAAAATATAATAATAATTATATGACAATGAAACAATGGCAAATAAAATTTTAAGAAGATACGACACATAACCATATCCTCTTCTCTTCTACTCTTGTTCACATCACTTTGCTGTCATTCTTTACAAAGATCCATTCCCACTCGGATTCAGATAAAAATTTCAAAGGGCACAATCAGTTCTTGACAGCTGCAACTCACACATTGTCCAAGTCACTATATCCCACATAACTGCAAATGTTATGATGCTTAAGAATAGATGAATCCAGTTACTAAACAAAAACAAATCATTGTCTACAAATTATCACTATGCTACTGCAAGGATTTCAAAATACACAACAGTTTAGTATCTTGCCATTTTTATTCATGGGTAACTGCAACTGTTTAAGTTGCAATGGCAGTGTGACTGTGTGTGAGCAGTACCTTAGCAGATTGCCACAATAACTTCTGCAGCTGGGACTCTAAGCAAGTAATCACACTGATTTCCAGATTATTCAGACGGCTTACTGAAAGAATGGCAAAGATGGAGTTCAGAAAGAGAAATAAACTCACCACAATGCATTACTGTATATAGCTAGTCACACTTATTCTGCACTGAAGTGAAGTAATCCATGTGCTGGAATTTGAGAACTTCATTGCCCCAACTGGTCCACCCAGACTGTAAATTCCGAGCAAAGAGCTCCAAACATTCTACTCCTGGCTTAGAGTATTGTTTCAGAATCTCTGTGGGAGAAGGAAGGAAAGGAGGGGGGAAATGCAACAATGATGATGAAATACAAATGGTTGTTTCTTTTACCATTCAGTCATGAAATCAAGGAATTGAGCATCAGAATGTGGCTTACCATGGCTGGACTTCCCAAGGTTCCTGTGGTTATATGAAATCAACTAAGAAGCAAGCAAGAAGCAATCTTCCTAACCTATTGTATCTCCTGTCTTTGACACTTCAAAATATTTTTTTTCATGTGTATCTGGCTGTCCTTCCCCAACTGATACACTAACCGAGTTTGTGTCTGGCAGCAAGCAAGGAAGGGCTATCTGTTATACAGTGAATCAAGTACAGTAATACCTTGGATAATGCTAAGACTTGGTTCCACAAGTCTTGGTGTTATCCGATTTTTAGTGTTATCCGATCCATGTTAAAATCCTATGGGATGAATCGGATAACGTTAAAGCTCCATAGAGATACATTGTAACCGCACAGGCTTTAGCGGTTGTTATCCGATACATCCCATAGGACCTTAACGTTATTCGATCCAATTCTCCTCCCCAGATTACTTAACGTTATGCAATTTTAGCGTTATCCGAGGTAAGCGTTATCCGAGGTATTACTGTACCAAACAAGTTTTGTCTGTATAAAGGCAATAATTTAGGACCAGTTGCTTGAGAATTTTAGTAATCCCACAGGAAACAAAAACTAGCCTCTCACACCTTGTTCTTGGTCATGAGTAGACTAAAACAAATGCAATTATTCTGTTAGAGTAGGAAACAACGGCTATTTCTCTGTGTGACTCTTCCACAATGGCTAAACTATGTTCACATGTCTATCTTTTACTTTTGAGAAGCTTGTATTTGTTTTGAAATTTTAACTCTTTAAAATTGCCCTTTCTTTTTCTTTGTTTTTCTCCTTCCAATAAATTTATCTAAATCCTTTTACTTGAAGGGGTTTCTTTGTTCTAAATTCAGTCTAAACAAACTGACCATCTTCCAAAGATGTTTAAGGTTTTTTGTTTAAAGTTTTCCTTTTGCATGATCCAGTGTGGTGATGGCAACAAAGAAGCATTTCCAGTTGCGTAGGCTGAAATTTTGGGAAGAAAAATGATTACCAATTTTTTTTTTTGGGGGGGGGGGGAAATGATTACCAATCCACTTCCCTTAGTCTCTATTGGCTCACGTACCTCTTTACCCTGCAGTGCCCCCATTGGTTGGGTGGTGTTAATTCAAATACAGTAATAAAAAAAAAATACCGTACCTGCACATTGCCGTAGACATTTTAAAAGCTGATGTCTCAATTAACTTAATTTAATTTTCATGTAGAAGTGATTATGGAAACTCACTAGCAGCTCCTGCATTTTCCACCCTCGGCTTATACTCGGGTCAATCTAGTCTCCTAGTTTCTCCGGTAAAAATTAGTTACATCAGCTTATATTCGGGTCAGCTTTTACTCGAGTATATATGGTAGATGCTTCTGACTTGTTCCTACACAGAAACTGCTTGAGATGGTAGCTGCAAAGTTTGTCTCTTTACATTAAATGCCACAGTTACTAATTTATCTTGTGACAGAAAGGAGAATTTTCAGCAGGAAGGCTAGGCAATTTAATCAAGTTTAACATTTGCACAAGTCTTAGCAGGTTTAGAAGAGCCTTGCATGTAATAATTTAAGAGCCTGTTCTGTTTTGCTGCTGCTGCTCCTGTTTCCCCTCCTAGAGGTAACACCATGCACCAGTTCTGGGTCTAAAAAAGTGGGGCGAGAGTATATTTACAGGCTGCTTAGTGTGGTCAAGTGTTTAACGCAGGAATGTACACAGCTGAATGTTCAAGTTCTCTCTCTTGGAAAGAAAAAGGCCAGAACACTTACACAGGTGGAAGAATGCTAGACAATTTTCTGCACCCGCATTGGCCAGGTGGGACATGTTGTAAGACAAAGACAAGTAAGGGGTTGACAAAGTACAGAATTGAATTACAGCATCTTTTTTCTTGAAATAATTTTGGTAAACAAATTACTCTTTTCAACTCTACATTAAGGACAACATTTCTCAAGTGTATACTCACAACCATTAATACAGACCAGTGACTGACTGATGCATATTAAATGTATTTACTGTCAGGATTTGTGTTTATTTACTGTAAATTTATTTAGCAGTGAAGAGGACAGTTGTAAGGATTTGTTTCTTTCCACCATTCCTCCATCCATGTCCTAGCACAACAGGCTAAATATTCGTTTGAATTAAGAGTTCAAATTTTTTCAGGGTATGCTATACATGGGTTAATAATTATCACTTCTGATGGAGCTACAATATTACTGAAACTAGATAATTATGTAAATCAAATTAACATTGAAATACTGATTCAACAAAACATGCATATAAGGAGGCAGGTAGATAATTTTCAAAACCTTAGAACACTCAATGTTATGTTACAATGGTGAAAAATTATTGATTTTTTTGTAGAACTTGTTTATGTCCCTTCTACGCAGAAGGATTCCAAAGCAATCTGACACTTTAGCCACTCTCTAAAAGAGATAAAAGACTGTTATGTATTAATATATCTATATCCCTTACTTTTCATGTAAGAACAATACTTCGAATAATTTTTAAAAAATGGATATATAATAGAACATTCAGGATTTTTTCAGAGGATATGCTACGAATTCGTTTCACCACTGACTGATTAATATTAAAGGTATTAATCAGGCAATCATTCTGCAAAAAAATCAGTTCAAGAAAGGCTGAACCATCATATAGCTAATATCAATGATAACTTATATTCTTCAGAAATAAGGTGATATTATTATGCACATTTACCTGGAAAACAAGTAAATGAAATTTATTTCTGATCATGTATTACAGTAGGTATGGGCACATTTGTTAAGACTACAAATTTCAGCATTCCTTATCATTGGCTATGCTTGCTCAAGTAGATGGATGTTGGGAGTCCGATCATATCTGGTGGGCTGGGCTTTGTTCATCTTGACATACAGTAAAGGTAGCCTTTGACTGAATGTCAGTTGCATCCAACTCTATAGAGGACAGTACTCATTGCCATTTACAA
Organism: Furcifer pardalis; assembly: GCA_030440675.1. Classification (NCBI taxonomy): domain Eukaryota; kingdom Metazoa; phylum Chordata; class Lepidosauria; order Squamata; family Chamaeleonidae; genus Furcifer; species Furcifer pardalis. The sequence goes on from CP126891.1 coordinate 99,843,743, forward strand.
CCAAAGAGCCAGTGCTGTCTGCATCGGCAGACATTTCCGTGGTCATGCGGTAAGCATGGCCAGACACTGGAGTGCACAGAATGCTGTTACCTTTCCTACCAAAGCAGTACCTATTTATCTACTTGCAAATCCTTCCTTTTAAACTGCTATGCTGGGAGAAGCTGGGCCAGACAATGAGAACTCACTCCATCGTATAGCGTTTGGGTTCAAACTGCTGATTGTCTGACCTCCTGGTCGTCAAGCTCAGCATCTTAACTACTAAGCAACCACAGCCCTATGACACAGAGTACTCTGTCCTAAAAGAAAGGTCATACAAGCATCAAATATTTCCCTCTCCTATACCTCTGGGAGCCATTCAAGTGGGCTGCTATGGGAGCTGATGGGCTGGAAAGAAGGTCCTTTTCACCTGCACTGCTAGAAGCAATGGCTGTTTTCTTTTCCCCTTCTCATTCCTTTTTAAGCCTTAGGTTTTAAATTTCCATTTTGCAGGCCGGGACATACTATCCTTTCTCAGAACTGACTACATGTCAGAACTCCATGATTGTTTACAGGTGAGGTATAGAGTTAAAAAATAGTGATAAATGAATTTCTGCTTTAGCTAAAATTCTGGCTTTTCCAGAAAGGAAGCACTGTTAGTCAGTTGCAGGGGAAAAACCCAAAAGGATTATAACATCTTACATACTAACAAATTTATTCTAACGTAAGTTTGTACAGATGACTTCCTCTTTTCTCTGATGCATGAAAAATTATGTTGTGTTACAAGCATTTATTTTCCTTCTCCAATAAAATGCAGAACCAGAAGAAGAAAAAGGACAACCTATGTTGAATTTTTCTAGTTCATATTTGTGTTGAAAAGCTTAAACACATTTAGAATGGCATATCCATGCTGTGAGCATTAAACATGCATCTCTTCATGCCCCCTAGATATGTGATTTCATAGTTCTATGCACTGCAGGGAACAAAATATCTCTTTTTGATGACTGACTTTAATTTACAAATTTGTCTTATTGGACAGAAGAAATAAATTGTTATAATCTTTCATTAAACAGCCACATATATATCAACAGCAGTACTCTACCGCCATAAGAGCTAAACCACTGTACGTGGTAACAAATAATAGATTGCTCTACATGTTCCTTAAAAACAGAATATTGATATATGTGGTTGACAGGGTTTTCCTTCTATTTCATTTTGTTCAAAGTAAAACAGAAATTTGGAACCACTTCCCTCTACTGGAAAATGCAGTTAACTGTTTTTTTTATTGTTCATATTTTACTCTGCTTTTGTATAGCAGCTGAAAACAGTATAAAGTAGATTCGCAGCCCCTATCTTGAATTCAGTTACCTGAACTTTACATTTTGTGCAATTCTATGTAAAACCTTAGAAACAACCTCTCTGTCCCCAATTCAGGCTTAGCAATGTGCCTGAAACTGACGCGTCCCAAAGGTGTGAAATGAAGTGTGGAAACCAGAAGTTCTAACCAGCACCTTTCCCCCAACAAAACAATGCATTCAAAGGCAAAGTTTTCCAAGTGGCCAAATTAGGAACAAAAAACAAAAATATATAACTCTTGCTGATGTTATTTAAGATTATGTTCTTCTTCATTAACAATGTTTTACTTTACTTAGAATAACCCCACACATACATTAGGATTCCAAATGACAACTCCTTTTTTCGGGGGGTGGGGAGAGGGAAAATCTGGACAGGTTAAAAACCTGGACAATTATGGTTAAAGTCTTCACAACTCTTTCCAAGAAGATTCAGATGTACCTTTGCCACAGGATTGTGGTCTTAATCGTTTTTAAATATGGCAGGCTATTCTGATCTATCAGGCTTTTGTTGTTTGAACATTTCTTTACTCTGTTACATCTGGTTTTCCAACAATATGAATTTACTGTTCATAGTAGCATTATGACTTTTCTGTCACAGTCATTGTTTGACTTCTTTCTAAGCTCTACAAAAAATTGTAACTGTCTGATCTTTCTTATATCTCTCAAATCCATTTTAAAGGAAGAACTACAAATATTCCCTTGTATTTTTCTTGACTACTAACTGTTTGTTGGGATGCACCCCATGTGAAATTATGTTAAACTATTTTTCTTTAAGTAAATCACTCTTCATAGTAATAAAAATCCTGTCCTTTTCCCCCCTCACCTACTCCCATGTTACTCAGGGTCCTGCTGCAACTGAAGAACATGGAAATTAAAAATGTTCTCCATGTAAACTGTGCATCTTTTTCTAAGTCTCTGGGCAGTGGTGTATAACCTGCAGACCTCCAGATGTTGTGGTATTTCAATTCCCATAACTTCTGGCTAGCACATACTAAATATGGAAGACAATAGGTTTCTTATCTCAGCCTTAATATGTGAGGAGGTATCAAGACAAATCTGTTTTCCTCCCTCCTTCAGTTCAGCACCCTCTTTTTATTGCCTTTCTGTGTTTTGGAAGGAAGACCCTAAAAACCTGATTTCTAATGTAATTTCAGCATACTGGCTAGAATCAATACTAGGTATTGTGAAAAATTTAAAACTAGATGATACGTTTTGACCTTGGTAATCTGAAGCAGCAGTTTGAAGGAGGAGAACTAAGCATAGTTGCCAACAAGCCGGGGTGGTGGTGATTTACAGCCATACCAGCAAGTACAATGTGGTAGGACTATTGTAGTATCATTAGAACTGCTGGATAGCTCAGTGGTTTAGGTATCTGGCTATGGAGCAAGAGGTTGGGAGTTCAATTCCCTACCATGCCTTCTTGACAAGGGCTGGACTCAATGATCCATAGGGTCTTTGCTAGTTCTGCAATTTTAAGATTTATTATCGTCTAGGCCTGTGGCTTCCAAATGGCTGCTTTGGGCCATTGACCATGCAGGTGCTTTGGACATCAGTGACCACTCAATAGCACCACAACAGTACAGAACCAACAGATATTCCATACTAAGGTCAAACACCCTGTTCCAGCCCAATTTTATGGCATAGTCTATCAGTGAGGATACATCTGAGTAAATGCACTGTCCATAGCCGCCTTCTTAGAAATAGACTGGAACTACAGATTATGAGTGTAAGAATGCAAGAAGCAAATGCCTACCCAGTGAAAGCTGATCATGGAATAAGAAAATTTCCTTCTGACATCTTTCCCATATTAAGAAATACCACTGCTGACTATGCCCAAGAACAGTAAGCTCGACTAACGATATACCGTATATACTTGAATATAAGCTGACCCAAATATAAGCCGAGGTACCTAATTTTGACCTTGAAACCCAGGAAAATAGATTGACCTGAGTATAAGCTGAGAGTGTGAAATGCAGCAGCTGCTAGTGAGTTTCAGTAATTAAAATACATGAAAACACAGTAATACCTCGGATAACATTTACCCGGATAACGCTAAAATCGCATAACGTTAAGTAATCTGGGGAGGAGAATTGGATCGAATAATGTTAAGGTCCTATGGGATGGATCGGATAACAACCGCTAAAGCCTGTGCGGTTACAATGTATCTCTATGGAGCTTTAACGTTATCTGATCCATCCCATAGGATTTTAACATGGATTGGAGAACACTAAAAATCGGATAACACCAAGACTTGTGGAACCAAGTCTTAGTGTTATCCGAGGTATTACTGTACAATAAAATTAATTATTTTAGTGATTTTCAAAACTGTATTTGCACCACCCACCAATGGTAGTGCTGCAGGTGAAGTGGGTGGGCAGGTCAATTGCACTGAGGCAGGAAGCATGGCTTTCCCCTCCATCTTGGCCAGAGCAGAGACAAAGACACAAGGTAAGTGAAATCCTTTCTTTTTCCACACCAGTTTGGAAGGGGGACACGATTTCATTGTAGAGCTTCTTTCTCCATCTGCGGTTCTCCATAGGAATAAACTGAAAACAAACTTCAGAATAGGAGAAATTTCTTTTCAATGTATTCTAATTGGGGGGGGGGGGGTTTGCAACTTGCGCCCTCTTGTGGGCAGTTGTGTAATTGTGCCTCAGATTCCTTTGCCGCAGAAGTCCTGAAACTTACTTTTAAAATGCAGAATAACTCAAACACCCCTCCCCCCCATATTTTAGACCCTCATGGTTGTTGACCCGTGTATAAGCCAAGTCTCCTTTCTGGACCTCTTTTTGGGGGCTAAAAAACTCTGCTTATACTTGAGTATATACAATACTTCATTTATCTGAATGACAATATAAACATTGTTATTTTTAGAAGCAGGTACCCACGTCTGAGGAAATTATATTCAAATTGTATTTCCTGAATTTCTGTAACTATTACCTTAAAACATTAGTTACAACACATTGAAACTGTACCTTCCCAGGCAATGTGCTGAATATAATCTGCCAGTCAATCACACCTTGAACACCAAACTAATTTTAAAAATAGCAAAGTATAATGTACTAAAAAAATTCATTAGCCTGGGTAGTCAACAATATCCAAGTAAGGGGTCTGAAATAAAAAAAATGAACTCCTTAGTTAAGCACATAAGTAAAATGCCAGGTTGTCAGTAAATTCTTACTTAACTCAATGACAAGAGATTAATAGTAAGAAACTAACAACACAATCATGTGAATAAAAATATTCAAAATATTGACTATCCCTATAAAATATGAATCCCTAAAAATATGGTGCTATTTTAAGAACATACCTGTAAGAGGAGGTTTATGTGAGTGAAGAATACAGGGAACACTCACAATTAATTTTCTATCTGGAATTGTTGAAGGGACTTTATCTTCTGTAACCCTGTTGCATAAAAGACAACAAAATCAAGATGAAATGATATACAGAAATATCTGAGTAAAAATCTACACTTTCACAACTGCTCTTTCAAGTGGAATAATATTCATGCTAAACAGTAAGCTATTGGGGAACTAAATGTCTAGTGTTGAGAGAATTTGTTTTCCTGAAAGATAAAATGCAGCTTATGAGATATCTCAAGCTTCTGCAAAAAAATAAAGCAGCCAAAAAAGAAATAAGGCTACAGTGAAAAGACAAACACAGAGCAAAGAATATGTTTTGACTGTAGAATATTGGCTGCTCTTAAGAAACAGATCTATATTTAATTCAAGAGAGCAGAAAAACCATTTGGCAGCAGCAACCAATAGCCCTGTGGGGTTAACATGATGTGGTAAAAGAAAGAACTGATTTAAGCTTTTGTCTAGCTAGGTAAGAAAGTTATAGAAGCCAGCCAGTCTATATAATGTTACCAGAGATTTCCTATCTCTATCTAAAATGAATGATAAAAAATTGGTCTAATTACATAAAAACCCAGAAAACTATACTAAATCGAATGTTTTTAGTCTTATCAAACAAAATCTGACCAGGAACCAAATAAAGGACTAAAATTAATTATTAAGCCCAAGGGAATTTAATCTTTTTGGTCATTATTATTATTAACAGTAGCAGCCTACATGTTAATGGAAGATGGATGCATTTCAAGAGCAAGTAATGATAAGGCAATGCAACTGCATTAGTAACATGAGCCTCTATATCAGGAATGCTCAAACTATGGCCCATGGGTTGGATTCAACCCACGGTGCTAAATCATCCGTCCTGCGCCACTTCCAGAAGCGGAAGTAAAATGCGCCCGTGTATGCAAATGCTTCCAGAAGCAGAATTAAAAAGCACCTTACAGCTGTAGTAAGCATCATTTATGACCGCTGCGGACATGTTTTACAACAGGAGGAATCACGTGACCGGCCCACTCAACCATGTGACTGGCCCATGGCACGAAAAGTTTTGGGAACCCCAGCTCTGTGTGCTGCAAATCATAATTTTAGGTACACCAATAGATTAAGAGGGAAGATAAGCATTTATTTACTTAAGGTTCTCCACTCTGCTTTTTCAATTCAAAGAACACTCCAGGCAGCTAATGATCTTGGCCCCGTAATGATATCCCATCCAACTAGTTAGTAATAATTGGTCCATCAATTAAAGTCATCTGCTCAAATGGTTTGTAAAAATATACTGTGTAAAAACTGAATGTTTTCAGCATTATGGAAAGCAGATAATTAAATAAGAAATCAAAAAGTGAGTCAGTGGAATAAAACCAGGATATTTTACAGTTTTTTAAAATCCAGTCTTTCACAGAGGTTGGAGCACAAATATATATCACTATTTAGATTGTTTTGTTAAGAAAGGTCATTCCTCACTCCTTGAAGGTTGGCTGCAATTTCAGTTGAGCATTCCTAATGAATGTCATACAACAAGAATGCCCATTAATAATACACATAACTCAATGGACTAATACCTTAATGATACATCTGTATGTCCCTGGACTCGCCCCAGAACAAGGATCTCATAAGGCTTCTTGTGAAAAGAATCTAACGGAAATATAAATTCTCCAGACCTTGTTACCTGATAACAGCAATGAAAAAAAAATGGGAGAAAATGAAAAGTTAAAAAGATCAACATTATAACTATAAGTCAAATACGTATTTTTCTCCCATTTTAAAACAACTGATACCTTAAGATCTACCACTTGATAACAGAAAATGGTGGCTTGGAAAGAGATTTCAGCACCCTATAAACCATAAAGTGAAAACTGTTGGAAGAATCTTCTGGAAGTATCAGCTCTTTGTATTTATTTGTCAAAAATAGCCAGCAGGGCAATTAGGAGTAGAGTAGTTGATGCCTGTCCTTTGCATTGGCTGTTTTTGTTTTTAACCTTCCTATTGCCTCAAAGAAAAGAAAATATATTCCATGCACCATCTCTTAGTTTTCTCATTCTTCTCAACCTGTTAACATTTCTTGAAGGAGCTATTGTGCCCCTCAACAATGTACTCCATTGCTGCATATGGTCAGCTAACTAGATTAGGAATCAAGCTTTCCTAGCAGTAATAATAAGGACGAGGAGGAGATGAAAAAGATAATGTCAGGTGGATTCTGACTTATGAAGACACTTTTCATGGTTTTCTAGGAAGTTACCATATTTGCTGGTGTATAAGACCCATTCTCCTCCCTCCTTCTTAAAATACACTGGGAAAATGGAGTGCTTCTTGTACTGTATATAGTAGCCCATAGTGGGCTATTTTGGGAATAATGGGATGTGCCTTATACTCCGATGCGTCTTATATGCGGGCAAATACGGTATATACTATTTCCTTCTTGCAGAGGATTCTGGGATTGTGCAACTTTTTCCTGGCTACACAGGCTGGCTCTTCCTTCTTAGAGTCACAGTGGGGAATCAAACTCCCAAACTGTGGCTCCACAACCAGAGAGCTAAACCAGAAGCCTACCCAGCTAGCTATCAATTCTAAATACTGTACATTCTTTAAGCCCAGTCTCTGCCTAATATATTGCTCCAGAGAATAGAAAACAAAATAGGTTTAAATGTCTACAGGAAACACTGCTGCTGCTATTCTGCTAGCACAATTTATCTCCTAACAGGGCTATTCTATACACCAAACCAAACAGATTCAAATCACATGTTATCTTACTATAAATCATGGGTTATAAGTCCATAAAAATGATCAGCAGAACTGTATCAATCTGGTCAAGAAAAACTAACTGCTAATTGGTTATTCACGTTCTTGTGAAGCAAAGGTGAATAACAAGTATTTAGTTTATTATCAGTGCCCAAAGTATAGGTGAAACCCTTTTTGTCTTCCACAATTTAAGATTCACCTAATTAAGTCAAGCATCCATAAACAGCAATTCCAATTTTACATAGAGAACACAAAAACTCAGAGATAAAACTTATCAATTGCTCAAGAAAGTAAAGTAAAAGCAAATTGACTGCACTAAAGTATCAACATCTTCTGATGATTTAATCTTGAGAATTGCAAATTCTGATGCAGTAAAATAAAAATAAAATAAAATAAACACCCAAATCAGCACTGTTATGGCTCTTTGTTAAAGTTAAGATCACAAAAACATCTTGTTTGTTTTGAATACAAAATATTTCTCACAATAGGGCAAACTTTTATTCTCCTTGGCTCTAGCCAGCAATGAGGATAGATAAATATCTCCATAGAAACTGGCATAGCTCTGTGTTTAAGACACTGAACTTGACAACTGGAAGGTGGGCAGGTCTGAGTGTGGTACAACTATTAAAACAACAAACAGCAGTATATTCTGATGCCTGCCCAGTGCTGGTGCACAAGGCTTCACTGTAACAGGTCTATAATTTGGGAAACACAGTCTCAAAAGGAAATGTGAAAAAGCTCTGAATGTACAAATAAAAAGAAGAAAAAATAAAAGTACTTTACAGATTAATGTATACAGTGCTACCAATGCAAATGATAGTTTTGGGGGAAAGAAAAACTTAAAAGGATATTAAAAAAGCAAAATGTTAAAGTTCCAAACTTACTTTCACCCAGAACCATTCCACTATTCCATGCACAGACCAGAATGGATAAAGCTCACTCTTTACAAATCGTAAATGCTTCTGTCTATTTGTCACCCACATTACCACAAGGCAATCTGGAGATGCCAGAGCTGGGACAGGAAGTTGCTTAATTTGCCAATGAGACAAGTAACTGTACCTACAAATAGATATATTCAGAAATACAGAATTGTGTCAAAGAAGCCAAAAACTCCACCAATCTTTTGCAATTTTTCAGGAAAAAGAAAGCATTTACAAAGCTATCAACTGTGAAGAAAGAGTGGCATCTAGTGGTGAAATCTGATTCAATCAGAACTGTTTTTGTTCTGATCACAATACAGATTAAAACATGCTTCTACAGTATTTTCAAAATCAGATGTATGGTGAAACTGAATTTCTAAAGAATTATTTTTAAATTACACTTTTTACTGAATTGTTTCTCAGCATCTCTGGAATGGGGAACCTGTGGACTTCTACATTCTTGGACTCTCATTTCTATCATTGCAGACTAGTATTGCCAATGTTTAGAGGTGAATATACTGTACATTTTCACTCTAAGATGCAAGACAATTTTTCACTATTTTTGAGTTACACACAATAATACTGCAGTTAGTTTTTACAAGGTTTATCAGATCCATGGAAGATGAGGCTACTGGTAATGACCTGATTGTTATATCAAATCAAATCTTTATTACGCTCTAAGACCAGCATAGAACAGCAAAGGGAACAGAAGTTAAAATGAGGGTACTTTATTTTATCAAGACAAAGGTTAAAATTAGGGTGCTTTAAAAGGAGCATTTCTGCTCAGAGTTAAGGAGTAGTAAAATTAGTACACAGATCAATAATGTGACAACTATTACTAAGCCTATGCGGTGGCACTAGTAGTTTATTTGGCTGAAGGTCCTGCCAGGACTGTTCTTTTGATCTTACATACTGTGGCGTAGAACCTGGCAGTGTAGTGGATGAAGGTGGGTGTTTCATCAGATAGCACCCAGTAGGTTTATGTGCTGTTTGACCGGCCAGGATACTTGCAGAGCACTGGAGATATGAACTTCTTCCAGATGTCTCTATAAAAATGGCAGTCGAAAACTGCAGAAGGGAGGGTCTGGCAGCGGGCTAGTGTAAACGCCCTCCAATGATTTGGTGTCTCAAATTAGAGCAAGTACGGGGCCGGGACAACAATGTGTCTCCAAGACTCTGTTACATGCCATCTCATGAATCAGAGGGATGGTGCCTCCCTGGTACTAGTTCCTGGGAAACAAAACAGGGGAGGGAGAAGGCTGTAGTCCTCGTAGCCTTCTTGTGCGATTCCCAGAGGTCTGGAAATGCATTCTTGCTTGCTATAACCTTAATACACCACCTTGTCTAGATTGATTCAGGTGCCTCTACTTACAGTTTTTCAGAAAGCATAAAGGCTCAACTTGGTCAACAGAAAGTTGAAGAGGGGCAAAAACTGCTTCAAGGGAAGGCAATCCTGGAGATTTTAATAAGACTTTCAAAGATTTCTGTCGAGAGAGAAAAAGCTCCAAGAATGGCTTTAGTCAGAGTTTTTAAAATAAAGCCAATCAATTCCATTATTTGCTGGCTTTGTATATTGTGGTTAACAAGTTCATTTTTCTGGAGAGCGAAGTCTAAGAGTAGTCAGGGTTTTTAAGATCTTTTCTATTGAACAAGGCTTTTGTGTTTAGCATAGAGTAATCACTAATCATACTGGTGGCTCTGGTATGAACCTGTCCTCATTCTGCAAGCAAGAAAGAAACAAATGCACTCCTTAGACTACAAGCTGTTTTGAAGAGTTCATGACGCCTCCTCTAAAGACTTTGGAACAGACTCCAGTCTGTGAAGACACCACACAGTGAACACACCAGTAGAGCCATTAACTATCCATTAATGAAACTGACACATAATAAAAGAAAGAGACCTCTTTAATGCATGAAAAACATGTTTTAAATATGAAAAAACTACCTTTTACTTCTTTTAACAGACTTATTTTCCCAGGGTGGATCTATCACAATTATATCAAATTTTTTGTTATCTAGAAGAAAAGTAAAAACACATGTCTTATTCAGTAATCACAATGAAACATATTAAATTATCTTAAAATAAGGCATGAAACTGTTTTGCAAATACTCAACAGCTATCGTCCAATTTTTCCAAAAGGAAAAGTGGTTTTTGCTTCCTTTAAAGCAGGGGTTCGAAACCTTTTCAAGCCAGGGGCTGGGTCACGCACAGTCAGCTTCAAGGGCTGGACGGCCAATTTTCTGACTGTGCGTGGGGGGGGGAGGGAGTTATCCCAACAGCTTCAAAGCGGTTGACACCCCTTGGAGGGGTGGGGGGCACATGAAAAGATGTCATAGACCAGATCTGGCCCACAGGCCTTAGGTTGGGAACCCCTGCTTTAAAGCAATACTGAAAAATGTTTTTATAAAGAATTTTTATACTTTCATATTTTTACTAATATTTACAGATGTCTGATTAGTCGATTTCATATTTATGCAAATAGGTCATCATCTCAGCTTCAAAGAATAGATGATTCTGTTCTACTACATACTTAAATACCTCCATTATGTAAAAATACGGATTTGAAGGTAGACTGGTGAGATTGAGTACCTGAGGTGGGAGGGATCCAGGTGTCTAGAAGATATTGTTCCTAATAAAACATAATCTACTCAAACTCAAAAATAAAAGTTGGTAGATTTATTTCTATATGCCTTCTCCTCCTATTTTCTATCCAAATGTACTTCACCCATACATTAACTGATCACTCATCAGCAAATAACTTTAACTGGAAATGTACTTACAGTCCAACAGCGGTTGCATAACAGAAATATCAGACAAAAGAAAAGCACTTTTGGGAGGGAAGAAGTATTTCTGTCCCATCAGTTCTATTATCCTTTCATGATTTGTGGTATTTTCCATAACGCAAGATAGCTGAACTTTTGCAGGAACAGAGGCCTTCTCGCTTATTGTGCATATTGTTTGCTCTCCTTCAGTCACAGGAGGAAACTGCTTTGCCATTTCGCAAAGCTCAGCCAAACCACAATCACTGTGTCTTGGAACTGGCGTCGTGGAACTGCACTGCCTTGAACATTGGAAGAAACCACTTTTGAGCACTAAACTCCTGGTACCATCCAAAATCAAATCTCTGACCTGCACAGCAACAAAGGAGAGAAGAAACAAATATCTGAAATGGGATGTTCATGAAAAAGGTAAATAAACATCTAATATGTGCAAATGTTTGAATTCACCATTGGGGGGGGGGGGAGAGAAACCCAGTTAGTTACTTCCAGCCAATTTAACTCCTTGGAATACATATTTTATTTTATTTTTAAGGGAAAACTTATCAGGACAATTTAACAACATACACATTTATTGCTCTGTAACTGTGTCACTAAATACCTGAGAAAGATAAACTTACTGACTTTACAAATAAACTGTCAAAACAACCTTAGAACCACTCCAATGAAAAACATTCTCATTTTTATCTAGTTCTATATTCATCCATTCACAGGGAGAAGTTACATTACAGAAAATTGTGGCCTGTGGCACAACAGGGACGAATTCTGCCCACCCTGTTCAAGAAGATGCCCCCAGCCTTCAAAGAGCCTTTGGGAAGTGGTAAGGTAAGAAAAGGCAACAGAAAACCCATTTACTATTGAGGATTTACATTATCATAACTGAAATTGCATAAACTGGGGTTATGAATTAGTGCTAATTAGTTAGACCGGGGTGCTCAAACTTTTCAGGCCATGGGCCGGTCAAATGGTTCCTTCCTCCGGAAGGGGAAGTAAAATGCACCAATGCATGCGCATAACACTGCCATAAATGCACCCATGGCTGTCATAAATGCATTTACGACAGCCGTGGGCCATTTACAATGGCATTTTGTGCATGCGCAGGCATGTTTTACTTCTGCTTCCAGGAGTGGGATGGGCCAGATGGAATGGCGATGTGGTCTGGATCCAGCCCACAGGTCACAGTTTGGGCATCTCTGAGTTAGATTCTCATTTGCACTGCTGATGGCAGACCAAACTTCGCAACTCACAACCAGGATGGAAGCAAATAATTAGCAGCAACGTATGTATGTATGTATGTATGTATGTATGTATGTATGTATGTATGTATGTATGTATGTATGTATGTATGTATGTATTTTTATAATGCTGTATTGACCTAGGCTACTTGTGGCACTTAAACATCCATGACTAAAACGGACAAACAAAATCAATTAAAATATCATCAAAGCCAATTAAAACACAGCATGAAAATAACAACAAATTGATATCAGATGGGCCAGTTACAAATCAAATCAAAGAATATATAATGGGAGGGGGATATTGTGCAAAATCTCTCTAAACCAGTGGTAGCGAACCGATGGCACACTCCCAGAGGCAGTACTTGGAGCCCTTTCTGTGGGCACCCGTGCAGTCACCCCAGCACAGAGTTTGCACCTCCCCTCTGCCCCGTAGCCCAATGGGAGTGTTTCCTCCCTCCCCTAGCACAGAGTTCACCCTGCCCCTCTGTCCAGCAGTCCAATGGGGGCATTTCCTTTCTCCCCTGTTGCTGTCTTGGCATCCTGTGATAAATAAGTGGGTTTGGGGTTGCAGTTTGGGCACTTGGTCTCTAAAAGGTTCGCCATCACTGCTCTGTGTTAATTTCTTTTCTCAGTGGGCAGGAAACAGTTGACAATTATAAACTTTCTCCCACTGCTCTTAAAACATAAAAACATGTTATGTACAGTTAATATGTCAATAAATACATTTTTGTTTGAAAATGCCAGGAAAAATATTTTAGCATATTTTCATGTGAACCCTCTGTACCATAAGCACAGTGAGCATTACTCAGTATAAACATATTAGTGTATTACATCTTCTACAGTAGTAATGGAATTATGCATTTAAAATCACACAAACAGACTTCCTTCACACTTATTTCCCCCACTTACCTTTAAATGATATTCTAAAGCATCCTGTTCCCCCTGGTTAACTTCACTGCTTCTTTTCCGTTTCTAAGATTGGAAACATACATAAGCATTAGCAATGTTGTTGTTCATAATTATTAACTATGGTCTCTACAATCCTTCATATGTGCATAGATAAAAAGTAGTTTTGTGATGAATTTGCCTTCTAAAGTGTAATGAGAACCAACCAAAGGTCTCCTTATACATCAAACATTATAGGAGTTCTGTCCATGAAACTGGACTCAACACCCACACCAACAGCCGGGGAAGAAGAAGCCAGGGCAGGTTGAGGACTTCGCCGCCCCTCCCCCTGAGCCTCCATCAACATATTGTATTGTAATGTAATGCATTGTTTGTAAGCCGCCCTGAGTCGCTATGGTGAGTGGGCAGCAATATAAATTTGAACTAATAAATAATAATAAATAACACATTAACAATATCCATCAGAAAGAATCAAACTGGTCATCCAACTGATACAAGGTTCCTATCCCTATCAACTCTGCTAATCTTCAACTATAATCACAGTGTTTTAACACTACTCAGAGCAGCTACATTCATCATGGTTTAAGTCCAAATTATGAGATTTCATTGTAATTACCAAGCTAAACTTAATGATCATGAGGCATGACAATTCTATACAAAGCTTTTCCTGCTCTTGAGGAAAAGAAAGAAGAGCAACACTTTCTTAAATTAATAAAAAGATAATAACTTTATCACACAATAACTTAGAGATCCAGCAAAACCCAGCAGCAGCAAGGTCAAAACACATAGAAATATTACTTTGCAAAAAAAAACACCACAATTTAGCTTTTGGAACATACTAAATCTTGTTGTGTAAGTTACATGTATAAAACAGAAGAGGATTAGTCAGCAAGTCAGTTTCATCATTGGAAATGGGTTGGGGGCATGGAATGCTGATAGGCAGAAACACTTTTTATTAATTAAATCATCCTACAGCCCCCAAAAGCTTCCCAGAAATGAAAGTGATTACACAGGAACCTCTGAACCTTCAGGAGAGAGATCAAGAATGTCTGATTTACCAAAAACACAGCTGTGGCTGAGGATTTCATTAGCTTTACACAATGTAGTCTATGGTAATAGGCTTTCAGCCATGGCCGCACACTATTGGGGTAGCCATTAACTTAAATAATTTGTTACAGCATATCTTAAATAAATTCATCAAAAGAATTCAACTTCACTGTTAGCTAGAGTAAGTAAATGGATGAATCACATTCAGGGGAAGCACATCGCTGAATACTGGAAGGCAAAAGCAGGGAAGATATATTTTTTATTTCCATCCTCTCTTCATGGACTTTCCAGAAGCATGTGGCTGTCCACTGTTGGATATGGATCAGTTTCCCCAAACCTGATATGCTCCAGATGTTTGGCCTATTAAATGAACACTAAAAATAAGCATTGATGAATTAATTAGCCTTATTGTCTCTCTACCTGCTAACAATTTACACTTATCATAAAGGCATTCTTAAAACAAACCATGCCAAATTGATCAGAACCCTACATTACTTCTCAAGACTACAATTTATTGGTATCAATGGATCTGCACAATAATATGTGCAGAAACATGCATGATGGTGTCAAACTATGTTACTCAGTAGAACTGTTCACTGTTAAGATAGCACAGGGGGTAGGTAGCTACCATCATTCCTTGGCTCACAAAAATAACAAAACAAAAGCATGTGTGTAGAAACTGTTCTAATATACAGTAATACCTCGGATAACGTTTACCTCGGATAACGCTAAAATCGCATAACGTTAAGTAATCTGGGGAGGAGAATTGGATCGAATAACGTTAAGGTCCTATGGAATGGATCGGATAACAACCACTAAAGCCTGTGCGGTTACAATGTATCTCTATGGAGCTTTAACGTTATCTGATCCATCCCATAGGATTTTAACATGGATCGGATAACACTAAAAATCGGATAACACCAAGACTTGTGGAACCAAGTCTTAGCGTTATCCGAGGTATTACTGTACTTGAATTTTTTGGAATAGTAGCCATGTTAGTCTGTGGTTCAGGCATATCAGAAAACAAAACAAAATAAACAAAATAAAATAAAATAAAAAACACTGTAGCACTTTAAAGACTAACTGCTATATTTTTATTGTTAGCTTTTGTGGATCAAGTCCACTTTATCAGACAAAGAGCGAAACTTACAGGCATGTTCTTTATATACCAAATTCAGGGGCTCAAAGGGAGAAGGGGTGTGGTCAAGCAAGATGACAGACAAGTGAGCACAAGAATGCAGTTTCACACAGCCATTAGCAACAATAGATTATTCAGATAAACTCTAAATGACTCCCTTTCAATCTCAAGATTGCTGATCGTTGATTCCAGTTATATCAAATTTAATAGGTTTCACAAACATACAGTAGATCTAGGTAAAGGTCATGCTTGCACAAAAGCCAGACATATATGACTCTAGGGTTCTGTGCTTATCTCTGTTTATAGCCAAAGAGCCAATGCTGTCTGCTTTTGTGGTCATGTGGCAGGCATGCCTAGACACTGGAGTACACAGAATGTTGCTTACACAGTAGATCTACACAAGAGTTATTACGAGCATATCCATGTACTGTATGTTTCAAAGCTTGTGTAAAAGCTACTGAGCAGCAGGTGAAGTATTCAACTATTCCATAATAAATCAGTAGAAGATCTACTGTTTTCCCTTAAACAGTTCTTAATTCTGCTGCAAGGAGTCGTCCTTTGCAGTTAACTGTACCTTTTTAGCTTTAATTGTTGAAAAGAATTCATCACTCTTGGCTCCTTCCTGTTCTTCTGATACTCCATTTTCTAGATCAGCTTGAGAGTTCTTTTGGCAAAGTTCTGTTTCAAAGCCTAAAATATGGGGCTTGAACACGTTAAAAAATTCTTCCCGAAACACATATTTCTTGCCTTGCAATGGATGTAATTTTCCTCCTGCAGCTTTCATCCCAGAACCTTCTACCCAAGAGTTTGCATTATGGAGGGTTGCAGCCACAATGAGATTTCCATCGGACAAAGCAGTGTTATCATCCAAAGTGGCCCAGGCAGGGTGGTCATGGGAATGGCACAGCCGGGAGGTACAGTTATTTATGAAAGAAAGGTGGTCCAGTATCCACCCAGATGGCTGAGAATATACAACAGACATTGCTTGCTTTTCCTGCTGCTTTTTAAGGCATCGTTGATCCAAATGTGTATGACTGCTGATTAAAGCATCTATAAAACAAAATTAGTTTATCAGTGTTCTGACCCAAGAGTCCTGATGCTCCAACAGAGCATATTTATTTGGATGCAAGTTTTACTACGTCCAAAAGTACTTATACTAAATTTGACGAGCACTTCAGCTAAAGTCATATATCTTTTAAACTACTTGAATTATTTGTTATTAAATTCTTTAACTCATGTATATCAATATGCCCTGCCCACCTAATCATATCTAGCCAGTACATATTTTAATGTATTTAAACTAATCTGATTATACAGCTTTTATTATAACATTTTCATAACCCATAGAACATCACTAAAGGAGGATATAGCTGAGGATTTCAACCTCCCCTACATCACTTGGATGACTCTGAATAGGCTGAGGGTCGGAGTCCCTAAATGTAGGACCAACATAATTAAATGGGGACTCCTGGCAGACAACAACACACAGTGTGAATGTGGAGAGATACAGAATCCGGCTCATTTACTGGTCTGCCGATTACTGCCAGAAACATGCACAGATGAGGACTTAAGTTTGGCCAATGACAAAGCAAAGAAAGTGGCTTCATTTTGGCAGTCCAGGATTTGATCAAGACACTAAAGGAAAACAATAACCCACAGGAGTGAGAGACCTATACCTTTTCAGATGCTGTTAGACATCACCACTCAAAAGCCCTAACCAACACATTGCTTAAGTGTGCTTTGTAGTTTAGCGATATCTGGAAGGCACATATTTTCTCATGCCTGATCAATGAGATACTGCCGGTCTAAACTATTCATACGTTGGGGAGGGCAGCTTATCTCCTTTATTCCCAACTATCATTAACGTGCTGCTTGTTCTAATTTTGAATTTTGTCTTCAGAATTACCAGGTGACCAACCATGTGTTGGCATTCACCTTGTAATAGAAGATAGTGAACAGTACCCAGCAAGGGCAAGTGGAGATGAGAACATAAATTTAACATCCCACAGACCATGGAAGCAAAGTAACTTTTCCTATTTTTATTCTAGTAAGCATAACTTCCCTTATCAAAGATGAAATGCCATGCTTGGCAACTTGTCAATTAAATTAAAATTCAGAGAGAAAACATAAAAATAACACCCTGTAGACAGAGCAAGGAAACTATCAGGCACACAAACCCTAAACCAGGAGTGCCCAAACTACAGCCCGGGGCCCAGATGCGGCTCCCAATGCCAATTCATCTGGCCCACGAAGCCCTCGTCACTCCTGGAAGTGGAAGTAAAATGCATCCATACAGCAATAGTGACGAGTTTCCTGAACCACGTGGCCGGCCCACAGCCTGAAAAGTTTGGGCACCCCTGCCCTAAACTGTACCAAGTACTGTAAGCAGGAATTAAAATTGTTATCTGCTTAACAAAGATAGGCAAGATACATAATACAGTTGTACCTCGCTTAAAGAGCATAATGTGTTCCACAGGATTGCTCTTTAAGCGAGTTTGCTCTTTAAGCGAAACACCATTGTAAGTGACCAATTGTGACTTCCAGTGGAGGGGGATTGCGAACCCCGATTAATTTGTTAAGCGAGTTTTTGGTTGGTTTTATTTGTTAAGCAAAACAAACATTCTGAGAAAATTTTGCTCTTTAAGCGAGTTACTCTTTAAGCGAGGTGCTCTTTATGCAAGGATTGACTGTATTTAGATTGGACAGCACATTTAAGTATGGAACATTTGATTGGTACTGTATTTCTTAATGTATGTAGTTCTTAGTTGTTATAACAACCAGGAAAATAATTTGAAAGAGAGGATGGTAGCCAAATTAAAGGTAAAGGTCACACTTGCTTGAAAGCCAGTCTTATCTGACTCTAGGTTGTGATGTTCCATCTCCTTTTACATCCAAAGAACCAGTGCTGTCTGCATGGTCATGTGACCCAGGAGAACACAGAACACTACTACCTTTCCCACGGAAGCAATACCTATTTATCTACTTGAAATTTGTTTACAAATCGCCTGGTTGGCAGGACCTCGAGGACAGTGAAAGGAGCTTACTTAGGATGCAACAAATACCTAATATCTTATATTAACACCTAATAAAGGCAATCTAATGTACAGTCAAACCTCGCATAAAGAGCAACTCGCTTAAAGAGTAACTTACTTAAAGAGCAGAATTTTATCTGAATGTTTGTCTTGCTTAACAAATAAAACCAACCAAAAACTCGCTTAACAACCAAATCGGGGTTCACAATCCCACCCACCCCAGAAGTCACAATTGGTCACTTACAATGGTGTTTCGCTCAGTGGTGGGATGTCAAAATTTTTACTACCCCACCATGATATCATCACAGTATGGGCGGAGCTAACATCATGACATCATGGGCGAAGCCAATGTCATGCCATCATGACGTTGTGGGCAGGGCCAAAGAAAACAAATTTAAAAAATAATATAAAAGTAACCACACACACCTCTCAACCCACCCGTCCCACCCACAACACAAACCCGTAAATAAATTAAATAAAAAATACATTAAAATACACCCAAACACCCACAACACAAATCAGCCAGAGCTTTTAAACCAGAGCTTAAAGCTTATTCTGGCTAATCTTTCTCATACTAGGTCAGATGGAAGGAACTACAGAATGAACTCACCACAAGATGGCTTCATTTTGGCACTTTTCAACTTTTCAACAGTTAAAGACGTTAGGTACTAAGTCTTTGCCTAACCAGCTCTCTAGGATATCTAGGGGAGCAGGCTATAGGGAGCTTCAGGCTAACAGCTTCTCTTCCTCCTCCCCACTTGGGAGGACAGCAAGGAGGGAGTGCATATGCGCCAAGCACTGTAGACATGCATGCACACCAAGTGCTTGGCACGCATGCACAGTGGGGGAACCAGTGAAAAGGTAAGCCCCGAAGGTGGTTCCCCCCAAAAGCTGCAACCAGTTCTCCGGGACACTACCGGTTCTAGAGAACTGGTGAGAACCTGTTACATCCCATCACTGGTTTCGCTTAAAGAGCAAACTCGCTTAAAGAGCAATCCTGTGGAACGCATTATCCTCTTTAAGCGAGGTACAACTGGTATATGCATGTATGGACTACTCGACGTTCTTCAAATAATGAACTGAAGGAAGACTAAGTCTAAGCATTTTTGAAGCAGTAGCAGTGTTAATCTGTGCAAGCATATCAGAGAGTAAACAAAACAACAAAGACAAAAAAAATTGTAGCGCCTTAAAGACTAACTCTTGTGTTTAAATGTGAGGTTTCGTGGATCAAGTCCACTTCGTCAGACATAAAGAGTGAAATCTCACGGCATCAATTTATACATATCAGGTACAGAGGCACACAATGGTTGGTACAGTTAAGTGGCTTATCTTACAACCAGTAGTAACAGAAAGATGCCTGACTGGAGTTCAGACTGGTTACCGTGTTTTACTCGGAAATAAATCCCTCCTGGGATTCAATGGACCTGACTCCCACGAAAGCGCGCATGTTAAAAAACACTGCCTTTTAAACGACCCAAATCATGATGGTCGGAAAACTACTTCCGACGGCCACTCTCCCCGAAACGACATTTTCCTGCTCCAACATGGGCGCAGCCATCTTGCCGTACGGAAGAGCAGTCACGTGATCAGGGGCGGGTGGGGGGGGGAATTCCCCCTTACACAGCTATTGGCTGGGTCAGATAATAAAAGTGGCAATCAACCATAGAGTTGAAGGCGCTTCTCCTCAAACTTTCTGGAGGAAGTGACCTCACTACGCGCTCTTTCCTAGCGGCGCAAGGGGAGCGTCACTGCTGACGTAGTGGCTGGCGGGTAATTTTGAAAACAAGCGAGAAGGGGAAAGGGCGGGACCGAGGAGTTGGTGAGGGAAGCGGAACCGCTTGCTTGCCAGGCTCGGGGTCCAGCGTAAGAAGCCCCCCCTCTCTCTCTAGGCCGAGCCTGCCCTGCTTTGGCCGGTGAGGACGAACTCGGCAGCCGCCCTGGTTCCAGTCTTCTTCTTCGCGGACACGGAACGCCTTCGCTTCTCTCTTTCCTCAGGTTTTCCCCGCTTCTCCTATAATAGTACAACCTCCTGCTAACCTAGCTGTTCGAAAGCAAGAAATTGCAAGTAGATAAATAGGGACCAACTTCGGTGGGAAGATAACAGCGTTCCGTGCGCTCCGGTGTCTAGTCATGCCTGCCACATGACCATGGAAACGTCTGCAGAAGCAGACAGCGCTGGCTCTTCGGCTTAGAAACAGAGATGAGCACTGACCCCTAGAGTCGGATACGACTGGCTTTCGAGCAAGGGAAACCTTTACCTTTACTATAATAGTACAATAATTGCAATTACACTTCTATGCCGCCCAACATCGGGACTGCGGCGGCTTAGTGGTTAAGACGCTGAACTTGCCGGCCTGGAAGGTCAGGAGTTCGAGACCCGAGTGCTGCACGACGGAGTGAGCTCCCGTCTCTGTCCCAGCTCCCGCCAAACATAGCAGTTCGTAAGCAAGAAGTTGCAAGTAGATAAATAATAGGGACCACTTCGGTGGGAAGGTAAACAGCTTTTCGTGCACTCTGGTGTCTAGTCATGCCTGCCGCATGTCCACGGAAACGTCTGCAGATGCAGACAGCGCTGGCTCTTTGGCTGTAAATGGAGATGAGCACCGAACACTAGAATCGGACACGGTTGGTTTTCGAGCAAGGACGACCGTTACCACCCCATAGTGATTAATGCACTCTCTGGGTGGTTCACAAAGTCATTAGCATTTTGACCCCCAACATGCTGGCTATTCATTTGACCGACCTCAGAATGATGGAAGGATGAGTCAACCTTGATGCCCGGGGTCAGGATTGAACTACAACGTTTTGGCTCAGAAGTTTTTCTTGCAAAAGAGATGATTCTCTCTTCCCCCACTCAATAGTCATTGGGCTCTACTGACAGAACCAGAGCCTTTCCTATGAGGAACCTGGGGAGCCTCTCCTTCTGTGCCCCTCTGACCTGAGGTGGGTTGTGTGCAAGGGAATCCTTGCCCACCTGGCACTTCTGCTTCTTGTGGTGGTGGCTCCAGGCCTTTTTTCCTTTGTGTTCCTACTGGGAAAGGGGGGGGGACTTGATTGCTAGGGCCCTGGAGCAGCTCCCTCACCTCCCTGACTTGTCCTGTCAGGGACAGATCTTCTCTGCCTCTCCACTTCCTGCATGCAAGCTCAGCTCACAGCAAAGAGTAAATAAAACAAAAAATGTGGCACCTTAAAGACTAACTCTTGTATTTTAATGTTAACTTTTGATTGATCAAGTCCACTTGGTCAGACATAAAAGACTAAGAGCCTACATTCTCATTTGTATTGCAGTTTGGTTCTCCCAACCATGAGACGCAGTTCGAGCACAAGCCGTATCAGTTGCCGGCAGTCCATCCAGCCCCTCAGGGTCCATGATACCAACAAGGCAGGACTCCACACACCCCAAGCGTAAGAGGAAACCTCTGTCCTAATAACCGAGGGGGTGGCGGTGTTAGCCACTTACAGTAGGGGAAAAGGCTCCTGTGGCACTTTTAAAACTAGCACATTTATTGTAAAGTTTGCAAGAGCTTCTGCTGTCATATTGACTGGTTTAATGTACTTTGTAGCATCCCATTAATGCAAGCACTCTGCAGAACTTATGTTTCTTTCATGCCTAGTACAGACTTTAAAATGCCAAAATGAAGCCACCTTTTGAATGAATCCATTCTGCTTGTCTGACTTAGTGTGACAAAGATTAGCCAACACAACAAGATTGAGTTACCAAGGTTTGCCCAATTGTGGTTAAAAAATACCACAATCTTCAAGGAGGCTCTCTGTGTATCCTATTACATTCTGGTGAATGTTGGTATTTTTCCTCAGCCTTTTCAGCAATTTTCTCAACTATGTCAGGAAATCTTCAAGGCGGCTCTGTGTACCTGGGTTTATCATTTAAAATTCAGCAACATACAGTAATACCTTGGATATTATCCAATTTTTAGCTTTATCCAATGCATGCATCAGATAACATTAAAATCCTATGCAGATGGATCAGATAATGTTAACTCCATAGAGATAAGCAACACAGACTTCAAGGGAAAGTCAAGGAAAGATGCTGGAACCTTTGTCTAAAGGGTAAATACATTACAAAAGCTTGCTGGACCAGTCTGACTACTTTAGGTTAGCAAAAACAGACAGCATTTTTTTAAACTTTGCTGGGTTTTTTTTCAATGATGCCATGGCACACCATGTGTACTGTGCACTGACCTTCCAAGATCACCAAGACATGGGGGGAGGGGTCTTTCAATATGTCCTGACTCCAATATAAAAACTAAGAGGGATAGAAGCTAGCCCAAAATGGATGACAACATTTACCATCCTCCAGAGCTGCCATATGGAGCCATGTGCACAGGAATCAGTTTAAAAAGCTAAGAGCAATGGTGCCCAAACTTTTCAGGCCACAGGCCAGTCATGTGGTTCATGGGTGCCCAAACTACAGCCTGTGCACCAGATCCGGCCCTGACACCAATTCATCTGGCCCGTTCCACCCTCGCCACTCCCAGTAGCTAGGTGAGTTTTACTTCCGCTTCTGGTGTCATTGGCTGGATCCAGCCCATCGGCCATAGTTTGGGCACCCTGGCTAACGGATAGAAGCAGGACCCAAAATGGATGGCAACATTTACCAATAAGCAAGGTGGCCATCTGGAGCTATGTGCACAGGAATCCATTGGTGTCATGGGCCAGATCCAGCCCACAAGCCCTGTTAACAGCATGGGTGCCCAAATGTTTTAGGCCACTGGCCAGTTATGTAGTTCATGGGTGCCCAAACTACTCCCTATGGGCCAGATCCGGCCCTGACACCAATTCATTCAGCCCACTTCACCCTTGTTGCTCCCAGAAGCGGGAGTAAAACTCACCCAACTTCCGGTTCTGGGATCAACGAACATGACATGGGCTGGATGAATTGGCATTGGAGGCCAAATCTGGACCACAAGTAGTAGTTTGGGCACACATGAACCATGTGACTGGCCCAGGGTCTGAAAAGTTTAGGCATCCCTGCTGTTAGCAAGGCTTGTGGGCTGGATCTGGCCCATGACACCAGTTCATCTGGCCCACACCACCCTCATCACTTTCTCTTTTGCCTTTTGCTTTCCTTCCTTCCTCTGCTATTTTAAGACAGGGCTGTGGAGTCGGTAGATAAATGTTCTGACTCCTCAGTTTTGTGTTCTTCTGACTCCAACTCCAGGTACCCGAAATTTACTCCGACTCCACAGCACTGTTTTAAGAGCCTCATCAGACAACCATTTTGCTTTCTTACAGTTCTTTTCTTTTGGTATGGTTTTCCTTGCTGCCTCCTGTATGATGTCTTGGGCCTCTGGCCATAATTCTTCTGGCATTCTATCAAGTCCAAACCATTAAATCTGTTCCACACCTCCACTGTGTATTCCTTAGGGATGTTGTCTAGGTCATACCTGTCTGGCCTAATTGTTTTATTTATTTATTTATTCATTAGTTCAAATTTATATTGCCGGCCACTCACCAGAGCGACTCAGGGCAGCTTACAAACATTACATTACAATACAATATGTTGATGGGGTTCAGGGGAAGGGGCAGCGAAGTCCTCAACATGTCCTGGCACCCCGCAGTTGTTGTGGACACAGGGGGAGGGGCAGTGAAATCCTCAAGTTTTCCCTATTTTCTTTAGTCTAAGCCTGAATTTTGCAATCAGTAGATTATGATCTGAGCCGCAGTCTGCTCCTGGTCTCGTTTTTGCTGACTGTATGGAGATTCTCCATCTTTGGCTGCAGATTATGTAATCAATCTGGTTTCGATGTTGGCCATCTGGTGATGTCCATGTGTAAAGTCTCCTCTTGTGTTGCTGGAAGAGGGTGTTTGCTATGACCAGTGTGTTACCTTAGCAGAACTCTATCACTCTTTGGCCTGCTTCATTCTGTGTTCCAAGACCAAACTTGCCTGTTATTCCATTTACTTTTTGATTTCCTACTTTGGCATTCCAATCTTCTATGATACTGTGGACATCATTTCTTGGTGTCTGTTCTATAAGGTGTTGTAGGTCGTCATAGTACTGGTCAACTGTGGCTTCATCTGCACCAGTGGTTGGTGCGTAGACTTGAATTACAGTGATATTGAATGGTTTTCCTTGGATTCAGACTGAAATCATTCTGTCATTTTTAAGACTGTATCCCATTACTGCTTTTCTCACTCTTTTGTAACTATTATCGCCACTCCATTTCTTCTAAGATTTTCTTGTCCACAGTAGTAGATATGATAGTTTCCAGAACTGAATTCACTCATCCCTGTCCAATATGTACTCAATATGTACCAATAACAAAAGTCACGTCTGACTTCTGACTTTTACAAGAGGTACTCAAAGTGGTTGCCACTTCTGATTATGGCAAACTACTGCTTAAGCAACATTGACTAAGTGTCCCCTTGTATTGCTGCACATGCAGCATTTTGCTGTTTTAAGAATGTGTCCAGAATGTTGTGGAAGTATAATAATGGAGGTATGAGTATGCAATAGAACCTTCAATATGCCTTCCAACTGCACCCTTTCATGGAAAATTTAAGTCACGGGGTACTGTGTGCGATGTCCGCAAGGGAAGATCCGGGAGGCCTTGCATAGCAACAATTCCTTCTGCTATGATGTTGGAACAGTTTGTGTGCTTGCCAAAGATGTTGCAATAAACAATGTGCATGTGAGACAAGAAGTAGCCAAATTCACATTTGACACATTCTTAAAACAGCAAAACGCTGCACGCGCAGCAATACAAGTGGGAACTTTGTCAATGTTGTTTAAGCAGTAGTTCACCCTAATCAGAAATGGCAACTAATCTGAGCACCCCTTGTAAAAGTCAGAAGTCAAACATGACTTTTGTTATTGGTACGTATCGAGTAGAACAATTTTAATAGCTTTTTCCTTTCATAAAATGTGTATACATTTTGGCACAATGTATATTATGTATTTCAGGATTGTTATTGAATATTTTTAGACTTACAGAAAACTGAAACTGGCTTTAGCGGTTGTTATCCGATCCATCCCATAGGACCTTAATGTTATTCGATCCAATTCTCCTCCCCAGATTACTTAACGTTATGCGATTTTAGCGTTATCCTATCCAATCGTTATCCGGTGTTTTACTGTATTGTGATTCATAACATAATGTGTTGATTTTAAAGTTGCCACATGACTCTTCAGTATAAATTTTATTTGGGTGGGTTTTTATTCATTTCACTGCCAAATTACATATACAGTAATACCTCGGATAACGTTTACCTCGGATAATGCTAAAATCGCATAACGTTAAGTAATCTGAGGAGAATTGGATCGAATAACGTTACGGTCCTATGGGATGGATCGGATAACAACCGCTAAAGCCTGTGCTGTTACAATGTATCTCTATGTAGCTTTAACGTTATCCGATCCATCCCATAGGATTTTAACATGCATCGTATAACACTAAAAATCAGATAACACCAAGACTTGCAGAACCAAGTCTTAGTGTTATCCGAGGTATTACTGTATTGAACAGAATGAGACTCTTGTTATCTACTTTTTATTTTATAGAGACTTAAAAAAGTAAAATGTGTAATTAAGTTCTAGCACCCCAAAATAAAGTAGAACAGTGCAATCTTAACTCAAATTTGTAATAGTTGTAATAGATTTCAAATGAACAGGGGTGTCAGTTTCAGAACAATTGTCTTTGTGTTGGCTAATCTCAGGCACTTGGCATAATTAACATGCTAGTTAAGACCACTGAGCAAAAAGGAAGCACAGTACAGTGGACCCTCACTTAACACAAATCTCGCATAACAAAAGAAAATCCATAGAAAATAGTGGCTCAGTTAAATGTGTTTTTTTAATAGATTAAATGGCTTTCAATGGATTCCTATGGGAAACCACATTTCACATTACAAATTTTGGTTTTCAATGCATTCCTATGGGAAATTCGCTTTACAATTTTTTCTATAGTACAAAAGGTCCCAGAATGCATTAAATTTGTTAAGCGACGTTCCACTATACAGTAGTAATATAAAGGAGCTGAGTTATACCAGATTGAAACCATACAGTCCAGGAATACAGACATGCCAGAACGACCCTAGGCCAAGTTATAAGTAACAGCAAACATTAGGTCTGAGGTCAGTTCAGCTTCAGCTTGACTTTAGTAATTTTGACTGAATTGTACTATTGTTAAAAAGTTGTGAGTGTTGTAATTGAAATATTATCTGTGCTCATATTATTATCTGTACTCCCATACTACTACTACTATAGCAGAAATGGAAAGTGATTATATACATAAATAGATTTTATGGATAGCAATGAGAGGTTTTATTGAATGGAATATAGGCAAAATGAAATGCTTTTCATTTGTGCTAATCAATATTCTTTTCCAGGCAAGAGAGGAGGACAACCTTTGGAAAGCAGAGTACTGGGAAGCAGGCAGTGGGAACCTCAGAAAAGAGAACCAGTGCTTTTGGCAAAAGGTAATGTGGCACAGAGACATTATTTGAAATGTGTTCACTTGTCACAATTTGATTGAGCAAAAGGACTTGTGGGTATTTATATGAGTGGTGCTTGCACCAAAAGGGCGGGATATAAATGTAAATAAATAAATATTTATGCAAGAGCACCTGAAGGCTAATGCAATGTTGCTCTGCAGTTCTCTTCACAATTTGAAGCAACAGTGCAGCACTATTCTTGTGCATACATAGAAGTATTATTAGAATAAATGTAACTATTATTTATTATATCTTTTACATTACATTACTATCTTTTACATTTGAAAAAATTCCATGCTGCTTTTTTATTTTTGCAAGGCAATAAATAGTACTGTACTATGTTCTTCATGATGCCAAAGAGATTAAGGATTCTCACAATTCCTCAGACCTATCAAAACAATGTGAAAATAAACAGGTGTTCTGTTGATTGTAAACCTGGTTTATTCTTACAACTTTTCTGTGCCCAGCTAGTTTGATTTACATAGTTAAAACTTAAGAATGTTACGGAATACATGGTACTGATCTTGCTACCTTGATTTTAGGACCAGTGGCCCTGGAAGCCTTCGAAACAGCCAGCATGGTATATTTGGAACTATAGAGAAAATCAAGGAACCTAGGCCTCTTCATGACAAAGCATTTATCCAGCAATGTATCCGTCAACTCTGTGATGTATGCAACTTTTATAAACTACTTGTAGTTGAACTGAACTATAACATTTCATTGGTTTTAACAGATCCTCCTTATTTTCTGATTTAAAACCCACAATGAAAATAGATTAAATAAATAGCTATGCAGCAAAATTTTGAAAAATGTTAAATAGCTTAAAACTTATTTTTTCAAAGCTCATAGATAATAGTTGCTAGTTTCTTTGTTGTATGAGTAAGATTGATGTAAATTTTTTAAGAATAAAACTATATATATCAGAGATTTTCAACCTCCGGGCAAAATGTGGCCCGTGGCACCATTTCATGTGTCCCACCACCACCTCCACCACACCAGGAAGTGCCATGTGGTGGAGGAATGGCAAAATGGCCGTCTTGCCCCCAAGGCTGTCTGAGGGAGCATGACCCGGCCCCCAGCTTTAAAAGGTTGAGAACTCCTGATATAGATAGTCTTCAAAGTTGTATGACAAATCAATGGGGATTTCTTAAACTGAATGTTGGTCCTAGTTTCGATCATATATGGCTTCACACTACTGTTTTATCTGCCATGAAACCTAACACATTTCTTTAATCTCTTCTATCAGTTTCTTACAGAATATAATTATGGTCCTATTGTCTCTGTTAAGTCACTCCAAACACCATCTCTTAAGGATTTTGTGAAAATCTTCAGTTTTATATATGAACTTATTTGCCCTTCCTATGAACTTCCTAGTTCAAAGTTTGAAGAAGAGATCCCAAGAAGTTTTAAAGAACTTGGGTATGTATCAGAATAATATACTTTTTGACTACATGAAAACATTATACAGCTTAGAATACAGCATTGTCATTCTTGCATTCTGTTTTAGAAGTTGAAAATTATGTTTTTGGATCTATTGTATTTGACCTAACCAAGATATTTCTACATTTGTAATATAGAAGGCAAATACAAAAATTCTGTACATAAATTATAATAAGCAAACTCCTATTCGGTTTGTGCACATTAATTCCAAATTGTGTAAATGGCATGTGAAGTCTGGCTATCTAAGCCTCAGGCAGACATACTGCAAATTTCCCTTCTATATGTGGTAGTTCAGATATTCTGACCATTGTGTACTCCATCTTATATTTTATATTTATATTATATTATTAATATTGAACAAATACCTCTACTGGTTCATTACTTAAAATCACAGATAATGTAATCATATGCATGCCTGCACACAGGTACTTTGCACTGGTTTCCCTGGGTTTTACTACCAAGATAAAGAACTGCACAGTTGTCATCTCAGTGCTATACAGTAATACCTCGGATAACGCTAAGACTTGGTTCCACAAGTCTTGGTGTTATCCGATTTTTAGTGTTATCTGATGCATGTTAAAATCCTATGGGATGTATCGGATAACGTTAAAGCTCCATAGAGATACATTGTAACCACACAGGCTTTAGCGGTTGTTATCCGATACATCCCATAGGACCTTAATGTTATTCCAGTGGTTCCCAACAAGGGGTACACAGCCCACTAGTTGACTTCAATTCCCAGAAGCCTCAGTCAGTACATTGGCTGATCAGTGCTTTGGGGAAATGACTTAGCCTTCTGGGAATTGAAGTCCAAAAACCAGAATTTGGGAAACACTGGGTTATTCAATCCAATTCTCCTCCCCAGATTACTTAACGTTATGCGATTTTAGCGTTATCCAAGGTAAACGTTATCTGAGGTATTACTGTACCTGAGGTGTCAATCACAAATGTAAAATTGGAGTACAATTATTTTCTCTTTATAATTTTGTGTAATAAAACAATCAGGTATAATCAGATATCAATATTATACAATCATGAATACACCCTCTGTGATATTTCAGTTGCATGTAATTTTTAATACAAATTTGTATTTACTGTAAAATGTCACCTTTTCCCATAGGTACCCATTCGCTTTGTCAAAAAGCTCTATGTATACAGTGGGAGCACCACACACATGGCCTCAGATTGTAGCGGCATTGGTCTGGCTGACAGATTGTGTCAAGGTATTACAAAGCTAGTAGAGTGTCTCTTTGCTTTAATAATTATTTGGAGTTGTATATAAAAAGCTCATTTGCCATTTAATCTTGATTTACTAAAAAAAAAAAAATCAAAACTTACCTTGAAAGTATTACAAAGCTAGTAGAATGTCTGTTTGCTATAATAATTATTAAAAGTTTTATATAAAAAGCTCATTTGCTATTTAATCTTGAGTACCGTAACTCAAAAAACCAAAACTTTCTTTGAATCAATTTTTGCTAAACTGAGAGCATAGTATCATTCTGGGCTCAAAATTCTTACCGCTTTGTAACCACTTTAATATTCCACAATGTCTGCATCCTAGAGAGGCTTAAAAGAAACATTTGTATGTTGGTAACCCTAATAACACAACTTCCATTGCTACATCTGATTTATATAAGATGTAGACAACAAATTTAAAGAACTGTTTTTTTTTTACTGAGAATCTACACAATTGTTTGTATAAACTCAAAAGCTACTTTTTATCAAAGTCCACTGGTTTAGAAAAGGAACTAGTTTGCTTCTTTATGCAGCTATAATTTCTTGAATGTTGCTGGCTTATTCATTTTAATAAACTTTTTTTTCCTTTTCAGTTGCTTGGTTGCTTGAAAGAAAGCCAACAATTTG
Source organism: Furcifer pardalis (assembly GCA_030440675.1). Classification (NCBI taxonomy): domain Eukaryota; kingdom Metazoa; phylum Chordata; class Lepidosauria; order Squamata; family Chamaeleonidae; genus Furcifer; species Furcifer pardalis. The sequence goes on from CP126891.1 coordinate 99,873,978, forward strand.
AGGAAGAACAGCCCATCGGAGAAAGTGAAGAGGGAATAGTACATAACAAGGTATCTTAACTGTTTCCCACTAAGTTGCAAGATATGTATATTGTGCACAAAAAACCACCCTTTAGTTCTGTAAAATCTTTATTTTTGCTCCAGCTATAATTTACTATAATATACCAGAGAACTGGATCTGATCTAAGTAGAGTGCAATTGTTATTGATCAACATCCACAGGTGTCTTGTGCAAATAAATGCAAGGCTTGCACTTTGCATATTTCATGTTTCTCTAATTTCCAACGTAACAGATGCAGAAAAGATTCACTATGTTCCTTAATATTAACTTTTACACCATACCTAGAACTATCTTTCCATTGACACAGGTTATTGATAGATAAACTGGATACAAAAATAATTGTCCCATTCTGGTGTCTCCACTGACAATTAATTGCCTCTAGGCTGCATTTCTGTGATTACACGTGGCTAACAGTTTAGGCCCAAAATATTCCTAATACTGTACCTCGCATCAATGACTCAGTGCTTTGAAAGTTCTCTAAAAGCCATTTTTATCTGATGGTTTTGGCCAGAGGTAGAGAGCAGATTTTTGGTTAGGAATATATTGCATGCTGGTTAATTTGCCAGGGATTACACACTGCTAGCGGGAGATGGGGGCTGAGTCTAGCTGTAGTTTGGAACACAGTTTTAAAAGAAAGCTGTTTTAATTTAGGTCTGTGTCATAATTATTTGCAATATGGTTGTTCTCAAACATACTAAGTACTGAAAGCTCTTGCATATTTTTCTAAAATATGTACAATAAAACTAACTTGCATGAGTTTGTTTTCAGCTCTTTTTAGATTACTGTAGAAAGTGTTATGACCATTTTATGAGAGGTGGAGACACATTTGAAGAATTTGATGCTGAAATACATTCCAAACTAAGTAAGTTTTAGAATGCAGCAACTAATAATTGTTTATCAAAAGTCATGTTACTCTGTTGCAGCAAAAAAGCTTCTGACACCTTATAGGTGAGGGGTGGCCAACCTTTTTTTGCTGCAGGTCTGACCCTGCCCGCCCCCGGGCAGCTGAGTGGGCACATTTACAGCTGTTGTAAATTCACCCACTTCTGTGTTTACAACAGCTGCGGGGATGTTTACAGATGTGCAGGTGCGTTTCATGGCTGACATAAATACGCCCGCTTCCACATTCGGGTGCAGTGGAGGCAGCAACAGGCAGGATGGAATGGCACTGTGGGTTGTAGATTGGGAACCCCTGTTATAGGCCCTCTGTGGTTAAAATAGGACCTATGGCTGTATTCACCTTCTGTCCATCTTTGTCTCCCTCCAACAATTGCAGAAAACATTTTATTTTTAAAAGATAGTGAATCATACTCAGAAGGATGATTCATCGATAAACAAACAGCATAGTCTTAGTTTTGAAAATTAATAAAAATCTGATTTTTAAAATCAGCTTTTAAGAGAATATATTCAGATCAACAGCACAGGCACACCAGTTTGTTCTTTAGGCATTATAAGAGTATTCAGTATTACTCTTGTCGTTCCTTTATTGTGCACTTGCTTGTTACTTTTTAAAAGAAATATCTATTTTTACACCATTATAAGCTTGCTGAAACATAATTACTCACTTTAGATAGCATCATGATGATATATTTCAAACTTTGTCACTTTACCTACAACTCTTTCCTTAGTTTCAACTATATACTATTGTAGTTTTTATATATCACATAAAACATGGCAGTTGTGTAGAAATGATATCCCCGTTGGTACATGGTATTATTTAAATGGCATCTTTAGCAGACAGACATTAGTTAAAGTAAACTTGAACTATATAGATAATTGTATAAACACGGCCTTCTTGCACTCTTACAGCTATATTCGTGGGCTTTGGATAGGCCTGGACTAGCTTTTTTAACAAACCTGTGGCAGCCAGATTAGGCAAGCCCAGGATTTTAATATTAAATATTAATAGGGAATAATAAAATGCAAGTCCTGATCCACACTACCAAGTAATAATAAATGTGGAATATGTGGGTTTGTTGTTCTTAATTAAAATGCTATTTATGAAAATGTACATCATTTATTTTTAACCACACATTCAAACATCTTGCAGTGGAGAAATAAATTACACTAGTACCTCAGATAACATTATGACTTGCTTCCACAAGTCATAACGTTATCCAGTTTTTAACGTCGTGCGATGCATTGATCGCACAACGTTAAAGGCCCTGTTTCCTTTTCGCCCAACCCCAGGGCTGATCCCAAGCTGGCATTGGCACTGGGGTTGGGGGAAAGAACGGGCTTAGTGATCCAGGCCGGGGGGGGGGGGCTTCTGAAGAGAGGCTAGGAAAAGTTTTCCAGTTGCGATGTTTTCCAGTTGCCACGCTGCGATGGCCAGCTGGGTGGGGGAAAGAACCAGGGGGGCACACTAGTTCTTTCCCCCACCCAGCTGGCCATCACACACTGCGATCGGCGCTTGGGTTGGGGGAAAGAACCGGGGGGTGCACCCAATCCAAGCGCCAATTGCAGCAGTGGCGCATTTGGGAAGCCGAACGGGGGCTTTCCCTTCTTTGCTTTAAGTCTCGCCTTCTTATTGTGTCCATCTGTTCTCTGGTCACCTTTCCTTGTGGCAGCTGAAAGTCACCAGCTCAAGATTGTATTTGTGGTAGCTGAGGGTCTTTTCTCACTATAAACAGGAACTCTGTTCAAGATACAGAGCAGGTAGATCAGCTTTAATATAGGGAGCAAAGTATTCTACAAGGAGTATAAAAAGTTATTTTGCAGTGAAACAATATGATGAAATGTTAAATGTACAGCAATGTCTGTGGATTACTTTGTATTGATTTCTTCTAAAGAAAATGCAGATGTGCTCTGTAATATTTTGTTCTAGGTCTTTCTGTTCAGTACTATAGTGTGTTGAGTAGCTTGAGTGCTGTTCTGGTTTTCTTTTTTTTCAGAAGAGTATTTTAAAGTACATGAAAATCGTTTAGAAGCCTTGGAGGAAGAATTAAGAAGTTTGAATAAAGCAATTGCAATCCATGAAAAGGAGAGAGAAAGTGAGCCGGTTAGTAAATTGCTGCATGATTGTGGAAAGAAGATCTTCACAAAACTATGTATATGTTCTGAGTTCAGTGCAGTATGCTAACTAAATGTCACTTTCCTGGCTTTTTCCTATCCTGTTAAAGGACCGTCTAGTGACTCTGAGAAAGCTGAAGTCATCTTTACAGACAGATGTTAAAAAATATGAAGCTTACATGGCCAACCTGAAATCTCACTTGAGCAGTATCAGTCAAAAATCGAAGAGTATAACTGAAGAACATGAGACTGCTGGTGAGGACAAAGTGCTGATAATAATTTATTGCATTCTTTGTGTTGATCAAGAATTCCCTGTAAGAAAATGCTTACTAGGTAGATGTTGGCACTTAGGGATTAGGATAGAAAGAATCTGTTTTTGAAATAATGATGGAGAACAGCAACAACACAAAAATCCTCTTTTGCAACATATACAGTATTGATAGCTCTAAATCAGGGGTCCCACACCTTGGGTTTCCAGATATGTTTTGAGTAAAATTCCCAACAGCTTTTACTATGGCTGGGCATGCCAAGATTTCTGGATCTTGTATACAGGTACTTTCATGATTTCTGGTTTTGTGTACTGTTATGATCACATACCTTCACCTCTTCTCAAAACCAAAAACACGTTTTCACTCAGCTCAAGTGGGGAAAAATGACTAGTTGGCACACTATTACACATGCTTACATTCTCTAGCCTGGGTGGCTGACCTTTTCGTGCCGTGAGCTGGAACCCGCCCCATCAGACAGATGTGCGGGTCAGAGGCATGGTTCCTCCTGCTTCTGCCACTTCCGGTGACAGCAGGTGCAATTCCTGTGCATTTCCTGCTGGCTTACACAGTTTCCCGTGGCAACAGAATTGAGGACAGTGCATTTTTGACTACATATTTAGTGCATTTTCGGAGCTTCCAGTGGCAGCGGTGGGATCTTCACTATGGGCTGGATTAATTAGTGCCACGGACCGGAGCTGTCCCACGGGCCATAGGTTGGGAACCCCTGCTCTATCCAATAACCACACAGATCAGTCTGTTCACGGTTCCATTCATAAACATTTAATACTTCTCAACAGTCATAGCTGTCAGTCTTGGCAAGTTTCCCAAATACAGGTGGCAATTAAATTCAGTCACTTACCACGCAAGCAAATCTGTATATAAACATACAGTGAAAAACTACTATATCAATCAACTGCATACTTACATATTTCTATACTTAGAATATAGGCTACCAAAGGAACTGTTTATGTATTTATGCCCAATATTTCAAATAGTACAAGTTCCAAATGTGTAACAGATGAAATTTCCTGCTGGGCACAGATTCCATTCATTTTTAAACTTCATCCCCATAATTAGGAAACTTTAAATAGTAAAATGTTAAGAAAGCAAAATGGAAATGAGTGTTTTCAAATGCAAATATCTCATGTCATGCAGCAACAAGACTTTGATCAGCAACTGAACATTTACAATTCAAGCCAAATTCAGAGATTTTCCCCCAACATTGGCTTCAGTCACTAAAGGTTGGGCTAACTAGGTTTAATTTGGAACAACTGTTCCTTTAGAATCTGTTAATGAACATCCCAGCCTGCTTAAGTACCTTTATGCTACTTGATCCTTATTGCCTCATTAATCCCCCCACCCCCAGTGAAGATTTGGCTCCGAAGCCTCACACACATCTTGAATGATGTTCTTGTGCCACCATTTTTAGTCAGATATGCATAGAAATACAGAAATCAACTACTACACATTGGATAGCTTCCATTTCTGGATGTGAAATTAAGAAATAGCAAGAACCAGAGACCAAATGATTTTAATAAATTTGTGGATGTCAGCAAGATAGTTCAGTAAGTCAGTTTTGCCTATGGAGCCAGAGGTTGGTAGTTCAATTTCCCAATGTGCATCATGGAAGAACCATCCTATGTGGCCTTCAGCAATCTTGCAAAGTCCAAATATGCCCCCACAAAAAGGGAATTGTCAAACATTTCTGCGTTTTCTGTACTTAGAACAGACTGAAAAAGGTTGCTATCAGTCAGAACTGATTTCACAGCACACAATTATAGCAGCTAGTTGGACAGCTCAGTGGTTTAGGTACCTGGCTGTGGAGCCAGAAATTGGGAGTTACATTTCTGACTGTGCCTCATGACCTGATAGCATGTCATTTTTGTTAATGGCTATAAAGTCAAAGATACATATTAGGATATCATAACAGACAAGTTTGTGTGGGTGCTCAAGAAGCTTGCCATAACATCAAAGGTAATAATGCTTTGTTCAGCGTATGCATTATGAAGACAAGAGATAACAAAATTAAAAGAAACAATTAGATCCAGAAGTACTTAATCTATACTGGAAAGAAGTGGAATCATAGGTTGAAGTACAGTGGTACCTCGCTTAAAGAGCATAATGTGTTCCACGGGATTGCTCTTTAAGCGAGTTTGCTCTCTAAGCGAGGCACTCTTTATGCAAAGTTTTACTGTATTTATTAAATTGTGCTCATATAGTTTGTTTTAAATATAGTACATGAAACATACCTCTTGTGAGATACAAGGGCTGTGCGTAGCACTGAGCCAAGTGTGGCACCCAGTACATCAAAATATAATCAAGGCTATGGTTAAATGATTACCTCTCCTGTTTTAAGCCATACACTTCACTCCACCTTTTGTGAGTAAAACAGATATATTGCATTCAAACATTTCATTTTTTATTTATTGTAGCCTTTTAAATTTTATGTGCATACATTGCTAGTAGTTTTATTGTGAATGCTGTCATCCAATTCAACAATGTTCGTTACGTTGCTGTTAGTATTTTGTTCCAAGTCTGTAATAGATTTGTTTGATTGTTTAATATATACCCAACTAATGAAATCATCACATTTCTCTTAATTTTAGCCACAGAAATTGAAGCACTAAAAGAGGAGAATGCTCAACTCAAGCTCATCTGTGATAATCAGAAGTATTCCATTACAGATATTGAGAGATTAAAATGTGAAATAGAGGAGCTGCAGCAGGCAGTCAATAAATCAACTAAGGAACTAGAGACAGAACAACGGCAATTGTGGCATGAGGAATTAATATATGCACGAGGAAAAGAGGCAGTATGTAAATCTAACTAATGATTTGTGAAATCCATTATTATGTCTAGTCTGATGCCAATTTAATTTCTGTTGGCAGTTCATTCCATACAATGGAGGCAATGGCCAAGAATGTTCTAGATTTTGACCCCATCTTCCTATCTTCTTTTGTGATGACTACAAATAATCTGAGCATTTGGGATGGAAGGGTATAGTTCCTAGGGCAGAGGTGATCCCTTGGATAATGTGGTCCCAAACTATTAAGGGTTTTATAGATGATAGCCAACACCTTGAATTTGGCATGGAATGCTACAGGGAGTCAATGCAAGCTACCCACGGCTGAAATGATATGGTTGATTTGGCTAATACCAACCATCATCCAGACAGCTGCATTTTGCACCTGCTGAAGTTTCTGTATCAGCCTCAAGGGCAGCCCTACAGAGAACATTGCAGTAGTCTATTTACAGTGCATAGGTCAGCAGCAACAAAGACTATCCTGGAGTGAGCAGAGCGAGGAAATGCGCCACAGATGGGAAAAAAGTAGCTTTGCCTATGTTACATAGTCAAAGACTGGTTGAGCTGCTCACCCAGATTGCAAACACTCCCTCATATATTGAAATACATTCTAAAAGACAGAATGAAAAGTAGTGTGGAGTTTTGGGGTTTTTTTTAATTTTTTTTTTTTAGAATGGGCATGAAACACAATTCTGAAATGAAAAAAAGAGCTGGATTTGAAAACAATACTAATGTTCTGAAAAATGCAAAAGTAAACAATTATAAAGCAGTCCTAGAGTTTGTTTTAATCATATATCACTGCCAAATTTCAAAGCAGTATGTTCTATGATTTGTCTTTTGCTTCCCCCTCCCCCCATTTTTTTTACAGATTGAAGCTACTTTGGCAGATTATCACAAATTGGCTCGAAAGCTGAAACTCCTTCCTATGAATTCAGAGAAATCTGGAGGCCTTAATTTTGAAATCAAGTTTAATCCTGATGCAGGACCAAAGTGCCTGGAGAGATACAGAACTGATATTCGTGTATGTGTATACTTAAAATTCCCTGTCATTTCTCTTTAAAAGGAGATTTGAGAAATAATGCTTTTTAAATACATTAACACATACAGAAAGAATTAACATGTCTTAACAATAACTTTCAAGGACATCTCACTTGTTGCAGTCAGGCTCACTATAGTATAATGTACAGAAGAATAGGTTTCAGCACTGTTTATGTGTGTCGGCATATAGATCTGTTTGTCCTAAATCTACTACAGAGTACCTACTAACAAAATATGTCCATATAATCAGTAGGGAGAAAAATCTGCAACCTTCATGAACTCTGAAATCCTGCTTAGAGGACTGGGATACTCTGGAGCCGGGTCAGGAAGCGCTGAGGGCTGTGGTGTAGGGACAGTGGACTTTGCATAGAACTTCCCAGAATATGGCTTAGTGTAAGAATGTTTAAGGGTATAAACAATTACCATTGTCAGGGATTCCCCTAGCGATGTGTGTGTCTCGATAGCAGAGTAGCACTTTTAAGCTGTTACACAGCGAAAGCTTTTAGTGCAATAACACACACACATATGCCTTCAGTGAAAGGTGCACTTTACTTAACAGTGAGGGGAAGACAGACATACACAGGTCTATATACAACAGTCTCTCTCTCTCCAAGCCCCATAGTTGGTACACAGCTTGGATTCCTCTGTTTGCTCCAATCCCAAGAGCATGCACAGAGTCCTGGTAATCTTCAGCAGTCCTTCCTTCTCAGTTGAAGGAAACTCTCATCAACAGCACGACCTCCTTCAGCAGTCTCTCTCTGTAGTCTCTCAGTAACTCAGTCCTTCTCTTCAGTATGACAACCTCCTCCGTGGACCCTTCCCAGAGGGCCACAGTAATACCCTAGTGTTGCTGGGCAGATTCTCTAATCAGCCACAGCTGAGCTGTTACAGGGGCACGTAGACGAGGCATACACAGCCGGGCAATCAGTCTGTGGCTCTATTATGTACACCTGTGTTTAAACACTTCCAGGGCCTTAAAGTTGTACTATTCCACTGGGCAGCAATCTTTGTACAATACCCCACAAAAGAAAAATGTCCTAACAACCATATTTGCCTGTGTATAAGCACACTTCCCCCCCCCCTTAAAATACACTGGGAAAACAGTGCATCTTATACGCCGATGCGTCTTATATGCAGGCAAATACAGTAAGTCCTATAAAAATATTTTCTGTCAATTTATGGAAATCAACTGTAACTGCATAGGAAATCTCATTAAAGTTATTTGTATCTTAAAAACACTAAAACTATAGTGACTGCATGGTTGAACAAAGCTTCATCTTTTTTTCCTATGATGTTTGTATTACACCAGACCCCACTTGTACACCTGATAAACAAGACAGAAGAAGAAATTGCTAGTGCTACAAAGGCAAAAATTGGTTTGGAGGATACTTTAGAACGAGTGAGTATCTAACTTGATTAGCCTCAATAGAAAGACCACATCACAATACTGTACACGGTAATGAAAGTATATGGTTTTTTTCCCTTTTAGCCTGCCCTCCCTGAGGGAATTCTCTTCCCCTAATAAATGTTAAAAGGCTGGTATGCAAGGGAAAAGATCAGATATAGGAAACAGTCACCCGCACTCTGATTTCTAAGTGCATGACAGATCCAGCCTATGTTTTTTAAACCCCTTCTCTGCTGATGGCATGATTGGTAAAAAATAAAATTAGACGTTCAGGAGATGCAAACTCTGCCCAAGTGATTATTTCCTGATCACCCATGAAGCTGGGGGATGACCTGTCTACTGGCAGTAGAAGAAACATCTACTGTTTAGTTCCCATTTTTCTCTACTGACACATTTTATTAATTAAGTGCATATACTTAAAGGTAAGCAGGATGGAAGCAGAACAGAACAGCACTATGAAAATTTTAAGAGAAGAAGCCCAAAAGCTGGAAGATCTTTATCAAAAGAAAGTAAAGGTAGGTAATGTGTTTCCACATTGACAGATTGATGAATGTGTTTTTTGACGGTTGATTTGTTCATCATAAACGTATCTGATGTAAATACATTTTTCAATATGATTGCTAGGAGATAAAGTATTTTACTTTTAAGAATTATTACCTGGAAGTGAAGAGTTGTGAATTCTCCATGAGGGTATAACTAATTTCAAATACGGGGGGCTTCCAGAAAGATGCCTGCCTGGAATGTGAGCTGACACCATCTGCTAGAAATCACGAGGAAATACATTTTTAACACATTTGAACTATTTGCTGGGTTTGAAACTAAACCTTAATATTTATCTCCCTCCCCAAATTTATTTTCTTAATAGTGTCCTGTTAAGTTTATTATAAAGTACTAATCTATATGCCTATTAAAGGAAATCGAAGAAGAAGAAGAAAAGGGTGTCAAAGAGCTGGAATTATTGGAGAAACATAAAAGTTTGCTTTATAATGGAGTCAATGAAGGTATCAGTGATGCTACGAAAGAGCTACATGAAGTTCGATGCCAGTAAGCTGAATATAGGGTTTACCTTTTTCAGACGTTGCATTCCTTATTCCAGGCTTTTTTAGAAAAATGTTTGTTAGCTGATGCTGTATCTGACTCTTGTCATTTCTCGCGCTCAAAGCAATTTAGAATTCCCATCTGAAGCTGTAGTCCAACTAGATTCTATCTTCAGTAAATTATTATTTGTAAAATATTGTTCTTGAACTTGAGAAGTAGATTGTGATCTAAAGATTTAACCCATTAAAAGTGCCAGTGGAGCTCAATAGGTAAAGCATAAGAAAAGTGAATAGAAAAAAAATTATATGCCTATTTCATCTTTTTCCCATTGAAGATTAGATTAACTCTGCAATCCTATGTACAAGTTGAACTTTGTGAAATAGGGACGTACTCTAAAGCAAACATACATAAAATTCTTCTCTAAGATGTTAAATTGCAATAAAGATGACTATAGTGAAATGAATTTAAATGAAGAGGGAAATACACAATGAAGCATCAAGCTAAACTTAATTGAGACAATGTTGAAGTATCTATGTAATACTAACCACCATATTTTGTATAATCATTGTAATTTACCAATAAGATAGAATACACATAATTATTATTAATGGTGTACTATATTTACTTCCCAGATACCAGCTGGTTATGCAAACAACATCAGAAGAGAAACAGAAAGTAGAGAAGAATCTTCAACATCTTCTGGAATTGATATTTACCCATCTTGAGTCAGTGAAGGTAACAAACACACTATACTAAAATTATCAATTTTGTATTTCTTGAAAATATTAGTCTTTGATTCTTTAAACTTATCTCACCAAAGGCCACGTGCAATTTGGTACTAGAACGTTGAACTTTGCATGCAGAGAGGGTCCTGTGTTTGATCTTTGAGATACTGTTTCTGCACAGTGATGATATTATTATTATTATTATTATTAAATAATAAAACACAGAATTAAACATTATTAAATAATAAAACACAGAACAATCCATCTCAAAATAAAATCCACAATAAGTTAAAAATCATCAAAGTTAAAAACAATACAAAATCAACACATGCCTTCCGCAATCAGATCCAGGGTTAACAATCCATTAGATAAGCCACTTAATATGGGAACCCACGTTCCCGGGTCCCCAAACTTGTCCTTCCAGCCAGGTTTTTAAGCCCTTCCGGAGGGCAAGAGCTCTTGTCTGTAGGCGCATGATATCCTCTTATTTTTAAATGCAGTCTATTGTTCCAGCTTCCTTATTCCTACTAAGCAGGGAAACAGACAGCTTACGATTTACAGGTGATTTTTCTCAGACTTTATCTTGGTATTTTTCTTATAGTTCAGAAAAGGGATGGGGATGCGTATTTGGTAAGATGTAACAAAAATTGCTCAAAATATATTATTCCATAATGCTCTATATTTAAAGGTGCCACAGAATTCATTTCTTAGAGTTCTGTTCCGGAAATAAAATCATATCATTTGTCTTCTGAAAACTTCAAAATCAGTCACCTTTTTCTAGGTCTACCTGAATTTATGTTTGGGATTAAAAGACAAAAACATGGATAGGTATCTGCTTTCAAAAATACCATTACAGTAATACCTCGGAAAACGCTAAGACTTGGTTCCACAAGTCTTGGTGTTATCCAATTTTTAGTGTTATCCGATCCATGTTAAAATCCTTATGGGATGGATCGGATAACGTTAAAGCTCCATAGAGATACATTGTAACCGGACAGGCTTTAGCGGTTGTTATCCGACCCATCCCATAGGACCTTAACGTTATTCGATCCAATTCTCCTCCCCAGATTACTTAACGTTATGCGATTTTAGCGTTATCCGAGGTATTACTGTATATCAAATATCAGCAAGTGATCTGTATTCAGGGTCCAACTTTTATATGGAGGTATCTTATCTGGTATATTTTTCAAGCAAATACCTTCATTCCTCAATTTATATACTGTACTAGTAAAACTCCAGTATAATTAGTATTAAGTGTGATTGTCAATATAATTAATTAATTCTGTCATATTGTTTCTCTTAATGTTTCAAACTACAAGTTAAGTTTTACAGAAGTAAAAAAATTATAGATCCTTGTTGAAATTATATAATCTGGGGGAAATCAGACTTCTTGCACAGATGTTTTTGAAGAATAAACTGAAACAAAGTATTAAACTCTAATCTGACATAATTTTATTCTAGAAGTACCTGATTCAACAGAATGCAAACTTTGATCGAGATTTTCATGAATTTATGTCAGAAGATCCATTGACTAATTTAAGAGAAATCTTGGAGAGCTACAAAAAGAAGGTCACTACCATAGAGAACTGAATGAAAATGATGAATACACTGGATATAAATGTGTTCTGATATGGTTACCCATGTTTATTTCTATGCACGTAGCATTTTTAGTACAATGTATGTATTTCATGTAGAGAAAACTGTTTGGAAAAATAAAATCTCAAGAGTGCCCAAACTATGGCCTCCAACACCATTCCATCAGGCCCGCAACACCCTCCCCAATCCCAGAAGTAGATGCAGATGTGCTTGCACATGTGTGAATATGTCCACTGGTTCAGTGCTGATATGTTCACGCATACACAAAAGTGTCCCCATTCACTCCCTGGTTTGATGTGGATGTGCATGGGCAAACACGTCTGCACCAAACCAGGAAGTGAATGGAGGCGCTTTCGCACATGCCCAAATATGTCAGCACTGAACCAGGAAGTGAATGAGGATGCTTTTCCACATGTGCTGACAAGTCTGCTTTTGGGGGCATGGTCAGGCCTGCTCAGCTGTTTCAGGGGTGTGGTCAGGCCCCCAGTGCAAAAAGTTTGGGCACCCCAATTTAGTGACAGAATTTACAAATACCTCTGTCCAACAATTACATTTCTTATCTTGAATGATGAGGTTAGCAGTTATTTAGTTTGTTGCCATGGACAAATGGGCATGCACAGTATAACCTCAAGGATTGGCTTCCGTTTATGATTCCAGTACAAAAACATATTTTTGCCTTCAAACATGATATTAGATTTTGTAATAAAATTGTTGTTCACACTGCATTCTATTTTGCTGCTGAGTGTTGTTTGTGGTGACCTGAAGCATTCTTTTCCAATTGATGTCATCTAATGTACTGCACTGTGGATTAACTTTTAAGGAATTTTGTTGCTCAGTCTCACAGTCGATTCCGACCCTTTGCGACCCCATGGACCACTGTCCGCCAGGCACTCCTGTCCTCCACCATCCCCCTCAAATCGCTCAGCTCTGTGCCCATTGTGTCCACAATACCTTCTAGCCATCTCATCTTTGGCCATCCCCTTTAAAAAACTTAGTATTAAAAGCTAGAAATTGTAACAGGCATACTGAGGTCAAACCAACCAATTGGCTGGGGAAATTGAACCATCCATTCCCCAGGCCAAACCTGCTAGCCAGGTTTTCACTCCTTTTCTAAAGGGCAGCAACTCTGTCTGCAGGCGTAGTTCTATTGGGAGGAGGTTCCAGAGGGCCGGAGCGAACACCGAGAAGGCCCTTGTGCCAGCGAGGTGCACCTCTCTGGCTGATGGCACAACCAGAGAGCCCCTTCGTTCTGCTCTAGTGGGATGGGCAGATGTCCTTGGGACGATGCGGTCTCTTAAGTATCCTGGTCCCCTACCATGTAGGGCTTTAAAGGTAATAACCAGCACCTTGAATTGCACCCGGAAGCAAACTGAGAGCCAGTGCATCTCCTTCTGCAGCGGTGAAGCACGGTCATTATTATTATTATTATTATTATTATTATTATTATTAAATTCAATTTATATGCCGCTCTCCTTGCCGAAGCAACCCAGAGCGGCTAACAATGTTACAAAAAACAATATACATACAATATAACACATATAATACAATCAATGTGGTCAATAAATCCTTCATAAAAATAATAAAAATATAAATAGGGTACAATCAAAGAAATACAAGAACAGTCAAGGATATACAGTACAGAGCAATAGGGAAAATCCTCATCCCTTATACATATTTCAATTACATATTTCAATTAGTAACAATATACATAACGCCCGCATCCCACCACTACTCGTGCAGCCGTGTTCTGGACCAGCTGAAGCCTCTGAATGGTCACCAAGGGCAACCCCATGTAGAGCGAATTACAGTAATCAAGTCTGGAGGTGACCAAGGCATGTGTGACCATGAGCAAGGAGGGGGTGTAACTGGCGAATCACATGAAGTTGTGCAAAGGCCCTCCTGGCCACGACTGCCACCTGCTCTTTGAGCAGTAGTGGCGAGTCCAGGAGGACCCCCAGATAACGTACCGGGTCTGATTGGGACAGAATTTTTATTTCATGGCTGCAATCACCATCTGCTGTGGGCTACAGATCCAAGAATCCCAGTCTATATTGCCAATGATAAAGGGCTAGTGGAGTTGTAGTCCAAAATAATAGTCCACTCTGACTTATGTGGGGGAACTCTAGAATTCACAAGCATCCAATATGTCCTCTGGAATACTGTCCAAAAACCAAAAGAAAAATCCACTGGGCCTAGATAGGAACATTTCATTTTCTGAGGTTAGTCTTGTGCAAGTAGATAAATAGGGACCACTTGGGCGGGAAAATATCTTGGGGGCATGAAAGGAGACTCATTCCGCTGAGCTGAGTTCCTCCCGAAAAGAAAAAACCCCTTTCAACCCAGAAAGCACCTGACACGGTTAAAAAAAAAGCATTGAAGTTCAGCTTCTCACTTCGCCCCGCCCATTCACCAGTGCCCTGCGCTACGCTTCGAAAGCGGATGTGACGTATCTCCCCTCGCACTTTCTACTGCCTAGGAGACGCCTGCGGCCGGATTGAAACTCCCGCGAGCGCTTTCGCTTCCGGGTTCTCTCCATCCCCCGCCCCCTTTCCTTCAGCTCCACCAATCTTTCGCTGCGCCTGACAGGCTCCGCCCACTCCCCCCTGCCTTTATACCACGAGCAGGCCCCGCCCATCCTGTCGCCTGGTTCCCGCCCCCTTTCTTTCCTCATATATAATATCTTTCTTTTCCTCAGCCACCCCCAGAGGCCGTTAGGCCGGGAAGGAGAGGGGGGGGGGAGAAGGAGGAGGAGGGGGGTGTCACTACTTGGGGCTCCTTGTACAGTTGGTCGTCCCAAGATGGCAGCGGTGGGAATGTCCAAGGGGGGAGACCCAACCCTCACCGTGTACCTTTACGACCGCCGCCAGGACAAGTCGGACAGCCACGAGCGTGTCCTTCAGTGCCGCGGGGGGAACTACGAGGGCTTCCATAGCGCTGTTTGCCAGGTAACGGACGAAAGGGGGGGGGGGTTGGGAGCTGCGTCACCGTTTAACCGACAAGCTCCTCCACACACCCGTCGTCGTCTCTCTCGCTCGCCCAACCGCCGCGCCTTGCACGTGCGAGCGAGCGCCGGAGAGGCGGGAAAAAAGGGGGCAGGTGGGAAGGTGACGGAGGAGGCCACTGTTCTCGACGCAGGGGGGAATCGAAACCTCCCTCCGTGGCTTTCCGGAGCTCACGTTGCCTGTGGGTCGTTGGTTTCCTTTTTTGGGACGTACAGTATTACAGAGAGTAAACGAAACAAAAAGAACCTTGTGTCACCTCACAAGGTGCCGAACTATGGCCCCCGTGGACCGGATCTGGCCCCCCTGACACCCAATTCATTCGGCCCACGAAGCCCTTGTTGGTCCCAGAATTGGACGTATAGGTGTCCTTTACTTCTGCTGGGAGCGATGAGGGCTCAGGGACCAAATCCGGCCCACAGGCCATAGTTTGGGCCCCAACTCAAAAAAATTAAGGCTTAAATACTATTGTATTTTAATGTTAACTTTTGTGGATCAAATTCTCATCATCAGACATAAGAGTGAGTGGACTTGATCTACAAAATCATACATTTAAATTCAGTAGTTAGTCTTTAAAGTGTGGGGCTGCAGTGGCTCAGTGGTTAGCATTTTGAAACCCTGGTTACTGCATGACGGATTTAGTGCCCATCTCTGTCCCAGCTCTTGGGAACATGAAAGGAGCCTCATTTGGGGACTCCCTGAGCGGAGTTTGTTCTGCAAAAATCCTTTCAAACCAGAATAATTTCTTTTTTTTTTCAATTTTTATTTTTATTAGGTATATAAAAGAAAAAACAAATACAAATATACATGAAATCATAAAAATCATAAAATAGAAAAGTAACAGTATAACATTAGAAAGGAAAATCCAATACCCATAAAATAAGTGTAAATAAATTTCTCACATTTTCAATAACTAATACATAATATTCTCCTACCCTGTTACATTTTACATCATTATTATCACCCTTGTGCTATGTACATTGTCCAGGGGTTTATGTAGCCTCATAATTTCCAAAAATCGTTTTGTTCTTGTACAGGGGCCATGACACAAAATTATTGTAAGTGTTTAAGGCAGGGATTCTCAATCTGCAGCCTAGAGGCTGGATGCAACCCACAACGCTGTTTCATGTGGTGGCCCCACCATCTCCACCACACCAGGAAGAGCCATGTGGTGGAGCAAGGGTAAAATGGCCATCCAGCCCTCAGAGTTGTCTGAGGGAGCACAATGATGGGGACCGATGCAGTCATTCTTCCTAACCATTCCAGAGGTGGAGGGGGTGGCAGACGGGCCAGTGACAGCGGCAGAAACAGGCACAGGGGCATCATAAAAAATGCCCCTGTGCCTGTTTCTGACGCTGAACCACCCACCACCACTCGTTTTTGATACACCAGAATAACACAATTGTAGTTCCAGGCATCTCAGAAAACAAAATAAAATAAAAAACACAGTAGCACTTTAAAGACTAACTGCTATATTTTTATTGTTAGCTTTCGTGGATCAAGTCCACTTCATCAGACAAAGAATGAAACTTGCAGGCATGTTCTTTATATACCAAATTCAGGGGCTCGACGGGAGAAGGGGTCTGGTCAAGCAAGATGACAGACAAGTGAGCACAAGATTGCAGTTTCACCCAGCCATTAGCAACAGTATAGTATTCAGATAAACTCTAAATGACTCCCTTTCAATCTCAAGGTTGCTGAGTAAGCCCACTACGATATCTGATCAACTTGTGACCTGCATGTGGGGGGGGGGGGGGGGAATACAAACACCTGTACCTGGTTTCTTTCTGTTTTACTAAAGAGAATTGGCAGGAATGTTGTAATATAAAATCATATAGCAATCTGTGTATCAAATTTGATAATGTCCCAGTGTTTTTTATTTTATTTTGTTTATTTAGTTTTGTTTTCTGAGATGCCTGAACCACAGACTAACACTGCTACTATTCCAAAAAATTGGTAGTTCCAGTGGTGATGGGGATAGATACATTTTTAAAGGGCAGCTACTGAGCAACAGCCATTTGTCGGAAATGATATTGGCAGGATGTTTCACAGACAGTGGCAGTGACACTCAAATTATATTTTATTAGACCTGGGTAGAAAAAGCAATATTAAATAATATCTTAGTATCCATGTATTAAAAAAATGATGAGACAATACAACACAAAATGAAGTAGAGCTAGAACATGAGACTATATAATTGGAATCATAAAATGAGAAGCACTATTGATTGATTTTATTGATTTATTAGACTTGTATACCGCCCATATCGGCTATGCGACTCAAGACAGCTAACAACAATCACAATGGAATCTAATCACAATACTTCTAATAATTATATTATTATAGTACAACAGAATACAGTAAAATCAAGCATATCAGAAGAATATTCTCTCACATAAAGTGAGCAGGAGCAAATTTGAGTACAGATTGTAAATTCTTATTTCAAACAGTAAAGCTGAAGAAGTACACTAAAACAATCTTAAGTTCAGAATATAATTTAAATAGCATTGTTGATTAATTTTTTTTAAATCTATAAATCATGGGCATCATGTGACTCTCCCATGTTCCTTTTTTGTTTGTTTGTTTGTGTGTGTCCCTCTAATAAAAATGCAAGAGATAAATTAATTTGCAATTCTTTTTGCTTCTGGGGAAAAGAGGGGGAGTGCTGTTCTGGATACCTCCTGTTTACATTTTTTTAGGAGATGGAAGATTAAAACCAATCATTTGTATGGCTTGTGTTGGAGGCTGGGAGTAAAAATTTGACCACTAGACTGGCGTTCTCAACCTTTTACAACTCCAGGCCAGACACATCATGCCCCCCCCCCGGCCATAAACCCTGCCATAAATCATGTCCACCACTGTCATAAATGTGTTTACGACAGCCACAGGTGCATTTATGGTGCATTTCCAGCTGTTTTCCCTGATTCCCCCACTTCTGGCGGGAGCAGGAGTGAGAGTAGCACATTTTTTTGCTGCTTCCGCTGCTTCTGGCTGGAGCAAGGGTGGCAGGCCATATGAAATGGCACCACAGGCTGGGGACAGCCCACTGGCTATAGGTTGTGATTGTGAACCCCTGCACTAGACCCTGAGATGCTGTCATGTGAAAGACAGCTTCGCATTACTAAACTCAATTGTATGCAATGGAAAAACTATGAAATAAAACCAAAGATGAGGGATGACTGAGGTGTTAAAATTGCTAACAACAAATAAGAAACAGAGACTGAAAGTTGATGGAAAGGTGATTGAAATAGGATCAGGGTCTGAAATGCAAGTTTCAAATATTGGGATATGAGGTTTAAAAATGAGTATATTAATAATCATTACAAAGAAATTGGGAAAATAACAACAACAAAAAGGAACTATGAACTCTCTTCCACATTGTTCAGGAAATTAAAGTGAAATTTAAACTAAGATAAGGAATGCTTAAAACTTAAAAGGGGAATATTGAAATAGGATGAAATAAGGCAATTTACTGAAGAACTGTATAGAAGCAATACAAAAATAGTAGATTCCTTCAAAGAATCATTTAATGAACAGCACACATTTTTAGAAAATAAATTGAAAGCTGCTCTGAGAGAGTTGAAGAAATAAAATATCAGTAGAGCTGTTTGTTTCAGAGACAGAATTTGTAAAAAATTGAAATATGAAGAATTTGTAACAAATACATTGTTAAAAACAAAACAATAGATTTGTTGAGAGGTTGGAATGGCTGCAGTTGAGAGTAAGTGAGTTACACTAATACCTCTGATAACGTTATGTCTTGGTTCCACAAGTCATAATATCCAGTTTTTAACATTGTGTGATGCATTGATCGGACAGTGTTTAAAAAAAGCCCTGTTCCCTTTCCGAAGAGGAAAGGGAATGGGGGTGATCCGCCTGCCTCTTTGGAAAGGGCAGCGGGGATTCCATGTGTGGAATCCTTGCTGCCCTTTCTAAAGAGGAAGGCGGATCCAGCCAAGCGCTGACTGGATTGGGGAAAGAACCAGGGGGCACCCCATTGCATGTTGCAGTGGCGAGCTGGTTTGGTAAAAGAATGCACTCCACCCACCCACCGGTTCTTTCCCCCACCCAGCTAGCCATCGCACGGTGCAATTGGTGCTTGGGTTGGGGAAAGAACCAGGCTGTGTGCCCCAGGTCTTTCACCTACCCAGCCAGCCATCGGATGGTGCGATCAGCACTTGGGTTGGGGAAAAGAACTGGGGGAGCACCCAACCCAAGCGCCGATCACAGCAGCGGCACATTTGGGAAGCCAAACGTGGAATCCTCGATCAGCTACCTAAATGCACCGCCACTGTCAAGCAGAACGGGGACTTCCTGTCACTGTCAAGGGCACAGCTTAGGCATGGCTGGGTAGCTGAACGGAGAGCCCCCGGTCGGCTTCCAGCCACACCACTGCTGCGAGCTTTGTAGTACCAGTTTGGTTGGAGGGAGATCAGGCACACGCGTCCAATCTCCCCCCAACCAAACCAGCGATGTTTGCCTTGGTAGATCTGTGCCCCAAAGCCCACAGGGCTTTGGGACAGAGATCAACTTCAGGAAATTTGAGGCAAACATTTGGATTGCACAACGTTATCTTAACATTGTGCAATGCAAATTTTTTCCTCAAATTCCCCGATGTTATCCAATTTTAGCATTATCCAAGGCAAACGTTATCCGAGGTATTACTATATCTTCTTGACTGGGGAGAAACTAGCAGCTGCACTCAGATCTGTAGTGTCCATAAGAGCTCATGACCAGCAAGAATAACATAGAAGAATTAAAATCTGTGAAATTAAAGAAGCATTTAGAGTGACCTGAAACAACTTATAGAATATTTGTTTCTTGCCTGAAGAGCTTGGAGGCTACATCTGCAACAATTTCAAGCTGCTTTCCTTTCTAGAAAAGAAATGGCTTGAAGCTGAGGTCCTCACATCTCTGCTCATGAAGAGAAAATTAAGCATTTCTGGTTAGAGCTCAGTAGATATCTGGAAGAGCAATAGAGAGGGAAATGCCTAAGTGCAAGAGAAAAATGACTCAAAGATGCAGCATTATCAGGAATCGTGTCTTTATAGATGCAGAATCAATATCAGGCCAATCTCTTTGATAATGATTCTGTACTGCTGGAGTAGGACCATGAGACCCTTACAATGACTTTGAGGAAATGGAAGAGAAACAGTAGATCATGGACCTCTGCATAGTCAGTGTTTCCATTTAACTACAAGAAAATCACCAGTCCCCGATCCCCTCCATTGAGAGGGATTTCAACTTCAGGACCATGGACAGGCAGCAAGAAAATAGTCATAAAAATGTGATGCACCGAAGGAGTCCTTTCACTTCCCAAAGGAAGTGAAAGTGGTAGTAGCTGACTTTATACTGAGAAGGACAGAAAGATCAGTTTAAGGGCCTGAAACAATATCTCAGTAGGTGTGTTGTCTGCTGGGCAAAATATCAAAGATGTGGCAGAAAACATGCTCAGAATCATCAAGTCTACTGACCATATTACCTTAGTTGTTATACTTGGGGGAATAAATTATGCTACCAGGTACAACTGTATTGCAGCTGACCACAAGGCTCTGGGTGGGAAGGTGAAGGATCTTGGAGCACAAGTAATTTTTTCATCAATCCTTCCTGTTGATGGTCATGGCCCAGCAAGAGAGAAAAATACTAGAAATGGAAAAACTACTTAGGCATATAATGTTGTCATGAAAGGTTGGGCTTATTGGACCACACCCACTGCTTCCACAATTGACTACAGATCAGTCTTGTGTTGTAACTTAGAGGTTGAAAGAATATGTTTCCTAGGAGACTTGGAAATGTAGTCCAGAGAATTTCATGCTGAATAAAAGAGGAAGGAGATGATATTCCAGAGGACAGTAAGACAGGAAATACTGGGGAGGACTTCTCGGATGTATCAGAAACTGGGAGACTGGTGAAGAAACCCTCAATTGGAGAGGAAGAAAAACTAGGAAGCAGCTGGAAGGAATGACCCATGCTTTCGAGTCTTTATACTGATGAGCAAAATGTAGAACAAATAAAGTGGTCTGGAACTTTTAACACAGGAAGGCAACTGTGATTAAAAGGCATTATCAAAATCTGGTAAGATGAGACTTGACTCAGATGTAGTGTCTGAAGTTATAACTTTTTCCGAAAGAACAGACTAAACAGGAAGAGTTGGAGAAATATTGTCTGTAAAGGGTTTGTAAAGCTATGAAAAGATACATGACTTGGATCATGGAACAATGGTAGAGAGCATATGGGTGGTCTGCTTCAGATCTTCCATCCAGACTGAACATTTGGATGATAACCTTTTAGATCAGATTGCCAAACTTCCAAGTACTGTAGTTGAGGGGCTGTCACATGAAATGTGGAGCAGGCTTGCTTTTTGCAACTCAGGAGGAAAGGACCAGAAATAGGTGGTCTTGGCTAAACGTTAGGAAGAACTCCCTTAGAGTCCTTTGACAAAGTAATTTACTGCCTCTAAAGAAGGTAACCTCTCCATCACTGGAGATTTTAAACACAGGTTGAATGGTCACATATCAAGGATGTTTTAGGTGTGCATTTCCTGTATTATCAGGGACCTGGACAGTATGGAGTTCCTTCCACCTCTGTAATTCTATG
Source organism: Furcifer pardalis (assembly GCA_030440675.1). Lineage (NCBI taxonomy): Eukaryota > Metazoa > Chordata > Lepidosauria > Squamata > Chamaeleonidae > Furcifer > Furcifer pardalis. The sequence goes on from CP126891.1 coordinate 99,895,519, forward strand.
ATTCCAGATATTTGCTTCCAGGAAGAATCAATATGATGCCAATTCATCCAGCCCACAAAGCTCTCATTGCTCCTGGGATATGGGTGCGTTTTACTTCTTCCAAGAGTGACGAGGGTTTCGTGGGCTGGTTGAATTGGTCTTGGGACCAGATCCGGCCCCTGGGCCATAGTGACAGGCTCCCTGAGCTATGTGACCGGCCCACAACCCAAAAAGTTTGGGCACCGCTGTATTAGACCTTTGATTGTGTGGATCACAATAAACTGTGGCAAGTACTAAAAGAGGTGGGAGTACCAGACCACCTCGTCTATCAACTGAGAAATCTGTATGTTGAGTCAAGAAGCAACAGTTAGAACAGGATATGGAACTGCTGAATGGTTTAGAATAGGAAAAGGAGTATGACAAGGCTGCATATTGTCACCCTGCTTGTTTAACTTATATGTAGAGTATATCATGAAACACAAGCTGGAATTAAGATTGCTGAGAGAAACATCAACAACTTGAGATATGCAGATGATACTACCCTAATGGCAGAAAGTGAAGAAGACCTAAAGAGCCTCTTGATGAGGGTAAAAGAGGAGAGTGCGAAAGCTGGTCTAAAACTCAACATAAAACCCCCAAGATCATGACATCTGGCCCCATTACTCCCTGGCAAATAGAAGGGGAAGAAATGGAAGCAGTGACAGACTTTACCTTCTTAGGATCTAAGATCACTGCAGACAGTGACTGCAGCCATGAAATAAAAAGACATTTACTTCTTGGGAATCGAGCTTTGAGAAACCTAGGCTGCATAATAAAAAGTAGAGATGTCACCTTGCCAACAAAAGTCCACATAGTCAGAGCGTCTTTCCAGTAGTAATGTATGGCTATGAGAGCTGGACCATAAGGAAGGCTGAGTGCAGAAGAATAGATGCCTTTGAACCGTGGTGCTGGAAGACAGTTTTGAGAGCAGCCTGGACTGCAAGGAGATCAAATCAGTTGATCCTGAAGGAAATCAGCCCTGACTGCTCATTGGAAGGACACATATTGAAGATAAAGCCATCAAATGAGAAGAGAGGGACTCACTTGAGAAGGCCTTGATGCTGGGGAAGATTGTAATAGATGAGGTGGCTAGATGGCATAATTGATGAATGTCATAGATATGTGTGGGCTGCAGAGGACAGAGGAACCTAGCGTGGTTCATGGGGTCACAAAAGGTCAGACTTGACTGTGTGACTGAACAACAACATTAGGCCTAAAGGGCTTTGCTGTTTCTTGCAGGAAAGGAAGATCTTCATATGTAGCTTAATGACTGCTGTTGATTTTCACTCATTGTTCTGTACAGCAGTCAGTAACGTAGCCGGGGGGGGGGGGGAGGCAGCACATTTTGGGTGTATTGGTGTTCTTGGACTATAATTCCCAGAAGCCCTAGTAGGAGCGGGCACTGGCGTCCTAGGCCCCGCCCAGGGGGCGGCAAATTTGGCTTATGCCCGGGCGTCTGAATCCCATGGTACACTACTGACAGCAATCTACTGAGGAATGGTGATAAGTTTTGTTGTTGTTCAGTCGCACAGTCGATTCCGACCCTTTGTGATTCTATGGACCAGTTGAAAATAAACTCAAAGAAGGTGCAAGTTATGAGGTATCCAGAGATTTTCTCCAGAAGTAAGAACTGCATTATAGTCATTATACCTTGCAATTTCAGTTTCTTAAAAGTTTAGAACAGGGGTGCCCAAACTATGGCCTGTGGGCTGAGTCTGGCCCCCGACACCAATTCATCTGGCCTGTGCCACCTTTGCCAATCCTGGAGGCGGAAGTAAAACATGCCATATGAGCGCATTTTACTTTCGCTTCCAGGAGCGTCAAGGGTGGTATGGGCTGGATAAATTGGTGTTGGGGACTGGATTCGGGCCCCAAGCCATAATTTGGGCACCCCTGGTTTAAGCAGAGAAAATGGCAGCCTAAATATCTATCTCAAACTGTTGCAAAACAGATTGCAAGGTACATTTTACTTCCACTTCCAGTGGGAGGAATCATGTGACTGGCCCACTGAACCACGTGACAGGTCCATGGCCCAAAAAGTTTGGGCACCACTGGTTTAGAATGTTGGAAGTCAAAGCTGCAGTGAGTCTTGCTGAAACATTAGAGCTGAAGAAAACTTTTTCCCTGTTACATGTGTAACATATGAGTATTCAGCTTATAAAAGGAAGAAAATCATAGGAAAGAATGGTTGCTCAGGAAAACAACCAAGGAAAGATATGCAGAAATGAGCTAAAAGTGGAAAGGAAGGGTAATTTTAAAAAGATGCAGAAAATATGCAAGTTTTTTTAATAACTCCATATAAGTAATACAGTAATACCTCAGATAACGCTAAGACTTGGTTCCACAAGTCTTGGTGTTATCCGATTTTTAGTGTTATCTGATTCATGTTAAAATCCTATGGGATGGATCAGTTAATGTTAAAGCTCCATAGAGATACATTGTAACCGCACAGGCTTTAGCGGTTGTTATCCGATCCATCCCATAGGACCTTAACGTTATTCGATCCAATTCTCCTCCCCAGATTACTTAACGTTATGCAATTTTAGTGTTATCCGAGGTAAACGTTATCCAAAGTATTACTGTATAAACAATCATATGTGAAGATCTACTTCAACGTCAGGATGGAATAGCAAGTAATGAAAAGCACTCAAAGCAGCATTTTGTAAGTCATTTTTGATAGGAGAGCCGTTCAAAGAAAATATTATTACTTTTGAATGGGTGCATCATTTGACAGAGTGAGAGACATTATAGCCTAAGTTAGTTCCCCAAAGCTCTGATCAGCAAATGTACTGACTTAGGCTTCTGGAAATTGAAGTCCATCAGTGTTCTGCAGAACATAGTTTGAGAAATGCTGCTCAAGAGGAAATGCTACAAGGTTTAAAAAAAAATTCCATCCTGTTATTTGAAAAATCAAAAGCAACAATGTACTGTTTTAACCATAACTGCATTAAAAACAATTAATTCAAGGCTTGCTGTCAAGCATCTATTACAAAAGAAGGTGATGTGTTGGACTGGATACATTTTTCCAGTGTATTTTGATGGGCAACTAAAGGTTCTCAAATCTGGAATGTTGTCAAAATGAGCCTTTTATCATGATACCACTTCTGTTGAAAAGTGGCTTTTATTTTAGTAGAGATATTGCATGAAGAAACTTTATCATTGTCAAGTTTACAATGCTGTCTTCAATTCTGGACAAATTGAATCTGTCGTTTTAACTGATCTAGCACCCTCATGCTTGCTACATAGTGCATCCTACATAGAACACTTCTAGGCTAAACACCATGAGCTAAAAAGCAAGGAAAGGTGCAGAAAAGAAATTCCAAATAAAAGTAGAGACAAGGGGAAATTTTAAAACCTTGTAAATGCTTTAGAAAGGACTGAGAAAAGGCCACAATAGAAGAGAAAACAATTGATCAAAAACTAAAACAGTTTCAAAAGAAAACTAAGAAGTGATCTCTTTGTATCTTGAATCTTCTTTTAAAGGTATAGTCATACTGAATTTCCAATTTGATTTTTATTGCAGTTTCAAAACTAAGTTTTGTGATGTGGCTTCAGTTAATATTTTGGCTAGAGCATTTGTTGACATTTATTTTTTCAATCTAAAGCCAATTTCTATTTTTCTATCTTTACATAATTTAATATTTAACTTGTTCTTCTAGGTATTTGGAATTTCATCTGAAGAAACTTTTGTTATCACAACAACTAGCAGAAAGGAGATCACTAATGAAAACTTTGGTAAATATGTTTCTCTAGTCAAATCTATACTTGAATGCTGAACTAGGAAAAATCTATGAAAACCTACACTGCCACAGGACTCCATTTTTACTATAATAATTTTTTTAATGAGTAATAACAGAAGGATGTTGAAATACATTATTAGGACTTAGGAAAAAATACTTGAAAGTCCTAAATAGACAAATGAAAGTCTAAAGATTGGTATCTTAGCATTAGATTCTATTAGTAGTAATAGTAAATGTACAATAGTTATTATGAAAAAATATAAAAATTCAAAATAAATAAATATATTATAAATAAACATTATAAAATGTATAATAATTTTCTTAAGTCATTATTTAGATTTATAAACCTTTTTCATGTTGTCTCTATTGCCACGATGTTAAATTATTTTTGTATAGTGCAAGCTAAATAGCTTTTATAGACACATCAAAAGTGAAAATGAACACAATGAACAGGTTTTGTTCATTAACACTTTTAAAAATATAAATTAAACTGTTTACATTTTGGGAAGTCAGTATATATGGTTTTTTTAAACCTATGTATATCTTCTAGGTGACACTGTTAAAGATGAGATGACTCTCTACTTGCTACAGACAGCTGATCAATTGCTTCCCTCAGCAACAAAGGAACGAATTGATTTCCTTCCACATTATGACACACTTGTGAAAAGTGGAATGTATGAATACTATGCTAGTGAAGGACAAAATCCTCTACGTAGGTATTTCAGGTGTTCTTTGAATTTTAAGTATTTTAATAAAGTAAATCAATGTACTCTATTAAAACAAATGGTTTGCTATTAAATTAATTTTAAAGTGTTTTCAAAAAGCTGGCAGTTTAGTAGAAGCTTTCCTTTTCTCACATTTCTTTTTTCCTTTAGTAATAGAACCACTTTCAAAAGTTAGTTAATCATTTCCATTGTCCAACAGCCAGAAGAAGAAAAAAGAGCTGTTCCCCCTTCCCACAAAAACTCCAAAATATAGAACATCAAATTAACCAAATAACCTTTTTTTAAAAATCTGTCAAACTAGAAAAAAAAACCTTATGCTGTCCATACACCATGAACCAGATGCTCTGCAGATGTTCTTTCAGCAGTGCAGAACTAAACTAAAGTGTAAACTAAAGGAGAAAAGTATTCCCCAGAGCTACATTAACTGTGGACTGCAATTGTTGCTGTTTTTGAGAATAGTTTATACTCTGAATGCATCTGCTAGGCTATATGAATTAGCAATAATCAGTATTGTCATTACTCCATTATAGATGTTTGAGGAGGTTACTGTTTGCAAGACTGGGTATCTAAAAGTATTGCACACTGTTTGCCTTCTTTTGCTTTTCTGTGTCTTTAAAAATCATCCCCATGTTTTTTACTTCCTATACATCTCAACTTCAGTAAATTTAGATATCCATTTTATAGTTTTCTATTCCTCTCCTTTAGTTAGAAATCTGTCCAGTAAGAATGTTGCAAAATACCACAACTTACTATGGTGTTAATACCAATTAGGAAGAGTTGTTAAAGAGCTATTATTTTATTATACTAATTATATAACGCCTATCTGTCAGCTACTGTCATGTACTTGTTATGTATACCGATGAGCCTCCGTTATAATTATAGTAAAACCCCGATTTATGTGTGCCTCTACTTACATAAAAATTGACTTACATAAGGGTTCTTTGCGTAAATTGGTGTCCTGATTTATGCAACAACAAAAAAATCAACTACGTAAGGGGTTTCACTGTTTTGTAATTCTAAGATGGCAGCGGTGCCATATTAGAATTACAAATTCCACCCCATGCCACCTGCCCCCACCACCAGAAGTCTCAAGAAATCATGGTGGCGGTGGAAGTGACAGCGGCGGTGGACGCATTTTTGCTGCATTTTCTGGAGCCATGCTGATTCTAAGGGGACTAGGTGAGTGCTCAGCTGTTTGTCAACTTTAAAAGTGGGGGGAGAAATGCCAGTCAATACTATCTCAGCCACTAGGGGAACAAAGCTCGATTCTCCAAAGGGATTCATTGGAAACCAATTTCAAGTCTTTTTTTTAATTTATTTTTCAATGCATACCTATGGAGATGCACCGATTTACGTAAAACCCCTATTATGCTAGAAACTAGGGAACTGACTTTACGTAAATCAGGGTTTTACTGTATCTGGTTTCTAATAAACATTTGCCAATATCTTAAAGAGAAAGTACAGTTGTACCTCACTTAAAGAGCATAATGGGTTCCACAGGATTGCTCTTTAAGCAAAACACCATTGTAAGTGACCAATTGTGACTTCTGGCGGGTGGGGGGGGGGCAATTGTGAACCCTGATTTATTTGTTAAGCCAGTTTTTGGTTGGTTTTATTTGTTAAGTGAAGTGAACATTCAGAGAAAATTCTGCTTTTTAAGCAAGGTGCTCTTTATAGGAGGTTTGACTGCACAACAGAAATTGTATGTTGCCTGTTGTAAAGCATTAAAATGGGAATTCTAACTTCTGTTGTAATTCATAATTTTTAATATTTTTTCTTTTATTTAGCATTTGCTCTTGCAGAATTGATTGACAATTCATTATCTGCCACTTCCCAAACTTCTGGTGTCCGTAGCATACAGTTAAAGCTGGTAAGATACTAAGAACAACTCTAGTATTTTTCAGGTTTACTGTGCTTGATTATAGTGCATTTATACATTGTTTCTTCTTTTCACAACAGTTGTTTGATGATAGCCATGGAAAACCAGCTGTTGCTGTAATTGATAATGGAAGAGGCATGACTTCTAAGCAACTTAATAACTGGGCTGTGTATCGGTTGTCAAAGTTTACAAGACAAGGAGATATAGAAAGGTTAGAATATTCCAGGGGTCATGTATAATATTGATTAATTTCATTGTATAAAACACATTGTGCTTCTCTTCATTATAACAACATAGTATTGTGCTTCTGACTCCACTTTTGGAGCAGAGTCAACAAACTTTTGTGGCAAACTTTCTTAAAGTAAATAAAGCAGTACCTGATACCACAAATAGCCACTTGGCATAGACTTTTTAACATCGGAACAATGCCATAAATTCAAGAAACACAGGATCAGTAGGTAATACTGTATTCCATTTTACTTTGATTTGACTCACTGCAGTTGGCATGCTTAGTGTGTGGACCAAATTGAGACCATTGCTTCCCAGTGGAGGAACATGGAGTTTTGTGTTCCTTGCATCTGGCCACAAATGAAAGCTGATGCTTCATGGAGGGCCATGTGGGAGGAACAAACACCTGGTTTCCTGTGGGGTGATGCACCAAATAACCTTTTCCTCTTGTTCTACATGCATTTCTAAGACTTGTACCTGGCAAGAAGATATCATGTCATGCCTGAAGAAGAGATTTTGGATCTTGACAATTAGCAACATTTAATTTTTTGTGATCCAATAAAGGTATCACCTTCCTCCTGCATTTTTTGCAAAGAAAATTGTTTCGTAAGGTACAATCGCAAATTTGTTTACTACATACTAAACATAAATATATAAATTTGAACTTGAGCAAATAAGTAAAGAAGAGAGAATGTTTATTGTAAAAGCAAACCTAGTATCTTTGCAAAAGAATTATTTGAAGGACGAAACAGGTGAAATGGAATACAAATGAGTGTACAATATATGGGCTTTCAGCCCAAGCACAATCTCAACAGTCTTCTGTGTTTAGGCCGGGCGTGAAACTACCAAAATGAAGCCACTTTTGGTGAATTCATCTCCACAATTCCTTTCATCTTTTCTAGGGCTGGTTGTTCTAAATCCTTACTAATAATCTTGAGATTTCATAAGTTAAAGATGTAGTTAAAAAAATACCCACAGCTCATTTTTAAATGATCAAACATCCAAACAGTACATAGAAAGTGCGAGATAATTTCATTTTAACATTTCAGTGGCAGACTTTGAACCAGGGGCTGAAAATGCTGCTGTTTAGCTAAGTAGGCTGATTGAATCACTGAGGATTTGGTGTTTCATCTCCTTCATATGTTATGTTGATTCAAATGGGCTACTCTAGTTGTGACTTATTTTAGAATAGTAAATCTCAACTAGAGTAGATCCATTTGAATCAGTTAACGGGAATTTAACTTACTAAATCCCCACTAATTCAATGAACATACTCTGTTATAATTTACTGTGCTGAGTGACAGGATTTCAGCCACTGTTTCAAAGTCTGTCTTATATTTCTGTTGTACCAAGTCAATTTATGAATAGTTGGTATTAGTATATATGATTCCTTGTGCCTTCAGATTGCTAATCATTCCAGTTATTATTGTAATGAGAAAACAAAAGAATATGACTGGAAGCTAGTTTTATATACTGTATTTATTGTTTGTTTGTATGTGAATGCAAGTGCGTGTGTGTGTGTGAGAGAGAGAGAAACCAATATATATCTTAATGCACTGGGGTAGAGAGGTTTAAACCTTCCATATTTCCTGCTGAGATCTAGGAATCTCTGGGGTGATGATAGAGGTGGAAAATCCTTCAGTATATCAGTGATTAGAACTACTAGTGGCAGAAAAACAGCAAACCAATAAAATCTTAGCAGTGAAATTGCTGGTAGCTTAGAGATGTTTGTCATTTCCATTCCTTACTGGCCATCATTAGATTGCTGTTTCTCTGCTACTAGTGATAGAAACAGAGGATCACAATATCATGCAATCCCAGGAATGTCTGTGACTTGGCCTTGCACACAGCAACACCAGAACAGAGTTTTCCTCATTACCACCCTTGCTCACCACTGTTCTAGTAGTTTCTATCAGGTAATACAGTAAAAACCCCGACTTACATATGCCTCGAATTGTGTTAAATTCAACTTACGTAATGATTTTGTGCTAAAACCATTTCCTGATTTACATAAATGTCCCAATTTATGTAACACAATTTTCTGTCAGTGCTTTGAGTTACGTAAAAAATTCATTTTTCCTATTGGTTTGCTTCGATTTATGTAAAACTTAAATCCCTATGAGTTTGCTTCATTTTACGTAAAAAACCATTATTCCTATGGGTTTGCTTTGAGTTATGTAAAAATTCAGTTTATGTAAAAGGCTATGGGACTTTTTACTTAAGTCAGGGATTTACTGTATAATATATCTGTGCACTGTGATAAGTATATAATAGAGATACAGTATAAAGGACCTATATATTGGGGAAACTTCATCTAATTTGCATACATTCCCTCACAAATTGGAAGTTGATTCTTTGATGATTACTTAAAACCTTTTTAAATAACATCTGCAATTTTAACATTTCTGCTATTTTTATTCATTGTGTGTCTGTGTGCTAGTGACCATTCAGGATATATACGCCCTCCTGCTGCACCCCGCAGTTTAAATAGCGATATTTCGTATTTTGGGGTTGGTGGTAAACAAGCAGTATTTTTTGTTGGACAGTCTGCCAGAGTAAGTAGAATTTAATATACTTAGTAGTTTAGTCATTTTATTTAATATTATTTTATTTTTGCTGTGTTGCTGTATTGACATAGATTAACCACAGACAGCACTATTCTGACCCTATGCAGATCACACAGAACATTTCTGAGAACTGGGTCCCATACTGAGTAATTGGTGAAACGAGGATGTTGCCAGATCACTGTCACTGATCTGCAAATAAGATAGGGAAAGGAAGCATGCCTGCTTAATGGAAGCTGTGAAACAAGGAAATGGGTGTATATAACTTAGCTCATACTGCTCCTAGCAATAATAGGATGCCATTATTGGGCAGACTGTAAGTTGGTTTACTCACCTTTGTGGCCTCCTGTAAGTGAATTAGGTCAGCAGTGGTGTTCTTTTCCATAGACACAACAGCCCAAAATTTGGGATAATGTTTAGCAAACCACAGATTACACACTTAGAGTGAGTGAAGACATCCTGCATTTAAGGGTCTGAATTGCTGACTAGGGGAACAGAAGAGATAATCTTTTTATGGCAAGTTAGTATTCCAAGGAACTTAGATGTGGGACACATTCTACATTGAAGAATAGGGAGGATGGGGAGGACGAGGACCAGCTGTGTCGTTCGGGCGGCTGCCTTTAAAAGAATTTGGCCGCTGCCACTCCCTCCCTCGACCATCTTTTACTGGCGCTCCTGGGGCCCACTTCCATACCGGGCTTAAGAGGCGGCCACGGCAGGACTCATCCCCACCGCTTTGAACTTCAGCTTGGCAGGTTGAGAGGAGACCCTTGGCCGGGAGCGTCGGACTCTTCTCTTGGCCGGGCCAGCCTCGAGAGAATGGGACACAGCTGTGAGGGGCTGTCGATCAGCATAAGAATAGTACTGTACTACCTTTTCCACTGCCATTGGACTCTTTTTCTCTCGGCCAGCCTCAGCCTTGAGAGAATGGGACACAGCTGTGTGGCATAGCTGCCTGGCAGTAAGAATTGTTATATTATGTTATATTGTGTTGATACTGTATTGTTGTGATATTTTTGTAACTGAATTTTTAGATAATATTTTGATACTTTGTTTTGTTTAAGATCCTTCTGAAAGTGTTTCTGGGATGTCTTTTATGATGTTTTATTTTTGTAATTGTGATGGGGGATTTCTTGAAATGTATGTGATGTTTTGATATGTTCTAATATTTAATATGTGATATTTCTTTCATTTATGTTGTTAGCCGCTCTGAGTTGCTTCAGCGAATATAGTGGCATACAAATACAAATTGGGATAAATATACTGGTTATTGGTATCTGATGTCCTATGCATTTTCAGCAGATGTGAGTTCTCTGTATCTTTCTCTGTGTGTACTGCTAGCAATGTAACTTTCAGATTGCTCTAATTATGTGACATTTTAAAATCCTGAACAGATGATAAGCAAAGCTTCAGGTTCTCAAGATGTTCATGAGCTTGTCCTTTCTAAGGAAGAGTTTGAAAAGAAAGAAAAGAACAAAGAATCTGTATATAGTGGGTACATTAGAAACAGAAAGGTAAGGTATTTAGATATGAGTTTAATTTTGAGTTGCTATTAAGCTTTGTTTTGTTTTGTGTTATTTCAGGTTGTATCATTTTACTTTTTTATTTAAATGTTTTTACATGTGTTTATTATAAACTTACTCAAATAATTTATGTGGCAGTGAACAGATATTATAAGCAGGTAGCACAACATCTTAGTTATGAACTCAAATGTTTAAAAACCATTTTTGTGGGGAAAAGTTCTTAAAATTAACTATTCCATTGTGTGGGAAGTTATTGATCTGTTAATTTTATCAAATAGCATTTATTTATTTTTGTCAATAAAGACCTGGATGAGAAAGTAAAATGCAGTTCTTGCCCAAATTGGAAAAAAATCATTGCTTCCCATGTTCCTAATATATCTTATGCTGAGTAAAATTAACTTAATTTCTTATCAGATGTCTTTATTTTGTTTCTCTGTCATTTCTCATAGCCATGTGATTCTTCCCATATTTTTAATGATGATGAGAGATTCCTACACAATCTTATTATGGAAGAGAAAGACAAACAATGTTTCACAGCAGTAATTATCACTGGAGTACAACCAGAACATATACACTATTTGAAAAACAATTTTCACCTTTGGACAAGACAACTAACGTGAGTTGGTCATTAAAATATTTTCTTATGTTCAGAGGCTGTTGGCTGAGAGATAATTCATCCTATTCTTTCATGACTGTTCTGTCATGTTAGAAGCTAGAAGAAAGATTACAGTATTAATAGCAACTGGAGAAAAGTCCATTTAACTTCAGTCACTATTTTTAGAGTTTTTGGGTAGGATGGGATTAGCTGGTCTATCATATTTTTTTCTATAGAGACTGAAAGAACTGAGGTTTTCCTACCCTAGCACACATTAATAATTGCCCACATTCCACTGAACTGCACATGTGTTATTAGACATATACAAAAAAAAATAAGTAAGAAAGCATCAAGGCTGGGTAGATTGTCTATGCTTTCTGAACTAAACATATTTATTTGTATAAAATTATGAAAAATTTATTATTATTATTTATTTATTATTTGTACTTACTACCCCGCTCCAATCGGGCAAGCCCGACTCTGAGCGGCTTACAGACTAAAATATCAATATCCTAGACTTGATGTTAAAACTTTAAAAATTCATAAAAGCATAAAAAATGACACCAGATGAACCGAAGGGTGGCTGTCACTAGATCAGCCACCCTATATGAGACCCCACGACCCTATGTCCCCACACTTGCTCAGCCAGCCATGTTTTTAAACCTTTCCGGAAGGGTAGGAGCTCTGTCTGTAGGCGCAGCTCGATTGGCAGGAGGTTCCAAAGGGCTGGGGCGGACACGGAGAAGGCCCTCCTCCTAGTACTAGAGAGGTGTGCCTCTCTAGCTGATGGAACAACAAGAGAGCCCCTCCGGTCCGCCCTGGTGGGGCGGACAGATGTTCTCAGGGTGACGCGGTCTCTTAGGTATCCTGGCCCACTACCATATAGGGCTTTAAAGGTAATAACCAGCACCTTGAATTGCACCCGGAGACATACTGGCAACCAATGCAGCTCCCGAAGCAGCGGCGTAGCACGAGCATAACGCCCGCGCCCCGTCACTACTCGGGCCGCCGCATTTTGGACCAGCTGGAGTCTCCGAATGGTCACCAGGGGCAGCCCCATGTAGAGCGCATTACAGTAATCAGTTATGCAATCACAGACTCTAGTTGAACCCAAAAACTGGTTGCACAGTGAATTTTACATACAGTAAAACCTCGAGTTACAGATAAAATCAGTTCCATGGCCTTGTTGGTAAGTCGAATTTGTTTGTAACTTGAGGCATTCCCATAGGGATAAAGAAAGGTCCACTCCCACCCTCCAAAAATCAATCAACCCACCCAAAAACAACAGCAGCATTGAAAGGAAAGCATACATGAGCAGAAACACTGTTCCTTACCTTAAAAAAGCTTTGAAAATGGACAGAAAACTCAGAAAAATCCAGCAAGAAACAGCAACAGGCAGCCATTTTGGCGCTGAAACCCCAGACAAAGAAATCACTCCAAACACTCTACTGCCACCTACAGGGCTCTGAAAGGTGCATATACACCTCCCAGGGTGCAATGCATTATGGGGAATCAGATTATGTAACCCGAAGCAAACCCATAGGGGAAATCACATTTTTTGCTTCACTAGAGGCAACACAGAGGAAAAAGAATTAATTCGTAAATCGGGGCATTCGTAACTCCAGGCATGGATTTCAGTGTAGAACCAATTCGTAAGTCAAATTATTCATAAATAGGGGCATTCGTAAATCAGGGTTTTACTGTAATTGTATTCAAATAATATATGTTTAGTTCTTTTGGGCTTCTGGGTTTCTAGTTAAGAGATAATTGTGGTTCATTTTTCATAAAAATATAGGAACTTGCTTTAATATTTCAGAATGCACATTGAGATTATGCGATATATATCCATCTTATTACAGGCATATCAGAAAACAAAATAAAAATAAATAAAATAAAAATAAAAAACATTGTAGCACTTTAAAGACTAACTGCTTTATTTTTATTGTTAGCTTTCGTGGATCAAGTCCACTTCTTCAGACAAAGAGAAGAAGTGGACTTGATGCACGAAAGCTAACAATAAAAATAAAGCAATTAGTCTTTAAAGTGCTACAGTGTTTTTTAAAAAAAATTGTTTATTTTGTTTTGTTTTCTAATATGCCTGAACCATAGACTAACACGGCTACTATTCCAAAAAATTCATCTTATTACAGACATATATATCATTATTATATCCATGGACCAAAAGGAAATGAAACCAATTTGCCAGTGAAAGAGACAAGAAATTTTAACAATATTAATATTGAGGTAAGAACTATATAATTATAATTTTAAAGAAATAACATCAGGGTGGACTTACATGTTACTATAATTGCAAGTGGTTTTTTGGAGAAGCAGTTTGAAAGCAAGAAATTGCAAGTAGATAAATAGGCACCACTATAATGGTACCATGCATTCCAGCCTCTAGTCATGACCATGGAAACATCTGCAGATAGTTCTGGCTCTGGCTGTAAATGGATATGAGCATCACACCCTAGAGTCAGATACTACTGGCTTTTAAGCAAAGGACTTCTTTACCTTTACTTTACTATGACTCCCACTTGTGGGATTTTGCACTTGTGCATTCACATGTGGAACAATCTAGAGCAGTGGTGGCAAACCTATGGCACACATGCTAGAAGTGGCACTCGGAACCCTTTCTACTGACACACACACCATCAAGGGGAAGCCCCATGCAGCCCAGCCAGTACCGCTTCCTGATCACCCCTCTCTGCCAAAGGAGAGGTGAGGATGAAATCCCAGCCAGGAGGATGCAGCTGAGAGAGGTTAGGTGGGGAGCACTTGTGGGGGAGGCCCGATGGAAGGTAGGAAAACGCATTTTTATCTGTATTAGCAATAACTTTTAGAATGTTCTGCCATTCTGATGTTCCTGAGATTTATAAGTGCCCTGAGTTATTTCTTTTTAAAGATCTCCATCCAGAGCATCTCTACAATTGGCCTGTTGAATATGGTGTTGAACGTAGTCTAATGCAGTATAAGTTACAAAACATATACACTAGTACCTCGGATGACATTATGACTTGGTTCCACAAGTCATAATGTTATCTGGTTTTTAACATCGTGCGATGCATTGATAACACAATATTAAAAAAAGGCCCTGTTCCCTTTCTGAAGACGAAAAAGGACAGGGGGGCAGTCCAGTTTGCTTGGAGAGGGGAATGCGCCCTCCCTCCCTAAGCAAACCAGCGGTCCCAAGGATTGCCATTTGCTTGTGAAAGGAGACACGTTCCCTTCACAAGCAAAGGGTTATTAGAAGCTGGACTAGCCCTTTGCTTGTGAAGGGAGCTGTGTTCCCTTCACAAGCAAAGGGCTATTCGAGGCTGGAATAGCCTTTTGTTTGCGAAGGGAACTAAGCTCCCTTCAGATGCAAAGAACGGGTGTGCACTTCAGTTCCCCCATCCAAGCGCTGATTGTGCGCTGCGTTCAGCGCTTTGAGCGGAGGAAACAATGGGTGGGGGCGCCAGTTCAACCCCCAACCCAAGTGCCAATCACATGCTGCGCTCAGTGCTTGGTTCGGGGGAAAGAACGGGCGCACTCTCCAGTTCCCCCCGACCCAAGCACCCATCGCAATGTCAGATAACGTGGATAGCGTTGGGGAATTTGAGGCAAACATTTGCATCACACAGCATTATCTTAATGTTGTGCGATGCAAATGTTTGCATCAAATTCCCCAACATTACCCAATTTTAGCGTTATCCGATGTAAATATTATCTCGGGTACCACTGTATAGGACATTTCAAATACCGTAGTAAAGTTCAATAAAATATGTTTTAAAAATTCTTTATAAACTGTTGAGAACTTTGAGAAGAAATTACATTTATAGAATGGGGGAACTTTTTATTTGTTTTAGATTTCGATGTTTGAAAAGGGAAAGGTGCCTAAGATTGTGAATCTTAGAGATATCAAAGATGACATGCAGACTTTATATATAAGCACTGCAGCAGACAGTTTTGAGTTCAAGGCTCAAGTTGAAGGAGATGGTGTGGTGGAAGGCATTATACGCTATCATCCTTTCTTGTATGACAGAGAAACCTTTCCCGATGATCCTTGCTTTCCTTTAAGTAAGTTCCTGTTCTTAGCATACTATTGTTTTTACATGAACATCAGTAGTGCCATCGCTCAGATATAAGCTAGCATTGTGAACTGTATTTTCTTTGGAGCTTTTTGCAGTTTTGGAGAATGAGCTCTGACTAGGTGCCAAGTACACCACTTTACAATTTGGTAGAAGACTATTTCATTCTGTCATTGGAGTAAAACAGATAATCTTGTTCTAAATAATAATCTAGATATAAAACAACACAGCTGATTATGAGAAGTACTATATTTGCAGTGTATAAGACACTGGGATGTAATGTATGATGCAGAGTATAAGAATATGGGATGTAATTTTTGTAATATTTTAAATTGGATTTTTTATGGGTTTTAAGTTTTAGATTGTGATGATGATTTTAATGTTGTGAGCCACACAGTCATATCAAGTTGGGTGGCTATATGGACAAATAAAATAAATAATAAATAAGACACACCAAGTTTTTAAACACATTTTTTAGGAAAACAGTAGGGGTTTTTTTTACATTTTTTCATGAATTTCCAAAATGATTTATTGTATGAAAAAGGTGGGATTGGTGGCAGCTGGAGACTGGGAAAGGGAAAAAGAGGGATCTTTTTGAAACTGCCCTTTCCCCATCTCCAGCTGCTGTTTCCTCTCCCTAGCTACTGGAGATTGGCGGTGGCTGGAGATTGGGGATGGGGGCTTTTAAACCTGATAGAGGTAGGCTGACTGAATTTTCAACATGATAATTTTGATTGCTAGCATGCAAGACATACTCCATTTTCCTGTGCATTTTAAGGGGTTAGTGCCCACAAAAACAGTATACAGTAGAACCCCACATAATGAAAAAACTTAGCCCCAATGCCAATTGATCTGGCCCTCGATGAGGGCTTCATGGGCTGGATGAATTTGTGTCAGGGCTGGATCTGGCCCCCAGGCCATAGGGATCAGCCCCTGAACACTGTGACTGGCCCGTGGGCCAAAAAGTTTGGGCACCTCTGATCTAATTGGTCTGTTGAAAAACGAACCGCAAAACATAGGAGGGGTACAAATTATTGATGTAATAGAAGTATAAAACATATAATTTTAACAGGTAACCATCGTTAATGAGAATGATTCTTAAATAAGTAAATAGTATGCCTTCTGTAGTGTTCTAGTTTGGAGTAAATATTTCTGCATTTGTATTCCATAATAACTTAACATTGCTTTTTCAAATTTAGAATTAAAAAATGATGATGACGACGACAATGATGACTATGATTGCTATATAGTAGACAAGGGCGCCAGGGGAAAAAGACCTATTTTTGAATGTTTTTGGAATGGAAGGCTGATACCATATACAACTGTGGAAGAGTAAGATTTTACAAGTGGTATACTTTATTCCTTTTTATTTTCATTATTTTGTGTATTTCTAAACATTGTTATTTTCTCTAAAGGTTTGACTGGTGTGCTGTTCCCAAAAAGAGAGGCATTACCCCAATTGAATGTTACAACAGAATTTCTGGCGTATTATTTACAAATGATAAATTCCAAGTTAGCACAAATAAGCTGACTTTCATGGATTTGGAAATAAGATTAAAAGACAAAAGTACACTTTTTACAAGAATTGTCAATGGACAGGTAATTAGTTGTTTATGTTATTTGCTGAAATTGATTAACTGCATCCAGAAATCTTTTAGGTACTAGTTTTGTTATTTTTCTAAAACAGATCAGTTTCTGTTTTGCTATTTAATTTTACTGTACAATATATGATGCTATGTTGTCAAAGATTTAAAGGGATTTTGTGCAGATGACTATCACTTGATCAAATTTCTGATTAAGCAAAGAGATTTGAGTACCCAGCATGTTGGGGGCAAAAGACTAATTAACTTGTGAACTGTCCAGAGAGTGTACTAAGTGCTATGGGGCAGTATATAAGTGTGATTGCTTTTATGACTTTAATCAGTAAAAAAAAATCAAGCTGCTAGAAGTTTTTGCAGTTTGTTTTGTTGCGAAAACAGTTCAGCTGAACAGGATCCTGGTAAAGGTCTCAAAGTTCAGAACCTCCTGTGTTTCAAAATTCACAGCGCTAAGAGAGGCCCCTGGCGCGCTTGGGATGATGTCACCGTAGTGTGTCAGGTTTACCCTTCCAGCGCCGCAAATTTTGAAACACAGGAGACTCCGAAAATTTCCCTGTAGCAGCAATCGGCTTTAGCAAAGGCTGCTGAGGGGATAAGACCAAGCAAGAGGCTGCTTGGAGCAATCCGGACAAAGCACGGTCGCTCCCTCCGCCACTGCTGCTGATGTCAAAACTGTCAGCAGTGGTAGCAGCCCACCTCCAGCCCCCGCAGCTGTGTGTTGCGCATGCCGGTTCTCTCTCCATCCCAGCTAGTGATCACACGCTGCTACCACCGGCTGGGTCAGGGAAAGAACGTGCACACACGCCAGTTTTCTGCCCGACCCAGTCGGCGATCGCACACTGCTACTGCTGGTTGTGTTTGGGAGAGAACCAGTGTGTGTGCACATGTGCCTCCCTAACCCAACTGGCGCTTGGCTCGATCCACCTGCCTCTTTGAAAAGGGCAGCAGGGATTCCACGCAGGCAGATTGCCCCCTCTGTTGCTTTCCTGTTTCCTTTCCTCTTTTTTTAACATTGTGCGATCAATGCATCGCACAATTTTAGAAACTGGATAACGCTAAGACTTGTGTAACCAAGTCTTAGCATTATGCAGGGTGTTAGTGTATTATCTATTGATCTTCGGTGACAGCATCCTTCCTGTCTCCTTTATTAATCTTTATTGTCTGGGACACTGACTGGTACAATTTTGCATTCTGTGAGCTCTCAGGTCCTGGCTTTGTATGAGAATAATATGATCTATACATAAATGAACCTTTAGGCCAGGTTTTCCAAACCTACAGCCCACTGGCCAGACCTGGACCCTGACACCATCTCATCTGGCCCATCACTGTCTCCCCCACACCCAGAAGGGAAAGCGGGCACATTTATGTTATCCGTAAAACATGCCCACACATGCACAGATGCACCCATGACTCGTAAATGTGGAAGTGGGTGCATTTACATCAGCTGTAAATGCTCCTTCTTCTGGGGGGGGGGGTATGGTCCAGCCTGCTCAGCTTTTCCGGGGGCATTGTCAGGCCCATGATGCAAAAAGGTTGGCCACCCCTGCTTTAAGCAACCATCAGTGCTGATCTGTAGTGAACTTGTAATAACAATTGCAATCCATTTACAAACCACTTCACAGGAACAAAGGATGAAAATTGACAGAGAATTTGCGTTGTGGCTAAAGGACTGCCATGAAAAATATGACAAACAGATAAAATTTATTGATTTCAAAGGGATAGTTACACGCCCTGATGTGATTTCTAAAAGAATGCAGAGTCCTTGGGCTGTATATCTGGCAATAGAGTGGGATGGAAAAACATATAAAGCTGGACAGCTGGTAAGTTGATTGCTTCTTGAAGTTCGAGATACTTGACAGTGCACATTTGTTACACAGTAATGCACAGAAGAGGACAAGCTGAATAAAATTACATCTTACTGTATAAAAGAATGTTAGCCAATTGAAAGCAGCATATGGTTGTTTGTCTTCCACAGTCCAAATTTCCAGTATTTCAAATCCTTATATATTATAAAAATGTAAAGAAAGGTTTAATTAATGGGCTAAAACAGAGGTTGGCAACCTGTTTAAGTCGGGGGGCAGGTCATACTCACTCAGACAATTGAGGGGGCCAGACTGGTGGTACCCCACTATAAACGCATATTTTATTTATTTATTTATTTATTTATTAGTTCAAATTTATATTGCCGCCCACTCACCGTGGCGACTCAGGGCGGCTTAGAGACAATACGTTACATTACATTACAGTACAATACAATATGTTGGGGTGGGCACAGGGGTAGGGCGGCAAGGTCCTATATATAGGGCTGTCATGGCTGCTTCCGGCGGCAGTGGTTGGAGCAAGGGCGGGGGCCTGATGATTTGACACCGCAGGCTGGATTCGGCCCATGGGCCATAGGTTGCCAACCCCTGGATTAGAAAAACAATGCATAATCATGTCAAACGTTTTAGCGATGTAGGATTTTGCTCCAATTTTTTGAAGTTAAATTATAATTATATGTGACTAATACAGGGCAAACAATAAGACCAGATAAGACATGCACTATCACTGTTGTTTACCCTAATCAATGCACCTATTAAAACTTTAGCTTCAGTTCCAGAAATACATTCAGGGAAGAATTTCAGTGCAGGTTCAAAGTGAATCAGTCAAATCAGTGGTTCAGCCAATCATTTAAAAACAATCTTCTTTTGTTTGGACGTGAAACTGTCAAAATGAAGGCACCTTTGAGGTGTTCATTCTACAGTTCCTTTTGCCTAACCTAGTGTGAAAAAGATTAGCTGGCAACAGAAGGTTGCCATTACCAGGGTATGCCAAGTTGTGGTTCAGAAATACCACAATCTTCAAGGAGGCTCTTTCTGTGTGCCAAAAACTTACTGATTTTGACTGCAACACTTACATATTGCAAGTGCCATAAATCTCTTTCAATGAATTGTCACAATTTTAAAAGTTTGCATAGGAATTTGTATTATGAACTGAGGCATGTGCCATCAAATGCCCATGCTAACTTTTTAATTCCTTTTTTAAGAATTACATTAACTCTATAAGCACATTAAATGAATGCTGAACTCTTATTTATATCTTAGGTGAAAACAACTAAAACAGCTCCAATATATCATGGATGCATAAGACAATTTTTTCTATATGGAGACCATGAGGGAGATGTATATGCTACAGGAGGAGATGTTCAGGTAGCTTTGGTAAGTTCACAGAAATCTTCTCAGATTAAATGTAGTAATTAACCAAAACTATAGATGATGCTACAGGACAAGCAGTCTTTGGTTTTTTTCTCCTTGTTGGGAAATGTCTAAAATATTACTAAAAGATGAACTTTTTAATGCTGGATTGGCATTGCAGAGCAGGAGTAAGGAAAGAGTATAATTACTGAGGCTGCATTGTCTTTAGCAAAGATATGTTTTCCAACTTGGGGTACTAGAAACTGGAACAGATGCCTTCAGTTGTGATCGTAGTGCAATAATACCTCGGATAACGTTTACCTCGGATAATGCTAAAATCGCATAACGTTAAGTAATCTGGGGAGGAGAATTGGATCGTTAAGGTCCTATGGGATGGATCGGATAACAACCGCTAAAGCCTGTGCGGTCACAATGTATCTCTATGGAGCTTTAACGTTATCCGATCCATCCCATAGGATTTTAACATGGATCAGATAACACTAAAAATCGGATAACACCAAGACTTGTGGAAAAGTCTTAGCGTTATCTGAGGTATTACTGTATTAGATTTCATCTCAAGAAATGCAGTGTTAATTTGCTATCTTCATTTCTGCAGATGAAGCTCAGCAGATCACTTACTGAATTTTCCAAGCCTAATGCCCCCTGTTTTCTCCAGGAATAGAAGCACTCAGAAATATGGGAAACTCCATGTTAGAGAAGTTGATGATTAAGTTTAAGCAATGCAGTAGGCAAAAATAGTCATCTAAACCTAAATTGAGAGTGTTATCTAGTAAGTAGAGGACGGTAGAGTCCTCAGCAAGGTATAAGAGCAAAAGTGAATGAGAGAAAGAGAGTTTAATTCATGCTTTCTTTTTTTTAGGAACCCCAGGCACTGTATGATGAAATAAAAATTATTCCAATACACAAATTAGATCGTTTAGCATCTGACACAGCCGTGAAAAAATACATTGAGGAAGAAATGGCCAGGTAAGATTATATAGGCCAGTGAAAAACTAATGTTATTTCAGGTTTTCTCCAGTTTGTTTTAAATCCTGTTCCCTTGACTTCACAAGTAAAGGAAAATATTAGACTATCAATCAGGTGAATAATTATACTCAATTAAAGGTATAACTTTTACTTGATTAATCGTTTGGCTAATTGATTATATCCACATTGCATGTGAATCTTTACTTTGCCAGAGAGTGTTTCAGGTATCTTTTGGAGCTAGCATCATTAGATACAGTATTTCTTCTTTTGTCAGAATGAAAGGATAATTCCTCTAATTTAATGGCAACTACTAGTTTTAAGACACATATATTTTAAAGAACTTTTTAAAAATTGCTTTATTTTAGCAGAGATCCATTATTATTTAATTATAACCATGTAAATGCATTAATAGGGGACAGCGGTGGCTTAGTGGTTAAGATGCTGAATTTGATGACTGGAAGGTCAGTAGTTCGAGACCCAAGTACTGCACTCCAGAGTGAACTTCCATCTCTGTCCCGGCCCCTGCCAACCTAGCAGTTTGAGAGCAAGAAATTGCAAGTAGATGAATAGGGACCACTTCGGTGGGAAGGTAAACACTGTTCCATGCACTCCGGTGTCTAGTCATGCCTGCCACATGTCTACAGAAATGTCTGCAAATACAGACAGCACTGGCTCTTTGGGTGTAAACAAAGATGAGTACTGAACCCTAGAATCGGATACAATTGGCTTTTGAGCGAGCGTGACCTTTACTTAAATGCATTAATATGATTGAATTATTAAAGTTTATATTCCAGGGAACGTTAAAAAGTCCCACCTTCTTTTTTAAGGCTTCCTGATAGATTGTCAGTAACGTGGCCTGAAGGGGATGAATTGTTGCCAACTGATACCAAACATGCAGGAGCTACCATAGGTAAGTTTAATTCCAGATACATTTCATTCTAAAGCCCTGTTCAGGCATTATTATTTTTACCCAAATATGCACATACACTACAGTTCTGTTCTGAGTGGTTCCTCCCCTGATGTTGCTCATATCACAGTGTTTTTTTCTCTAAGGGCTATAGATTTTTGCATAGAGTGAGTGTTCACAGAACCAGTATCCCAGAATCCTGAATAATAGGAGGACTTCCACGGTCCTTGCTGTAATTGCAAAGAGTTCCACTGTACAAGTGTTTATTCTGTATGTGCAGAGTTTGGTGGAGGAGGCTATTTGATCTTAGGAGAACATTACTTCCACAAGAGCTCAGTCTTTATTGTGTTCCCCACACTTTGGAATAGATTACCGTATTTTTTGGTCCATAAGACTCACTTTTTCTTCTCAACGGGGGGGGGGGGGATTGAGGGTGTGCCTTATGGTCCAAAGGTTTAGAATATTTTTTCTTGTTTTCCTCCTCTTATGGTCCAAAAAATATGGTACCTATCAATATTCATCAGAACCCAAGTCTCCATTTTTTTTGCTAGTTTCTAAAACAAGCTGTTTAAGGAAGTATTTTTTCAAGTATCTTACCACTAGATTGAGCCTATCCTCCATCAAAAACAATTCTACAAGATATTTGTCTGTTGGTATCTGTAGTATTTATAAATACTGACTGATGAGATTCCACTTTTCAAGTGTACTAAATCTTACATGCTTCACAGTGTTTTGATCTCTTTGGTTTTTTATAGGAGCACTCAAAGTTGAAATACTGAATAAAAAAGGGGATCCTATGCAGAAGCTCCCTGGTTCAAGGCATGGAGGATCAAAGAAATTGCTTGTGGAACTTAAGATTATTTTACACTGTAAGAATGCAAGTCTCCTTTTTCTATAAACATGTTTACTAATGTGCACTGAAATTGTGTAAATACCAATTACTGTACTTAAAATACTCCAAAGCATTTCATTGCTATTCTCGCAGGATCTGAACTTATTATAGGAAATGGTCAAATATATACAGTCATATGTCTGCAATTTAAACAACTTTGGTAGCAAAAAATGTGGGAAAACTATCTCCTGAGATCATGAATAATTACTTTCAGTCAGACATATAAGAATCACTGACTCTCAATCAGACACCTAAGAATCACTGAGTGCAACAAAGTAGTGCAGAGCTTTTGTCTTCAGTTTTTCCAAGGTGGAGTCACCATTAAATTACTTCTTAAGTCAGCCTTTTCTACAAGATATCTGTCACTTCTTAGATGCTCAGCCTCCAGTAACTAGACAGGAATTGGCATCACGAGTGACACAGGACTCAGAGACTAATTGGGCAAGATATAGCAAGCATAAATAATGAGTGAAATGTCACAAACACAAGATAACTGTTTGAGGAACAGACTGGTGTAAAGATCAGCATATGAATTAAGAAGTGGTAAGGAAGAGATCAGAGGAAGGTAGACCAAATGACTTTCCACAGCATTGAAGAGCAGCAGCAGACTGTTTTAAGAGAAGTATTCCCAACCACCAGGCCATTGGGGTTGGTGGTGCTGGGAGCCCCAATGGCAGCCTTCTGCCTTCAACGTGCTCCGCCAGGTCTGCAAACGGAGAGAGAGCACAGGCTTCAGACACAGCAGATAGGCAGGTGGCCAGGCCACTCCTCCATGTTGCTTAACTACAGCGAGGCTCTGGCCCACACCTGTGTGCAGTCTGATACCTCATTGCCTAAGTTGAACAGTGTCACTGGCAGATGGGTGGGCGGCTCCTCCTTGTTTTTGAGCTACAGTGGGGCACCATCCAATCCCACCACCCCACTTGCCAGTCTGTGGAAAACTTGTTTACCCTGAAGCCAATCCATGGTGCAAAAAAGGTTGGGGACCCCTGCTTTAAGAGGAAGTAGGTAGCTGCTGACTCAGTTACCAGCTGCAGAATGAACTCACCAAAAGGTGACTTCGTTTTGGAAGCTTCATGTCTGGCCTGGACACAGAAGAAGAAAACGTTAGTGATCGCTCAATCCAGTGGTGGGATTCAGCAAGTTCGCCAGAACCGGTAACAGAAATTCTGGCTGTCCCCACCCATCCAAGTTTTGAAATAATGCAGGGCTTTCCCCCTAGCCACGTCCACCATACCATGCCCATAGAGTAGGTAGTAAAAAAAATTGAATCCCACCACTGGCTCAACCTTCATAGCATGTTTGGATTTCCATTTTGGAAGTTAAAGTTTGGCTTCTATTATCCTGTGAATATTTGAATTTGAGGTTCAGTTTGCTGTTTGGCAACTGTGTTAGTTCAGAAATCAAAAAGTTAGAGTAACTATATCTAGCTTCCTGTTTTGTAAATTTATGAAGTGCCTGAAAATCTACCCATCACCTCATATACCAGTTTTCCATTTTGCATTGTCTTCAGTTGGTATCCTGTATCATTTACTTGAATCCTAATGTTTTTATTGAGATTCTGTCTCCAAATAATAATTTTCTTTTTCACCCTTTAAGCCCCTAGTGGAGATAAGGAAATAATTTCTCATATAAGTCAGCACGGGGGTAAATGGCCTTTCTGGTTCAAAAAAATGGGTGAGTATTTTTGCTTTAAATGTATCCTAAAGTAAGTAATAATTGTATGCCATCAAGTCATTCTGACTTATGGGCTACTCTTTGTAGAGTTTTCTAGGTAGAGAATGCATAGAAGTGGTTTACAATTCGTTTCTTTTGTGAGCACCCTATAACTGTGCAGCTTCCCCCTGATTACTCAGTTTGACTCTTCTCTTTGAAGGCACAGTGGGAAATTGAACTACCAACCTCTGGCTTCTCTAAACCAGTGACATATCCAGCTAGCTAAATATATACTACAGCTGATCAGTATTTTGTTTAATCTTTTTAAACCACCTTTTCTGATTCTACACAGAAAATATTAATAAACTTGGGAGTTACACACTGAAACTTCAAGTGGTGTTGAATGAAAGCAGTGCGGACACCTATGCAGGAAGACCTCTTCCATCTGAAATATTTAAATTTAATATAATAGGTAAGGTTAATTATTGTAGTCCTAACGTTTAATGCCTCACTTTTTTGTAATATAATTTAGTTCTGATAAATTCAATAAAATACCTTTTTATTAATATGTTAATAAATGATGTCATCATTTGTAAAGCATTGCAAGTGGTCATGCACAACCAAATCAGCACTGATGTTCAAGCAAAAGAGTTGGTTAATTCCTGATCAATATTGATATAATGCTTATGTTGCAGTTGTTCAAAAAATCATGTAAGACAGAAGAAGTGGCTAGAAAGACCATGAAATCCATTCATCTGTTCTAGATCATTTACGGATAATCAGTAACTTGCTGTTCTTGTGTTTGCAGGAAAGGGATTGTATATGTTCCCAGATCCAGGTCTAATGTTCAATTTATGGGGCCTCAGCAGCTCATTCAGTAATAAGATTTAATCCCAAATAACATAATTTGACAAAGCAGTCAACCTCTCTGTCATAACATGCGACTTTGCATAGGTCCACGTGCACAACAGTGACATTTTCTACATCAGTGGCAAATCACTGCTGATTAAAGTTAAATTGCCACTGGTAAAACACAATTTCAGGATGCCTACAACCAGTGCACAATGTGATGAAAAACCTTTATAATCAGCAACAGTTTGTCACTGATGATGATATCATCACAATGTACACAAGGAGTTGTGCAACAGAAACTCAACTATTGTGTATGAATGAAGCAAACAATGAAAATGTATCCTGAACAATCCAAGAAAAAAATGCTTTTCATCTGTGGAGGTGAGGGATGGAAAAACTTGTGTGAATTGAGAATATTGCTTCCTTTCACAAATAAGGGAGTTTTGTTATTAAAAGGAAGACAGTAAGAATAATTACACTCAGATCTCCAAACAGTTTCATTGCAAATAACCATGTATTTCTTATTAAAGATGACTTTTTTTAAATTCCTCAGAGGGCAAGCCACAGAAATTTTCAATAGGTCTTTTGGATGCCCCATTTCGAGTTGGAGTTCCATTCTGTATACCTCTAGATGTTCAAGATGAGTTTGGTCATTCTACTCGCCTGCCAAATGATTCTGTACCAGTCCTTGAAGCTAGGTAACTGTCATTCTATTGTTTAAAAAATAACAAGTGCTATTGTTTTCAGAAAGCTATGGAAATGTTTGTTAAATTCTTCCACAGTTTTGTGTTTACATGATGTAATGGGAAAATAATGGGACAATTAGATGCTTGAAGGTTTTCAGTATTTCAAGGTGAATAGCATTACTACATTCTTTAGTTCGTCTATTTTCAAAACTATCACCCCCAGAGCAGAACTGTGAAAAGAGATGTTCTGGGGAGCCAAGCAATTATTTATTTATTATGATCTCTACCTTGTGTAGCAACAATTCCGTAAAGAATCCAAAGTTGACATTAAAAGCAACAGTTACTCCCAGACACAGTACTTATTTTTGCACTTGTTTCAGTTTATGACCATTTAGTGTCAAGGACCTAATTTTTTGACATATTCCAAAGGCCATTACTTTAGTTTAGTTCTCTTCAAACAACCTATTTAGACTGGGTCTGTCCCAGGCCAAGCTAAGTCTCAAACAAATAATTGAAGATATTGATAGGCAGAAAGACTTAGCTAAAGCCCTTGCTTTTCTCTCACCACCAATCACAAGTTACACTCTGACACTGGTTGTCTACCTGGCATCAGTTGAGATTCACAAGTATAGCTTTCGCCTTAGCACAGGGGTCTGCAAACTTGGCTCTCCAGGTGTTCTTGGACTTCAATTCCCAGAAGCCCAAGTCAGCACTCCTGCTGATCAAGGCTTCTGGGAACTGAAGCCCAAGAACAGCTGGAGAGCCAAGTTTGCTGACCACTGCCTTAGCCAGATGCCAAGCCTTGCCCTCAGCAGTTTTAGTGGGCAAATTTAGAAGAACCACTTACATTGAAAGACTCTACTCCTGTACATTAAATGAAGTGGAGTCTATGAAGCACATTTCTCCGGTACCCTCTATATGACTCAGCCAGAATAAAACTCTTAGGTCCGCTCCTGGAAGCAAGGACCTCCAAAACAGATGCAGAGAACTCTTAATGGATAGAAAACCTCTGTTTCTTCTTCGAGTTGTCTGTGAATCACATGTTTGGATTTTGCGCTTGCGCAGATCTTTCAGATTCTACCAGAGCTTTGTGAGAAAAGGAGGGAATAGCAGTTAAGGGAGGACCCTCCCATTTATAACCTTGGCACCAACCACTCCTGCCTCAGTCTCTTTCTTTCTGCTTTGTTTGTAGCTTTGTTTGCCTATCAGAGCTTCTCTTGCACTTCATCTGTGGTTAGAAAGTTCATTTTTCCTTTCATTTCTTGCTTGTTGTATGGGCCCTGCGGGCCTCTTCAAGGTTTGTTCTTGCTCCACTAAAATCCCATTTACAGATGGCCACATCAAGTGCCTCCTCTGCTTAGGAGAGTCTCACCAAGTCCAGTCTAGCGGTTTCTGTAAAAAATTCTCAAAGTCCGCTCTAAAAAACTTTAAGCCTCGCCTATGCTCTTACCTTTGGAAGAAATCGCTTTCATCCATGGAAGTTCCCTCTAACGAGACTTTGGCTCCTGTGCTTTTAGAACCAACTAAAGTCGATTCATGTTCCCCACTGCCAGCACAGTCCTCTAAAAAAGAGACAAAAAAAGAGAAGGCATAGGGAGGATCAGGATAATTCTACCAGCAAGAAAGTTAAAACATCTCTTTAAAAGCCCTCATCTTCTAAGTAGACTCTGAGCCCCTGCAAATCGGCACGGAGCCCTAGTTGCCCTATGCAAAAGTCCTGTCCTGTCATTTCTGTGGCAACTGACAGCAAAGCCATCTTGTCACCAGACCATGGGGAGATCATGAGTGATGCAGCTTCTGTTATTCCAATGCAGGAGGCCCTTTCTCTGAGACCTCCTTCACTTTCAGTTCACCAGGGGAGCCAAAGCTCAGTCTCCCTCCAGTCCGACCTGTCAGAACACTGGTAAAGGGCTGCCCACCTCAGTCTGTCGGCTCATTCAGTGTTCCTGCCTCATTCTCCCTCAGCAGATTGGGGATGTCACAGCAACTGCTTTGACCACCATAGGCACTACTTTGCGGGGATACCTTGGTTCTCCCCCAGGCGTCACAGGTACCCAGTGCAGGACCCATCCTCTCGAGATCACTACGTGCCAAGCTGCTGTGCCAACGATTTGGGTCTGCCTCCCTCGCACATGGATGCCCATCATTGCCATCGTGATAAAGAGGTTTCTGGAGTGTTTACACTGCAGGCAACCTCAGGGGAGGGCCGGTTGCATCTGGCAATAGTTAATATCCACCGCTCTGCATCTCTTGGCCTGGACAGGCCCCTGGCTCTGCCTTCGCATGCCTCTTCTGCTGTCAGCAAGCACAGTCAGATGACTAAGACACATTCCGTCAGAGGAGTTTCCTCCTCAGGCTTGCCAGACAGATCCAAATCCGATCAGGAGTCATCTGTTGTGACCACTCCTGGATCAGAGGCAGCAACGCCAAAAGCGGCACAGCCCCCAAGGATTCAAGGGCTTATTCAGGCCTTGTGACTAGAATGGCTCAGGCTTTAGAGACCGAGATCTGATAAAGTTTTTCAACGCCTCTAAAAAGATGTGATCAGACCAGCATCAATGGGCATGCCTCCATCCCTCACCAACTTGGGAAAAGAGAGATGGCAGAAGCCATCCTCTGCGCAGAATGTTTCCAGGAGACTAAATGGCTTCTATAAAGTGTTTGACCAGGAATCGGGCTTCCACCTGAAGAACTCTGTTTCGAACCGAAACTGCACAGGGCAAGAATAGCAATTGTGACATGGCTACACCAGCATCAAACAGGGCAGAAAGCTTGACCAGATGTGTCACAGACTATACTCCTCCTCTTCTCTCACTATTTGTATAGCTAATTATCAAGCAATGATGGGAGAAAGCGGAAGTGCTTCTCGAATCCACAACAGAGGAGGTTAAAGACCAACTGTTACCAATTATCCAGGAGGGCGCACAGTTTGCTTCACAGCAGATCCACTCAGCCAGCCATTCTATGGATTGTTCTGCCAGAAGTCTGGCTTTGGCCATAGTCCTCTGCATATCAGAAGAGTAGCGTGCCTTGGCGGGGCCCCGTATAAAAATCTTTTGGGGGCCCTTAGGAAGGGTAAAGATTTGTTTTGTTTACGCACGTTGGGGCCCCCCGTGACCCGGGGGCCCCGTATAATTGATACGGCAGATACGGCGGTAGCTACGCCTCTGCTGCATATATTCATGGCTCTCTTCTGCTGGACTCACTGATGACACCAGGCGTTATATTGAAGATCTTCCCCTTGATGTCAAACGTCTTTTCAACGAAAACATGGACAACATCGTGGAGAATCTGCAAAAATAAAATAAAATACAGCCATCTTACACTGGGGAGGTCAGGAATAGTGCAGATCAGGTCTTCCGACCTCCCGAGAGGTGACAGGGGTGGCAGGGAGCCTGAAATGGGTGAGGAAAAAAACCGGAAGTTTTTTTCATCCATTTCAGGCTCCCTACCGCCCCTGCCACCTCTCGGGAGGTCGGGAGACCTGATCTGCACTGTTCCTGACCTCCCCAGACACTGCAATTGCAGCGTGTGATCGGCGTTTGGGTTGGGGGGGGGGTTTTTTGAAAGGTTACATGCCCGGTTCAACCCCCAACCCAAGCAGCTGATCCGATGCTGCGATCTGCTTGCCTCTTTGGATCCCATGTCGCAGTCTGCCTGCCTTTTCCAAAGAGGCAGGCGGATCGCCCCCCTGTTCCCTTTCCTCTTCGGAAAGGGAACAGGGCTTTTTTTAACGTTGTGCGATCAATGCATCACACAATGTTAAAAACCAGATAACGACAAGACTTGTGGAACCAAGTGTCATCGTTATCCGAGGTACTAGTGTATGATATAAAAGTCAAGTCTTTATGATACTCTAGAGCCATCTAAAAGATTCCTAGCTGTATCTTGGGATAAGATTTGATTTCTGGGAGCAACCTGGCCTGCAGTTTAAGATGATTTTAATGGCGAGGGGTTTTTTTTACCTTTAGATGCATCTGGACCACAAGGGAAAGAATGGGCTACTTACCTGTAACTTCGGTTCTTCAAGTTATCGTCCGTGATTCACATGTTTGGGTTTTCCACTTGCACAGATCTCCTTTTAGACTCTACCAGAGCTTTGGGAAAAAGAAGGAAAAACCAGTTAAGGGAGGCCCCTCCCCATTATAACCTTGACACCAACAGTTCCTGCAGTCCATATAAAACTGCACCAGGTAGAGAAAGGCAGACATGAAGAGGGAAGGTAGGGCAGGGACGTGCAAATCACAGACGATAACTTGAAGAACTGAAGTTATAGGTAAATAACTAGTTCTTCTTTGAGTTGTCTGTGAATCACACATTTGGGTGAATAGCTGTGGTTCTGTGCTGCTCTGCAGCTGGATGTAGTATAGTGTCATAGACACACATATCACTGACTAAAAGTTCATTACTGGATGCTAATCCATATTGAGCAAATCACTTGCCTAGTAGACACTGTAGCTAGTGACAAAGGTAAAGGTCACTCTTGCTCGAAAGCCAGCCATATCCAACTCTAGGGTTCAGTGCTCATCTCTTTCATAGCCAAAGAGCCAGCACTGTCTGTGTACAGACATTTCTGTGGACATGTGGCAGGCATGCCTAGACACTAGAGTGCATGGAACACTGTTTACCTTCCCACCGAAGTGGTCCCTATTTATCTACTTGCAATTTCTTCCTTTCAAAACTGCTAGGTTAGCAGGAAGCTAGTGATATATAGAGGAGTAAAATACTTCAAAGCATCAATATCAAATGTGCATTCACTTGTCAGCTGTCATTCCACACAGCCTTCACCAGATTAAAATCAATTAATAGTTGTTGTTTTTCATAACTCATGAGCTGTGAAAGAAGAGCAGAAATTGCTAAGATTATAATGTAGAAATTAAAAATCTTCAACTCTTAAAATGGTTGGAATCTCCGGAAAGCTTAACTCCTGGACACACAGAGAATTAGGTTGCTTGGAAGTCTCTTAATAGGCAATGAAGTCTGCAGAATCAAGGTTTTAATCCAAGTCACCGTCTTTGGTAGGTGCACATATGAACAGGCAATTTGACTCCTATGCCAATGTACTTTATGCCCCTCAACAAGCGTTATGGAAGATTTGATGTTAGCTGCATGAAATACTCTTGATGTTACATGCTACTGAGTGAAAATTATCTGATACAGTAAATTTATTTATCAAATTTACTGTAATGCTTCCCACATGAACGAAGGAGTAGTTCATGTGGGAGGCAAAGTAGCATGGGCAAGTCTATTCAGTTTGCATAGCTGATTTTATTCCGCAACTGTAGAGCCCTACTAGTTGAGAGTGTACCTCTCTTCAACATAGTCCTGGAACCTCCAAAAGTCTGGCCTCCATTAATAGGTAAGAGAAATCAACATTTAAAAGAAGTTACTTTTCTCTATCCTAATGAGTAATTCTAGTGTTCCTGTTGTAAAACTTTCTGTGTATCTTTTAGTTGTGATTCAAAGATGGTCACTTTAATTCTTACATTGATTTTAATTTCTCTTTGTAGTGGTTTAACATTGCAATACCAAGAAATAGATAGAGGGCCTATTTGTACCATTAAGGATGTAACTGCCAGAGGCCTTGTGAACAGTTGCCAGGGCAAGGTATGTTGGTTGAGTATAAGGTTCATAAATGTTACAACAGCTTTATTTCATAATTAAAACAGTTACTTACAATCTGTATGCTTGTTCAGTTCAGTAGCTTTTTTTTAACACCAACTGTGACACTGTAACGTATTGTATTGTAATAGTCTTTCAAGTAGCACTCACTAATGGTGGGGTTTGTGTGTGTGAAGCTGGCTAAAGACTGATAGAGTTCTGCCAAGATAACGCACTGGTCATAGCAAACACTCTCTTCCAGCAACACAAGAGGAGATGTTACACATGGACATCACCAGATGGCCAACATCGAAACCAGATTGATTACATACTCTGCAGTCAACGATGGAGAACTTCCATACAGTCCGCAAAAACAAGACCAGGAGCAGATTGTGGCTAAGATCACAACCTACTGATTGCAAAATTCAGGCTTAGACTAAAGAAAATAGGAAAAACAATTAGGCCAGACAGATATGACCTAGACAACATTCCTTGGGAATACACAGTGGAGGTGTGGAACAGATTTAATGGCTTGGACCAGATAGACAGAGTGCCAGAAGAATTATGGACAGAGATGCAGGACATCATGCAGGAGGCAGCAAGGAAAACCATACCAAAAGAAAAGAAGCGTAAGAAAGCGAAGTGGCTATCCGCTGAGGCTCTTAAAATAGCAGAGGACAGATGGAATGCAAAATGCCAAGGAGAAAGGAAAAAATACAGTCACTTGAATACAGAATTTCAAAGAAAAGCAAGGAGAGATAAGGAAACCTACCTGAACGAACTGTGCAAAGAAATAGAGGAAAATAATATCGGGGTAGGACTAGAGATCTTTTCAAAAAAATTGGGGAACTCAAGGGAACATTTAAAGCAAAAATGACCATGATAAAAGACAAAGATGGCAAGGAGTTAGCAGATGCAGAAGAGATTAAGAAAAGATGGAAAGAGTACACAGAGGAACTCTACAAAAAGGACCTCAACACCCCTGATAATCACAATAATGAGAACATTGAACATGAGCCAGACATTCTAGAGAGTGAAGTCAGAAAGGCCCTTAAAAAACACTGCAAACAACAAAGCCAGTGGAGTTCATGTTATCCAAGTTGAACTTTTCAAAGCCCTGCAAGATGATGGAATCAAATTTTTGCATTCTATGTGCCAGCAGATTTGGAAAACACAACAATGGCCACAGGATTGGAAAAGATCTGTATACGTTCCACTCCCCAAAAAGGGTAATGCCAAAGAATGTTCAAATTATCGAACAATTCCGCTCATCCCTCACGCTAGCAAGGTGATGCTCAAGATAATACAGGATAGACTGCAACAGTATGTGGAGAGAGAATTACCAGAAGTGCAGGTGGGTTTCAGAAGAGGCAGGGGGACTAGAGACCACATCGCCAACATAAGATGGATCATGGACAAAACAAAGGAATATCAGAAACAAGGCTTTTGACTGTGTCAACCACAACAAAATGTGGCAAGTAATTAAAGAAATGGGAATACCGGAACACCTTATAGGCCTCAGGAGAAATCTGTACATGAATCAAGAGGCAACAGTTAGGACAGAAAATGGAATGACGGAGTGGTTTGGAATAGGAAAAGAAATAAGACAAGGCTGCATTTTGTCACCCTGCTTATTCAACTTATACACAGAACACATAATGTGCAATGCAGGGATGGAGGAATCACAATTTGGGATCAAAATTGCTGGGAGAAATATCAACAATTTGAGATATGCAGATGATACCACCCTAATAGCAGAAAGTGAGGAGGACCTAAAGAAGCTCCTGATTAGGTTGAAAGAAGAAAGTGAAAAAGCTGGCTTCAGACTCAATATCAAGAAAACCAAGATAATGGCAACAGGCCCTATCAGTCCATGGAAAATAGATGGGGAAGAAGTAGAAGCAGTGACAGATTTTACTTTCTTAGGATCAAAGCTCACTGCAAATGGTGATTGCAGCCATGAAATAAAAAGGCGACTGATTCTTGGGAGGCAAGCAATGAGAAACCTGGGGAGCATAGTGAAAAGTAGAGACATCACATTGCAAACAAAAATTCGCATAGTCAAAGCAATGGTATTCCCTGTGGCAATGTATGGTTGTGAGAGCTGGACCATTAGGAAAGCTGAGCACAGAAAAATAGACACCTTTGAGATGTGGTGTTGGAGGAGAGTTTTGAGAGTCCCCTGGACAGCGAGGAGAACAAATAGGTCAATCTTAGAAGAAATCCACCCTGACTGGCTCCTTAATAAAGATGAAGCTAAAGTACTTTGGACATCAAATGAGAAGAGAGGATTCACTTGAGAAAGCCTTGATGCTTGCAAGGGTCGAGGGCAAAAGAAGAAGGGGACGGCCCAAGATGAGATGGCTAGATGGTATTGTAGAGACAATGGGCACAGAGCTGAGCGAGTTGAGGGGGACGGTGGAGGACAGGAGTGCCTGGCGGACAGTGGTCCATGGGGTCGCAGAGGGTCGGAACCAACTGTGCGACTGAACAACAACAAAATGTTTAGGCAAATTCAGTACATAATATGAAGCTAAATATAAGTATGTATGCAGAAAAATACTTTTAGACAATTGTTTTCAATATTATTCGTTCTGAAAACTGTAAATAAGGTGATGTCATATTTCAAAATTGATATTAAAAATATTTTCTTTTCATTAGAATTTCTCTCTGAAGGTCACTCTTCCTGGTCTGAAGGAAGAATCTCAGGTTTTAAAAATTAAACTTCTCCCAGGTAAATGAAGTGTTTGAACTTAGTGAAATCATTTCTTGTAAAGATTCTAGATATCTGAATTGTATAAAATTGGGTTGTAATAGAATGCAATGTGGTATAATAGGAATATCCTTTCTCATACTAATGGGCTTTGCTTAAAAAGGCATATGTTGAGGGGGGGGTTCACAAAATATTAGTCAAAATCTTCTTGCCTGTTTATACTGGTATAACACAAATGATTTAACATTTGCATGAATGCAAATTGCTTCAAGTTAAGAAATCTCTGATCTGCTACACACTGAATTATGTGATTTAACATGCAATTGATAATATCTACTTCTTAATTTGCAACAATTTGCTTCCTGAAGTTATGCCATTTACATTGTTATTCAAGAGAATGTTGACCATTATCTCTTAAACTAAAAACAAACTTTGAACTGGGTTCATTTGACAAGAAAGAGTTAAACAAAACAGACACAATTCAAATTGTATCTTTTGAAAATTGGTTATTGCTACTGTTGTTTTTCGGCTGATAATCTTATCTTTCTACATTTGAAAATCAATCAGTATGTTGATATCACTAAAATCACCCTTAATGCAATTTGTGTTATTTGATATCTGAAATAAGGACGTGAACAATATTTTTATGTTTTACTGTATAGCAATTTTAAAGGTGTTAATTTAGTTTCTTGAGTTTTTCAAAGGTTTTTTGGTGTGTGTTTTTATTTGAAATGTTATCACCTTAACTACAAATTAAACTTTGAAAACTTAACAGGTCCTCCTCACCAGCTGAAAGTCAAACCAGATTCTGACATATTGAAAATTGAAAATGGGACAGCATTCATTTTTCATGTTGAAGTGTTAGATGAAATGGGAAACATAACAACACAGCAAAAACTAATTGTCCATTGCAAGGTAGGTCAGTGATTTCATTCTTTAATATTGATGATGTGTGTGTTTGGACATGTTATATCATTGCTGGATTGCTTTGAATGATAGTATTGAATATTCTGTTGCTTTTGCGAACCCAGAATATAAATTGTGATCTTTCAGTGAAGAAGTGTTAGTTAGGTTGACTAAGGTTGATAAGATTTTTCTTCATTTGTTGTCTTCTGAGATAAAACAGATTGTCACTTACAATGTGAGAAGAAAGGTTGAGGATCAAGGAGGGCATTTTAACATTTCTTTCTTGGCTACTAAACACTGGGGTTGATTTCCTGCTTAGTTTTCCTCATGGGGAACTGGAAATGTGGAAGTAGCAGCAGTTATATAAGGAGGACTTTTTTTTCCTTTTTGTGATATCTGTGAGGATCTGAGCCAGACATGTGTGCCAGAGCTATTGTACCACCTAGCATTTTGACTGTAGCACACAAATGGTGTGCTGGAGTAACCTTGTGTCGCACTGGTTTATGGGCTTTTGTCTCAAGCACCAAAGCCAAATTCTTTGAAATGCTAAGAGCGATTGGAGGAGTGAAGTAACTTTCTCTCACAAACATAGCTGATGGGTTACCATACAAACTTTGTAACTACAGGTGGAGAGGGAGGGAGCTACAAAATAATCTTAAATTTTGACCTACAGCAGTGGTGGCGAACTTTAGCACTCCAGGTGTTTTTGGACTTCAGTTAACTTGGGAGCTACCATCTTTGGTTCTGGATGGGATGGTTTTGCCCCAGACAGACCTGTGCATAATCTGGGGGTCCTCTTGGACTCAGGACTACTGCTTGAAGAGCAGGTGGCAGTCATGGCCAGGAGGGCTTTTGCACAACTTCGTGTAATACGCCAGTTACGCCTGCTTCTTGACCGGGATGCCTTGCTCATGATCACACACACTTGGGTCACCTCCAGACTTGATTATTGTAATGCGCTCTACCTGGGGCTGCCCTTGGTGACCATTCGGAGGCTGCAACTGGTCCAGAATGTGAATGCCCGGGTCGTGATGGGGTGCGAGCGTTATGCTTGTACCTCACCATTGCTGCGGGAGCTGCACAGGTTGCCAGTGTGCCTCCGGGTGCAATTCACAGTGCTGGTTATTAACTTTAAAGCCCTATATGGTAGTAGGCCAGGATACTTAAGAGACTGCATCGCCCTAAGGACATCTGTCCGTCCTACCAGAGCGGACCAGAGAGGCTCTCTGATTGCACTAGAGAGGCGCACCTCTCTAGCACTAGAAGTAGTGCCTTCTCCGTGTCTTCTCTAGCCCTATGGAACCTTCTGCCCAGTGAGTTGCGTCTCCAGATGGAGCTGCTGCCCTTTAGGAAGGGGGTTAAGACCTGACTGGCGGGGCATGTGTGTGGCATAGGCCAGATGGTTGCCTCAGTTTGTTGGTTCATCTAACCCCTCCCTCTCTGTGTGTGACTTGTTTAATCTCTTTTAATTTTTGTAACTTTTTAATCCTGTTTAATTCTGTTTTTATACCATGTGTTTACTGTGTTTTAAGTGTTTTTAAAGTTTGTTAGACGCCCTGGGTCTTTGTGAGGAGGACAGCATAAAAGTTTGATTAAATAAAAAATAAATTACCAGAAGCCCAAGTCAGCACTCCTACTGATCATGGCTTCGGGGAATTGAAGTTCAAGAACACCTGGAGTGCCAAGGTTTGCCACCACTGACCTAGTTTTGTTCCATAGTCATCCCCAAAGTCATTCAAATATTCCATTGATTGGTTATAGCACATTTCTCTTAAGGCAATAAATATGCCTAATTTTACGTATTTTTGAAAGTATAATTATTTTTTATTTTGAAAGTTAATGTATTACTGATATTAGAAGTTGTATATGTTTTTATATTAATACTTCTGGATGTCTTATTTTTATTGCACCAGTTGCCAGGTTCTTTCTGGGCCCAATTCAGTTTTAAAGCCCTAAACAGCTTAGGTGCTAGCTAGCTATCTGACAGACTGCCTGTCTCATTATGTATCTGTCTAAATATTCAGATCTTCAGGAAAAGCTGCCCTCATTATACCAAAGCCTTCAGAGGCCGATTAACAGGCATGTGGGGAAACCTTTTCCTTTGTTTTGCTTCTGTATGTGGGACTTGGAGGCACTTTTAACTTTTTAGGAATTTATTTCTATTCTTTATTTTTGTGCTGATTTTTTTCGGTTGTTTAACTTCTCTTTTTTTTTTAGCCAGTTGTACTGGCTGTTTTGGTGGAGGGTCATGCATTAGTATGCATGTTATGGGCAAAATGCTAGTTACCTTTAAACACGCCCAGAGAGTGCACTAAGTATTATGGGGCAGTATATAAATATAATTGCTATTGTTATGTCTCTGTGTACATATTATTTTTTAAAATAATTCTTGATTATATTAGTTTTCAGGTGCTCCAGACCTTCCAGTGTATTCTGTTGATTGCAGCAGTACTGGGTCGAATAGCTTAACTGGTCCAGTTCTGCAAGTACAAAATATAAAGAAGGATCATACACTTAAAGCAAGGTTTGAAATACCTGTAAGTGAAGCTGTATTTAAACTTTTGCCTCATTGTTGTCACAGTTGACTGAATATTCTGCTCCCTGATCGTTTAGAGGCAAATGGTGATCTTGATCAAGCAAAGATATCCTAGAAAATAATGTTCCGATTGTGAAGGAACCATAAAAAAGATCCTGGTGCTCTTTATATAGAAGCACATCTCTATAAGTTTAATGTTAGTCTCTACTTTCATTGGAGGGAATACTAGTTTTAATATACTAGTTTTTTGTTGATGTCTGCCAGTGAAAGTGTTTAAAGCAAGAATTTTAATACAGTAATACCCCGGATAACGTTATGACTTGGTTCCACAAGTCATGACATTATCCGGTTTTTAGCGTTGTCCAATACATGCATCGAACAACGCTAAAAAAAAAAAAGCCCTGACTTCAGGGACAAACCGCTTTAAAGGCAGGCAGGGAAAGAAAGAGACCTCCCTGCCTTTAAAGCCACCCCCATGTGACTGCAGTAGGGTCGGGGAAAGTGCCTTTCCCCCGACGCTACTGCAGGCTTCGCTCTGCTTCCCTTCCCTTCTCCGACTGCCAGCTGATCGTGGAGGCTTTTTTTTTTAACTGCAGGGAAGGGGGGAAAGAGAAATGTGATTGGTTCTATAGAGAAGTAAAGGAGGCCAAAGCTGCTCTCCCTGTCACTTCCCTCCTTCCCTACTCCCACCCCCAGCAGTTTGGGGACTCCCCACAGCCACCCCACTGCCTGCTCGGCCACAGAGAATCCACCCCAGCTCTGCTTACCTAATCTTCTTGAGCTGCAATGTCGGACTGAGGACGGTGTTTTTGCTTTACTTCCTGGATTGAAAAAAACAGGGAAGGGGAAAATACAGAGATGTGATTGGTTCTGTAGATCAGCTGGTAGTCTCTAGAGAACCAATCACATCTCTGTATTTCCCCCTTCCCTGTTTTTTTCAATCCAGGAAGTAAAGCAAAAACAGCGTGCTCAGTCCGACATTGCAGCTCAAGAAGATTAGGTAAGCAGAGCTGGGGTGGATTCTCTGTGGCCGAGCAGGCAGTGGAGTGGCTGTGGGGAGTCCCCAAACTGCTGGGGGTGGGAGTAGGGAAGGAGGGAAGTGACTGGGAGAGCAGCTTTGGCCTCCTTTACTTCTCTATAGAACCAATCACATTTCTCTCTTTCCCCCCTTCCCTGCAGTTTTAAAAAAAAGCCTCCACAATCAGCTGGCAGTCAGAGAAGGGAAGCAGAGCGAAGCCTGCAGTAGCGTTGGGGGAAAGGCAGGCGGGTGCTGGGGAGGAGGTTGGATTGGGTAGATGTTCTACCCAATCCAACCCCCACACACACACACACGATTGTACCGAATAACGCTAAAAATCACGTTATTCGATACAAGATTTTTCCAAAAATCTTGCAACGTTATGCGGTTTTAGCGCTATCCGGTACAATCGTTATCCGGGGTATTACTGTATATAGGTAAATATCAAATAGTACTGAATTCAAATTATGAAAAGATGTTGCAGAAATTAGAAGCTACTACAAAATTTTAAAAAACTTGCTTTCTCCTTATTTGGGGAAAATCCTGACCTCATAGTTTTGGAGGAATATCAAAATCTAATTGTTACCTGTTAAGCAGATCGTTGGTTTTCTCTTAGTTCTTCTGCAGAGTTAATCTTCTTAAACATCATAAACACTTATTCGTTTTTATTAGCTGTTTCAGAAATCTCTATTGCTTCGTTTTATCATTTCAGCCTTTCTCACAACTTTAAAAAGTATGTGGATAAAATTGTAGACTGCAGAAAAAGGTTTTCTACTCTAGAACAAAGGAACAGACATGACTTTTAGCAGTGTGCAAATGTTGCATGACAATAGGTTAAATTAAACATTACAAAGTTGTCTAATATAAATTGTATTTTCTTTTATGTTTCTACATCATCTTTCACCAATTAAAAAAGACATAAAAGCTCACATTGAAATATAGCAGTTAATCTTTAAGGTGCCATAATGTTTTTATCTTCTTCTTTTTT
The DNA here is from genome assembly GCA_030440675.1 of Furcifer pardalis. Classification (NCBI taxonomy): domain Eukaryota; kingdom Metazoa; phylum Chordata; class Lepidosauria; order Squamata; family Chamaeleonidae; genus Furcifer; species Furcifer pardalis. The sequence goes on from CP126891.1 coordinate 99,935,374, forward strand.
TGCTTTTGTTCGTTGTCTGGTGAGGATTAGTTAATGTAAAGCCAACAATATTAGTGGAGGTGGATTTATATGTTAATGTATCTCTGAAGTACCATTTGCCATGTTACTGCTTTCAATTTGTTGTTTCTTTTCCTTATTAGAGTTATAAAAGTGTGCCATCCTTGGAGAAGACTATTAAATTGCTTCCCAGTAGCCGTGTTGCAAAACTACAGATATTTAGTGTTGTGGAAGAAAAGGCTATTCAGATCAAACATCAGGATGAAATTAACTGGGTTGCAGGTGACGTGATGCAAAATCTTATTTTCCAAGTATTTGATGAGGGAGACAGAGAAATAATAAAGACTCCAGATCTGGCTGAAAAAATTAAGGTTGGTGCTTTCAGGAAACTGCTACATAGCATATTGTTAAAGGGATCTTCTTCTTTGCTTCTTCTTTTACCCTCTTGGGTGCCAAGGGAGTTAAAGGGATGATTATCAAATATATACATTACATGTAATATTTACAGAGATTGCCAAAAATGTGCACACATTTTAAGAAAAGAAAAAAATCTATTAAAATTGCACTGTAGTGTTCAATATAAACCAATAACAAAAGATGAATACAAGTCATGTTTGACCTGCAATTACAAGAGGTGTTCAGATTGGTTCCCATCAGCATCCAGACACTTCTGATGACAGCAAATTACTGCTTGAGCAACATTGACTGAAGTGTCCACTTGTATCACTGTGCATGCCATTTCACTGCCTTCCTGAAATACTGTTAGTGTAGCTGGTTGTCTACATCCTTTTAAGGTCCCCCATAGGTAGATGTCAGGGGATGTTGTCAGGAAAACGTAGGGGAGACTCAACCAAATTTCAACTCGAATTTCAAATACCAGTTCAAGATGGACTTGTGCTCCTCACACAACAAGAGCTTCCACCATTTTCTTTGACTTCTCCCTGTCACAGGGTGACGCTAGCATTAACTCTTTTCAGCGAACGTCATACTACATATTGCTACCATAATTCAATTCAACTTCAAAAAGTAAGACATAGATAATATCTCTTTAAATATGTATACATTTTGGCACTCCCTGTATTTATAAGAGAAAGGGAAAATGTATGACAAAAATACATTAAAAAGACATGATGTTACAGTACTTAATTTCCACTGATAGTTCAATACTTGTGGAACATATGGCAGGTAATGAGGTGAGTTTGCAGGGAATAAATTCAGTCTTAGAAATAATGGTGAAATATGAAGTCAGCATTAATGCATGGTAGATGTTGAATGTTTAAACTCAATTTTTATGCCATTTCCACGGATCCCAGAATTGTTGAGGAAGATACTGAGTGGTTCAGGGTTTTGGAAAATTCACAAACTATTTCAAGAGATTCATAGCGCCCTAGTAGCTGGTAGAGGTAATAGCACAGTGGGGTCTAGGGGATTTGAATTTTTAATTACACTGCGTTTCCTGAATGTGATACCAATAAAATCTTATTTGTTTAAACAATTAATTGTGAAATTAGTCATTATCTTTTTCCGATTATAACTTTTAACAGACTCATTAGACCCAAAAACAGATTGGTACTTTAAAAAAAAGTGTTTAAAGGGCAAATACAGTAAAACCTCGGATAATGCTAAAACTTGGTTCCACAAGTCTTGGTGTTATCCGATTTTTAGTGTTATCCGATCCATGTTAAAATCCTATGGGATGGATTGGATAACGTTAAAGGTCCATAGAGATACATTGTAACCGCACAGGCTTTAGCGGTTGTTATCCGATCCATCCCATAGGACCTTAACGTTATTCAATCCAATTCTCCTCCCCAGATTACTTAACGTTATGTGATTTTAGTGTTATCCGATCCAATCGTTATCCGGTGTTTTACTGTAAATGTTTACTTTAAATCTTAGCTGACATTGTTGGAAATATTTTGTGTATTAGGTAAATTGGACCCCAACGATTGATAAATATCAACTAATCAAAGGTTTTTTACCTGATGTGACAGTACCAATATCTGTTAAAGATGTGCGATATTGTCTAGTAACGTTCCGTGATGACCATGTATCTTTGGAAAGTGCATTTACTGTCAGGTTAGTACTTCTTTAGTAATACTACTATTTATGAAGTTTGTTCAGAGTCATTTCCCCCTTTCTTTTAACTGATTACTTAAAATTGATAGTAATATCTGTACATAATTAGATATTTATTCTGCTGTAAACAAAGTAGATGTATTGCAAGAATACCTCTTGGATGGAATACATGGATCACTTTTCCATGTCTTACTACACAAGTGTTTCCCAGATATGGGCAAGCAGGAACTCAAACTTTCACATTGCCATTAAAAAGCAGTGCTCACAGTTTGTCCCACCCCTCTGCCCAGCAGCTCAATGGGAGCATTTCCTTCCCCCAGCACAGAGTTCACCCCACCCTTGTGCCCAGCAGCCCAGTGTGAGTGTTTCCTCCCTCCCTGGTTGCCGTGTTGGCACTTTGCAAGAAATAAGTTAGTTTTGGATTGCAGTTTGGGCACTCAGTCTCTAAAAGGTTCACCATCATTGCCCTAAGTTAAGAAATCACCACAGACATTATTAAACTGGGAATGTCTCTAGCAGGGGTTTTCAACCTGCAGCCCATGGGCTGGATGCAGCCCTCAGCACCATCTCATGTGGCCCCACCACCACCTCCACCACACCAGGAAGTGACGTGGTGGACAAAGGGCAAAATGGCTGTCCCAAGGGAGCATGACCCGGCCCCTGGCTTTAAAAGGTTGAGAACTCCTGGTCTATAGTGACTTTTTAAGTACTGTAATGACATTTATATAGCTAGGCAAGAGTATTGGGGCCATTGCAATGTAAGAGTTTCTCTGAAGTGGGAGTTCTGGCAAGTGAGTAGGTATAAGAAGCTACTATTTTTTTTTCTTTTAGACCAATTCCTGATGAACCAAAGCATATTAAATGCAAAATAAATGGATCAAATGTAGTATCAATGGGTGAAAAATTACAAAGTGATATCGGTAAGTACTTGTATCAAGCATATGAATCTATAGGTTTAATTCTCAGCTTATTTTTCCAGCTCTTCTGCATTTAAATATATGCATATTTTTCCTTTGTTCATATCAGAACATTGCTACTTCACTTTATATTAATATATCTTCTTTTGTACCCATGGTTGGGCATAAATTGCATGCAAATAAATGCTGCATTGATTGAATTTCTCCACATTCATAGAAAATTTCGCCTGTATCCAAGTAGCCCCTTTTTACTTAATTTTTTTTAATTTTCTACTTCATTTCAAAATATATTAAGTGATTTCCAGATGATCCAGCCATGATCTTGTCCTGGTGGGAGACATTCTTCAACTGTCATCCATTTGGCAAGGTGTGTTTCTGTTGTTTTTGCTCACCACACGTTTAGCCCAGCCTTTTCTTGTTTAATATTTAAAGCTTGAGAGGTGTTCAGAAAACTTTTTCTCAGTTTTAGCTACGGTCTCTAAAAGGTTCACCATCACTGCTCTAGGGTATTAGTGTCTATTAAGTAGATGTATCTGATTCTCCATTATCTTATTTCATTATTTACTTGTTTTATTCAAAATGATTTTTATTAGGCATATAAAAAAAAGAAGAACAATACAAATACTAACATACATAAAATCGCATGAATCATATAATAGAATTTCAAAAGTAACAATACAACATAGCAAAAAAAGGGAGGAAAAACCCATTACACATACAACAGTATAAAGATACTATTTTCTTTCTCCTTTTCCAATACATAATCTCTTCTACACGGTTACATTTTACATCTTTATTATCACCCTAGTGCTATTTACATTGTCCAGGAAGTTATGCATCTCACGTATTCCAAAAATCGTTCTGCTCTTGTACAGGGAATATCCCTTTCTTCTTAACCCATGTATAATCTACGAATGGTTTCCAGATCCTCCAGAATTTATCCCCTTGTATTTTACCTTTCCTTAAATTCATTTCCCAAGTGAGTTTTTTGTTAAGAGCCAAATCCCACATTACTTTGTACCAATCCTGAATACCTATCTTATCATCATTCTTCCAATTTTTTGCTATACACTGCCTGGCCGCTGATAACATAGCCGCCATCAATTCCTTATTATCAGAACTCATTTCATGTTTATCTACCTCAGTTAACAAAATTATCTCTGGCCCCAGTTCGAGGTGTGTATCCAGTATTTTCTTAATCTCATTTTCTATTTTTCCCCAAAACTTTCTTAGACATTCACAACTCCACCACATATGTTCATATGTACCTCTTACTCTTTTGCATCTCCAACACATATCACTCAAACTATTATACATTTGATGCAACCCGACTGGGGTCCTATACCACCTCCATATCAATTTGTAGTTATGTTCTTTTACTCTTACCGACATAGTTCTCATTATCTTTCTCTTCCACATTTTCTGCCAATTTTTCCCTGTAATTGTTATGTTGAGTTCTTCCTCCCAACTGTGTCTTAGCATTTCTTGCATTTTTTCACCCTTATTCAAAATTTTATAGATTTTACTTACTATCCCTTTGATTCCAATTTCCCCATTTCTAACTTTGGTCAATAATTTTTCGAACTCAGTACCCTCCCTGTCTAAACCTTCTTCTCGTGAAAATATCTTATTCCAATTATTTATCTGGAGGATCTTGAACCAATTAAGTTCTAATTGCAGATATAGCTCATTCCTTTTTCTCTGATCTCTACAAGTCTTGACCCAGTCTTTCAGTAGTGTGACCTCATTTTTCACCAATATATCCCTAATCTTCCTATCAATTTTTATTGGAAAATTGTTAAAATCCTCTAACTCCAAAACCGGTGAAATACCCAACACGAGTTCTTTTCTTACTTTATTCTAAGTCTCTATAGTTGAAGTTAACATCATACCCTGAATTTTTTTCCTCTTCTTTTCTTTCTCTTCCCATAAAAACTGTGCCTTTCCAATCTTTGAGAATTCTTTCCCTTCAATTTTTTCACACACTGTTTCTTCTTTAATTAATATCTTAATAACATTTCTTATTTGAAAGGCCCTATAATACCTACTAATATTAGGAATACCTAATCCTCCTTCTTTTTGTGATGAATACCACAACAATTTGGCAATTCTAGCTCCCCGATTTCCGTTGCAAAATCTATTTATTATATTTTGATATTCTTTTAATTCCTTATCTGTATGTTTTAACGGTAAAACATCAAATAAAAAGTTCAATTTAGGCAGAAGCATCATCTTACATATAGCTACCCTACCAAACCAAGACAACTTTAGCTTGTTATATTGTAAAATTTTCTTTTCTATCTCCTTATTTTGTTTACCGTAATTCAATCCTTTAAGTTCCCCAGTTTTACTTGTTAGTGTTACCCCTAGGTATCTCATCTTTTGTGCAGTCTGTACATTATATTCCTTTTTTATTAATTCTCCGTCCTCTTTGTTCCCATTAACTAACATCATTTCTGTTTTATCCCAATTTACAGTTAATCCTGTTACCTCCTCAAAAGTTTTTAAGTGTATATATATCTTAGAAATAGTTTTTATAGGGTGTTTTACCATTATTAACGTATCATCCGCGTACAAGCTTACTTTATTTCCCTCAATCCCAATTATTTCCTCATCTTGACGAATTGTATTTGCTAAGAATTCCATAGCCAATATAAACAATGAAGGTGACAGTGGGCAGCCCTGCCTAGTGCCTGCTTCTAACCTTACATCACTAGTATAACTCTCATTAATTTTTACCCATGCCGTTCCTTGTCTATATAAATTTTTAATAATTCTTTGGAATTTATCTCCAAATCCATATAATCTAATCATCTCTGTGGCCCATTATAAAGAATCAAAAGCTTTAAAAATATCCAATGCTAAAAAACCCACCTTTTCTTTCCCCTTTTCAGATAGATCGAATAAATTAACTACCCTTCTTATTAAATCTGACATGTGTCTGTTTTTAACAAATCCTGCTTGATCCTCTTTTATGTAGTTGGCTATGAAACTATTTAGCCTATTTGCCAGAATTGTTGTAAAAAATTTTGCATCCTGGTTGATTAGGGATATTGGTCTGTAAGATTCTATTTTTTCTAAGTTCTTACCAGGCTTAGGGATCAAAGCAATTATGGATCTGTTCCAGGAATCTGGAGTTGCTTCTCCTTCTAATATCCCGTTGAACAATCTATATAATTTAGGAACAATCCAGGTCTTAAAGTCCTTATAAAATTCCGCCGGTAAGCCATCCTCCCCCGGTGCCTTTTCTTTTTTTAACTTTCTAATCATCCCCTCAATTTCTTTTATTGTTATTTCCTCCTCCATTTTATCCCTATGTTCTTCCATTAGCGTTCTAATTTGTTGCTTCTCAAAATATTCCTGCATTTTTCCAGATTTACCTTTTTCTTTGAATACAAATTTTTATAAAAACTTTCTATTATCTCCACTTTTTCCTTCCTTTTATTACATCTTTTACCATTTTTATCTATCAGCACTCCTATTTGACTCTTATTTTTCTTATCTTTTGCCGCTTTAGCCAATAATTTAGAGTTTTTGTTACCATATTCAAAATATTCCCTCTTTAAAAAAATCAAATCCTTTTTAACTTTTTCTATATCTTTACCATCCAATTCTTTTTTAATTTTTTGTATATCTTGAAAATTTTTCTGGTCTTTATTCTTGGCATATTCCGAATGAAGATATTTCAACTGCTTTTCCAATTCCTGATACCTGTTATTGATCTGTCGCTTTCTTATACAATTTAATTTTATAGACTCACCCCTAAAAATCGCCTTCATTGTATCCCATACACCACCATAGCTGACCTCATTATTATCATTCCATTTCCAGTTTTCCTCCCATTTCTCCATTATTTGCTTTTTCATTGAGTCCTCTTTAAATATCTTTACATTATATCTCCAGATATACCCTGTTGTTTCTGTTCCTCCCAAATTTATTTCCACTGTTATCTTAGCATGATCAGATTCCTTGAACGTACCGATTCTAATATCCTCTATGTTTTGAACTAATTCCTCTGTAACAAATACATAATCAATTCTTGAATACATCTTATGCACTTGAGAATGGTACGTATATTCCCTCTCTTGGGCTTTAAGTTCTCTCCACACATCTTTTATCCCCATCGATTTTTTCCAATCATCTAAGATATATTTTTTGCCTTTATTTTTATTACTTGAACTATCAATATCCGCACTTAACAAATTAAAATCCCCACCAATAACCATGTTCTTTAACCCTTCCTTGTTTAAATTTTTTTTCATTTTTTCCAAAAATTCTTCCTGCTTATCATTATTTACTTGTTAGTACATCTCAATGTATTTCCAGGGATAATTCCAGACAGATAATAGATTTTTTCCCTGTGGGAGTAGGCTTCAAGAAACCAGTAATAATCCAGCATGAATTATTAAGAACTACATCCACTTGTTTGGCATGTACTAATTTATACTATACAGGACTATAATATTTTGCTATGGAGTAGCACAGGGACAAAGCTGTTGTCCTTATTGTTTCCTGGTGTACACCCCAGTCTGAACCAGCCAGTTTCCTTAATATGTTATTTCTGATGGCAATTTTCTGTTTGGTGTTTAGAGAATGTTTTTTTGTAAATCAAGGTTCAGTCCAGAATCACAGTCAAATTATTTGGGATTAAGGTAGTGTTCAAAAATCTGGCTTCCCAGCTAACTTGGAGCTTTCACTCTGTTTCCCTCTTCTTTTTTTTAAGTGGCAATCACAGATCTATTTTTGAAAGGGTTTGGTTTTCATAATACTGTACAGGAATAAGGAAAGATCTTCTAGTGCAGAGGCTACGGGGTGCTCAATTCATTCAGTGATTTTCCCTTGGACTGCTATGGCAAGGTCATCAGTATAAATGAAATGTATGTCATACGTCAGTTGATCATTGTAACGATCACCAGACCATTTTTCTAAGAAACTGTTGAGTCTGGGATCGTATCAGCCAGGACGTTTTTACCTGCGAAGTCTGGCCTGGATTTTTCTAAACACAAGACAAGCCCTGGGATATTCAATACCTCAATCCCAGCTCTGCCTTAACAAATTACAGCTTCCCGTCTCCCTAGGGTTAACTAATAAACAGTGCTTTTGCCTAGTCTTGGTAGCATGTAACTAAAAACAAACTCCCTTTACTTGTGTGAGGAAACACAAGCGCTTGATATTTTTAAAAGGTTTATTTTTAACAAAACAGAGGTATTTACAAAAAGCAACAGTTAGAAGATTTCAAAAATGAGGAAACATGAAAGGCAACTTTATCATACACTCAGAAACACTGCAGGCAAGACAGATCATCAATTTACCCACACATTTGCAAAATAATAAACCTGTGAGGAGGAGGAGCTGCCCGGCGGGCCCAGCCATACAACCGCCGCCTCTCTGCTACTGGACGGCCTTGGCCGGACCGGCCTGGAGGAAGGAGCGGCAAGGAGCAGCAGCTGCGCAGCAGGCCTGGTCATCAAACTGCCGCCACCTGACGTTTCATGTGACTGTGGTTAGGATGTATACTTTTTTCTTTATTTTTGAAATGTTTTTGTCATTTGATGCTTTGTAGTTGTGATTGTAATTATTTTGCTCTTTGTTAGCCGCCCAGAGTCGCTTTGAAACTGGGGCAGCATACAAGTCAAATAATAAATAAATAAAAATCTTTCTATTCTAGGGGAGCCTTCTTACCCATACTCAGCTGGATGATTCCAGGATGGCAGCCATTTAAAAAAAAAAAACAACTCCATTTTCTTCTCTCTTTCTTCTACTTAGAGTTTTCCAGAAATCAATAATTCTCAACCAATCCTTGTCCAATATGCAATGAATGGCCTCTTCTCTAACATTCTGTTTCTGCCCACTGTGGCAGTCTTCACTGTCTTTGCTTGCACTTTTACCAAGGCAATCCCCCCTCCCCCATTTCATTCTTACCCTATTCTCTGCACATGCTCTCATACATCCATTTACCCTAAATACATTCATTCCTTACAATCATTTATGTAAATATTAAAAAGTAATGGTTGCAGGACACTTATGGCAAGACCATTCCTTTGATTTCTTTAGTGACTGTCCCTCCCTTAAAAGTCAACAAAAACACCTTTGGTTTTCAAGCAGAACAGTGGTCTTTTCTCTTATTCCTTCATCTTTATTAAGGGGATAGAGCTTTTGGGGCAACAATTCATATACTGCTGTAAGGTCAACAAATGTGCTCCTGTTATTTTATGCATTGCAAAATCATCTTCTACATGCTGGATTAGATTTAAGATTTGAGCCATACCGTATTAGATTTAAGATTTAAGCCATACCGTTCTTGCCAGGTGGCCTGTGGAGTTAGAAGAGGTTCAATTTTAGGGGTGAAACAGCTTAATACCATTTAGTCAAACACTTTGTATAAGTGGCAGAATGGGAAGATAGGTCTGTATGTTTTGAAGTTTCATAATTCTTTGCCTCATTTCAATATGGCAATTACTTTTGCTTTTCAAAATATTTTGCATTTGTTTGCTCGTTCAGCAGTTATTTTAAAGGTTGAAGGAGTCATTCCTATGTGTTTTCCTCCAAATGTTTAATTTGCTTGACCTGGATAGCATTGCTGCTTTGCCATTCCTACAATCTTCTTATGCCTTTCTCTAGTTCTGTCAGTATGAAGAGAATAGAAAGTTCATTGGATTTGCCCTGAATATCCGTTTGATGTGTTATTTTTATTATGTGTTGTTTGATCTTCCCTACCAGGAGCACTCGATGTGCCATTTGATTTGGGGTTATATTAATGTATAATGTCCTTTGGTTTTGATTGTTTTTCAATCTTTTTAGTAGTGTCCAAATTATATGCATGCACTATATGAATCTTTAAAAACATATTTCTTTCTGTGTGCGCGTGCACATAGCTTGAAATACATTTTTGAACAGGAAATGTTTTCTGGTAGAATATATCTTGTGTACACTTTTCCCTAATGTACATATTTTATGCAGATTTCACTTGTTACAACTCATTTTTGTGAATTTTGGAAAGGGAGACTAGTAGCTATGAAATCATGTTGCTTAGTATAGGGATGGTGTGATTGCAGATGGATCCACTGTGAAATTATAACCAAGAAATCAGGTTTCCTTGGATTTCTTCACTTCAGCCAATGACATAGGAGTCAGCAGAAATGGAGGCAATCAATCTTGTTTGCAGTTTGTTAGCCATTTGAATCCTCTCCTCCCCACACCTGGTGCCCGGATTTCCTTGTTTCCCATCTTCTTTCTTTCCTTCCTTCCTTCCTTCCTTCCTTCCTTTCTTTCTTTCTTTTTGGACAGCTAGTTGACTTAAAAGAGAGAAAGTGAAGAATCAGCAGAGAGTCAGGAAGACATTTTCACTCAGCCTTGTTTCCACCTTGTCAAAGTAACTCTGCCCTGTCTGTTCAGATTTTATGGAGGCACACTTAGAGTAAGGTAAAGGCTACCCTTGCTTGAAAGCAAGTTATATCTGACTCTAGGGTTCAGTGCTCATCTCTGTTTATAGCCAAAGAGCCAGTGCTGTCTGTGTTTGCAGACATTTCTATGGACATGTGGCAGGCATGCCTATACACCGGAGTGCATGGAATGCTGTTTACCTTCCCACTGAAGTGGTACTTATTCTTGCTTTTGGACTGCTAAGTTAGCAGGAACTGGGACAGAGATGGGAGCTCACTCCGTCATGGAATACTCTGGTCTCAAACTGCTGATCTGCCCACCTTCTAGTCAGCGTCTTAACCACTTGAGCCACCGCAGTCCCTACACTTAGAGTAGAGCTACCTTAAAACTTTATCCTATACTGTATCTGCTGATCTCTTGCTCTTGTTTTTTTCTTTGGTCAACTAGCTGACCTGGTACTAAATTGGCAAGCCTTGAAAATAAAGAAAGAAATGGAATACAAAGGGAAGGTGGAAACAGAACTAGGCATAAGATAAGGGGAGGAAAGGATTCAAACAGCAGCCAATTTTCCCACCGCCTTGCCTCCCTCAACTGCTGTTGTAGCTGCCTGTAATCTGATTGATTCCAAAAGAAGGGGAGGTCTCAGTAGGGGCACATATTGAAAAGGGAGTTTCAGGTTGATTCACATTGATTTTTATATCATGTATTCAATAGAAAATAATGCAAATCTGACCGTTCCAGTCCTGGAGCGTTTCTGGCATTATTTGTCAATGTAATTACTCCCTAAGTCATTTTTCAGCAGGCCCATTGAATCAGTGGAAATTTGGTTAGTCAAACCCTCTTTAAGTTCCATTGGTTCAAATGTGCTTACTCTCATCGCTACTGATTTTTGCTTGATAAATTGCAGTAGACAATAGATCCATTGAGTCAGTGGAATTTATGAAGGTGTCTTGAATCATGTGGCATCACCTGTCATTTCAATACCCTCCCCCACAGAGCAGGGTGCAGACTTAGTTCTAGAATATAAGTCGCTTCTAGAATCTTTCCTTTTAAGGTGAAACTGGAATGCAAAAACAGGTAAATAAACATTCAGCTCACAAGTTGTGTATAGTTCACCCTTGGTGTTGACCATTCTGTGTTATGAGATTATAATTTTTTGTAAAGTTATTTCCAATTATGTATTTCAGAATATTTTCATAAGTTCTAATTCTTCTGTTGTTGTTGTTTTTAAGAGGTAATGATTACAGATCAGCATGGAAATCATATTCATAACCTGACATCATCTTGTGTCACATCTTTGGGGATTTCTGGAAACGGTCTGGAAAAGTCAGATTTACAGACTATTTGGCAGGTATTCTCCTAATCTCAATGCAATATATTTCTACCCATAAGGCAATTCATCTTGCTTTGAATCATGTCGAAGATTTGTGCCTCTGTCTCTTAGGAGTTTTAGAAATATTTAGAGGTGGCAGAAATGTCTTTGGTAGTTACTTTCAAGCATGAAAGACTATTTTTATATGGTACATAGAGAAAAATATATTCCCTGACAGTTTCACAGAACACTATAATACTGTTCCAACAGCACTGGTGACTGGTGATTCCAGTTTCAGAAGTGCTGTGAATCCATTGTGGGTTTTAGTCTTCACACAAGTTATTCAAAGTGCTGATCCTATTTTGGGGGCAAAGCTTATTAAATTTAAGGGTTTGTATGAAGTGCAGAGTAAAACCTGAAGGAGTTCCAAACCACCCCTAAAATTGATGTCACCTGCCACCACTGGCCAACCTTTTTAAAAATATATAATAGCTTTCCAAAAATGCACATCATTAAATCTTAATTCCACAGATATATTCTGAAATGAAGCTAAGGCAGAGAGTAATATAGGAGTCAGCTGTGTTTTGAATGCCATTATGGTTTTTTGGGGTCAAATTTAAAAACAGTTTTTTGAATTTTTATGTTACGATTATCACCACAATTCTCATCATCATCATCATTATTATTATTGGATACAAATCAACCATTTGGTTCACAGTCGAGGACTGGATTAAAATTAACAGTTCAAACCCTAGCCAAGGACCTAAGAGCTGTTAAAGTAATGTCTGAGTATATGTGCAGTTCCCAGTAGAGTTGTTTTTTGGAGAGTTAGGATGTTCAAATCAGATAAGTCAAAAATTTACAAATATCTATGGAGTCCTTTAAGTACTGCTCCAAGGGCTCCGATCACTATGTGAACAACAGATTTCTTCCACCATAATATTATTATTATTATCATTATTAAGATATTAATTGGCTTCACACATAACTACTTGTTTTTGCCCCCAGCTCTTGCTTCTGCTCAATTCTGCTACCTTCCTCTCCAGCATTGTTGCTAGTTATTCTATCTTATATTGTACTGTTCCACAGGTATAATATTGTAGGTCTTCCTGTTGCCAACCCTTTTCAGTGATGCATGTGTGCACATGTTGAACCCTGTATACATTAAATAGATGTACATGAAACATGTATGTTCTTTGCCTTGTATTAAATGTCAGATAACTTGTTCCTTACATATTTTTTATTTATTTATTTACATTTCTGTACATTTGGGTGGTATCCCACTCTGAGCAGTGAGATCAAACTCATCTTGGACTATCCTATTATATATTTCTTTCTAGGAGGATACACAAACTATTTGTATTAGAGGCATCAGATTCAAGCCATGCCCTCCTGGAACCAAAGAACTATGCTTTGCTTGGCGTGATTTTTCTCATTTCTTGAGGTTAAATTTGATTGCAGGACCTCCAACAAAATTGACCTTTGTGGATTGGCCAGAATTAGAGGACGTAAGTCAGCATCACATAACACTAACTAAAGGATGCTATGAAGACAGTTGTTCTAGTTGTATGTTTTGAGTTGTTAAGGTTTTTTTTTGTTTCTTATTAATATTGAGTACTTAACATGGTCTCCAAATGAAAAAGGATACTGTAACAAAAGGAGCTGTTCCATAAAAATGCACTTGGGATTAGGTTCTTCATTATAAATCAGCTGTTGATAACAAACTTGAATTACATACATTTATTGTAAAAGTAAAGGTAACCCTTGCTCAAAAGCCAATCATATCCAACTCTAGGGTTCAGTGCTCATCTCTGCTTCAAAGCCAAAGAGCCACCGCTGTCTGCTTCTGCAGACGTTTCTGTAGTCATGTGGCAAGTGCAGAACACTGTTTACCTTCCCACCGAAGTTGTCCCTATTTATCTATTGCAATTTCTTACTTTCAAACTGCTAGGTTGGCAGGAGCTGGGAGTAGGGGTAGGCAAATTTGAAGGAGGGGGTGGTATTTTTGTCCTCCCACAAGCCTTGAAGGGGCTACTCACCTTCTCCATTGGTGCCCAAAAGCATGCCTAGAATAAAATCTGCATCCAATGTAAGTCAGGGGACCCTTAGCATTCTACTTTGCATTTCACCTTCTGTAAGGATTATTTTAGGACAAAAAAACCCTTTTCTTAGAGACATGCAGTGACAAGAATATCAATTCCAGTTTTCAGAAAAGGACTTTGAAAGCTTAATACCTAGAGAGGGAGTGAATCCGAATGTACAATGCAAAAAGACTGATGGGCTTTTTAAAATTGAAGAGTGCCAAGTACAGGTATAGCAAAATACTGTAACTGAATTTAAAAGCCCAATTTAATGCATATTTGAAATTTCTGAACAGTAATATGTTTTCTATTTCCAGCCAATTTCAATAATTAATGGCAAAAAACTACATAAACCTCTTGTAGTCCAGCTCTGCGATCAGTGGAATAACCCTTCTTCTGAACCTAATGTCACAATCAACCTTATCAAAGATAATAATGTAAAGGTAATTTGGATTTTGCTGTCACTTCCCATGATATCTCACTTTTTAAAGTATCTTGAATCTTAGCATATGTTCTTCTTCGAGGAGTCTGTGAATCACACGTTTGGGTTTTGCGCTTGCGCAGGACTCCATTTCGGATCTTTGCCAGAGCTTTGAAAAAAGGAGGGAAAATTCGTTAGTACTGGGCCCCGCCCCCTCCCTTTATATTCCTGGCGCCCGCCCTTCCCGCCTCAGTCTTTTTCTTTCCGCTGCGTCTGTAACTCCGTTCGGCGCTCAGAGCTCTTTTCCCTCGCTTTTTAGCGGTTTGAGATTTCGCTCCGTCAGTTTATGGCCCCTGCGGGCCTCTTTAAGCTCTGCTCTCGCTGTTCAGCCAAGATCCCATTCTCTGACGGCCACTCGCTGTGCCTCCGCTGTTTAGGAGAATCGCACCAGGTGCAGAGCTGCGTTCACTGTAGGAAGTTTTCTAAATCTACTCTGAAAAACCGCAAGTCGAGACTTTGCTCTTATTTGTGGGAGAAATCCCTGACAGCTATGGAATCTCAGCCCTCCGAGATCCCTACCTTGTCTCCCGCTAAGGAGATGGGCTCACAGCCTCGCTCCCCTCAGCCCTCTCCGATGCCTTCACACTCTTCTAGAAAAGAAAATAAGAAGAGAAAGCATAAGGATTCTGTGGAGGTGCCCCAGAAAAAGCATAAGAAAAATTCTAAAACCCTGATCACTAAGATAGCTAAGCCCGCTGCGGTTGCCAAGCCGTCATCTGTCATTTCAGCGGCAAGTGACAGCGACGCCATTTTGTCAATCGACCATGAGGATCCCATTGACGACAATGCCTCTGTCGTGCCCGTCCTCTCTCCAGTGCCTCCTTCTAGCCCGGAGCAGGAGCGAGTGAGAAATCATTCTATGTCACCTAGACCTGAGGTTTTCGAGTGCCAGCCGCACGGCAGCCACCACCAGCCGCGTTTCTTCTGCCCTCCCCCCCTCCTCGCTCAGGGGAATGGGCTTGTAATGGGAGCTGCTTGGAATGTAATGGCCACTATTACACGGGGATGCCCTGGTTCTCCCCCAGGCCTCATGGGTACCCGGCGACGGACCCAACCTTCCACAGTCATCCTGGCACTAGCGTCCAGGGACACCGTGCCCCCCAACCCAAGCAGGCAGCCTCCCGGGATCCTCGCCACCGAGTGGTGAAGGGTGCCCACTTGTCGCGCGAGGCGACAAGGGATAGCCGGGCCCATCAATTGGAAGAGACCCAACGCAGTCTCGACGCCGGCTCGCGTCCAAGGACCCCGACCTCGCCTGCATCTTCCGCTGTCAGCGAGCGGAGTCAGCGTTCTGGGAAGGTGAAGTCAGCTAGAGGACCTTCCCCCTCCAACTCAGTGTCACCAGCTCGCTCGGATGCGAGCGTCAACTCATCTATCCCCGATACTCCGGGATCCGAGCCTGTGACACCAAAGGCTTCAAGCCCTCCGGAGGACTCGCGCGCCTATTCGGGACTAGTTTCCAGAATGGCTCAAGCGCTGGAGCTGGAGTTCCAGCAGCCTCCCGCTCCCCGCTCCGATAAGGTGTTCCAGAGGCTGCATAAGGACGCAGTTCGTCCGACGTCGGTGGGCATGCTCCCCTCCCTGATTGATCTGGGCAAGGAGATCTGGGCTAAACCATCCACTGCACAAAACATTTCGCGTGGGATGGAGAGTTTTTACAAGGTCTTTGACCAGGAGTCGGCTTTCCTCCTTAAGAATCCTGTCTCTAACTCTATTGTAGTTGAGACTGCCCAGGGCCGTTCAGGTAGCCGCGAATTCGCTAGCCCAGCATCAAAGGAGGGAAAGAAGCTGGATCAGATGGGAAGACGCCTTTTCACCTCCGCTTCTTTGTCCATTCGCATTGCAAATTATCAAGCAATGATGGGCGCATACCAGGCTCACCTTTGGGACAAGGTCGAAGCTATTCTTGACACCTTGACTGCTGAGAATAAGTCACAGCTAAAGGCACTCTTTGACGAGGGCTCCCTGCTTGCTGCGCAACAGATCCGTTCAGCTAGCCACGCTATGGACGCGGCCTCCAGAGGCTTGGCCACAGCAGTAGTGCTTCGCAGATACTCATGGCTTCGGGCGGCTGGTCTCACTGATGATGCTAGACGCCGCATTGAGGACCTCCCCTTTGATGGGGAAGGACTCTTCAATAGTGGCACCGATGACATCATGGAGAACTTGCATAAGAAAACTAATACTGCTAAGAGACTGGGCTTAAACCAGACCTCCTTTACCAAGCAGCAGACGTATCAGCCACGTCACTATCAGCCATTTCGTGCATTTCCTCCTCAACAGCCTGCTTCTGACAGGTCCCGGCCAAGGTCCTCCTTTCCGTCCCGCCAATTTTCGTCGAAGCACTCCTTTCGTCCCCAATCTAACAACAAGCCTTGGGACAAGAAACAAAAGCGTCACGCCTGACTTCGCTCCGCGTCCCTTTCCTATCAGCAGTCACACTCCGCAGTCCCCTCCTACTCTTCGACCTGTTCTTCATGCCTGGCAGTCTATTACGTCGGACACATGGGTCCTCACCATCATTCGGAAGGGTTATGCCATCGAGTTCGACCACCTTCCGCCGACGGGTCACGTCCGAGTGACTCAACCATCCCCAGCGCTCTCCACCGAGGTGGCAGCGTTGCTGATGAAGGATGCCATAGAGCCAGTGCATCATGCTACCCATCAGACGGGATTCTTTTCCCGTTACTTCACGGTAGAAAAGAAGGACGGGGGACTGCGCCCAATCCTTGACCTCAGACGTCTCAATTCATTCATCACAAAGAAAAAATTCCGCATGGTGACGCTGCAAGCTATCCTCCCTCTCTTACAGCGCGGAGACTGGTTTGCAGTCATAGACTTGAGAGATGCCTATTTCCACATTTCAATAAGGGACGACCATCGCCGTTTCTTACGTTTCACCCTAGGGCACCGGGTGTTCCAATTCAAGGCGCTCCCTTTCGGTCTGGCATCAGCACCCAGGGTGTTTACAAAGTGTCTAGCTCCAGTGGCTGCCTATTTAAGGACCCAGGGTATAGTCGTCTTCCCGTACATCGACGACTGGTTGGTCACAGCTCCGTCGAGGGAACGGGCAGTAGAGGCTGTGGAATTTACCATGCGTCTGATGGCAAGGTTGGGGCTGACCATAAACCACGAAAAATCCGTTTTGACACCGCAGCAGGTGGTGTCTTATATCGGAGCGGTCCTAGACTCTCGCTCCGCGAGGGCGTACCTTCCCCCAACCAGGATTCAGAAAATCAGCAGACTGGTATCACAATTTCGACCTCGCAGAAGGGTCACTGCCCACACGGCCCAGAGGCTTCTGGGCCTTATGGCATCGACTCTGTCGGTAGTCCAGCACGCGCGCCTGCGAATGAGACCTCTACAGAGCTGGCTACTGAAGCGATTCTCCCCACTCAGGGACCGCCAGTCCAAACTTTTTCTAGTCCCCCCTTACCTGTCTGCCCAACTCCGCTGGTGGACACGCAGCCTGAACCTATCCCAGGGACTACCCTTCCAACCACCCCATCCCTCCATGCAGGTCATCTCCGATGCCAGCCTCAGGGGCTGGGGGGCTCATTGCGGCGGCCGTCAGGTGCACGATGTATGGCTTCCAATGGAGAGGAAGCATCATATCAACCAACTCGAGCTACTCGCTATATGGAAAGCCCTGAGGGCGTTTGCCCCGGCGTTGCGTGGCAAGGTAGTCCAAGTCACCACGGACAACACCACCGCGGCTGCCTACGTCAACAAGCAGGGTGGAACCAGGTCCAACAGGCTCCTCGACATCGCCCTAGCATTCTGGGACTGGTGCATTCTACACAAGATCTTCCCAGTGGCTGTTCACATTCGAGGACAGAACAACAACCTAGCCGACGACCTGAGTCGTCGAAATCGCTCGATGCACGAGTGGGAACTGCATCACGGCCAGTTTCGCCGTCTATGCTGCAAGTGGGGGACCCCAGCAGTCGATGTTTTCGCCACAGAATTGAACAGGAAATGCACCCTCTATTGCTCCAGAGCTGGCGAGGGACGACGTTCCCTGGGAGACGCTTTCATGCTCCACTGGAGGGGGAAACTATTGTACCTGTTCCCCCCCTTCCCTCTGATCACCAGGGCGCTGGTCAAGATACAGCAGGACAGGTCGGACGCCATCCTGATAGCCCCGTGGTGGCCGAGACAGCCTTGGTTTCCGATCCTCAGACGTCTTGCTTCAGAATACATCAGGTTGCCGAATCGCGACAATCTGATTTCCCAGGACGGAGGGCGGGTACTCCATGCCGACCTTCCCACGCTCCACCTGATGGCGTGGAGAATAACCCTGTAATCTCCCGCATTCTCAGCGCGAGCAGGAAACCCTCAACCACTCGTCTCTACTCTTACAAGTATAAATCGTTCCTCCAGTTTATTTCGAAGGGAGGTCAACCTGTTACTGAGTTCTCCGTTGCAACAGTTCTTTCTTACCTGTTACACCTGGCCGAACAGGGCCAAGCCCATTCGTCGATCAAAGTTGCGCTCGCCGCGATAGTCGCCCACCAACCTTTGCGTTCACCGCACGCTTCTCTCTTCAAAGACCCCGTGGTCAAGAAGTTCCTCAAGGGTTTGCGGAATACCTTCACCCGCTCCCTACGACCAGTGCCGCAGTGGTCGCTCCCACTGGTTCTTCGACGTCTAAGGTATCCTCCGTTCGAACCTATGGCGTCAGTGGACGTCAGGATGGTCACTATGAAAACAGTGTTCCTTCTCGCAGTCACTTCTGCCCGCAGGGCTTCAGAAATCGCTGCTTTGAGGGCGGACCAGCCGTTCCTTCAGTTCTTTCCGGACAAGGTCATGCTCTACCCGGACATGTCATTCCTGCCTAAGGTTGTGTCCCAATTCCACGTGTCCCAACCTCTGTCCTTACCGGTTTTCTATCCGAATCCGTCCTCTGCGATGGACAAGTCTCTTCACACGCTGGATGTGAGAAGAGCGCTCCTCTTCTACCTTGACAGGACTAAGTCTTTCAGGTCATCCACTAGACTTTTCATTGCCTATGGAGGTCAGAAAAAGGGCTCCGCCATCACCTCCCAAAGACTCTCCAAATGGATCGCTGCCACGATCCAACTCGCCTATCAGCTGTCCTCTACCCCTCTTCCAGGACGGGTTAGAGCCCACTCGACCAGAGCAGTCGCCGCCTCCACGGCCTTTCTGCTAGGTGTGCCACTCGAGGACATTTGCCGATCCGCCACATGGTCCCAGCCTCTCACGTTCGTCCATCACTACCGTTTGGACACGAGGGCGGCAGCTGATACCAGCTTCGGGAAGGCGGTCCTGTCTTCGGCACTGTGAATTCTCCCGTTTGGATGCCAGATCCGGACCCTCCATCCGGTAAGCAGCTTGGGAGTCACCCAAACGTGTGATTCACAGACTCCTCGAAGAAGAAGAGAAGGTTACTTACCTGTAACTCTAGTTCTTCGAGTGAATGTCTGTGAATTCACACGTCCCCGCCCTACCTCCCCTCTGTCCGGCCTGGCATGGTGCCTGGGGGTGTGGTACCTGTCGCCAGCTGACAATGGACTGAGGCGGGAAGGGCGGGCGCCAGGAATATAAAGGGAGGGGGCGGGGCCCAGTACTAATGAATTTTCCCTCCTTTTTTCAAAGCTCTGGCAAAGATCCGAAATGGAGTCCTGCGCAAGCGCAAAACCCAAACGTGTGAATTCACAGACATTCACTCGAAGAACTAGAGTTACAGGTAAGTAACCTTCTCTTATACTAGGTGCCTAAAGTATGTAATTATTTAGGGTTTATTTATATTGGGCCATCAATGTGCCTGTTGCTATGCATTGGTGCACAGAGAAAGATCCCTGCTCCAAGGAGTTTATGGCATAAAAGTGTCAGAAGGAAAGAAAGCAGAGGGAGACCAGTAAAAACAAAGTAAGAATTTGTATGTGAATACATCTCTTAGTTATAATAGGCATGCAAACTAAGTCATGGGAAATAAGAGTTGTTTTACAAACATGATGAAAAGATAGGGCTAAAGAAGGGGTTTAAAGGAATATAAGGTGTGGAAACTTGCATTTGTTTTGAGATACAGTTTCAAGAATGCAGGGCAACAAGTGATAGTGAATGATGGCTTATGAGGAACAGAATGTCTTTGAATAGCTGAGGATGGTGAAGTTGGAGGAGAAGGAAAAGATAAGAGCAAGTACATGCATACAACTGCAGAATGCCACTTCTCTTATTCTTTCAAATCTATACTCAAGATTCATCATTCTATCAGTGCTATAGCTCATCCTTCTGTATAGGGCAGAAAGGAGTAACAAGTGCGACTTTTGATTGAATATCTTAAAGGCAATAGAGAGCTTTGGAGGTAAGAATACGGAGAATATTTGAAACTGGAAGGATTTGAAAAATACATCTCAATTTTTATAATCTAGAATGTTAGCATGTATGGTTGTTTTTGTTGTTTAGTAGCACAGTCAAGTCTGACCCTTTACAGCCCTATGGACCACAGCAGGCCAGGCTTCTCTGTCATCCACCAGAGTCCACCCAATTCCATGTATACCATGGCAAGGCAACGATTTTGTATGATAGTTCAAGATATTTAAAATTGCTTGATAAAGAATAACATAAAGATTATAAATGTACAATATGATAAGAAATAAAATGCTACTTTTTGTATATTATAAGCTACATAATGGGTTTTCTGTTCATCAGATATTGTTGTGAGGTGAAGAAATGCAAGCTAGCTAGTAGGTTGAAGAGGCAGCCCATAGTAAATTACCATTTGTCCCTCCATTTGTTTATATTCTTATGATTAGAAGAACTGTTCAGCTGGAGCAAACCATCATCCAGGATTTAGGAGAAAAAGGAAAAATAGAGGATTATTGATTATATATCCATTATCCAGGGAAGGATTTTAAGGATATATAATTAGTTAATGTAGAAAGTTGCATTCTTGCAAATATAAGCATGAAAATTGCACAAGTAAAACATCTAATGTGAAAAATACTTGGAAGCTTCAAATGAAAAAAAAATCATTTTCTTGACAGGTTATAACTTCAAATCCTGTGCATAAAACGGATGAAAATGGTAGAGCAAATTTTGGAAATGTTAGTATTCATGCTCCTAGGTAAGTGATCAAAACTCTTCAAGTACTTATCTCAGAATCTGTAGTACTGCTGGGGAATCTATGTACAGTAAAACACCGGATAATGATTGGATTGGATAACACTAAAATCGCATAACGTTGAAGAATTTGAGGCAAACATTTGGATCGGATAACATTATGTTAACCATTATGTTAACGTTATCCGATCCATCAGATAACCTTGGCCTCAAATTCCCTGAGGTGTGGCTGTGACTCACCAGTTTCTCTTGGGAGAAAGGGAGGGGCTGCCTGCTCTCAAGCTTGCCACATTTGAATAACAAAAGCTTGCAAACCCAGTCTGACTAATTTAGCAAAGCAAAGGCTTAGGACCCTTTCCCCAGTGTAACCCAGAACACTTTGCAGAAAAATAATTGCAAAGAGACAATTTTACCTTTATGAAGTTTCCCCTTTAAATTCTAAACAACCTGAACCCAAGATTGTAGCTCCGCAAGCCTCATGCATTGTCAATGGAAAACAAGCAGAGACTGAAATCTTTCACCTACAAAGCAGTTAAGCTTTTCACACCCTGCAAAGCCCTGAGGGAACTTCCTTTATTACAGCAATGGTTGGTGGGCTGATTCTAAAGGAAAACATTTTCCTAGCTCCTGTTCAGATCTTTTAAACAGCACTTTATAAAATTTTCAAAAATTTAAAAATGCTGTATGGCTTTGTTCCCCTAAAGTCATGGTGGTCTGGCATGTTTTTGTAATGTATTTACCCTTTAGACAATTATTTCTTAAAGTTCTTTAAGTTTCCAGCATGTTTCCTTGAAGCCTCTGTTGCTTATCTCTATGGAGTTAACGTTATCTGATCCATCTGAATAGGATTTTAACTTGTGGAACCAAGTCTTAACGTTATCCGAGGTGTTACTGTATATATTTTTACTTTCCAAATTGTTATTTCCCCATTCTTCTATACATTGAAGTAATAACGTGAGTTGATAGATGGAATGTCAGTTTTGCTCTATATCAAAAGAGAGGCATCTCCTCCATGTTAGAATCTTGGAGGGAAATAGAGGCTGACCAACTGTCACATTTTGTCAGTTAGTGACAGAAGTGAGCATAAGAGAAAGAAGACCGAGATTCAGTGTAAGCCAGTTCTTATCACACGTATATTTAAATATATTGCCCTTTAAATTACACCTGATTTGACATACATATAGCTTGAGACTGTAGCAAGTTTGTTTCTTTCTGTCTTAACTATATGATCTGCACATTGACTCTTACCTATGTTTTTAACTGTGAATAAATAATCCTAATGTTAATTATACAGTATACAGGAAAGCTTGTGGCATGATTTTATAAGGATCTGCCTGGAGTGTGCAGAAAGAACCTCCTTGAAGGTTGTGGTATTTTTTAACCCCAATCGGGTGTACCTTGGTAATGGCAACTTTGTGTTGTTAGTTAATCTTTCTCACACTGGGTCAGGTGAAAAGAACTGCAGAATGAACTCACCAAAAGGTGCCTTCATTTTTGTACAATAGTTTCATGTGAGGAGGAGGATCAACATCATCTGCCACCTTGCAGTCTTTACTAATAGCATGTTTTCCTTAGTCATTTCGTCATCCTAATACCTGTATTGATTTCATCTAACTCTGAAATGTGGGGAAATTCTTAAATGGTTTTAAAATTGTTTAAATAGCAATCTTTCAGAAAAAATAGATTGAGGTTTAACTGCTGTTATGTTTTGCAGGGGAGAATATACATTGCAATTTAATGCCTCATACAACAAGAACACATTAAAGAGTTTAATAATGAAAATAAATGTTTTGCCTGATCCTAATAAGCCTGTACGTTTGAATGTCAAGCATGATTGGAATCCTACCTTTACAGCAGGAAGCATTTTTCCTGGTGAGTAGTGATTTAGCAATTGGTTCCAGCCACTTCTAAAGGCTTTGCCATTTTTCTTTCTCTACCTCATTATTCTGCAAATCCCAGTTATTGTTGGAATTCAGCTCCCAGCAGTTCCTGCCTATTTACCCTGATGCCAGAAATTCTGGAAGTTGCTGTCCAAGATATCTGGGATTCGAGTTTCAGGAACAACTGGTGCAAATGTAACTGAAAAAAAAAAAAACTGGTAGTGTTAGTTTTCTTCTCCTCTATTTGTTGTATTTCCAGAAAATTCTGTGGATTCCTATTTTAGGGTAAAATATATAAATATTTTGCAAAGATAATAGATAACACTGTAGATGCAAATTATAAACAACTACAGTAAAACCCTGGGTTATGATAGAAGTCCGTTCCAACAGCCTCTTTTGTAACCTGAAAAAATTGTAACCCAAAACATTGAAAAATAAAAAAAGTTCCTGAATTGATCATTGTAAACCGAAACAAATACATCAAAAATTTGTAAACCTGGGGAGCATTTACTGTTTTAAATTTTTTATGAATTGATGAATTTTTAAAGTTTAAACTATTGTATGTCATGGACTACCCATTATGCTAATGGGCTCTGTAAGCCGCCCAGAGTCGGGTTTTCCTGAGTGGGGCGGGGTATTAAATGCAAATAAATAAATAAATAAATAAAATTTCCATAGGATGTGGCATTGTAAACCACAGCAAACGTAAACCGAGGCAGTTGTAACCCGGGGTTTTACCATTTATCTGAAACTAGAACATGGGTAATTCCAAAGCTGAGCAGTTTATACAGTAGTTCTATACTGGATATGAACAATCATACCTAAATCAATTCCCTTTTTCTTCTGCCAGCAAAGCAACTTTGTAAAGCACACCATTGAGCAGTTTCTTCTTTTACCAGATTTGATCTTTTCATTGTGCTTTGCTGCTCAACCATCCATGCTGCGTACATCAGTTTTGGTCTAGAGCATCTCTGTAACAGAATATGCTGCTCCAGTATGGAGTGCATCTGCGCAGATGAAACAAATTGACATTGCTGTTAATGAAACAATATTCATAGTTATAGGATGCGTCAAACCTACACCAGTTGAGAAAATATATCCTCTTGTTGGTATCGCTCCACCTAAGATAAAGAGAGAAGTAGCAGCAGATGCAAAGAATGATCCTCAACAACCCCTGAATGGATATGAAGCTCAAGTCTGCTGTCTCAAATCCAGGAAGAGCTTTTTGGCAAGAACAAACAGTCTTGACGGTACACAAAAGCAAAAGCAAATTAGAATAATTAGGAGGTGGAGGAAGGAGCTCACTGGACAAGGAATAACATTAAAGGAGGATATGGCTGAGTAACTCAACCTCCCCTACGTTGCTTGGAAGACCCTAAATAGGCTGAGAGTCAAGAGTGCCCAAATGTAAGACCAACATGCTCAAGTGAGGACTGCTGGCAGACAACAACATGCTGTGTGAATGTGGAGAGATACAGGATCTGGCTCATTTGGTGGTCTGCCGATTACTTTCGGGAACATGTACCAGTGAGGATTTATGTTTGGCCAATGACAAAGCCGAAAAGGTGGCTTCATTTTGGCAGTTTAAAGTTTGACCTGGATACAAAGGAAGAATGTACCTTGCCCATGTCTGTGTCTGCATGGACTCAATGTCTTTCCATAAATAGTGGAAGAAACACCAGTCACCTGTTTCTACCTTTTAACCCTTGGCTATCTTGCCAGTCAGGATAATATAAACAACAAATTGTTCAACACAAATATTGCGCACAGGGTTTCTCTAAGAAGATGGCTCTGTCTCCAGGCATCATTTTTCATTGACAACCTCTTCTGATTCCCATTTTTCCTTCAACTGCTGCACCTTCACTACAATGTGTGGTGTATCAACACCAATGATGCCTAGGTCCTTACAATCATCAGGAAAGGTTAGCCATTCAAATTTAAAGACCCATGAAACACCCCCACACATACACCTCTGTTTGTTGTTTTTTTAGGAAGAGAATACAATAGAAAAAAATCTTCATCACTGTCGCCATACCTGATTTTACTGTTGTTTTACTATCTCCAAGCAAGATGGAGTTTCTGCCCTGTCTTAGATCTCTCTGAAGTCAATTACTATATCTAATCAAAAAGTTCTGTATGGTCACCCTGATCACCAACTACCATTTTTTCAGAAGGGAATGTAATTTGTGTCAACAAACGTATGGAACTGTGGTGGCTTAGTGGTTAAGATGCTGAACTTGATGACTGGAAGGTCGACAGGTCAGCAGTTCAAGACCTGAGTGCTGCATGACTGAGTGAGCTCCTGCCTCTGCCCCAGTTTCTGCCAACCTAGCAGTTCAGAAGCAAGAAATTCCAAGTAAATAAATAGATACTGCTTTGGTGGGAAGGTAACAGCATTCCGGTACCTAGTTATGCCTGCCACAGGGCCATGGAAACATCTGCAGATGCAAACAGCACTGGCACTTCAACTGTAAATGGAGATTAACACCGCACCCTAGAATCGGATATGACTGGCTTTTGAGCAAGTTCAACCTTGACCTTTTTTAAACTCAAAGATGTATACTTCTACATCTCAGTTAAACAGTTCCCATAGATGGTACCTACAATTCACTCTAGGTCACATATTTCAAATGAAAGTGCTCTCCTTTGGTCTATTGACTGTCCCATTCGTTTGCTCAAATGCATCGTCATTTGTCATTTTTATTGTTTGTTTTACTGGGTTTTTTTATCATTTTATTGAAAATTTTCACATATTCACCACCCTGGGATCCATTGAATGGTAGTTTATATATTTTCTAAAAAAACAAAAACAAAATGAGAGATAATTGAGAAAATATTTGTAAATGCCTCGTAGGTTTATGCTTGAACGCCTGTATTATTTATATTTTCCTTCTATATTTTGGTGAAAATCTTTTTTTTCTCCCACAGATTTCATGGTTAGTGTTGTTTCTGAAGATGGCAACATTATTTCACACATCAATCAAGGAAGAATTTGTATGAAAATCTGGGAAGGACATAGTAGTGTAGCTCAAAATGTAAGTAATAGGGAACATCAGTATTTGAGAAAGTGAAACAGATGGTTTACCTGTGACTTCCACATAGGTGCCTATTTTAGTTACTTTTTCGGGGCAGCTATTAAAGCTTATGTAGGTTTAGATTGTTTGGCTGGACATCTGCTATAGTAATGGAGGAGACCGTACAGCCATTGACTCAACTCTGACTGTTGGGCAGCAGTAAATAACCTGACTCCTTAAAGGGGCCAACAGCTACAAGCAGATGAGCCTCTTTAGTGATGACCCCCTCAGTGGAGGAAATGCCACTGGAAACCATTGTATTGGGACCAACAGCATAATGAGCGAAGGAAGAACTCTGATTCCCAGCAGTCATGGAGGCGGAAGAGGCCATGCCAGATGGACTGGCTGTGAAGGTACACCTTGATAATATCAAGGTTGTGGCAGTCCATTGCAGCCCCGGTGTTAAATCCTGCATTTATCATTTCATATGTGCCATCCCCCAGCCTGGATATCGTGTGCGTGCCCGGCCAGCGTCAGTTGGGGCTTCTGAGGGAAGCTGCTTCAGAAGCCCCAATCACCTTTGCAGGAATTCACTGCAGCTATGCCTCGGAAACACAGTGAAAGGGTGGTGGCTGGCCATGCAGCCAAAAAAATAGCCACCCTGGAAAAAAGTTTTCGCTAACCAAAAAAATTGTTGTATGGGACACATGTTCCTCCTGGTTTCCTTTCGTTGTATGGGTTTTCCATTGTAAGAGCCCTTCGTTATACGGTATTTACTGTATAAGCAACTTCATGCTGAAGCCATTATAATTATACAACTCTCTCATAATTTAATACAGAGGAAAGGAACTTCTTCAGAGCAAGAGAAAAAATATATTTCCAAAAAATTCCTAGGGGGCTACATTCCTATACTAGGCAATGCTAACAGCAAAAGGGTAGAACCAAATATATGAGAATATTTTAGCTTTTTCTTACTGCTAGTAACGTGTAGTAAGGAATCATTTCAATCTTTAGAAATTGGGAAAACTTTGTCTTTTGTGCTGACTTGCAACCCATGTTTCAAAGTGCAGATTTTAAACTTCAAAGCTCTGAATGGCATGAGATCAGATTAGCTGAATGACTATTTATTCACATTGCTGCCTGGATCATGAAGTTTTCTGTAGCCCTTGCCCAGGTGTCCGTATAAGATGTGGAACATGTCAGGGGAAAAATATTCCTTAGCGAGATTTGTCTGGCATCCACATTATGGTTCTGCTCCTTGGTTTATGTTACATTTACATTAGTGGTTTTAAGATTTTGCTTTGTCATAATTTTCTTTCATTGTTATTGGAAACAGCCTAAAATGTTGTAAGTAAGTAAATAAATAGGGATCTTTTTTGTTAAGAGAATGTATTGTCTTGACTTTTGGCAAAAGGATAAAAATCATTTTTACTAATATCTTAGTTAAGTAAGTGGTTTTTATCTGCCATTGAGTATTGTTTATTTAACTTGCATGTAAATGTTTCAAAAATAATGGTTTGCCTTAGATTATGGGACTCATTTATGCCTTTCTTTTTTCTTTAAGGTAACAACACTTGGCTGCACCAAAACAAAAGATGATACGGATGATAGTTTCTTCCATTTCAGGTAAACCAGTTACATTTGCGTTTTAATGGTTCTGGTGTAAAACTATTAATATATTATTAATACATTTCATGTTCTTTCTTTTATTTGTTCATATCAGAAACATCTCAGTAACATTCACAAATATATCAGATAATTTTTGCTCAGTAGCTTGCAACATCAAGAGCATTTGGGGCAGCTTGCACCAAATCTCCCATAATATATGTTGAGGGGCAGAAAGTATACTGACATAAGCGTGTCATTTCCTGTTGTTCTCCACACTTGCAAACAACTGTATCGGTGCAAAAGCCCCATTTTCCCCTCTTTCCACAAACTTGACTCCATAGCCTATTAAGAGACGTCCAAGAAACCTAGTTCTCTGTTTGGCCAGGGGCTAGATTTTCCATTCATTTTAAGAGATAGTGATTCTTCTTTTCCACATTGTAGACATGGTATTCTGTACTGCACATTCAAGATGTATACATGTTGTTTTACTTGATTTTAATCTTGGATGGGCAGAATGGCAGCCTGTGAGTTTGATGTAAATGCTTTTAGTCTTTTACTATTAGTTTTAATTTTAATAATTTAATTTAATAATTTGATTTATAGGCCGCCCAATCATGGAGACCCGACTCATGGTGGCTTACAGTCATATATAAATACTAATACAAATAACAATGCAGATACATAATACAATACACAATAATACAGGCAATTATGCAGATACACAATGTAGTCAGTACAGCATAGAAATTATACAATACAGTAAAACCTCGAATAACGTTAAAACCTGGTTCCACAAGTCTTGGTGTTATCCGATTTTTAGTGTTATCCGATGCATGTTAAAATCCTATGGGATCCATAGAGATACATTGTAACCACACAGGCTTTAGCGGTTGTTATCCGATGCATCCCATAGGTTCTTAATGTTATCCGATGCAATTCTTCCCCCCAGATTGCTTAATGTTATGCGATTTTAGTGTTATTCGATACTAATGTTATCTGAGGTATTACTGTATCAATACCACAAGTACAGTCCTCGATAACAGAGAAGGTATCATATTACAATAATTAGTTTAACAATATAATTCAATGACCATTCTACCCAGCCCCAAATTAGTCCAAGGGGTGGCTGCTGCCAAAAAATCCCACCGCCTGTTGCTGTGGTGGCCTTTAGAGCCCCTGGCCAAGTGTGGATTCCCGAATGCAGTGTAGAGCGTCCCAGGGCTGTTAGCCGCGGTGGCCCCTCAGCCTGCTGCAGAGGTCTTTTGGGCAGCAGCGAGCTGCTACCTGTTTCCATATGTTACTGGGCCCAATGCCCACTAGGCAATTAATTTTATCAATAGATATTGGCTTCCAACATCCAGTATTGATTCTGCTGCTTTCATTTAGTGAGATGTCTTACTTGTTTTCTATAGGCCTCACCAGACTAGCATATTAGCCTTCAAGTAGCCTACCCCTGAGGCTGTTGTTTTTAACATTTGTAGTTGTGTGCCCCAGCTAGTACCTAATAGCTTTCAAAGAATTTTATTGCTTGCAGAGACCTTTTTCTTTGCATTTGGCAGAATTTCTTATAAATCAGTATATGATTCAAAGTCCTACTGAGGTGTTTGGGGCAAAACAGTGGTTTATGTGGACACCCTTTCCAGTAATCTGACGTTTATAAGATGGCTACTTATTTCTCAGATCAAAGTGATTTACTTTAATATTATACTACGTACTTTGTCATATTCAGTCTCTTTTAAACTTCTGATGTATTCTTTGCTGTTTCTAACAGTTATCTCGTACAATGGCTAAGATAGTGACGTATCCCTACCATGTAAATAGTGAGGATATCCTCAGCCAATGATGTTCATCCATATTTTAATTTAATTGAAAAGCTCCTTTCTCCCCTTAATGTTCGGAGATTAGGGATCAATTTTCCCTATGCAGGTTTTAGGAGCTTTTGGGATGGAGCTTTTAATATCAGATAATTACTGCTGGTGGTTGCTGCAAGATTGGGAATGTCAGCAAAGAATCCAGCAATGATTTATCAATCTATATAACCATATGAGCTCATATGTCATACAATGAAATGTTGAGAGGTTTGCCTGTATTTAGCTAACAGGTGCATTGTTGAAACATCTGGTGGAGGTATCTATTAAAATCTTCAAACATAGGAACAAAATTTATTTCTAACAATTAGAGTGGCATATGTGAGGGGAAAGACTTCATATAGAAGCTACTTTTATTTGGAGCCAAAGCTTTTCTTTGTCTTCAGATGAAAGAGGGGAATAGTTCATTGAATCCAATCCACATGGTGCCATGATGGCAAACCTTGGCACTCCAGATGTTTTACTTCCACTTCCAGGAGCAACAGCAGCATGGCACAGGCTGGATGAATCGCAGCAAATCCATTCATGTGGATTCACGGGGGCTTGGGCTTCTAAATCCAAGAACATCTGAAGTGCCAAGGTTCATAATCATGGACATAGTGCTTCCACCTTTAATTGCCAAAATTGTTAGAAAATATAATTATTACTTTTTAACTTATGCTTAGTATTTCTAATTTAGGGATAAAGTGGTTCCAGAGAAGGCGGGCACATACAGCATCCAGTTTGCGTTTGTCATTGACAAAATAAATATCCTTAACAGCGAACAGGTTTGCTTTCAAAATATCAGATGTAAAGGAATATTTATGAATTGTTTGCTATGGATATTATTTTTACAATTTCTTGGATAGAATTTCAACCATTTGGATGCTAATTCTTGTCAAACTATGGAGTTGTCTGCTCAAATCAGAGCTTATCTGCAGTAGATTTTAGTAAGAAAATGATTGGTTTCTGCAAGGTTGCATTCTGTCCTATAGAATTCACCTGTCATCTAGTTCACTTTCGAAAGTGTCATGGAATCATTTAAGCAACCAATTGTAACCTGTAAAATTTCATGTGTAATAAGTGTTGCCATGGGGGAGGGGGTTAAAGGTAAAAGAGCATTTGGTGTGAGGGGAAGGAGAAGGATAAAAGAAAGTCAAGCCCTTAAATTGAAACTCAGCCAGCAAGCCAAGAGCTCTGTCCGAGAGCCTTCCTTTTGTTTTGCTGGCAAAGTCTGCTGTTTGGTAGGGAGGAGAAAAAATCAAATCCAGATGCTATAAATATGCTCATTCTATAGCCAAAGTTGAACACATATATGAACTTTAACAGCTGATGCCCAGAATATTGATTCAGTTGGTTGGGTAAAAAACATCTTAAGAGGGAAAATAGCCCATGACCTTTTATTCAAAGTGAACTTTTAAAAAGGGCAGAAATTGGCCTAATTGGTCAAAACGTGATTTCCACTTTTATGTGTCAGAGTTTCTACTGATACTGGTCTAGGAACTCACCAATTATTACCGGTTGCAGGTGTTATAACATCAGTTCTACTTACAGAGCATTTTAACAAAAATATTCCTCAAGAATAAAAGAGGTCCCTATCTCTGAGTGACCACACATAGTTTCATCTCAGTTTGATATGAAGTTCTGTACACCTCATCCTGGCGTTTAAATATCTGCCAAAATTTAAAAATATTTTTTCCCCAGGAAGGTACATTTTAAGTGTTCATACATCACACAGTCTGGCTTCGCTCATCTTTTTGCTGGCATTCAACTCTATTTTTTATATATTTTTAGCAAGTGAAGTATAGGTACTATTGAACTATAGCTATTACAGTTTAGCACAGGGGTTCTCAACCTATGCCCCGGAAGCCGGATGCAGCCCACAACACCATTTCATGTGGCCCCCATTGCCTCCGCCACACCTGGAAGTGCCATGTGTGGCAGGCAGGGCAAAATGGCCGTCCAGCCCCCGAAGCTGTCTGAGGGAACATGGCCCTGCCCTTAGCTTGAAAAGATTGAGAACTATAGCACTGTAGTAGGAGAAAAAATATTTTTAAAAATACAACTTATAAATTTAATTGCAGTTGTAGTCTTTACTATTGTAAGCAAAAACAATAGGGTCTATTCCTACACAACATCCCATTCTGTGTATCATCAGTGATGTCAGTTGGACATGCGTAACCAGAACTCTGAAGATCTGATGTAAGACAAAGTAATGAGTACAAACACTACAAAAAACAGAAGCTCTGTTAGCCAAACAGTACATATCACAAACTCCTGCCAAAAGATTGGCTGGTAACACCATGTCATTGACAGAATAGATATCAAAAGTTACCATGAGAAACATGGACAGATATCTCTTTGATCCTTTTAATTTCTAGTAAAATACAGGCTTAAATGCTGTTATTCATTTTTCAGACTGTAAATTCAGAGTTTGTTTGTTTGTTTGTTTGTTTTTAATTAAGATTATAATTGATGTGGTGCCTAGTGAACCAGCGCTTCTGATGCCAGTAACTTTGCCAAATACTCCAGCAGTTTCTAATGTTTGGGCTGTTAGCAGTCGAACTCTTGTCAAGGACTTGACACTCATTATAATGGTAATTAAGCTGAATTGCGTATAATAAGTGCTTTGAAATATCCTGGACATTTCATTTGAAATAACCTGTATATTTAAGTTAAATAAATGAACCACTCATTCTTTTTGAAAGGAAGCATTTAGTATCTAATAGTCACTGTTTTGAAATAAATGAGTTTCAGGCTCCATCTAATTTTTTACTAACCAGAATCCTCTAGCTAGCTTAAAGAGAAAGGTATAACTTCTGGCAATGAAATGCTACAAGTTACAAAGTCACTGTGTACATTATCTGTACAGTATAACTCATGGCATGACAAATAAAGCCTATGCTGACTGTAACTTGAAGAAGCAATTCACCACCAAAAGTTACATTTTTGATATTCTAACAGTATGATTTTGGCCAGTAAAAAAAAAAAGCCCAAGATGCAAAACTTGTTAGGAAAGGTTAAACCAGGGACACCCAAACTTCTTGGGCCATGGGCTAGTCACATGGTTCAGTGGGTCAGTCACATGGTTCCTCCCACTGGAAGCAGATGTAAAACACACCTTGCAGTCTATTTTTCAAGAAGATGAGATAAATTTTAAGCTGACATTTTCTCTGCTTAACCCAGGGGTGCCCAGATTACAGCCCATGGGCTGGACCCAGTCCCCAACACCAATTCATCCAGCCCACACTGCCCTTATCACTCCTGGAAATGGAAATAATGTACAGGTGCATTTTACTTATATTTTCAGGAGCGATGAGGGCACCTGGGGGCTGGATGAATTGGTGTTGGGGGTTGGATCTGGCCCGTGGGCTGTAATTTGGGCACCCTTGGGTTAAACTGTATATACTGTACTGTTAAGTTACTGTTTTTCTAAAAGTTGGCAAGTGTTCCATTTTTTCAAAAGTACATATTTTTTAGACAAGGAAAGCAAACACTAAGATCACGGATTGTGTATATGTACATTTATACTCAGAGCAGAGGTGAATAGAGGCCACTGAGTCACTTGACAATTTCCTTCTTGTCCTCTTTTTTCCATGTTGACCGAGCACTCCTTTTCTTAGTACAGAGTAGTTGACTCACCAAATCCCCATTGATTCACTGGACACACCCTAGTGATTTACTATTCTGACCACTGTGTTTTAGCGATAATGAGCTTTTCAGAACAAAAAAAATGTCTCAGTGTGTGAACTACAGTCATACCTCGCATAACAAATTAAATTTTTCGCTATGCAAGTTTTCCCCATAGAAACGCTCGTTATGCAAGTTTTTCCATAGGGAAAAGTCTGACTCTGCATAGCAAAAAAATTCGTTGTGCGAGTCAGACCGCTTAGCGAAATGCTTGCTTGTTATGCGAGTTTTTCGTTAAGCAAAACACTCGTTATGTGAGGTTTGACTGTATAGAGTTCCACTATATTTTACTATAATTACTTAATTTAGTACCCAGTTACTCAACTTCATTTTAAAATTAGAAATTTGGAGTGTATTTTGCCTTGTAAACATAAAAAAATTAGTTCTGGAAACAAATAATCGCAGATTTTATTTGATGCTTTTATTTCTTGTTTGTTAAAATATATATTTGTGATAATAATTATTGTAAGATTTAATAGTAGTTTTTTTAAATTTCAGGACGAATACAATAATCATACTGGAAATGATTTAGATGGAAAAATTGTTGCTATGATTAAAAGTTCAGTTGAGAAAGATACAAATGTTCCCCTGTTTCAGGGTAAAACAAGTACAGTTGAGTTTCCTTTTCATAAAGGAATTGCTGAAATAGAGGTGAGTCTTCTGAAAACAATTGTAAAAATGTAATGTTCATGCTAATATTTTTGAACAGGAAATCAGCTGAATATAAATGCCAAAATCCAGTAGTTTGCTTTAGTATTCTATACCAGAGAACTTTGATTTCTTCCGCTATAGTCATCTGTGTCACCAGCCAAAGCGATGTTTTAGAAAGCATGGGAAATGTTGGCTTTCCATTTCCCCCTCTATTGCCATTTATTCCTAAAAACTGCTTTGGAAGACTAGGATATTGTAACAGGTTCTTGGCATCATGGTGAGCTATCACCAGGTACTACTTCTGATCATAGATACCAAAATGGTGAGATCCTGAGTACTTTTGAATCTTGGCCTTTGTTTCAGTTTTAACATTTTATGTTTTACATCACTTATATTTTTAGAATTTCTCCTGTAATTTAGAAAAACTTAAATACTAATTGCTCTGATCTCATCAGATTAAATACAATTTATGTTTGATGATTATAATGAAGAATTAAACAAGTAAATTTACAGGAATCAGAGGGATTGTGTAATAGATCATGCTTATTATTTATAAACCTCTTTACTTGTGAATGATAATAGCATCTTCTATTTCTTAAGAATACCTTTAATGCCTTGATGCCTATTGTCTGCTTCCATTGTGATAGAAATAACTTTACGTATGGGTTTTTTTACTACATATTATTCATTTGTATTATCTTTACACAAATTCAAAGTAAAGAATAGCATTAACCATGGACATAGCAAGAGATATATGATCTCTCAGTTGTGGTTTTTAAAAGGATTTGTTTTATTTATTACATTTAAATCCCACCCATCGGAGATATTATCACATTCCGTGTGGCATACAACAAATTAAAAAAAAATACAGCTACAATATAAAATTAAACATAAACAATAGACCAAACCATATAAAATTATGGGTTAAAAGAGTGAACAATAATAATCCCCCCCCCCTTTTTTTTTTTTTTAATTATAGACTGAATATATAAGGATTGTAATTGCTTGGCAAACTGAACCTGACTTTTAAAATATCTTAAAAATAATTGTAAGACATCTTAGATCAATATCTGTTTAGCATTTTTTTCAAAGATAGATGAATGTGGTCTGTTAAGAAACTAGCAAGTTCAATATGGATTAAAAATAAATCTAAATATTTTGCACAAATATGATTAGATAAGGCATTCTTAAACAGATAGTAGAGATGACACATAAATTTTGCTTTTTCAGAATCTTGTGCTTGCAGAAAATAGTCCAGGGAAAGATAGTACTGAATATGTACTTGTATTCAAGCCTGTCATACCAACTTTGGAAAAATCTTTGAAACCTTATAATCTGTCTTTTATGTTTTACAATGGTGAGTTTCAGCGTTTATTTTTCTAGTATCAAACATACATTATCTGTTTAAACTTCCTTTTTGCTTACTTTTTAAATAGCAGTATATTTTCATTGTGTACCTTTTGGATATTTGTGGGGGAAGCTAAAACTGATGATTGAAAAGGGTTAAATTTTATCTTCAGGTTATGAAAGACAACAGGAGATGGCAGAGCTCACAAAAGAAAGAGACAGACTGTCTCAGTCGATAAATGCATACAAAAATTTATTTGCCACCACAGATCAGCTTGTTGCTGAATTAAAGAGTAAGTAATGTAAGACTCCTGTATTTGTTTCAGTGTATTTTTATGTATTGTGCATCATAGAAGTTTCATTTATGGGATTAATTTTCTTCTCATCCTTTACTGTCTTAGAAACAAATAATTTAGCAGATTTGTATTCAGTAATAGATCCTTATCATGTTACCTATCTTACCAATAACCAGCATGCTTCTGCTAGTTTATGCTCATTTTACGGGGGAAATAATCAAAAGAAATACAACCCATTCACCCTAAAATCCAAAAGAATGTCAGACACAATCATCCCCCGACCCTCAATCAATCCCACCAGCTGGTGAGGGCTGGAGAAAAGGGGCTATTCTTAGAAGATTACCATTTTTTATCCCACACTTCTGCACCTTGATTGATCGAACTCCCCAGCTGATTAGCTTCTAGGACGGAAAAGAGAGGGAGTTCTTGAAGTGCGGGAGAGAAAAAGGAAGTCCCTAAGAACACCCTCTCCTTTCCCCCCCAATGCGGAATAAAAGGGGAGAGGGATACAGTAAAGGACAAAGCAATTGCCCTACCTTTTCCATGTTACTGCTTCTTCCTGAGTGGTTTGTCCAGCCGCCAGGGGAGCACCGGTGGCTGTGGAAGACTGGGGACCATATCTGCTCTATTCCAGTCTTTGTCTGAGGCCCCTCTGCGACACTTCAGCCAGGAACATGCGCCACTCTGGAACTTCCTAGTTATGTGCCAGGCACACATTCCCTGCTTTAGCACTGCAGAGAGACCTCGGATGAAGACTGGAACAGAGCAGATATGTTCCCTGCAGTCTCCGTTGGCCAGTAGAAGTGGTGGACACTGTGGAAACAATGGTAAAAACACCAATGCTCCTGGTGCCTCCGCAGTGGTAAGTGATAAATCACTACTTCTGACAGTGGAACAGGTGGTGTTTTAGAGTCTAAAATGGTGGAGCAGTGCCATTTTAGAGTCTAAAATGGCAGCCCCACACCGTTTTAGACTCTAAAACGCCACCCATCCCACCGTCAGAAGTAGCAATTCATCACAGATGAAAGGAACTCTGGGGAAACCTGTTCCATAACTCGATTTTCTTCCATAAATTGGGATGTGATGTCCCCAGAATTTCCTTCTGTAAATTGATTTTTCCGTAGAATGAGCTGTCCGTAAGTCAGGGTTTTACTGTATTTTATTTTCTGAATTTACTTTCAGTTTGATCCAACACCTGTCATGTGCAATGTTCACATTATCCTTGAAGTTCTAATACAGTAATACCTCACATAATGAATTTAATTCGTTCTGAAAGGCTGCTCGCTATGCGAGTTTTTCGTTATGTGAGTCAGATTTGCATAGCAAAAATTCCTATGGAAAAACTCGCATAACGAGCTTTTTAAGGGGAAAAACTCACATAATGATTTTTTTTTCGTTATGCAAGTCCCCCCCCCCCAGAAACGCTCGCTATACGAGGGTTTCCATAGGGGAAGTGTGACTCGCATAACGAAAATATTTGTTATGCAACTTGGATCGCTTTTTGAAAACCCCACTCATTATGCAAGTTTTTTGTAAAGCGAAACGCTCACTAAGCGAGGTTTGACTGCATTGCACTCCATGCATGTGAGGAAGTGGATTTTATAGATCTCAAATTAAAATAAATTAATTGGTTTA
Source organism: Furcifer pardalis (assembly GCA_030440675.1). NCBI lineage: Eukaryota > Metazoa > Chordata > Lepidosauria > Squamata > Chamaeleonidae > Furcifer > Furcifer pardalis. The sequence continues at coordinate 99,972,678 of CP126891.1, forward strand.
AAGCTTCAACAAGTCTGTTGTTCTTCTGGAGCAGGATAGGCCCACCTATTTACCCCTTTAAATATTTTGATTTGTAGTAATGTCCTTTGTTCCCAGTAATGCTCCTGTTTGTTTCCAATAATGCTCAAGTGTAATCTTGACAGACAAAGTGCTTGAAGAATTATGGACTGAGGTTCATAACATCATAGAAAAGGCAGCAATTAGAACCATCCCAAAGAAAAGGAAATGCAAGAAAGTGAAGAGGCTCTTCAAATAGCTGAAGAAAGAAGGCACAAAGCAAAGGTAAAAGAGAAAGATTCACTCAACTGAATGCAGAATTCCAAAGAACAGCAAAGAGATATAAGAGATCTTAAACAAACAGTGCAAAGTAATAGAGGGAACAAATGGTGCAAAGTAATAGAGGAAAACAACAGAAGGGGAAGGACTAGGGAAATCAAGGGAACGTATCAAGCAAAAATGGCCATGAAAAAGGACAAAAATGGCAGGGACCTAACAGATGCCTAAGAGATTAGGAACAAATGGCAAGAATACACAGAAGAACTCTACAAAAAGTTGAGATCATTGATCTCAAATCGGACATTCTGGAGTGTGAAGTCAAATGGGCTCTAAAAAGTATTATTAATCACAAAGCTAGTGGAGATGATGGTATTCCAGTTGAGCTAGTTGAAGCCTTGAAAAAAGATGCAATTAAAGTGTTATAGTCAATATGCCAGCAGATTTGGAAAACACAGCAGTGGCCACGGGATTGGAAAAGGTCAGTCTACGTTCCAATTCCAAAGGTCAATGCCAAAGAATGTTCAAATTATCATACAGTTGCACTCATCTCACATGGTAGCAAGGTAATGTTCAAGATATTAGAAGCTAAGCTTCAGCAGTATGTGGCTCAAGAACTTCCATAAGTACAAACTGGGTTCCAGAGGCTGGGGAACTAGTGACTAAATTGTCAACATTTGCTAGAAAATTGGAGAAAGCAAGGGAGTAGCAGAAAACCGTCTACTTCTGTTTCATTGACTGCACCAAAGCCTTTGATTGTGTGGATAACAATAAACTGTGGCAAGTCCTTAAAGAGATGGGAGTACAAGACTACGTCATCTGTCTTCTGAAAAATCTGTACATGAGTCAAGAAGCAACAGTTAGAACAGGATATGGAACAACTGATTGGTTTAGAGTAGGAAAAGGAGTACGACAGGGTTGTATATTGTCAACCTGCTTATTTAACTTATATGCAGAGTACATCATGCATATGGAAGGGCTGTGTCATGAGACAACATCTTTTTCCTAATGTTCTCAAAGCTTGGAGAGGACCTGGTTTAAACTAGGCCTCAAAAATCATTTCCCTTCTTTGTATCACAAGACTGGGTGTCACGAGACAGCTTGTTTTCAGTTCAGCGTAACCTTTATCTCTTCATTGAATAAAAGGGTAAGAGAAGCAATGCATTCACACACAAGCCTCTGAATACGCTACCTATTAAACCTCCTTGCAGAAGAGAAGCAGCTTAGCTGCATTGCCGGCCAGCTCGCCCTATGGGGGCTTTGGTACAGGAGGGCCAGAGCAGAGGGGGCCGGCTGGTTTCGTGACAGGCTGGATGAAGCACAAGCTAGAATTAAGATTGCTGGGAGGAACATCAACCTGAGATAAGCAGATGATACTACCCTAATGGCAGAAAATGAAGAAGACCTAAAGAGCCTCTTTATGCGGGTGAAACGATGGCCTGAAACTCAACATAAAAAAAAAACCCAAGATCATGGCATCTGGATCCATCACTGGCAAGTAGAAAAAGAAGAAATTGAAGCAGTGACAGACTTTAACTTTTTGGGATCTAAGATCACTGCAGATGGTGACTGCAGCCATGAAATAAAAATATGCTTACTTCTTGGAAGACAAGCGATGAAAAATCTAGGCAGCATAATAAAAAGTAGAAACATCATCCTGCCAATAAAAGTCCGCATAGTCAAAGCAATAGTCTTTCCAGTAGTAAGGTATGGCTGTGAGAGCTGGACCATAAGGAAAGCCAAGCACAGAAGAATAGATGCCTTTGAACTGTGGTGCTGAAAGAGACTCTTAAGCAGCCCCTGGACTCACTAGAATCAGCCACAGACTCATTTGTTTCTGTTTTAAGCACATTTCTGACAGCCGTAAATGAGTCAGTTATCATTTTAAACGCATTTACGACAGCCATAATTGGCAGAGGAACAATCAATCCAGACCCTTCAATTGTTTGAGGGAGCATGACCCAGCCTCCGGCTTGAAAAATTTGAGAACTGCTGGTTTAGTATGAACTGGATTGAAACATACACTATTGTTGACAGTTTTATGATTGCAGCAGATGAAAAAACAAAATGGCTGCAATCATGTTTGCTGCAGTCCTCCTTTTACCTATTGTTAACCTTACTGAAATGTGTAAACGTCCTTTGAAAGTATTGGGCTTAAGTAAATAAATAAATGTTCTGTTTCACATGAGATAACTTTTTACAGTGTTATTCATCATTTGGTTTTATTGAATGATGAAAGCTTATATGAACTTAATATCATAACTGATTCCTACTAATTCAATTTCAGGCCAAGCCCAAGAAGCTGAAACAAAAGAGGCCTTTTTGAAGAATGAACTGGAAAAACATCAGATTGATATACCTCAAACTAATGTTGTATGGCTTTTATCATTTTCTTTTATTTTTCTCCATCAAAATGTCTAAGAAAAATTGGATATAGAGAACTAGAAGAATAGTTTATATTAAGCACATATCTCTTTCTCTCATGCCTAGATATTAATTGACAAATATTTTATAGATTATAGGAAATTTGTAATTCTCCTTCATGAGAGCATCCATACCACAATAATACCTCGGTTAGTGTTTGCATCGCATAACACTAACATCGGATAACGTCGGGGAATTTGAGGCAAGCATTAGCATCGCACAATGTTAACATAACGGCGTGCGATGCAAATGTTTCCCTCAAATTCCCTGACGTTGATCTCTGCCTCAAAGCCCGCAGGGCTGAAGACCAGCTCTGCAGGCTTTGGGGCAGAGATCTCCACTTAGATTGGCGGTTTGGTTGGGCGGGAGGGCATGCGCGCCTGTTCTCCCCCCAACCAAACCAGCAATCTGATCACACACTGGGACTGCCAAGGTATTGGGGGAGAAACCATGTGCGTGCACGATCTTTCCCTCAACACCCCAGCCTTTCCTAGACGATCGCTGGGACTGCCAGGGTGTTGGGGGGGGGGGGGGAACCGTGCATGCGCACAGTCTCTCCTCCAACACCCCAGCTGTCCTATCGCTGGGACTGCCAGGGTGTTGGGGGGAGAAACCTTGCACGTGCACAATCTCTCCCCCAACATCCCAGGTGTCCTAGTTGATGGCTGAGACTGCCAGGGTGTTGGGGGAGAGATCGTGCGTGTGCATGGCTTCTCCCCTAACACCCCGGCAGTCCAAGGCAATCTCTTGGGACAGCTGGGGTTTTGGGGAAGAGATCCCCCCGCCTGGCTTGCTAAGGGGCTTAGCTATCCAGGCCGGGAGGGGGGGGATTCTTAAGAGAGGCTGGGAAAAGGGTCCCAAGCCTCTCTTAAGAAGCCCCCCCCCCCCGACCTCGATCACTAAGCCCTTTAGCAATCCAGACGGAGGTTTCTAAAAAGAAGGTAGGGAAAAGTTTTCCTAGCTTCATTTCAGAATCTTCCCCTCCCCCCGGGCTTGCTAAGCAAATCAGATGGCCCTCCTGTTCCCTTTTCTCTGGTGATGCCCTGTATAATGAAAACAAATGTTCGTAATATGGGGTAACAAAAAAATGCATTATGTGCAGTATCGCCAATAGCACCAAAAAGCTTATTTATACAAATTTTTCATTATATGAAGTGCCCATTATACAGGGTACCACTCTATCCCAGTTATGTTTATAGGCTGTTGATAGTCCCCAAATTCAATTTCTTTTTAAACATACTAAACATAAAATTATTGTAATTAAATAAGGCCATGCTTATAAATTATATACCTTGCAGTGTCTGTTAACTGACCTTTTTTTCTTGTTGAATAATGCTACATGTTACCTCCTTTTGAAAATAGGTTTTTTAGGTTGTGATTTGTTAGTTAGCTGACCAACATCTTTACATTTCATCCTCTGTCGCACAGCCAGTTGCGTTTCACAGTGCTAACAAGGAGATGGTTTAAAATCTCATGACTTACAGAGAAAATAATAGCGATCACATTGATCTCCTTCCTAAGACCCAGTTGAATAAGGCCTTTATTATCACGTATAAATACATGAAAGATTTATTGCATTTTAAAATGGGAAATTCACAAATACATGTCTTAATTTTCAGCTCCAATATGTGGATGCACTAATAATACAAAAGAGGTCTGAGCAGGAAGAAATAATGAAAGAGCCTAGAAGAACTTGTACACTTATCAATTATCCCAAGGGGAGTCAAGATGTTTTGGGAAAGGTGAGTTTATACTTAATCTCATATTAAACAACTTCTTTGTCAATGAGGATGTCTAGGGAATGACTCCCTGATCTGCACTCAGTGTGCCTTGTTCTGCAGCATCCCACACGACAGATGCACTCTTCTACATCTGGACCATGCCACTACTATATGCATTTGCCACAGCCCCCTCGTAACTAACAGTTCAAGATCCAGAATAACCAGGTGCACTGCATCCTGTATTCCACTGATGGTGAAACTTGGCACTCCAGCTGTTCTTGAACTTCAGTTCCCAGAAGCTTAGGTCTCTGACTCCATACGGACACACAGTAAACCCATTCATGTGGTTTCACAGAGACTTGGGCTTCTGGGGTTTGAAATCCAAGCACACCTGGAGTGCCAAGGTTCTCCTTTGTGTTGTTTGGGAATACACACTTATAGGATTCTGCACCTGTGTGGAGCCGTTACCGGAGCTGTAAAGCTAATTGGACAAAATGTTTGTAATTAGGACCGCCCACCATCTCCTCTCACCCTCGGTGCCATTTCATTCCTCTTCCCTCAGTTTTCTTTTTTCCACTGTACCAGCAGGAGCCATATTGAGAGCTCAGTCAATTTTTTGTTGGATTTCAACTTGTTCGAAGGCCTAAAACAATTTTTCAGGAGGGAATATCCTTTTGTTTTAAAAAAGAAGAAAGAATTTTTCTTCTGCTTCACCCCAGGAGTAGAGAGGTTGTTCACCCCAAACTCTTCAATTTTTTACCATCTGAGGGACCTGTTCTCTTGGGCATTTCTTCCCTCATATCCTTGTCTGGGAGGATTTTTCCCTTAGTCAGGACAATTTTTCTCCTCCAGCCAAATGGAAAATTTCCTTTGGCTGCTGCTCCTTTTGGATTCAGTGATCCTGGTGGATGGCCTCTGCGGAATTTAAAAGGTGCCCGTCATGTAGCTCTAAATTTCCCAGCACAGATGGACATGATAAGTGCCTCATCTGCCTGGGGGAGAACCACCCTGCACACACTTATGTCTTCTGCAGAAAATTCTCCAAGGCAGCATTGAAGAATTGACAAAACCACCTCCAAGTCTACCTCATGGCGACCACTTCCCCTGCAGACCTCCGACCATGCTCCATCACCATCTGAACCATCAGCCTCCGATTCCACTTCTACCTCCTCCTCGGCTCCAAAAAAGTTAACCACGGCCAAGTTGTTCCAGGAGAAAAATAAAAAGGAGAAGAAGAAGCAGATAAAACATAGGCACTCATCATCCTTGCCATCAATGGCAAGGGTAGAGAGAACATTACCTCCACACTCTCATGCCTCGGCTGCGAATTCACAAACAACATAATCAAAGAGTGACAGTTACTTTCACCATCACGGCTCTATTCCCATGGCAACTCTGACAGCTTTAGTTTCTCCACCCTCTCAGGCTATCTTCCACCTTCAGCAGGGATAGGATATCATTCTATTTATTTATTTATTTATTTAGATTTATTATCCCGCCCTAATCAGGCGAACCTGACTCTAGGCGGCTTACAAAAAGAAAAAGATCACACATGAGTGCAAATCAAACTAAACAATCCCACTATACCCCTACAAATTCGGACATTAAAACCTAAGGTTCAATATTAATTTTAAAAAATTAATCTATAAATTTACAAAATACTAAAAAGATTCTACCTATCTTCCTCCACCACCCATATCCCCTGAGAAGGTGGTTCTTCTGCTTGCACCGCAGAAGAGCATTCAAATTATATGTCTATAGAATCCATTGTTTCCATCAGACTAGTTATCTCTTTATAGCCTCCAGCAATCCCAACAATGGCTGCCTCCTTTTGCCACAAAGCATCTCAAAATGTATGCCATTTGGCATACAGCTCTGTGGCCATCTTGTACCTAACTAGAGTTGGTGCAGATCAGTAGCTTCCGTCACAGCTTGGATACACAGTGTCCCTCTAGAGGCTATTTTTGAGTGGCTGCTGAACCCAGCCACTAACTTTTATGTGACACTAATAAGTGTGATAATAAGTGTCACATAACTGCAGTGGCTCAAGTGGCTAAGACTCTGACTGGAAGGTGGGAGGTCAGCAGTTCGATTCCCGAATACTGCAGGACGGAATGAGCTCCCATCACCTGTCCCAGCTCCTGCCAACCTAGCAGTTCGAAAGCAAGAAATTGCAAGGAGATAAATAGGGACCACTTTGGTGGGAAGGTAAACAGCATTCCATGCACTCCAGTGTCTAGTCATGCATCCCAGATGACCACGAAAATGTCTGCAGAAGCGATTGCACTGGCTGTTCGGCTATGAAACGGAGATTAGCACTGAACCCTAGATACGACTGGCTTTCAAGCAAGGGAAAGCTTTGCCTAATAATAATTTTGTGTCAGAGATTACTCTGGGTTGAAAGGATTTTTGCTGAAGAAATTATGCTCAGGGGACGCCCGAATGAGGCTCCCTTCACGTACCCAAGTACTGTTCTTGGGTACTGAAACCCGATATTCCAGTCTCCAGCTCAGCGTCTTATCCACTAAGCCACTAGAGGAGCTTGCAAACTAGATATTCAGGCTCACAAAGAGACCCTCGTTAGAGCATTGGTTCTGTCAGTGCCACTCTGGCAATACCACCTACTTCGTAAGTAAGCTTTTTTAGTCACCCCTATATCTGATGCACTGAGATAATGAAGAAGGAAGAGAGGTTACTTTCCTATGACTATGGTTCTTCATGTAATTTAAGCATTCACATATCATACCTTCCCACTTTCTAGAGAGTTATCAGAAGCTGTTTTCTTTCTTCTTATTCAGGCCTGAGGTTCAGGCAGGATCCTCATATATTCATCCTGGGAGGCAGGTTTGGGAGCGGTAGTTCCTGCCAAGATGTTTTCACATTAGCTCTAGAAAACTCAACTGTACATGTGCATAACTAACCTATATACTTGAAGGTACAGATGACCATTTGAAGAACTAGAGTTACAGATAAGCAACCTGTTCTTCTCAAATGCATTATTTAAATTTCTTTGCCAGATTGCACACTTAGCACAGATTGAAGATGATCAAGCTGCAAAAGTAATCTCTTGGCATTTAGCAAGTGATATGGACTGTGTAGTCACTATGACAACTTCTGCTGCCCGTCGTATTTTTGATGGAACCCATGGCCGGCAGCAGGTATTGCCTCTTGATTCTATTTATAGAAAGAATCTACCAGGCTGGAACAGGTAAAGTTTAAAACTATGCTTCCTAATACTGTATTGGCTTTTACATTTTCTGTATTTTTAATATTTTCATATTTTAAAAATTAGGGGGGGGGGGGTTGGATGAGAAATTAAATATCTTGTTTATTTTATAGGTTGCCAGCCTACTCCTGTCCATGTTTACTAGGAAATAAATTTCATTTATTTAATTTAAATTTATTCCTACCCCAATGTGTATAGATTGCAATCTTAGTTTTGAATATATTTGTTGACTCATGTTCTTAGAAAGCTATGGCAAATTTTAGACATTCTTATGAATACAAACTAGATCTTTCTCACATCCTGCTCTAGTCAGAGGAAGTCAGCCCAAGATTTTTCTTTCTAGGATTGCAGTGGAGCCCCAAAGAGGAAAACATAACAGGAAATAGCTATCCTGTGCCCATCCATATAGCTATAATCTTTCTTCAGCAGCTGGGAAGCCAAAGAGAGAAGGGAAAATATATTCTAGCAACTAATAAACTAATGTTTATTATTTTACTTGTTATTATATTCATTTATATGCCACTTTTAACAAAACAAAGTTTGCAGAGTGGCTTTTGGGTTAAGTATTATGACAGTCAAGCTTACAATCTAAAACTTAACACATATCACAAAAGCAGTGTGGAGGACAAGGGAAGGCTGAGTCCATTTTCTGATTCCACACTTCCATTGAAGCACATGTGAACAGGCTGTAGCAGAAAAAGAGTTGTTTTGCATCCTGGCTAATGCTGAAAATGAGGCTGCAGTGCAATTTTTTTATATTGGGCCTCAGTGAGTTTATTCCATTGTCATCAGAATCTTGTCACTGAGTTCTATCAATAGAAAATGCAGATCCACCTCATTATTTTCCTTATACAATTCTGGCTTGAATGTGTTATACAGTGGAACCTTAGTTAATGTAGTTAATGCGTTCCAGGGGACATTTCTTTCAGCAAAAATTATTTTAACCGAAATGCGGTTTCCCATAAGAGTGCTTTAAAAACTAATTAATCTAATCTGGACGTCAGAAAAAAACCAAAAAGAAACCCCTATTTTTTCTGTTTAAAACTTAATAAAGTGACTAATGATTCCAAAGTTCACTTTATGAAGAGTTCTGAAGAGGAAAAAAAAGTGTTTTTTGGCTTTTTTTCTGACTTTCGGAACAGATGAAATTGATTTTCAGTGGATTCCTATGGGAAATCGCACTTTGCATCCTCTAGTGGTCAGCTCTGGTAATGACTCGACAGTCAGCTGTTCATTCCCTCCACACCCCGTAAGTACTGGACACTGCTTTTAAGCTACCAAAACGCACTGAAAACAGCACAAAAAATTCCAGAAATGGAACAGAAATGCTTCAAATACCCTCCCATCGCCATGGAAATTGGCAAGGGGTGCCCGAGCAGCCCAAAAAAGCTTCGTTATGTGAAGTAACCAAGCCACTATTTTCTCTGGATTTCCTTTCGCTAACAGAATATTACATTAACCAAACCGTTCATTAACTGGGGTTCCACTGTATTGTAATCCTAGTTACTAATAAAAATCCCAACTTCTGCAGCGGTATGTCCAGACAACAGTCAGGTTTTACATATTGTTTCATGTTTACCAGACAAAAGAGTATGGGGAAAGAGAATAATATTCTTTAAACTTACTTTTAACCAGGCCTTTACCTCATTTACGAAATGGAAAAAACTATTTCAAGCCTATGGGAAATCCTGTGTTTGCCAGAAACTTACTAACATTTCCAGAACACACAGAATATTGTCAGACAGGTAAATGTCCTGGATAGAATGAAATGTGGAGTTGTGTTGTTTACAAACAAGAACAATATGTATGGGAGGGAAGCTGAATCTTCTCATGTAAAAAACAAACAAAATAAAAATGGTGTCTTTGTAGGAGAAATGTTCTCTGAGCTCCAACCTGGTTAATAGTAAGCAGAGGTGTGACAGAACTTGCTCATAAAATCCTTACTTTCAAAGTAGACATCGTTTCTTAAGGTTATTTTCCCCTTTTGTTACGTTTTCTTATTTTGAAAACATTTTATGTAGAATATTATTTCTGATTGTTTATTTAAAAATATTTATTTCACCTTTTTTCAGATTGTTCCCCAAACAACCCAAGATGATGTACCTTTCCTTTTTTTCATCCTCAAAATAACTTTGTTAGGTGCTCTCACCTCTCCTATTTAATATCTACATGACACCTCTGGGTGAGATCATCTGTTCCCAATATGCAAATGATACCCAGTTATACATACTGTATTGGCCCGTGGTGATCCTGGCAGTGGAGTTAAAGTCCTATTCAGGTGTCTGGTGGCTGTTAGGGTTTGGATGGGGGACAATGGGCTACAACTGAATCCCAGCAAGACAGAGTGGCTGTGGGTCAGGGGCCCTGTGTTATCTCGCAAGCTACCACCTTTGGTTCTGGATGGGGCTATTTTGCCCCAGACAGACCCGGTGCATAATCTGGGGGTCCTCCTGGACTAACGACTTGCTCAAAGAGCAGGTGGCAGTCGTGGCCAGGAGGGTTTTTGCACAGCTTTGTCTTATACCCCAGTTGCGCCTGCTCCTAGATTGGGACTCCTTTCTCATGGTCACGCACACTCTAGTCACCTCCAGACTTGACTATTGTAATGTACTCTACATAGGGCTGCCCTTGATGACCATTCAGAGGTTGCAACTGGTCCAGAATGTGGCTGCCCGGGTGGTGATCAGGTGTGGGCGGTATGCCCGTGCCTCACCACTGCTTTGGGAGCTGCACTGGTTGCCAGTGTGCCTCTGGGTGCAATTCAAGGTGCTGGTAACAACCTTTAAAGCCCTACATGGTAGTGGGCCAGGATACTTAAGAGACGGCATCACCCCAAGAACTTCTGTCTGTCCCATCAGAGCAGACCGGAGAGGCTTTCTAATTGTTCCATCTGCTAGAGAGGTGCATCTCTCTAGCAGCAGAAGGAGGGCCTTCTCAGTGTCTGCTCCAGCCCTATGGAACCTCCTGCCAATTGAATTGTGTCTCCAGACAGAGTTGCTGCCCTTCTGGAAAGGGTTAAAAACCTGTCTGGCAGGGCAGGTGTGGGACACCAGCGACGTGGTAACCCCAGCCTGATGGCAAATTTAGTAGAACACTCTCTCTTTTAATATTTTTTAACTTTTGTCAGTAATTTTTAATGGGTTTTTATTGCTTTTTAAATTGTGATTGGTTTATTTTCTGTGAGCTGCCCAGAGTCTTTGGAGTTGGGCAGAAATACAAATTGGAAAATAAAATAAAAAATAAGACAGGGTTGTCATTCTCTCTCTCTCTCTCTCTCTCTCTCTCTCCCCCCCCCCTTCTCTCTCTCTCTCTCACACACACACAATTTATATACTACCCATCTGGTCAAAGTACCGCTCTGAGCAATTCACAAACAATACAAAACAAACAGTAGTAACGTAACAATATAACAGTGTAACAATATTGTTAAATCAATAAAAATAATACTATAAGCAGCAAGATTCCATTAATCATATATTATAGACTAAAAGAGACAAAAAGGCACAGGGTCATAGTATTAAATTAGTGGAGTATCTCTCATAAGCCTATCTAAATAGGTTTTAGGAGCTATTTATAAGTCTGTAGGGAGAAGACCTAGCATGTCAGTAGTTGGGGCCACAGCTGAGAAGGCCTTTTCCTAATTCCTGTTTTTTTTGCTTCCCTTGGGGGTAAGTACCCAAAGGTGCAAGGTTGTAACTGAGTACAACAGACAATAGAACTCTAGACAAGATGCACTGACAAATAACGAGGTCTCAAACTGTTCAGGGCTTGGTAAGTTAGTACTAGCACCTTGAACAGAAGCAGACAGGGAGTCAGTATAAGTGAACCAGGATGGGTCCATGGTGCAGATCTCCTTAACATATTTTGCAATTGTGACATCTCCACCAAATCCTCCCCTACTGCCAAATGAAGCCACTGTTTTTCCTGTAGTGGAAATAAACTCTTTGGTAAAGTATCTATTCCCTCTTAGTCCAGTAGGCAAGAACATACAGACTTGTGGAGGAGCCACTTATTTCCAGATTCATTCCTGACCAGCTTTGAATCACATTGTCACCATTTACTTATTAAACTGTTCCTTGTGTGGCTGCCAGGTGAAGGATGCCAGCTTGTCGGATAGCCCCTTTCAAGACTTGTCATAATCTTGATGAAAAAGAAAAACAAGTAGACACTAAAATACTGAAGATAAATTCCACCTGCATGAGCATTGTCCCATTCCAATAACTTTCCACTTTCACATGTTTCCAAAAAAGGAACGCAGGCAAGTAAACAACAATTCAAAGGAAGAAGCCCAGAAGCAATTAAGTTTGCTTTTTGGGGTGGCAGAGTACCGTATATCATCTCCCTGAGTGACCTTGAAGCAGCCTGTTCCTTGTCTGCCTCTGCCTAGATGATTTTGAGCATGATTTGGGAGTTGGAATGAGGTTGAAGTCTCCTCAACCAGTTCTTTGCGTGTATATGTGATTACATCTGTATCTATATGCCTGTTGAGCTCCCTTTCAAGACCTGCTGCTGCCATTGAGGTCAGGAAGGCTATGCACCGTTAGTAAAATTGATAGCTAAAAAGATATCTGAATCCAGGCTTTCAGTGGGAAATGCTATTCACTAGATCAGCCTTCCCCAAATCACAGGGACCTCATCAAAATACAAGCATTCAAATACTTGCAACTTTTTAAATGGTTTCTTGTGGTACAGTCATAAATAATTACATTTATTACAGATGATCTTTTTTGTCTTCTATTGTATTGTCAGCTAAAGTAATGAATTGCTATACAGTAGAACCTCGGTTAACATAATTAATGCATTCTCTGGGATGTTTCTTACAGCAAAAATTACTTTAACTGAATTTTCCATAGGAATGTGTTGAATGCAATTTCCCATAGGAATGCATTGAAAACTAATTCATCCATTCCCTAAACCAAGCCAGTATTTTCTGTGTTATGCGATTTTTATGTTAACCAAGCCATTTGTTAACCGTGTTTCAACTGTATTAAGATTTCAGCACTGTATTTAGTAATGGTGTTAAGCTCTCAATGTAATGATGTAGAAGAAAAATTGGATTGCACAGCAGTTAATGGGCTGAACATTGTATTAAAGTCTGTATGTTTTATTTAACATTATAGTGTTTGGGATGCTCTTAGGTGATACCATTATTGTTGACAATCTCGATGCTGCTAATCATTACAGAAAAGAGGTACGTATTATAATGACTGACTTTAATTTTGATAAATCATATTAAACAACTTCCTAGTAACAATTCCACAGGTTTTTCCACCTGGCCTTCATTTTGGCAGTTTCATCTCTGGCCTAGACATGGAATAATAATAATAATAATAATAATAATAATAATAATAATAATAATAATAATAATAATAATAATAATAATAATCTTTTAAAAGCTCAGTGGGAATATGCTGCATCAACTTTTTTATAATTTTCATTGATTCAAATGGACATGCTTTAGTTTTGGCTTACTTTAGCACAGTAAGTCACAACTAGAGTAGACCCATCTGAATCAGTGGAATTTACAGAGAGGTTGACTCACCAAATCCCCCAGAATCAGTATCCCTACTCTAATGTGACTTAACATACTAAAAAAATCCCAACATTTCAGCTAATGACTTGCTAAAGATTATCACTTCTGTTTTAATAGGTTGTAAAAATCACACATTGTCCAACTTTGCTAACAAGAAATGGACACAGAATCCGAAGCAATGGGAAGTTTGGAGGCCTTCAGAATAAAGCTCCTGTCATGGATAAGCTGCGAGGAATGGTTTTTGGAGCACCTCTCCCAAAGCATTACAATACTCTGTCTGAACAAATAGGTATGCTAAATGTACAGTACTATACAAAAGTCTTAGGCCACCACTGGCTGGTTTGGGGAAAATTCAATGAGTCATTTGGGTGGACACCCAAACTCCAAACATCAACAAGCCTGGCGACAGTTGAGAGAAGAGTCAGCAGAAGATTCTCTCCAGTTTTGGTGTGTCTAGTTAGCTTAGGGGTTGAGTTATACTCCCCCAAATCACTCACTGAATTTTCCCTAAACCAGCTGATAGTGGCTTAAGACTTTTGCACAGTGCTGTATATTATATTAAATATTTTTACAGAATATTTGTGTTAAGCTTTTTATACATCTGATAAGTCAGAATAACTAGTAGAGTTTAACAAAATTTACTTAGGGCAAATTGTTGTTTGCTATTTTTACTTAATATATTGCCTTTGTTAAATTAAAGCTGCTGGCATTCATTTATTTCAGTGATTTAAGTATCTGGGTGCAGAGCCAGAAGTTAGGAGTTCACTTCCCCATTGTGCATCCTGAGAGAAGAAGCAACCTGTGTCAAAGTGTTTTTGTATATAGAGTTGAGTATGTTCAGCCCAAAAACTTGAACCAGAAAATATGGAATAGAAAGAATAGAAGATCAGCCAAAATATACAAAAAAAAACCTACCACTTCCTGTCTTATCAGATATCTCGTGACACCATCTTCCGCTCTCTGTCATGCATTGCTCTTTTATTGCAGCAGCAGTTGAACTGAGGAAACCATTGGGTGGGAACTGTGTATGTTGAGGAAGGGAGGTGGAGCCTGAGGCTCTTTTAAAGCTCTGGAACATTCTGAATAGGCTGTGCATGTGCAGAAATTAACTCATTTGTCCTTTCCTCTTATGGGATTAATCTACTGACAACCAAAGGGGAGGAGACATTGTGTGGTGTTGAGGGATTACCCCAAAAAATGTTGAGGCTTTTTTGTTTCAATATATTACATTCATTGGGGCAATCGTTACTTAAATTGAGGTTCCGTTGTGTTCAATGTGCCTTATGCTCTGTGTTGAGGATTGCTTCTTAAGTGAAAATGTGTTTCTGCTGAGCAGAAAATTATGCCAGCATCATAATACAAGGCCAGTCATGGAGCCCATTTACTGGTATTTTGGAACTGAAATCAGGACAATTTGTAACTTTGTGTCTTTTATTTTATTCTTCTTTCAACTATCAGATCTTCTTCAGCAATATCATACCACTGTTGGCAGACTCAATAGAGTAAGGTCAGAGCTTGAAGAGCAAGAGCAATCATTGAATAGTTCTGAAATGCAAGAAAAGAAACAAGAGCTTGATGAGCAGGAAAAGAAACTCAAGTTAATAGAGCAAGAATTAGGTACATCCCATATTATTTTTATCTAGCTAATTCAAATGTGTTTGTTTTAACTTTATTAAAGGGGAAGCTTGGTGTAAATATTTAGAATTCATTTCAAACTACATCCCAGTTTTCGATTTTGAGTAGAAATTCATTAGAATTGGTCACCCTTTTTAGAAGAAAATAACCAGTAAAGGGTACCAAATTAAAAGTCGATATATGTATTATGTGTTAAAACATTTTAACAAAACATGCTCTATGATATGCAATAGAATATAAATCCTACTACATCTCGTAATGTGTGCACACACGCACTATAATGTGCAGAAGTAATATAAGTTATATAGACTTAAAACCAGTCTGGTGGAAATTAAGTTATGGGAGTCTTAGGCCAAAATCCTGCTTTGTAGAACCACTCAGACAACAGTTTTTTGTTGTACAACTGGTCCCATATCTCCCACCATCTCTGTGCACAAGCTGAAGTCCCTTCATTCTCATCTTGTACAATTGGAAACCAGAGATAATGCACAATGCGATAAATCATTGATTGTATCCTTCTGGAAAACAACAAAACTAATCTTAAACTGCAGCTATTCTTTAAATATGTAGAAATTTTTGTTGGTATGTTCTTTTAAAAGTTTGTTTATACCCATGTGTGCTCTGTTTTTCAAGTTGTAGGTGCTTGATTAAAGAATTGAGTTAACAGATAACTGTTTTATTTAACGTCTAGAGTTTAAAATACTGCATCTGTAATATTTATAGGCATGACATCATCAGGTCAATATGCCAAATCGGCACCTTACCCAGAAGAACTTGAATTGTCTAACAACCCGAGTCCCCCAAAAAGAACACGGCGAGAAGCAGTAAAACGACTATACAGGTTTGTTTATCAGATTTATACTAAAAAAGAATGAACATTTAATTTTTCACTTACAGCTGGTTCTTCTGGAGTTGTTTCTTTCATTGTCCCACAAAAAAATGCAACATAAACTAGTTTAATAGCAGGTAATCTAATGGAGGGGGCAGAAGGCATAGTAACTTTTAGCCCAATGAGTTCTGGGTGTTCTAGCATCACCCATTGTGCTACTAGATCAGATACTGAACCAGGTAAGGACTAGGAAGTATTGAATGATTCTAATAGCTCCCTACTAGCCATAAAATAGGATGTGTCTGGGCTTTTTACTCATGGTTTAACAGATGTGACACTTCCAGCATTACAGATCTGTTAAGTGAGATCGGTCACATGGGACAAGAACACCTCCAGCAACACACATAGCTCTTGAAATGGAGTTCCAGCAGAAGAAAATGTATTGTACATATATTATTGACATGATTTTAGGCTTAAAGACAAAAGAAATAGCATGCTTCTTTTCAGCAGTAAATCAGTTCTACCCAAGATGCAAGGGAATATGCATCAAAGCATATTATGTTAACCTTTGAGTTTTATACTAAGACTTTATTGGAAGATAATCATACTAAGGCAGATATAAATGGCTTCAGACTCTTTGGAAGACTGATGGAAAGTCAGTCTTTCTAATACTGCTCTTCAACAAACAGTTATATTGGTATCCTTGAAACACTGGAGGCCATTTGCCTGAGTGTCATGATCAACCCTCAGATGCTTAATACTTCTAACCATCAATCTGCATCTGATACTAAAACTCCCACCAAACCTTAGCAGTCTAAACAAGCTTTCTTAGAAATATAAATCCTCCAATTCAGAATGTTGCTTTTGATTCTTTGCATGACTCCATAGCTCCTCATGTTGGCTTCAGGCTTTTAAATGTCACAGCAGACTGGTGAGTCCTTTCTATCCTACAGTGGAATTATTGTACAGAGTTTGAGCATTGTCTTCCAGATGGAATGCTTCATTTAATTCCTTCCATAGTAATTCTTGAATAGATAACCATCTTGCTAAGGAAAAAAGCCTAGGATTAGTATTTAGTTCAGGGTGTCAGCAGCTACTTTTCAAGATACTTTACCAAACCAAAATACGTGGAAATCTTTGATTCATACTCAAGCCATGCAATGTCAACAAGCTCATAACTATGAAACGCTTTTGAAAATTAATTCTCTCAAATCTTCTTCCCCTCTTTATTCTCATATTGTCACATATCTTTCACACTGCGAATATTCTTATTACAAAGTCTACTAATTTCATAACTTGTCTTGATATTTTCTGCACTTATGAAGATTTTTACCAAAACTATGGTGGTCAACACAAACAATTTACAGGAAAGAGGTGCAATATTATTAGACAACTAGTTAGTTCTTGTCCCTTCCAAATATCATTTCCAACTCAAGACATTTCTTTCATAGAAGCCAAGCTGATACAGTATTGCACCAAATATTTTGGAATATCCCAGAAGAAAAGGGATTCCAGCTGTCTCTGCTACACCCTCTCACTGCCAACTTGAGTACAATCCCCCAGAATTCTCCAAGAATTCTGCAGGTGGAATTCTATGAATTTCAGCCCACAAACACAAATTGGCAAACCTCTAGATCAGTGGTTCCCAATGTGGTGCCCACCCTTCACAAGGTGACTTCAATTCCAAGAAGCCTAAGTCAGTACATTGTCTGATCAGTGCTTTGGGAAATTGACTTAGGCTTTTGCAAATTGACATCCAACAACTATAGGTTGAGTTACACTGCTCTTGTTTGAGTGGTTTCCATATGACTCATCATCCCCCCCCCCCCCCCCGCTTTGGCATCTGTGGCTAATTCACTTTTGCTAATATGTTATGTGAAAGTAATGGAGGAAAAAGTGTGCTGAAGCGTATGCTGTGGGGTCAGAGGACCAGTGGTAAAACTCTCAGTCTGGAAGATTATGAAGCTCTCAATCTGATGGCTCTGTTCAACACAATACTATTAGTATAAATAGATAGGTAAAGGTCACCCTTGCTCAAAAGCCAGTCGTATCCAACTCTAGGGTTCAGTGTTCATCTCTGTTTATAGCCATAGAGCCAGTTCTGTCTGTGTCTGCAAACGTTTCCGTGGACATTTGGCAGGCACTGTTTACCTTCCCACCAAAGTGGTTCCTATTTATCTACTTGCTTTCGAACTGCTAGGTTGGCAAGAGGTGGGACAGATACGGGAGCTCGTTCCATCCTGTAGTACTCTGGAATCAAACTCCTGACCTTCCAGTTGTCGAGCCACCAAGGAACAATCATTATATAAACTGTTCATTTCCCCATGTACTTTATGACATTTGTTGCTATTATGAGTCATCTAGCCACTTCCAATGTCTGGTGATCTTAATGGGATTTTCAGGGTACATGAGACGTTCAAGGAGTGGTTTACCATTGCCATCCACAAGTGAATTTGAATCCAAGTCTTCTTAGTCATAATCCAACACACTATCCATTATTCCATGCAATCTTTCCTTTATTTAGTTTAGCATATATATTTCCTCCTGTTTTGGGGTTTTGATCATTGCTTGCTTACAGAATATGTTAATGATGTTACAAATTTATATTGGCAGAATGTGCAGTATATGTTGAAAAGAAACTATCAATGGTGCTTTATAAATTGATTGATTTTTTAAAAATGATTTTGACATATTTTTGCAGTCCAGAAGATTGGGTCTCAACTCCTCCCATGACGAAAAAGCGGCAAACAGCAACTGTTACATCAAATAAGAATGGTACCTCAAAAAGAAAGAATACATAGACTAATCAAATGTATTTAAAAAGTTGTATTTGTATAATGGAATAGGTATAAGCTGAAAGAAAGAAAATTAATTTTAATGTCATGAATATTTTTTTACTGATAGATAAATATTCTGGTTTATATCATCAACTAGTTGTATGTTAATTTGTATACCTTTTTCTATTTGTGCCTCAATTAGGCTTTGATATGTGGAAATATAAATATGCATTTTATTTATGACTTTTTTCAAATTTTGCAATAAAATTGCTACAGTCTGAATTTTTTTTACTACAGTATAGTGTGATGGTGAATGTTGCTGAAAATGTAATAGGATTTTGTTTTATAAACAAACATTGTTTTGTCATTTCTTTGCAGACACACACACACACACCAACTGTAAAAGCACAACATCACAATTACTTTCATTAATCATCAGTAACAGTTTGTGTCCTCATGCGACACCCTTAAGTCATTGTACATGTTAAAATTATTGTGTAAAATGAAGCTGTGACAGATCTTTCACTTTAATATTTTCACATACTGGCTGGCATTATCAGTAGGAGGCTCTGTTTGGTGAATTTTGTGTTTCAAATTAAAAACCAGCTAGGACTGGAACACTTAAAATCCCCCACCTTTGTGTTTTTAACTCATTCCCACTAATAGCAACCCTTCACATCTTACAAATTGCTCTTAAGAACTGGGTTTATTTGTTTGAAATATGTTTGCACAAAATCAAGGAGAAATGCAAGAAACATTTAGACATTTGTGACCACTAGGAAGCTGCACTCTGATACATAGCAATTGCAATCTTTGATTAAAGGCAGAACTGAAGAGAAAAGTCAAACTGCTTGTCTTCAACATAGACAAGTCAGTGCATGAGGAAGAGAGTTCCATGATTTTGGAGACAACTACTGCTAAACCAATCTCTTGTACATACTGTCTTGATGCATCTCAGCAGCAGGCACTTAAGAATGACAGGTCAGATTTAAGCATGGAGAGAAAACTCTGAATAAAGGTTATCCTTCGAATAAGCTACTTCAAGGCTGTTCAGCGTTTTAGAGGTTGACCAAAACTTTGACTTGGGCTTGGAAAGATAAAGATTGCCCTTGCTCAAAATCCAGGTGTATCCAACTCTAGGTTTCAGTGCTCATTTCTGTTTATAGTCAAAGAGCCAACATTTCCATGGACATGTGACAGGCATGACTAGACACTCCAGTGCACGGAACACTGTTTACCTTCCCACCGAAGTGGTATTTATTTATCTACTTACAGTTTCTTGCTTTCAAACTTCTAGGTTGACAGGAGCTGGGACAGAGATGAGACATTAACCGTGCAGGACAGTACTTGGGTCTCAAACTGCTGACCTGCCAACCTTCCAGTCAGTGTCTTAACCGCTTGAGCCACCATAGTCCCTACACATAGAGCTAACTTAAAACTTTATCACAATGATGAGAACATTGAACTTGAGCCAGACATCCTAGAGAGTGAAGTCAGAAAGGCCCTAAAAAGCACTGCAAACAATAAAGCCAGTGGAGATGATGGTATTCCAGTTGAATTTTTCAAAGCCCTAAAAGATGATGGAATCACATTATTGCATTCTATATGCAAGCAGATTTGAAAAGAAAAACACAATGGCCACAGGGCTGGAAACGATCAGTATATGTTCCAATCCCAAAAAAAGGGTAATGCCAAAGAATGTTCAATTTATCGAACAATTGCACTCATCCCATAGACTGCAGGAACATGTGGAAAGAGAATTACCAGAAGTGCAGGCGGGGTTCAGAAGAGGCAGGGGGGACTCAAGACCACATTGCCCACATACGTTGGATCATAGAGAAAACAAAGGAATATCATAAACAAGTCTACTTGTTTCATTGACTACACTAAGGCCTTTGACTGTGTGGACCACAACAAAATGTGGCAAGTAATTAAAGAGATGGGAATATCAGAACACCTTATATGCCTCATGAGAAATCTACATGAATCAAGAAGCAGCAATTAGGACAGAATATGGAATGACAGGAATAGGAAAAGGAGTAAGACAAGGCTGCATTTTGTCACCCTGCTTATTCAACTTATACACAGAGCACATAATGTGCAATGCAGGGATGGAGGAATCACAATTTGGGATCAAAATTGCTGGGAGAAACATCAACAATTTGAGATATGCAGATGATACCACCCTAATGGCATAAAGTGAGGAGGACCTATATAAGCTTCTGCTTAGGTTGAAAGAAGAGAGTGCAAAAGCTGGCTTGAGACTCAACATCAAGAAAACCAGGATAATGGCAACAGGCCCTATCAGTTCCTGGAAAATAGATGGGAAAGAAGTAGAAGAAGTGACAGATTTTACTTTCTTAGGATCAAAGCTCACTGCAGATGGTGACAGCAGCCATGAAATAAAAAGATGACTGATGCTTAGGAGACAAGAAACCTGGGGATCCTAGTTAAAAGTAGAGCTATCACCTTGCAAACCTACATTCACATAGTGAAAGCAATGGTATTCCTGGTGGTAATGTATGGTTGTGAAAGCTGGACCATTAGGAATGCTGAGCGCAGAAGAATAGATGCCTTTGAAATGTGCTGTTGGAGGAGATTTTTGAGAGGACCCTGGACAGCGAGGAGAACAAATAAGTCGATCCTAAAAGACATCAACCCTGATTAGAAGGTCAAATAGTAAATATGAAGCTAAAGTACTTTGGACACCAAATGAGAAGAGTGGGTTCACTTGAGAAAGCCTTGATGCTGGGAAAGGTGGAGGGCAAAAAAGAAGGGACAGCCAAAAATGAGATGCAATGGGCACAGAGCTGGGTGGGCTGAGGAAGATGGTGGAGGACAGAGGTGCCTGGTGAGCAATGGTCCATAGGGCCGCAAAGGGTCAGAATCAACTATGCGACTGAACAACAACAGCCTACTAGCACGGGCCTTTTACATAGCTACTCAACTTTTATTGACAGCCCACATAATTTTTTGTCTGTTAGATGTTATGGCCTCAACGACAGCTGTAAAACCTTTTGCTTGCTTTAACACTGCACACGTGATACCAAGTTGCACTCTCATAGGCAGGGGTGCCCAAACATTTTGGGCCATGGACCGATCATATGGTTCAGGAAGCAAGTCACTAAGGCCTGGGGGTCATATGCGACCCCTGATGCCCATTCATCCAGCCCATGAAGCCCTCGTCACTCCTGGAAGCAGAAGTAAAATGTACCTGGAAGCGGAAGTAAAATGTGCCCGTACGGACTCATTTTACTTCTGCTTCCAGGAGGGACAAGGGCTTTGTGGGCTTGATGAATTGGCGTAGAAGGCCATATCTAGGGCCTGGGCTGTAGTTTGGGCACCTCTTCTCTAAGGCTTTCAATGGACTTCTGTCCAATCTCACCATGGGGTGTCCATAAAGGTAACCTTATCTATCTGTCTTAGCCTTCCAACCATTCTTCATGCCAGACAGGTTTCTCCCAGACACGTTCTATTGTTAGGTTGATTAAGGTGTTTGATTGCTATAAGTACAAATTGTCAGATCATTTTATTCTAAAGAATGAGGAAACCTGAACTATTCTTCCAGAGGGGATATGTTTCTCTTTCCATATTCCTTCACTTTTTGGCCAGAAATGATGTGTTTGTCTGCAGGTTTTACATAGAAATAGTGAGCTTTTGGATGTCTTCATTCCATTCATTCATGTTCAGCCTGTTTATGTGTCAATAAGTGCAAATATTACAAAAAGCTAGTAAATATCCAGTGACCTTAATTATGAAAGTAAGCAAAAGTGGAGTAAACACTGCATTTCTGGATATTCTTATCTCCTTAGATCACTGGGAGAAACATAGCAAAATATTCCTGCCTCACTTTTCAGAGGATACCTCTTAAATTTTCCTAATAGTTATACATCTAGTTGCATGGCAAGGATACTGCCAGAGCATGGGAACACTTATTTTAACCCCCTTTCACTGAAAAGGATACTGGTCTGTGACTTCTATTTTCCTTTTATACACCTAGATCAGGCTTTCAAAATGACTTGAGAAGATGTTTTGGAAATGAAAGAAAAATATTGTTTTTGTTTTGACATCAAGAAATTTGGAGACTGCAGTTTTTAATAGAAAGCTGCTTAAAATATAGTCATGTACAGATTAATCCAGTGTAAGGGGCTTGCACTGTGCTGTTTTTACTGGTCAGGACATGTTGTTTTTTGGCAGACATGGCTGTTTAACTATGTATTTAGTGGAATAATTGTCAGAGAACCAAAAGACTTCTGAGTCTCATGTCGGAGTAATGAAGTCCATATGACACTCTTCCAAAGACAGTTTGCCATTTATGGCATCAGTGCACACGCTAGGCTCCCAGCCGGAAAGACAATTAAAGCAATGCATTTAGTATTCCTACTGGCATTGGCTAAACCTTTGGGATTATGTTTTTGTTTTACACCACAGACATTTGCCAGCTATTAAATAAATATGTATTATTTAATTGGAATAAAGCTCATTTCCAGAATGCATGTATTAATGTATTTTTCTCAGTTATCTTCTGTTACAGGCAGCCACTCACTTTTTCTTGGTGGAAATTCTACAGCATCTTGTTGACGGGGTCTGGAATCCATCAAGACTGAATGACTAAATACAAGGGAGAAGCCTAGTGAATGAAGTTATTCTTGCTCTATACTGGTACAATACTGGTATCTGCTAAAATTCTTTATTTACATGTCTATTGAAGGGACCATAACACCATCTGAAAAGATGTATCCCTCAGTGATCCTCAATCTGTTGCTGGCCCATAATATATGTGTGTCGGCCCTTCTGCACCTTCTGTCATAGCAAGTGCATTTTCTTCGCATTTGTTGTCTGTGTCAATCCCAAATTTTCCAATAGTAAAGGTGTGCTGTACTTAAAATGTGTACCCCCAACTGTCCTGGCAGTAACTCTGTTATTTTGCATTATTACATATCTTTAAGATGAAGATAATAGACCACCTCTGGTTTAACATTCCACCCAAACAGAAGATTGATATACCACAGGTGGAAAACTCCGAGAAAATGGAGGGCAACAAAGAATATCTCTCCAAATTGACCTTTGCATTTTTAATAAAGCACTCAAATTGTGTAGTAAACATGTTTCTTTTTGTGCTCTATTCTGCCTCTTATTCTTAAAGCTGTTCACTGTTGTTAAAAGTAATGTAATAAAAGTGTGCCTAGCAAAAGTTCATGTAAGATACAGAGATTACAGTGACCCATAGTCTTAACCTCAGCTTGTCATGAAAGTCATAATGCACTTCCCAAGGGAACATGGGTTCAGACACTGATGAATCTTCAAATTTTGTTTTCATTGTTGCATAATATGACCTCTTTGATTTCATCTAATGAAGTACAGTACCTACAAGGACATTATCACTGTATCACGTACATCTACTCCTACCCTGTGGCCTGTGGCCTCAAAACAAAAAGCAAATATGAAAGATTGTCCCCTACTTTCAAATCCTTACTTTCAGATTTTTTCCCCATATTAAAGAATTCTGCAATTAAATTTTCTTACTAATAATTAATATTTAAGTGTGATAAAATGTCAATCCATGTAGTAATTACATAAAATGAAATTTTCTTTCATCTTCCACCATAAATCAAAGAAAATCACCATTCTAAGAAACACCGGAGAAGCACAATTATAAAAAATAGTGCTATTTTCTTTCCTTTCTGTCCCTAAAGGATGGGTGGGGAAATAGTTTAGACTGCAGCTGCCTGATTTAACCTGTTGCTCTATTACAAGGAAGCAATTGTCAGTTCACAATCTCTCTTGTACAAGAAAATCTTTGTAAAGTGGGTAAAATAACTATGAGACAGAATTCAAATGTGTTTATCAGGCACTTTTCAGCACAACTCCTAAACAGATTTCACTTTGTCAGGATATTAGATCAAGCCAGATATTTACTATATAAAGGCATGACAGTTTTTCCTGTTATTTTGATTAAGTCACTGTTAACATTAGTCACTCGAAACAGAACATAGCACTTATGCCAATAAATGTCTTATTATTACAGGCTGTAGCTCAATGGTTCAGAGCCAGAGGTTAAGAGTTTGATTCCTCGAGTTTGATTCCTCTTTTGGAATAAAAGCCAGCCTGCATGGCCTTTGGAAAGCTTCAGAGTCTCAGGACATCTCTGGAAAAAGGGAATGACAAACCACTTCTCTGTAATCTCTACCTAGAAAATCCTGCAAAGTTGGAAACGACTTGTCAGCACACAATTATATTGTTTTACAGAAATAGAAGCGCATGATAATTTACAAGTCGTTGAGGAAACAACTACTTTTAATTTTTTTTCAGGATTTATTTATTATATATGTATACTGCCCATCTAGTGAAAATTTACTACTCTGGGCAGGTCACATAATAAATAATGAATTTAAAGCAAACCCAACTAGCAGCAACAGTACATTAAAATAAACATTTAGAAACTATGGATCCAGCAACTATACATTATATATACCACCCCATAGCCAGTGATGGGATGTAACAGGTCCGCACCAGTTCGCCAGAACCGGTAGTAACTTTCCCCAGTGTCCTGGAGAACCGGTAGCAGCTTTTGGGGGGAACCACCTTCAGAGCTTACCTTTTCACTGGTTCCCCCCACTGTGCATGCGCGCCAAGCACTTCTTTAACTTGAAAAGTGCCAAAATGAAGCCATCTTGTGCTGAGTTCATTCTGTAGTTCCTTCCTTCTGATCTAGTGTGAGAAAGATTAGCCAGAATAAGCTTTAAGCTCTGGTTTAAAAGCTCTGATTGATTTCTGTTTGGGTGGGTGGGTGTATTTTAATGTATTTTTTATTTATTTAATTTATTTACGGGTTTATGTTGTGGGTGGGTTGAGGTGTGGGTGTGGGTGTGTGCTTATTTTTATTTTATTTTTTAATTATTTTTTAATTATTTAATTTTTTTCTTTGGACCCACCTACAACATCATGATGTCATGACATTGGCTCCACCCATGATGTCATGATGTCAGCTCTGCCCACACTATGATGATCTCACAGTGGGGTAGTAAAAATTTTGACACCCCACCACTGCCCATAGCGCATAGTGCACTCTCTAGATCAGTGGTGGCAAACCTATGACATGTGTGTCATAAGGGCCACTCAGAGCTATCTCTGGGCATGCAGGCCATTGCCACAGCACAGAGTTCACCCCACCACTCTGCCCAGCAGCCCAATGGGAGCGCTTCTTCCTTCCCTCAGCACAGAGTTTGCCCCACCCTCTGCGGCATGGACAAAAACCTGTTGAATTTGGCCACTTGGTCTCTAAAAGGTTCGCCATCATTGCTGTAGGTGGTTCACCAGGCAATTTTGCCCCCAACATGCTGGGTATTCATTTTACTGACCTCAGACAGATGGAAGGCTAAGTCAACCTTGGCCTCCATCAGGATCAAACTTACAATGCCAGCAGTTTTGGCTACAGTACAGCAATTTAAACACTGCCACCAGGGGGACTGGTGCACCTCCAATGGTAAACTATTCCATAAGGAGGGGGCCACCACCAAAAAGGCTCTCTTCCTAGCTATTATCTTCTTGGACATTCTTGGTGTTGGCACCTGTAGCTGTGTGGGCTGACAGGATATGACCAGATGATCTTTGGGATAGATCCTTCAATTGAAAATGAAGTTTCAAAGCATTTAGAGCTTTACAAGTTAAAACTAGAATGTGTGTGTGCTTGTGTATGTGCAGGAGGCACAAGCCATAAATTACTGCATCAATATATAAGGAGTAAATTGGATGTTCACTTTTCTCACCAAGAAGTTTCAAAACATACAGTAAATTGTTCATTCAGTAAGCTTGTATTAAAGGCAAACTTCTTGCAGATGAAATAAAAGCCTTGAAGAAAATTTGTACCATGCCTCTAACTAGATGAGTGAGTACACACAGATGCTTTTAAAAACAAGCTATATAGCTATTTTTCGCTCATCAGGAAGGGGTTACAATGCAATAATTCTGGATAAAGGATTAGCCAGTCACATTCAGTCACCCAGGAGGTGCCTGCATATACTACTCACAGTGTGTTCTACACTTTAGTAAGACTCCTATGTACCCCAGATTTGTTCCATGATACTCTACAGCTTAAGGCAAAAAGTGATGTAGCTCTTCACGAATCATGCAGAATTGTTACTGACTGACTGAAACCTACACCCACAGAAAAAGTCTATCATTTGGCTATCCTTGCCCATCCAGATGTACATCAAGAAGTACTAGGAAATAATGAACAAAATAAGATAATAAAACAACCTGCTAGATAATGGCTACATTGAGAGTTTTCTGTACACCTCTCAAGTTCTAAATGTTAAACAAGAAGAGACTAGGTTAAACCTAAGGAGAGCAAAGACAACACACCATGCCAAATGCATGCGCACTGGCCACGCATGCGCCTGGAGCATGCTTTGCTCATGGTCACCCACCTCCAGGAGACGGGAGTGCGCCTTTTTCCCGCCGGTTTGACAGGGAGGAGCCGACATCCCTATTTAAGGGGTGGCTCCTCCCTACCTTGCCCTTCCTTGATTGCCTTTTGGAGAAGCTTCTCCCTCCCTGGAAGCAGTGTGATTCTCGGTCTTCTGGGCTGAATGGGAATTTTTGCCACAACGCCTCATTGGCCCTGGTGTGGCATGGTTTTTTTCGCCCACCCCACACTGTTGTCTCAGGTTGAGTTTGGTTGGAGGTTTTTTCCTACACGGTCACTTTTGGCGGTTAGTGCGGGTAGATCCCTGTAATTTACTGTGTTGCTATCAGGTATGGGCCCAGGTTATTCAGGTCCTGGGGCGGCATTACCTAGGGGTGTGTCCAACAGTTTGTCACCCAATTCTGGGTGACTGGATTCACTCTCTGGCAGAGGTACTAGAAAGACCCAAGAACTTACAATGAGGCAGGGTTTTCAGTCAAAACAAAATATGGTTTATTGGGAGCAAAAGCAAAGGCAAGCCTATTCGGGCATATAGTCTGGCCAGACCTATAATTCTAAATAGCTAACCTTCCCGCATCCGTTCTGAGGAAAAGACCCCCTCGTGACCTCAACCCACAGATTTTGTGAATCCAAGGTACCCCCCACCCACCTTCTGGGGCCTTATATCCATTCTTATCTAAACTAGCTCTAAAGGTAAGGGGGGGGTGACCGAAACTCAGGGGAAGGAAAGGGTAATTAGCATAGTTTAATTACATCAAACATGACACAAAAGGTGACACTAGGGGAGGAGATTTCAGCTATACAGAAATAGCGTATGTTCTTCAGCCCGGAAATTGTTACAGCGGCTTGTTACAATGTTGCAAGATAGGAGCAATTCACATTTTTGTGGTTACAAAGGCATTTCTTTGTTCTTTGCCAGTTCATTCAAGGTACAGGAGGCGGACGCAACCGGCGCGCTTTAGCCAATAGGAGGCCAGCCTTGCGGGACTGACGGCAGGCTCGGCCAATGGAGTGCAGCGGCGGGGGAAGACTGTGTTTCAATGGGAACTGCCGCTCCGGACGCGAACGGCTTAGCGTCTATCGGGTGCTTAGGCAGAAACAAAGAGATAGATGTTAAAATCGATACTGTTTGATTATTTTATTGCAGGAAAACCCCGGGAGGAGAGGAATCAGTTTGGCTGCCTTTGTTTCCCTTTTAATCCGTTGGCTGCCTACGTGTGGAATGAGACGTTTGCTTGTCTCACAGCCCTGCGCTTGGCAGTTTTTGGGTTTGCGTCAGGCTGCCCTTTGATCGTTTTCCCCTTTTCTTTGCCAATGATGGTTATTTTGCAATAGGTATGGCCCTGATTGATTTCTCTCCTCCTCCTCCTTCCATGTAGTCAGTGTGTGTGTAATTGTTATTAACTTTAATAAACATTTTAATTAATTATGACGTTGTATTCGAATTTGTCAGGTGACATTCCTTCCCATTTCCTCTTAGATGGGGCGGCCTCTGGACGGTCCCATCTTCAGACTGAGTGGGTTTCGGTGATGATGTACCCACTAGGACCCCGGTTAAATGGGACCTGACATAGATTTTTCAGGGACTGCAGAAAGGGCACGCACATACAAATTGAAAATACTAGTACAGCAATCCCAAGCCCCGTTATGAATAAATGCTTGAGGTAGCCAAAATCTGGAAGCCAGCTGGTTAGCCAATCCCATAGTGAGAACCCAGTGTCTTGTGTAATCTCGGTGGTAAGATTGTGTAAACCATGGATGGCCTGCTCCACCTGTTCATGGTTATCCGTTAAATTCAAGCAGCACATCCCTTTAAACTCGTCACATTTTCTGTTGTGAACCAACAACAAATAGTCAATGGCCATTCTGTTTTGCAAAGTGGCATCGCGGACCTCAGCCATCTCTTGATTGATCAAATGCAGGGCCCTACTGGTGTAGTTCAGGCCTTTAACGACTGAACACGCTAGTTTGCCAATTTGTTTTTCAGCGTAGCTCATGAGTCCTGGTATTCCTACTAGAGAGGCGGCTAGGGCTGTGTATTCAGCAGGGGAGAAGAGGTGGAGTGCAGAGTCGCAGTCAGGGGTAAGCCCATGTGTCTCTATGCTCCGTTTTGTCCTTTCCTCCCCCGTTAGCATTTCCCTTGAAGGGAGGATGACACTGAGTCTGGCTAGAGAGCAGGGGCCCCCTGTTACCAGGGCTGGAATATATGAATATACTAGAGACCCGCATACCATGAACCATCCTTCAGGGAATTTAATGTAATTGTGCACATATGGTGCATGTTCTGTATGGTTGCATTGCAATGCCTGGGAGTCAGGGGTGACATTAAAACATCTAGCCCTGCACCCTTCCCAATATACGCACAGAGGGGACTTGGTCACTGTTCCTACTCTAAATTTAAGCAGCTTTGGGTCTGCACCTGAGACCAATTGTCCCAAGGCTGGGGCATTCTTGTAAGTAAGTGGGCTTCCTTTCCAATCTGGGAAAGTCACCTTCTGCAGGGGTGTAATGTCCGTGGTGACGGCCACCAGGCAGGTGGCCGCCATCTGGCCCACTGAGTTACCGGGCTTTAAACAGATGTTTGTGACATTGGCCACATGTTTTCCCAGATACTCCCAAATGTTTTCGTGGGGGCTGATCTGCCTAACTGGGGAGAATTGGTCTGATCCAAATGAGGGGATTCTGTAAATTGCTATAATTAAGGAAAGACATTCTAACATTCTATACATCCTATGCATTTTACACAACAAAATCTAAACTTTAAACTAGATCAGGTAAAAGAATATAGCACGCTAGCAGTACTTAGGAAAGATAGATAGAGATTAATAATAAAGATACAAGGCTACTTCTCTGCTGTTTGAGCTGTATCCTTGCGTGGGGCGGAATCCGGCCGCCTTTTGAACAAAAACTTTAATCCGTCCAAGCCTTCCACAGACCAGGACTCGTTCTCTTCCTCTTTCTTCTTGGATTTTTCACACTGACTTTCCGGTACAGTTTTGCGGACAGGGAACTGTTCCTCTGGGGAAGGGGTTGGAGCGCTGCGAGCTCTGGTAAAATGTATCCAAGCCGCAATTCCTTCCACCTTTAAACACGAAGGGGTTGTCATGAGGACTTGGAAGGGCCCTTTCCATCGCGTTTCTGCAAATTCCGGGTTGTATGCTTTAACGTAGACCCAATCCCCGGGTTGGAAGTTGTGCAATGGGGCGCGGATAGTGTGTACCTGCTTGTTAAGGAGAGACTGCAAGTTTTCTTGAAGAAGGTTAGACATGCTTTCCAAATAATTTCTTAACTGCGTTCCAGGCACTGATCCTACATGTTCTCTCCCCCTGGGTAAATCCCCCACCGGATAGGGACGACCATACATTGCCTCAAAAGGGGAGATTGCCAGTCTGCCTCTGGGCAGAATTCGAATCCGCAGCAATGCTTGGGGAAGCAAGTCTACCCAACCCATTCCTGTCTCCTGAATCATTTTACGGAGGTGA
Source organism: Furcifer pardalis (assembly GCA_030440675.1). NCBI lineage: Eukaryota > Metazoa > Chordata > Lepidosauria > Squamata > Chamaeleonidae > Furcifer > Furcifer pardalis. Next base: position 100,003,006 of record CP126891.1, read on the forward strand.
CTTTTTATTGTTTGGTTTGCTCGTTCCACTTGCCCTGAGCTTTGGGGTCTCCAGGCCGCGTGAAGCGACCAGGGAATGTCCAGAGCCTTCGAGACCTGTTGTGTAATTTCAGCAACGAAATGTCTTCCATTGTCGGAATTGATTCCCTGCCAGGGAATCCCGAACCTAGGGATGATTTCAAAGATGAGCTTCCTAACAACTTCCTTTGCTTGGTTGGTGCGGCAAGGGAATGCTTCCACCCACCCTGTGAGGGAGTCCGTGAACACTAGGCAATGTTTGAATCCTCTGTTTGGGTAGAGTTCAGAGAAGTCTACCTGCCATCGTGCTCCAGGGAAGGAGCCTGGAGGCTGACTTCCCCATGGCCCTTTCCTGATTCCTGTGTTGGGATTGTTTTTCACACAAGTAACACACATCCTGCACACTTCGGTGGCGGTTCAAGCCAGGTCTTTAACGACCGCCCATGGCCGAATGCAATCTACCAACACGCCAGGGCTGGCGTGTGTGCGCCTGTGAATTTCCCTAATTATGTCCGTGTTTAAGGCTTTGGGAATGAGGATTTTCCCGTCCTCAAATATCATCCACCCGTGTTCGTTAAGGGATCCCCCTTTTGAGTGGCCATAACATTTTTCCTTGTCTGTGTACATGGGATTCGTGGGGAGTTTAACTGCGGGGGCAGGGGCTGAAACAAAGGTAATCAGATCTCTGTCTATTTCCAGGGAAGCCGCTTTCTTAGCCGCTTCATCTGCGCGGCGGTTCCCCTCCCTTTGGTAAAGTTCAGTTGCCTTTCCGTGTCCCCGAATGTGGGTCACAGCTACTTTGGAAGGTTCGTGAACAGCCTGCAACAATTTGAGTACAAATTCTCCATTCCTGATGGGCTCTCCGTCTGCGCTCTTAAAGTCCCTATTTCTCCACATTGTCCCGAAAACATGTAATACACAGAAAGCATATCTGGAGTCCGTAAAAATGTTTACAACTTTATTTGCGCCAATTTGTAAAGCCCTGGTTAGTGCAATTAGTTCTGCAGTCTGGGCGGAGGTCCCTGCGGGGAGCGGGCGAGCTTCAACTGTCCCTTGAAGGGTGACCACCGCGTACCCAGCCTTCCGAATTCCCTGGGCTACAAAACTGCTACCGTCTACGTAAAGTTCCAAATCTGGGTTAGGCAATGGGATGTCCCCTAGGTCTGATCGGCTGGAGTATTCCAAATCAATGGTCTCCACGCAATTGTGGACCATATTAGATGTGCCAATTTCGGGAAGCAGGGTGGCGGGGTTCAAGGCGGAACACACCGTCAGTCTGCGTTTTGGGTTATCTAGCAGGGCTGCCTGGTACTGGGTGATACGAGCATTGGATAGCCAGTGGTTTCCTTTTTGCTCAAGCACCGTAGCCACTGCATGTGGTACGAAAACGGACAATTCTCCCCCCAAAGTGAGCTTCTCTGCGTCCTCACACAAGGTCACCGTGGCTGCCACATGTCGCAGGCATGCAGGCCAGCCACGCGCTACTGGGTCTAGTTGTTTTGAAAGGTAGGCAACTGGTCTCCGCCATGTGCCAAACCACTGCGTTAAGACACCTAGCGCCAACCCCTTGCTCTCGTGGATGAACAACTCGAATGGCCTCTCCGGGTTGGGCAGTCCCAGTGCGGGAGTTTCGAGTAAGCTTTTCTTAAGGGTTTGAAAAGCCCGCCGCATTTCTGGTGTCGCCTCTACCCGTTCCCCTGCTCCCTTCAAGCCTTCAAAGAGTGGTTTTGCAATTTGGGCAAAGTTAGCGATCCAAACTCTGCAGTAGCCGCACATCCCTAGAAAACCTCTCCATTGCCTTTTAGTTTCGGGCAGGGGTACCTGGCAAATCGCCTCTTTTCGTTCGTTACTGATTTTGCGTTGTCCCTGGGAGATTAGGAATCCCAGGTACAAGACTTCCTCTCTGGCAATTTGGGATTTCTCCTTAGTTACCCTATATCCTTCCTCACCCAAGGAATTCAACAACTGGATGGTGGCCAGTTTACAGTTTTCAACTCCCACGCTTGAAATCAATAGGTCATCTACGTAATTTATAACCTTTGCAGGGACCGGACACTGCCAATTTCGAAGGAATTTACTTAGGGCTTCCCCAAACAACGTGGGCGATAATTTGAACCCCTGAGGCAAGACCCCCCAGGCGAAACGGTTAGCGGGCACCTCGTTTTCCCCAGGAGGGGGTTCCCATGTGAAGGCAAAGAACTCCTGACATTCGGGCGCAAGCGGTATAGAATAAAAGGCATCTTTTAAGTCGATGACCGTGAAGCGATCGTGGTGGGCCGGAATCAAAGTGATTAGATTGTAGGGGTTTGGGACAATGGGAGAAATGTCTTGGACCGCATCGTTTACTGCGCGGAGATCGTGGATCAGCCGATATTTGCCAGAATCCCCCTTTGGAACTCCCATGATTGGAGTATTGAATGGGGACTGGCAGGGGTAGATTAGACCCCTCTGCAGCAGCATTTTTAGCACGGGGACCAGTCCTCTCTTGGTCTCTACCTTCAGAGGATACTGTTTTATGAACACTGGTCCCCTCCCTGGTTTTAATTTAACCGAAACAGGCTCTGCGCTTTTGGAGCGGCCAGGTCCGCTCCCGTCTGCCCATACCGTTGGCAAGACAGACCGGGAAATTTCATCAATTAGGGGGTCCGCAGTTAACGCAAGTACAGCCCCTAGAACAAACAATTTGGCTTGCGGGGTAGCGAAAGTTACCTTGCACCCCTGTTCAGAAAACTCAAGTTTTGCACCTAATTTCTGGAGCAGATCCCTGCCCAGAAGATTCGCGGGACAGTTGGCCAGATGCAGGAAGGAATGAGTTAATTCCTGTCCTGCCACACTGATTTTGACTGGGGGTAAAATGGGGGCCTTTTCTAGTTGCCCTGATGCCCCTACCACAGCTTTGGTCTTCCCAGGGAGGTGTTTAACACACGGAGGGGGCTGTTGTAACACAGAAAAGGTGGCCCCTGAGTCTAGCAAAAATGGGACACGAGTGTTTCCCACCCTTAATTCCAGTATGGGATCGCCGGGTGGTAGGTTAAAAGCAGACCCCGGACCCCGTCAATCGTCCCTGTCGCTATCCCCATCCTCCAACAGCATTTCTAGGGCACCTCTTTCCCGGGTGGGTTGCTGCCCCTGGTGTCTTTGATATCTGCCCTCCTGGGTTACCTGCCCTCGTGGAGGTCCTGGGTGGGGGCAATTCCGTGCCCAGTGGCCAGCTTCCCCACAGTTGTAGCACGGTGGACGAGAGTCCCCAGCTCCTGACTCCTTTCCTTTGCTGGATATTTTCTGGTGCCATGTTTTGCCTGACTGCGGGCCACTTCGGGTGTTCTGGCCCCAGGTGTTGCCATGTGGCTGGGGATGTGGGCCTGGAGTCCACCCGCGGCCCTTAGGGGGCTGATATTGTGGATAAGGACCCCAAGTGCCTTGGGGTGGCCCGAAAGGAGGGTGGTTGGGAAAGTTGTTTGGTGGGGAAAGCCAGTTTCCCTGCGGTCTAGTGAGTTCCTGCAATGCTGCCACCAAGACTTTCTGGTCCTTGTGCCTTTCCTTTGCTTTCTCCTTTTTAACATCTTCCTCCCTGTTGTTATACACCCTAAATGCTGTGTCAATCAGTCTCTGCATGGGGCACTCAAGAGGGGACTCTACGCTGGAAAGTTTCCTTTTTATGTCGGGCATGGAGTTTGCCACGAAAAGGCTAGTCACCAGCGTTTTGCACACTGGTGACTCTGGGTCCTGGCCCAGGTACTTCCGTACCGCCTCATGCAGCCTTTCCAGGAACGCTGTGGGGGTCTCCGTGGGTCCTTGACGAACCTCGTAGACTTTTCCCATCGCGTATTGTTGGGGAGCTCCATTTCGAATTCCTTCGAGAATGCACTCCCTGAACCTGGCAAGATGGGTTTTGGCTGCTTCGTCGTGGCCCACCCTTGCATCCCATTCTGGCCTCTGGGAGGGGACCACATTCTCGGGGACCAAAGGGTTGGCTGCATCTTGGGGATTTTGCAGCCTCGAAGCATGCTTCAAGGCAGCGGTCCTGATCATCCTATTTTCTTCAGTTGTGAACAATGTGTTCAGCAACTGCTGGACATCCACCCAGTTGGGGTTGTGGGTGTTGAAGATGCTCTCTACTTCTTTGGCTACTGCTAGGGGGTGCTCCAAATAGGAGGGACACGATCTCTTCCAGTTGAGGAGATCGGTCGAAGAAAATGGCACATAGACGAAACCTGTCCTTTGTTCGCCAGCGGCCGTGACAACTAACTGTTCTCTTAGGGGGAGCACCATGCGGGGGGGATTCCCCTCGGTTGAGCTCGCCGCCTGTGATCTAGTGATCCGTTGGTCCTCCCTTCCCGGCCCTCCAGCTGGGAGGGGGGGCAACGAGCCGTGTCTCCTTCCCTTTCCTCTCTTTGACTGAGTGGGCTTCCTATTTCTGGGTGCCTCCTCCTCCTCCTCAGACTCACTGGATGTGGGGGTTGGGGGCCTTCCCTTCCCTTTGCCTTCCTTCTTTCCCTTTGCTTTGCTGCGGACCGAAGTCTGCTTGCTAAAACCTGGCTCTTCCTCCTCCAACGAGTCCGTGGAGACTGGTTCATGCTCAGTCTCGCTCTGAGTTTTGGCTTTGCTCTTTTTCTTTAATTTGGCTATGCCCAATTCCCTCCTCATGGCTTCCTTCATTTCTCTGATGGTGCTTTCCATCATCTCTTTCAGCTCACTTACTCCCGCAGCGCCAGGAACTTCCGTCTGTCCCCAGGGTCCGATAGCTTCCACAGCCCCTCTACCCGGCATGTCCCTCAGGGACATGTCCGACAGATCCAGCAGGTTTACCTCCGCGGTTGGACCCACTACAATCTTGGAGGGGGGCTGCAAAGTCACGGACCCTGGTCTCTCTGGGCTTGGCATGTTCCTTGTGCTTATGGGAGCGGTGGGCACCAGAGGCTGATGGGGCACCCCAGGATTCGCAAGGATGTCATGAGCAGCTGGTTGAGGGATTAAAGGGGGAGGAAGGTGCAATGGTCCCAGAGGGTCCTCTTCCTGCGCCGCCTCAATCACCTCCTTATACCTTGGGGGATCCCCAAGTTCGGAGGAAGGATGAACCTTCTCCTTTACAATATAAAGATTTCCCTCGCAGGGGTATCTTTCTGGATTCGAGTGCAGCCTCATGAATAGCGCTGCATATTCCAAGTCCCCAGATCTCCCTGGACTCGTTTCTATCCATCTAATTAGGGCTTGAAGATGGTATATTTTTAAACTGCCTTCTTTAGGCCAGGCGGGCCTCAGGTCCTTTTGAAAGGGCCAGTCTTGTGTGCATAAAAATTTTAACCTCCTTTTGCTTAATTTGGATTTGGGTCCCACCAAATTCCTCCAATTCCTAAGTACATTGCTGAGTGGCGTCCCACCCGTCTTCTCTTTCAGCCCATCCTGAACTCCCAAAGTTCCTCCCATAACTTGCCTAGGCCTAGGTCTTGGTGCTTACCGAGTTACCCCACGCAGCGCACTGGCGGGAGCGGACCACACAGTTTCTTTCCCTTGATGTCTCTCACCAGGTATCACCCGTCTCTCGAGACTATTTGTACTGGTCTCACGGTCGACGAACCTCCTCTCTTGACCAGTCTAGCCAATTGGCCACGTGTGCTCAGGTAATTACTCTGCCACAACGTGCTTTTCCGAATCCTCACCGGGTGCCACCCGTCTCTCGGACCCTGCCACTTGACAAGGCTTAGTGTTAGGTGATGATTCTACTCACTAGCCCAAACTTTTAAACTAAAGGCGCTCACAGGGGGACAAGTCCTGCTCTTGCTTTTCTAGTGGTGGCTAACCTCACTAGTGCCCAATTTGTTGTGCAATTCAGGTCCGTCAAACCTGCTTGTTGCACTCTCGGTGGGACTCTAACCCACGCTTCTCAATACCCGGACTGCCACCCGGGGGAAGGTTTAGTTCAGTTGGCTGTTTAACAAACGAACGTTTAGGCTAAATTGGCAAGAATTTCAAAAGGACCCCAAAATCAAAATTATACGTTACCAATCCTGAAGTTTTCAGTCGCAGAGACGGAACCGCAGATGAGTCTCTCAAAGCCTGATTGAAGATTTCGAATAGGAGGTCGTTCTGGTTTTTCTTTCCCTCTCTTTGTGTCCTGCACCTCTTAAGGAGGTTGCAGGAACCAGAGCTAATCCCCGTACGGGCCACCAATTATGTCACCCAATTCTGGGTGACTGGATTCACTCTCTGGCAGAGGTACTAGAAAGACCCAAGAACTTACAATGAGGCAGGGTTTTCAGTCAAAACAAAATATGGTTTATTGGGAGCAAAAGCAAAGGCAAGCCTATTCGGGCATATAGTCTGGCCAGACCTATAATTCTAAATAGCTAACCTTCCCGCATCCGTTCTGAGGAAAAGACCCCCTCGTGACCTCAACCCACAGATTTTGTGAATCCAAGGTACCCCCCACCCACCTTCTGGGGCCTTATATCCATTCTTATCTAAACTAGCTCTAAAGGTAAGGGGGGGGTGACCGAAACTCAGGGGAAGGAAAGGGTAATTAGCATAGTTTAATTACATCAAACATGACACAAAAGGTGACACTAGGGGAGGAGATTTCAGCTATACAGAAATAGCGTATGTTCTTCAGCCCGGAAATTGTTACAGCGGCTTGTTACAATGTTGCAAGATAGGAGCAATTCACATTTTTGTGGTTACAAAGGCATTTCTTTGTTCTTTGCCAGTTCATTCAAGGTACAGGAGGCGGACGCAACCGGCGCGCTTTAGCCAATAGGAGGCCAGCCTTGCGGGACTGACGGCAGGCTCGGCCAATGGAGTGCAGCGGCGGGGGAAGACTGTGTTTCAATGGGAACTGCCGCTCCGGACGCGAACGGCTTAGCGTCTATCGGGTGCTTAGGCAGAAACAAAGAGATAGATGTTAAAATCGATACTGTTTGATTATTTTATTGCAGGAAAACCCCGGGAGGAGAGGAATCAGTTTGGCTGCCTTTGTTTCCCTTTTAATCCGTTGGCTGCCTACGTGTGGAATGAGACGTTTGCTTGTCTCACAGCCCTGCGCTTGGCAGTTTTTGGGTTTGCGTCAGGCTGCCCTTTGATCGTTTTCCCCTTTTCTTTGCCAATGATGGTTATTTTGCAATAGGTATGGCCCTGATTGATTTCTCTCCTCCTCCTCCTTCCATGTAGTCAGTGTGTGTGTAATTGTTATTAACTTTAATAAACATTTTAATTAATTATGACGTTGTATTCGAATTTGTCAGGTGACAAGTTCCTAGATAAACCTATCAACCAGTATGGATTACATACAAGCCAGTTCTGTAATTCATGTACCTGTGTTAGATCACCAGTTGTTTGGCCTGTGGACCATTTGCTCCCATAGCAACTTTACAATACCACGACTCCACACCCGCACTCATTCCTCCAGTGCAGTATTTGTTGTTGTAATCAATAAAGTGGCCCGTTGTTTAAATCCAACTTTGGCCTACGTCTCCTCATTGGGGTGTGTGTGAGAGAGAGAGGAATGGATAATTGTCTAAGAATGTCTCCCACCAGGACAAGAGTCCAGCTGAACCATCTGGAAGTCACTTAATAGACTTCAAATTGAAGTAAAAACATCAAAAATAATAAAATAAAAGGGAGCAACTTGGATACAGGATAAATGTTCTGTGAATCTGGAGAAATTCAATCAATACAACATTTATGTGCATACAATTTATTCGCCACCACATATCCAAAAGATATTATTTCAATGACTGAAATAATACTACTGAAGTAGTATGTCAGATGACAGAGGGGCCTGGCGTGCAGTGTCCTTGGGATTGGAAAGGGTTGGACTCGACTCTGTGACTGAACAACAGCCAGTTTCTGGTCAAAAATAGTCTAATTATTGTAACGTTTTAATTTGTTTTGAATGTTTCCTACATTTCATAAATGTCCATAATTTTAAAATATGCAAAGTTCTGATACAAATAAAGGAAGCTATGTACCCCTGATAGAGGTCTGTATCATTCCAATTAAAACAAGAAAATTGTTCCATTGTTCAGTACTTTGAGAAGTGAAGGCAAAAAAAAATTGTAGCTAATTATACAGAAGATAGTCACGTTACTATGCTGCAGCAAACCAGAAAATATTATAGCCAGGGGGAAAAGTGCAATCTGCAGACTGCATGCAAACACCATTGATGAATTCCTGAATGCTGCCTTTATGAAGTTCTTTCTCCTATCACCCACCCCCACCCCCAAAAGGGTAGGTTGGATAAGTAGGGCTTGGATGAAACAGATCAGGAACTACCTAAGACCCGAAGTCCTTCATCCAAAACCACACATAAAATTTTTTAGGGGGTATCTGGCCATTTCTGGTTTTGTTTTTTATATGGAGGGGGAAAATCTAATAATGTCTAGGGAAATTTTGGCCCACGAGACCACTAAATTTGCTATATTTAGCATAAGTTTTTATGGACTGCAACAGCAGATGTGGTATAAGTCATGGTACAATGTAGTAAGTTGTACGTGCACAGAATTGGGGGTGGGGGAGTTACCTCATGGGACACATGCAACTCCAGGACTATATTATGCACCCTTCTGGCTGTTCCCAAGGACCCCCTACATTGATTTTTGTTTTGAACATCTGGAGAAGATCCAGGAGTGGTGACCTTGCATTCTTCTTCTCCCATGTCTAGGTCAGACATGAAACTGCCAAAATGAAGGCACCTTCTGCAGTTCCTTTTGCTTGATATAGTGTGAGGAAGATGAGCCATCAACAATAGAAAGGTTCCTGCACTTTGTTTTGACCCTAAATCCAAACTGCAAGTGCATATCTGGTGAATTCTGGATTTGGATGTATCCTTTTTTGGAAGGGAGCTGGTTGCAGCCTGCCATGGGTCCTGGGAAAGTGAAATTGACTTCCAGACCCACAATGCTTGCCTCAATTTGATATAGATGAGTTGCTTTTTAGATTTCAGGCTCAATAGGAAGTGTTTCCTCCCTCCCTACTAGACAATCCTTAGGATAGTTACTTCTCAGCCTGCAAACAAGTTGTTTGTGGGGTGTAACTGGCTGTGAATTTTTTGGAGATGTAGTCCAACTACTTCAGGGTGGGGGAACTCAGATTGCATCTTCCGGGCCAGCATCACTCACTAGCCAAAGGCAGGGTGTCCTGGGATCTCTGCCATTTTACAGGCAATGTCTATCTAGTAATTTTTCAAAAAAAAAACACCCAAAACAACAATTTCTTTTCTTCCTCCAAGTGCAAGTCAGATCAGGGCACTGTTCATTGGTGCTAAGTATAAGTCACTCCATGTTCCTTTGCTTTCTGCTTTCATTGCAGGAAAGACCTTTCAAAACATCTCCGGTGCAGGAAATTTGGTTCCATTTCCAGATCTCCCCAGGGTGAACTAAAAACAGCTGTTTATAATGTTGCAACCTCATGCCTCATCTGCACATCTGTCCTGAATGCCCATACATTGGTCATATTTTTTTTGTTTAAGATTCTTGATAAGGAGATCCTGATTGCCAAGCCAAGACAGATGTTAATCAGGAAGTGATAAGTGTAAAGTCAATCATTTCTTACTCTGTTTACTGTAGTCAAATGCCAGGTATGACTAGATGCCAGAGTGCACAGAATGCTGTTACCTTTCCCATGAAAGCATTACCTATTTATCAACTCACAATTTCTTGCTTTCAAACTGTTAGGTTGGCAGGAGCTGTGGGAGGCAACAAGGACTGTTGACCTCCACCACCACCCCATGTGTGAGGTGCCCTGGTGGCTCAGTGGTTAAGCTGCTGTACTGCAGCCCAAATGCTGTGAGTTTGATCCTGCCAGGATTCAAAATTGACCCAGCCCTCCATCCTTCCATGGTCAGTAAAATGAGTACCCAGCATGTGTGTGTGTGTGGGGGGGGAATGCTAATTAGCCTGTGAACTGCCCAGAGTGTGTGCACTAAGCACTATAGAAGTATAATTGCTGTTACTATAAGACACCTTTCACCAAAATCCAGCTTTCAGCCTTGCTTTAGCAAGCTCATGTTTGGGAGCTGCCTGCTGCATTGCGTAAGAGCGTTTCTTGGCCAAGAGGAAGGTCTCTCCCAGTTCCCGGCCCAAGGCAAATTGATGGAAAGAAGAAGAAAGGCCGGCCGGCCGCCAGCCGAGGAAGGAGAAGCAACAGGCGAGGCCGGGGCTGAGCGGTCAGCCTTCACTCCCAGGGGCTGTGTCTGCCCTTTTCAAGCAGGAGGCTGGTTGCAAAGTGGCCTCAGGATCAAGGACACGCACGAGTACAATGTGTTCGTGCGGGTATGCTTGTGGCGCAGTGGTTAAACCGCTGTCCTGCAGCCAGAACGTTATGAGTTCAATCCTGGCTAGGACTGACTCAGTCTTCCATCCTTCTGAGATCGGTAAAATGAGTACCCAACATGTTGGGGGCAAAATGCTAATTCAGTTGTGAACTGCCTAGAGAGGGCACTACACAAAGTCCAGCTAACCTGAGAATAATCGGGCTGCGTTACAGTAACATGTATGAACAGTTGCCCTTGAAAAGCATCCAAAACAGGGGTGTCCACACTACAGCCCTGGGCCCCAATCCAGACCTTGCTGTAAATTCATCCAGCCTGCGCCACCCTCGTAGCTCCCAGAAGCAGAAATACAATATGCCAATTTGGTCACATTTTACTTCCGCTTCCGGGAGCGACGAGAGTGTTGCGGCTGGATGAATTGGCATCAGGGGCCGGTTCCAGGCCCCAGGCCTAGTTTGGGCACCCCTTAACCATGTGACCAGCACATGGCCTGAAAAGTTTGGGCACCCCATCTAAAAAGTGCGAGTCGTTCAGAATCTAGCAGACTTTTTGTTGTTCAGTCGCACAGTCGATTCCGACCCTCTGCGACCCCATGGACCACTGTCCGCCAGGCACTCCTGTCCTCCACCATCCCCCTCAACTCGCTCAGCTCTTTGCCCATTATCTCTACAATACCATCTAGCCATCTCATCTTGGGCCGTCCCCTTCTTCTTTTGCCCTCGACCCTTCCAAGCAACAAAGCTTTCTCAAGTGAATCCTCTCTTCTCATTTGATGTCCAAAGTACTTTAGCTTCATCTTTATTATTTGACCTTCTAAGGAGCAGTCAGGGTTGATTTCTTCTAAGATTGACCTATTTGTTCTCCTCGCTGTCCAGGGGACTCTCAAAACTCTCCTCCAACACCACATCTCAAAGGCGTCTATTCTTCTGCACTCAGCTTTCCTAATGGTCCAGCTCTCGCAACCATACATTGCCACAGGGAATACCATTGCTTTGACTATGCGAATGTTTGTTTTCAATGTGATGTCTCTACTTTTCACTATGCTCCCCAGGTTTATTAACTGCAAACAGCTATCATGCATGTATCACGCTTATATACTGCCCCATCGCGCTCAGTGCACTCTTTGGGCGGTTCATGAGGCAATTAGCATTTTTGCCCCCAACAACATGCTGGGTCCTCATTTTTGCGCCAAGGACAACGCACCAGTGCCAAGCGCCTCGCGCCACGGGACAAACTTTCTCACGGGCGCTCTCTCGGGTTTGTCTCACTTGGGTCAGATCCCAAAGGAATGGCCCCGACGCGAAGTACCTCACGCGCCTCCTCCCGCCAAAAGGGGGGGAAGGGAGGGGGTCCTTGCGCGCGGAGCGGAGGACGCGGGGTGGGGGAGAAGGGAGGCGGAGGCGACGAGTCACCCTCCTCCGGGTCAGGACGGTGGGCGTGTGAACGGGAGGGCGGAAACTTCTTGGAAAGAAGAATGGCTGGGGAAGGAGAGAAGGGGGAGGGGGCGTCGGGGAGTCTTCTTGCGTCAGTAAAGTTGCTCAGCAGGGAGAAGCGAACCAACGCCTGAGGGGAGCCGGACGCCAGGCGGGATAAACCAGAGGGGCGGGGAGGGGAAGGGGAAAGAACCGAAGCGGAGACCCGCGTCTCCTCGCCCCTGGCTGGGTTCTTCGCCCGAGGCGCGCCAGCTGAGGAGGGGATGATGGAGCGGCGCCCGAAGAAGCTCCTCCGCGGGGCTTTCGCGCTCCTCGTGTTCCTGGGCGGCTGCCTGAGCCAGCGCTCCTCTCGGCAGGGCGTCCGAGACAAGTAAGTTGGCTCTCTCTCTCCCACCTCAGGTCGCCTCAGTAGGAAGGAGATGGGGCTGCGGTGGCTCAGGGGTCAAGAACCTCGCGTGGTTAGGCTGGCAAGGCGGCAGTTCGAGACCCGGGTATTGAGAGCCCGTCTGTGTCCCATATCTTGGGGACACTAAAAAGGAGCCTCGTTTGGGCGTCCGCTGAGCGGAGTTTCTTCCGCCCAACACCCCCCCCCCCAAAAAAAAAAAACACCTTTCAACCCAGAATAACTTCTGACATGAAATTATTATTATAATAGGAAGGACTTTTTGGAATACTGTAGCAGCTGTGTGTTAGTCTGTGTTTCAAGCATACAAGTAAAACCTCATATAACACTAAAACCTGGTTCCACAAGTCTTGATGTTATATGATTTTTAGTGTTATCTGATGCATGTTAAAATCCTATGGGATCCATAGAGATACATTCTAACCGCACAGGCTTTAGCGGTTGTTATCTGATCCATCCCATAGGATCTTAATGTTATCTGATGCAATTCTTCCCCCCAGATTCCTTAATGTTATGCGATTTTAGTGTTATTCGATACTAATGTTATATGAGGTATTACTGTATCAGAGAACGCTGTGTGGCACTTTGAAGACTTAACTGTTATATTTTAATCTTGGCTTTCGTGGATCAAGTCCGGAATGGATGTGATCCACGAAAGCGGGCGTTAAAATATAACAGTGAGTTAGTCTTCCAAGTGCTACAGCGTTTTTGTTTTGTTTCTTCTCTTGATATGCTCAATAGGAAGGGTTGACCGGACTGGACTGTGCGACTGGACAACATTCATTTGCGATTTAAAACAACAGCAACCTGTTGCCTATTAGCAGCAAGTTCTTGGGTTCGCCTCCTGTCCAGCCCGTGTGATCTGAAACGCTTAAAAGCAAAGCCCGAGAGGGCGAGAGCTTCGCCTCTGTCTTGACGGGTCGGGTGTGGGGTGTGATCAGACGGGAAAAGCGCCACGCGAGGCTGATAAAAGAGGTCCTGATAAAGAGCCGCCTTCCTGTTGGAAAGGGGCAACTCGGAGCAAGAGCTGTACTGCAAGACAAGAGGAGACCGAGGCCACCGACAGACTCTGCACCTTTTGAATTGGCTCTGTAGAGTTTCTCGGGTTCTTTAGGGGGTGGGGGGACAAAGCAATTACTCTTCTATACCACTCCATAGCGTTTAGTGTCCTATGGGGTGGTTCACAAATTAATTAGCATTTTGCCCCAAACATGCTGGGGCATGACCGACCTTGGAAGGAGGGAAGGCTGAGACAACCTTGGTCCCATAAGGAGGATCGAACTCACAACATTTGGCCTGCAACACAGCAGTTTAATCACTGGGTCCCCAGGGCTCATTTTCTTCCGTTTCTGCCAAAATGAAGGCACCTATTGGTGAGTTCATTCTGCAGTTCCTTTCACCCGAACTAGTGTGAGACAGATTAGCCAACAACGCAGGGTTGCTATTACCAGGGTACTCCCCCCCCCATTGTGGTTCAAAAATACCACAATCTTTGAGGGGGCTCTTTCTTTGTATCTGCTTATATCATGAGACCGACTATCATTTAGTAATTCTCAGCTAAATATCGTGAAGCAGTTCTACTTATCTATGTTTAAAAGATTAGATATCTATACAGCATACATTTGTATAAAATCTACATAAGATAGTCTGGCCGAACATCCCACTATGATAATGGAGTAGACCGTACAGCCAGGGACTCAACATCGAGTCTTGGGTGTCGGTAAATAACCTGACTCCCTAAAGGGGCCAACAGCTACAGGCAGAGGGGTGATGGTCCTCTCAGTGGGGGAAATGAGCAGAGGAGGAACTGGGATTCCTGAGGATCATAGAGGCAGAAGAGGCCATGCCAGATGGACTGGCTGTGAAGGTGCATCTTGATAATATCCACAATGCTGTGGCAGTCCATTGCAGTCCTGGTGTTAAACCCAACATGTCCCATTTCATATGCCACAGGAGATGGCTCAGAGATTATAGAGTGTGGAAAAAATGCCTTCTCGGATACAAGTTGCAGCCTATGACATATGTTAAGTTGTATATGGAGATTTGGAATTATTGTGAGTTAAGCAAATTGCATAGAAATTTAAAGTCTGATAATTAATTTGGTCAAAAACCCACCAAATAACTTTTTAAAATACATATTTCAGCTCTTAACCACCCTAGATCTATGCAGGATTTCAATAGCAATTAACTTGTAGGGGCTGTGAAAAGGTGTGCAATAATACCCCCTCTCCCTAAAGTGTGCCTGATAGGCATCTTCCCATATCTTTTAACACACTTCTATAACTGACATTCTTTGTGCCAAAACAGTTTTTTCAAGAATTTGGCATAGCAGCAGCAAGCCACAGCCAAATCAGGAGATCACTACCAAAGTTTCTATTTGGCACCTGGTTTGAAATTCAGTCAGTCGAGGGATGGGTGAAGTTAATGGTGGGTGGGATAGGGTGAAGCTGGATAATGTAAAAGAGGTGAGAAAAATGTTAGAAAGGAGAATACATAAACAAGAATCATCTTCCCAAGCTGTTAAAACATTTTGGAGGCCAGGAGATGCACCTTTTCACTCACTCACTCTCTCGCCACTTGTCTTTCTCTGACTCTTCTCTTTTATTTCCCTTTACCTTGTAGAGAGAAATTGCTCTTGCAGGGAAAATTCTGCCTAAAAGCAAGTGTGAGGTTTACCTTTTGTTTTTCTGTGCATAATTGTCTTGGAAGAGGGATTGAAAGGGATTAGTAATGTGAAGGGGGGAGAATTTACCTTTTCCTTCTTGACTGTAGTCTCCTTTGAAAAATCACCCTCTGGATAGCAATTAAGTTTAGGAAATAGCTTGCAATTGGATGTCTGGGAAAAAGATAGGTGACATGGAGAACAAAGCTTGAGCAGGGGTTGGGCCCCTGTAATTTGTAGTGTATGCATTGAATTTAATGACATGTGACAGAAATATATTTAATGTGAGCTGAGAAGGTAAGAAAAGGTTCTTCTGGAATTTCTCCTTTCTTCCCCATTCCTTATACACTGTGCATCATGTCCTCAATTTAGATTATAAACCTGAGGGCAAGGACTGTTACTTTACTTATCTCATAAACTGCTCTGGGAGACTTTTTCATAAAAGGGTGAAATATAATGGCCATCAGTCAATAAAGTTTTTTTATCATTTTTAAAGGTTGCAATAAGTAGTTTCAGAAACAATATCCCCATTCAATCCAGTACCCCTTACATCTCCTTACTGAATGGTGTATGTGTGTTTTAGTGCCAGAGATTACTCTGGGTTGAAAGGATTTTTGCTGGAGATGCGCGAATGAGGCTCCTTTCATGTCCTCTATCATGCAGCTCTCAGGTATTGAACCCCAACCTCCAAGCTCAGTGCCTTATCTACTAAGATATAATGGGTTTGTTTGGTTCTTCAAACACAGGGCAATTTTCAGTTAGATTTGACTGCTATTTCTGGCAGGTTCCTTAAAGATGTTCTTTCTTTTGCTGATCTGGCCGGTCATTTCTTTGTTGGGATGTCCTTCATGGTAGACAAAAGGGATGAGTCCAGTGGTGGGCTTGAATTTTTTTTACTACCACACTGTGGGCGTGGTATAGTGGGCATGGCCAGGGGGAAAGCCCTGCATTGCACCTGAATTAGAGCTACAGTCAAACCTCGCATAAAGAGCGCCTCGCTTAAAGAGTAACTCGCTTAAAGAGCAGAATTTTCTCTGAATGTTCGCTTCGCTTAACAAATAAAACCATCCAAAAACTCGCTTAACAAATAAATTGGGGTTCACAATCCCCCCCACAATTGGTCATTTACAATGGCGTTTCGCTTAAAGAGCAAACTCGCTTAAAGAGCAATCCTGTGGAACGCATTATGCTCTTTAAGCGAGGTACCACTGTACTTTATTTCAAAACTTGGATGGGCAGGGCCAGCCAGAATTTCTCCTACTGGTTCTGGTGAACTGGTGTGAACCTGCAAATGCCCACCACTGGATGAGTCCCAATGTCACTTAGTCTTTTGCTTTAAAAAAAAGCCAGGTTTATTTCTTCTTTTCAAGTTTGAGTCTCAAAGCAATGTTATAATACAAGGAACCAAATGCTTAATATCATAGTTGTTGTTTCTAAATGTGCATGTTATGTCATGGCTGGTGAAATTATGGGTTGGAAGATATAAGCAATAGATGAGAGGACCTGCTATTCTGCAATAGATGATGAAAAGTGGTTGCAAAAGTTAACATAACTGGATTCAGAACTATATATATGCAGGTGCTGATAAAATTAACACCACAGATTTAACCTCTGCTACTGAAGGTCAGCAGTTCAATTCCCGAGTACTGCAGGACGGAATGAGCTCCCGTCTCTGTCCCAGCTCCTGCCAACCTAGCAGTTTGAAAGCAAGAAATTGCAAGTAGATAAATAGGAACCACTTCGGTGGGAAGGTAACAGCGTTCCATGCGCTCCGGTGTCTAGTCATGCCTGCCACATGACCATGGAAACGTCTGCAGAAGCAGACAGCGCTGGCTCTTCGGCATAGAAACAGAGATGAGCACTGACCCCTAGAGTCGGATACGACTGGCTTTCGAGCAAGGGAAACCTTTACCTTTACCTTACTGAAATATTTGGTACAATTATTTCCTTGTAGTTGTAGGAGTACTTTATCTCATACCTTCCAGTGTATCAGCAATAACTGAATATATGTACTCATGTGTATGTTGGCTCTTACCAACATCACTGATTCCCAACTTTGTGTCCCCAAATGTTTTTGGATTAAAACTCCCAGAAGCCTTCACCCTCAGCTGTGCTGGCCAAGATTTCTGGGAGCTATAATCAAGACTGTCTGTGAAGCCAAAGCTAGGAATCACTGGCTTATATACTGATGTACGGTTGCTTAGGGGATTCAGTCATCAGGCCTAAGTGGTCAACATACTTTTGCTACATGGATTCTGGCTTTGTACCCTATGACTCCCTATGATGTCTAGCAGCAGCAGCAGTAGAAGATTTCTTTTTTTATTAAAAGATAGAATGCTATTACCCCAGCTTTGAAATCACAGTTTATATTGTGAAATACCTCTCAGCTCCCTCAAATAGGCAAAAGTCCAGGGGACGATGCTGAATGATAATTTATTCTCACCTATACAGGAGATAGTACAGACAAGTTGTCCTGGCTATGTTTTCTTTCCAAGTAAATGAGCAATGCCTATTAGAAACTATGACACAGACTTCTGACTTAAAAGAACCTTCATGCAACAAAGAAACACATTTGCTCATACTAGGAAGAAAAAAGCAGAAAACAGAATAACGGTATCACCCCAGATTCAAGCACACTGTGTTGAAATGTCAAGCTTTATTTTGGAATCACTAGTTGACTAAGAAAAAACATGTGTTTCAGGTAGAAAAATCCAATGCCTCTTTAATGTTTGGATTATTGGAATTTCCTTTTGAGCTGAAACATGTTGGATTTGCCTTCACATATTTTTTGATCAAATAAGCTGTTTTTAAAGAATACGTGAGTTCTACAAGAGTGTTCAAGATACTGTAGTACATTCCTTATTTCTCCGGACAGCTGTACAGTTTTGAACATTGACCTTGTATGCCTTTCATGAGTGAGGCAAAAAGGAACAGATAATTACAAGATTTGGCCTTATGCAGAATGGAAAAGCACATGTTTGACCCAGACAAATGGTTTAATAATTTTCATTGTTTTCTCATTTAACAGTTTAACAGTTCCCTTCTTGTTGTTTTACTCCTGCAGAAACTGGTGTGCCTTCATTGTGAACAAGAATGTGACCTGTTCTGTGCTTGACGGCACTGAGAGTTACGTTCAAGTTCAGTACAACTGTCCCTGGAATCAAGTGCCCTGCCCACATACTCCACTGTAAGTAACAGAGGAAGATGCAAAGGAGAATGGGTGGGTGGTGAAGTATTTGTTCATCTTTCCAGCTGTGATATATTCCCATATATACTCAGAAATCATCTATGCTTTATCACAGAGCTTAACCAGACTAAGTTTAATTTTGTGCAGCTTTTTGCCATACGAGTACTTTGTGAAGTTGTGCACCACTTTCAGTCTTCAGAGATTTAACCCCCAACATAAAGTGAACAAAGCTTCCTCTTAAAAAAAATACAAGCACAAGACATCTGAAAATAATTAGAGCTAGGTTGACTCTTGTGTCAACAGATCATGTAACCATTTACTGTACATTTTCCAGACAAAATGAGGAAATTGCTAAAACATTATCTCC
Source organism: Furcifer pardalis (assembly GCA_030440675.1). Taxonomy (NCBI): domain Eukaryota; kingdom Metazoa; phylum Chordata; class Lepidosauria; order Squamata; family Chamaeleonidae; genus Furcifer; species Furcifer pardalis. The sequence continues at coordinate 100,021,339 of CP126891.1, forward strand.
ACATGACTGATTGGGGGCTGGCACCACTTAAGTTTTATTTTATTATGCTTTCATCAAGGTTACAGTAATTAGTGCTTGCATTTTTGAAATTTTTTGCAGGCTTTGTGAGCACCTGCTGTTGAATGCAGTTACATTCCTTGGCCTGCATTCACCTGCAGGCTCTGGTCAGGCACAGCAATCAACATTTGTTGTAAATCAGTGCAGGTCTTCTTATTTGAAATGGCTCGGAGGAAGCCAATGGGTACTAGTGATTCTGAGCTGATATGTTTGAAATGTATGTTGCTTCTTGATGCAAAGAGACAAAAGATTTGGAATTAAAATACAGTCAAACCTCACATAAAGAGCACTAAGCTTAAATAGTAACTCGCTTAAACAGCAGAATTTTCTCTGAATGTTTGCTTCGCTTAAAAGATAAAACCAACCAAAAACTTGCTTAACAAATAAATCAGGGTTTGCAATCCCCCCCACAATTGTTCACTTACATTGGTGTTTCGCTTAAAGAGCAAACTCGCTTAAAGAGCAATCCTGTGGAACGCATTATGTTCTTTAAGCAAGGTACAACTGTACAGTAAAACCCCTACTTACGTAAAAAGTCTGTTCCATAGCATTTTACATAAATCAGTGTTTTATGTAAATTGAAGCAAACCCATAGAAAAAAATTAATATTTACATAAATTGAAGCAAACCCATTGGAAAAATGAAATTTTTACGTAAATTGAAGTAAACACATAGGAAAATGAATATTTATGTAAATTGAAGCAAACCCATAGAAAAAAATGAATGTTTTATGTAAATTGAAGCAAAATTTAAATAATAAATAAATAATAAATAAATACTGTACATAAACCCATAGGAAATCACATTATGTAAATTGAGAAATTTACATAAATCGGGACATCGTTTTAGCAAAAAATCCTTACGTAAGTTGAATTTTACATAACTCAAGGCATACATAAGTTGGGATTTTACTGTACATGTTATAATTGCATAGAACAGAATATCCAGCCACTGAAATAGGGGTCACCTGAACCAGCCAGCCTTCTTCAGGTTATTTTGTCATGTGCACCAAAACACTATCAGACTGGGAAGTCTGGACACATACTTTACTCTCAACATCTGAACATGTCTAGTTCTTCACTTTTGGTAATTTTGTTTGCCAACAGTTCAGGAATCCTATCAGTATACTAACACTGCAATCAATTCTATCTAGGTTGTTTTAATATTCTAACTTTCAAAATATCAGAACTGTAGTTTGGGTGTAATGGTATTCCAAGCTTTTATCTTTGGTACTAAAATAGAAAGTAGTAGTGTGTATGCGCGCGCATGCACACACTTTCAGGAAAGAAGGGGTAGGCTAGACCCCACTGTTGTCTGCCCACGTCTTTCCTTCTGCCAGCTGTTTCCCCCTCAGCTGGGGAGTCTGAGATATACTTGCCAAATAATTGTGGAAAATGGATGGTCAGGTGGGAAAGCATTTAGTGCGGTAGGGAGTATGCACCCTCCACCCACTCTCCACTTATTTCTGAAAATGGTTTCTCCTCTTCAAGCTTTGAATCAGCAGGACTTGCATGTAAACACACATGCCTAAGAGGAATATGCTGTGCCTGTTGGTGTGCAAAGACCACATCAGTAAGTGTTAGTAAGTTATTGTCAATTTGTAGATTGCTGAAATATTTTTCTCAGAGTCAGGGGAAAGAAAGCTTTTCTAGATATTCCTAGACACTGTTGGTCTCTTGCTTTAGAACTGCAAGCGTTTGCTAATTTGATTCTTAAAAGAGGGGAAATTGGAAGAGTGAGATGTATGACTGGAAACACATCATAATACCCTTACTGGCTTCAATGAAACTCTCCTGGAATAAGTGTTAAGAATGGAAACTTTGGTGTTACTGTCCAATAGAAATCAACTTTATATTAGCTTGGCCAAAGTATGACTGCTTCTAGAAGAATGCAAATGCTATGATGGCATTTTTGAAACCTGCATTTGTGTTTTTTACATATTAATGGGGCCGGGGGGGGGGGGCGGGGCGGATAGAGAAGGTGAAATTGCCACTTCTGCTATGGCTGCTGTAGTTGTAAATTCTGATAAGAGCTGAAAGTAATGCAGTTCAATCCTGTAAAGGTTTACTTTTAAGTAAGCATCAATGTCTTCAGTGTTGCTTTTATGTTTGTTTAGGACTATAGTTTTAATCAAATCTAAGATTTCTGCATTTAGATTTTGCAGTGTGTTTATTTTTGCCCAAAAAGTAAGTAAAACTCAACATAAACAAAAGCAACTAAATAAAAGGAAGTTGTGGTGAGCTACTATCTGAATAATATTGTTTGTAGTCTTTCCGTTCTTGTTGCCTCCTCCCTCTCCAAGGCGATTCCAGGTGGCTCACAACAGTATCAAAAATTTAAAAAGCAAAACATCCTCATTTTATAGGACTAAACCAGGGGTGTCCAAACTTTTCGGGCCATGGGCCGATCACATGGTTCAAGGAACTGGTCACTAAGGCCCAGGGGCCAGATACAACCCCCGATGCCAATTCATCTGGGTGTGTTTTACTTCTGCTTCCAGGAGCGATGAGGGCTTTGTGGGCCAGATGATTTGGTGTCAGGGACTGCATCTGGCCCCCAAGCCTTAGCTTGGGCACCCCTGGACTAAACAATTAAAATTTTAAAAACCATTAAAACAAGATTAAAACACTCTCCCTATAAAATTGAAAAACCGGGACGGCCTTATATAAGCCAGCAAAGGGGAGGGGGCTACCACACTGGCAGTGTCCCACACCAGCTGCGCTAACCAGATTTTAAGGCCCTTTCTGAAGGCCAGTAGCTCCGCCTGGAGGTGCAACTTGGTCTGCAGGAGGTTCCTCGAAGCTGGAGAAGATACAGAGAAGCTTTAGCTGACTAGCTTTAATTGAACTTTAATTGACTAGTGTAATCCTGTAGAGCAAGAGCAAGGTTGGAATAGTGAGTGGGAAACTGACTTATAAGGAAAAATTGAGACAATGTTGTGCACATTTATCAGGGAATGAGCACCACTGAACAAAATGTATAGAATAAGTACTTTTATTTATGATTAAAAATTCATATCATAGTTAAGTTGTTTTATCAAATACAAAGTAATACCTCAGATAACGCTAAGACTTGGTTCCACAAGTCTTGGTGTTATCCAATTTTTAGTGTTATCCGATGCATGTTAAAATCCTATGGGATGGATCGGATAACGTTAAAGCTCCATAGAGATACATTGTAACCTCATAGGCGTTAGCGGTTGTTATCTGATACATCCCATAGGACCTTAACGTTATTCGATCCAATTCTCCTCCCCAGATTACTTAACGTTATGCGATTTTAGCGTTATCCGAGGTAAACGTTATCCGAGGTATTACTGTATCTTCATGATGAGTGATAGCAAGGGCATTGACTTCATTTTGTAGTGCCATCTCCATAGTCATGTTGGGTTTTCATTTGAGAAAAACAGATGTTAGCTTGACACGTCTGCTTGGTCAATAGGATACTTTTTGGAGACTGTTTAAGATGCTGTTGAGTGGGTGGCTAAGGAGATAACTTGGTGGAGGCCCCCTAACTATGAAATAGCTTCTCCACAGAGGTTTGCCTGTTGTCTGGATCTGATCTTTCCCCACCCTCTTAAGCAATTTTTCTTTTACAGTCTGATGATCCTTGATTTATGATTCACAGGCCAATATCTTGTTGCCTAAATATGGAACAAAAGGGAAATTATTGTGTTAAGTGTCAGACTCCCCATTTCAAGAACATCTGTGTCTGACTCATAACTAGTGAGATAATGAGCTCAGAATAGAGGAGTTGACCAGAGGTGTGGGAGAAACTTACATGTTTCCCCTTCTACTACACATATAGGCTTGCTGATAATTTTAATAATCTGTATTACCACTTTTTTTATTTCTTGCTTTAACAAACATGACTACCCAATGCTAGTTTCTCCTAGCTTAATATGGTATTTGGACATTGGATTTAAAATATTTAACATTTTATTGGAAATAATAGTATCTATGATGCTGTTTTATTGTATATTTTACTCTTTTAATTTTCTGTGACTTCCTCAGATAGCATCCGTTCTTGGGTAGCTGTATAAATCTGATGGTCTGAATTGAATTGTCACTTTTATACACAGCAGTATTCAATTGCTTAATGGTAAGCCTTATTAATTCAGCAGATCTACTCTTGTTGGGACTACTAGTTGGATTAAGAACAATAAAATGAATTAAATAAACTCAATTAAAACACACACACACAGCTAATGCTATTGGCCTGGTCCCATGTGTCCTTTCCTTGAGGACATGGGGAGAACTCTAGTGGTTTAGATTAAAGGCAGACTTTCCCCAGCAAGTATGTTCTAACTGTGGCTGTCTAGATACCCACAGGAACTTTGCAAGCAAAACAAACTTAGTCTGACCTAAGTAAGAATGTTTCATGAACATTACCAAATATCAAATAGACATTCCTTGCAGTTCACCTACCTATTAAAATAATCTTTGAATAGTAATGTAACTTCTTCTGAACCAATACCTATCCTATGAAAAAGACTCTGAATTTATTAACAGGAATGTTACTAGAGTGGAGTAACTACTACTAGAGTGTTAGCACAAGGCAGCAAATCTAGAGGGCTTGCTCCTTCCTCTACCATGCCTCAAAACTGGAAGGGATAGAAAGTCAACAATAATATATGCTGTGTTTAACTACATAAACTATGTTGATCCCCAGTGGAAAAGGGAACATCCTTGGCAAGATGTTCAGTGTTAATATTCTTATTTTATTTTCATATCATGAATTACAAACCTGATTTTGGGAATGCATTTTTCACTACTTGCCCATATGTCAAAATTGCTATTCATGTTCTGCTTATCAAGATGGAGGGTTAGAAGGAATTGCCAAGCTCCCCAGCAGTTTTGTGTGAAAAATTGTTCCTTTCAAAAACATTTGTGCCTGAAGTTACTATTAAATGTTGTCTCACAATGGTATCTAAACAAAAGCAGGAAGAAGGAGATCTTAAGTGACACCCACTCAACACCATAAATGGCAATTTTGTTAAATTAGTATTCTCAACTAAATTGTCCTTGCTTAAATATAGTGTTGTTGTAAAGAAACATAATATTCAGCTGTCTAAAATACAGTAAATACAAGCATAAGAATAAATTACAGCCAGAATAGTTAGAGACTAGATGAATCACACAGAAATAGAGAATCATGTGTATATGTGACTTACCTGCAAAATACATGGAATGCTAGTAAAAATATTGTGTAGGTAATGGAAGATAGTTCAGTTTTTACTTCAGAGAAAATTATTAAAAATAATTTGTCTGCCAAAATAAATCATTGAACAGTAAAATAAAAATTTTCTGATTTTTCTTCTAATTCAACTTTTATTGATATGAATTGAATTTACCTATGGACAACATGTAGTGTTATTGTCTTAATAGGAGATTGCTTCAGTGTCATTTGAAGAACTCTTGTTGGATCTCTGAGCTTTGCTAGGATTCAATTAAGAAAGTGCACATATTTATCTGCAAAACCAGATGAAAAGATAAGAAAACTATTGCTGTTTTGGCATTTACCCTAACAACTGTTGACAATAATGAGGAGGAGGAAGAGGAGGAAATAGTAAGAGGAGTTATAGCAATGAAGAGACAACCCCAGAGAAAAGATGTCAGAGAGGCACCAAAACTGTTCGTAGGCAACATAGGCGTCAGTGATGGGATGTCAAAAATTCTACTACCACGCCATGACGTCATGGACGTCATGGGCGTGGCCAATGTCATGACGTCATGACGTCATGGGCGGAGCCAACGTCATGACGTCATGACGTTGTGGGCAAGGCCAAAAATAAAAAAAATAATAAAAAAATAAACATGCACACAGACCCGTAAATAACTTAAAGAAATAAAATAAATAAATAAATAAAATAAAAATTAAATAAAAGTACACCCACCCACCCAAAACACCATAAACCACCCACCCACCCCAAACACAAAACCCTCACTTACCCTTCTTGGGGCCGACGACCCCCATGGCCCGGGGCCACACGGCAAGGCACGCCCCATCGCCGCCGGAACCGAGGAGGAAGCGGGGCGCTCCATGTTGGCTCCAATTTTTAAAAAACCGGACCCGGAGCCACTGCCTGCTGCTACTGTCGCCGCTGCTGCCGCCTCCCGCCATCGCCATCGCCGGGGGGGTGGAAGGAGGAGAGGGAGGGGACTGGAGTGCCGGGAGCGTTTCTGTAATTGATCCGGGTAGATGCATTTGCTTTTTCCCTCCTTCCTTTTCGTTCCGGAGCTTTCTCTTCCCCGCCTTGCCCGTTGATCGGCTCCCATCCCGTCTTCTTCGTTGCCGCCGCCGCTGCTGGAACCGGAGGAGGAGGAGGCGCGCTCCGCTGGCCTGGGGCGACGGCGGCAACGGCGGCGATGGCGATGGCGGGAGGCGGCAGCAGCGGCGACAGTAGCAGCAGGCAGTGGCTCCGGGTCCAGTTTTTTAAAAATTGGAGCCAACATGGACATGGAGCGCCCCGCCTCCTCCTCGGTTCCGGCGGCGATGGGGACGGCAACGGCAGCAGCGATGGCAGGAGGTGGCAGTGGTGATAGAAGCACCAGGCAGCAGCAAACGGCGGCAAGCGGCTCCACAGGAGGCTCCAGTCAGGGGCGGCCGGATCCAATTATTTTTAAATCGGAGAAAAAAATGGCTCCAATTTAGTGCGCATGTGTCAGATTGAGTTTCTGCGCATGCGCACTAAATTGGAGCCATTTTTGCTCCAATTTTTTTTTAAATTTTCCTCCCGGTGAGGCGTCCGATCCGGACGCCTCAAAAACGGTTTTACCCCCACGGAGAGCCCTCCGGAAATCCTTAAAACGGTTCTGTGGATCCGGTCAGAACCGGTGTCATCCCATCACTGATAGGCGTGGTCTGTAATTTCATGCTATATGATATTTTTGAGTAGTCTACAGAAGAAACAAGAAGGGAACCTTGATTTTAAATCCAGAAGATTTTCATGAGTTCAAGTGGCTGAATGAAGGATTGTTTTCATATAGTATAGCAACGTACCTTATCATAGGCAAGCTTGAAATTGCAGGCAAGAAATGGAACATTTAAAGTGAAAACAGTATACAGAAGAGATGTAAGTATAATAGATTTCTTTACAGAAATATACTTTGGTGAAGAACCTGCAATTTTAGAAAATGAAGTGGAAGCTGGTCTCAAAGCAATTAGAAGACATACAGTAAGTCACCTTCAGTAGATGGGATATCACAGAATTATTTCAAGCTACAAAGACTGAATCTATCCAAACCCTAAGAATACTATACTATCCAATGCGCAGGAGAAACAACAGCTGAGAAATATTCAATATACACTCAAATTCTGAAGAAAGGGGTATCAAATATTGTTGTATATGTTGAATTACTGGATTCATTTCTTTTGTGAACAAAATAGTGTTTAAGATCTTACAACAGAGACTTTAGCATAGACAGAGCAAGAAATGCCAAATGTCTGGTATGAATTCATAAAATGATGGTGCACTAGAGATCTTGCACACAGAAAAAGCCTCCTTGAAGATTGTGGTGTTTTTGAACCACAATCGAGTGCACTCTTGGTAATGGCAACCTTGTGTTGCTGGCTAATCTTTCTCACACTAGGTCAGGTGAAAGGAACTTCAGAGTGAACTCAAAAGGTGCCTTAATTTTGGCAGTTTCACATCTGGCCTAGACACAGAAGAAGAAGAACCACATGGAGCTGAGCCACTTGCCAAAAAGGAGATCTAAATCGTTTTAGACACACACTTCAGCACCTTGACATGGGCTTTTTTATGATTTCAGATTATTGGGTGGGATGAATATTTTTAACCATCAGTGTTTGACCTAACCCTGCCTATCTGTCTGTAAATACTGCACCACAGTACCCTCTTTCATATGATTTGTACAATGATATATTTATTTCGTACGTTGCTCATAACTCAACAAAATATTTCCAAAAATTCAGACAAATACCCTCTCAGAACAAGTGGAGCTCATGTTTGTGCTTTAATGATAATTGATGGTGTTTTAAACAAGTTATTTCTTGTATTCATTCTGGACAAATTATTTATTTATTTATCCAATTTATACAGCCATCTAAATCGAAACAGCTCTGGGTGGTTCACAACGTTAAAATCACCATCACACTCTAAAACTTAAAACCCATAAAAATCCAATTAAAAATATTACAAAAATTACTCCAAACAACTAAAAGAATGAGGGAGCAATATTGCTATATCAGCCAGCAGGCGGGGGTCACCATATCACTGGTATCTCTAACCTGCTTTTCCAGCCAGGTTTTTAGTTCTTTCCTGAAGGGCAGCAACTCCATCTGAAGTCGGAGCTCAATTGGCAGGGCCGGAGTAGACACAGAGAAGGCCCTCCTTCTGATGCTAGAGAGGTGAGCCTCTCTAGCAGATGGCATAATAAGAGAGCCTCTCCAGTCCACTCAGGTGGGATGGACAGATGTTCTCCAGGTGACATAGTCTCTTAAGTATCCTGGCCCACTATCATGTAGGGCTTCAAAGGTCATTGCCACCACCTTGAGTTGCACCCAGAGGCACACTGGTAACCAGTGCAGCTCCCAAAAGAGTGGAGAGGAAAAGGCATAACACCTGCACCCAACACCACCTGGGCAGCTGCATTCTGGACCAGTTGCATCCTCTGAATGGTCATTAAGGGCAGCCCCATGTAGAATGCATTACAATAGTCCAGTCTTGAGGTGACCAGAGCACTGTGACCACAAGCAAGGAGTCCTGATCTAGGAGCAGGCGTAACTGGCATATGCCACTAAGTTGTGCTCATCGAGCAGGAGTTGCAAGTCCAGGAGGACCCCCAGATTACACACCGGGTCTGTTTGGGGCAAAATAGCCCCATCCAGAACCAAAGAAGGTAGCTCCCGAGAAAACACATAGCCACTCAGTCTTGCCAAGATTCAATTATAGCCCGTTGTCCCCCATCCAGACCCCAACAACCACCAGACACCTGGATAGGACTCTGACTGCATTGCTTGGATCACCACGGGCTGAGATGTATAGCTGAGTATCATCATTATAAATCCTTTTATAATATTTAAAGACTTTAGGATAATATAGCCATAAAATGGAAATAATTTTCAAAGGCTGCTTGTTCAGCTGCTTCCTGTTTGGAGCTTGTTTCTTCTCTATTTTTCTGTCTTGCACAACTTTCAGTGTAAGTTTTAAATGTTACATCATTGTTTAGACTTATATTGCTGGTTTATTCCTGTTTTAGTGGAAACATTCAAAGAAACCTATCCACAAACTTCAGCATTTTCACCACAGCTCTTAGGGAACTTTGGTGGCACATTGGTTAAGAAGCTCACCTTGTTAGCTGGAAGGTTAGCCAATCAGCAATTCAAGACCCGAATACTGCATGACGGAATGAGTACTTGTCTCTGTCCCAGCTCTTGCTAATTTAGCAGTTCAAAAGCAAGAAATTGCAAGTACAGTACAGTAGATAAATAGGAACCACATCAGTGTGAAAAGATCTTGGGGACATGAAAGGAGCCTCATTCGGGTGTCTCCTGAGCGGAGTTCTTCCAGCAAAAATCCTTTCAACCCAGAAATCACCTTTGTGTGCTTCTGACATGATTTTTTAAAAAATGAATTTTCTTTTATTTTCTTCATACAATTAAGCCAGTAATTTCTGAAATATATCATAAGTAGGAATTTGGATCTGCTGGACCCAAATGATAATAAGCAGTAAATAATCTTTTAAAAGAAATATAGCTAAGATTCTTTATGTAAAACGTCTGTCAAAGAACTTAATAATTAAAAAACATACATAAATTCTTCATATAAGTGCTAGCAAACCATAAGACATAAACCACCCCAGTTTGTTGCCATTTTCTAAAAACAATATTCCAATTGAAACTTTATTTAGCCCCTGACAGTCTTTAAGTTTTTGTCTGTTTTCCTTTAAGATTATTTGGAATAAAGCAGAACTTATCCACACAGTCATCTAAGCAAATCTTGGCCATGTTCCATGCTCTCAGGGAATGAAATACCTTCCTTCCTTCCTTCCTAGCCATTAAATAGATTTATTTTCCCTTTTATGAAAAATAGATAGAACAAGCTATTGTTGTTCTCATATATATGAGAAATAATTTTCTAGTCCTTATTACAGCAAAAGACTGTATATGAACCTGGAAATAGAAAGTTCAAAGGTTTATCTCAAAGATTTTGCATGTTTCTGTGGAGCTAAGTATGGGCATACATCTCTGCTGCCAAGTAAAGTTTGTGAGTACACATCTCAACTACAAACACAAAATCCACATGTAATGTTAGACCAGAGTTTAGTGCTGTGCTAGGGAAGAGCAATGTTCAGTTAAATAGGCAACTGATTTACAACTGATTATTTAAATTAGCTGCATTGGTTCGGCCTCTCTCCAGGAACTTAGCCCTTAGCCCTTAAGCTCCCAGCAAATGTGAAAAAGGGCATTCAGCCCAGCTGAGATGGTCAATGTCAGCCCTCTTTGTACAACCTGAAAACTGTCCAAACAAAGCATAACTCTCTTTATTCTGATACATCTTGGAGATAGAAGGAAAAACTGTTGAGTTCACAACCTTGATTCTTGGCTTGTGATTTAAAATTAAGGTAAAGGTCTCCCTTGCTTGAAAACCATTCATGTCTGACTCTTAAGTGATGGTTCTTCTTCTTCCATGTCTAGGCCAGACTTGCAACTGCCAAAATGAAGGCACTTCTTCATGAGTTCATTCCACAGTTCCTTTCACCCAAACAAGTGTGAGTAAGATTAGCTGGCAAAACAGGGTTACCATTACCGGGGTATGCCTGATTGTGGTTCAAAGATACAGTGGTACCTCGAGTTATGAATGTAATGCATTCTCCAGGACTTTTTTCATTGTGACAAATTCATAACTCGAATTTCCCATAGGAATTCATTTAATGCAATTTCCCATAGAAATGCATTGAAAACCAAAATTTGTAACTCATAATGCAGTTTCCCATAAGAATGCATTGAAAACCAATTAATCCATTCAAAAAAATATTTTCAATTGATTTTATTTGTATTGCAAAATTTTGTAACTTGAACCATTCATAACTTGAGGTTCCACTGTACCATAATTTTCTAGGAAGCTTTCTGTGCACCACAGTAATGGTGCTCATCAGTCTTCCATTTATAACCAAAGAGCCAGTGCTGTCTGCATCTGCACACGTTTTCATGGTCGAGTGGCAGGCCTAAGTAGACACCAGAGTGCATGGAACGCTGTTACCTTCCTACCAAAGCGGTACCTATTTATCTACTTGCAATATCTTGCTTTCAAACTGCTAGGTTGGCAGGAAATGCTTGTGATTTACCTAGATATTAATAATTGTGATTTAAAATAAACTACTCATTTGCTGGACAAAGTGATCACAAAGCTTGGATTGTTTTTCTGATTTGTTAAGGAAATGACAAGAGGTCTCTCCCCCACTCCCCCCCCCCCCCAAATCCCACAGTTTGGGATTGCTTACATCTTGATATGGGTCTTTCTGTTTAAATGAAAGACCTGCTACATGAAACAGGCTCTCTTTTGTGTATTTTGTGCTCTTTCAGTGATTGCCAAAAGATGGATACTGTACATAAATGTTTCATTTTTCTTTCATGTTCTGTTTATTTCTTTCACCCTTTGTCAGATCACTGATTTTTTTTCCATTCAGTAACATTGTGAACCAACCAGAACATCCAGGCCAGGGGAGCAGGGATTTTGAATTTATAGAAGGACCTAAAAACCAATGAGAAAGGCTCTTTGATTCAGGCATTCCTTGTTAGTAGAATTACTGTGTGCTGAGCTCACAAAAAAAGTAAAGATATAAAACCATATTAATTAAAATCCATATTTTCAACTTCAAAATGGTATTAAAACCAATTTGAGGGATATACTGTGTTGTATTATTTAAAATACAGGTTTCAAGAGATAGGAAAAAACTAATAAACCTTTTCTGGTGCAGTGGTTATTATTCTCAGTATTTATATTATCATTTGTTTGTTTGTTTGTTTAATATCCTGCCATAATTATTGTTTGACACTACTCTAGGAAGCTCACAATAGATAAAGAAAAACATGACAAAACACAGACATAAATAAAATGGGTAAACATGACACCGCTTCCACTTCCAGGTGCCAGAGTGGCATGGGCCATAGGTTGGCAAACCCTGTGTTACAGCTTGAAAATAATTTCATAAATGATTCCATGCCATTTTTTCAAATGGAATGGATGACTGTTATTTTGGTTTGTTTTTGTCCTTTGTATATAATTTTTGCTTACGCCCCACCTGCCTACTGCAGGTGCCAGCTGGACTCAAAGAGGAGAATAGAGGGCATCAAGTGGCAGAGATTGAAATCTCCCCATACTGGGCTGTGTAGTTGTGGTTGTGATTGGTTGGACAAAGCCTGGAACATTGTGTCTTGTTCTTGTTGTTGTGTTGTTGCTTAGCTCTGATGAGTGCTGCCTGACTGCTTATTTGCCTTTTTTCTTTTGAATTATCCAGGCCCAGAGAGTCTGTTGCACTGGGTATATGGCATTAAACTCATTCATTAAAAAAAAACACATTATGATAATATAGATTGCTTACTTAATAGGTCTTTAATAGGTGTAATGATTATCTCCCCCCCAATGTACCATTGTTTGCTTTTGGAGTAGATTGGTTTTTTGTTGCCTTGCCTCTGCTTTTTTGGACTTGCTTTTAAGCTTATAGTTTATGGGGTGCCAGAAAATACAAATGAAGAAATACAAAATAAATACTGTAAGCTGAAAGAGGCTTTTCCCTTTGATGGAAAACGAAAGGACAATTATGCTGAAAATATGAAAATGAAAAAGGGTACAGTAATACCTCAGACAACGCTAAGACTTGGTTCCACAAGTCTTGGTGTTATCCGATTTTTAGTGTTATCCAATGCATGTTAAAATCCTATGGGATGGATCGGATAATGTTAAAGCTCCATAGAGATACATTGTAACCGCACAGGCTTTAGCGGTTGTTATCCGATCCATCCCATAGGACCTTAACGTTATTCGATCCAATTCTCCTCCCCAGATTACTTAACGTTATGCGATTTTAGCGTTATCTGAGGTAAACGTTATCTGAGGTATTACTGTACCTCCAAAACAATTCAAAATGAAAATAAGATTATTAATTTTTGCTAAGGACAGTATATTCTTATTTATGGTAGTAACTACAGTTTGAAAGACCTGAAACAGTAGTACTGCCTGTGCAAAATACATACCAATATACAAGGAGCAGGAGAGAGAGTAGGAAGTATTGTGAGCAATGTTCAGTTACAACTGCACAGATGTCTTCTATTCAGTGGTGGGATGTCAAAAATTTTACTACCCCACTGTGACATCATCACAGTGTGGGCAGAGCTGATGTCATGATGTCATGTGTGTGTGTGTGCTTATTTTTATTTATTTTTATTTTATTTTATTTGGCCCCGCCCATGTCATGACATCATGGGCGGGGCCAAATAAAATAAAATAAAAATAAATAAAAATAAGCACACACACACACACACACACACACACACCTCAACCCACCCACCCAACTACCCAACCACAATACAAGCCCATAAAATAAATAAATAAATTACATTAAACTACACCCAGCCACCCAAACACCCAAACACCCACCCCAAACATAAATCAACCCACCCACCCCAAACACAAACCTGTCACTTACCTGTTAGTATAAGTGCCTGGGCAGCACCATGTTGTAAAGTCATCATACCGGTTCTCTAGGATAATATGCCTTAATGTAAATATAAAACAGCTGTCTCCTTAAGGGTTCTCCAATTGGAACAGCAATTGGAACAGCACTGGTGTAGCTTATTGATGAAGTAACTCCAAGACTATGCTTAAAAACCCCAAGCCAGGCTGCCAGGCCCTTTTTGGAACTGTGGTACATCAATATAGGTAAAGGTATTAAATATACATTAAAATACACACAGACACACCACATCCAAAGGTGAGTCACTTACCCTGGGGAGCAGGCTATAGGGAACTTCAGGCTAGCAGCTTCTCTTCCTCCTCCCCACTTGGGAGGACAGCAAGGAGGCCATTCATATGTGCCAAGCACTGTAGGCGTGCATGCACACCAAGTGCTTGTCGCACATGCGCAGTGGGGGAACCAGTGAAAAGGTAAGCCCCGAAGGTGGTTTCCCTGCAAAAGCTGATACCGGTTCTCCAGGACACTGGGAAAAGTTACTACCGGTTCTCGCGAACTGGTGAGAACCTGTTACATCCCATCACTGCTTCTAATTCTGTTTCTCTAGACCTCAAGATAGCCTGGCCTAGCAGTTCTCTGGTTTTCTGTATATATATATATATATATATATATATATATATATATATATATATATATATATATATATATATATATATATATATATATATATATATATATATATATATATATATATATATATATATATATATATATATATATATATATATATATATCAAGTAGCTTACTGTAGGAACAGGCAAACAATGAAAAATAGGGATTAAAAGAGAGACAGGAGAAACGTTTCACTTCCTAGCAACAGATAGGCTGAAGATTGTGTATCAGCTTCAGACATCTAACTCACTTCAAGTGCTATCAGTCCCACTGATTTAAGTGAGTCTTAATGTATATTTCGTTTAGGAAGGCAACTCCCATCATTCAGTGTACTTCTTATGACCCAATGGTTAAAATACAAGTGACAGTTTCAACAACTTCAAATGTTTCTGTGAATTAACTGATCTATTGATGTTTGCAAAGGAAATTAGCATTTAGGAAATCAATAGAAATCCCTAAAAAGGCAGTCTTTTAACTGATTTTTAAAACTAGAAATATAGTGGGTAACTTTGGAAAAGATAAATGTTTCAAATGGTGCAATATTTGGCTTTGTGTGTGTTTTAGCTTCTTATGCTACATACCTCACAACAGTGAATAGGCTGAATCCCACAAGGAACAAATTATTTCATTGTTAGGGAATGTTCAACTGCTCTGGATTCATCACTGACAAAGAGAAGAATACATGGAAGTGGTAGTGAGCGTTTCCAAATGTTATACAGAAAAAAAATTAATCCTGTCCTCTGATGAAGAAAATGTTCTGGAGGAATATAAAGACAGAGTCACTAAATCTAGCTTTTATTGTATATATGTCACTGGGAAGGATGATAATAGGTCCATAACTATAGTTAGACTTTATGTTGATCTTCAGAAAACTCTAGGTTTTTTCCCTTGGACTTTTGGAAACAGAGACAATTATGCTGGAAAGCCAAATCAGAGAGAATCAGCTGCAATTTAATTCACAGCCTGTATTACATTTGAAATCACAGTCAGTGCCCACACAGGGGCACTGACTTCTTTCCTTCCTACTTTTGGTCTTGCTTCTGGTGGTTCTTCTTTCTCAGGACTCACTTCTGCTGATCCTTTTATCAGGAGTAAACATGGTAAACAAAAATAAAAATAGCCTAGAAAGTAAGTGATAGTACAATATAGCACCTATCTCATACATGTAATAATTTTCCCCCAAAAAAACACAAACAGAGGATGATAGAGGGAGGAGGAAGAATGTGATGGTATGCTCATGTGGTCCTGAACATCATGCCTTAACTACCTCTGTCACCAAAACACCACCTACAGATACACCATCTGCCTTTACAAGACTGTATCACAGCTTATCACCGCCTGTTTCAGTGGTTCTTGCTTCAAAAAGTAAAAGCCCATCAACAGCAGAGATAAAAAAGTCACTTTGGAAGCAAAAGGGACTGAACTTATTCAAATCAACCTTTGTGTCATGTGGTCAGTAAAATATACTTTGAATGTACTATACCTGTAAATCCAGCCGTATTTGACCATGTAGCCACAATCAAATTCAGGAGCCTTTTTTCAATATGTTTTAGACTTCACTAGTTGCCCTTTAAAACATTGTTCTGTATAAACATACTGTATCTTGGATCTAAATGGGAAAAGTTCATCAAAAGTACATCAGAGATTTAGAACAAATGAAATAACCAGCTTTTGTGTGCAATGGAAATGCAGTCATTTTTGGTGTACTGTATTTTGATTAAACTATAAAACTTATGAAACACCAAATATCCCATTCATCTCCATGGTAGGAGCTGGGTGGCTCAGTGGTTAAGAAGCTCACCTTATTAGCTAGAAAGCCAGCAAGTCAGCAGCTCAAAACCTGGGTACTGCATGACAGATTGAGCGCCCGTCTCTGTCCCAGTTCTTGGGGACATGAAAGGAGCCTCAGTTGAGCATTCCCTGAGTAAAGTTTGTCCCACAAAAATCCTTTCAACTTGGAATAATTTCTGACGCGAAATTATTATTATCTCCATGGTTCTCATAAAGTAGCATGCATCTGCTTACACATTGGTATTGTTTTAGTTTTGGTTTCCCCTCCATTTACAAGTTGTCACTATCAAGACCTGTGACTGTCAGCACAATAGAAGAGGAAGTTGATAGCTCCTGGATATAATTGAAAAAGTATGGGTGGGGAAGGGACTATGACCCCAGCCCGCTGGTTGATATAAGCCCCGCTTGACCTTAATTAGTTTTTAGATTTTGATTTTAAAGTTTTAAATTGAGGGCTTTTTAGGAATGTTTTAAAGTGTGTTTTATTGTGGTTTTTGATGAATTGTGAGGTGCCCTGGGTCACCTCGGTGAGGAGGGCAGTTGATAAGTATGAATAATAAATAAATAAATAAAAGTGGAATACCCATACGTTTTGTAGACACTGTGAAAGACATGGCAGTATACAAGAAGTTGGACATAGAGATTCTCAAGGGACTACATTTTCCCATGCTTGTGATATGGCATTTCTGTAGACCATATATAAATGCATATTTGTGTACTAAATAAGATTAACAGCAAAAGATTGTATATTACAAATGTTTTCTAATTCAATGTAATCTATATGGGGGAAATGGCAAATTCATTTAAAGAATGAATCAGATTTTCCTGTACTAACAGTATGAGTTACTTTGTAATAACAAGTCATGCACAATAGCATAGCTCTGAATTAGTCCTTTGTTCTGAGGGAATAATTCACAGAGACCAAGGCTCAGAATCTTGGAGATGATTCATTTAATGAGTATTGAGAGCAGGAAAGAAAGAGAGGACAAGAATTTCAATTCCAAATTAGGAATTGCACAGTTATAGGCATTAGTAGTACTACCTTTTGCTTATGCATCTGTATAGTTTTAGTTACGACTTGACTAGAATATAGTTCAGTCCTGATTAACAGTTAGTAATAACCATTGGCTGAACTTGATCAGTCTGCTAAGGTGGTGCCAGTGAATTCCAAATACTTTTATGAAAAGGATATTTCCAGTACAGTATTTGAAACCCACATGAATTTACTCATATGTGGAAAATACAAGAACTATATTAGAAAGCATAATGAATACTTTGGAAAAGTGAATTCCTTTTGATTGTTTTGATAGAGAATGCAAATTACATTACCTGGATTGCGAATTAGCCTAATCAAAGCTACAATATGACTCTAGTTACATGATTTTTTTTTATATTGCTAGCTGCAAAATAATTATAAGAAATTATTAAGATAAACAAAGTCTTCCTACATTAAGACACAACAGAATGATATCATGATAGCTGCCCAGATCAAAGACAGATTGATATTTTGAAAATTGATCAATAAATGGAGTTCCAATGGTCATTTATTAAACAAACCAAATATCCATTCATATGTATGGGAGACTCATTTGAGAGCTATTGGATAAATCTATCTCCAAAGGCCTTCTGTTAGATATCAATATACACTAGTACCTCAAATAACATTAAGACTTGGTTCCACAATTCTTAACATTATCCGGTTTTTAATGTTGTGCAATGCATTGATCGCACAATGTTAAAAAAAAAAAGCCCTGTTCCATTTCCGAAGAGGCAGGCGGAACGAGCCAAGCACTGGCTTGGCTCAATCCACCAAGAGGTGATCACAAGCGCCCATCATAGTGCGCTAAGAGGTTTGGGCTCTGAGCCCAAGGAAGTCACCTGCCTGAGACCCCCAAGGACCTCTTGCCATTTCAAACTGGCAAGGAGTCTTTGGATCTCTTTCGCTAAGAGGTTTGGGCTGCTTTCACCCTGGGAACATTGTTCCCAGAGCGAAAGCAGCCAAAACCTCTTTGAGAAAGAGATCCGCGGACTTCTTGCCATTTCAAAATGGCAAGGGGTCCTTGGGGTCCTTGGAGTCTCAGGCAGGAGGGTTTCTTGGGCTCAGAGCCTGCACATTCTCAGCCCAAGGAAGCTGGCCACCCCAGTCTCAGACCTGAGTCTCAGGCAGGCGGCTTCCTTGGGCTGATAGCATGCAGGCTCTCATCCCAAGGAAGCCAGCGATCCAAGCCTCAGCCCACCGGTTAGCGAGAGGAATTCTCCCTGGGCTGTTTCCACAAGGGGACCAGCGAGAATCAATTTGGCTAACAGCGCTGGGCTGCTTTCCCCCTGGGAATGTACTTCCCAAGAAGAAAGCAGCCCATTGCTGCCAGTTCACAAAGGGGCTCTGGGGGGTGGGGGAAGGCTCCCCCATGCCACCTCAAAGCCACCTGGCTTTCTGCTTGGGTTGGGGGCTCCCATTCAACCCACCAACCCAAGTGCCAATCGCAGCATCGGATAATGTCAGATAACTTGGCGGATAACGTTGGGGAATTTGAGGTAAACATTTGCATCACACAATGTTAATGTTGTGTGATGCAAATGTTAGCCTCAGATTCCCCAATGTTATCCGATTTTAGCGTTATCCAAGCTAAACGTTATCCGAGGTACTACTGTACCTAGTTCTGAGGACTTACCAACATCATAATCTGTTTCTCATTCTGAAGTGAAATAATTGCTACTGGGTGTAAATCAGTACTGAATTGGTGAATCTCAGTTTTGTTACCTTTGTTTACAGAAATTAATGACGCTGTCCACTTTCTTCCACAAGAGAATTTCAGTATAGTAAAGGCAAAGGCCGTCCTTGCTCGAAAGCCAGTCATTTCCAGCTCTAAGATTCAGTGCTCATCTCTGTTTATAGTCAAGAGCCAGTGCTGTCTGCATTTGCAGATGTTTCCATTGACACGTGGCAGGCATGACTAAACACCAGAGTGCATAGAATGCTGTTTATCTTCCCACCAAAGTGGAGGCGTCCCTATTTTTTATTTTTAGAAAGTGACTCTAGCAAACCAGATAATTTTTCTCCTTTAGGTTACTAGATATTTCATGAAAAATATACACTCAATGTATGTTAAAGAAGCAAAATTATTAGCTTACATCTAGGAAAACAATTCTTCCCATATCCATAAAATAAAGACTCAAGACACAAATGATTGGGTAAAAATGTAGGCCACAACTTTATTAAATTTTGAAAACCCTGACCTGTAGAGGGCCAGGTAGTGCTCTTAACCTGGTACTAGGGCGCAGGAAGCTAGTCCTCTTCTCCCTAGTCTGGACTGACAAAACTCTTGCCCCTGAGCAATGCTGGACCTTGACAACTACTTGCAGAGGCTGGCTGATTTGGGGAGCCATCCAAGCAGGCACTTTTAATACCATTCACTTCAATGAAAAATGCCCATACCACTTGTATGCCTCATGTTATGCCCTGCATTCTCAGCAAACTCACCCAAGTAATGCCAGGCATATAGAACAAACCTCATCAAATAATCCCCTAATGCAGTGGTTCCCAACATGGAGTCCAGGCCACTCAGGGGGCTCCAATTCCCAGAAACCTAAGTCAGTACATTGGCTGATCAGTACTTTGGGGAATTGACTTAGGGTTCGGGGAATTGAAGTCCAAAAACCAAAGGTTGGGAAACACTGCCCTCTCCATCTTAACCCTGCACTACTTGGCAATATTAATTGTGACCTATTTAAGGACTACTGCTCTAAATGCCCTTCTTATTCCATGGGCTAGAGTGGGATAGACAAAAAATGACCCAGCCTCCATAGTGCCAATTTCAATGCTAAGCAAAAAAAAAAAAAAATCCTGTCTGGCCCCATCAGGCAATCCCCAAGCACTGAACCCTGCATAGTGAATGGATCATCTGAGCTTTGCAGCGAAAAGGGAGGGAAAGGGGGTAAAGCAATACCAGATTGAAAATTATTTGTTGTCTATGCATGTATATGGGTGGTTTCTTAATGTTTCAGCATTTTTCACATGTGGCATCATACTTTTCCCATTTATTGGGGAATGATAAATTAATTTCAGTTGCACTTTACAAATACAGTAGCTAGTTGATATATCTAAACTGCAACCATTGTTCTTCCTATTTTATAAATCGTTATTTCCAGTTTGTTTATTTGATAGATAACACTTCCTAGAGGCTCATCTAGACATCAATATAAACTTACATTTCTGTTGGGTTCCCCATGTTCTAAATCAATTTTAAAGATAAAAGGAACCACATGATTTATAGCTAAGCATGCATTATTTCTGTCAGCAAGCAGTTTGTTTTAAACAGCCAGGAAGATGTTGTTTATTTCGACTCAGTTCTGGTCACAGTCTATTTTGAAACATTTTTGCATGTGTGGTCAACTGTGTCAAGGTGTGTCAAGGTAAACTGTGTCTCTGGGATTTGGCAATTTTTTTGTTGCCAAGGTAATTTAAAAAATTCTCTTTTCAAACTTCTTTAAGGATAGCACTATTGCACTATACCCGTTATGAAAACAATGGGGAAACTATGTCAAACATCCCTAATGCTTTTTTCACGTGAGAAGGGACACAAAATGAGCATCAGAGTGATCATTTCATCATTATTCTCCCCCCCCCCCCAATCATCCTGGAGTATCAAGCTTCAAAATCATTTACAAATGCAACAATTTTAAATTACAGTAAAACCTCGCGTAAAGAGCAACCTTTTCTCTGAATGGTTGCCTCACTTAACAACTAAAACCAACCAAAAGCTCGCTTAACAACTAAATTGGGGTTTGCACACACCCCTGCCAGAAGTGACAGTTGGTCACTTACAATGGTGTTTTGTTTAAAGAGCAAACTCGCTTAAAGAGCAACCCTGTGGAATACATTACAGTAAAACACCAGATAACGCTAAAACTTGGTCCCACAAGTCTTGGTGTTATCCAATTTTTAGTGTTATCTGATCCATGTTAAAATCCTATGGGATGGATCAGATAACGTTAAAGCTCCATAGAGATACATTGTAACCGCACAGGCTTTAGCGGTGTTATCCGATCCCATAGGACCTTAATGTTATTCGATCCAATTCTCCTCCCCAGATTACTTAATGTTATGCGATTTTAGCATTATCCGATCCAATTGTTATCCGGTGTTTTACTGTATGCTCTTTAAGCAAGGTACCACTGTACATGCATACCGTTACACAGCAGAGCTTTGAATAGATTTACAAGTTGTCCCATTAGGACACATGCACCAACCCAAAGACCACATGACATGAAATTGACATAATTAAACTTGGATAAAACCAAGGCAACTCTCAATCTATTTCACCAGCGCAGTCAGGTCTTAGATTAATTTGTGTCTTTTTTATTTTATTTACTATAGATATCGCACAAGTTTCAGACCTAAATATAAAATAACATACAAGACTGTAACAGAAATGGAGTGGAGGTGTTGCCCTGGATATATGGGTATCAATTGCAAAGAAGCTGTGCCACAAAAGTCAAGACCAGTAATTTATCCAGCAGAACGACCACCAGATGATAAGAAGAAAAACTTGGGTAACTTTTTCTTTGGATCTTGGTATATATGTCTAGTATTTCTGTTTCTGGACTATTTTATGTAGAACTTTTCAGTGTTCAACAACTTAATGATACCATTTTTCATCAGCCTCTCATTATCTCTTTGAGGTAGGTGGTTGTGGATGTATCATTTTATGTAGACAAAAGCAGGAAATTCCTAAAACAAATATTCTGTGTGGATTCAACTGGATTTCTTGTATAGGAAAAATAATAATTGTTTCCTTTTGTAGAGTGTTTCTAAATGATAGCTGTTTAATAGTTATTCAACTACTATCTCCTGATTCCGGGCTGGGTGGCTCAGTCTTTAGGCATGGGAGTTCTATTCTCCACTGTGTTTCTTGTGAGAACAGCTAACCCTGTGTACTCATGGGTAAATTGCACAGTCCCAGGGCACATCTAGAGGAAGGCATTCATTGGACTACAATTCCCATCAGCCCTAACAAACATGGCCAATGGAAAGAGACAATGAAGGTAAAGTTCTATAGGGAAGGCATGGTTTTTTTTAGGTTTTTGTAAGAATGGCATGGTTTATTTGGGTGTGTTGAGTTTTTTATGCTAAATATAGCATAGAATTTGGTCAAACTGATAGTGGGATAGCCAGAGTGAGTTATATGTGAGGCCAAACCTCTCTCTATATTCTTCTTTTGTTCCTCTTTCCCTATATACATGTAAACAGAAACATGGCAACTTTTAGGAAGATTGTCTATAATATTGCTCCTCTGAGAAACTAAAGTGTTGCCTGTTTCCTTGAAGAAGGTCGAACAAGTTCTACAAGAGACCAGTAAGCTGAAGGAAAACCATTATACGTATATATAAGATAAACCATTATACGTATATATAATATGTCTGCATTAACATATAAATATGTATGTTCTGTGTGGAATCCTACATAGTTAGCATGTGTAGACATCTGCCAAGCCATAAGTCATCCACAGAACACTTGTGTCACATTTTGAATGTGACATTTGGAAGTAGTCATAAACTATCTAGGCTGCAGTAATGCTTGCACATAACACTGCATAGTGCATCAGCAAAAAGTTGCTTGCACAAAGTGCAAAATTAATCCTGCTACATGATTGAGAGGAGGAAAAATCTAGGAGTTCAATTTCTTTTCTGCAGATTTGTCTGATAAGAAATATCTAGTCAATGGCCAAATATTAGTGCATAACAACTTAGAAATGTCTAACTAGTATGTTAATTATTGATTAGAATATATATTAAACCACCATTCCCGGTTGGTACATAACAAAGGATCATCAATCAAAGTGAAATTGAATCTGGGCGTATTCTGCCATCATGGATGAAAAATGGGACTGAGAAGGTGTTTGCACCCAAGACATTTCTTGGGCTCCTTTCTACTCAGGGACAAAATGCTAAATCAGAATCTAACATTACCAGCCAGCCATGCCAATATTTTGCTAGCTACTGTTATACATCAAGTAGCAAAATGAAATAATTTGAGCCTTGATATTCTGTCTCCTGATAGGAAGAAATAGTTAAAACCTTGTTTCAATAATTTTCCCTTTTTCTTTCCACAGATTCTGGTCCAAAGCCAGTACAACAGGATGCACAGGATAAAAAAATTCAGTTTCTTGAGGATGAATTGTTCCGTCTTACACAGACTGTGCTAGAACTTCAGTCCTCTTTAACGGGTGCAAATAAAAACCTGAAGATTACTGTCCAAGAAGATGCAAGCCGGCCACTTGTCTCATGGCTAAACAATATTCATGACCATCTAAGGTCTGACAGTACCATTAAAGGTGAAACAGAGAATGTCCATCTTCCTAGAAATAAAGACCAAACAGAGTCTAGCATAGAAAACATGAAATCTGAACTAGATGAAATGGAAGGTGAGTTGAAGGCCAAAAACAACAAATTAGAAGAACTGAATGGGAAGACAAATGACCATGAAGGGCAATTAAAACAACTCCAAGAAGTGGCTCAAGGTCCAACAATAACAATGCCTAGCAGCCAGTTATACCAGAATTATATAGATGCTAAGTTTGAAACCCTGAGACAGGAAATGTTGGAAGGATTTGAAAAGAAAATGGCAGATCTGAAAAATTCATGTGAGTACAAACTATTGGATATTCAGCAGCACTGTGAGGACCATGAAACCAACTACTCAGGAATAAAAGAACTTATTGGAGAAAAAGAAAATGAGCTGAGAAAAGAAATAAAATATATTCAGAGTCTTATTCAAGGATCATCGAACCAGTCATTGTGTTGCAAAGATATGAAAAGTGATGACTTTGAACAGCAGTTAAAGGTTTTGAATGAAAAGGTTGACAGAACTGCAGAAGCAAATAAAGTTTTAAATGCCAGGTTAGATAATGAAATAAAACACATTTCTGGTCCGTATTCAGAAGACAACTTTGATGCAAAATGGGAGGAAATGGAAGCAAGGATCAATGTGACCGAGAAAAATGCTGAAGAACACTGCTTTTATGTTGAGGAAACTCTTCGTGGTGTTATAAATAGTGAAGTAGATGAAGTAAGAAATTTATTTGACAGAAAGCTTCAAGCACTTGAAAATAGTTTGGGTGCTACTTTAGTAGGTACTGGTAATCTCACAGATGAAATATATGATGGTCAAGGATCAGTCTCTCACAGTGCCTCAGGATCTGGAAATGAGCACCTTGCATTTGAGATTAATTTGGTGAAGAACAAACTACAAATGGTTGAAAATCTTTGCTGGCAGAAATGCAAGTCTGTCATACCAAATGTGGAAAACCTCAGAGAAGACATAGAAAATTGTAACAGTAAATATGATTTATTGTTTTTTAAAACAGATAACAATTATGATCTTTTAAAGTCTTTAAATGGCTCCCTAAATGGGAAATTTAATTTAATTAAAGGCAGCCAACGTGAAATTCAAAAACTTCAAAAAGACTTGCAAATAGTTCGTTATGGACTAAATGTCATTGATAGAAATATGAAAAACCTTCAGGGTGGTTTAAACAGCTGCAAAGAACAGCTTCTAGGTGTCAATTCTACATGTGAAAAGACACAGCTTGGTGTGTTCAGAAAAATAGATGAAATGCAGAAAGCAGTAGACAATCATACAGTTTATCCAAGCAACAATTGTTGTAATGATTTGAAAGAGAGGATGGAACAGCTAAATGAGAAATTATTTTACAACTGGAATAAATGTAAGGATAAATTTCCTGGTGTCTCAGACCTGGAAGGAAGAGTGTTCAATGTTGAGAAAACCTGCAGCAAACTAGATTCTGTCTCTAATAGCCTTCAGAGGATTAAGGATGGATTAAACAAACATATCTCCAGTCTTTGGAACTGTGTGAATCAAATGAACAGAACTATATCAACCCATTCTAAAGATATTATTTTCCTCAGGAATTCTTCCCAAAACTTCAATTACCAGGTCCACAAAATAGCTAATGACCTTCAGAACCTGATGAAAATTCATCCAGCTACATGTAAGTTGTCTTGCTTCTTTCAGTATGTCAATATTTAGTTTAAAATGCAAGGTGATAATAACATGGCTAAATGAAACAAAGCTTGAAATAACAGATTTACTGCACACCATGGGGAAAAGAGTTATTGTTCCCCACATCTATGCATTTTAATTTATATGGTTTGTTAGTTAAACCTGTTTTCTATACTTTCCAAGTGTTGACACCTTTCCAGTTTAAGTCCAATGTGCTATAGTTTCATTTGATACAGTACAACATTACTGCTGACATAGCTCTTTCTTTTATTGCAGTGT
This sequence comes from Furcifer pardalis, assembly GCA_030440675.1. Taxonomy (NCBI): domain Eukaryota; kingdom Metazoa; phylum Chordata; class Lepidosauria; order Squamata; family Chamaeleonidae; genus Furcifer; species Furcifer pardalis. The sequence goes on from CP126891.1 coordinate 100,046,815, forward strand.
TTTATGTTCTATCATACTGGTAGAGCATAACTCTGTACTCAAGAATAAATGTGCCCTGTACTCAAGCTGGCCAAACAAAATCAGTAACAGCCATCTGTTCTAAACAAAGCATAGAAAAGCACTGAAAAGTTGCTTGCTTGAGTTGTTAAGCTGTTCAGATGTGGTGTGCATATAATGGAATTGCAGAAGTAACTGCAGCTATTTGGCCATGTGGCTGTCGTGTTTTGTTTGTGTGACTGGCATCTTTCTAAATATCTATGTTCATTTTTCATTCTATATGTGAAGAGTCCAAACAGGATACTGGCCTTGGACTACAACCACCATGTAGTCTATGTTGGTTGAAGGATTCTGGAAATTGCGACCCAAAATATAACAGTTTTGTTTCTTGGAGAAAGCTATTTTAAAATGTCCTAGGTGAATAAACAAACAAAGGGTAGGGCTTGAATCAGTCCTTAGTGATGCACCGTAAGCCTTATTATATGTGTGATCTGAAAACTCAGTACTCAAATTTTGTGTTCCTGACAGTCTGTAGTAAAGGGATTTCCTTTTGGTTTTTGAGGCAGAAATATGTTTATATAGTTGGGAGGGGGGCTGTGATAAGAACTTGTAAAAGTAATCAAACAAAGCCCTATTAAGTAATATCCCCACATTCAACATTTAAATAGGGCAAAGTTATCCTAATATGCAGCCAAAATATTCTAGCATTGGATTAAACAGCAGAGAGTCAGTGACATTTTACATGACTCAGGTCAATTCTATGATGATTGGCTAATGGAAATTATTGTGCAAACTGTATAAACATAGGACAATCTTTAATTGGTCTTTACTTTCCCAATGCTTCTATTTCTAGTAGTTTGACACTACTTTACTGGGATACAATTAAAAAGATTTGACACATGATGGACATCCTCCAACAATGCTCGCATAATGCATTGTGCTTATCATGAGCTGTTCTCTTGCTGAACAAAATACCTTATTTTATTCTGCCTACAATTCAGTCAAAGGGTTCTCAACCCTGTGGTGGTAGACAGCTATTTTAAACTGACAAAATAATAGGACTAAAAGCTGGCCAGACTCCACAACACGTAAGATGTATTGCTAGTTCCCAGTTATGCCTTGGTCATAAAGTGAGAAATCAGGTCTTGTGCACTGTAGCATAGGAAAAGAATGAAAGGAAGGCAGCATCTACCTGCAAATCAATTTCTTAAAATCAGCATTACATTGGCTACTCTCTGGTAAAGAGCCTAATCTTAAAATGCATCATTACTGTATTAGGAAACCAATTTTACATTTGAAATCTGTTAACCTACATCCATGATGGTGAATCTTGGCACTGCAGATGTTCTTGGACTTCAATTCCCAGAAGCCCAAGCCCCTGTGAATCCACACGAATGGGTTTACTGCAATTCATGTGGCTTGCGCTGCCTTCATCACTCCCAGAAGTGGAAGTAACACGCACCCATACAGGAGAGACGAGGGCGGTGTGGGCCAGATGAATTGCAGTAAATCCATTCGTGTAGATTCACAGGGGCTTGGGCTTCTGGGAATTGAAGTCCAAGAACATCTGGAGTGCCAAGGTTCACCATCACGAACCTACATCTAGGATTCTAGTCAGTGGCGTAGGGTGGGGGCGGGTGGTGGTGGTTGGCTCGGGCACCACTTACTAGGGGACAGCAAAATGTCTCAGCACAAGAAGCCTTGCGTCAGTAAAATTTGTCAGTAAAACTTGTTCACACTGCTCTCTGTCTTCCGGCTCTCCTCTGCTCTTGCTAGATCATGTGCATGACTCGCTGGAGCCACCTGGTGGTGACTTAACAAATAGCATGCAGGAGTGAATTTACTCTTTAAAGCCTATATGGAATACTGTATATTGTAACATGTTTCTAAATATATCCAGAGGTGTGTTCTTGTAGGTGTTTCACTCTTGGCAGCAGTCTAGGTTTTGATTGATTAAAATGATTTCTAACAGATTTAACCAAATTATCAGTTAAACACTGCAGAATTCATAAAAGTGTTCTCTAAGCTCATTGACATCTTGGGAATTAGTGAGTTAAAATGGACAGGGATGGGTGAATTCAGCTCTGGAAACCATCATATCAACTACTGTGGACAAGAAAACCTAAAAAAAAAAAAACCCCAACAACCACAGAGTAGTCATAATTGTCAACAAAAGGGTAAGAAAAGCAGTAATGTGATATAATCTCAAAAATGATAGGATGATGTCAGTCAGAATACAAGGCAAACCATTCAATATCACTGTAATCCAAATATACGCACCAACCACTAGTGCAGATGAAACCACAATTGACCAGTTCTATGAGGACCTAGAACACCTCATAGAACGGACACCAAGAAATGATGTACACATTATCATAGGAGACTGGAATGCCAAAGTAGGAAATCAAAAAGTAAATGGAATAAGAGGCAAATTTGGTCTTGGAACACAGAATGAAGCAGGCCAAAAACTGATAGAGTTCTGCCAAGATAATGCACTGGTCATAGCAAACACACTCTTCCAGCAACACAAGAGGAGACTTTACACATGGACATCACCAGATGGCCAACATTGAAACCAGATTTATTACATACTCTGCTGCAAAAGATGGAGAACTTCCATACAGTCAGCAAAAACAAGACCAGGGGCAGATTGTGGCTCAGATCACAACCTATTGATCGCAAAATTCAGGCTTAGACTAAAGAAAATCATGTGGCGTTCTGTGCATTCCGGTGTCTAGTCATGCCTGCCATATGACCTCAGAAACATCTGCAGAAGCAGACAGCGCTGGCTCTTTGGCTTTGAAACAGAGATGAGCACTGAACCCTAGAGTTGAATGCAACAGGCTTTGGAGCAAGGGCAACCTTGGCCTTTACCTAACTAACCATTTAAGGGCTGCAGTGGCTTAGTGGTTCATGTTGTTGTTGTTCAGTCGCATAGTCGATTCCGACCCTTTGCGATCCCATGGACCACTGTCCGCCAGGCACCTCTGTCCTCCACCATACGAATTTTTGTTTGCAATGTGATGTCTCTACTTTTGACTATGTTCCCCAGGTTTCTCGTCGCTTGCCTCCCAAGAATCAGTCGCCTTTTTATTTCATGGCTGCAATCACCATCTGCAGTGAGCTTTGATCCTAGGAAAGTAAAATCTGTCACTGCTTCTACTTCTTCCCCATCTATTTTCCATGGACTGATAGGGCCTGTTGCCATTATCTTGGTTTTCTTGATATTGAGTCTCAAGCCAGCTTTTTCACTTTTTTCTTTCAACCTAATCAGGAGCTTTTTAAAGTCGTCCTCACTTTCTACCATTAGGGTGGTATCGTCTGCATATCTCAAATTGTTGATGTTTCTCCCAGCAATTTTGATCCCAAATTGTGATTCCTCCATCCCTGCATTGCACATTATGTGTTCTGTGTATAAGTTGAATAAGCAGGGTGACAAAATGCAGCCTTGTGTTACTCCTTTTCCTATTCCAAACCCCTCTGTCCTTCCGTATTCTGTCCTAACTGTTGCTTCTTGATTCATGTACAGGTTTCTCATGAGGCATATAAAGTGTTCTGGTATTCCCATCTCTTTAATTACTTGCCACATTTTGTTGTGGTCCACACAGTCAAAGGCCTTAGTGTAGTCAATGAACTTAATGCCTGGAAATTGAGCAGGTAGCAGTTCGAGTCTAGTCATGCCTGCCACATGACCATGGAAATGCAAACACAGACAGCCTTGGCTCTTTAGTTGTAAACGGAGTTGAACACTGACCCCTAGAGTCAGATATAACTTGCTTTTGGACAAGGGAGACCTTGCATTGGGCGATGGACCCGGTGAGGGCGTTGCCTGCGCAAGGGAGCTTAGAGGAGGCGGCACCCATAGTAAGCAACTTCGTTCACCATGAGGCTAGCTAAAGTGGGTTTGCAGGGGCTTTTCGCCATCTACAAGCCCCCTGGGGTGGGTGTATTAGAAGCAGGTGGAGGACACGGTGGAGACCAACCTCCTAAAAAGTGAGGGTTTTGTTTTTGGGGCACCCTGATCCCTCCTTCACTCCCAAAAACAGTGGCTTGGGGGGGGGGGTCTCAGGTGGCATTTTTGGGGGATGGCAAAATTTGACACCGTCTGCGTCATGGGCCCAGGGGGTGGCAAACCTGGCCTCTGCCCCAGGCGGCTGAAACTCATGCTACGTCACTGATTCTAGTACACCCATCTCTTCCCATAATGGCTGGCTTCATTGTTAAATTCTATTTAAATTAATAGTTTTAAAACAATATTATAAATATGTATATATTATAGCAGGGGTTCTCAACCTTTTCAAGTCGGGGGCCAAGTCACACTCCCACAAACAGTTGGCGGGCTCGGCTGGTGGTCCAGCTGCCACTGCTGCAATTGGACACAGACTCATTTACAGCTGTTATAAACGCATTTACAATAGCCATAAATGAGTCCATGGCTGTCGTAAACGTGAATATGATAGCTGTAAATGAGTCCATAGCTGATTCCAGTGGCAGGGGTGGCTGGAGCAGGCGGGCCCAGATTATTTGGTACCATGGACTGGATCCAGCCCATGGGCCATAGGTTGAGAACCCCCGCTTTATAGTTTTAAATCTTACTTAAGTTGTATTGATTATACATTTTTGTATGCTACCTTGAGTCCCCAGAAAGGAAGACAGGCAGGAAATGAATGAATGAATGAACCTGGAAGTGAAATGTCAGTTAGCTTAGCTCAGAAGGTCTCAACCTTAGGGGCTGGATCATGCTCCCTCAAACAGCTTTGCGGGCTGGACAGCCATTTTGCCCTTCCTCCACCATATGGCACTCGAGGTGTGGTGGAGATGGGCTACGTGAAATGTCACCAAGGGCTGCATTCGCCCCACTAGCTACAGGTTGAGAATCCCTGGCTTAGATGAAAGACTAAATTAAAGTTAATTGACTTTCTAGCTTATTTTGCAGGTTAATCTCATGTTCTCAAACTTGACAGCATTCTTACTGAGTATACATCATTCTATAGCATTTTATGACATTGTTAATAACTGTAACAGAAAAGAATGTTTGTTTAAGAACAAAGGTCACAATGCTGTGAAAGAGCTTTAAAGAGTGGAACATGTTAATGTAGGTGTATTTGTATATACATTGTTTCTTGTGTATTTAGCAGATTATTATCTTATAAAATACTGTATAGCAGAACATTTGCTATGTTTTGCAATACAAAAACTCTTACATAATGTACAAATAGTCTTTTTGTTGTTGTTCAGTCGCACAGTCGATTCCGACCCTCTGCGACCCTGTCAGGCACTCCTGTCCTCCACCATCCCCCTCAACTCACTCAGCTCTGTGCCCATTGTCTCCACAATACCATCTAGCTATCTCATTTTTGGCCGCCCCCTTCTTCTTTTGCCCTCGACCTTTCCAAGCATCAAGGCTTTCTCAAGTGAATCCTCTCTTCTCATTTGATGTCCAAAGTACTTTAGCTTCATCTTTATTATTTGACCTTCTAAGGAGCAGTCAGGGTTGATTTCTTCTAAGATTGACCTATTTGTTCTCCTCGCTGTCCAGGGGACTCTCAAAACTCTCCTCCAACACCACATCTCAAAGGCGTCTATTCTTCTGCGCTCAGCTTTCCTAATGGTCCAGCTCTCACAACCATACATTGCCACAGGGAATACCATTGCTTTGACTATGCGAATCTTTGTTTGCAATGTGATGTCTCTACTTTTCACTATGCTCCCCAGGTTTCTCATTGCTTGCCTCCCAAGAATCAGTCGCCTTTTTATTTCATGGCTGCAATCACCATCTGCAGTGAGCTTTGATCCTAGGAAAGTAAAATCTGTCACTGCTTCTACTTCTTCCCCATCTATTTTCCAGGGACTGATAGGGCCTGTTGCCATTATCTTGGTTTTCTTGATATTGAGTCTCAAGCCAGCTTTTGCACTTTTTTCTTTCAACCCAATCAGGAGCTTCTTTAGGTCCTCCTCACTTTCTGCCATTAGGGTGGTATCATCTGCATATCTCAACTTGTTGATGTTTCTCCCAGCAATTTTGATCCCAAATTGTGATTCCTCCATCCCTGCATTGCACATTATGTGTTCTGTGTATAAGTTGAATAAGCAGGGTGACAAAATGCAGCCTTGTCTTAGTCCTTTTCCTATTCCTAACCACTCCGTCATTCCATTTTCTGTCCTAACTGTTGCTTCTTGATTCATGTACAGATTTCTCATGAGGCGTATAAGGTGTTCTGGTATTCCCATCTCTTTAATTACTTGTCTTTAATTACAGTCTAGGCAGGGCCATAGCCAGGGTGGGCAATTTGCCCACCCTCATACTCCTGGCTGCTTATATATATCACACACGTGTGCGTGTGCATGTGTGTGTGTGTAGTCTAGGTCAGGGCTTCTCAATGTTTTCCAGCCACAAGCAGGACCACACCTCCTCTCAGACAGCTGAGCAGTTAGACTAGTGCTATTAAACGCATCCATGGCTTCCATAAATGGACTCATTTACGGCTCTAGTAAATGCGCTTACAATGACTGCAGACTCATTTACAGCTGCATAAACGCATTTACACGGCCATAAATGATTTGATGGCTGATCTCACTGGCGGCACCTGGAGCGAGGTTGGGGGTTGGATCATTTGGTGCAGCGGGCTGGATCCAGCCTATGACCCATTGGTTGTGAACCCCTGGTCTAGGTGAATGTGCACTCCTATCCATTCATCTGTACCAGATTCTTTAAAAGTGTTAAATCTCATCGTTTGAAATCTTATGTTTTTGAGCTTTTATTATAGTCATCAGTAGTTTAATGAAAAGTTACATTTCAATTTGTAGTACATAGATTTTTATTTATATTCTGTTGTTCTATTTAAAGAATGATCACATAAAGGAAACCCTATTTGTTGTTGGCAGGTCTCTTTATATCAGTATAAATGGCAGATTAAGAATTAACATTTTAAATCTGGAAGCAGATTCTTCTTGTAGGCTGGTGTGTGACCATGAAGCAGTGGATGATGCTATTTGGCATGTGCTTCTTGGTCTATCACTATGCAATAACAAAGTTTAGCAATAACAAACAAAGCTCTATGAACACTACTGGAAAAGATGATACCCTGGGGACACTCTGTTTTCAAGTCCAACAATGATCTAAATACTGTTTTCCTTCTCAGCTGCTTTGCAAGCTGTGGAGACATATGTCTGTTCACAGTCTGCCCAATATTAAGGTAGAAGAGAGTGCTTTAAATGTACCCTTGTAATTTAGTGGATTAACTATAGTGGAGTGACACCTGAGATGAATTTTGCTCTTGCTGTCTGGATTATTAACAGATGTGCTGGCTAACATGTGGTGTGTCTTTTATCATTGTCCTGTAAGTTTTTCAAAGCAGTAGATCACAAGCCGAATATGACTCAACAGTGCAATGTGGTTGCAAAAAAAGACAAGAAAGAAAAGAAAAGAAAAGTCAATGCTATTTTAGGCTGAGTTAACAAAAGCATAGTCTCCAGAACCTGTGATGTACTAGCCCTCCTCTGTTTGGTACTAGTTAGACCACCTCTAGAGTATTGTGTCCAGTTCTGGTCACTACACTTTAAGAAGGATGCCAACAAACTGGAACAAGTTCAGAGGAGGGCATCAAATATGACCAGGGTACTGGAAACAAAACCCAATGAGGAAAGACTGAAAGAACTGGGCATGTTTAACCTTGAGGACACTGAAGCGGGATATGACAGCATTTTTCAAATACTTGAAAGATTGTCATAAAGAGGAGGAACAGGAATTGTTCTCAATCATCCGAGAATGCAGGACATGTAATCTTCTTCTTCCGTTTCTAGGCCAGATGTGAAACTGCCAAAATGAAGGCACCTTTTGGTGAGTTCATTCTACAGTTCCTTTTGCCTGACCAAGAATGGGAGAAACACAGAAGAGACTTCTTTTGTAGTTTGTGTTTCTTAATTGTTTTCCAGAAGAAAGCATTATGTATGTAGTCATAATGGAAGAGTTCTTATTAATTTTCTTGTTAACTCACAAAAAAAGGAGTGCCACTCCAGTAGAAGGGAAAGAAGTAGCAGCTGGCTGAACCTTAGAGACAGCTCTGGCAAAAAGGTGTTTGTCTGTTTGTATGTTTGTAGCCAACCATAATTAGTGTGAAAACGCTGCCCTAGGGGGCTCACAAAAACAAGAATACATAAATAACATAATATCAAAACAATAGATCATATAGTATAATCAACCTACAACAATAGCCAATTTTTGAAAACCCTCTGGTTTATAATTTTGGGATATTGTGGTTCTGCATCCACAAATCACAATGTCAAGAAATGTCCTGATATTGCTGCACAATATCATGCTCACATTTCCAGCAAGAAAATGGATGCTAAGCTTTACATAGCAAATGGCAGCCCGAATGTTACAACACCAATGGGAGCAGTCCAAACCTCTCACATAGCACCATTCACACAGAGATACAAAGCAAAGGAAAATCCCAGAACCTGATTCCATTTTCCAATCAGTTAACTACTCACCCAAACACAAAGCAATTGTCATAGCTAGTTTTTAAGAAGTGTGAATGATAATGAACACAAGAGAAGGAGGATACAAAACTATCATATCTCACAATAATAAACCAGAAGAATTAATATTGAAACAATACAGGGGAAATTAATATGACTGCGTCTTACAAGTGACTTTTGCACTCTGGTAAAAATACAGTAAAAAGAAGGAAACATGTATTTGGTGGGCACATGTGTGTTTCTATTTATTTTTATATATTTTCCCAAAAGAATTCATGTGAACAATGATTCAGAAAGAATTATACCCACATGTCTTCCACATTTAAATTGAAGAGCATTTTTGACACATAGTGTGGCCTTCATAATTGATGCAACATGTTTCCTTGGTTGTCTGCATCTGAGTGCAAAATGTCTTGTAAAAAGCCACACTGACTTTTAACATTCTCTGAATGACTGCTGCTCCTCAGCTTTTAGAATATCTGTAAAATTGTTCATGACATTTCAACAACTCAGCCAATGGTTGGCTGCCAAAAGCATCCCTTTAAATGCCTTTTTAATACATATATGAACATTTTGTTCAGCATTTTTAATATTTTTGGATTAAGTCATTTTCTGGTCTTCTGGGGAAATGCTGTGGAGCTTTTGTCACCTCTCTATTTAGAAAACAATCTGTCTCGTTAAAAAAGATTCCAATATTGAGAAATTTAAGTGTACTTGACATTAGAACTTTATAACTAAAAGTAGGCTAAAAAAAATTCAGTAGCACTGAGCTAAATTTAAGTAACTAAACAAAAAGACTTCTTCATGTCTGATAGAACCCACTGGGATATGTTAGCTATGGCTCATAAATTTTAGTGACTTTAATGTAAGTCTATATTATAATCTTCAAAAATATAAGGATGCTTTCGAGGTAATGTAATGTGCTAGAATGTTCATGACATTCTGAGTTTTCAGGTAAATAAAACAAAGCAGAATGTTTGTACACAAACAACAGTAGATGCATGAGATGAGTTTGGTGTGATAAATGTACATTAGCTTTAGGTATGGGGGAAACTATACAGGCAAGATAGGCAAAATGAGCAAAGATTGTCCTTGGCCAGGGAAGCCTAAACTTTTTGCATTGCGAGCTCCAGGACAGCTGAGCTGGCTTGACCATGCCCCTGGAAGAAGGCATGTTTGTGCATGTGTGTCCGCAACCACTTCTGGGTGTTGTGCGGGCATGGCCCCAACCACTTTGGGGAGTGGCATGGACATGTTTGCATATGCGTGGGTGCATCCCCAACCACTTTCAGGAGTGATAGGGTCATATTTGTGCATGTGCAGGTGCATCCCCAACCACTTCCGAGTGTGGTACAGACGTGCATGCACATTGGTGGATGCATCCCCATCCACTTCCAGGAGCGGCGAGGGTAGCATGGGCTGGATGAATTGGCTTCAGGGGTCAGATCTGGCCTGTGGGCCGCAGGCATTGTGGAAATTAAGAATACAACTGTAAAATGGTATAATAGATCCTCAAATCAAGTCAGTTGCTTTAGAGCAGAAGTTGCCAAACTTTTAAAGTCGGGGGCTGGGTCACGCTCCCTTAGACAGTTGAAGAGGCCGGACCCCCCCACCACCACCACCATTTATGTTTGCCATAAATGCATCCATGACCAATTCTGGCAGTGGCTGGTGGGGCGGCTGGAGTGAGTGCATGGGCTGGATGCTTTGGTGCTATTGGCTGTAGGTTACCAACCTCTGCTTTAGAGTGGGAAGACAAAGAGGTGCAGAACTTTCATTTTACCTCTTTAATTACTTTTATAAAGGTTCACTCAGGAAAATAACTGACAGAAAGATATCCTATCAAGTAGCTATGCATGCTGACTCAATTTTAAATGCATGGTAGCTTCGATTATGCTCAGGCAGAAGTATTATTCCTAAAGCTCTTCTGCAGGTGCATAGAGCATTCAGCCATGATGAGAAGTATGCAAGGGATTGTGCAATTGCACAGTAGTTTTCACCAGGTCATATTGCAGGCATAATGACATAGACAAGGATTCTGGCTATAGTTTCTTATATATTTTTTAAAATGCTATGGGAGTTTTATGACAAGAGGGTTTGGCTATTATTTTTGTGTGTCATGAAATTACTTCCAGTTCAGAGAAAATACGACAAAGTTTGTAATTCCTCAATAAGTTTCCATAGTGTGTGGTGATTTGTACCAGGTCTCCTGAAGCCAACTTTGATACATTTACAGTATGTATATGCTGTACCACACTGATACTCATATGAGAACAATACAGCTATTGAAATTTATTGGTCACTCCTGGCTGGTATGTTCTATTGATTTCAGTGGGTCTGCTCTAACAATGAGTAAGACTTTATCCAAGTCACTGATTGGAAATTTTTCAACTAACAACATGTTGGATAGATAATGGCAGGAGACAGATCCCTATTATGAATAGGGCATTTAGAGTCTTACTAGAATATTGATAAATTCAGCAATAACAGTGTCAACATAGTTTGCTTAAATCAGATAATTATTTACTGTTCAACCACACATTCCAATATACTAATGTAAAAATAGCAGAATTCTGTCAAAACCTACACACCCGTATCCGATTACTTATATATGCATGTGAGTAATGAAGAATGGAAGTGATGACTTCACTGTGAAATGGTAACATTTCTGGTAATATTCTGATCATTTTTATCTTTAAAAAAAAATCTATTGAGTCCTTTTATCCTCCCAAGTATTGTTGAAATAGAATTTATTTGGGCTGTTCTGTTATGCAAACAGGGAGCCACTGCTTGGAGTGACTTTTTTATGTCCTCCATATGTGGTAACCTATTTTATTAGTGTTATAGCAAATACTAATATATGCTGTAGTTGTTTTTACCTCTAAGAGCATCTGCTAATTATGATTATTTATGCTGTCTAACACATCCTGATGAAACATCAACATTTTAAATATTTCAACTCCTAGAAACTAAGCTAAGTTTCATTCACCACTTCTGTTCTCTGTTGCTGCTGTTTTAAATTCCCCATGGTTTTTGTAAAAATAATGCAGTCTAGCAAGCTTATGTCTTTTAAGGTTTACCAATAGTCTTGACAGGTGTCTGCCGTATTAGATAATTATTTCTCCTTCATATTACAAAATGTTAATTTAGTTTTCATTTAGCCTACATGCATTTATAGGTGAAGTTCACTAAGTGACTGTTTTAATAGAAGTGTACCAGTGGATCAAATGGCTAAGACACTGACTGGAAGGCGGCAAGTCAGTAGTTCGATACCCAAATACTGCAGGACAGAATGAGCCGTCTTTGTCCCAGCTCCTACCAACCTAGCAGTTCAAAAGCAAGAAATTGCAAATAGATAAATAGGGACCACTTTGGTGGAAAGGTAAACAGTACTCCATGCATTCTGGTGTCTTGTCATGCCTGCCACATGACCATGGAAACATCTGCAGAAGCAGACAGTGCTGGCTCTTTGGCTATGAAACAGATGAGTACTGAACTCTATAGTCTGATACGACTGGCTTTTGAACAAGGGTGACTTTGACCTTTACCATTATAATCTTTTAAAAGTTATCCTAAAAGATCTGTATCTGGAAAATTCTGCTTTATGGTGTTTTGAGGAATTAGCCATGTTTCTTTGTTGTCATTGGTTGTTTGGTGTAGTTTTTTTTAAAGAAAGAAGCATAAAAATAGACTTTCAGTTCTGCTTCAATTTTGTTTTGTTTTAAGTTGTATCATAAATATGTTCTTCCACATAATGTAACTAATATATCTGACTAGAGAATGTTCTTCTTTCTTTAACCCTCCAACTCTCTAGTTGAAAAGCCATCAGTGCTGTCACCAAGGAGACCTCATGGGAAAGTTCCCTTGTCACCATCAGATCCAAGAAAGCCATTACAAGCACCTGAGCAAGGAACACCTCAGGCACCATCACAGCCAAGGACTCCTTTACAGCCTCAACCAAGAGAAAGTATGCAACCAACACTGCCAAGAACACAATCTCAAATTCCAGTACTAAGAATACCTTTGCAACCCTCACACCCAAAAATAATCATACAACCACCATTACAAGGTGTGCCTCTGCAACCAGATTCCAGACAGCCACTGTTACCAGGATCAAGATCAGGCATGCCATCCTTGCCTGGGAAAAGTGGGATATTTACAGTAACTGGACAGGCAGGCCCTCCTGGTACTGTTTTAAAGTCACGAAAAGGTCGGCCAAAAAGTATAGATGGACAAGATGGTCAGAGCAGAATGGCCATTTCTGAAGGATATGCTGGAGCACCAGGTGAGCAAATTAGAATTTTTTGTCATGTAATTGACTAAATCAGCATATATTTCTAGCGTTTCTGTGTTTAAAAATGGACTGTTAGAGCCATATCAGCTACTTGGATCATACAGCCATCTGTACTCAAAGCAGAAGGGTCACATCTGGAAGCAGAGTGATTCAGGGTCTGAGCAGATGATGCCTTAACACAACATTTCAAGCATCATTCAGACCACTGGCTGCTTTCCCTCATAATTTTAATAAATGGGACCTGAATATAGTGTTCACATCTATCTACTTTTTCTAGTAGACATGTTTCAGCCTCCTTTAGTTTTAACTCATTGCATGACTGCTGAAAAAACTTAGTCCTCATTAAGCTTTTTTTATTTTTAGGAAAGAATGCTTCTTTTAAAAGTATCAATGCAGGTTTTAGCACACATGTGAAATTCTTATACAGTGATACCTCATATAACATTAGTATCGAATAACACTAAAATCGCATATTAAGGAATCTGGGGGGAAGAATTGCATCAGATAACATTAAGATCCTATGGGATGCTTCAGATAACAACCGCTAAAGCCTGTGTGGTTACAATGTATCTCTATGGATCCCATAGGATTTTAACATGCATCAGATAACACTAAAAATCATATAACACCAAGACTTGTGGAACCAGGTTTTAGTGTTATATGAGGTTTTACTGTATTTCTTTCTCACTTTCCACTGGCCCTCTTTGTGCTCCTCTTTTAGTACTTAATCACTTGGGTTTGCTGTTAGAGTCATCATTGTAAAGACTTATAAAAAGTGGGCCCAAGCACAAAGTGACAACAAGGTGGAATTGTCACAATTGTCACAATTGTGTTGCTGAGCGCTATTTAACTCTGAAGTTGACACTTGTCTAAACTCAGGACATGTTTCCTGTTTAATGTGTGCCTGGATTGGCCAGAAAAGTATCAGATCTGTTCAGGGGATGAGTAATGTGCCATTAGTATGTTGCTCCCATCCGAATGAGAACCAATCATTTCAGTATAATGGAACACTTCACTTGGACAGCTATGAACAACCAGGAGAAGTTAAAAAATAACTTTTAGAGATCATCACTGATGCGATGCATCACTTCATTTAAATTCTTGTGTAACTGTGTTTATTGCCAATTGAAACTGTTTGGTTTCAAGAGGCAACACACACAGACACACAAATATTTTTTTTAAAATTTATACAAAGTGGTGCATCATATCAATGATGGTTTAGAAGATGTAAAAAAATCACTTCCCCTGACTATTCATAGATGATGAGAGGAAGTGTTCAATATCTGGTATTCTAAAATGCTGCAGCATACCAGATATTTACACCAGAAGCAGTCTTTGACAGCAGCAGGGCTCCCTGATGTGCCATTCACAGGGTCTACAGGTACTGGAAATGACATATATATATGAGAGTGTGCTGAAAAGTTGAACTCTCTGATGGAGGCTCAAAAGGCACACATTGGGAGTGGACTGAGACCACTCCAGTTCAAACATGTGTGGATGCAGTTTTAAAAAGTCAGACAAACCCACCTCCAAATCAACCCAAAGAGTGGATTTAATGTTTGCCTGGATGATCCCTCTGTCTTAAGGAAAGGTTCTCTCTTTCTCTCAGATGCGGGAGAGCAAAAGAAACACATTTTGTATATTCTCAAAGCAACTTTCTTATATCACACATGCTCTACCCTGGCATTGAAACCAGACTAAAGGTTTTATGTTTTAATACTCTGAATCAGGGCTAGTTTTTCGTGCCAGCAGTGAAATATTCTTGCTATCATTCCAGCCATTTATTCTTTTTTCCATAATTTAGAGGGAAGGCTATAAAGGAACCAAGGTATTCTGATAAGTAATTGATGGCCTTGTAGCAGTTAATATTGAATATGTGTCTAGAATGATCTAATCTGGGAACTCTGCCATTCACAGTTCTCTCCATCCAATTACAAATCACTTTCCCATATTTTACTTTGGACTTTTAACCTTACGGTATGAAGATAATAGCAGTTCTTCTCTGCTGGCATATTGCTTATCTCTGACAGATGTCAGACATCAGCATCTGCTTCTCTGTTCTTTTGTCTCCATTTTGCCAATGTGGAGCAAGATGAATGGAAACACTTCAAGCACAGCTCTTCAGATTCTACATTGTAGAGAACACTAATCCAACCCAGCAGTTTTGGAGTCATGCCATTACTTCAAAAGGATCACTTCAAAACTTATTTTAAAGCTACAATAGTACTGCATTGGTGCTGGAGTGAATATATGACAGAGCAGGGGGAGGAAAATGTAGAGAGTAATGCATCTTTTTCATGTATATTTGTTTTCCAGGTTATCCAAGATCACAGTCTCCATCTATAATTGCACGAGGTAATCCAGTTGTTTCTCAGAATTTGCCCATGCCAAGTTGCTAATACCAAAAACTTGCTTGCAGGAGTTTATTGAAGCAACTTTTGCACACTTGTTACTTTGGAGAGTAGGTGTTACTAGAAGATTACTTAAGAAAACATATGTTTAATAGAGTTCCAAAATATGAAACTGACCTTTTGCAGTAATCTAATAAATTATGAAGAAAGCAGAGGGAGAAGTTTTAAATATCCCTGGTTGTTGTTTTTCTGTTTTTCTAGCAGTTTACAAAGAGAATCTTTGAGTACTGTATTCTTTTCAGTTACTCTATCCAAACAGCAACTCACAGCAGGAAGTTGAAAATGGACACTTAATAACTTGTAACTTAATAACTTTTACAATAACTTGTAAAAATAAGGGATCACAGTGGTTCGTTTCGTTAAGAAGTTTGCCTTCCTAGCTGGAAGGCTGGCAAGTCAGCAGTTCAAGACCCAAGTACTGCATGGGGGAATGAGCACTTGTCTTTGCCCCAGCTCCTGGCAACCTAGCAGATTGAAAGTAAGAAATTGCAAGCAGATAAATAGGAACCACTTTGGTGGGAAAAGATCTTGGGGACATGAAAGGAGCCTCATCCGGGCATCTTCTGAGCAGAGTTTCTTCAGCAAAAAAATCCTTTCAACCTAGAATAATTTCTGACATGAAATTATTATTACTTGTAAAAATAGCATGCACTATGAGTGCAATGCAATTTATGTCCAATATACTGTTCATTATGAGCATTTTGGAGTTTGTAGATTTTTTTGCATCATAAGATGCATACAGATTCAAAAATTTGTGTCATGTACACTTTATTATCACCATACAAGGACAGGCAGAGAAGAACATAGCTACTTAGAACATAAGTGCAGCAAGATCAGAAGCTGTGTAATGTAATTGATTGTTGACATGTTCCAGACCTCAGTTAGAGGTGACTGTTGATGTAAAATACGGGGAGAACGTTGTAAAATATGCAAAGGGTACAACTGAATGCTATAAAAATGCTTGGATGAATTCACCTTGCTCATGTTATGATATTTGTGGATTCATCATCACTAAGGCGTCAAATAAAATTAAGTGCACTGGGTTGAATCTGGATCAAGCCAAGTTGCACTGAAATAAATCTGACTTTTAAAGAAAGTACTAATTTTGTACTAATTTAAATGGGTACTAAATGCAACTAATGTAGTTTATTCCATGCAGTTTTGTGATAGCACAAACAAGGTTGTTGCTTCAAGAGTCTATATTAAGTTGTTCTGAACAAATTGTTTTCCAAGATGAGCACTGCTACCAGGTACTACTTTAAAACAGCTGTGTAAGACAAATTATTTGTCTAACCTACTGAAATTGACTTTGATAATCATGTGAGAATGAGATAATTAGAAATACCTACCATGGGATTTTGCCTTTCTTGAGGATTACCCTTCATTTTCACATCCAGAAGTTAAATAACTCTCACAATCATGGACTGATATGCCCTGAGTATTCTCAGCAACTGCTAGACCTTTTTGACTTAGCAATCAAGTTGAGCCATCCATTCATCAGACAGTTTAGGAATTTGTTCTTCACAGACTGATAAATAGGACAGAAAAACTGGTCCAGTTCCATTTGCAGATTATTGATAAAGTTAAATATACCTTGATCTCTGGTCAGTTGTAACACTGGTGATAGTGCCAGGAAGTTGAGGCTTTCACAATATGTCAAGGTTTTTATTTGGGGAAAAAATAGCATTTTGCGTAAAATATTAGATAAAAATTATTTCATGAACCTTTTTTCTCGCATAAATCTAAATTATGCTTATTTTTACACTTTAGGAGTTTTTTCCACACCAGTATCATTCTCTGCTGGTCTAACTCAGAAGCCTTTCCCTAATGGCATGGGTGTGGTGCATTTTAACAAAGTGCTTGTGAATGATGGAAACTTTTATAATCCTAACACAGGTAAGACCATTGGCAACAGGATGTCTTGAGAAATTGAATTCTACATGTTTGGTACTATATAAATTAAGATAGCAGTTTCCAGTATTTTCAGACTGGATTTACTTTTAAGTACAAACTGGCAGCTATTTTTAATTTTTTGTAACCATGTAAGTTCACAATTCTGATTTTCCTTCTCAAGCAGCCAGATGGAAAGGAAAGAGGGGGGGGCAAGGAGTTGTGTAGAAATGGATTGTTGATCTATGCAGCTTGTCATGTAGGATGAGAAACATTTGTTCTGTTGCGGGGGTGGGGGTGGGGAGAGAAAAATCAAAACCCTTTTCTATACAACTGTGAGAGATTGAAATGAACTATTCTTCTTTTGCATCTGGTCATTCTTTCTTTACAAGCCCAATTTAAATCCAAGTTAATTGTGGCATTCCCTGATATTACCCTTCAGAGATGAAGTCACAATCTGAAATTTACCACAATAAAATCAATGCATTAAAACATGAAGATTCAATCAATTACAGATTATTATTATTATTATTATTATTATTATTATTATTATTATTATTATTATTATTATTATTATTATTATTATTATTATTATTATTATTATATTTAGACTTATATGCCGCTCTACTTGCCGAAGCAACTCAGAGCGGCTAACATAACACGGGCATCATATATTACAATATCAAATAAATACAACATAAGCATATACAGTCAGTAAATCTAACATAAAAATGAAAATGCATATAAAAAAATCAACTCCCGCCTGCTGAGAAGAACTATTACCACATACTAGCACAGTTATACAATACAAAAGCAAAAATACACTAGCACAGAAAATACGGTACAGTAAGGAGAGTCAAGAGAGTCCTTATCTCTTCCCAGCAGGGAGGGGGCTGGCCGTGGAACAGCTGTGGTGGCAGCAGTGGCAATCTTTGGCCAGCCAGCCAGCCCACGCAACTGCCTCCCATTCCCCAGCTCGACTGGCTGGAGAGAGTCTGTTGGTGGACACGGTGGCTGTGGCGGGAATGTTATAGCCATGGCCATTCCACACAGTATAGGTGATTCAAGCCGCCTTTATCCCTTCCCGGGCTGGGAAGGGCTGGCCCCGACACAGGTGCGTTGGCGGCGGGGAGGTCTTGGTCCCACCGTGAGTCTCACCGCCCTTTATCCCTTCCCGGGCTGGGAAGGGCTGGCCCCGACACAGGTGCGTTGGCGGCGGGGAGGCCTTGGTCCCAACCGTGAGTCTCACCGCCCTTTATCCCTTCCCGGGCTGGGAAGGGCTGGCCCCGACACAGGTGCGTTGGCGGCGGGGAGGTCTTGGTAATTTTATATGCTCTTTTCAAACAGTGCGAATTTATAAACATTATATTTAAACAGTGCGAATAAATTGTCTTGTCCAGGGAGACAGATCTTTCATGTTTCTTAGAACAGTATTGCTGTAGCTGCTCTAAGCTATGCAAAATTACATGAGCATTTAGAGCAGTGGTGCCCGAACTAAGGCCCAGGGGCTGGGTGCATCACCCGATGCCAAGTCATCGGGCCCGCAAAGCCCTTGTCGCTCCTGGAAGTAGAAGTAAAATGCACCCATAGAGGCATGTTTTACTTCCACTTCCAGGAGCGATGAGGGGTTCGCGGGCTGGATGAATTGGCATCGGGGGCAGCACCTGGCCCCCAGGCCTTAGTGACCAGATTCCTGAACCACATGATCAGCCCACGGCCCAAAAAGTTTGGGCACCCCTGATTTAAGAGTGCCTCCTCCCCACACATAACATCTTTGAACCAAAGTGACAAAATGGGAGGATGCACTGGTGGAGAACTCCCTACGAGCAGACAGAATTGCATTCCTCCCTATGCATTTGGGAGCTGCAAATGAAATCACAGTCAGCTCAGTGAAGAAAAATGTACAGCAAGCATGTGCAAGAGCTCAGGGAAAATGATTTCATCTGTAGCACAAGACAAGTAATTATGTTAAAAGAATGCTTTGCTTTTATTAAGTCAATGGCAATGGGAAATTTTTAAATTCAGTATCTTGCTCCACTGCATGTGTACTTCCACAGCTATAAAAAAAACAGAACAACAGGAAGTAACTGCATATCATTTAATACTGAACTTTTGTTCATATTTAATGGCGGTCTGTATTTTAGGTATCTTCACAACACCCCATGAAGGGCGTTATCTGATCACAGCTGTTCTCGTTCCTGAGAGGGATGATTATGTAGAAGCTGTTCTTTCTGTTTCCAACACAAGTGTTGCTCACCTAAACACAGCTGGCTATAGAAAAGAGCTGCTCGAGTATCACAAACCAAGATCAGAGAAACGGACATGTGGTGGGACTGGAGCTTTCCATCTTGTTCTTCACCTCAAGTCTGGTGCAGAAGTCAACATTGTAGTCACTGGGGGAAAACTGGCCTACACAGACTCTGATGACATGTATTCCACGTTCAGTGGGGTGTTCCTCTACCCTTCCATTTCTAATGTATAGATGTTTGAAGAGAAGATGGGTAAGCTAGTCCTGAAGGCAGCAACTGTAATAAATTGTGACTTGTTATTAGTTCATTTGTTTCCTTCCCTTCCCCCCATCCCAAAGCTTCAACTGCAATCTTTACACAGCCATGGCTGCAATCCTACATACACTTATCTAGTGAAAGTCCCATGAAATTTAGTGAGCTTCCATCTGTGTAGAAATGCACAAGATCACAGATTATATCTTATTTCTTCTCATCTGCCTCTTATTATAGATATGGTTATTTAAGCACACTGAAACAGAAAAGTAGCTTCAGCATATCAATATACAGCATTCACTGCTTATAGGAGAACACTTAATTAAAATTTTAATGGTGCACTGTAATGGTGCATAAAATGGTAAAACTTTTTTTCCCTGCTGAATAATGTTCCCTTGGTCATGTTTGTTGCAGACCACAACTAATGTTGGACATGGCCCATGGTAAAAATCTCAAGGACTACTGCCCGAGTGCTCTCTGTCTAAAGAACTATCAAAGGAGGGATGGGGTATTCACCTGAACTAATGGCTTTCCAAGGACTTTTGAAATTAGATCTAGGATTCTGGGAAATCCATACAACTACTGATCCATAGCTGTATCTTAGTCACTACATTAGTAACACTGGTTGTTGACACAGAAGCAATTTCCCAACACCATTTTCTCCATATTGTCATTTAAGTACCTGGTGCTATTTTGCTAACACGGGATCTGAAGTTTTATCAACTGGTATATTTCTCATAGTAAATGCTGTTGCTTCCCTTTGGACTAGTTGTACAATATTGCCTTCAGTTGTTATGAGCATAGACATTTTTATATGAGAAAAATAAGCCTTGAACAAGCCTTGTATGAACATCAGGCCTCCTCAATCACATTTCTTTTGTTTTTGGCACCAGATGTGTTTTAAAAAACAAACCCCACCAAACAAGACACACCCTGCTCTCCCCCCCCCCCCAATGAGCTACTAATAGTATTATGTTATTTTAACAGAAGAGTGGGCGCATAAAAATCTCATTAATCCTCTGCCTTGAGATTCAAGAAAGTGTTATGCTTTTATTTCTTAGTTCTGTAAACCAGTCCCTTAAGAGTTGTTTCTGGGCAACATAAAACAAACTTCTTCTTGGATGTTAAGTGTACACTCTTAAGCCAATACATCAGCTGCACAAAATGTTTCCTGTACACGTGAGTTATTGCTCATAAGAATCAAGTTCTTCCATTATACTCCTTTATAGTGTAATGCTTCACAATATGAGGAAAACACTTTGGATGTAATATAGATGGGCTAAAATCCTTTTGCAGTTATGCAAATAGAATAACTTTTGGAAGTGAATGCTTTCCTATACAGTGTAACTAGGAATTAAGCTATACAAATTTAATAGAAAATGGCATCAACATTCTCAGGCTGTCATCACTAACAAGAGTCATATAGCTAAAAAGATTGGCCCACTTGTTTGTACTGTGATTAAGCATTTTTTCCCTTTATTGTTAAAAGTAATTTTGATGTTTGAAAATTTAATGTGCAGTTTGAGGTTCAGCCTGTTTAGCCCACTTTGCTGGTATCCTGATGGACGTTCCTTTAATTACAAGTAAATAAGTATAATGTGATCCTACTCCATAAGCTAAAGAAATATGGTGCTGTTGACTTCAGCTATTTCACTGATCTGCAGAGATGTGAACTATCTTCAGCATTATTGGTGACTGCAGTATCCATGTTTGAGTCTACAGCAGAAGGAAAATCTTTTTCAAAATAAAAAATAAATGCAGGAGGAAGGCGATACCTTTATTGGATCACTCAAAAATTAAAACCTTGTGTTAGCTTTCAAGATCCAAAATCTCTTCATCAGGTGTGGCACACTGTTTTGTCAGGAATACATTTTAGAAATGCATGTTGAACAGCAAAATGGCTTCTTGGCATTATCGCACCACTTCCACAGGAAGCTCGGTGCTTGCTCCTCTCCAAATGGACCCCTCCGAAGCATCAGCTTCCTTTTGTGGCCAGATAAAAGGAATATAAAACTCCATGTGCTTTCACTTGGAGAGCAGTGGTTTCAATTTGGTTTACAAGCTAGGAATGCCAATTGTCAAAGTTAATTAAAATAATACCTAGTGATCCGGTGTTTCTTGAATTTGTGGTGTTTTTCCAATGTTAAAAAGTCCATGCGAGGCAGCTATTCATGGTATCAAGCAGTTCCATGGGCAAAGAAAATTAGCTGTCAGAACAACACCAATTCAAGAAACATCAGATCACTAGGTAATATTTTAATTGACTTTGACAATTGGCATGTCACAGGAAGCACCTAGCTTCCTGAGGGAGTGTTGTGTTAACACCAAAAGGCCTTAGCTGTTGTTCAACATGCATTTCTAAGATTTGTACCTGGCAAAACAATGTGCCATGCCTGAAGATTTTGGATCTCGAAAGTTCACACAATGTTTTAATTTTTGAGTGATCCTATAAAGGTATTGCCTTCCTGTATTTTTTGCATTTTTTGTGATTTGAATAGGGATCACATGGCTAATTTTCCTTGTTTGCAGTTTTCAAAATGGTTCAGGATTCCACTGTTACAGTGATTCAGTCTTTTCATCCTCCTGTCAGAATGTAACTGTTCACCTGGTAACATAGTTTTGAACTGGATCAATTGAGTTGATACTGCATCCAAGATGATTTCCTTCTTCTTTATTGTATTATAACCATGTGTATAGTTATAAGGCCAAAGATTATTTTGAAATCTACAGGAACTATTTTAAACCCAGAAAGAAGAAATAAGCTTGATAAATTATTATTTTCAATTTTATTAAACACAACAAAGTGGTATCTTAAGCAGACAAATTCTTTATAACCCCCCCCCCCCAAAAAAAAAAAAAAAAAAACCCCACCACAACCCAACAACACTGTGCTGGCTGTTCATTGATTTATGAGTGAAGTCTGGTCAAACCAAAACAATTGTTTATAACACTTAAAACAGAAAGTATCTGAGAGTTCTCTTCTCCCTTACATCCAGAACATGCAATTTATTCTAAAAACAAGGTTCTTAATATGTTGCTGATTAACAAAAGAAAATTTCTTAGCTGAAAGGTGAGGCCTAAAGGCATTAGTTCTGAAGCATCTCTTATTGTTAAGATCTCTATTCACCGTAATTAACACTACAATGATCAGTCTACATCATAGTCATACTAAAACTTAATACAGTATTTCCAATTTTGAGTTGCATGATTTAACTGTTAAGACTTTTAAAGATAAAATTCTTGAACCAGCATACTAAACAGAGAAGTATTTTGAAGGAACACATCTACTTTATGTACCGAGAACACAATCATTCTCCATCAAACACACCTGCAACCACTAGGCTGAATATAACTTTAAATCCCAAACCATATACTTTGATACAAAATAACTGATTATTTTCTTTACACAAGAGTCTGTCTTGTTATATTTTTCCTTAAGTGCTGCAGTTATTTATTGTAAAACAGTCATATTCACTTTATATGACAAAGTCCAAGAAAGTCATTAAACAGCTGCAGCAGAAATTGTTCAAATACATTTCCAAAGTAAAAGGAAATGCATATACCGTATATGCCGGCGTATAAGACGACTGGGCGTGTAAGACGACCCTCCAACATTTCCACTCAAAATATAGTTTGCTATATACTCGGCGTATAAGACTACCCCCTCTTCCACACACCTTCCACACACCAAATAAAACATAAAAGAACATCAGATTTGATTTCAACATCTCCCTGTGGCCGGCACTAGTGAGCAAGTGCGAGCTCTGCGTAGACAAGGGGCGGGGTGGAACACCGCTGCTTCCCGCCAAGCAGAATGGGCCAGTCATGCCGAAAAGGCTGGCACCCCTGTCTCGCTACTGATGCTCGCCGTAGCCACGCTGGATACCACGCGATACTGGATGGTATGTAGAATGAGGTGGGTGGGCATTGGGAGGCCACTGTGGGCACCAGGCAGGCATCGGGAGGCCACTATGGGCAGCTATGTCTATCCCAACTGAAGTGCACCCAGTGTATAAGATGACACCCCCCCACACACACACTTGGAGGCATGTTTTTCAGGGGGGGGGGGGAAGTAGTCTTATACTCCAGCATATACAGTATCTACTTTTAAAAATCTTAAGATTTTTGTTTATATATTCTAACTAGTCTCTTTCATAGAAAGAATTAGCTAAGATGCTGATCTGTAATATAGTACAAGCTTTGTTTTCCCAAATCTGTTTCAATCTATCTACTTCCACGAGAGCAAGGAAACACAAAGAACTCCAAAAGTTTGCCAGTGCTCCAATATTGCTATCTACTAGTGGCCTGCTCTAGAGTCAACGAGGTAAGATCCAAACATATTGTATAATGGTCTGCAAAGTGCTCTCCTAAGTGAACCAAGCAGATGATAAACAATAGGATTCCATTGTTTGAATGCATGTTTATTTGAAACTGAAAGTGTTCAGATCAATATGACTCAAGAGGACTCTTCAGCATTGAACACACATACAAGTAACAAGTTCTGGTCTGCTTATAATTTATGAATAAGAACTCTTCCAGAAACATTTTGGGAATTCTTCGCATACATAAGCAAATCCCAACCACTTGGTCACAGAAATATTCATTTCAGCCAATGTTATTGTTGCTTTCTGAAGGAACAAGATGATCTACTATGAATATTGTAACTGTTACTATGTGTGGCATGTATAGAAGAAGTCAAGATTTCTACTTAAGTTCATTTAGCAGACTTTGAACTTCTAGAGTGTTTTACAGAATGCAAGGTAATAAAGTGAACAAAGTTTATATGCTGAAGTGGTTTTTCCAGTTTTAGCATGTTTTCATTTATTAAGGATTTCTAAATTTTACTTCCTTATGTTGAAAAATGTATGCATTGTTGCCCTATTGCAGTGATGGCAAACCTTGGCACTCCAGCTGTTTTTGAACTTCAATTCCCAGAAGCCCTGATCAGCAGGAGTGCTAACTTGGGCTTCTGGTAATTGAAGTCCAAGAACACCTGGAGTGCCAAGGTTTAGCATCACTGCCCTATTGATTTAATGCCTAATTCAGGATAAGAAACATTCAGTCTTCCATATGTGGATAAACTATTCTCTCCCTTACATCTTTCCATTGTCCAAGCTGGCAAGGATTGATAGAAATTGGAGATCAACATCTGGAAGGCCACAGATTCTACAGCCTTCATCTAATTGGAGAATCTTACCAGATTAATCCACACACAGTTTAATAAGCCATATTTCATATGGATCACTATTAGGAATGTGCATTTTGGGATTTTTTTATAAAACTAAAAATCCCATAATTATCCAAATGTCAAACCTAAACCAGTGGTGGTGAACCTATGGCATAGATGCCAAAAGTGGAACGCAGAGGCCTCTATGTTGGCCTATGTGCCACCAAAGGGAAGCCCAGCCCAACTGGCACCAATGGCAGCTTCCCTATGACCCCTCTCCCTCTTGCAATGGGGAGACGAGGGGAGGTGACCAGACACCCCTCATCCACCTGGGAGGTGGCAGATGGTTGAGTGCATCCACAGGGGTTGGCTCACCCATGAGACTTCGCTGGAGCCGCACCAGTGAAATCTCATGGGTTTCTGGGCACATGTGGTGCCTGCCCGCACACCTCCTCCTCCTTGGACACTTAAGTCTCTAAAAGGTTCACCATCATTGACCTCGACATTACAGACCTAAATTGTGTTCTCATCTGAAGAAAAAGCCCAGCCAGCAGACTCATGCTTTTGAAAAGTCAAACCTCCTCTTTAAAAATGAGATTCCCAGCAACCACCAGGGGAACTTTTTTCCCCCAAATAGGAAGTTAAGCCCATCCCAGCAATCAAACCTGCCAGTTGGCCTTCTCTCCAGGTGAGCATAATTATTTAAGTGTCTGTAAGGCTTAGTTCTCGAAAACGGGACTCAAGATGGAGAGTTGTGGGATTTGTAGTAAAAAAAAATTCCAAAATTCCTATTCACTATTGCTAGAAGTAGACAAGAGTATCCTATTATCTTTCCTGATCACATTTCCCTAAAAACCAAGCTGCTAATTTGGGAACTGTGAAATATCCTAATTAACCAGGGTATCCAAAGGAAGAGCTTCATCTAGAACTTCATGCTCTTATCACCACAGCTGACTTGGCCTTAAATCATAATCAACAACAAAGCTTAGTAGTTCATATCAGGTACAGAACATACAATTTCAATGTATCTATTTCAAAAGCGGACAAGTGATTTTTTTTAGGTGCTTTGTATTGCAATTCACAATAGTCCCAAAGGTGAGGAATTATGGGAATGGGAGGACTGTCAATGCCTATATAAAGCTATTATTTATATGGAAGCTTCAGGTGACACACACTAGCCATTCCCAGTTGGTGCCAGTGTTTCAGCTCCATTCTTGAAATCTGAGCGTAAGCACATGTTATATATTGACCTGAAGAATTCTGTCCAATCATCTATGCTGGTTTGATGGTAAGCTAGGAATGCCTGGTAGAAAGTTGGTGAAAACTGATTTATTCACAAATATTATTTCCTCTTACAGTTTTGTGCAAAGTGGGGAAGAACACGTGAAAGGATGTAAAGCAACCAGCTATTTTCAATCAGGACTTCATCTGGTTAGGGGTGCACTACACAGCTAACAGATATGTTTAATTCCTAAATGTATAGCTAATGCACAGCATTTTTCACTTGGACCTTATTGTTCTGTGCCCCCTTTTTAAATCTGAAAAACCCTGATACAGAGTTCTAGAAACGACATAATAGTAGTCCCAGTTTTAAAAGATTAACTATATACAGTACCTTCATGTTATAAAATAAGACTTTATCCCTGAAAAAATTCTGTGCAGGTTGCCTGCTTCTCTATACATTGCAAAAACTGCATTAAGAGATATCTGCAAAGATGATCTTACCACACTGTAATTTCTGACTTCACATAGTTTATGAAGTAAAAAAATCACTGTGAGTAACAAAAGTCACTTCAGAGAGCCTCATCACCATGTGGAAGATTTTTTAACACTGCAAGAAGCAAAGTGATCATGAGTCGAAGCCCATGAAAGCATCCCCACTTTAATCTTCAGTGCCAGATGCAGTAGAATTAACCGTGCCCACCAAAAACTGTTTAGTAAATACTTAAAAGGCATTTTTATAGAACTGAAATGTCAGATGTTGGTTCTGGAAACAGCATTAATGCTGACAAAAAACTAGATTCTCAATCCCTGTAGTGGGCTTAACATAGTTTTTGTAATCAATTCTACACACTTCTGCTTTCTCTGAAAAAATATATTAAGACTAGCATAGGAAACGTCACACATTCACTGTTGTTTGCGTATGTGAAGATGGATAAATTCCCATCCTTTCCCATCTTGATTGTCTGTTATTTCAAAGGATAATAATCTTTTCAATGTCTTGAATCAATTAGTAGGAATGTCTGAAGAACAAACAGAGATCAGCCTTGCATTTCATTTGTGTGTGCCAGACTAATAGCACTTCCTGTATTGAGTAAGACATATGGTACCAAAAAGGACAGTCATGTCTGTAGGAGAAGGTTTTGTGCAAATAGCGCTGTTCAAACTAAGTCTTCTACATTCACCTCAGGAAGCTGCTGTCTCCAATAGCAGAAGGAGCTGAATTCTGGACATACAAAAGCAGAATTCTGTTGTTTATTAAGAAGTGGAAACACGTGTTCCACTAGTTCACTCAGTCTGCAATATCTGCATTTAAAAACAAAAAGAACAGTTATTCACTATCTTTTTAATGCAGTAGTATTAAGTATGTCTACTAGACATATAACCTGCTGAACTTAATAGGAATTGCTCTCAAGGAAGTATGTATAGGATGGCAGCCTAAATATAATCGGGCAGTGTTAAAGATAAATATTATTATTATTATTATTATTATTATTATTATTATTATTATTATTATTATTATTATTATTATTATTATTATTATTATTATTATTATATTTGTATTTATATGCCGCTCTCTTTGCCGAAGCAACTCAGAGCGGCTTACAATGTTACAATATCAAGTATAAGAGCAACAACATATCAATATAACAAATATAATACAGTCAAAACATTAGATTAAAACATCCTAAGAATAATCAAAGATGCTGTAATATAAGTCGTTACAGCATCAAAATTCACTAACAAGCTCTAGTCACGTGCATGTTCACACTTTTAAAAGCCCAACAAAATTTAAATTATTTTTTAGGATTGCCATCTTCAAATAGTTTCTCATCATTTTAGTAAATTTACTATTTAAATTTGTAAGAAAAAGGGTGAGACAATTTCTCTTCAGAGAACTCTTCTTCTTCTGTGAAACTGCCAAAACAAAGCCACCTTTTGGTGGGTTCATTCTGCAGTTCCCTTCACCTAACTCAGTGTGAGACAGATTAACCAGCCACCTTGTGTTGCCGTTACCAGTGTGCACCCTATTGTGGTTCAAAAATACCACAATCTTCAAGGAGGATTGTTTTGTGTATCCCTCTATAACACCCAAATACTTACGATGATTTGTTCCCCTTTGTTTGTTCCTGAATAAGTTCACCTTTTGGGTTGACTGTGAATATTCTACATACCGGAACTCCGACTTTCATGTAGGCATAAACATCCTGTAGGGCACAAATGCACAACATCATTCATTTTAATTTAGCGTTTCTGCTACCAATTTAGAACTGACCACTATTACGTGTACAAACTCATGTTGGCATCACTGACTAGGAATTGACATTTTTTTGTGTTATGAGAATGAGGGTGCGCATGCACCCATAGGCACTTAATTTTCTTTTCATATTTTGTTGTTTCGGGGGGGGGGGGACTAAATACACATTCTCAATATGAATGACAGAGGGAAACAAAGGCTTCGTATTTTATGTTCCCCCCTTTTGTTTACCCTTTCTTTTACTTCTTTTCTGTAAAATAGCCTAGAAATTTTTTCCATCAAATAGTATTGTAAAGGCTGCTGTCGGAAGGTCAAGAGGAACAGGAACTTTGAATCTCTAAAAGGAACTGTATTGGCCGGAGGCACACCCCCCCCCCCCGCCTTTTCAATGTTTTGTTTCTTTCACAGGAATCTCCACTTTCTGCCCCTCAATGGTCAGCTTGAGGTCTTGTTCTAATGCTAGCAGAAAAATGCCTGCATGCTGTTGAAGCAGGTGCATCTTGCCAGGGTGAGAACCCCACTCTTCCCCTTGTCTTAACACCATGCACCTCCTTAGCATGCCTGCCTAACTGCAATCATTTCAACTTCAGCAAGGATAACACCTGGCAGTTGTGGTGACCATACAGAGCATGAAAGAAGTATCTAGGGATACTGAGAATGTGGTGACAATGGTGATCTTTCCACTGCTCACCCAGGGACTGGTGTAGTGTGCCCTGGTCTGATCAGAGAAATGTCACAGAAAGTTTTGAGAGGCTGCAAGTCGAGAGGTTCCAAGTAGAGCTTGCTCAGAAAAAGGGTGTAGGATTTTGTCACTTTGGACTACCCTCTTCTGTCTGATACATCAAGGTTTCTACAGGCTTTTGTTGTTGAAGTTTGTACTGTTGCCTTTGTGGGTGCATCTTTAATTGGTTCTTTAAAGCTGTTTTGGACTAGTCTTAAAAAACATGAATAGAAAAAATGAATTGAAACACTCTGAAGGAAGCAATGCCTTTTACGTTTAATGAAAATAACCAGTGCATGAAGGATATAAAAAAGAGGCATTCTTCCCAAAATCTAGAATGAAAAAAAAAACAAGTTTTGCCATGCCCATTCCTAGCTATGATTCTTACCCTCACAAGCAAATATATAAGCCCTATACAGTACATAGGTATGTCAAAATTTCATTATTTGGTTTTGAAGATAAATTAATTGATGGAGGCTCCCTGGACCATTCAGAAAGACTGCTGGGGGCACAGGTGACAAGGGGTAAAGGAGTGATGATAAATGTATATTCCATGAACTTCTAAAAGTTAAATTATACTTGGAAAGTAAGCCATCGACTTAGTTTCATGTCCCCAAACTGCAATAGACACCTACTTTATTTTAATTAGTAGCTTGCAAAAGCACCCAGAAACTGCTCAACTCCCTTCCATTCTCCAATTCAAATGGGTCTTGTTTATGCCTGTTATCTTTTCCCCAGTAATTACACAGGTAGGACAACCCAAATTTGCAATAGGAAAATGTTAACAGGATTTTTTGAAAAAGTTGCTAGAGACAACGGTTAATTTACCATATCGGTCTGAATGTGTTAATTTTAGCTTTGTATGTTATTATATGCTAGTGGTGCATCTGACATGAATAAAGAAAGAATTGGTCTGAAGCCTCCTTTGCTAGCTGCTTATCCCATTATGTTAGATTTCTTCCTTTGTAAATCTTTTCAAAAAATAACTTATTTAGCACTCCTTTGCAAAAGAGAAAATATTTGACTCCTGGGATGACTCACATTAGGTCTGTTTCCAAAGGCAGCATAGAAAGGTTGTGCACATGAGGCAAACAAATTCTTGATATCATTTAAACACTCAATTTTGAATTTCTCAGGCTTCTTTTCAATCACTTCCCTGGGGGGTGGAAATATATATAATTAGCTCCACTTACAAAGAATTAGATATTATTTGTGGTCTAACAGTTAAGACAACACTTAGGAATAAGAAGTGATAACAGAGGCATGTAGGAATTTTTTGAGGAAAAGTGGGTTAATATTTTGTGTGACCATTGAAACAGATGGAGCAAAGTAATATACTAAAGTATATAGTAATATATTAAAGTACATATGCACAGACACTGCTTATAGATGAGTGAAACTGTGTCTATTTATTTAATTAATTTCTGAACTGCCTTCCGGGATCCTATTACGAGCTGCTGCCTTTTGCATTTCAGTTTAATTTTAAAGATTAATGCACAAGCCTGATTGCAAAAACACTGTCACAAGGGTCAAAATAATTTCATTTCATTCTTACAGTTATATTGCAAACTCCTCCCCATCAATTTTAGAGATGCTAAGCTGTATTTTGTTTACATACCTATGAAAAGCAGAGAACAAACTACTGGGAGACAACATCAATGGTCCTCTGGGCAGAATTGTTCCTTTGTCATTGACCCAGTGTAAGTATCCTCTTGTCATATCTGCCATTCCAATGGCACGGGCTGAACAGTATAGAAACTTATAGCCATTCCTAAGACCCCAAAAAAAAGGCGTTCAAGTCAAATCTTTGATTGGGAATATCTCTCCTAATGAGCTAGAAATTTAAACCGCTAAAAATTACCACTCAGGTCATGTTGTCTTTGCAAAGATTTGCCACTTCATCATCTCTTCTAAAGCATTTACTCTCTAAACATTAGGAGGGGCAAGTACTGTATGCTGACAAAGTTCAAAGACACGTGCTTAACATACAGTAATACCTCAGATAACATTAGTATCGAATAACACTAAAATCGCATAACATTAAGCAATCTGGGGGGAAGAATTGCATCGGATAACATTAAGATCCTATGGGATGCATCGGATAACAACCGCTAAAGCCTGTGTGGTTACAATGTATCTCTATGGATCCCATAGGATTTTAACATGCATCGGATAACACTAAAAATCGGATAACACCAAGACTTGTGGAACCAGGTTTTAGTGTTATCCGAGGTTTTACTGTATATGCCAAATTCTTTCCTTAAATTTGATCATAAGCATTATTTCACTGTAGAAAGCCTGCATTTATTTTAATTTGCTATAAGAAAATAGAAGCAAATTAATCTTCTGGTTCTAAGATTAATGCTCATGTATTGAGCTGCCATACTCTCCCCTGCTATACTGAATTAAGACTTCATTCCTGCTGGAAATCGTATAATTTTAAGTGCCCTAAAGATTAAAGGGGAACACACACACACACAAAAAAAAACCACACTGCAAGAGCCAGACTGCAACAGAAACCCTCAAATATACATGTAGTATACATCCTAAAGTATTTACTTTTCTATACAAAATATCTTGTAGTGTGATAAGCAACTTTTTAATCATCAGAAACATTAACAGGTCATTAAGCCACAGAAGTTGTTGATTTAACTGAGAGGAATTTCCACAATATACAGGCTTAATCATGTCCATTTTTATTCAGCGGGAACTTGAACTTGCATATGAATAAATATGCCAAGAAGTGTCCTGTAAAGACATCTTCAAAATATGCAGAAGATTTCAATAGCTCCGTAGGGAAAAAAAATCTAAAGCATAGCAAAGCTGCTGTTTCTTTATATCTCCATTTAGTTTCTCTTTGCACCCTTTCTTGCTGGTAGACCGCTATAGGGCATGATGATTCCTCATGCAACTGCCCTTTCTCTTCTATTGGACTTCCATTATCAACACTCATTGCTCTTTCTTATCTTGATTTGGATCGTGTTCCATATACAGCCATAATCTATTAACCTGTTGAACTCAATGAAGCATACTACTTTTTTTTAGCATATCAATGATGCAATACACCAAAGGAAGAAAATACAGAGCAGGCTAAGACTACCTCCAGCAAAGAAACATCATAGCACCAAGAAGCTGCAAGGCAAAACGTTCAAGAAAATGTGCAGGCAATGACAACAGCAGCTGCTTTAAGACAGTCAGTGTTGCGTCTCCTTACTTCATCTCCAGCCAAAACAATAATAAGCAGGAACTTTCAAACATCTACCAAAATCACTTTTTTAATACACTCATCTTTTCCCTCAGTTGGCAGAAGGAGAAAGAGGAAGTCAGAAGATTTTCTTTGAAGTCCTTTAACTGAAGTTTCCTTATTCATTAGAAGCCTTGGCAGGATTACAGTATATTATTATCATAACACTCTTAAGACCTACAGCAGAATGTTTCCACATGTTATATGTATAACTCTTTGTACTTTAATTTCGGTTTTACTCTACACTGAAATGTAACTTGAGACTAGAGTAGTAATGCAGTTCCATATAAAAGCCCAAAATTTGGGATTGTGAAGTACATAATTCTACAGTTAACACCAAATAAAAGGTAGGGTAAATGTCAAACTTCAGTTTATCATCTGTCATCCAAATCACATAATCAGTTACACCTATTTTCCCAACTCCTTTATAGACAAGAGACTTACTCATTAATAGAATGGTAGAGTTTTGCAATACCCTGATGTGTCCAATCTTTGCCAAGCTGTGGTAGAATCTGTCCTAAAGCATCAGACCTATAGCAAGAGCAAGAGTTAGAAATAGAAGAAAGGGTATCAATGTGTTCATCAAGTCAATTAAGATACAGATGAAATAAAATAATATGTAGTCTGATAGCAACCCATCACAATTCTTTTAGAAAACAAATACTGGGTTTATTTAGTCTACAACAATCAATAAGTGACTACAAAATACTGGAAAAAGGGACAGGTATGCATTGCAGGATTTAAGGACAGTTACAAGTCTTTAGCACTAAGTATTAAAATGAGACTTCTGGGAAAGAAGTAGTTCTATCGTAACAGGTCTGTGATTTATTAAGGCTTAATATTCTCCAGCTTACTTGGTTATAGTCCCATCAATATCAGAAATAATTATCTTGTCATTCCAGTTCCACAGATATATTGTCCCTGCACAACGGCAAGTTCCTTGATACTGGGTTGTGATGCTGAACACAATGTCATTTGGTCCATCTCTAAGCTTCAGCTTTTCCTTTATAATAAAGAAATATATAACTGTTTTAAAATAAATTCCTGCATTACTTAAGAAAAAATATAACAAGGCAGATTCTGTTGCCAGGCTGATTACAACCCTTTTCTCTAACTCAAAACTAAATCAAACTTACTAACTCTCAGAAAAAATTAAAGAAACAAAAAAGTCCATTACAAAAAGGTATCTTCAAAATTGCAAAAAAGGGCCTAAATTCAATCAAATGTTCAAAAACCCAGAAAACACTCAAGTATTATGTTCAAATGGATGCAGAAATGCTTAAAATTATGAGGACAATAGCATCATATCAACACATACAATTTGATCTGACGATAATCGAAGTGACTTTTTATAAGAGGTAGCATTTCCATGGTTTGGATGTTCAAGTGAAGCAGAATTTGTTTTTAAAGATTCTTTTAGTTCTTGTGATCCTTCATCATCACTAGAAGAGTCATCATTTGTAGGCCTAACATAATATAAACACAATAGTAAGATGAATAAGACATTTCATAGACAATTTTAAGATATCCTTGCAAACATTCAATTTGTAAACCATTATCTACACAAACCCTTTCAAGAAGGACAAGGATTTTCTGTGTATTGGATGGGAGAAAACTGGAAAGTGTTTCATCATCATCATTGGTATACTACTGAGTGTAATGAACACAGATGGATCCTGTCACTCTGAAGCACCAATACTTGCCAAATTTTATTTCCATATCTTAGATGGTCTAGAAGAAAATGACAATTATCTGCAGGACCAGGTCACTGCTAATTCCCCCTGTGATCCCTAATTGTGTACCTGTCAGGCAGCTCAGCCCATGACCCAGAATACAAGCAGAATTCGTGACTATAACTACTTAAGGAGTCCCCACTTGGATTTTGGGTGTCTGCAAATGAAAGAGTTCCTGTTTGGATTCTGGGTTCCACATGTAGCCACCGAACTTGTATGCACTGTGGGAACACATGAGGAATCACAGTGAGGACTCTTAATTAGTAAAGATCTACCACTGCAGGTAACACTATTTCCCTTATGTTAGCATTAGTTAAAAGGGTTCTACCCAGTGTATTCCTCATTATGAAGACTGACTGACTGACTGATTGATTGATTGCATTATACTCTGTCTTTCTGGTGCAAGCACCACTCAGGGTGGCTTACAAACATATACAAATGTCAAAATAACAACAAATAAAAGCAATTAAATGAAACACAACTAATAACAAGAAAGCAGAATGCCAAAAACATAAAACCATTACAAAAATGGAGACATACAGTTTAAGAAATTTGTTTTCTGGAAAAGATAAGCTTTTGGCACAGTGGGCTTGTAGGTTTTTTAATTACTTGCTAGAAGTTAATTTTTTTTCATTTTCAGTTATTCTAGTATTTTATGAAAGGACAACAACAATAACAACAGAACACATGAGATATTTACAATGTCTTAACGTTCTATAGCTCAGTGATTTAGATAGCTGATGGCAGAGTCAGACACTGGGAGTTAGATTCTCCAGGGAGAAGAGCCAACTTGTATAGTCATAGGTAAGGAGCATAACCCCCAGAAGAAGGGAACATTTAACTACATCTATGTATTTGCTGCCTAGACAACCCTGGAAAGGGTCACCTTAAGTCAGAATCGACTTGACTGACACAATTATTATTGTCATTCTATATTTATTATTACAAATTGTCACATAAGAGTGCTTTATACTGGTCTATGCCACTTAATACTATCCATGCTGACTGGCAGCAACACTCTAGAGCAGGGGTAGCCAAACTTTCTATGCCATGGGGATGACCACGCCTCCGGACAGCTGAGCGGGCTGGACCACACAACCCGGAAACAGGTGCCTTTACGGCTGTCATAAATGTGCCCCCTTCAGTGTTTAAGACAGTCGAGGGCATGGTGTGAATGTGCATTTTACGGTTGACGTAAAGGCACCTGCTTCCACTTCTGGGTATGGTGGAGGCAGTGACAGGCCGGATGGAATGGTACTGCAGGCTGGGTTCAGCCTGTTGGCCGTAGGGTTGGGAACCCCTGCTCTAGAGTTCCCGACAGAGAATTTCATTGTTAAGGAGTTCTACTTTCATAGGACAGTGAGAATCCCCAAAGCCATATTACGAGAGTAAAAGCCCTGAAACCAGCACAAAGTATAGCAGCCCTTTAATCTCTCTGTTGCTCCTATGGTGCTTCAGATCAAGCAGGGAGAAAAGTGCTTCACTCTGCAATGTAGGAGTTATATTGGCTGTGACTTACAAAGGTGCATGGGAGGGCAAGTTCCAGTGGAGAAGCAACCATGAGGCCTTTTGATTTTATCTTTTGATGAAGAACTTGCATAGGAATGGCAAAGACGTGAGATGGCTGCTGTTCCTCCTGACAACTTGAGGGCTTTCCCTCCCTCAATTTGGCTTGACGGTTTCTTGCCAATTTATAGGATTGGAAGCCCTTATAAAACAAAGTTCCCATATTTAGTTTCAAAGTTCCTACCTGGAAATTAAAGGGATTGAATCTGGATGGTTTTCCATGGAAACCAATGACCCAAGGATTTAACTTAAATTACTTAATTCCTATTATTTTCTTCAAACATTACATACTAAAACTAAACACAAACTCATTGACAACAAACATACCGACTTTCAATTTTCTTTATAGCTGTTGACAGGTCACTTTTTGGAGCCTCAGATTTTCCTTCTTTTGTTTCTGGAAGCTAGCATATAAAAAGCACATTAAGATTACATCAACAAAGCATAGGATTTTGCATGCAACCTGAAAATAAATCTTAAAGTACCATATGCCATCCCAATAGCAACAAGGTTCCTCAAAAGTATTAATTACAGTGAAATGTTTGTGAAAAGCTGAAAGATATTTTCACAATTGCAGATCATTAGTTGCCAATAAGAAAACAGAAAAATCCTACTGCCTTTTTAAGCTCACAAAATGCAATTAGTTTAAATTCCATTGGTTAGCTAAGAAAATAACTTCAACTTGTTGAATGGTGAGTTATGCAACTGGGAACACAATGGGAAATATCTACACAAACATCACAGTATGCAGAAATTTACCTGTAACATTTACACCAATCGTATTATTAACTTGATAAGCGTAACTAATAGGATTCTGGCCAAACTATCTTTTAAATATCTAGTCTAAATCTTCATTACTATTTGAAAGGAAAATTATTCAACAATCTAATTTTGCAATAGCATATAACCTCCCTCATTCTTTTTTCACTAACACTACTCTTTTTGCTAGTACTTTTTTACTACCCAAATTGTTTCCCAGTCCTCCAAAATAGGCTTTGAGGGTGGCATAGGCCAGGGTTCCCCAACCTTTGGGGTTTGGACTTCAATTCCCAGAAGCTTAAGTCAGTACATTGGCTGATCAGTGCTTTGGGGAATTGGCTTAGCCTTTTGGGAATTGAAGTCCAAAATCCAAAGGTTGGGGAACAACTGCAAGGGGAAAGGAGATGCAACCTGAAATTAATACATTATTACTTAGTCTTGGGATTTCAACACCTGATCAGGCCTGGCACTTTTTAGCTGCTGAATTTACCTTACCTGTTTGATTAAGCTGTCCTTTTTACGCCAAAACCACCATCTCCCAGACTTTTTCGGCATCTTGTCTTTTATCCAGGATTCAACTGTAGTCTAAAGACATAAGAATTCAGAGTACATACATTGTTGGCTTCTAGTTATGACATATATAACACTGCATCCAAAGTTCACAATGAGTGTACAGTTGTACCTCGCTTAAAGAGCATAATGCGTTCCACAGGATTGCTCTTTAAGCGAGTTTGCTCTTTAAGCGAAACACCATTGTAAATGACCAATGGGGGGTGGGGTTTGCGAACCCCGATTTATTTGTTAAGCGAGTTTTTGGTTGGTTTTATTTGTTAAGCGAAACAAACATTCAGAGAAAATTCTGCTCTTTAAGCGAGTTACTCTTTAAGCGAAGCGCTCTTTATGCAAGGTTTGACTGTATTAGAATCAACACATTAATATTAAATTCACAATTTCTTTATCCATGCCAGAAAATGCTTTAAGAATCCAGTATTTTATAAGTCACATATTCAAAGTTCCTCTTCCTTCTCCAACGGAAAGTTATTCATATTTACCTAGGCTTTCCCACTCCCAGCCTACAAACATCTTAGGAAAAGGGCCATGCAAATCACCTCACACTTATCAAGCATAGTCTGTTCCTTTGTGCACAAAACAACATCATTATTAAATACAGTAAAACCTCGCAAAAATAGCACCTCACTTAGAGAGTAACTTGCTTAAAGAGCAGCATTTTGTCTGAATGGTCGCTTCACTTTACAAATAAAACCAACCAAAAACGCACTTAACAACTAAATCGGGGTTCACAATCCCTCCTGCCAGAAGTCACAACTGGTCACTTACAATGGTGTATTGCTTAAAGAGGAAACTCGCTTAAAGAGCAATCCCGTGGAACACATTATGCGCTTTAAGTGAGGTACCACTGTCCAGTGGAATCTCATACAGCAATCGTCCCGTATAGCAACGAAATCATATAACAATTGATTTTTGGAAAAAAGTGTCCCACATAACAATTTTCCCTGGGTACGCATCCCGGGGCAGACTCGCCCTTGCAAACTGATCTTCATAGGGTATGAGGCGAACCATAGGGAGTATAGGTTTTGGATGCCAGGATCCAAGCAAGTTACAAGAAGTAAGAATGCCAAGTTCCTAGAGCACTCCCGGTGGGAACATGTGGAAAGTGTCCACATTCCTGGACTCCTGTTTGAGGAGGAGGGGGCAGAGAAGCCAGTTTCTCAACCCAGCAGAAGTGAGCTTGTTAGAAAAAGTCCCACTGATGGGGAAGCTGGGGTTAAGGAAGAGATAAGTGGTGAGTCAGAGGAGTCTGACATTTCTGGGGAGTCTGGGGGAGATACTACTGATAGAGTCCTGCAACGTAGGTCCAGTCGGACTAGAAGGCCACCTGATAGATATCAGGCCTCGGTGGCGTTAATGGATAAAGCAAAGCCAGAAACCCCTACTGAGATAACTGCATTGCCAGGTGCAAAGTTGGGTGCACGGCAGGCAGAATTAGACGGGGAGGTATCCCCACCTCGGGACCTGTCTGTGTGTATGCCAGAATCTGAAAGGCATAGGGTGCGTGGGTCTAGGAGACCAAGGTATTTCAAAGGTGCAAGAAAAGGTAATAGACTGTTTCCTCCTGGTGCCAATAGGCATGTGAAGCGTGTAAGCTGATGTTGTAAATACTGAAACTGAATGTACTGTAAAAAATCTTGTACTGTAACTGTGTATATGTATATATTGCTTATGTATTCTGACCTGTACATTGTGGCATCCATCTTGTACAATAGGAGGAGCATGTTAGGACATTTTTCATTTGGGGGTATTGTACAAAGATTGCTGCCCAGTGGCTTTAAGGCCCTCCATGTGTTCTGAACACAGGTGTACATAATAGAGCCTCAAACTGATTGCTAGGCTGTCCATGCCTTGTCCACGTGCTCATGAAATAGCCCAGCTGTGGCTGATTAGAGAATCTGCCCAGCAACACTGGAGTATAACTGTGGCCCTCTGGGAAGGGTCTATGGAGGAGGCTATTCATTTTGGAGGAGATTATCTGTGAGGAGGTTGCTATTCTGATGGAGTCTATATACTGAGAAGGACTGAGACACTGAAGGAGGTGATGCTGTTCAGAGTTTTTCTTCAACTGAGAAGAAAGAACTGCTAAAGGATCACCAGGACTCTTTTAAGTGCTCCTGGAGTTGGAGCCAACAGAGGACTCCAAGCTGTCTACCTACTGTGGGGCTTGGAGAGAGAGAGACTGTTGTATATAGTCCTGTGTATGTCTGTCTTCCCCTCACTGTAAGTAAAGCGCACCTTTCCACTGAAGGCATATGTGTGTGTGTTATTGCACTAAGGCTTTCGCTGCGTAAGAGCTTAAAAGTGCTACTCTGCTATCCAGCCACACATATCGCTAGGGGAATCCCTGATAGAAATTTTAACACATTTATGTCTTTAAGTAATGCACAGGAAACCGTTTAATTATCCACATACACCCTGTTCCTTCACACATATATAATTACAATCTCATTTTTGAATATTCCTTTTATTACCTCCACTGCAAATCTCACCTCATGCCTCAATGTGGAACAGCAGCAACCCTGGCCATCCAACAGCTATGGTGTTGGGGGGGGGGGCATGTATTTCCCCAGTAGGTTCAACCATGTCCAACTTTGACATGAGTCCAACCAGCTGTCTCGTCATATTTAAAATGGCTAAAGGAGCATTGAAAACACAGGCCTCAGGCCTCCGCATGCCAATGTATCCTGTTAAGGTAGTAGGACCTCCCTATGGCAAGAGGCTGCTAAAATCTCAAAACAGCAGGAGACAATACTTTGATCTGCCACGTCAAACTGACATGTGAAACACGGATCGACCAAGTAAGTATTATATTACCTGTGGCAAGCTCTTCTGGAACACTTGCAAGCTGAGAATCATGGGGGCTGCCAATGCCCAATTGTAATACCTATTACACAAAGAGGAGTTTATTAGGGAAATATACAGGACATACTTAACAAAAGAGAAACATATACTGTAAGAGATTTCTGTTTTCAACCAAAGTATATGCCATTTGTTTGGGTTATTTTCATTCTTTTAGCAGCTAGTCAAATGTGCTACAACTATACTTTGCTAACAAGGAAGAATTACAAAATAAACTGTATTTTAACATTAAATTATTTTTCAGAGGGACAAAGAAGCTGCAGAATGGTAATAAGATATATCAATGAATAAAAATGATTATAAAATAATGATTATAAAATAATGTAGGAGGAATAACAGAAGAGTCAGGGAATACTATTAATTTGTTAAATACATGCCACCCACATTTATGACAACTCTGCTCAGGGGTTTCTAAGTCTAAAGTACAGGTACTCCAAAGTGATTTCCCAGGCCTCCTTCTACAGGCTTTCTGGGACTATGGACCTACTCAAGTTACACAGGGTAGATCTTCTCCTGGATGACACAGTTGTGAATAGAACTCCCTCTCCCTGGCTTTGTTGCCAGTTGCTCCAATGCATTAATAGTATCCAGCCAGGTTTCAAGGAGTATTACCTGTTGTATATCCTTATTACCAGATTAGGGTTGTCGATAAGGCCTGGATTTTCAGCAAATTCATGATAAGTAATGATATGCTCCAAAAACTTTTCTGCAATAAAATATTGTTTTATCAATTCACATAACTTAAGAAGTTTTCATTCCTTTTTGCAAATAGTACCTTATATTATGCAATTTCCCAAAAAAGGTTCAAAGACAGATATATTAATAGTAGAAAATTAAATAATTCACATTATTTAAAAAATTAATCTATTGAAAAAGCTTTCCTTAACAAGTGTTTCATTTTGCATCTAACTCAACTGAGATACTCTGAAATATTTTGTATTTTATGAGGTTATACTTTATAATTTTTATTGTACTGTTGTTGTTTTGACTGTAAGCTGCCCTGAGTTGCCTCGGTAAGTGGGCGGCAATATAAATCTGAATAAATAAATAAATAAATAATTTCTTGGAGTAGTTTTGTTTAAATTAATATTGAAATTGCACTTTTGACTATTAAAAGTTTCTAGATGGCTTCAGTGTACTTCATACACAATTACTTAGTTTCTTCTTCTTCTTGTGCCATATCCGATTCTGAATATTAGCAACCGTCATGGCAATCAGCCATGAAGACTGTACTGCAAATATAATGCCATGGCCTTTCATTTGCCTTCTGCATCGCAGTGTGACACCCGGAACACTGATCCAGGTCCGTGAGTTACTTTCTGGTCCTGAGCCTTTTTGGCATGCAAAGTCTTCCTCAGCCCCAAGCCAGTATTGATGAAGCTGTTGCCCTCCTTACTTAGCTATCATTGACAAATGTATCATTACATTACTTATTTGATGGGCAAAATCCTGCTCTGCAAGTTATACCTGCATAAGTGTGATGACATCTCTTGCAGGCAGTGATAAGGAATGCCTGCTTTTGTGTCATAGCTCATCTAACAGGTGAGTAAATCAGTTTCATTGTGCTCAATGTGTGGCAGCCCTGGGTCAGAGAAAAACTCTTTAACTATAAGAAATATAAAGGGAGATTTTTGGCAATTAAAGAGTTCCTGTTTCTGCCCCAAGGCTTACATGGATCCTGTGCAAGGAAATTTATTATAGATGAGTAAGATGATTCCTGGAACAAAAGTAGGCTTAGTGGTTAAGGCGCTAGGGTTGGAGACTGGAAAGATGGGTTCAATTCCTGAGAGCTGCATGATGGGGGACGTGAAAGGAGCCTCATTTTGGCATCCCCTGCAAAAATCCTT
Organism: Furcifer pardalis; assembly: GCA_030440675.1. NCBI lineage: Eukaryota > Metazoa > Chordata > Lepidosauria > Squamata > Chamaeleonidae > Furcifer > Furcifer pardalis. The sequence goes on from CP126891.1 coordinate 100,088,336, forward strand.
TCAACCCAGTGTAATCTCTGACACGAAAATGAACAAACTGCACAACAAGGATTTTGCTGCTGGGAATAACACATGTGATTTACATGATATTGAGTGTGCTGATTTCCAAATCTGAACTGAGAATTTGCCTATCATGTACAGATTTTAAGTTACACTAGTACCCCGAATAACGTTATGACTTGGTTCCACAAGTCCCGTCGTTATTCGGGTTTTAACGTTGGGCGATACATTGAACACACAATGTTAAAAAAAGCCCTGTTTCCCTGGAGGCTGCAGGAAGCGAGAACATCAGGATTGAATCCTGACATTTTGGCTTGCTGCTGCCTCCAGGGAGGTGGGAGAACTTTGGAAACAGCTTGGAGCGGGTTTCCCCACCTCCCTGGACCCGGCGGGGGGGTCAGAGCCCCCAAAATTGGTAAAAAAAAACGTCCGTTTTTTTAACCAATTTTGGGGTCTCTGACCCCCCCGCCGGGTCCAGGGAGGTGGGCAGACACGATCCAAGCTTTTTCTGGGCTTCCCCGATGTCCTGAGCCAGTGCAGCGACCCAGAATGTCAGGATTCGAATCCCGACATTCTGGCTTCCTGCAGCATAAAAGAGGGTGGGGGAAGTTCAAAATTAGCGCGCATCGGGTCTCCCGACCTCCCTAGAGCTGATGTGTGCTAATTTTGAACTTCCCCCACCCTCTTTTATGCTGCAGGAAGCGAGAACGTCGGGATTCGAATCCTGACATTCTGGCTTCCTGCACTGGCTCAGGACGTCGGGGAAGCCCAGAAACACCTTGGATCGGGTCCCCACACCTCCCTGGACCCGGCGGGGGGGTCAGAGCCCACAAAATTGGTAAAAAAAACGTCCGTTTTTTTTACCAATTTTGGGGTTTCTGACCCCCCCGCCGGGTCCAGGGAGGTGTGGGGACCCGATCCAAGGTGTTTCTGGGCTTCCCCGACGTCCTGAGCCAGTGCAGGAAGCCAGAACATCGGGATTCGAAATCTGACATTCTGGCTTGCTGCACTGGCTCAGGACGTCGGGGAAGCCCAGAAACACCTCCAGAGAGATCAGAGGACCCGATCTACAGCTGCAGGGTGGCTGGGGAAGCTGACGGGGACTCCCTGTCGGCTTCCCTAGCCACCCGCCCATGCCTCCGCAGCTGTGGGGTGGCTGGGTAAGCCGATGGGGGAGCCCCCCGTCAGCTTTCCAGCCACCCCACCCCTGCCTCCGTAGCTGCAGGGTGGCTGGGAAGCTGAACGGAGAACCCCGTTCAGCTTTCCACACACCCTGCTGCTAAGAACGACTGTTTCGTGTAACGTTAAAATCGCGTTACTCGATACAAGATGTTTCCGAAAATCTTGTAACGTTATGCGGATTTAACGATATACGGTACTCGCGTTATACGGAGTATTACTGTATAGGTGTTCTGTTCAAATGGTATTCAGTAATGTATTTTTACATGATAATATTATAACAGTTGAAGCTACTGCCTCACCTGAATCACATCCCTTGGTGGCAAGCATGTTTCAGCAAAGGCCAGGCATGTCTGGGCAAGTCAGTGAGCTGAGGTCAGAAATAGGTATATAAGATGAGATGGACCATGGGCTTGTCTCTACCATCTTATTGGGTAATACAGCTAGGCCATAGTGAGTCTGTTTTCAGTTAAAGATGAGTAGGTGCATCTGTGTTAATAACTGGACAATTTTTGCTACATTTCTGTCAAATATACCCCACGTGATCAGCGCAAGAACCTAACCAAGAGGGTAAGATTTGCTTACTTAAGATCTTGACATCCTAGGCAGAATTGGACTTCAGATTTGGATTCAGCGCACTTGATTTAGTATAGGACACAAGAATTAGGCTAAGTAGCAGACAATATTTATTTTTTTGTGATGGAGTGATGCAGTAGAACACTTTATAACAAAGATATAGACAAGCTGATAAATGCATACATTATGTAAGGGTAATTGCTATTGCTAAAGCTCTCATTGAAACTGAGAAAAAATTATAATGAAAGTAAGTTTTAAAAGTACAGTAGTTCATACATACAAACTTCTGAAACTCTCTACCACATAAACAAAAAATTGGCCACAACAAATATAGCTGTCCAATTCTGCTGCATCTTAGCAGAAACAATACTTTTCAGAAGAAAGTTTTAGAAGTACAAATGATGATGCATAAGGTACATTTTGATATACAGTCAAACCTTGCATAATGAAAATAATTCGTTCTGCGAGGCTGCTCGCTATGAGAGTTTTTTTGCATAGCAAACATTTCTATGGAAAAACTTGCATAACGAAAATTTATATGGAAAAACTCGCATAGAGAAAAATTTTCATTATGCGAGTTTTCCCATGGAAATGCTCGTTATGTGAGTTTTTCCATAGGGAAAGTCCAACTTGCATAGTGAAAATTTTCATTATGGGAGTTGGATCGCTTTTTGAAAAGCCCGCTCGTTATGCGAGTTTTTCCACTAAGCAAGTCACTCGTTAAGGAGGTTTGACTGTACTGTAGATCACTGATCCACAGTAATTGATTCTCTCAAAGCCACATAAATGCAGGCCTGAGAATGTTATTAAATGCAATATATTTCTGCATACCTTTTGATATCTCTCCATTTTCACTAAGACCTCCACAAAGTGATAATGTGACATCAGGTAAGTCCATTGCAGAGTCAGACATACATTCTGTACCACTATCTGCAGCAGCACTTCCCACTGACTGTGGGGACTGAGAGCCAGAGAGGGTATCAGACTCTATCCATTGTCTGGAGCCAGGGTCAGAGTCACTGAAAACAAGAAAAACTGTCTTAAGGATGGGAGAAAATTTTGTTAATTTGCATTTTTATAAAACTGTAACATAATTTCCTAAATGAACACTTGAACCAGAAATCTTACCTTGTGGTTTTTACTTTTTTCAGGCTTTAGCAAAAAATACATGTAAATTATGTATACTCACTTGTGTACAATACATAATTATTAGTGAAGAAACATACAAAACAAAGAGGCAATTTACAAAAATGTGCATGGCCAAATGTTTATATTAAGATAGATGTATATAAATCACACGTTTTTGTATTGACTTTTTAAAAAATTCACAAGTTGATACAAAATTCGAAGCTGATCCACCATATAATGTCATAATTCATATGAAGTTCTACAGAGAACAGAATATTTCTCTGTGGCATATAGTCGTCTGTCGATTAGAAAGTACCTTTTGGGAAAATAAAGAGCTGCAACCTCAGGTTCCAAAGCTGTTAGGTCATCCAAATATATGTCATCAGGCCCTTGGTGCTGGCTTCTCTTATGCATCCCTGTAAAAAGGTGCCCCTTTTTAACAACTAATGAACATACACACATATTCATACATTGTAATTAAACTGGTGATGGAGTTTCCATGAAAAGGTACTCATTGTTATGGCTGCAATCAAATAAAAAATGAGCCATACACCTTCATCTAATTCAGGGATTCTCAACCTGTGGCCCGCAGGCTGGATACAGCTCATGGCACCATTTCAGGTGCCCCACCACCACCTACACCACACCAGGAAGTGCCGTGTTGTGTTGGAAGGACGAAATGGCCATCTGACCCCAAAGCTGTCTGAGGGAGCATGACCCAGCCCTTGGCTTTAAAAGGTTGAGAACTCTTGATCTAATTTGAGGCAATCCTCAAGTAACATGCATTCCATTCCCTTTTACACAGGGTCTCTCAATCCTCGCAAGCTCAATCAATTGCACAAGATGCTACACAAGGAAGGAATTAAACTCATTCTCCTTTCATTCATATACTTAGAGTTCATACATTAGACTGAAATAGCTTTTGAGATTGTTATTGCACACATTAAATTATGAGGTATAAAACCTCCATAGTTGTCCAACTCCCTAAGTTGGCCTATTTTTCACAGACCACACATACACCATATGTACACAATAGAAACCCAACCCCTCTATATTCACTTCTGTAAGTTGTATCTTGGGCACCTGGAACTTGACACACAGTATTAATTTACTCTCAATAACTTGACCAGTTGAGTCCAGTCTGCACCAAGGGCAAGAAAGTGAAATGCAGAATTGGTAGAAATAAATTTCTTTCAAGAAGAATATCAAAGAATACAATACTTTTGACTTTGATTCAACAGTTTAACAACGATAGTTATGGATTCAATTCACAATACAAATTGCACAAAGACGTAATTTTTTTTCCTTTTTTCGGACTGATAAAAAATAGCCAATGGTAAAATGAAACACAGACACAAGCAAGCCATGCGATTAACAATGGATCTAATCATTGTGAAAGAAAGAAAAAGACAATGCTGAGGCACAACAATGTTTAGGCACAATTACGAAGCAATCATATGAGATAGAACCAGGTTTTACTTTTGGGTCTTTGCTCTATGCAAGTTGACTGATTTATTTATTTATTTATTTTTTGCTGTTAATTGAGTCATGTTGGTGAAAAGGAAAGAATTGGAAGAGCTGACACTCAAGGATAAGGTTGGTCTTTTACATTTTCTAGAAAACAGTGTACATATCAGTACAGTAATACCTCAGATAACGCTAAGACTTGGTTCCACAAGTCTTGGTGTTATCCGATTTTTAGTGTTATCCAATCCATGTTAAAATCCTATGGGATGGATCGGATAACGTTAACGCTCCATAGAGATACATTGTAACCGCACAGGCTTTAGCGGTTGTTATCTGATCCATCCGATAGGACCTTAATGTAATTCGATCCAATTCTCTCTCCCAGATTGCTTAACGTTATGCGATTTTAGCGTTATCCGAGGTAAACGTTATCTGAGGTATTACTGTACAGCTGTTCCATATGTGGATTGCCTCCATGTTTTGATCACTTTCCTTCAGTCCCTTGGGTGGTCAACTTCTGAAGGTTTTATCGTATTTATTTTGAATCTTTATACAGATTTCATTTGATATAACTGAATGTTGTGCATTACAGACCTGGACATTTTTTTAAAAGGATAACAAGCTTCTCTCTCAAAAATGATTAAGAATTTGGAAACAAGGAAAAATGAAGTTTGATAGCAGGAAATCAGGGAAAAGTTACCTTTTCTTTTTGATGGAGAATCTAGTTTTGCTAATTGCTTTTCTTCTGATGTAGAACCCACCAATGGACTGGGAAGAGTATCAGAGTCTGTTGGAGATGAATTCTGAAGTACTTCTAGAATAGATTCTGTTGCTGAAGTAACAAGGTTTTCTTTAATATCTAGCTCCTTTAGTAGAGGATGAGTTCTTGGTTCAGGTTTCAGTACTGTGCAGACAGAATCATTCATCAAAATATCATCTTCAACTGTATCAGTGTTGGATATGACCCGAAAATGAGTTTTTTCTGATGGAGTGATAGTGGCTGTTCTAGGGTGCTCTGATTTTTCCTTCTTGCTTATCTGAAAAAGAATGTTTTTTTTTTCCAAAAATTGCTTCCATCATCTTATTAAAATCACATGATAAAGTAAGTTGATCAAATACAGTAATACTTCGGATAATGTTTACCTTAGATAACGCTAAATCGCATAACGTTAAGCAATCTGGGAGGGAGAATTGGATCAAATAACGTTAAGGTCCCATGTGATGGATCGGATAACAACCGCTAAAGCCTGTTCTGTTACAATGTATCTTTATGGAGCTTTAGCGTTATCCAATCCATCTCATAGGATTTTAACATGGATCGGATAACACTAAAAATCGGATAACACCAAGACTTGTGGAACCAAGTCTTAGCGTTATCCAAGGTATTACTGTAATCTAAATTCCCATTTTTAACAGTGGTGAAAACAAATTGTACAAGATATTTGTAAGGAAATTCCATTAACAAGCCCCTGTTGCTACAGTACAATGCCAGCTCAATTAAGACCCTTATCACTGGCCACAACTTGTCTTTCTAAATATTAAAAAAAACTGCCAATCAGTGCAAAACTGAATTGATGACAAAAGCCCAATTTGGACATGCCCATTAGTTTACAAAAGTCCCAAGTGCACATTCATTTTTACTAGCCATGTCACTAATGTACAAAACACTAAAGTACAAAACTCTACAGTGGTACCTCGCTTAAAGAGCATAATGTGTTCCACAGGATTGCTCTTTAAGCGAGTTTGCTCTTTAAGTGAAACACCATTGGAAGTGACCAATTGTGACTTCTGGTGGGGGGGGGGGGATTGTGAACTCCGATTTATTTGCCCAGCAAATTTTTGGTTGGTTTTATTTGTTAAGCAAAGCGAACATTCAAAGAAAATTCTGCTCTTTAAGCGAGTTACTCTCTAAGCGAGGCACTCTTTATGCAAGGTTTTACTGTACAATAAAACCTCGGATAACGCTAAAACTTGGTTCCACAAGTCTTGGTGTTATCCGATTTTTAGTGTTATCCGATGCATGCTAAAATCCTATAGGATGGATCGGATAATGTTAACGCTCCATAGAGATACATTGTAACTGCACAGGCTTTAGCGGTTGTTATCCAATGCATCCCATAGGACCTTAACGTTATTCGATCCAATTCTCCCCCCTCCCCCAGATTACTTAATGTTATGCAATTTTAGCGTTTTTGTTTCAGCCTCACTGTCACTGAACTGTGATGTATATTTTGGTATAAGAGGGTTTTTATAGGTTACCTACAAAGATAAATAAATGACTATTAATTAAACAGCATACTTCAATTAGGAAGACAACCATAAAAACATAGCAATAGGGCCATGCGAAAACCAAGAGGGAAGCTTCTAGTACCACTAGAAAGTATTTATACACATGTGAATCTAACTAATTATTTAAGGGCCAAATTCATGCTGACCTGAAGAGGACCTGTTTGTCTAGGAACATTTCCAGATGATCACTTATTTTCAGTCCTTGCATTAATTCATTTTTTAAATGACACAAGTACGACCAATTCAAATACAGTGGGACCCTGTATAACTAAAACAATCAGTTCCAGGGGGCTCTTCATTGTATGATTTTTTTTCATTATACGGGACCACTGGCTGGGGGGGGGGCAGTCAGAGTGTCTAGGGGAAACCTTCACCAGACCACCCCTTATTCGGGGCATTTTTGGCGGGCTGCTTTTGTGGCGGCCAGGGGAAGGCTTCATCTCACTGCCCCAAAGCCCCGATCGGTTCCTCGAATCCCCGGGTAGCTTTGGGGGGAGATAGGTAAAGGCTGCGCCTCACTGCCTCCAAAGCCCTGATTGGATCCTCCAATCCCCAGATATCTTTGGGGCCAGTGAGGTGCAGCCTTCACCTCCCTCCCCCCAAAGCCCCAATCTAATCCTCCCATCCCCAGGTGGCTTTGGAGGAGGGAGATGAAGGCTGCGCCTCCGTGCCTCCAAAGCCACCGTGGAATCAGAAGATCCGAACAGGGCTTTTGGGGCCAGCAGGCAAAGCTTTCACCTCACTGCCCCCAAAGCCACGGGGGGGGGGGGGGAGCACTGCATTGTACATCGAAAATTTTCTTTGTACGATGCACCATTTTTCAAAAATCCTCTTTGTTATTTTTTTTTGGTTGTATGATGTATTTGTTATACGAGCTTCCACTGTATAGATAAAAACACATTTTGCAAAAGCTGAAGTGCCCATTTAAAGTAATAATATTGGCAGATATTTATAAACTTCACATATTTTATAAAGGACAACTGTCCAATGCCTAAGTGCCAATTAGACATGAAAGATACAGAATGTTGTAACAAAAGTCACACACAAGACTCCTTCACAGCATAGTACCGTAGGCATACAGAAATTATTTTATTCCTACATCAAACTGCTTTCTTAAAAAAAGCTCTGTCTGATGAAGTGGACTTGATCCACGAAAGCTAACAATAAAAATATAGCAGTTAGTCTTTAAAGTGCTACAGTGTTTTTTGTTTTTTATTTTGTTTATTTTGTTTTCTGAGATGCCTTTAAAAAAGAGAATGAACCACAAGAGGGCGCTACATTCATATTATTCTAAACTATATGTTTAAAACAGCATACAATAAAATTTTGACAAAAACATTTCAGAAATTAGATCTATGGGCAAGTAACTTCACCTTGGTAGATTCTGGAAAGCCTCCCCATGTCCATTCCATGTGAGATTCTACTCTAAGCAAGCTGTCTGCAGGTTTAACTTCCAGTTCTGAATCACTTTTAGGACAAGCTGTCTTGCTAAAAAGGCTGTTAAAATAAAACAAAGTTTTGTTTTAGATCATGTACTATGCAAATCCTTTCAAGAAAAGTTATTTTCCATTTAATAGATTCATTTATTCATTAAAAGAATAAAAAGCCAGGTTAGTGTTTCAGACTTTGAGAAAGGAGATTAACCTAAAAATTACAGCAAAACTATAAAATTTGGACAGATTTCTATATTATTTTTCAAACATTACTGTCCTCCTGAGATACTTATCACTTCTGAAATTATTACAACTGTAAATTATCTCTCTTACCAACATGTTCATGTTCTGCAGTTTAAAATGCAAAGCTCATCCAAAGTAAACCAGGTGTGGAGAACATACTGTACTTGACTGCTGGGATTCCCACAATGAACATGGATTATTAGTATTAACATACATGTAATAACAGATTCTATCATTATGCTAGCAAACCTCCTTATTTCTAGAACGGAAGCATGTTTATTAAAGACAATTAAGTTCACTTTCCATAATTTTACTCTCCCATACCAAGCCAGATCCAGATATTAGAAGACCCATTAATAAGATGTCTGCAATGGACCATCTTTTTGTCACTGCCATCACTGCTCCTTTGGTTCCTCCCTCTCTCAATCTCTCTCTCTCTCTCTCTGCTAAATGCAAACCAGTCCCTTGTTCAGCATTGGTTATACTATTGGTGTGTAGGATGACACTTGTCCTGCTCCAGTAATTTTAGGATGTAAGGTTAGGTAGTACAGAAATTTTAGACAGAAGATATCACAAAAGAATCCCATATTACAAGGAAAATATTTCTTGAATTTTCTAAGAAGCTTCTAATTTTGTATATAGGAACAAGGAAAACTTACGGTAAGTTATTTGCATAAAAGCATGAGATTTAGAATCATGGGAAAGTACAGATATAGAGCCCAGAGGTAAATAGCCAAATGTTCTATTTTCTGTAATGCTTATGTCAGAAATTAGTCTGGAATATCATGACTGCAAATTCTTAAGTATGAGAGATGAAAGAGACCTACTTTTCTAAAGGTGACCAGTCTCCATCTGATAAGGGGTAATGGTCCTTTGAAAGGTAAATCAATGATTCCTTATATTCCTCATCCTTTGGTGGAGAATCTGAGTGGTTTCTATGGGGAAAAGAGACAAAATATTTAAAAGTAATACAAATATTGTAAGTAATTAATGGAACTAAAGGGAAGAACATAACTTAAAGGAAACTGATAAAAATACCTCTCCCACATGGCAGCAACTCATTTTCAATTGGAGTTGTATTTTGAACCAAGAACAGTTAACAATACTGTGATCTGTGGAAGAACAGGTTACTGTGATTGTCCAACTGGTCATCTGTGAATTCACCTACTGTGAATTCACCTACCTGGCTTATTTCAGCACCTGCATGATGTCACCACTCCCCCACTGCCAACTGCACCCCAAACTGGGCTCCCTTCACTCCCCTTTACTCAGCAGCAGGGCGACCAGGTGAAGAGGCCAAGGAACCAAGATCCACCCTATTTTGTATTGTTGGGACGGTTTGGCGGTGTATCAAGGCCCTCCTTCCAGACTGCTAGGCAACCGAATTTTACTCCCACAGTAGGCCTGTGAAGATATCTGCAGTCTGAGCCGCTTTCCTTTGATCTCCCCTTTGCCTGGGCGACTTTCAAGGTCTTACTATGGGAGTCCTGCAAGATCTCACACTTCCAGTAGCAAAATTATCTTGATGTTTGAACCAACAATCTAGTTCACAAAACAAATGTCCTTTTTTTGTCTTTTGTAGGAAACGAAACCAATCCTAGCCCCATCTTCCTTTTTATTGTTGAAACGATGAGAAGCAAAGCAAAGCCGTCCAGAGTCGGGTCTTCCCGAGTGGGGCGGGGTATTAAATACAAATAAATAAATAAAAAATAAATAAATAATAATCCAATGAAATATCCAAAAGAAAAATATTGCCAAACTTAAGCTAATAAACTCACAACACACTCTAGAAATAAAATTCTCCATTTCTGGGTTCCTAATCTAAATTTAACCTAATACGCAATTTATACTTCAAAACAAGAAAACACGCAGATTCTAAGTATCGTCCTAGACTCATCTCTCCCTAGAGTTAAAAGTCCAGCCTTGCTGTAATTCTGGCTAAGTCTCAGCCTGGCGAGATTTCATCTATCTCCCAGTCAGTGGCCTGGCTTGGCCCCATGGATCAAAGTTACATCTTCCCAATGTTCTCCAGACCCTAGGTATTTAAAACTGACCAGGCCTTCTCCAAGGTGGTGACATAAATGTCAAGCATCTTTGTCTTTGCCCACTTGTGACAGTGATGCCAGATTCCTTTGCCTCTGTACTAGTGGCCTCAATGCTGATGGAGTTTATTCCACTGATCTTGCCATGAAATGTCTGTGCCCCTTGTTCTAGTGATTGTGAAGCCGGTTTCTTATGTCAGTAGGATGACACTGGAGACTGCATTTGCAGGCCTGAGAGAGTTTGGGGTTTTTCCTCTCTGAACCTCCACTCAAAAAATAATCAAAGCAAGGGGGGGGGAAAATTGCCATTTTTATCTGGGTAAAAATGAGGCATGGCATCAAAGCACTATGGTGATGGGTACATCAATTTTGTCATGACCTTTTTTTTTGGGTAGTGAGTTTTTTGAAGAATTTTACAGTGAACTGCACTCTTTTCTTGCATTGTTACCAACTCTAAGAAAGATTGCTGTGAATGGTCTCAGCACATAGGTGAGTCATTAGGGTGTTGGCTTCCCTCTAAGGGGGAAAGCTTGCTCAAGGTGCACTGTATAAATTTGCTCCACTATGGGGACTGATTAAATGCCAGAGATGAAGTGTGGATTTGGGAAATCTCATCCTCAGAGGCTGAACTAAGACACACTTTAGCTGCAAGTTGGCAGGGAGATTTGGGTGGCCACAGCTGTTCCTTACATTTATTTAGCATGACTCACAGGAAGGGAATGAGACCACAAAGATGAAAAAAAACATAGATAGGTAAGGAATATTTAAGAAACAGACAAAAATAGGCTCTTGTCTAGATGCTATTCGAAGAGGTGTCCACAGTTGTGGCTAAAGGGAAACACAGGGTAATCATTAGGTGTAAGTGCATGTGAACTATAGGTATCTAGTTTAAAGGCTCCCAGGAGTTTTGGACAGGCACAGAAATAACCCGCATGTGTGATACACAGAGACAATGAATAATGAGGAAAAACTAATCCTTTCATCTCATAAACAGGCGACAGAAACTGGAATGAATTCACCAAAAGGTGGCTTTGTTTTGGCAGTTTAAAATTTGACCTAGTCATGAAAGAGGAAGAACATGTGTGAAAATGAATAGTCTCAGAATGTTGTTGCAAAATATTGATCTACTGCAGTTGTAGCCACAGTTGTAGTTAGGATTCCTCGGTTTTTCCATTGTAGTCTGCCCTCCACTGGCATATAGGTAATACTGAGTCATAGAAAGTATTTTGAAGGGAATTGTTCAGAAATGGCTTACAGGTGCAGCAGAGGTTTCTTTACACCAGATTGATTGATTATATAGTATTTTCCTATTGTCCATCTAGTAAATATACCACTCTGTACAGTTTATATACAAGGAAAATATAGACAAAATGAAGAATCTAGCTCAAAACTAATTAAAACAGAACAATAATAACATAATAACAATATAATAGCATAGTAACAATATGGTGATAGCTAACAGATGACACATAACAGAAAACAAAGGATCATAAGCGTTAATTATGGAATAGATCTTCACAGGCCTCTTTAAATAGCTCAGTTTTTAAAAAGTTTTTTAAAAGTCTGGAGGGAGAGATGCTTGCGTAACTACTGTGGAACAGAATTCCATAATGTTGTAATGATTTATATTACAGTATCTTTGATTTATTTCTTAGGATGTCCTGATGTTTTGTAATTGCAATTGTTATTGGAGATATATATACTGTATATGTGATATTTATAATTTACTATGTGATATCTGTAATTGCTGTTATGCTACGGAATGTGCTATGTAATTGTAACAGTTTCTTCTGTAAGCCGCCCAGAGTCGCTGTGCGAGTGGGGCGGCATATAAGTCGAAATACAATACAATACAATACAATACAATACAATACAATAAATAGCAACATGGTCAGAATTTTCCAACCCTTACCTCAACATCACTTAGAGTAGGAGGCAGTGGTGGGCAGCCAAAAAATTTACTACCACACTGTGGGCAGTCCTGACATCATGGGCGGAGCCAATGTTATGACATCATGATATCGTGGGCAAAGCCGACTTTTTTTTGGAGTTGCAAGGATGGTTACTTTATTTGGGCTGCAAGGAAGGGCGGCCGGAGAGGCAACAGATTAGGTCGCCATTCCTTGCAGCCCACAATGGCTGTTCATAACTGCACATGCGTCAAAATACCATTTGCCGCATGTGCACTGAATACTGGAGACACACATGGATCAAACGGTATTTTGATGTATGCGCACTTTTGATGTATGCGCACTTACAAGCAGCCATTTTGGGTTGCAAGGAAGGGCGCAGAGGTTGACTGTTGGGGCCATCAGCGGCCTCTTTGGAGGAGTGGCGGTGGCCTTCTCTCGACTGCCAATGCTGTTCTCTCGACTGCCAATGTGGGCAGAGCCAAAGTAAATAAAATAAAAATAAAATAAAAATACAGAACACATAAAAATAGAAATAAAAACCCTAAAAATACAAATTAGACATTAAATAGAAATAAAAACCCTAAAAATACAAATTAAAATAGACATTAAATAGAAATAAAAGCACACAACATAAAACATAGTGTTTTAAAACACACACACACCCCAAACACAAACCCTAGTCACTTACCCTGGCTGGGGTCGGGGAGCAGCAGGCAGGCAGCAACAGCAGTGGCCCGGCGGCACAGCAGACCGATGCCACGGCATGGCCCAGCCCGGCTTGGTGGTGCGCCATGGCCTGGCGGCAGTGAGGGAATAGCATTGGCAGTCGAGAGAAGGCCACCGCCACTCCTCCAAAGAAAGTAACCATCCCGGCTGCCCTTCCTTGCAACTCTGGCCGCCCTTCCTTGCAACTTCAAAAAAAGTAACCATGCCGGATTGTCTCCCAGGTGGGTTACTAGCCCCCTGGGAGACCACCTGGGATTTTTACTACCGGTTCAGTAGAACCAGTCCGAACCGGCTGCTGCCCACCACTGGTGGGAGGGAATGTATGGTGGATATCTTTTTGTCCAAAGCTTTCACATTTTTATTTCTCTAATATTCTATATCAGTAGAAGAATATTTTATGGTACAGTACTTGTTTTAAAAATACAGAATCCTTTTTGTATGTGTACTGTAATAACAAAATGAAAAGTATTCATGAAACACAGGTCTTCAACTGTCCAACACACATTGAAATCCCAGACTTTATCTATCTATTTAAGAGTTTTTAAATGTGATCCTCGACAACATTTCATAAATTGTTATAAACTGGCAATGAATTGCTACAATTTTTAAAGATTCTTTTAACAGAAGACTCATAAACAGTATCAGTCTCTCTTTGGTGATAAAAATTCATCTACAAAATCAACATATTAATACTATATCATCTACATCAGGGATCCCCAACCTGCAGGCCATGGGCCAGATGCGGCCTGTAGCACCATTTCAGGTGGCCCCACCACCACACCAGGAAGTGATATATGGTGGAGGAAGGGCAAAATGTCCATCTGGCTCCCAAAGCTGTCTAAGGGAGTGTGACCCGGCCCCAGGCTTTAAAAGGTTGGGAACTCCTTCTGTATATCCATTCAATCATCTATATTTGCAGCCAACTGGAACAGACAATTTATCTGAATTTTAATTACCAGTGATAAAATTGTTAAATATTTAAACAGTGTTTCAAAGAGTTGAGGAAAAATTCTTCCAGGATTTCACATTGTAGAAATATTATCATTTACAAGCTTTCATGTGACAGCTTACCCAAATAAAAGATATCTTTAAAATATACCTGATAGAAATATTCAACCTCTCATCATCTGAGCTCATTTCCATTTCAAAGACTTCTTCAGTTGCAGAGATCTGATCCTCCTTCTTCATATCTTGTTTGCATTTCCTTTTCCTCCGCTTTTTCTTCTTCACTGACCCAGAGAGAAAAACTGATTCTGTTTCCAAAATTTGTGGGACTTCTGAGCTCGGACACAACCCTTCATTTTTACCTGACTTTAGCAAATACTCATCAGTATCTTTGAAGAACTGAGCATCTGTGGGAATTGGGGATGTTGCCAAATGTGCAGGAACTTTTTCCTAAAAAGTCAATTCAGTTAAGAGTCATAAGTACTTTACCAAACCGTTACAATCCATGATATATGCATTCATTATCGTGAATGACCAAACACATACAAACAGTCCTAGTTCTAGAACTGGAATCCACTTGATGCACAGTAAATGAAGAAAAATACTTCTGAGCAATGGATATTACTTGAAAGTGGAGCAGAACAACCTGCCCAACATTACCTAGTCTGTCCTTATGATTATTTTTCTAATTCTGATTATATTTCTGTAGTTGGTGGTTACAACAATGTGGTTTTATTCTGTTTTTCAAATTTTTGAACAATACTCAACAACAGCAAACACTAAAATATAGAATCAAAGACATCATCCACAGTTCCTGTAGGGGCCGGACCAAGAATCCTCAAACTTAGCTCTCCAAATGTTCTCCGACTTCAGTTCCCAGAAGTTCTGATCAGCAGGTGTGCTGGTGTAGACATCTGATAAGTGAAGTCCAAGAACCATCTGGGGAGTCAAGTTTGAGGAACCCTGGGCTGGACCATAACAGGAATCAATTCTGTGGAGGGAATTAATAAAAATGTTATTAAACAACTCAAAGAACAGAATAAAATTCTTACTTTTGGTAGTTAAACATTAAACTACAGCATCTGCTAGTCTAATGATGTATACTTAAGTTATAAATAACCTGCAACATTAATCATGGAGCAAAATATCATGACAGAAAATGTTAAGTAATTCCAGAAACTAAAAATACAAGGAAAAAGCCTTAAGACCCCTAATGTTTTGCTGTTATTATTTGCATATACCAGTAATACCTCATATAACATTAGTATCGAATAACACGAAAATCGCATAACATTAAGGAATCTGGGGGGAAGAATTGCATCGGATAACATTAAGATCCTATGGGATGCTTCAGATAACAACCGCTAAAGCCTGTGTGGTTACAATGTATCTCTATGGATCCCATAGGATTTTAACATGCATCAGATAACACTAAAAATCGTATAACACCCAGACTTGTGGAACCAGGTTTTAGTGTTATCTGAGGTTTTACTGTATTCTAAATTCTTCTCTATTACACTAGTTGCTAGCAAAGGCCTTTCTCCATATCCATGCAGTGCCCTGTCAGCAGGTTTTCCAAAAGCAAGGAGGGAAACAAAACAAGTATGAGGAGAAATGAGGAAAAGAAACTAAGAATGGAGAGAGAGGGAGAGAATGACAGACAAGAAGGAACTCAAAATATGAAAAAAGACAGTAGAAGAGTAGAAGCTTGAAACAAACGTTGGGAAGAAAAGGAATGCTTTTCTACTAAAAGTGTAGAGTTAGGAAGCCTGAAAAGAAAGGGTGTTTATGAAAAGGATGGGAAATCCTTTTCATAACCTATTTCTTTCTGAAGAAATCTTTAAACTTCTAGATCATTATTAAATTAAGAGTAACGTCAACCACGGTATACTTCTGGGAAGGCTCCGAGGATTGGGGATCCAGGGCACAGTGTTGGCCTGGTTTTCCTCATTTCTGAGAGGCCGGACCCAGTCGGTGTGGTTGAAGGGTGAGATATCCAGCCCTAGGCTTCTCCAATATGGGGTATCTCAGGGCTCGGTGCTCTTGCCTCTCCTGTTTAACGTCTACATGAATGGTTGGGTGAGATCATCCGTTCCCATAGGGTGAGGTACCATCAGTATGCAGATGATACCGAGTTGCATATCTCGGCCCATGGGAGCAGTAGTGATGCAGTGGAAGTCCTTTTCAGGTGCCTGGAGGCTGTCATGGTCTGGATGGGGGACAACGGGCTACAACTGAACCCTGGCAAGACTGAGTGGCTGTGGGTTGGGGGTCCTGTGTTATCTCGGGAATTACCATCTTTAGTTCTGGATGGGGCAGTTCTGCCCCAATCAGACCCGGTGCGTAATCTGGGGGTCCTCCTGGACTTGAAACTACTGCTCAAAGAGCAGGTGGCAGTCATGGCCAGGAGGGCCTTTGCACAACATTGTGTGATTCGCCAGTTACGGCCGTTCCTAGACCGGGACTCCTTGCTCATGGTCACACATGCCTTAGTTACCTCCAGACTTGATTACTGTAATGCGCTCTACATGGGGCTGCCCTTGGTGACCATTCAGAGGCTACAGCTGGTCCAGAATGTGGCTGCATGAGTAGTGATGGGATGCGGGCATTACGCCCGTGCCTCACCACTGCTGAGGGAGCTGCACTGGCTCCCAGTTTGCCTCCGGGTGCAATTCAAGGTGCTGGTTATTACCTTCAAAGCTCTACATGGTAGTGGACCAGGATACCTAAGAGACTGCCTCACCCCAAGAACATCTGTCCGTCCCACCAGAGCGGACTGGAGAGGCTCTCAGGTTGTGCCATCGGCCAGAGAGGCGCACCTCTCTGGCACTAGAAGGAGGGCCTTCTCGATGTCCGCCCTAGCCCTATGGAACCTCCTCCCCATAGAACTACGCTTGCAGACAGAGCTGCTACCCTTTAGGAAAGGAGTAAAAACTTGACTGGCAGGTCAGGTCTGGGGAATGGATGGATCAATATCTCCAGCCGGCTAGATAATTTGACCCCCCCCCCCCGTGCCCTTTAGCTGCAACACCTAGTTTTTTGTTTTTTTAAAAGCTTCTTTTAATTGATTTTAAACTGTTGTGGTTGTTATGATATGCTGTAAATCGCCCTGGGTCCCCTCAGGGAGGAGGGCGATGAACAAGTACAACTAAATAAATAAAATAAATAAATAAAATTCCAGATCATTATTAAATGCAAATGTCCAACTACAAAATAGTTTAATTTTTAATACATTACATTTTTTGATGGGGCAACATAAGCCTAAAAATCTCAGTGGCTAAATATGCAACAAAAGAATCTCTCTTTTATTGTTCAAGTTATGTTCTTTTGGTCACTGCCAAAAGAGAGTCTTATGTATAAATGATACATGTTTACAATAGATATATGAAAGATTAATGGGGTTTTTTTTGTTCCTTTCAATTTTGACTGGCAAACGGTCTGATAAATTTTTCATCTAATAGTATTGTATGTTCTACCAGCAAATGAGAACATACTGGCCAGGGATGGGAGATGGTGTAATAATTTCGAATTTGTAAAACCACCTGCAACTCAGTAAGGAATACTCAATACTTCAGTTGTTCCTTGTGGGCTTACTGTGCACTGAGCTCCTGGTGCATCCTCACTTGGATTGCTGTCTCCTTGCAATGCACATCCCTATTTGTGTGCCAAGATGTGCAACCCAGCACCAAAAAACAAAAATGCCTACATTGACATGTTAACTGGTGACAATTGACCAGTGAAATTTTCACTAACTGGTTAAGCTGGTGGGTGTAATTAATAGGATTTGGGTTAATTTCTTTCCTGTTGTCAAGACATACCCAGATAGGCATCAGAACTAATACAGACCCTATTACTTACAAATTTTTCTTCGGTTTCCTGGACAAAGAAAGCTTCTCCATTATCACCCAACTTCATATGAAGATCAACTGTTTCTCCATTAATTTCAATATCAATCTGTGGAAAACACAATAGCCTTTTAGCACTTAAATGAAAATTTCATGCAACTACTTTTGGACAGTACAGTGGAACCTCAACAATTGCCCCATATAGAAATGAAATCATATAACAATTAAGTTTTTTTTTTTTTGGGGGGGGGGGGAATAAATGGTGTCCCACATAACAATTTTCTCTATGGAAAAAATTGTACAACAATTTTTCAATGGGAAAAACCACTCAGAAAAAAAATCGTTGTAGGATGCATCCTATAGGGAAAATAGCAATTGTTTCGTACAACAACGAGCCCCGTGGAACAGATTAAAATCGTTGTATGAGGTACCACTGTATATTCCTATCTGCCCAAATTCTTTAAACTGAACCGAAGGAGTGTCAGATTTGCTTTCATTTCTCCATTCCTCTCTCTAATCCACATCAGCTCTCCCTACAACTGTGTCGCCACAAAATTCTCAAGGATATAAAGACATAAATAATTCAATTTCACATAGACGAGCTAGTACATCTAACATAATAGAGAAGTTTACTGTGATTCAGTAAATAAAACACCATTGAAGTTTTACCTTGAGAAAGGTAAAAGAAACAGAAATGGGAGCTTTTCCTGTCTAGGCCAGGAGTAAAAATCACAGCTTTTACAACACCACATTTGAACCAGCCAAGAAAGGAAAAAATGATCTAAGAAACTGTTCTTTTTTAATGGACTCTTTTATCAGCAACAAATGGCCAGCAACAAAGTACTTGTTCCTTGTCAACTCTCTAAGTATAATCTTGAATGCTTTTATTATTGTTGTTGGATGTATATAAAGAATAAAATATTTGTATATTTCATAGTTTCTTTCACTTTGATTCCTAAATGTGACATGCTAATCCTGAATATTCAGGGCATGATATGGGGACCCAATTTCAGATAGTTTCAAGCTGATTCCCGATAATCCTGCATGATGTCCATAGACCCTGAGATTTTGCTCTCCCAATTTAAAAATAAATCAATCCAAAAAGTGATTTGTAGGGGAGAGGAAGCAGGGGTCCAAAATAAAATAAAGAGTTCTCTCAAAATGGATTCAGTAAAAGGACCATTTTTTTAACTGTTTGCCATATATGTCACAGGCTAGTCATTGCTCACAGTATCTAACCCTGAAAAGATCTTGGGATCATGGCGGATTTCTCGAAGAAAATGTTCTATGGACAATGTAGAAAAGGCAGGTTACTGTATATACTCAAGTATAAGTCTAGTTTTTAGCCCCCAAAATGAGGTCCAAAAAGGGGACTCGACTTATACTCGGGGTCAACTACCCTGAGGGTCCCAAAACTGCGGTGGTGTAAATATGTATATACAGTTTTTAAAAAAACCACTAACACTACCATAAAAACTCAAAAACATACCCACGTAAATATCTAAATTACTGTATATACATGAGTATAAGCCTAGTTTTTCAGGTCCAAAAATGAGCCCCCAAAAGGAGAAACAGCTTATACTCTGGTCAATTACCACTAGGGTCCCAAGACAGTGTTGGATTGAGATGCGCCAAAAAGTTAATTAATTTTGCCATATTTTCATGTATTTTGATCACTGAAACTCACTAGCAGCTGCTGCATTTCCCATCCTCAGCTTATACTCAGGGTCAATCTATTTTTCTGGATTTTCAGGTCAAAATTAGGTACCTCGGCTTACATTCAGGTCGGCTTACACTCGAGTATATACAGTAATTAATTTTACCAGAATTTCATGTATTGTATCTCAATCATTGAAACTCACTAGTAGCTGCTGCATTTTCCACCACCCCGAGTTATACTCAGGCCACTCTATTTTCCTAGTTTTAGAGATCCAAATTAGATACCTAGACTTATATTTGGGACGACTTGCAGTAGAGTATATACAGCATGTGCCAGAATGAAAGTTAAATTAATTTTTAAAAAATGAAAACAGAGCTGAAGTACTGCTATGACCTTGTACAAATAAACTATACAGCTTACAATCACACTTGGAGTGCTGTGTGAAAACCTGGTTTCTTCACCTTTATTCCCAGTCTGTTCATTCATATTACTCACCACTTTCTCCTTAGAACGTAAGACACCAAGCTTTCCAAATCGGACATGGAATGGTGAGCACATGTATGTACCATCTTGCTGCCGAACTACAATTACATCAATGCATCCTGAAAGTGTAGCCTGATTAATGCCTTTGTACAATTCCTTCACGGTAACCAGAAGTCCTGCAAGCTGTCCCACGTAATTCATAATTTAAGGCTGCAAAGACACATTGATTGAAACTATTACTGTACAGTCACAGAAGCTAATGTAGAGTCTAGCACTTGGTCACCCATTTCAACTATCAAATTTCACAAGATATTTTCCATTTTACAGGAAAACTGATACAAACAAAATTTTCAATAATTATAATCTAGAAATTTTGCAACAGGAATAACAGGACTTTGTACTGAAGCTTAACAGCTAGCACATAAGTACAGCTTATAAAATGAAATGCTGACATACATGAGGAATTTTTAATTGTTTACATTAGTTATTTTTATAAACTACATTGAAGTTTATTTTATCAATAGGTAAGATGAACATTTCCTGCATAAATAAAGAAAAGTTAAACCAGCAGGAATCTTATGCACATTTACTTTAAAGTAAGTCCAGTGAAATCTTCAACACTTACTTTTACATAGATGTGCATGATTTAAAGGTGGATATACTTGAAATGTAACATACTATATACTCAGCAGAATAAAGATCTTAAAATCCACTACAAAACTAAAACAGGCCTTCTTACCAGCAATGCCAAATGGATATATTTGCTTATACGTACAACTAAATGTTGTTAAATTTGCCACATGTAAATACAATTATTTATTGCTGTCACCATTCTACACACCAGTCTACACACCAGATCAATCGTTTATAAATACAGCTCAAAAAATAAAAACAGCAAAACTTTACCTACCTGAGTTTTTCAAATATGTTTGCTAGAAGTGCGTAATACTGTACTACAGGGGTTTTTTTTCTGCTTCCTTGCAAAAGAGTGGTATAATTTACAAGGAACTAATCTCAAGAAAACCAGCATGTAGACTCTTCAGTGCATGGACTGACACAGCTCTCCTTCAGAGCAAGAGATAAGTGACTTGAGTATAATCTGTTTACGACGATAGGCAATGGTGTTATATTACACAAAATCACATGGTGTTTTCTTTGCTTAAATGACCATGTGATTTCTCCTACCTGCATTCTGACATTATGTTATCTTAGGACTGCTGTACTGCATGCTTTTTCTGAGCTTTTAAGCTGAGTTCAGCATTTGTCAAAAGGTAAACAAAACAGACATAGGCTTCTTTATTGCAGAACATGTGCTGTGAACCTCTATAGGCAAGGTTTTAAAAAAAGATGGAAATTGTGCAAATATGGAATATTAAAGCAAATTTATTTTTCTACTTCCAGAAAACAAAATATACATCAAGAAAGGAAAACTTCTATCCTTAATATCTAATTTTTTCCACTGAAACAATTTAAGTCTCTTGTATATGTGCTGTTTTTGGGTAGGTAGAAAAGCAAAAATCCTGACTTCTTAAACCATAATCTATATGAGATGCTTGTAAAATCCAAAAATCTAATCCACAGTGCTTATTCTGAACTACAACCTGCTTCCTCCTCAACTTGTCTGTTTCCATGGTTTCAGTTATCAACAGGTCGAAAAATGTTCAATGAAAATTCCCTGAAATATGTAATATTCATTTATTTTGACGGTGCATTACAGAGTTGGCAACTAGATGCAACTGCCTTAAAAATAATGTTTAGAAGGAATGGAGGGAAACATTTTATTAGCAGTAGTGCAAAATGACGGAGGCATTTGAAGCACATACACCCCATATGATATAGGATAGTGATGATGAACCTTAACATTCCATCTGTTCTTGAACTTCAATTCTCAGAAGCCCTGATCAACATGAGTGCTGACTTGAGCTTCTGGTAACTGAAGTCCAAGAACACCTGGAGTCCCAAGGTTAGCCATCACGGACATAGGATGTTCTACGTAAATATGTTATTTTCTGTTTTCTGCCGTTTCAGGCATCCACGGTGTGTGTGTGTGTGTGTCTTAGAGCATATCTCTCATGGAAGTGGGGGGTGACTTGGAGTTTCTTTTCAACACCACACATAACCTAGTCCAACTGATACTTGTTCAGATGGAAAAGGCTATTTCTCAAACTAATAAAAACTGGTATAAAGATTGCAGCCAACTAGGTCCTGAATAGCTGCAAACCAGCACATAAATGTCAAACTTTTACGGATCACTCTAGTTAATATTGTGGAGGATCCAAACATTCCTTTGTTATCTTGTAGAACACTGCTTTAAAAAAACTCAGCTCACCTCTAGTTATGGAGGTTACCAACAATCCCACTGTTTAGCAATTCAAGATCTACAGGAAATTATGTAAGTTTTCTATCCCAAATTCATCATACTTTCAACATCAGAGATCTTCTCTTTCCTATCCCCCTCAAGTACTACCAACTTTGTGTCCCAACACAATGGCTGAAATCCAGTACTAAGCTGCAACTACAACAAACCCATTAATCAATTGCACTTACTAAGGAAATGTCTCACCAAATCACTACTGGTTCAACTGGTCTACCCT
Source organism: Furcifer pardalis (assembly GCA_030440675.1). Taxonomy (NCBI): domain Eukaryota; kingdom Metazoa; phylum Chordata; class Lepidosauria; order Squamata; family Chamaeleonidae; genus Furcifer; species Furcifer pardalis. Next base: position 100,110,859 of record CP126891.1, read on the forward strand.
TGTTATGAGTTACCACTGGATTTCAGTACAATTTTCTTTCATCTTAAGGAATACATTTGCTCAACTGGAGGGATGGATAGTTAAGTTAATAAGAAGTAAACAACATAACAGAAGCCAAAAATAGGTACAATCTATTTTCCCAATCATTAATTATTCTCCTTCCCCAATTTCACCATTTCATAATTATCCCTCTTGCTCTGCATGTCTCATTTCATATGTGCCACAGGAGATGGCTCTGTGACCATAGTGTGCAGGTTACTTCATGGCAAGTTGGGATCCACCTTAAACAAATTCACGCCAATTGCATTTTTCCTGCCTCAGGAAAAAATGCATTCTCAGATACAAGTTGCAGCCACTGCCACCAATAAACAGAGCATGTAATTTAAATTTCTAGTCACTTAAAAGCCATTAGTAACAGTGTGGCTATCAAAGATGAAATAGCAACGGGAGGGGGGACCTACATTGATCACTATTTGCTTCACAAAGAATGTTTCTACTGGTAATAAAAGCAGCTTCCCTCTCCCTACAAACAACAGCCAAGTCCTTGGCCTCATACTGATTGGGCCACTGCAAGGGAAAGAATTAACTCCCCCATTACCATCCCAATCCAGACACTCATCCTTATTCTCTTCTTCCCATCTCTTTACTTAAACCAAAATGTTCTGTCTGTTTGGGGTCTTGGTATCTAAGAACTGATGAATGATGCAGCTAGAATAATATCTTCCCTATTTTAGTCCTCAGTAATGAAAAATTGATCAGCTAAGCAGTCTTCCATTTAGTACAAAAGGTTGCTTGAAACCTAGATGTCCCATTCGCCAGACAAAAATGACAGCTTAAACGCAAGCATTGGCCTCCTAATAGAAGAAAATTTTAATCAGCCTCAGTTCTCATGGAAACCCATGAATAATATTCTAGAATGAAACTTTCATATACAGTGGTGCCTCGCTTAAAGAGCATAATGCGTTCCACAGGATTGCTCTTTAAGCGAGTTTGCTCTTTAAGCGAAACACCATTGTAAATGACCAATTGTGGGGGGTACTGCAAACCCCAATTTATTTGTTAAGCGAGTTTTTGGTTGGTTTTATTTGTTAAGCGAAGCGAACATTCAGAGAAAATTCTGCTCCTTAAGTGAGTTACTCTTTAAGCGAAATGCTCTTTATGTGAAGTTTGACTGTATATGAGTAGTACATATTCAATTATTAGTCTTAGTACAAGACACTATTTGTGAGTGTTCTGAAATTATCTGGAGTTTTGAGAGCGTTGAACATAATTGGTTTACAATTTAATTAAACAGGATAACAATTATGAACTTTTTAAAGAAGCTGGTGCAAAATATGTTCACCAAAATATCTAGAGCCCTTACTACTATAGTAAATAAAAGTGTAATTGGTAAGCAATAAGCAATACTGAGACTGTTATGACAAGAAATATAATGAAATTTTTGCAACTTAAAAAAACTTCACCTACACCTACTATAATATCAAAAAGGTAAAACAAATGTGTGAAAACTGGAAAAATATGGAGAAATACTGCAGAAAAATCAGATCACTTGCAAAAAAAAAAAAACAATAGAAAAGAATCATCCAGTATGCCCTAATTAACCCCTGTATTAATAAATGAATTTTGGTTAGATAGATCTATGAAGCCAGGAAGTTCAATTCCTCACTGTGTCTTCCAGGAGAAGAGCCTGTCTGTATCGTTGTGGACAAGCTGCATAGTCTCAGGGTTCTCTTGGGAAAAAGCACTGGTAAGCAATTTGTGAAAACCCTGGGAATAGTAGTCAAAAATCAGAATCAATTTGATAGCACACAAATAAAGTAAACAAATATAATTTTTCCAGGGATCTGTCTTGTTTTACATGGAGTGTCCTCCTCCAAATCGCATAACAGAATGAATAAATACAGATCCAAGATGCTGTCCCATATGAAGCTTGGATTTACAAGAATTCTCAACTTTGACAATCAGAAAACTTTGATTTAATAATTAAAAGACATTTGTCTTCTTTTAAATTTTGTATAACACCAAATGTTTGGTTTTGCTAATCAAATGTTGATTATCTGAGATGTTTACAAATACACCTTGCATTCCTTCTGACTTCCTTTCCCCTTAAACCAGAGTCACAGATACAAATGTCAGAATAAAGTACAGATAGAGTACTCCAGCAGGATGGGCCAGTGCAAACTAGTATAAACTACACTAGGGTTACTGCAGAATCACAATGTGAGAAATAAGTCAGTAGCTCTTTTTAGGAAGACATGCAAAATCATAAACAAATAAGTGTTTACAAACATATTCTTATCAAAATTTCTAACTAATCTGCATTTTTGGTCTAGTGTGCCACATTTCCTCTTTTCTGTCTGTCTGGAAGTAAATTTAACATTTGAATATAATAATGAATCTCAGAGCTTGGTAAAGTGCTAAATGGTTTTCCACTACTAATTTTTGTAGTAATTAGGGAGTCCTGTATATGACTATATCGGAGGATCATAGCTCTCTGGTTAACATTTTAACTATTTCAGTACTCTTAAGCAAGTAAAAATGCAGTACAGTAAATCCCCGGATAATGCTAAAACTTGGTTTCACAAGGTATTACTATATTTTAATTTGTATGTGACAAAAATTCCTTCTACAAAGTAAAACATGTCTCAATGTGCTGTGGGTAAATATATTAATAATAAGTAATGGCTTGACTAATACAAAATAGCGTATTATACACTGCTCAAATATTTATCATGTTCAGACTAACATTTACAACTGTACTTTGGGGGCGGGGCACTATGAATAGGTAATAATGGTGTTTACAAAGATTTGTTAGGCATTTGTACAGCATGGTGAAAACTTAATAGAAAAGAATTTATGTAGGTTATAGTTGGTCCACAGGCTTTTCTGTTGATAGCTGAGAATTTAGAAAGCTTATAAAACATTTATTTTCATTCACAAATTTGTCATTGTATTTAAACTGAAGCCTAAAGGAATTCACAGCACTAATAACTTCAGAGGACAAACAAACCACTACAATATACTGTAATACAAACCTATAAGAAAAACCATCAGCTTTAATGACAAAGAAGACTACAACTATAACCTAGCCAGTGATAGCAAATCTTGGCACTCCAGCTGTTCTTGAACTTCAATTCCCAGAAGCCCTGATCAGCAGTCCAGGAACACCTGGAGTGCCAAGGTTCACCATCACTGAGTCCTACGCAACCCAAGGCAAAGCTATAGGAATGCAAGAAAACCCAAAAAGAAACAGCTATAAGCTCCCATACTTCTGTAATACTACAACTTCTTCATTCATCCAGGATCTGATGTGAAATATTAGCCAGCAAAACAAAGTTGCTGTTGCTCAGGGAATGCCCAATTGTGGTTGAAAAATGGAAAAGGTATCTACAATTTTTGAAGAGTCTCTTTCTGTGTAGCCCATTACTATCATTGAAGCCCTAGCATTATCATACAGTATTCTGTAGAAAACTGTTGTTCATCTAATAGACATACAGCTGAATCAGGCAATGCATATCATCACAGGCTGTATTCGACCAACAAACACCCACTGGCTTCCCTTTTGAGTCATATTCCGGCACCACCACTAAGATCACTGGCATTATTAAACCTATGAATAAAAATAGTAAACAATCCTCTCTTCCCAATCCATGCTGATATAACTGTCCCCTCAGCCCAATGATTAAAATCTGGACACCCTGCTTGGCATACTGCAATCAACCTACAGAATAACCATTTTAATATCTCAGATGCCTGGATGGAACTCTGGCAACTTCTATCTCCGATTCCCCAGGAATGGCCAGCTGGATTTTCCCTTCCAAGATGGCAATGGAGGATGCTGAACAGAGTGAGGACTGGCTGTGGTAGATGCAGAGCCACTCTGTTCACATGGGAACAGTGTGACTGCGAAGAAGAAGACCAAACCATGGACCACATTATACTTAGGTGTCCTTTACATGTGTTTGGAGGCGCATTGGAGGACTTGCATAGTGCCACAGATCAAGCCCTTCAATGGCTTTCAAACCTGGACGAGGAACTCTAGCTAGGAACTTGAGATGGACAATTTGTGCATTAATGTACAACTCAATTAATGTAGACAACTCAAGTTCATCAGACAATAAATAAATCACTGAATGGTCTTAATGATTTAGAAGCTACAGCCAGAGACTGCTGTAAAACCACAAGCCCACAGCTTCACTGACTTAATGGCTGCTATGATGGCACCAAAAAAAAAATCAATATAATGTGAAAGTGTTTTGGTTGCACTCCCTGTACTCTCTGATCATTGTAAAAGGCAACACGCTCTAGACCCATTGCGGATCCATGTTCCTCTGACCCTCACACTCCTCCTTTGGGTAGACTGGGAAATGAAGCTGTCAAGGCAGACAAACACTTAAGTCTTCTTCTTCTTCCGAATACTGTCTCTCCTTATGGTGATCAGCCATGATGATTGTCCTGGGGACAATATAATGCAGTGGCCTTCCATTTGCCTTCTGCATCGCAGAGTGCCTTCTGCATCGCAGTTCAGCAACTCACTTTCGGGTCCTGAGTACTTTTGGAACACAAAGTCCCCCTCAGCCCCAGGCCAGTATTGATGAAGCTGCTGCCTCCATCAAGTGTAATGGTGTTACTAATAGTGTAAGCCACCCAGAGTGGGAATCCATCTCAGATGGGCAGGGTATAAGTCAAATAAATAAATAAATTCAAATGGGATTTAATCGACTTGGGGACCATCATCCTTCCCTGTGGGTCTTTGCCACTCAAGGCCACTAGTCCTCAGGGTTGTCAGGTGAGTTAACCGCTGCCCACGACCAGTGTTGAGTCACTGGAACTAATGGTGAACCTTGGCACTCCAGCTGTTCTTGAACTTCAATTCTCAGAAGCCTTGATCCACAGGAGTGCTGACTTGGGCTTCTGGTAATTGACTCTTAACTGGACTCTATTACCACAGCAGGATAACCTGACCAGAGTAGAGTTAAGGCTAGTCCAGGGGTCAGCAAACTTGGCTCTCCAGATGTTCTTGGACTTCAATTCCCAGAACCCCTGATCAGCAGGAATGCTGACTTGGGCTTTTGGGAATTGAAGTCCAAGAACACCTGGAGAGTCAGGTTTGCTGACCCCTGGGCTAGTCTATGAAAAAGGAAAATCCACCTCTCCCCACCCACCAGAAACCACATCCCCACTGGTCGTGCGCCCAGTCCAAGGATTGCCTTTGCCTACTTTCCCACCCCAGGACAAAAACCGCTACCTGAGGGGGGGGAGGGAGATAAGGAAGAGGGGTGGTAGGCGATGGGGCAGAGGCGTACCTCGGCCTTTATCATTTCAATGGGATTGAAACCCCCCCTCCCCCCAGTAAGTCAAGAAGTGCTCTGGGGACTAGAGCCGTAGAAGAGAGAAGAGAGAGCCCGCCCCAAGGGAACGGTTTCAAAACCTCAACGTCGGGGTGGGGGAGGGTAACAACAGCGGAACAGGAGGGGGGAGGGCCCCCCAATTCGACGGTTGAGGCTCGTGAGGGGAGGGTATGCCCAGGGAAGGAGGAGGACCGGGGGAGGGGGTTTGAAGGGAAGATGCTCAGGCTCCCCCACCCACCCCCGCTCCCGACACCCACCCGACACCCGCTTCACTCTCCAGCCGAGGGAAGGGCCGGAGCCCTTTCTTTCCCTCCCCCCCCCTTCTCTCTTTACCTTCTTCTTCGCTCCCGCTCCACGGAACCAAGCGAAGGCGACGAGAGCGGGACCAGGCGAGAGCGGCCGCTCAGCTCTCCGGGCGGCGGTTGAATGAAGGCAGCCGGCGCGCGAGCGGGGCGGGGCGGGAGGGAGGGAGGGAGTGCCGGGGTGACGCACGAAGGCGCGCGCTCAACGGAAATTCTGGCCCCGCCCCCTCCAGAGAACCACCCACGGATAAAAAAAAGAGAGCGAGAAAGGGAAAAGCGAAGGGGAGGCACGTGACCGTGAAGAGGAGAGGACGGCGGGTGGGGGGGATGGGCTGGAACTTCGCGCGCCCTGGCCGTTCCTCTCACGTGCCCGCCAACTGGCTTTGAATGCCTCGGGATTACTCCGTAGGAGGTGGAAAGTCTTGCGAGACTGGGCGTTTGATGGCCATATACCTGCAGTGTAGGGGGAGGGATCGGCTTCTTATTCTTCAGGGACTGGGTACCTGTCGACCCTCCCGTGTTCTCTTCTCCCCTCTCTCATTTTGACCCTGCACAGTCTTATCTATCTGCCGGTCTATCTCAGGGGTGCCCAGACTACAGCCCACAGCAGGCCTGATCCGGCCCCCAATGCCAATTCATCCTGCCCACCACACCCTTGTCACTCCTGGAAGTGGAAGTAAAACGCGCCCATACGTGCTGGACAGTGGTGGGATGTCAAAAAAAATTACTACCTCACCGTGACATCATCAGTGTGGGCGGAGCTAACATCATGATGTCATGATGTGTGTGGGGCCAAAGGAAAAAAATTAAAAAATAATAATAAAATAAAAATAACCGCACACACATATACACACACACACCTCAACCCACCCACCCACCCATAACACAAACCCATAAATAAATAAATACATTAAAATACAGCCATTCAGTGCCACTAGTCCTCAGGGTTGTCAGGTGAGTTAACCGCTGAAGTGAAAAGGTAAGCCCCAAAGGTGGTTCCCCACAAAAGCTGCTACCGGTTCTCCGGGACATTGAGAAAAGTTACTACCGGTTCTGTCGAACTGGTGAGAACCTGTTACATCCCATCAATGGTGCTGGATGAATTGGCAATGGGGGCCAGATCTGGCCCGTAGGCCATAGTGGCCAGCCCCTGAACCATGTGACCGACCCACAGCCTGAAAAGTTGGGTACTCCTGGTCTATCCTCATTCGGACCTTCCCGTGTTTTCTCTCTCTTGAACCCATCTATCTATCTATCTATCTATCTATCTATCTATCTATCTATCTATCTATCTATCTATCTATCTATCTAATTTATGTGATGCTAGATTTAATGCCAGGATGGTAGCATTTAAGGTTATCGTTTCGCTGTAAGTGTTCCCATCTTGCTTCTATTCAAAGGTGGGGAAAGGGCTAGAAAGGTGCAGACCCATTGTCAAAGGTGCTTTTCAAATCCTTTTCTGTGCTGCCCATCCCTAAATTGCCACTTTCAATTCAGCAAGAGGCAACAGATTTTTGTGAGTAAAGCTCTCTTAGCTTGTATGCAGGCAAAATTGCCAACTTCTTAAGACGTGCTCTTAAAAATAATGGTGAGGAGGGGTTCTCATAAAAGCGGGTCGTTCAGAGGTGAGGCCCTCTCCTACCATACTGCCCTCATTTCTGTTGTTTCTGTGCCTGGAGAGGATAATTACAAAGCAATATGTAATGATGATTCAGCTAATTTCGGTGAATTGGCAGGGTGATTCATCCACAACTACCATGTTCACAGAACATAGTTGGCTCTGATCCTGAATAGAGGCCATCCAGGCCAGGGTGTAAAGACCAATTATGCATCTCAGTTAAACCTCTGGCCAAATAAATGTTCAAGTAATGTGTTGCTAGTGTTTTCTTTCCCTCACATAATACAAAAGCATGTATGCATAACACTCATGTATTGTTTAAATTGGAGGATGGTACAGTTCAGATTCAGAGCTGGAAGGCCATTTGTTGTTGCACAGGACTGTCTACTTTTAAGCACACACATATCTATCTATCTATCTATCTAATCTATCTAACTAACTAACTAACTAACTAACTAACTAATTTATATGCCATTGGATTTAATGCCAGGATGGTAGCATCTAAGGTTCTCCTTTTGTTGTAAGTGTTCCCATCTTGCTTCTATTCAAAGGTGGGAAAAGTGGTCTAGAAAGGTGCCGGCCTTTTGTCTATATACAGTCAGCCCTTTAGCAACCCAGTTTCTGTCTTTAATTGCAGCATGGGCAAATTTTTGTCGGGTTCACAGATGAGGAAGGATAACTGAAACCACGAGACCTCTGTGCATTCTGTGGATACAGATGGAGGCTGTGTGCATAGTGCATGTATTTCAATCTCAATATGTCAGTAATCAGTAAGTGGAACATATAGTTAGGCCCTGAGGAAGGCAGCCCAATGTCTTCCAAGTTGTTTGGGGAAAAATTCAGTCAGCTCTGGCCATTCTGATGCTGCTGAGTTTGATGAGAGGTTTAGGGTACATTCCAATTGCCCAAAAGTCCTACATTTGTGTTGGTTTTGCCAGGTTCAGCATCTATTCCAATACCAAGGAATACATGACAAACGGATGGAGTGCCCATTAACTTGCTGAAATGCAGTTTATTTGAAAATAACTAGCAGGGGTTGTTTATTTTGTACTGATCCCTACATTGCTGTATTATTTTGAGTATGTGTCTGTGATGGTGCATATTGTCTATCATGCCTTTTGCCCTGTAAAATTTTCCTTATTGATACTGCATTAAACAGTTCGGTGATCAGCTCTCATAGTAAAGAACTGTTATAACGTCGTTACAGTAGAATATAATTTTTTTATATAAAAAACGATACCATATGTTGGGCACAGAGCAGCAGCAATGTGAGATGTGCCTGAATGGCTCTGAAGCAGAGGAGGAGGTAGAGGCGGTGACCGGTGGTTGCAGATTCCTTCTTGCTTCGGAATGGCAGCTGGGGATAAGCTAAAAAGAAATAAAACTACAGGAGATGAAGAGGGAAATTGGGAGGATGCTTTGTGGCAGCAGCTGCAGAGTTAAAAAAAAATGTCAAAGGATGTGGAAACCAGGAAACGTACCATGTGACCTTCACCCAATTTAAAAAAAGATTGGAACCCTGGTTTTTTTAAAAGCCAAGATGCAACCTGAGTTTAAAGCATTCTGCCGTTTCCAGTGGTCTCCAGTGTAAGATCAGTGTATACTATAAGTACTGTATAACATCCAACCCATAATAAAGCTGTTATTTCCACCCCTACCTTTCCTATGGTAATGTGCAAAGTTCATCTGCCATGCTTTGATCTCCCTCCTCCTGCCTTCCTTTTCTGCATAATGTAGATTATAGCTTTTCTATCCCTTGTACTTCTTCCTGATATGAGTTAATTGCCTATAGTCACATTGCAAAAGGAGATGTGACAGTGAATCCTGTCATAAATTACTGGAATGTCAGAAAGTAGGATGTGGATTCATCTAGTAAGTAGGCTGAACCTCAGTCTGTTGTATTTAAGTAACAGAGATGAGAAGTTTGCATTACAAATGAAATTGCAGCATGATTAATCGTTGCCAAGCTATTTTATAGTATTAACTTATTGGTATACTATGGTAAACTCATAGTATTATCTTGATAGTTTTGGCAGCGCTAACAGGACCAGCATTGTCATGAAGCTGAATGTGGAGGAACAGTAGCAATCTGGCCCTATTTGTGCTTATTCCTGAGGCTGTTTCCTCTGTCTTAGTGATCAACTTGTCTGTTCTATGCCAGTTTACTACCTTCATGAGGTATGGAAGTTACTGTTCTGTTGCCAGGGTTGATGTTTAAGATTCATCTGACATTCCAATTTCCTTCTAAACCTAGGTGTCATTCCTAGGGAGAGGTCTAGATCTATCTAAACCTAGATATCATCCAATATGTGCCGTAATAATTATAAAATACTTGATATTGATCTTGGCCATATTGTGTCTTCTGTTATGTTATTGCTAAGATTGCAATGAAAAGACTTTGCCTCACCAGTAATTCTGCATGGCAAGCATTATGCTGTTTACTTCCCACTCATTCTTTCCCTGTATCAGCTTATTCTTCTTTTCTTCAGTTGCACAGTCGATTCCTGCCCTTTGTGACCCTATGGACCATTGCCTGCCAGGCATCCCTGTCCTCCATCATCCTTTTCAGTCCGCCCAGCTCTGTAACCACTGCATCTCTCTCCCTCTCACAGAACTCTCCCTGCCTGTTGGAGAGGGGGAATGAGGGCCAACTGTGTGGACCAGCTAGCTCACCCATAAAGACCTTGCTGCTACTGCTGTTGCTGCCTTCATGACCACCCCAGGAATATCACAGAACTCTCCCTGCCTGCTGGAGAGGGGGAATGAGGGCCAACTGTGTGGACCAGCTAGCTCACCCATAAAGACCTTGCAGCTACTGCTGTTGCTGCCTTCATGACCACTCCAGGAACATCACAGAACTCTCCCTGCCTGTTGGAGAGGGGGAATGAGCGCCAGCTGTGTGATCAGCTAGCCCAGCCATAAAGACCTTGCTGTCTCTCTTGACTGTATTGTATTTTTACACTGTATTGTATTGTTTTTTCTTTTTATGTAAAATGTATTGATTGTATTATCTGTGCTGCATCTGTTGTTATATTTTTATATTATGCTGTATTTATATTGGAGATTGTGATACTGTATATGTTTATGTTATGTGAGCCCCTCTGATTCGCCTCAGTGAGGTGAGTAGAGGGGCATATAAATCTAATTTAATAATAATAATAATAATCCACAATACCATCTAGCCATCTCATTTTTGGCCACCCCCTTCTTCTTTTGCCCTCCACCTGTCCAAGCATCTAGCTCCAGAGCTTTTAATACTTCTCAAGTGAATCCTCTCTTCTCATTTGATGTCCAAAGTACTTCAGCTTTATCTTTACTATTTGACCTTCTAAGGAGCAGTCAGGTTTAATTTCTTCTAAGATTGACCTATTTGTTTTCCTCGCTGTCCAGGGGACTCTCAACACTCTCCTCCAACACCACATCTCAAAGGCATCTATTCTTCTGTGCTCAGCTTTTCTAATGGTTCAGCTCTCACAACCATACATTGCCACAGAGAATACCATTGCTTTGACTATACGAATTTTTGTTTGCAATGTGATGTCTCTACTTTTCACTATGTTCCCCAGGTATCTCATAGCTTGCCTCCCAAGAATCAGTTGCCTTTTTATTTCATGGCTGCAATCACCATCTGCAGTGATCTTGGATCCTAGGAAAGTAAAATCTGTCACTGCTTCTACTTCTTCCCCATCTGTTCTCCAGGGACTGATAGGACCTGTTGCCATTATCTTGGTTTTCTTGATATTGAGTCTCAAGCCAGCTTTTGCACTCTCTTCTTTCAACCTAATCAGAAGCTTCTTTAGGTCTTCCTCACTTTCTGCCATTAGGGTAATTTCATCTGCATATCTCAAGTTGTTGATGTTTCTCTCAGCAATTTTTATCCCAAATTGTGATTCCTCCATCCCTGCATTGTGCATTATGTGCTCTGTGTATAAGTTGAATAAGCAGGGTGATAAAATGTAGCCTTGTCTCACTCCTTGTCCTATTCCAAGCCACGCTGTCATTCCGTATTCTGTCCTAACTGTTGCTTCTTGACTCTTGTACAGATTTCTCATGAGGCATATAAAGTGTTCTGGTATTCCCATCTCTTTAATTACTTGCCACAGAATATATGCATAAAACAAATTTCCACACATGCTATACAAACTGATCTCATGATACTAGTAGACTATGCTAGCTTCTCTCACTCCTGTTAGTCATGTTTACTTAGTCATAAGGACACTATTCTAATCATAGTCTGGGTGTTCCCTGTTGTGTTGCTCTCAGCTCAGTCTGCTTTGTTACATATTCAAGAGGCAAATCAGAGGCTGATAATGGCAGTAAGAGGGTAAGTGAAACCTACAACAGTAAATGCCTTTCATTCTTCCAGGAATCAGCATGGCTGTTAAGGTTATTGAATTTTGTTCTGGAGGAAAAGAGAAAAGCTAGAAAAATCTAAGATAGGAGTTGAGGAAACCAATCTCATCTACTTCAGGTACAATGTTATTTCACAGTTTCAATTTCATATGCAAGTAGTTTAACATCCCATTAAAGGGCAGAGACATGTATCTCTGAACCAGGGGTGGCCAATCTTTTTACACCGTGGGCCTGACCATGCCCATGGACAGCTGAGCAGGCCAGACCACACCCCCAGAAGCGGGTGCATTTATGGCTGTTGTAAATGCACCCACTTCCACGTTTACAACAGTTGCAAGTGCATTTTGCTTGTGCAGGTGTGTTTCATGGCAGATGTTAATGTGCCCACTTCAAGGTGCGGCAGAGGTGGCAACGGGCTGGATGGAATGGTGTCATGGGCCAGGTCTGGCCTGTGGGCCATAGGTTGGGGACCCTTGCTCTGAACTATATAGAACTGTGTCTGACACACAGTGGATCCTGATACAGTTAAATGATGGGCAAAGGTCTGTGCTGCAGTTGTTCACACAGGTCAGAAAGATAAACAATTGCAGTTGTTGTCTGAAGATGTAGCATGACTCAGAAAATTAGCGATATTAAATTATAGCACATGCTAATCAATCTAATGAAGATCCCTTGCATCATCATCTGGGATAAACTAGTAAAAAAAATTTGGGTTATCAGCCATTGGCTATATTTCTTGTAGAAATAATAATCACTAATCTCATACATTACAGGGCATTTATACCACAGTCTTTGATGTTTGGAAAAAAGTAGAGATTTATGAAAGAAGGCAGCTTTATTTTAAAAAACACATTCAAATTTCAGTGAAAGATTTAGCAGACATACTTGATTTTGGTGAGGCCAATCTTTCTGCTCTGATACTGTTCTTGGCAGAAAGGTTTCACTTCTGAGAGTAAATTATCCTTTACATAAAATAGCCACGATCCTATACAGTATATTTTAGCTAATTGCAGAAAAGGTGGGAATGTGTCAATCCTATTGTTTTAAATAGTGTATTTGGAAATACTGCAGTATACTTAACATGTAGAATGAAGGACCCATTCATCCTGGTGGTGGTGACATCATGCTGTTGATGTAATAAGAATGCATGAGAAATTGAGTTTGTATTTATTGGAATACACCCAACCTAATTGACTCAAGAGCTGCAGCGGTGCTTGCCTCTTTTATGAATCTGGGGTGTGTGCCAGTGGAGCACTTTAAATATTACAGTATAAATTGGAGTCCTCATAAATTTAGAGAAATCTTTGAAAAGTGACTCTCTTCAATGATCCTGTAGCAATGAATATTTTTTTTAAAAAATCTAAAGAGGTATTTCAAAAGCTATGAATTTCACATAGTCTTTACAATGTAAATTCTAGCTCCAGAGCTTTTAATACTTGGACTTGAAGATGGAGTCTATAGAATGTTTTATGAGGCTTTAAAGATTTAACTTCAAATCTAGACTGTTTCAAAAAGGTTTATTTTAGGAAAATAATCCATATGGTCTTTATTTTCTCCTTTAATATTAACTTTTATTGCTTCTGTTTCTTGGTATTAATAAAACAGAATAAACTATACTGTTAGACAACAAACTAAACAAATGCATTGCTGTCAAAACCCTTTGAACCTGCCTATATTTTGTACGGTACTTGCATTATGAGCTATGTTTCTTATTTCTCTTTATATTCTATGTAGGTCTTTATTCAAGGTATTCAGGACACAAGAATACTGGAAACTGCCTTATAATGAGTGATATTGGTTCATCTGGAGCAGTGTTGCCTCCACTAATAGGTAATTGCTCTTCAGAGTTGCAGAAGGGAAACTTTTACTCCCACCTGGAAAGGACTGGAAGTTAATGTGGGAACATTACACATGTATTTTCCATGAACTTGGGAGCACTGACTTCATTGAGATTAAGAAGAACTAGGTGTATGCAAAGTCAAATGTATGCTAGCCAAGATATTAAAAACATGCTTTTGATCACATCTAGTGACCTAAACACAGCAAATCAAATTTCAAGCTCAGAAATCCCTATTATAACTGCTTTCACTCAGAATGTTATGAAGTTATAATCATAAAATCTTAAATATAATCCTAATTCCATGTACTTAGAAATGGCCTTTGTTTAGATCAGGGATGAGTCAACTTGGCTTCTATGTGTCTAAAAGTTGCAGTCTTGGGGGACCTTGCACCCCCATCTTCCCTTTTCTTTAAAAAAAAATGAGCCAAAAAAAAGTCTTCTGAGGGTGTAGAAGTAATTTTTGCCATATTCTGAGACCTCCCATTTTATTGTCATTTATTTGGTCATGAGAAAGCTTTCTCAGTTTTAAAAAAAAGATTGAGAGTGGTTGTCCCTAGAGCAAGTATGACCATCCAAGGTCCAGATGTCTGACTAATATCCTTGTAATTATTAACTGAGTTTAGTTATAATTAGATTTAGAGCAGGATCACTCACGCTTTTAAAAGTTTTTAACTAGATTTTTAATTGATGTGGGTGGGAGGTAGTTTTTCAGTGTTTTTAGGAATTTTAAGGGTTTCTATAGTTTAAACGTTGGGGATTTTATGTTGCATGTTGAGTTGCATGTCGATTGGGGTGGCTATATGTATTGAATGAATAAATAAATAAATTTAGCAGGAAGCATAATATTTGAATATTTTGGCATCATAAACATGGAAGAAAGATTTTTGAAATACTACTTTATTGCCTTTGGGATGAACATAAAACTCACTGAAGTAGGTAATTTAATACTAAATTTGTGACAATAAATACATTGCAGATAACACAACAGCTATTAATCTGGAAAGGAATATAAATGTTCTGCTACTTGATAGTCATTTATATTCTTCCATTCCTTACATAAAAAGTATTTAGATGTAGATGTTTTGATTATGTTTCCTATACTTTCTCTTGGCTGCGTACCCTTCAGATTTGCTTTGGAGGATACTACAATCTTCTTGAAAAAGTGGTTGTGGTGTTTCATTGTTGGATGGACATCACATTTTTGTGTAAATTCTCTATAATGCTCATACATGCAGCCAGATATATTGTGGTGCTCTATGTAGGTGTTCAGTGCTTTCTTCCATTTTGCAAGACTTTTGAGAAATGTGTGAAGGTAGCTGCACTATACAGATATAGCAGTTTAATACCACTGTAATTATTTTGACTTAAAACTACAAATCCTGGAATTTCTAATCTTTTGAGGAGCTTAGAACTTTCTGTGCTAGTCCTGGGGAGTGTGCTGAAGCTTCTTTGGGAAAGACTTCAAAGTACAGTGGACCCTCATACTACAATCACCCCGTGTAGCAACAAAATTGCATAACAGTTAGATTTGGGGGGGAAATGGTGTCCCGCATAACAATTTTCCCTGTGGAAAAAAATTGTACAAAGAATTTTCAAAGGGAAAAACCACTTAGTGGAAAAAAATCATTGTATGATGGGAAAATCGCTGTTTCGTACAACAACGAGCCCCATGGAACGGATTAAAATCATTGTATGAGGTACCATTGTATAGTACTTCATCAAATGAAATATTCCAGGATCCTATAAAATAGAGCCATAATAGCTAAAGTGGTATCAAAATGCCTTTGAGATTTCTGCAGTTAAAGACATAATGAGCCTTATGGCTCAGAACAGGATTTTTCCCCATTGATCTACTGTAGCTGGGACTAGCAGTTGGGTACTGGACACTGGCAGAAGAATCAGCCTGATGCCTTAGTAAGCATTTACAACATTGACTGGCAGCAAATTTAAATTTTATACATTCTTTCTGATCATTGGAATATTATTCCTTAATTTTAAATATAGCTTTTTCAAATATACATTTCCTGGCTAAGAAGATAACACGTGAAAGGATCATATGAAGTCAAATTAAGTTCTACAATGTTCAGTTATACTTGCTGCTGCTCTCAATTTTGATCTATGCCAACCCTTTCCAGGGTTGTCTAGGTATAAAATACTGTACTCAGAAATTGTTTTCAATTCCTTCTGAGGGCAGTCAGGAGCTATGCTGCTTACCCAAGGCTGTACAGGATGGTTCTTTCCCAGAGGTACAGTGGAGAATTAAACTACCAATCTCTGGCTATGCAGCTAGATATCTAGCTTGTGTGTGTAACCATTTTTTAATCCTGAAATCTCGCAATTTTACTTAAAACTATTTGCTATGTGCAAACTAGGACCTCTTCTGATCTAGTGTTTCCTCACTTAAGAAAAATCTTTCCTCTACATATCGCACCACATATAGTATAATATAGTTTCTCTTTGTGTCCTTCATTAGGAACGTAGCTCTGTTTTAAACTGTGACAAATAAAATGATACTATGATTTCCTTTAATATTATCAACCTTGACTGTTCCTTGGAAGGACATAAACTAATGTTGAAACTCAAATACTTTGGTCATCAAATAAAGATTCACCGGAGAAGGACCTGATGCTAGAATAGATTGAAGGCAAAGGGAGAAGGAAGTGGTAGAGGATGAGATGGTTAGACAATATTGTTAATGGGGTGGGCATAGATCTGGGTGGACTTTGAAGGATGGCATACGACATAGGAGCCTGACATGCTGTGGTCCATGGGGTCGTGAAGTGTTGGATTCAACTGTGTGAATGAATAATAACAACATAAAGACATTTAGTGTGATCTGAATAAAAATATATGTGTAATTAATGAAGAGAAATAAAGTGGAAGGCATAAAACATCAGCTAAGGTGTTTGATTATGGATACTTCTGTTTCCATGAAAGTACCGTGGCTGGCCAAAGATATGTCACTTGTATTCCTCCATTCTATCTACATAAGTCAATGTGAATCAGAGTTGGCATTTACTTCCACACCAACAGTAGAATAACATGCTACAAATTTTACCATGGATCACACCAAGCACAGCAATATAGTTTAGACAGGACAAGACATGGCACACATATCCATCTTTCAAGAGAGGTACATGGCTAAGGGACTCATCAACAGGACAAGACAAGGCCATCCAGCATGCACACCTCTGTCCTTCAAGAGAACTCTATGTGCCTGAGACTCAGGAGGAGTGTCTGGAGGATTGTTGTTGGTGTCACCACTATCTACCACCTGAGATAGGTCTTACTTTGTCTAACTGTAGATGATACAAACTTTTAACTAGGTCCAGATCTTAACTGTCATTTGGAGCTCATACAAAAGTGCTCACACAAAACACTGCCTCATCTGTTTTGTAGCCTGTACTCTAAGTTCAAGACAGCAGCGTAGTTTATATCAAATGTTAGTAAATCAAAATAATACAGCATCCAGTGGAGCCAAGGCACAGTACTATAACATGAAGCAGCACTCTAACACACAATTCATAATATGACCATAAAGGCCCATGTGCAATATGTTTCCAGTTAGTCACTTTTCTTCATCATTTCCTCTTCATAAACTCTCAGGAATTCATCTAGCACACATTCCTGATTTACTATTGAGAAGGTCCTGAAGTCTCTCCTGATTGCCAGCTCTCTTCAGGATGATCTCCATCTTCTACAATTGGATCTTCATTTGGATCAGGTGTCTCTTCTGTAGCAATAATTTCTTCCACTTGTGGTTTAAGGAAATCTGATGTGACAAAAACAATTCATTGTACATGTGTGTGAGAGAGAGAGAAAAAGAAAGAGAGCATTGTCATGCAACAAATAGCAGCAACAACTTGGGCAGACTTAGTTCATTATTTTATATTCTCCATAGTGTTCCGACAACACAGGCAGATCTGTACCTACCCACTTACTGCTTCCTCCTAGCTAATTTTAGTGAGATTGACCAAAATAAATTTCTGTAAATTTGATTTGGGGAGGGGCTGTAGTGTCCAGGTTCAATCCTCAGTGTCTCCAAGCAGGCTTGAAAAGACTTACCAGTATCTGAAACCCTGAAACAATATCTGTCTAGATGGACTCGGTATAAGTCAGCTTCCCATGTACCGGTAAGTGCATAAATATTAAATATGTTTAAATCAATTTGTGTGAAACCTAAGCTTCTCTCTCTACCTATATATGCTGGAAACTAAGGGCTGGTACATTCTTTAAGATGTTACTACATGTTCTTATACAGTAGGCTACAAATTGGTGACAGAAGGTTAACACAGAATTGGTTGTGATTCCAAAGGTACTGTCCTTAATGTGCTTAGGCCTGAAGTTGAAAGTAGCAAGGCTGTTAAGGGTTTTAGGTGGGTTTAGGGATTATGTAAATTGATGTTACAAAATTGTAATCTCAAGGCAATGAAATTGCCTTGAGTGGAGTATTAACACAAAAATAGGGCCACAAGGTGCAGATGCAAATGAATGAAAGAAAAAAAGAAACCATTTGAGGCCTCAAATGGTTTCTTTTTCTCATTTGAGTGGATTATTAAACATGTAATCACATGAAGGAACAATTGTGCCACCCATTAAAAGTAAGATACAAGCTCCTAGCATTTATTTGGAAAATTGAGTTGACTTATTACATTCTTTTACTGTAAGAGAGCTCTATCTTGAGAGTACTCTTGGACAGTTTCATGTCATAAAAGGCTTGGTAGATACTTCTTCAAAAAATAAAAAGCAAATACTTGGTGAGATATGATCAGATGAATAAATCACAACTCTTAAAAAAATTAGACATTTCTTTTGGTGACATACCATGCAAAGCAACTATTTATTTATTTACTTATTTATTTATTCAATTTGTATAGCCGCCCCAGGCGACACGCAACTCAGGGCGGCATACATAAAATCCCCAACGTTTAAACTATAGAAACTCTTAAAATTTCTAAAAACACTGAAAAACTACCTCCCACCTGCACCAATTAAAAATCTAGTTAAAAACTTTTTAAAGCATGAGTGATCCTGGTCTAAATGAACCAGTGGGCTGGTGGTGGTGTTTGCTCCTTCTCCACCTCCCCACACCTGCCTTGCCAGCAAGGTTTTCAGCTCTTTCCTGAAGGACAGCAGGTCTGTCTGGAGACACAGTTCAACTGGCAGGAGGTTCAGTAGGGCCAGAGTGGATACCAAAAAGGCTCTTCTTCTAGTGCTAGAGAGAGTTTCCTCTCTAGCAGTTGGTATTTTTAAAGAGCCCCTATGGTCCGCTCTAGAGAGATGGGCAGCTATCATTGGGGTGATGTGGTCTCTTAAGTATCCTGGCCCACTACTATGGGCACTATCCAACAAAAGCTAAGCATTCAGAATATTTTTTTAATGTATTAAGCATGAGGATACTCTACGTTCTGTATTGGGTAGGGTGGCAGACTTAAGAAAGGTGGCTTCAAATCCCTGTTTGGCCAGAAAAACTCACTGAGGGAGAAGAACTGGTAAAACTACTCCTTAAATACTTCACTTAACTTGAAAGCTTTATTAAGGCCAGTACAGATTGATTTCAATATAATGGTACATGGCAAGACTCAATAAGTCTTCCATTGTTCTTCCATTGAAACCAATGTTAATAATATAACATTGAGAGATGTCCAAAAAGGGAATGGAAATAACGAGTACAAATTTGCTATTTATGCACCATTATTGATTCTAACTTATGGAGGATTTCGTAAGGTTTTCTAAGTAAAAAGTACTTGGAAATGGTTTATCAGTCCATTAGTGGTGTTTTGGAGCCATGCAGTTTGCTAAAGACCACAGTGAGAGCCCCTTAACCATTTTAGTGCCTATCCTCTAGGTGATCTCAGTTGGCCCAGAAGGCACAGTGGGGATTTGAATGCTCCAAATCATGTATCCAGCCCATTGAGCTGTACCAGACCCTTATGAGCTTTCAGTGTCATATTTCTCTTCATCTAAATGGCTCTGTGAATTTATTTATTTGTTTGTTTGTTTGAATTTATATTCCGCCCTACTCGCATGAGCGACTCAGGGCAGATTACAACCAATCAATCAAACAAACATACAAAACACAGTTAAAAACTCTAAAAGCAATTTAAAACAATGTCTCGTTCCTTTAGGTAAAGGAGAGGGAGGGAGGGTATAAGATGTTAAGTAAGCCAGTGGGGAGGGGTCAGTGAGCCGTCACTACCCCACACCATTCCCGCCAGCCAAGTCTTCACACCCTTCCTAAAAGCCAACAGCTTCGTCTAGAGGCGCAACTCCAAAGGCAGGCAGTTCCACAAAGGAAAGGGGGAGGCCCTCTTTCTAGTGCCAGAGAGTCGAGCCTCTCTGGTTGATGGCACAACTAGGGAGCCTCTCTGGTCTGCTCTGGTGGGACGGACAGATAACCTTGGGGAGATGCAGTCTCTTAAGTATCCTGGCCCACTACCATGTAGGGTTTTAAAGGTAATGACCAGCACCTTGAATTGCACCCGGAGGCAAACTGGTAACCAGTGCAGTTCCCGGAGCAGTGGAGATGCACGGGAATAACGCCCACATCCCAACACCACCCCAGCTGATTACTCTTACCTTCTTCAGTGACAGGGACATTTGTGTTCTCACTTAGGGTTGTGGCGTCTAGGCAAGATGCCTGCAGGTTATCATCCTCTGCAGCTGAGCCAGTCTGTTCTTCTTTAGCAGGGACAATTGGCTACAGCAAAGCAAGAGCAAAAAAGTGAACAAACAATGATATTTAGTAAACCAGAATTCTATGAGAAACAGAAATTATCTGCAATTTGTGACCAGAATTCAAAGAGGCATGGAGAAGTTTCTGATAAATCAATGGCGTTCTTAAAAACTTTTCCATAAGCCAAGTAGGCCTTTATTTCACATGTCGAACAGCTTTTGAAACTCTGATTCAAAAGTGGCTTCTAAGCCACATGAGAGCCTTTACCCAAAGCTTCACTGGCTACACAAAAATGGTTTGTGAGTCCTGATATGAATGTCTAAAAGCAGATATTGTACTACATACTATATATGAATTCAGTTTAAGTGGAAAGGGAGCATACAATTAACAAGCTAGCATCCTAGTCATTGTTCTTCCCTGAAAATAAGTCCTACTGAACTCAGTGAGGTTTACGTCTAAGTAGATATGAATGCTATTGAAGTATCTGTGCATCAAATTAATGTTGCTTGACATATTACTGAAAACAAGACCCTTGAGCCACTGTGCTAGAGCTCACGAGCATTTAAATGGCTTTGAATCTTATTGCTCAGCAATTAGCCTTTTGAGGCATTAAAATGGGACATCTTACCTATGACAGAGTATAGCCCATATAGCTTTGGACATCTGCTGACTATTACAGCCCCAAACATCAGATCCTATAATATTCAGGAAGGTCCTCAAACTTTGAAATAAAGCTCATTGCAAGTGGGTAAAACAGATCAGTGAGTCCTCCATCTCAAGCAGATAGAAATTCCAAGTTACTACTGGATCCAACCCTTTGTTTTCTGTGCACATTTTTCTCTCGTTTAGGAAGTTTTACTTTTAAATTTTTATTTATACAAAGATATGTTTCTAATGTATAAAACTGTATGGTTTAGAAATCTTGGGGAATTCTGAAAGCTTGTTCTTTCCTTCTTTCCCGGGTACCAATTCCTCTAAGTTCACGTAGTCATCGTCATCAACCAGAATTGAATACTGTACCTGCTTTAAATCAGATTCAAATTGCAATTGCTGGCAACCACTATTTCCCCAATTTGGATTCCACAGTAGACTCTATAGTCTTATTCAGGCATTTCACCTGAAAACAGATAGAGCTCAAAGGGCAATGGAGACAGAGACATGCATATATGTTTCAGTGCAGAGACAACCTCACCACAATGGCCAGTTCTGCAGATCTTTGTGTATTCACCATGAAGATCTGCTTTGGCATTGTGAGAATATTGAAAAAGACATGCCTTCCAGTATTTCTGTGATTGGTGATCCTGATAAGGAAGGGCTGCCAATCACAAAATGCTATAAAAGCTTCTAATGCTGACATATTCCTTTTACAGTGTCCATGCAGCATGCAGCCTCTTTTGCGAAGTGAGTTTGCAGAGCTTCCATGTGGAGGTGGGTACGGGGTGTGTGTGTGTAAAGCTTACATGAATTCCTATACCACCTTTGACATGGCTACGTGGTGCAAACTGAAGAATTAGATTGGATTTCAGTGAAAATACACTCACCCCTCGTGTTCTGTCATATCTGAGAATTATTACTTGAAAAATATAACTGGAAGATGCCAGAATCCATGGATTCCCTGTCCTTTCAGCCTGACATACTTTCAGGCTAAACGTCTGAATAGGGCTAAAAGAGTTAGCAAATAAAATGAAAGAATGCAAGAGCCCATTTTGAAGGCAATTCATGGCTTAGCCATAATGTCCAGAACCTTTCTCTCTGAATGATTGCTTACAATATACTGTCGAAAGAAAGAAACCTGTGCAAACGCTGACTCTAAAGTTATCCTCTAGGGGAGAGAATACCAAAAACTATGAAAGAAAAATGTAGTATCTAATTATGCTAGAGTACCACAGTTGAAACTATGCCTATGCTATCCCCTCTTTTTTTCTCACCTCCCCCCCCCTGCTTTTTTTTTTTTTTGTAAATTTAGGCCAGAATCCTGTTAGTATCACTGAGTCCAATAGAGCTATTACATAAGTAAACGGGTGCTATTTTGCGGGCTGTCCATCATGCGTTCAGGAGTCCCCTAATTATACAATCAATCTCATGACAGGTTGTACAATGAAGAGTCTGCAAAATGAGCCAAAAATGTGTGCTATTAAAACGGTACAAAGTTCTGGCTACAGTAATGTTATCCCTATCTTATCAAGTAAATTAATAATTTTCTGATAAATGTAGTTTTTGAATTAGGAACATAATAGGCTTATAATTATAGAGATACAAACCAAAGAATTGGATTAGATTTCAGTAAAATTCACTCACCTGTCTGATTCTTTCATACCTGACACCTATTACATCAAATATATAGCTGGAACACTCCATCATCCATGGATTCCCAATGGCTTGGATGCATGCACCGAAGAAGATTAATGTGCAAAAAGAATGGAAGCATAAACCCAGGAGTGAAATTCTTCTTCCAGAATGTGAAAAATGCATGGCAGTTCTAATGATATAGTTGCAAAGAGCAGCCTTTAAAATGTTTTATTTTAAATTATATCATGTTATTTTTATGTCTGAACCTTTATTTTCCAGACAGTGTCTGTCCAGATCTTTTACCTTTTGTGTACATGTGAGTTTACCATCTCCTGCATTTTCTGGGACTTTGCTCTTATACTTCAAAATGAAGTGACAGTGATCTGTTAAATCAGTACTTGAACTGTTCCTTAACTAGTAATATTATCTTGTATTTTCCAGTATAAGTATATATTTGTATTTATCGATATAAAAGAAAATGGCATATACTTAGTAAGGTTACCTGACTTCTATAACTCACACATTTTTTTCTTGGCAATGCTAAAACCTTGAGGTCAGAAAAGGTACTTTCTAAACCACAGCTCCCAAGTTCTAGATAGCCAGACTGGTTGAGGGTTTCTGGAAGTTATGTGTCTCATAAATAAGTATGCCAAGCTTTCTTCAAATCTAGTCAGTCCTTTTCTAGCTATTCCCTCTATTATTTGAAATTTATTGATTTTTCTCTTGTGAATACAATTCTGTCTACTTAATTTCATTTCATTTAAATTCATTTACTTATATTTTGGAATCCAGTGTGGCATAGTGACCAGATGGCTATACATTGAGGAAGATTTTTAGCACTACCTCAGCCTTATGCACTAAGTAAGTCCTTGCACAGACCCCGTTCTCTGTAACCCCAACTCCACCTGTCAGAAGCTACATTTTCAGAGGTTATCCTTTGCTGTTCATGACCAAAACAAGACTCCTGGCTAGAATGACCAATAACTAAAATGTTTCTTAATCAATAAAATAATATGACATCTGTTTCACATAATGTAATTAATAAGTTTAAAGATGGTAGAATGCTTAGATAGCTCTTGTAGAGAGAGCAAAGCAGAAAAAAGGTAATGTGGAATAACAGAAAAGTCAGCATCGTGCCTTTTCTTGGAATCTCTGGTTATGAGTGAGAAAGCTGTAAGAAGAATGTAGGTGAGTCAAGATCTCAAAAGTCATCGGGTTGGTGAACACACAACAGTGGGTAAGCAAGCAAAACAGGAAAATGAGGTGAAAGAAAGTGTTTTGATTTATTTATTTGTAAATACTGAGAGGGTTCAGTGTTTTTCTTTGACATTATCGTGCATTAATATCATGGCAACACAAACATTTGTTATCTCTAAAACTCAATGTCAATATTGAGTTTTACCATTTTCTAGTTTTCTACAGTGCACTCTGTAGGTATGACCAACTCTAACACCCTGGTGAGAAAAGCATCTCCAGTTAACAGTCATCTTTTCACTCCCCTCATTAATTGAGTTGAAATATTACGCTTGTGATTTGTGAACACCAGCATCTGGGGAAATAATCAAACCATCTTTGTCACAAGCAGTCAATGATAATTTTCCCTATTTGATATTGAAGCTGAAACAAAATTTAGAAGCACACTTGTAAAATAGTGTTTTGGAGGGGGGCCTAGAGGGCCCAATTAGCCTACTTTGCTTGATATAAGTAAGTCACAATATCTCAAATGAAGTGAGTGAAAAGATGTAGAGCTACACATCTACACACAGGCAAACCAGTTTACACACACATGATTACATCAGAAAGAGATCCCAACTTTCCCCAGCACATGCTCTTCTTAGGCCTAGCTTCGTACCTTCTTCTTTTTATCTCCTTTAGTGGGCACTGGATGGGGGATCTCCATCCCTTCCTCAGGTATGAACACACTTACAGTAAAATCACTTGTTTCTGTACCATATTGGTTTTTCACTACAAGGCTGTATCTCCCTGAGTCAATTGTGCTGACAGCAGTGATAGTGAAGGTGGCTAGTTTTCCCTGTTCAAACTTCAGGATGAGGTGGTCATCAGGTTTCAAATGCCTTTCGTTCTTCAGCCATGAAATCTCTGGGACAGGATTTCCCCAGACAGTGCAAGTAAGATTGAGTGCCTGCAGAATACATACAAAAATAGCTACTAAGAATATAATTTTGTTTTCTGATATGCCTGAACCACAGACTAACACAGCTACTACAGTCAAACCTCGCATAAAGATCACCTTGCTTAAAGAGTAACTCGCTTAAAGAGCAGAATTTTCTCTGAATGCTTCACTTAACAAAACCAACCAAAAACTCGCTTAACAAATAAGTCAAGGTTTGCAATCCCCCCCCCCCCATAAATTACAATTGGTCATTTACAATGGTGTTTCGCTTAAAGAGCAAACTCGCTTAAAGAGCAATCCTGTGGAATACATCATGCTCTTTAAGCGAGGTACAACTGTATGTCAAAAAATTCTATGAATATTCTAACCATGTGCTCCCTGAAAATGTTTATCTTTAAATTAAAAAAAAATTTAAACTACATGAATGGGTATCTAAATGTATATTAGGGAGGTGAAGGAATAGTAACAGTTTCATACTGTTATCACTGTACAGTACTGTACTTCATATTTTTTCATCCAAAGGCACATTCATTTTAACACAAACTTAAAATGATGGGAATACTTGAAAATGTAGCCATTCAATTAAAAATCATTGTGCTTTTTGTTTTTTGATTAAACAGATGGCTAGGCTTCCAAATATCTACATAAGAGTTAAGCATACAATTATAATGTGTGATTAAAGCATATTAAAGCAGTCTTCACTGCACATCTGATTGCCTTGTTTTTAATCTGAAATAAATGCAGGATGGCCCAAAATTCACCATACAGAGGGAAAATGAGACATTGTAGCTAAATATACCTTTATGTACCAAATATTTATCCCACATTTTTTAAAAAAATAATTTGCAAAATATTCTCTGTGTATTGGCCACCTCTTTCTACATATACACAAAGTCTTCACTCCTGCTCATTGTGATCACATGTTGTTGTGCAAGTTTGCCTATATATGGCAACTTTTGGGACATCCTGTTCTCTTCCCACCACCACCACCCCCAGAAAATTCCTAACCAAAACAGCTGATACAGATCAGATAGAAATAAACCATCTTCAGGGTCTATGGATCACATATGCAGGCTTGCTATCAAAAGTCTATTTCAGGGTAGGAAGAGAAAGAAAATATCCTGTCCTGCTTTCTTATAGCTCTTTCAGTACATTTCTCTACCAGATATATGCTAGAAATAGATTTGTACAACATATCGAAGAATATGCACTCTTAGAATATTATCAGATTTGACATAAATGATTAATTTCTTTCATCACTATTTGTTACAGTGCTAGTTGTTCAGTCACACAGTGCTTTGTGACCCTATGGACCATTGCCCGCCAGGCACCTCTGTCTTCCACTGTCCTTAGCCTGCCCAGTTCTGCCCATTGCATCTACAATACCATCTAGCCATCTCATTTTTGACCACCCCCTTCTTCTTTTGCCCTCCACCATTCCCAGCATCACGGCCTTCTCAAGTGAATCCTCTCTTCTCATTTGGTGTCCAAAGTACTTCAGCTTCATCTTTACTATTTGACCTTCTAAAGAGCAGTCAGGGTTGATTTCTTCTAGGATCGACCTATTTGTCCTACTCACTGCCCAGGGTACTCTCAAAACTCTCCTCCAACACCAAATTTCAAAGGCATCTCAAAATGCAAATAAATACTATGGTGAAATCTAAAATAGAAGGCAAGCTCACACCACAGATGTTTCCTTCCTCTTCTCCCTTCTGCTGCCTTTTTAAATGCCCACAACAGTCTCTTTAGGGAATGAAATGACATTGCTGTAACAGAATATTGAGAGGAGCCTGGAGATCACAACAACATTGCTGTTCAACACATTAGCAAACAATGAGTTGGTTTATAAAATGAACAGTCTTAAGAAAAAGTTTATACTGTACATCTATGACAACGTGGGCGCCCTTTCTTTCTTATGTTCTACTGTAGGATTTCAAGCAGTCTGTAAAGATTTGGCCAGCAAGGCTTGTTCCCTCACGTAAACAATATTTAAATCAATACAATTTATGTTTGTCTTTTTTTAAAAAACCCTAGAACCACAACTAAGGCAAGGTGACTGAGACTTTGACCCAGGGCACTGACAATGAGAGGGCATGAGGTTTTACTATTGCAAAACCACAAATCTACCTACTGGAAGCTCTCCCTGAGTGCCCCTGCTACCCTACATTTATTTGTGCATTTGTTCTCTCTCACTCTCCTAGAGAAAAGCCACTTGGGGGGTGGGGCATAAAAACCATTGAAGTACACTATAAAATATGAAATGTAAAGTATAAAGTATTAAATTTCCTGACATCAAATAAAACAGCAACAGGCAAATGGGTAAAAATCAACTTTCAGCATACATGTATGATGGGGAGGCAGGATGTCCTGGAATGCCTATCTGAAAAGTTAGGCCCTAACAGCCTTCCTAAATTTTTGAAAAGAAGTAGCCAGGTAAACATTTCAAGGTGGAGCATTGCAGGCAGCCAGGGCCACAACCAAGAAGGCTTGGTTCCTTGTAGTCATCTTATGTGCCTCACTCAGGGTGAATGTAGATGCCTGAGAAAGCTGAGTAGTCTGGGCCGAGTCTATTCAGAGGGGACGCTCTGCCAAATACAGTACTGAGGTCCCAGGCATGAAGGACGTTATATTTAACTCTAAAACCTACAATTGGGCTCAGAAGCTAACCAATGAAAACAGACCAAGATAAGTGAGATGTGGTCAAACATTTGGCTTCCATACTGTCTACAAAAGAAATCCCACAATTTGTATCCAATCTGTCAATGGAGCCACCCAACAACAGGATTTCCATCTTGTCAGAATTCAGCCTCAACCTGTTAGCCCTCAGCTAGTCCATTATCACTGCCAGACAATGGTCCAGGCAGCCTCCACTGCTGAAGATGTAAGGAGCCTTCATGGCACAGTAATTAAAATTTGGTAAAGGTGCCCTTGCTTGAAAGCCAGTTGTATCCAAATCTAGGGTTCAGTTCTCATCTCAGTTTATAGCCAAAGAGCCAGTGTCTGCAGATGTTTCAATGGACACGTGGCAGGCATGCCTCAACACCAGAATTCATGGAACACTGTTTACCTCCCCACCAAAGTGGTCCCTGTTTATCTTCAACTCCCTTCACTTTGTTCCTATTAAAGCAAATCTTACCAGCTATATTAAAGGAGAGTAAGGATGCCTTCCTTTTTGTGCTACTATTGACCGTGTGGACAAAGGGGAAAGAACTAAAGAAAGCTACAACCATGGCCCTCTCTTGCAGCTTTAGGGCTATTGAACCTTGGAAATGGGCTGAAAGATGAAAACAGCCCTCTATTTTTGCACAAAACCTGCTGGAAGGATTTGGATTGGAGGGAAATGTGTAACCATAAACCATCAACTCAGGAGATATAAGTAGCAACATCTATAACATGGGTTCTCAAAGTTTTTCAGCTGTGGGCCAGACCACACCCTCTCAGACAGCTGAGTGGGCCAGACTTGTGCCATAAAATGTATCCACAGCCATCATAATTGATGGCCGTGGACTCATTTATGGCTGTCGTAAATGTGTTTATGCGGTCGTAAATGAGTACATGGCTGAATCTAGTGGCAGCTGGGGGTAGGAGTGCCTTGAGCAAGGTTGGGGGCCAGATTGTTTGGCACTGTGGGCCAGATACGGCCCATGAGCTGGTAGGTTGTGAACCCCTGATCTATAACCTCCAGCCATATATTGTAAGTCTGAAACTTAAAACTGAACATTGATCAGGGATTTTTCAATAAGATCCTGAATGTTTTCTTGTTCCCATGAAAGCTTTGAGAGCCTGACTAGCTGGAGAGTTTCCTAGGATTGCTTTCACAAGAATCATTTGTGTGAACACAAAAAAATACATAGGCATAAACAACTAACCACACTAGGCTAAACCTGTAATTTTCCTAGAGCACTAAGCATAAGTATAAACAAACAAATACCATTGGTGAAACTACATGTGATATCAGATAAGTATTTAAACAAGCCTCTCTAGCCTGGGCTATATCCAGATTGTATAATTGCACCAATTTGATGCCATTATATTCCAAGCATCACTTTAATCCTCATGGTTCTGATATAATCTTCCTTGAGAGCTTTAGTAAACTCCCCTGAGGTAAAGTACTAGAGCTCTCCAATTGAACATTTGAAGATCATGCGTCTACAGAACCCAGGATCCTGTGGAGCTATCATATTGAGCCCATGAAACTAAAAATTTATATCCAACTGATTTGACTGTGTATTGCAGATACACACCTCTTCTTTCATTTGAAAAGAATAAAAAGAAAAGAAGAAAGAGGGAGGAAACCAAGTATTTGCGGAACCCTGTTCAGAATTGTGGGACTGACAGCATTATGCACTGATTACAACTACTTCCTATCTACCAAAAAAAAAAAAAAAAAACCAGCAACTAAGCATGTAAAGACTTGGCTATAAAATTTTAGTGTGATTCTGAGCACTCCTAATTATCCCATTCTGTAGCCCATGTGGATGAGTAGTTTGCAGGAAAATAGAGCTGTGGTGATGTAATCTGAGGTGAAAACCCTGTGATGTATTTGGAGGGTTGTAGCATTAAAAGTGGCAAGGGAGAGGTGAGAATTCCCACCTACTGTCCGGCAACTACAAAAACCTTTCTTCTTTTTGTGACAGAGATTCTCAACCTTTTCAAGTCAGGGGCCAGGTCACGCTCCCTCAAACAGTTGAGGGGTTGGTCTGGTTGCCTCCCCGCCATTTACAGCTGTCATAAACGCATTTACGACTGCCCTAAATGAGTCCATGGCCAATTCTGACAGCAGTGGCTGAGGCTGAAGTGCGGGCAGGGGCTGGATTATTTGGCATCATGTGCCGGATCCAGCCCATGGACCATAGGTTGAGAGCCCTGTTTTATGATAATAAAACAAACTGTACCCCAGAATTCAATGGAAAAGGCAATGGTTCAATCCTGGGATGAAAGCCCAAACCACAGGAGGATCAATCCCTGGGACCCCAACATTTCCCCCAATGTTTAGGCCAGTAAAGAGCTAAAGCACACTTTGTAAGACACAAAATATCCCTCTAAAATTGAAAATCTTGCCTGTCCAAAAGACAAAACATTCTCATTCTCTCTCTCTTTCACTCACACGTACACACACACTCACACACAGATTTCCTCATTTTTAAAATTTAGCCTCTTTCAAATAGCTACACAATATTTATGCACATATCCCATAAGGCACCTATCCTTGCATTTTCAAAACGAAAGAGCCCTTATGTGATAAGAATGCATACTAGACAAGGTTTCTTCTTTTCCCATCATCTGTCTAGCCTCAGCCCTGTTTTCCACACATCAGCAACAAAAGGCAGAGTCTCAAGATTGGGGACAGGAAACTAGCGACAATAGATCACGTGAAAGTATTCAGAGTACAGAAGGAAGTAGACATGTCTCTTGGGGATAAATGAGTACATAATAAATGGTTCCTTCCAAAACAACTGAAGCTGTGGTGGGCAGCAACAGGTTCGCAACCCCCTGGGTGGGGTGGGGGGGAGGAAAATTGGGTGGCCTTCTGGCGGGGGGGGGAGTGAAATTGGGTGGACACGCCCACCTCCCTGCCCTGCCCCATCAGGTTTTGTCCCTGCAAGTGGTTCAACGTCCCCCTTTTCAAAAGCAAGTCATATCCAACTATAGGGTGCAGTGCTCGTCTCCATTTACAGCCAAAGAGCCAGTGCTGCCTGTGTTTGCAGATGTATACATGGGCATATGGCAGGCATGACTAGATTGCCCATGATGTAGGCTCCGGTCATGGTGTAGGCTCTATGCACAACATAGGCTTCACCCACGGTGTGGTAGCAATTTTTTTTGCTGCCCACCACTGAACTGGAGGATAGTCTTCTATTGACACAGTGTAGTTAAGTAGACAATTTGTATTTCTGAGACTCCTTTTTTATTACAAATTAAAGCATCTTTTAAAAGCACTGAATTGTGGTTTGGATTTTTTCTAGTGTTCAAAATTGCTATTGATGGCAAAGAAGATAATTTTAAATTGGACCATAAGTAAACGGTGTATTGTTTGGATCCAATCTATTGTAATCGACATGATGCTTGCTGTCCCAAACCTTACATGTACAGTATGATATTTACTGTCCACATTCTGAGTATTTATTGAGCTGTGATTAAATAAAATGTGGTCACCATGATATCTATCCTGTCTTTGGTACATATTATTTTCTCATTGGACATGGCCCATATTCTGAAGGCAACAATTCTCGCATATATAAAGTAGAGTAATAAAATATTTCTTTAGAATTGCATCACTTCTTAAAAACATTAAATTTATCATTGCCCCGTAGACATTCTGGTTTACAATGAAAATTTAAGATTTGAATTTCAAATTTCATTTCAAATTCTAGCTGCAAAAGGAAGCATAGGCTCATGCTAGCCTTAAGTATACTTCCTGATAAAAGTCCTCAAGCAAAGGGGAAAATAAAGGAAAGAAAGGAACTTGCTTGCAAGTAAGTATATTACAGATTAGAGAGCCAGGCCTTATTGCTTTTACAGTATTTGGTTAAACTGGCTTTAACCAATAATTTGAGAATGTTGCCTTTTCATACTTCTTTGTTTTAAAGTATTATCTGTGGCCAGGGCAGGAGGGATTCAAACTATTGTAATAATGAGTTTTTGTGGAATTATTCATATCATTTATTTATTTATTTAGATTTATATTGCCGCCCAATCGCCGAGGCGACTCAGGGCGGCTTACAGTCAAAACAACAACAGTACAATAAAAATTATAAAATGCAACCACATAAAACAACCAAACCAGAACACAAACTAACTCCTGTCAGGCCGTTGTGGGCCCAGAGGAGTGGGCAAGGTCCCCAGCCACTGCTAGCCCTAGGCCATGTACACAGAACTGACCTGTGACCCTCAAGCATTGGACAACACTGTGAGGATCATTGAAAATCAGTGGCTTAAGCAGTTATGTTGAATTATGACCTAAACCCTGACTATTACTTTCTTCATTCTTTCATCCCCTACTTAAACCAATGAGTCCTAAATATAGAAATGCAGATTAGCCATCACAATGAAATTATGTCTTTCTTTTTCTTTCATGAGAAGCAGTAGCTACAGAATTGCTTTTAAAAAAAATATCCAATGATTTACTGTACCTTGCCTTCCTGAATGGTAACAACATCAGGCAGACCACCGAGCACTCGAGCACGATCTGGAAGGGAGAAAACACGTTCATAATTTTTCTGTATCATCTGAATGATAAAATCTACCCCAGATTTCATTCCTCAATTTTATTTTTCTAACAGCTGCCAGTGATACATGCAAAATGTAGATTTTCACTATTTTCTAGCCTACTTTGCATGGATGAAAGTCATATCAAATGTGTTATAAATGTCATATTATTAATATTTCATTGTCAACCATTGCCTCTGCTAATGTAGGATAAGGAAGTATGTGTTACAGAAAAACATGCAAGACACAGGTTATGACCCTAAACGTCTAAATTTAATGGCTGGTAGTGCTATAAATTAAGCCTAAACATATCCAGAACAAGACTTTACCTCTTGGGAAATGGGGAAAACCCACCAGTTTCTTTCATATGGAAATTCTGTTATTTATTTTTCAGACCACTGACAAGAAATAGCAGCAGGATACAGTCTCCCCACCTTCTCATTATTCTTGGCTGGAAAAGTAATATAATGGAATTTCTACTATCACCAGTCAGTTATCTTTTTAAATGGGAAAACAACTCGGGAAGAAAGGAGAACCTCCTATTATCGCCAATCAGAAATAATCTCCTGTCACACCACTCACTTTCTCAAATTGGAAAGTCTTCTTATTTTCTGCCCAGATCAAACCCTGGACTGCCAAAATGCAATAGTGTAGTGTGGGTTTCAGCCGCCCGGAGCGTAAGCCAAATTTTTCGCCCCCTGGGCGGGCCTAGTACACCAGTGCCCACTCCTGCTAGGGCTTCTTGGAATTGTAGTCCAAGAACCCATACGCCCCAAAATGTGATTGAATTTGAGGTTTGGCTTTTATATTTCTAGACTGCAGCTTATGGGTTTGCAGACTGTTATAGCAATTACATTCAAGAGCTCAATTGTCATTCTGTGGACAAAATCAGAAGGGCATAGGAGCCCAACAATAGAAAATAGAAACATGAGAAAGAGTCAAGAGGACTTAGAGAATAAGATAAAACAACTGGAAGGGGAACATGTGAGGACGTTAAGAAATGATCTACTCCAGAAACTGCAGATTTTGAGGAAGGAGTTATTAGGGCAGGAGATGGAAAAAATCAGAAAAGATTTAATATTTTTGGGAAGAGATAACTTTGAGTTCAATAATAAAAACACCAAGAGATTAGCTAAACCAGCTAGAGAGAAGAAAATAAAAAGAGAAATAAATGTCTTAGTGGACAAAGATGGGGAAAGATGCAATAAAACAAAGGAAAAATTAAAGATAGTGGAGGATTTTTACAAGGATTTATATAGTTGTAAACAAATTGATTCAACAAAGTTAAAGGAATATTTGATTAGACATTTAAAATCGAGAATAAAAGAAACACACAAAAATTTAATGGAAGAAAAGATTGAAGAAGAGGAGATAGAGGCTGTTATTATGAAATTGAAATTGGGGAAAACACCAGGGGAGGATGGTTTCACAAACGAGTTTTACAGAGGATTTAAGGATCTGATTATCCCAAAATTAAAAAGACTATATAACCATATTTTAGAGGGTGGTAAAATTCCAGACTTCTGGACCCATTTGATTATTGTGTTATTACTTAAACCCAACAAAAATGAAGAGAAGATGGAGTCATATAGACCAATTGCCCTTTTAAATCAGGAAGCCAAGATTTTTTCTTCAATCTTGGTTAACAGAATGAATAAATTTATACACCAGTACCTGCACGAAGACCAAGCAGGATTCGTGAAGGGCAGACACATGGAAAACTTAATCACTGGAGTATTTAATATTCTGAAGTCAATTAAACAAAACAAAGAAAAAACATGTTTTTTGTCTTTGGATATCTACAAAGCTTTTGATTCCATCCAGTGGCAAACAATCAAAGAAATAATAAAAATCATGGGATTTGGAGAAAAATTCATACACATTATAAATCAATTGTACAATCGGGCCCAAACAAGGATAAAAATAAATCAAAATGTTACAAAAAATGTTAAGATCCAAGCAGGCACTAGACAGGGATGCCCACTGTCCCCTGTCTTGTTTATTTTTGCAATGGAGGTTCTAGCGAATGTAATTAGAAATGATGTTAGGATTGAAGGAGTAGACAACAAAAAGATTAATACGTATGCTGACGATACATATTAAAAGATCCAAGAAATGCTATAGGTATGGTTAAAGAGCATTTAAGTAGCTTTGAAAAGATTTCAGGTTTAAAAATTAATTGGGGGAAAACAGAAATAATAGTATGTAACCGAAGTAAAAGGGAAAAGGAAAAGATAAAGAAATTATATAATTTACAAATTAAGGATAGATTAAAATATTTAGGGATCTACATAGTGGATGATTTTAAACAAATTCAAAAGATAAATTTTGAAAAAGTTAAAAATGAGGTTAAACTGATCATAACAAAGTTGAGGAAATTAAATCTATCATGGTTCGGAAGGATAAATGTTAGCAAAATGAAAATTGTACCTAAAATAAATTTTATGTTAGGGAACCTCCCAATTAAGATAAACGAAACAGAGCTGAAGGAATGGCAAAAATTAGTAGACAGGTTTTGTAATGAAGAAAAAAACCAGGATAGTGAAATCATTATGGTATCAACATCAGAAAGAATGTACCCTCAATAATGTTTGTTCTTGCCATAAAGCTCTTTTTGAATCTAAGCTGGCAAACTTGAGGCTCAATTGGAAAGTGAGTGGCTGATAATAGCAGGATACCCCTTGATGCCTCTTGCCCTCCAGTTGAGAAGTGAAGGGTGTGTGAGGGAGCATCCTTTGTCTAGAGAGAAGAATGGAACTTCCAGTTCCAGGCTCCTCTTTCAGAGATGGAAAATGACTTTGTTGGATTTGATGATCTCAAATGAAAGTAGAATTTTCACATATCCCAGAACCGTTACAAGAAATATGCTTTGAGAATTTGCCTTGAGAATGAAGGGGCATTTCACGAAAACAAAGTCTCCATATAGCTATGCACACATGTTAAAATGAATACGCAAAAACTGTACAGACAGGCTTTAATCAATACATATGAGGAACAATATGCAAACAAAAGCATTAATTTCAATCTGGGGATTGGGTAGGAGGCAACCTGATACAAAACAAGGATGGGAAGAAAATATAGATGGGATATGGTAAAATATGAGATCAGAACTGAGAGGTTTTTACGTCCTCACTATCTTTTATAGCCACCAGCCGTATCCTGGTAATGGCAACCTTATGTTGCTGGCTACTCTTTCTCACACTAATCAGGTGAAAGGAACTGCAAAATGAACTCACCAAAAGGTGCCTTCATTTTGGCAGCTTCACGTTTGGCCTAGACACGGAAGAAGAAATAATGGGGCTGGACATGGGGCAAGATGAGATGAGATTAGAGGAAGGGATGGGTTTGGGATGGGTCTCTGCCATATATCTAGCTCTCTGGGGTATTAATGGTGCAAGGGAGGAAATCCAGTCACTGGGAGGATTTCACTTTCCTGCTCCTAGATTAATTGGCCCTTGCAGCTTTACCTGGAAATGCTATACAGTACCTGAATTTGCCACTGAACTGTTGACCCTCTGCACTGGCCACCATTTGCAGGAATGGAAGCACATGGCATTGGGATGTATGTTGAAGTTTTACTACACATTGTGGTGGATAAGGGAGTAGGAGGAAAGTTTTATATCCAACACCTAATGTACTCTTGTCTTTTACTACACATTTTAAAGAGCTGCCTGTGGAACACACTGCAGTGTGGGGTATGGCTCTCCAAAATAAACAGCAACCTATGCCAAAGTAAAATTGCTTTCAAAGTGTACATATCTTCTCTGAACACATACTGATTGCAATGCAATTACCATAATTCCTAAAAAGGTGTTAGAAGCCACAAGCTATTCCATGTTGTGGTTTGGCTTGCAACAATGAATGCCAATGAAGTGAAAATCCAGGTCAGGAAGGAATGTAGGCCACACCCTCCCATCCAGGTTGAAGCTGATGGAAATAGTAATGTCAGTAGTTTGAGCAAAGAGGGAAACAAAACTTGAGCTTCTTCGTGCTTTCAACCTGAGGCAGGAGAAGGCTTCAGGACTGGTTGAGCCTGTCTGGATGGCTGTCTACTCTACCTGAAGATCAGTTGGTAAACAGGTATTGCAAAACTACTTCATTCCTCAAAAGGAAACTGCTCTGAAACATGCAAACCAATTCAGGCTATGATAGGTGGCAAAGAAATTCTTCATAACAACAACAACAACAATAACCATTCATACCAATTAGGAAAAGTGAGGAGCATTACATCATAATACAGACATCAATTAAAAAAAGACAGATCACTTACTTTTCTCTGCAACAGCAAGTGCTCTGTAATGGAAGCAGAAAGAAGGAAAACATGGTGACAAAGAAGCAGTTCTCTTTTTTGTATCTCTTTAAACAGATGAATAAAACGTCAATACAGAATGTCCCTTTTTGACACAACAGTTTTCTTAGGACAGTTGAAGATCAGAGCTTGGTCAAAAGGAACACATCAGATGCCTATCACTTCAACAGAAATGGCAGAGGGCTTCCATCTTTTGGATAATGTAATAATAAACGCTGAGCAAGGAAGCAACTTTTACATCAAAGAGCTCCATTATGATAGGTAAATTGAGTCTTCCAGGGGCTATACTTACTTTAATCTCTGGAATTCTGCAAGTGCTTCATCAAATGCTTTAAAAAGAAATAACAGCATTCTATTAATAGCAGTCCTTAAATAGTCAATTTGTGTGACTATTTCTTTATTTTATTTTCTATGGATTTGGGGCAGAACATAACATTTAAAAACCATTTATGGAACTACTGGGGTTGTCTAATACAGAACACATATACTGTACTGTAGTAATAATCTGATCCACTCCATACAGCTGACTGCATCTCTTTGCAACATATTCTAAGGAATGTTAACATAGATTAATTGACTTTGTAACAATAAATCTTTTGGGGAGGGGTGGTTTAAGAACAGGAGGGGTAGAGTTGCATGGTTTAATTAAGGGAATGGAAGCAAGAATAAATGAGAAATGTTCCACTAGAGCTTGGAAAAATTCAACCAGGAGCATTGGTTTTATTGTCTTAAACTGCATTCCTATGCACATTTAGGAATAAGCCCTGCTAAATGGCAGAATCCACTTTGAGTAAATATACAGAACAAGGCATGTCCACAACAAGACATATTCTAAATATTACAGTTATCAGCACTGGAAATTATGTTTCAAGCACACACAATTCCAGCTATCTACAAGTGCAGATTTTTTTTTTGAACAGTGTTGCTCTGCAAAGATCACAAAAACCAAGGAGGACTGAGGATCAGGCATGGCTGATCTCTTGCATAAAAAGCAGTCTCCAATGATAAAACCCTATATTTTATGCAAAATGCAGCGTTGTGCACTAAAACATGCAGCAGATAGAACAGAGAGCTCATATGCAAACATTCTATAATGTTATGTTTCCTAACATTTTCCATCACATTTTTTTTTGCAGTGCCAGAATAGCAGTCCTGCTTTGATTCTGTAATGCCATGGAAGATTTGTGCTGCTTTGTTAGCCTAGGGGTGGTGTGATGTCCTTCACAGTTCTGCTACTGAAGCATAGTTGAAAGCAAGAAGTAAATCTCTGACCCCTCCTTTCTTGTCTTTCACTGTCTCACACATATTATTACATGTTCATACACAGAAAGAAACTCAGGAGATGTTGTGGGATGTGATTAGCCCTTTTAATCAGTATCTCAGGAAGTACCTTTTTGTATTTACTGATGTACTTAAGCATCAAGGTACAGTACTTAGTTATAAGAGCTGACTGGCATAAGGTGCTTAACATCATTTCATGCTAAAGGGTGGTGACTGAAAGCAGTGATGATTGCTTCATGTACTACTTTAATTAGTTGACCATTAACTTATTGCCTAAGGTTTGCACATCCATACAAAATAGGATTTAGCTACAAAAACCTCAATTACAATCTTAGCAGCCTTGTATGTTCTGGAAACATATGCATGTGTTGAGATGCAGCCTATAATCCAAAGATGACATAGTGAAGCAGCACATGATTACTCACACTGAGTTATTTAGAATTATGGCAGGAACATAACACCAGAAGACTACAATCAGTACTAACAATGCTGTAAAAAAATGTTAATAACTCTCTCAATGATGTTTCCAGCTTGTGCATGGAAATTAAGAGATACAAGTAGCACAATTCATTTACCTTGTCCTGAAAGATCCAGCATTTTTGTGTGTCCAGTTTTACCATCATAGAGCTCCAGTTTATATTTCCCTTTGTCATTGGGTGTTGGCTCATTGATTTGCAACCAGATTTGCTCTCCAGTGACACCACTCTTAACTCTCTCTGTGTACTTAATTTTGACATCACTGGGAAAAAATTAAAACAACACTATCTTATTAACTGAGCATATGCTGAAATTTTAATAGCTCACTTCCACCAGCTACATAGAATCCTTGTTGGTTTGGCTGCAAGAGATTACCATGGCCACCCCTCTGGAAATATAATTTTGCCTTTGGAAATGCTCTAGTCCTACTCCCCCCTCCCCAAGGAAAGACAATGACATACAGTATGCTTCAAAGGGTTTTTCCTAAATGACTTCAAAGGATTTTTAAAAGCCCGTAGCAGCACATGTTATCCCCTTGCAAAGAGAGAGAGAGAGACTATAATAGGAATGATGATTCAAGGTTAGCTTTCAGTAGATCTTTCTATATGCCTAAAGCAAACAGCTGTATTCATAAAGGTTTCCAGCATCACTTCTTAAACCTTTCTAGCATATCATCTTAAATCTTTTTTTTTTTTGGTATCATTTTCTAGAAAGCATGTTGCTTCCCTCCCTTGGACAATAATGGCTTTGGGACAGAGACTGCTTCCTCTAGAAGTACAGTCCCAGGTGAAAGGGTGGGGTACACAGAAAGAGCCTCCTCAAAGATTGTATTTTTGAACTACAATTGGGCATACCCTGGTAACAGCAACCTAGTGTTGCTGGCTAATCTTTCTCACACTAGTTCAGGCAAAAGGAACTGCAGAATGAACTCACCAAAAGGTGCCTTCATTTTGGCAGTTTCACATCTGGTTTAGACAAGGAAGAAGAAAGTGAAAAGGTTCTCCCCTTATCCATCCACCCCAACTGGGGACACTATGGCTGTTACTTTTCTAATTAAACAACAGCTATGTGCCCACAGGCATTTAAGACTTACTTCATTGCAGTGGAGGACTTCAGGGGTGTAAGTGGTAACTTTGGTTTCCTTTGCAAGAAGGTCACTAGGAGTTATGGTGTTTTTCTTACAAATCTATGAAATGAGCCTAGCAGGAAGTACAGCTTGAAAAAACTTCCATTGGAATGTCCAGTTCCTGACTTCACGTCAAATCTCCAAAAATAACCTGAAGGCTAAAATTGTTAGTATCATCTCCACTACCATCATTATCGGCTGGCAGGCAGCCTTGCAAAAATCTATCCCATTGGATACACTAGAAGAAACATGCCCTCATTAGCTTTAAAAGCATTAGTCCACATAAGACGAGGCATTTTGACAATCAGCATATTGTACATAATACAGTATTTGATCAGGAAGTGGTGCAGGAAATCTACATTTTCTCTATCACTGACTCTAATATTTTGCAGTTGAACATCTTTGCTTTTCCCTCTCGCCACTAAAGCACAGTAAGAAATATAAGAGAGAGAGATGAGATGGACATTACCAAGCCAAAGTTTGAAATGCAGATCCAGTTTTAGTAGTTTCCATTTGCAGTAATTTTTTAAAAGCCATATATTTTACTCTGAAAATTCATCTTCCCATCCCCAGCTCCTCCTCATTACAACGAAGCTCAGGAACAGAAGGGAAATGAGGGGTGAAGAGTCATGCAGATGATGCCATTATCCCTGCTAATCACAATATCTGGATGTTTCAATCCTGCTAACCCAGGCTCTACTACACTGCTGAGTTCATCTCTTTAATTAGTTAGGCTAATTGAAGTTCAAGAAGATGCAACATTAACATTGTCACAGCAAAATATAGCTGGGATACTTTTTAGTCCATATAATCACCATAGTTGACTTTTATGGAACTTGTACAAGAAAGTAGCTGGGATTATGCAAATATAAGTAAGGGAGAAACATCAATAATTTGAGATATGCAGATGATACCACCCTAATGACAGAAAGTGAGGAAGACCTAAAGAAACTCCTGATTAGGTTGAAAGAAGAAAGTGCAAAAGCTGGCTTGAGACTCAATATAAAGAAAACCAAGATCATGGCAACAGGCCCTATCAGTCCCTGGAGAATAGATGGGGAAGAAGTAGAAGCAGTGACAGATTTTACTTTCCTAGGATCAAGGCTCACTACAGATGGTGATTGCAGCCATGAAATAAAAAGGCGACTGATTCTTGGGAGGCAAGCTATGAGAAACCTGGGGAGCATAGTGAAAAGCAGAAACATCAATTTTCAAACAAAAATTCGTATAGTCAAAGCAATCGTATTCCCTGTGGCAATGTATGGTTGTGAGAATGGCTGGACCATTAGGAAAGATGAGCGCAGAAGAATAGATGCCTTTGAGATGTGGTGTTGGAGGAGAGTTTTGAGAGTCTCCTGGACAGCAGGGAGAACAAATAGGTCAATAGAAATCAACCCTGACTGCTCCTTAGAAGGGCAAATAGTAAAGATGAAGCTAAAGTACTTTGGACATCAAATGAGACGAGAAGACTCACTTGAGAAAGCCTTGATGTTTGGAAAGGTTGAGGGCAAAAGAAGAAGGGGGCGGCCAAAAATGAGATGGCTAGATGGTGTGGTGGATGCAATGGGCACAGAGCTGAGCGAGTTGAGGGGGATAGTGGAGGACAGGAGTGCCTGGCGGACAGTTGTCTATGGGGTTGCAAAGAGTTGGAGTCGACTGTGCGACTGAACAACAAAAAAGTGAGTTTTTTATACTGTATTAGGATTTCTGCTTGCATAAGGACAATGCTTCCACAAACTGTAGATCTCACGTTGCAGTCATATCAGAAAACAAAAACACTGCAGCACTTTAAAGACTAACTGCTATATAGCAGTTAATCTTTAAAGTGCTGCAATGTTTTTCGTTTTGTTTTCTGATATGCCTGAACCAGAGACTAACATGGCTTCTGTGTCAAAAAATGTTACAGTCAGTTGGTGTCAAACTAAGTCTATGTGTCAAACTAAAGTAGTCTGAATCACCACCATCTGGACAATCTTCACCCCCCATGGGCCTTCCTGCCCTCGCCTTCATCTGGCTAAACATCATCTGGGGGTCATCTGCCTGACAAACTATATGAACCTTTGCTTGAGATTAAACACTACAGAGTACTGATGGTGAACCTTTTAGAAACAGAGTGCCCAAACTGCAACCTCAAACCCACTTATTTATCACAAAGTGCCAACATGACAATTTAACCTGAATACTGAGGTTTTAGAATCACCTTCACCATAGACTAACCAGGCTGCCATCCACGTAGCACCCTCATGCCACATGTGAACCACCTGCCTTACCTCAGACAGAGGAGGGAGGAAGCGCTCCCATTGGGGCGGGTCCTGTGAGAAATGTCCTCAGGTACGTGTGGAGAGGGGGAGGGGAGCAGTCCATCCCTACGTCCCTCTGGCTTTCTAGTAACATACTCTGCTGAACTCTGTGCAGGGGTGACGGTACACGTCCCCACAGAAAGGGCTCTGAGTGCCCACTCTGGCATACGTGCCATAGGTTCACCATCACTGCTATAGAGGTCAGCAAAGATTTACCTCTGAGTAAACATGATAAGGATTGTGCCATCTTTTACCTAATTTTACTTGCTTCATCTTTAGATTCTGAACAGCCATAAATACTGAAACTGACTAAGGACAGTATTGAGTGTGTATGTAACTGATGAGCTGTTGATGTTAAGCTGATCCTAAATCAGTCTGGGTGTGAATATCTCCTAAATTTAGGCAGGTATAAACTGTTCCTGTTGAAGGAGATGCCAATCACCAGTAAGAATTCATTTACTTACTTGTGTGACCAGCTGACTTTCAGATCTTCCAAGTAGTACTTAACAGAGGAATATAACCTGATACCCTGTTCAGTGCTTTGGATTTTCAGGTCTGTTGCAGATAAAGCTGAAAATATAACACATGTGGTGTTTTTTTCTTGGGTAGTTTCTTAGACTCCCTCTCAGAGCAGCACAAATGAGTCATTCATGGGGACAGGGGATTAATACTCACCAATCGTTTTGCATACTTGCATCATCAG
The DNA here is from genome assembly GCA_030440675.1 of Furcifer pardalis. Lineage (NCBI taxonomy): Eukaryota > Metazoa > Chordata > Lepidosauria > Squamata > Chamaeleonidae > Furcifer > Furcifer pardalis. The sequence goes on from CP126891.1 coordinate 100,152,827, forward strand.
ATCTGCAAAAGCTGTAGAAACAAATCCAGAGACTGAGACTTAGTGTTCCCAGATCAGCCATGCATGGTTAAGACTGAAAACAGCCCTGAAGTTCTCTGGATAATCTGGCATGTTCTCACAAGTGGATTCTGATATGAAATCTGAGTTGCTTTATAAAACAAATATTGTCAAGAAGCTTGCGTGCATCCTCCCTTTTAAAGCCCTTTTAGCCCATTTCTTCTGTTTTGTTGCTCATGAAAAAAAAAATCCTTCACAGCACAGAATGAATCAGAAATCCTTTCATCAATTGAAAGCAGCTATGCAATCAGTTTTTGGAACATGCCAGATTGTGTCCTAAAATCCCCCTGGTGTTGCAGAGGGTATTGTGGTACCTTAAGAACTAACAGATTTATTTCAGTGTTAACTTTCATGGATTACAATTCACTTCCTCAGAAATATGGAGTGAAACATTAGCCACAGGATTACACCCTCAGAATTCATTACTTTTGTTAATAATGCTATTGCCACTTTAAAATGTCTTTCTCAGCATCTGTAGTGATTATCAATGAATCCCTATGCCCAGGATATATGCTAGTGTACAGTATAAATTTGTGGCTAAAGATTGTGATGGCTAGAGTGTACTGCAGTGGCTCAAGTTGTTAAGATGCTGAACTGTATGACTGTAAGGTCAGAGTTTTATTTCTGAATACTGCATGACAGAGTGAGCTCCTGTCTTTGTCCCAGCTCCTGACAACCTAGCAGTTCAAACGCAAGAAATTGCAAGTAGAGAAATAGGTACCACTTTGGTGGGAAGGTAGACAGCATTCTGTGCACTCCAGTGTTGAGACATGCCTGCCACATGTCCACGAAAATGTCTGCAGGTGCAGGCAACATTAGCTCTTTGGCTACAAACGGAGATGAGCACTGAACCCTAGAGTCAGATATGATTGGCTTTTGAGTAAGGGCAACCTAAACATTGAATCTTACCGTATATCTTTGAGGAAGTAGATGCTAATCTGAGGGAGTTTACACTCAAACCTATCCTTTAAGAAATCACAATCCTTCTATTCTTATTTGCATTTATTTTTAATTTTGTGTTATATACTGTATGACAAAATAGTGAAAGAGTGGTATTACATGTACAAAAAAAAACCTTCTCAGAAATCCACCCTCCCAATTTTAACCATTTTGCTGGTTAAAATTTACTGTCTTTCATTATGATTAAGGAACACAACCCTATGCATACTCATTTGAAAGTCCACCAAACTAAATAAAGTGAAAACTGTGCAAGCCCAGCAATAGTTCCAACTAAAGAAAACCAAACAGAGTTTACAAGTCCTGTTCATTTAAGTAGGTCTCATCTGGTTGAGACTCAAGGACTGTGTTAGCTCCTTATTTCCAAGTAAATGTTCTCAGGATTAAATTCCATGCAATCTGAGATTACATCACCTCCTTCTTTAAGCTTCAAGACACTCTTGTCTTTTCCTCGATCATCTTTCAACATTACTTCATATACACCAGCATCTTTCTTAGAAAACTGTAAAGAAAATAATATCATTTAGTTGCAATAGAAAAGGCATTCCTGGAATAAGGGAGACAAAAGAAAGAACTGCAGAAGAGAACATATACCTTTACAGGCATCAACATTTGTAGATTATTATTTCTAGAAAGCGGGGTGAGAAATTCCCATTCTTTAATTCATAGGATGATCTGGCAGATTAGGGCTACTATGAAATATAGGGAGGGCAAAGGTCTGCCATCGAAAGACTCCTCCATTCTTCCTTAAAGAGACATAAGGATGTCTTCATCTGTTAAAGGTTTAAATGCTGAAGCAGGTGATTCCTTTATTAGGCCACTAAAATAATCATGATAACAGTTAATTTTCAATGGCAATTTATTTGTGCAGTTGTATTTTGTGGATAGGGCAAAAAATATATAAATTAGAGTCCCAAAAATTCATGGCAGGTGGTTGTGCAAGTTCTGCTTCTTAAAGGTGAGTTAGGAAAAAAAACCACCCCATCTACATTGGAGATTAGGTCTCAAACTGCACCTCAGATAGCTGTTGGTTGGATATCTTCTCCCAACTTTCCAAAGAAATGTTTGCAGCTGGGAACTTTACATTTCCACCCCGCCCAACCCCCTGCCTTCTTTGGAAAAAGAGTTCTTATTTAATCAGCTTTAATTAATACAGAGGCTGGCCTGAATTCATGGCTGTACTTTATGTCTAATAATGCATGATCAAAACTCTTCACAAATAGTACTGGCTATCTCTTATTATGATCCAGTGAGTGACCTGACAGAGCTACGTTTGGATGCCTGTTGATTCTCCTCCTCCATCACAAGTAATAACAGGATGGGGACATGCAGACCTTCAACATCCAACCTGGGTTTGCATTTTTGTCTCTCCTTTCTGTTTTGCTATGGCATTTTAAAGGAAATTGGAGTTTAGACTTTCTTTTGTTTACAGCACTGCTGCTGTCTATGTACCTGCTGTGTTAAGTGAGAAGACAGTGATGTTTTCACATTAAGACTGTGAGAAAAACTCCACAGTCCTCTTGCTTGGTCTTGCTAAAGTAACGAGGCATACAATGCTAACAATATCCTGTAGCCTCTCTACCGATCCTTAGGTATAAGTCTTCGCCTTTTCTACACTAGCTTTGAAATGCCAACCATTCAGCAAGTCAAGAAGGAAAGCTTAAACACAGAGAAGTGGCTTAAAGTTTTTGTAAAAGTTGAAATCACTTTAATAAGCTTTGAGGATACATTAAAGAAATGAATTAGTTAGGCTATACAACAGAATATTTTGTGCAAGTTAGAAACACAAATGTAGTACACATCTCTCTGACCTACTTCTAATGAGAACTTTTTCTTATAGGTACTCCATTTTAGAGTGGCAGTAAATTGATTTTCTTGCCATTTAGGTCCCTCTCTCCTTTTCCTAGGTTGAGAGGGTTAGATTTCCGGACCAATGAATAGCAAGAGATTTCTTACCCAGGACTAGACTTGATCCCTTCATTTAAATGTTCCAATACTGACAAGGCTGGAGTTATTTAGGACAGAGGCCTTCTGAATTAATGAAGTCTGGGAGAATGGCCAGAGTGACCTTCCTTTTTTATTTCCGGTCATTTAGCTGAAGCAGAGTCCTTTGTTTAACTGAGGTTCCCTTCCCCCACTCCTTCTCTTCTGCTTTGTTTGCTTTCTATTAGGTAATTATTTCTGCCTTTTTATTAGCATTGTCATTTCTTGTGTGTGTCTGGCTATTTTTGCACTAGCAGTTTAGCGAGGGAGTTGCCATGCTTTGCTCATTTACTTGTTATGGAAGGTCCAGTGATACGTTTCCAAATGAGTCAATTCTAGCAATTAAAAATATTGTTTTCATTTGCAGCATATCTCCAGCCAAGAGTGTGATAATGTTTATTAAAACATAATAATGAATTGCCATAGTACTCTTTAGGCCTCCAGGGCTCAAATAGCTTCAATTAAAATCTTCCTGCTTATCAATTTTGTAACTTTCATTACTCCCTGTTCTGTAGCAGTGATATTATTGATGAATATCATCATCATCATCATCATCATCATCATCATCATCATCATCATCATCATCATCATCATTATTATTATTATTATTATTATTCTTTCAATTTCTATGCCGCCCTACTCAGTAAAAACCGACTCAGGGCAACTTACAGAATCCATCAATATCAAAGTTACAATACAGTAAAAATACAGTAGGATACAATATAACAGAGCAATAAGTACAATAGTTACCATATAATAGGTCAATACACATAATAGATCAATACACGATAAGTCCATACACAATAGATCAAACCATCTCATAACTATCAGTGCACAAACGCACAGTGTCCCCAACGGAGCTGAGCCTCGATGTCTGTGAATAACCTCTATTCTGAATATTATCAATTTCTGTTACATAAGGAACATTTTAATGACAAACCCCCTCCACCCCATTTACATTATTTTCAGTTCATGCTATATTGGAAAAGTATAGCTTCCTATGCTGAAAAAAATAATGAAAAGGGTCTTAATGATGTCTTTGTTACCTTTTATCCTCCCTTTCAGAATTGTACTCCTTTACTAACTTTTTATTCCCATGTTATTTTTGTAATACACCTTTTGACCAGATTAACGTTATTCTCTATTATTCTCTATTATTTTTCTTGAAGTCTGCAACTTTATGCACATGAATATGTGATTAAACCCTGGTGAACAGTAAATAAAAAGAGCATTTCATTTAGTTAGTTAGTTTGCTAAGTTTTCTGTGATCTCCCATGCCTGTTTAGACTGTGGGAAAATATGCTGAATGACTTTCTGCTTTTATAGGATACAAAAATAGCTTTAGTGTTAATTTCAAATAGTAACAATAATTCGTAAAGGAAAAAATAGGAAATTATTTGTTTGCAATTAACATCTAACAAAGTCATGCCAGTTTGTTGGGATACCATTTTGTTGGAACGCCAGATATTTTTCTGCTAGAAGCATGTCACCAAATGGCACTATCCCACTACTGCACAATTCAGACACCAAATTCTGCTTCACCTGCCCCTTGAATTCCATCCTACTTCATTTTGATATAGCACAGTATTTGCCCTTGTGGTAACAGATGGACCACATATACTTTATGTCCTCTGAAAGGACACTTTGTTTAGGAAGTCTGCCAATTCTATAGTGGTTTCCCACAAGGGAGAAAGGACCCCTTACCTGTGTGATCAGTAGAGTGCACACACCATCCTTAAAGTCATGTTTTTCATCAACCATGATCTCTCTGTCATCTTTGTACCAGACAATATTTGTTTCCTTCTTAATGTTAGCCACCTAAAATGAAAGAAAAGCAGAGTGTGTATGCCTTCATATTGAAGACAATGTATTTAAACAAAAGGCTATATCAGATGGCTGGCAAAGTCTCAAGAAACCAGGAAATATTACTCAAGCCATTTGTTCATTCTGTTCTTGATATTTCACCTTGAGACAATTCCTATCCTAATTGGAAATAAATTGTAAATTGTATTAAAAGTAACAATCACCTTGTCATCTCACAATGGGCAATAGTAATGTCTGATGGTATTTTCTTCCATCTGTCACTATCTTCCATGCAATGTAATTTCAAGGCATAACAATATTTATGTGTGCTGAATAATGATTACAACCTTCACTCAGGATGCAGGAGAAATATCCTTATGTCCAAATGAGAACAACAGCAGAGCTTATATCTTTTGCTTGTACAGTACTTCTACCATCATATATTATCAAAATGCAGCTTTTTCTTACCTTGCATTTCAGCAACACATTACATTCCGGGGTAACTTCCCATCCCAGATTCTCAACAAAATGTGGACCTGTTTGAGATGTTTTAAAATAAGTCTCTTCAGAAATTTTAACACATGCTAAGAGTAATGGCTTGTGTACAGTATATGTTTAATATTCTTCAGATTTTTCTGCTATCATGTGATAAAATATTTTAAATTAAATCTCAAACACATACAGCTGAATTAAAACACCTATGCTGCTTATATAATTGTCTTCTGTTTGTAAAATATGTGTTACCTTGTTTCCTGAGCCATTCTTGCCTCTGGAATTCTGCTTCTTTCTGTAGTTTCTGGAACACTGATTTTGGAAAAATCCAAACAGATATAAACTTTGAAATGCGGTCAGACACATAAGAATACATGTACAGTAATACCTCATATAACATTAGTATCGAATAACACTAAAATTGCATAACATCAAGAAATCTGGGGGGAAGAATTGCATCAGATAACATTAAGATCCTATGGGATGCTTCAGATAACAACTGCGAAAGCCTGTGTGGTTACAATGTATCTCTATGGATCCCATAGAGGATCAGATAACACTAAAAATCATATAACACGAAGACTTGTGGAACCAGGTTTTAGTGTTATATGAGGTTTTACTGTATAATTTTCCACACAATATTTTTGGTGTAGCCAGCATAGTTTTGTACTCAATGAAATGTGCTCCTAGCCATTTCAGTGGGATGCACATTTCAATCCATATTCTGGTGGAACTGTTCATGCACAAGTGCCTCTTAGGCTCCAACTAGAAGATACAGTTAGCATGTCATTACAATCGGAACTCCTTACAATGATGAAGGATTTCTGATTATCCCGAGTAAGCTTGCCTTATGGAAATTAGCTTGATTTTGTTTTGTGAAATGCCACCAGGAGGTAAATATTCTGTGCATTGAGGAGTTGTGTGTCTGAAAGGAAATGCTGTAACAGCATGAAACATACATTTCCCTTTATGTGTTATTTGAACCTTAAAAGCACAAGTAGAGTTTGTGTTCAAAGTGGAAGAAAAGAAGAAGCTTGTTTCAAATAAAGAAATAGTTTTGGAAACAGAAATACAGTAATATGATGTTATATCCAGCTTAAAAGAAGCAATATGCATCCTATGCCACTCATTTGAGCAATGACTAAAGCTGGATCTGAAAAAATGATATGGTATGAAAGCTGTTTAATATGACAATAGAATTAATATCACTGGTTCTGATTTAATCCAATCTGCAATGTGGCTATCACCTGGACTGATCCCATTATTAGTACTGTAAAGAGCCATTCAACCTCTTTAAAAAGCACAGGGGTCAGAGCTCATTAAGTAAGCTGCTATCCATGAAAACCTACATTTAATAAAACTCGTTAGTCTTTAATAGTGAAAAGACTTATTATAGTTTTCCTATCTACTTGCTTGGATGTATTATTACATTTTGACATATGTTGAATAGCTGATTTCTACTTCATAAGTATTTATAAGTTTTGCAGTCAGCCACTGGATCCCCTTATGTTTATTCTAATAAAGAAAACAATGTTGTAATGTCATAATAAAAAAAACCTTGGTTATGTTAAGAGCTGGGGATGAATAGTGAAATTATGATATTGTAAGCTGCACGCTATCTGTGCTAAAAACAGGTAGAATTAAAATCATTATAAAAATTGATTATAACCATTTGAAGAGTATGTTTCATGCTAATGCATAGTCATATTATTCAACAATAATTTACAACAGTAAATATTGATCCCGTTGCAAATCCCACCTTATCCCTCAATGTGGTGCAGCAGTGACCCTGGCTGGCCGATAGCTATGGTGGCAGGGGTGTATTCCCTTAGCAGGTTCAACCATGCCAAAAAGGTGTTTGCTACCAGTCCGGAATGGTCCTCCATTCTGGAACTGCAGGTCAGGTAAGTGGTTTTGGGTGCTCTCAATGCACTTGGCCAGTGTATTGCTCTAACATGGCCAACTTTGACATGATCCCACCCAGCTGTGTCATCATATTTAAAATGGCTAAAGGAGCATTGAAAACACAGGCTTCAGTTCCATGCATGTAATCGGACCCTGCTATGGTAGCAGTAGGACCTCTCGATGGTGAAAGGCTGCTAAAATATCATGGGAGATGCTTTGATCCGCCACATCAAACTAGACATGTGAAGTATGGATCAACCAAGTAAGTAAATACAGTCATACTTCGCATAACGAAATTAATTTGTTCTGCGAAGTTGGAAATTCCCATGGGAAAACACGCATAACAAAAATTTCTATGGAAAAACTCACATAGCGAAAATATTTCATTATGTGAGTTTTCCCCATATAAATGCTCATTATGCAAGTTTTTCCATAGGGAAAGTCCAACTCACATAGCAAAAAATTTCATTATGTGAGTCAGATTGCTTTTTGAAAAACCCATTCATTATGCGAATTTTTTGCTAAGCGAATTGCTCACTAAGCGAGGTTTGACTGTACTGATCATACAGTCATTTAAAGACAATCACAAGCTAGGAAGCCATTAAGAAATACTATGGCCAGGCTTTGAAGTGGCAAGAGCATCTGTGTCCTGCTACTCAGTGGCCTACTTCATGCACTGAAAATGCCCTAGGCTGGTTTCTAGGCTGTAAGTAACTTTCTCTGACTAGTACTCACAAAACATCAATTTTAAATAAAACTTTTTTGAATAAATTTGACAGCTAATACTAGAACACATGTGAGCGTATGAGGTACTGTATATCAATTGATTTACCCACAGCACTTCTGCAGGTTAAGATAATAATTAATTTTCTAATTTGTAATATTTTCCTTGTACCATGAAAATAGCAAATAAAATTTAATATAACCATATAAAGTAGGATAAAGTATTATCTTATTTTTTTATGAATGAAAATTTGTTCAGATCAAAGTATTTAACATTAAACCATATTTTTAGTTGTAAAAATGATAAAAGAAGACCTTACCATCACCAATAAGAACAAGACTAGATTGATTGGTTGCTTTTCCATCCTGAAGTTGAACAGTATAGGTGCCTTCATCCTCATTTTTCAGTCTATCCATAAACATTTCAATCATGCCCGAATTACGATCAATCTTCATCTTGTATTTCTTCAATCACAAAATGGGACAAAAATCACTTCCACAACAACAATAAACTGTCCCCCAAACCTCCAATGATTTGATGATATGAGCACACTAATTACATTTTGGGACCATGTGTAACCTCTTCCCCTGAATTAAAGATAGGGTAAAACTGTTCCCCAAACTCTAGATTTAGAACAGTGCTGAAAGTCTGCTTATGGTTTTAATCCTCTTCTTTCAGCAGAGTAATATCTAGTTATTCCTTAGCCACTTTCTCTACTTCTGGTTATCTGTAGATCTACTTATATAATTTTCATCTATGGTATTACATTACAGTAACACAGAGCAGTGTTCTACTGGACTTCCACTGAGCAGAAAATCCATTATTCAAAGTTTCTCTGAACAGTGAATGTCTTGGAGAAAACCTACCTCCATTGTTGCAATGAAAAGTATTGTGCAAGCAGCATGGTCAGACATTGCTACCTTGACCTGCTTAGCAGATCCAGATGCTCAGTAGGTTACAAAATACTTATATTCTTCTCTTTTCCTAAATATTGACCTACCTCAAACTATTAAACCATAAATAATAGTTTCTGAAAACAATAACAAAACCATAAATCTAATACAGTATAATATATACCAGTGGCAGCTGGCATTCCAATTTCAGAAGTGCTATCAGTCCTATTTGGGTTTTAGTCTATAGTCCACAAGATATATTAGAAGTTCTGAACCTTATCTCTAAAAGTGTTTCAGCAATTTTGATAGTTTTTGTATGGTACAGACTAAACCTTGCAGTGGATTCATAGCACCTCTGAAACTGGACTCACCAGCAATCACCACTTATGCATGCCATAAAATTGGCATATGAATACATTTGGAAGTTCTAATGTATAATTTTAATCAGTTATGTAGGAGCAACTATAGGTTGCCCCTCATATCTGCAGCTCTAAAAATATTCAATAAAAATCCCTGAAATACATAATATATATTTATTTTTATGGCACATTACCAGAGTTGGCCATTAGACATCATTGTTTGCAATGTAATGTTTACAAGGAAAGTAGGCAGACATTTTGGTAGTTCTCATGGAGAACAAGAGAAGCATTTGAAACCCCTCCCCTGCTTATGTGACTCAGGTATGTGTTAAATATAGGGTTTGCTGTTATCTGCAGTTTCATATTTCTGCATATGGTCTTGGAATGTATCCCCGATGAATATGGAAAGAGACTTGTAATCATTTTCAGCAGTGACCAACTATTAGCTTACCTCTCCATTAGCAATGTCCTTGTCATTAAACACAAAGTTGACTTTAGCATTGCCAGACAACTTCTCAGCCTGCATCCAGAATCGAACCTGACCCTTCTCTAAAGTTTCAACTGCCAGTTCAGATTTAAGGGGGATGACTGTAACAATGAAAGACTGAGAATCAAAGAGGATATTTGCCATATTTGCCACTTGTTCTTAAGCAATCAGTTTTCAACAGGCTTCTGGCTAATTTCCTACTTATGTTGAGCTTGCTTACTCTGTAAAAGGTGAGTATCAAAGAAGCAATGGGCTCAGTAGGGTAGACAAACTGTCATAATACAAAGTAATTTGCAAAACATATATGAGATGTTAGGGTTTGATTCCATACTGTGGCTTTCTCTGTAGTTGGCATCTAAACTAGTAGGTATGTATAATGTGCAATGTGGTTAATTTCAGACATATTGCAAATATCACCAATATGTAAGTACTGCAAAATTTTATGACTTTATTTTTTTATGTCACAGATTGTGTTAGCATGTGCAAAAATTATATTTATTTCCCTGTGAGTTTTATCTCTATGAATATTGTAACATGTTTCCTTTTGCAGTACTTCTTCAACAACCCAAAATATGTGTAATTGCATTTTCTTAGACATGTGAGATTTTCTCTCTATATTAACATTAATCCTCCGCTGCGTTTGTTATATGCATGCTGAATTATTCACATTAAATATTTCCCCCTCTTTCTGTTATAAAGATGATTTTGGTGAGTTTTCCCTCAGATCTTTCTTTTACAGAATTTCTCCTCAGCAAATATACAGAGGTCGCAGTGAATTCTTCACGTGTCATTAATAGTATTCTATGTGTCTATGCAGGTGGCACTGAATTTTTATGTACTGGTATAAAATATTGTACTACTTAAGGCAGTGATGGTAGTAGCTGATGACTTATCTTCCTTCTTGCACAACCTGCTGCTTACTCCCCTCAACTCCTTTTTTTAAAACCTATCTTTTAAACACTCTTATGGCTAAGCAGAAATGTCCCAGGTATTGTACTTACCCACACTAACATGAAAAGAAAGAACCCCCTTCTCAATGCAGGATTCAGAATCAAGGTGGCCTCAGAGGTCCTGGGAGTTCCACTAATAACTTTTGTCTAGCAGCAAATACTGTTTGATTGAAGGGCATTTGTTACAGGAGCAAAATGGTGACAGTGGAACTCCACATGAGACTAATTGGTGTATTGGTAGTGGCACAAGCAGCTGAGGCATGTGATAGAAATAATGGGAACGGCTATAAAATGTGATGCAATCAGACATGTATTCTCCTAAACAACGTACCTTATTGTGACTCATGGTAGGGTCAGCTCTGCAGTTGTAGGCGTACGTTGACAAAGACAAATGTCAGTTATCTGTTTCTTTCTAAGTGGCATACTCTCGAAAACATTGCAGATACATTTAATTTCCTTTTGATATACATAATTTCTAATACACAATGGATTCTGTTCATAGATAAATTCATTCTGGCATACAGTTGTGTAACCAGTTTTAAGCTTTATAGAAAACACAATTTCAATGCAAGAAGAGTTTTCTTCTGGGGGAAAAAGTAGAATGAAGCCTCCACATTTAAATTCTTCTTAGTATCCTGTCACTATGGTAACAGAGCAGAAGGGGCTAGAATCTCCAACAGCCTTGTTGAAAACAACTCCATGATTTGAGGAAGTAGGACATTGGCAAGTATGGGCAAAAACTTTTTTTGTTCTTTTTTGTGAATCTTTGTAGCTGGAGCATGAATGATAAACGTAACTGCATGTTAATTTGTTGCTTTCCATTGAATTAGATTAATTCTTAAATGAAGATCTCTGAGATAGAAGGAGAAACTAAGGAAGTTTTCCTGGTAGAAAAGAAGAAATTCTGTGCTGCTTTTAAAAAGCCTAAGTATTATCATAACAGTTGAAAACATCTAGAAGGAGGCAGCCTTATGTAACGTCTAACTTCTGAACAAGCTTTCTCCTACATGTGTTAATGCTTGTATCAATCCGTAGTCTTTTCTTTCTTTCCATTGTTCTTTTAATTAGATATTGTGGTGTGCCACTTTTGTCTTGCTGTAAGGTTTTAAGGCTCCTGTGTATACGTAGTTTGGAGTATTTCTGTCTAAAGTAAAGTAAGAAGTAGGCACAATGGAGGCAAGATGGGATGAGTTAGAGGAACTTCAAACCATTCACTGTCATAGCAAAAAGTATTTCACAAACCTCTCTCACTTCCCTGAGAGAATGAAAATACTTTAATATTTTCTTTCACTGAACATATGAGAGAATAACTTCCTGCAATGGTTTTCACATTTTTGGAATATTACTATTTAAAGTAAATCACTTCCATTATCCTTTATCCTGAGGAGCTGAGACTCTTACTTTACTTACTGTATTCACTCAAAATGAGCTGAGTACATCATTTTTAATAGCATATTATAAATAAGCATGGGCTTTTTCGACCAATAATCCCACAATTCTCCATACTGAATGTTTCATCTGAGTGGCCCATTTCTACAGAAACCTAAATTTGGTTTCACCTGGAGAAAAACCCAGAGACAGGTGAGAGGAGGTTTTGAAGCTCTGCTTCTGCCTAACTCTGCCTTAGCTCTTTCTGTGAACAGCGAGCAGTGAGGCAGGTCTGATGTAGAGACCAGAGAGGTGCTTATTTCAGTGTGTTGCAAGTGCTCACTTGGAAAGCGCTTAGAGATTTCTGAGTGGGGTGGGATGCAGGGCTAGGCTTCTCTTCCCCCATTACCACTGTCCTGTTAGCTTGGTACATGGTTTCAGATGCAATGCCTGGAAGACTTTTAAAGAACCACTGACATAATATATTTTGTTTTTTGAAAAGAAGTCTTCATAGAATACAAGGTAAAACAGGAAAAAATCAGGAAACAACAAAAAGAAAAGAAAACTAGCAACTATAAAAATAGTACCAAATTATCCCTCATCCACACCATTGCCTGGTGAAAGAGGATCATCTTAGCCAGGTTATGACACAATGACAGAGAAACAAACATGCATCCCAAAAAAAAGGGAATCCCAGGTCTGTGGGGTAATTGCCAAACAAGTGCATGAGCAGGTCCTGCTATATGTGAAATTGATCAGCATTTGTAAAAATCTGGTATCTATAATGGGGTTTATCAGACTAACAAAGACACAAAGCTGAGTTTCACATAAGTATCCTGGAGTCTGCTACTTTAAAATTCTTGTTTTAAAGTATTCGTATTAATGCTAGATGTTATTCTCTTAATCCACTTACCTGGAAATTTGTGATCATGACTGAGTGCAAGGAGACGCTTCATTTCTGCAGACCAATGTAGGAAAAGGAAAAAGAAGAAGAATGTATTTGCTTGTTGGTTTACTCACTCCACTCACTCACTCACTCACTCACAAGGTGACCACTAATCTGGGCAGCTAACAACAAACAAAATCAAATCACAAAATAAACCAAAAAGCAAAAATAACAAATATATATATAATTAAATGTAACATGACAATCAGCAGTGGCAGTGGCTGCTACTCGTATCCAAGTATACGTTTCCCCCTGAAAATCATTTTGACAGACAAACAGGAAAAATGCCATTGGCGTGAATTTGTTTAAGGTGGATCCCAGCTTGCCATGAAGTGACCCACACACTATGATTTTGGAGCCATCTCCTGCGGTACATATGAAATGTGACATGCAGGATTGCAATTGACTGCTGCAGCCTTGAGGCTATTGACAAGGTGCACCTTCACAGCTAGTACATCTTGCATGGCCTTTTCCACTTCCATGACCATTGGGAATCAGTGGGCACCAGTGACGTGATGATCCCATCCTGCTGGCTTTTATAATGTAGGCCTCTCTGTCTTTTAGTTGCTCTTTTAACCTTAATTTTTAAACATTTGATGGGGAGGGTGAGGGTAATTTTTAAAAAGTCTATTAAAGGCTTTTAAGGGTTTTTAATGTTTTATTATTGTAGTGATTTTATCCTTGCTGTTATGCCACCCAGAGTCACTCGTTTGATTTGGGTGGCAATATATAAATTTAAATAAATAAATAAATAAATCAGAATAATGAAGTAGTTCCTCCTCAACTCATTTTTCCAGTGGTACTTCTTCCACTGAGCAGGACCATCACCCCACCTAAAGGGGCTCATCCACCCATAACCATTGGCCCTCTTAGTCTCTTTTATTGCTGCTCAACACTCGGCTGTATGGTCTACCCCATTAACATAGCAGGATGTCTGGCCAAACAATATCATGATAATACTCAGCAAAGTAAAAACACAATAAAAATAAGTTATACAAACTTAATGGTGTCCAATTCCAATTGATCTTGTTAGTGACAGTATAGCAGATAGCGTTAGAATTTCATAAATTAACAAATTTATAAGATGTAGATACGTCAGTCTTCAAGAATGATGTTGACAGAACATACCCACCAAAATCAGTGGCAAAAAAAATTGAAAACTTCTGCTTCAACCAGTTACAATGAGATTAGTAACTCAAATTTACTTGTGGTTAATAAAATACCAGTGCTGAAGTAAAAAGAGATTAAAAATAGACTGGAAACTAGGACTAGCCATTTAAAAACCTCAATGGAATAATTTGTGGAAAACTCATTGAAGTCGGTATCAGCAAAAGTTAGAGAAGTAACAATTACAATAATAAACATATGGTACCGATGTGCTGGATATAATGTGGTCAAAATATTGCACTAATACATATGTAATTAGAATGTCCCAATATCAATGAATTCTGGAAAAAAGGTGATTGGGGGGGAAAGCAACTATTGGGACATGCTATTATTATAGTACTCTCAGTGTTTACTGGTGCAAATGAAAACTTAATTCTTAGCTAATTGATTTTGGTTATGCTGGCTCTGATATGCAAAATATAGTTGCATGAGAAGCTGACACACAGATTAAGTATTTTAAACAGACAAATTTATTGCAACACAATATAGCTTCATTATATTTTTGTAATCTCAGCTAAGACATCAAATAGCTTTTAAAGGAGGCTGTACAAGACATTATCTTTGCATCCTAGAACTGCTGAACTGCTTGCTTGATGGAACTGAAACGTCAGACCATGGCTAATGGTTTATGTTTTAAAGTTTATAAATTATTTTTATTGTTCATAAACTTACTAGCTGTTTAGTACATGTAAATACATGGTAAAAGCTATAAAACATTACATCTACTTCTGTAGGAAAAATGTATGTAAAAAGGAACAATAGAAAGATTTGTTTAAGTTCAAATTTCCATTTCAATGATAAAACTACGGTATTTTGAAAAGGGAGGAGTTTGGTGCTTACCTCCCTCATCTATCGTGTAGCTTGATGAAACACCCTCTGTGTTTGTTACCGCACAGGAGTAAGTACCCAAATCTTCTTCACTGAGGTCTTTAAAGACAGCTTTTGACCTTTAAAACAAAACAATTCTGTTTTAGTAACAGATATGCACTCAAACAATATCAAGGAATGCTCATATAGACTTGCAATAGTCAATGAATATATAAATGGAAGACTGCTGGATCAAATAAGATAGTCAACATTATTTATTTTTAAAGAATGTTCCAAGCAGATCAAACTGCTAGAGAGCTAAAATTAAACCACTGCAAATAATAATACAAACTAATAATACTGTAAACAATAATACAAACTAATATACAACAAGAGATTAGAAAAATAATATATAGGAGTCATGCTAGATGCTCTATGACAAATTTGCAGCAGGATTTCCCTGTTAAATATTATTAATGGATAATTATGAATGGATAATTTGGATCAGGTCCTTGTTGTGATTAAGAGATTTTAATTTTTCCTTTTATGCTGCAGATTACAAATGTGAAACACACATATCTAAATGTTACAGCAAGAACATATAATAAGGGGAACTATGAGCCACAGAGAGGAAAATGATAGGGGTACCATATGGGTATGAATCACCAGATTCCTTCCAAATGAGCATCTTTGCGTTATACGGAGTTTTTTAAATAGTCTGTTAAGAGTTTAATTTGCAACTGGAAAGAGGATAAGAGACAAGTAAGAAAAGAAAGCATATAGTGATTGATGGTTGTGCCTAAAATCTCTTACTTTCCTCCTTTGGTGTCAACGGATAATCGAGAGTCATCTGCTATTGGTTCATAATTCTTGGACCAAATGAATTTTGAATCTGGAGTCATCTGGTCGGATTCAAAGTTCAGTGAAATAATTCCATTGTCATCTACATTCGCTACAACTTCTTTTGTTCCTAGAAGATCAAAAGAGAGCAGTAAAAATATATGGTACATAAAATTGTCCAGATGCTGAATATAATTAAAATCTGCCATGGAAATTTTCAAACCTTCTTTTAGCATATAAACAGAAGAACTTTACAGAAATGGAAAGACCTGATGATAGTGGCTGAAATCCTGTTGCTCACTTTTTCCAATTACACTAGAGTAGGCCTACTGAATCAGTGGGGATTTGATCAGTTAATTATTCCATAATTTTCATTGATTCAAATGGGCTTACTTTAGTTGCAGTTTACTTTAGTATAGTAAATCCTAACTAAAGAAGGCCCATTTGGGAACTCACAGAGGAGAATAGTTCTCCATATTCCCCCTGATTCAATGGGGCTATTGTAGTGTGACTTACTGTGCTAAGAAACATGAGTCAGTGTGCTTGTTCAATTGATGGCACTTCTCTTAGTGGAAGCTGGAGGGGGCAATCTCCCATGTTTTTCCAGCTACTGTACCTTCCCAAAAGCCAAAACTGAAAATTTTCAGAAAATTATTTGAACTTCAAGGAGTGTTATGTGAGGAGGTCTACCACACTGATGAACATCTTCTAGTATGCTTTTTGTCAATGGCAGCAATATTTCATTATAACTAGGGATAGTATAGAATCCATAATGACAAACTATAATAGTCAACTGAAACCTTAGAACTTTTTTTCTCTTGAAGAAAAATTTACTATCAGCTGCCCAGGTAGTGAACAAGATAAACTGTATTTGGAAACCACAGTGAACAATAGTTTATCATGATAAGAAAGAGCCTAGCCTTGATAACTGAGGGCCAGACTAGACAGTGCAGATTAGTACTCTTGTTAGAACTGGGAATTTAATATAACATCTGTTTGTTAAAACACAAGCTTTTTTTACCTCCTGTAATTTGGAAATACGTAATTTACTTTGTTTTGTGACTGGTCAGAAAGAAGTAAG
The DNA here is from genome assembly GCA_030440675.1 of Furcifer pardalis. Lineage (NCBI taxonomy): Eukaryota > Metazoa > Chordata > Lepidosauria > Squamata > Chamaeleonidae > Furcifer > Furcifer pardalis. Next base: position 100,169,646 of record CP126891.1, read on the forward strand.
AGGACATGAAAAGATACTCTCTGACCAATGTGGAGGCATCCAGGTAGATGCTGGGCAATAACAGCACCTGTTGGCTGATCCTTCCATTTCAAAAGCGCCAATGTGAGGTGGTTCAAACACCACTGGATGAATCTCACTATGTGATTTTGATAATTGTCTTCGAACGGCCAGCAATAATGAAAGGTCCCTTATCTTAGCCAAAGCTAACTATAATCTCTATTAACATAGGTTGCCTTTGCTTGAAAGCCTGTCGTATCTGACTCTAGGGTTCAGTGCTCATCTCTGTTTATAACCAAAGAGCCAGCGCTGTCTGCATCTGCAGACATTTCCGTGGACATCTGGCAGCCATTCCTCAACACCGGAGTGCACGGATCGCTGTTTACCTTCCCATCGAAGTGGTACCTATTTATCTACTTGCAATTTCTTGCTTTCAAACTGCCAGGTTGGCAGGACCTGGGACAGAGACAGGAGCTCAATCTGTCATGCAGTACTCAGGAATCAAACTCTGACCTTCCAGTCATTGAGTTTAGCGTCTTAACCACTTGAGCTTGTTAACACCTGAAAAAGAGCTACTGCATCAGCTCTGCTAGATACATTCTTGTGATATATATTTTTTACTCAAGAAAATCATAGACATAGCCACTAGCAATGTCCTAAATATTATGGGATTTGCAGCTGAGGGATCTTATACGCTCTATGGAAACACAATACTAGTCAAGCCTAACTTCCAGATGTTATTTACTGCTGTTACAAAACAGAACAATATAGAAATACTTTACTTTACTTTACTTTACTATTCATATTTGAATAACAACAGTGAATCTAAATAATTGCATGTTATCCTCCATTTATCCATCTAATGAACTCTCCAACAATTTTCATGAACAAAGAGATTACTTTTATAATTAGAGACTTCAATTGCACAGAAATCTGCCCTTTATGTTTCACCATCCCTGTTTCCTGTTTCTGAAATATATTAGATATGTGGGGTTGTGGAAGTGCAACAGATTTGTACATACCTTGAACTAATCTGGAAGAGGAGACTGAATGGTCTCAAATAAAGTACTATGAAGTAATAATTCACTGGGGAACAAAAAAAATTTTTTTTTGGGTGCCATCCATTTTGTTCTAGCAGCTCTAGTTCATGAGATATCAATGATGTCATTATACATTGCTCTTATGACTACACTTGTATTTGCCTCACCATTCGTAAATTGATTGTTTTAATAATAATATTGATGTTGTTCAAGCTCTATTCCTGTTGTTGTTGCAAGTGTAATTTAACTAATCTGACCTTTTTTGTCATTCTCTGTGCTCTCATTTACTGTTCAGACTGGATGCTGTGCATCCCAAAACTAGTCCAACTCCGCAGCTGCTCCACAGACTCATCCAGGGAGGCTTGCATTCTAGTTTTTTTCTCCTTATCTTAAATATGATTTTGACGTTTATTTTTTTTTTACAGGCACTAATATGGCTTTATCAAGAAGAACATGTATAAATAATCCTGATGGTTTTTGTTTCATCTGTGGTGAATACACATTCATTCAGCAAAGAAAACCCATAACTGACTTTATAAATAGAGCTTATTTGGCCTATTTTAAAGTAAAACTGGGAGACCAAGATAAGGTTTGGGCACCTCACATTGTATGTAAAACGTGCACAGAGCATCTGCGTCAGTGGTCAAATGGGAAACGGAAGAGCTTGAAATTTGCGGTACCAATGATGTGGCAAGAACAAAGAAACCACAACAAATGCCCCGGGAGGCGTGCTCCAGGGGGGCGGCATTTTGAAGGGCCCCCCCAAAAAAAATTCCCCCAATTTTTTTTCAAAGAAAAATTTTTTTTTTGCCTCCAGGCACGCATTGAAGGCTCCCGGAGGCGGGAGGGGTGGTGGAAAAATCTTTTGGGGGTGGGAAAATATTTGGGTGGGCAAAAAAAGTTTGGGTGGGTGAAAAAATTTTTTTGGGTGGGGCTGCAAAATTTCACTCCGCCCCGGGTGGCTTACACCCTTGCTACGCCTCTGGTTATATATGCAACCAGTATGGTTATATTGGCCTAATGTGAATAAGCCATATCTAAAAAACTAGAACTGATGGGGCATAACTGAAAGCATTTTTGGAATCAGTGACCCAAATATAGCCAGAAATAGGTGAAAATTGTGAGGCACCAAAATCACTGTTTACCCAGTGAATTTGCTTGTATGGGACAACACTCTGACTTCCTTTTCAACAACTGTAAACCCAGACTGATAATTCTATTGCGTGTCCTGTTTCCAATCTTTCTGACACATTTTTTCCTCACAAAGGAAAGAGCAGTGGAACATTAACAAACCTGGTCGGGTTTCAGCTATGACAGGGTCAGTTGAGTCTGAGGGCTTCCCAACTCCAGCTTTGTTTAGCGCTCGAACACGGAACACATAACTGGTGCCTTTTTTTAAACCAGTGACCTAGAGAAAATCAGTACAGGGGAACATGAGTGAAATATCTTTTTCAGACCAGGTATTCAGATGTATAATGGCCCAGCAGCACTATGTAAACTATTAAGCCAACAAGCAATGCTTATTTTGTTCTCTGGAAACTGAGCCACCAGATTTGCTTGGGAATGTACCAATGGCTACAGAGCCTTGTGAGCCACTGAGATGTTCTCATGATATGTAAGGGCAATCTATGTACTGTATATGCTTATTGTTGCCTGAGACAGGCATGTGTGGTACATTTTTGCCATGACATGGTTATTATCTGTGGGAACACTGTTCCAACATTTCTACCTAAATCTTTCCCTCTGGGAGGTCCATACATTTGCCTTTTATATTCATTGATCTTTGAAGGTAGATAGATTGTATGATAAAAATGAATTTTGAAATAAGCGTGCAAGAGTGAAATTACAATCCAAGACAAAATGAGAGGAGAGGGGTGGAGGGCAAGATGTGGCCAAACCAGCTCCCTGAAGAAGGATATCTTCCTAAAAAGTCCACTTGAGCAAAATAAGTTGTGCCATCCTCATTGGGCTCAAACGTAGTGGTGGGCATCAGCAGGTTTGCACCAGTTCACCAAAACCGGCAGCAGAAATTCTGGGTGGTCCCGGCCATCCAAGTTTTGAAATAAAGTAGTCCTAATTTGGGTACAATGCAGGGCTTTCCCACTGGCCATGCCCACCATACCATACCCAATGTGTGGTACGGTAGTATTTTTTTTTTAGCCCACCGCTGGTTGAAAGCCCTAGTGGCAGCATTTGTTGCTATGGCATCCACTATATGTGTTGATGCAGACAGGTCTGTCCTTGGACAGACAAAAGGAAATCCTTCACACTCATCCACATCAACATCTCATCCATTCTTGTGCTAAGATAATTCAGCACAGAATTGGTCTCAGTGCTTGCAAAAGCATGGCTAATGAATCTGTCATTGACCATGTGACCTTCAGTCTCATCCTGGGATAAATATTGGCAGTTGTGTGGGGGCAGTACAATGACTCTCTGTGTAATTAGTTTTCTCTATCAGCTCACCAAAGAGCCACTGATGAGGAGATCTTCTATAATCCAATATAACAGAGGGGAAACCCACGTGGTCCTTATACAGTTGTACCTCGCTTAAAGAGCATAATGCGATCCACAAGATTGCTCTTTAAGCGAGTTTGCCCTTTAAACGAAACACCATTGAAAGTGGCCAATTGTGGGGGGGGGGGGGTTTGCAAATCCCAATTTATTTGTTAAGCGAGTTTTTGGTTGGTTTTATTTGTTAAGTGAAGCGAACATTCAGAGAAAATTCTGCTCTTTAAGCGAGTTATTCTCTAAGTGAGGCGCTCTTTATGCGAGGTTTGACTGTATACAGTTTCCAAATAATGGTGGTTACCTTTATTAATAATAATTATGAGCTATTAGATTAAGTCTTGCCAGGTTATCCTGCTATGGTAATAGAGTAGAACTTACTCCCAGTGACTCAATGCTGATCGTCAGGTGGTGGTTAACTAACTGGACAAGCCTGGGGACTAACAGCCTTGGGTGGCAAAGTCCACAGGGAAGGGTGATGGTCCCCAAATGGATTAAATCCCACTTGAATCCATCTTGATAAAGGGCAGAAGCTTCATCAATACCGGTCTGGGGCTGAGGAGGACTTTGTGTGCCAAAAGGGCTCTGGACCAGAAAGTGACGCACTAAACTGGATCAGTGATATGGTTGTCATGCTGTGATGTGGAATGCAAATGGAAGGCCACTGCATTATATTGTTCCCAGGACAGTCAATATTCGGAGTCAGATATGGCACTCGAAGAAGTTATCAGATTGGTTCCAAGGTTTTCTAGCTTTAGAATACTCGGAACTGTTTTTCTACTCCCTTCTTCTGGGGATAGTCTAGGATCTTGCAATTTACTTAAGACACACAGGTTCGCTCTTGTCCTATAAGACACAGTGGGGAATCAAACTTCCAACCCCTTGGTTCTCCAACCACATGTCTCAAAGAAGCAAGCTTTCAAGTGAGTGAATACTTGTCCAGTTCATATGAACCTATAGGTAATTGCTGCTCATGCTATCTTAATTTCAGAACACATTTTCCTGATGTACTGCATGAGTTTTCTTCCTGGTGCTGCTCAGGTAGTTTCACATGCATATAATACAAAGTAAAAGAAAACCCAAATCTACTACAAGAAATTGTTTCCAAAATAAAACACATATGTAATACTGTAGTGATTAGTAAAGGTCACCCTTGCTCAAAAGCCAGTACTATCCGACTCTAGGTTTTAGTGCTAACTTCTGTTTATAGCCAAAGAGCCAGAACTACAGTACTGTATCTGCATTTGCAGATATTTCTGTGGACATGTGGCAGGCATGCCTAGACACCAAAGTACACGGGACGCTGTTGATTAGTGATTAGTATCTGTGATTATAACATAGCATACTTTGTTCTTAAACTGATATACTGTACCTTCAAATATTTATTTGCAGTAGGTTTCTCATTCACACTCTTCCAGTGTTCATCCGATGCATTTGTTTCTTTCACATCAACATAAAAACCAGTTACAGGAGTCCGACCAGCATAAACAGGTGGTTTCCACAATACAACCAGTGAGTCTTTCCTAACTTCACTGCATGACAAATCATGGGGAGGTCCTGGAAGATGTAACAAAGGCTACAACTGAATCTGCAATGAAGTTTTGTGTACACTCCAGAGAGAATAACAAACAAACAAACAAACAAACAAACAAACAAACAAACACAAAAGGCAATGGAATAAACAGTAACCTAAACATACAAATACATACACTACACTGTCACAACAGTCTTACTCTATTTTAATTGTCAGTGCTGCATCCTATGAATGCCTGGATTTGTAGTTTGGTGAGGTACTTAGGATGCTCTAGTAGTATAGCTCAGGTATGAGTACTAGTACTCTTTGGCCTAGAAATTCTAAGTACCAAACAACAAATTCCAGAATGGAATGGCACTTAAAGTGGAGTTATACTGCTCGAAGCAGTTGCACATTATGAAAAAAAAAAGACAGACAGAATAAATGAAGGAAGATAGTGTAGTTATATCACAATGTTATTCACTCCTCTTTGTTTACACTTTATTACCATATTACTAGGAATACATGAAGGGCCCCCAGCAAGACCATAAGGTCTGATCCTCACCTCAGCCAATGGTGCATAACAGTCACACATTCTATAATTTTTTTTACAAAAAATTCCAACATGCAATTGAAATATTTTTCATTGAAATATTTTTACCCCCTTCCCAAACAATGAAGGGGATTCATAATGTGAAATGCTCAGGTCTCATCTGAGTTTTCAGAGAGCAAGCATGTTACACAGTGGGTTTTGTTTTTTTCCCCTTCATATTTTTGTATTATTTATTTTTCTATTTGTTTGGCAGATTTTGCAAAGTAAAAATGGTGTCCACATTTAGTGAAAGTGCCCTAAAATGGTCTTTGTTCTAAAACCAATTTATTAAAGTTATCTTAAACACCTGCTTTACATAGAGAAAGGATATTTTGGATTAGGATGAACTGACTTCTGCAGGATTTAACTTCAGAAATTATCATTTTAAATAAGAGCTTAACGTGTTTAGGATAAAATTTCCCCAACGATTTAAGCCAGGGGTGCCCGAACCTTTTGAGGTGCCAGCTGGTCACGTGGTTCAGTGAGCTGGATCCCATCCCCAATGCCAATTCATCTGGCCCACAAAGCCCTTACCACTCCCAAAAGCAGAAGTAAAATGTGCCTGGGCTGGATGAATTGGTGTTGGGGGCTAGATACCACCCATAGGCCGTAGTTTGGGTACCCCTGATTTAAGCAAATGACCAGCTGGGAATAGAAATAAATTGCTATCCCAGCCTGTCTTGTGTGAAGTTCAATTGGGCCTGACACAGAAAAGAAAGCTCTTTCTTAATCCTTTCTGGGTCTAACCTGGAACAGCAATGGTCCATTCTTCACATTTAAAGCACTTGCTAGGTGGAGAAGGTTTGCCAAGCCCTGCTAGGTTAGCAGCAGCCACCTGAAATTGGTAGGTCATGTTCTCCCTCAAGCCATGCACCTGCACCATAGAGAGAATAATGTTAAAGTGTTGTACTACCTTTTAATGAATACATGTTCCAATTCATGCATCCGGCTTCCGTTAGAAAATAAATATTGGAAGGATACGGTATATTTAGCATGATTTGCAATAGTTCAAACATTTATATTGGAATCAGGCTTAAAACCACATGACTATACTTACAAGCTTATACATGCCTTTAACCTAATTTAAACCTACCTATGCATACATACATACATAGAAATGGCATACAGAGCATTATATTGTCATGGAACTAACATATCTTGCAAGAAGACTACTGGAAAATTAGTGCACACCTGGTAGATCTTTTTCTTTTTGGTTTGTTTTATATATTAGGGCACATAGATACTTCAGATTATGGCTGTACACAGGTCCCTTGCTCTGATTTGGAGACCCATTTGAGGCTTTGGAATATATGCTGATTATAATTTATAGTCATGTGCTAATAATGCCCCATAAAAAGAATTGATTTGTGCTTCAGGGGTGTGTTATAGGCATCTTTACAGTCTTCTTTTTCCAAAGGGATAAACAGGGAGAAAGGAAAAATGAAAATGCTACAGTGATTTGTGCCCCATCCAATTTGATATGTGCTTTAGACACAAATCAATCTGTAAATTAACTAGTTTTTCCTTGGAAACAAATTTGGCCATTCCTTCATTCAAGGCCTCATAAAAAGGCGTCTGAGTCAGACTCATTTGATTAAAAATTTGAGAACCTATCAAAATATGGCTGCACTGCTCCCACTTTTAATTTTAACATTTTCCTCTCCATGGAATGAGAGCCAGAACAGTATGGTACAATGGGTAGACTGTAGCTCCATAACTTAGCTTTGGTCAAAACATTCTTAATCTCTATCAAAAGAAGAAATAAATTCATACTTCTGATGGAATTTCAATTCTAGTGAAGAAATCACTAGCTACCAATACCTCAGTATTAGATACACACAAGTACTTTGGATAACGTTAAGACTTGGTTCCACAAGTCTTACTGTTATCCGGTTTTTAATGTTATGCAATCCATTGATCACACAACGTTAAAAAAAGCCCTGTTCCTTTTCTGATGAGGCAGGGGATCCCCTCTGCCCTTTCCAAAGAGGCAGGCGGATTGAGCCAAGTTCCAGCTTGGTTGGGGAGATAGTGATTGTTGGGGGTTGAACCAGCTGTTAGGTTTGCCTCACTGTTAGGTTTGCCTGAAACAACAGGGTGGGCAGGGCAAATCCCTCGCTGTTAGGTTTGCCTCGCTGTTAGGTTTGCCTCGCTGTTAGGTTTGCCTTGCTGTTAGTGTTGCTTAGCTGTTAGGCTGTTAGGTTTGCCTGAAACAACAGGGTGGGCAGGATGAATCCCTCGATGTTAGGTTTGCCTTGCTGTAAGGGTTGCTTCACTGTTAGGCTGTTAGGTTTGCCTCACTGTTAGGTTTGGAAAAGCGCCAGTTTCCCAACAGGAAAGGGCTACTCTGGCCAAAGGCAAAGAGATTCGCCCTACTACCCCTAGTGAAACAACAGGGTGGGCAGGGTGACTCCCTCGCTGTTAGGTTTGCCTTTGGCTGGAGAAGCCCTTTCCCCTTGGGAAACAGGAGCTTCTCTAAACCTAACAGCGAGGCAAACCTAACAGTGAGGGATTCTCCCTGCACACCCTGAATCCCTGCACACCCTGTTGTTTCAGCAAGGGGGGCAGGGAGAATCTCTCTCACCCAACCCTGCAAGCTTTGGGGCAGAGATCAAAGTTGGGGGATTTGAGGCAAACATTTGCATTGCACAACGTTATCTTAACATTATGGGATGCAAATGTTTGCCTTAAATTCCCCAACGTTATCCGATTGTAGCCTTATCTGAGGTAAATGTTATCCGAGGTACCACTGTACAGACAAATATTGGTACGGTCAACTTTTCAGTGAACTTTCCAGATACTTCCAGAGGCCAGTGGTCTCTACAGACTAAAATGTAAGAAACTCTAATCTAATTGATAGGATAATCACAGACCAAACACAAACAAACATCAATACTAAGAGAAGGTCATATAGCAAATTGAGTACAGTACTATCAAAATATTCCTTATAAGGTCAAGAATTAGTTATCTCATAGGCTTGATTTCTAAAATAAGCTAATTTTTAGAACTTTGCAGACCACATGTTTCTTGAATGTGCATTGTTCCTGTTGCCCCTGGAAGCCTAAATTAGGAACCATGAGTAAAAGTGAGTTGGGCTGTAAATAGATTATCCCAATGTTGTCCTTCAATATTAGATTATTTTCTCACCCTGTATGCACGCTCACTAACAGCTTTGATGTTAGCTTCTTTCCATTCCCCAGGTTGTCCATCAATCACTTCCCGGTAATTTATATAATAGCCAGTTATTTCAGCTCCACCGATAGTTTTGGGCTGTTTCCAACCAAGAACCATTGAGTCATGAATATTTTCAAGCACCGTGATGTCATATGGTGGTGATGGAGCAGCTGTTTCAAAGCAAATAATTTATTATTAGAAGAGAAGGAGTGAAAGTATTTTATGACTACAGCTCTTTAAAACAACAAATCTTTCAGTCTAAACAATTAAAATGTACAATTAAAATCTTTGTAGAATTACAGAAAAATTAAATCTCAGGTGCTGATCATTTATCTTTTCTTTTGCTGAATCAAAATACAGTAGCTTGTTTCATCAATTTTTTACAACCTTTCCTGCTCCTCTTTCTTGCATTCATTCATCCATCACATTTGGTAATGTAGTGATATGAGGATGCTATAATGACATGTTTTGGCATACCTACCTTAAAGTAAATATATAAAGTGTACTTTAAGTTACAACAGTCCAGATGGATGGTGACTGAAAATACATGGGGCAGTTTTTGAAAAAAGGAAAATAAACCTTTGTCCAGCAACAGCATAAATATATAATGTTCAGTTTCTAAACTGCAACGCTATCCTGATCCACAACTTATAGGCCACAGCTGAGTATGAACCACAGTCACCTTTTCAGTTAGAATTCTACTTTCAGTTGCTGAATGCTCTTGAGGAACTACTTCTTACCTTAATATGAATTTATTGGGGAGGGGGGCAGGAACTTAATTAAAAATCGAGAATTGTCTTTATAATCAACCTCATGATTCTTTTGAAGATCTGTGGGAGGTGCCCTGTTTAAAGTCCCATTACTGAAAGACAGATAAGAAGTAGCCTAGATCAAGCCAGGATTTTTCAGAAGATGTCTTACAGCAGGGGTGCCCAAAATACAGCCTGTGGGCCAGATCTAGCCCCCAACACCAATTCATCTGGCCCATGCCTGGAAGCAGAAGTAAAACACTTCCAATGGAAAGAACCACATGACCAGCACGCTCAATCATGTGACCAGCAAGCAGCCCGAAAAGTTTGGGCACTCTTGTCTTACAGTTATGTGAGTCGCACCTAGCTGAGGCAGAGCCCTTATAGTTCCCTTGTGGATTCTGTGAAATAAAGATCCATTCATAATGAGGTCCATTAGTTGGCCTCCTAAGTACTTTAAAAAGGAGATGCTTGTTTGGCTTTTATGATGGATTTATAAAATATCTGGTGTGTGTGTGTTTAGGTAGGTATGTAGTTAGGTAGGTACCTATAGACCTACATATACAGGACATACATAAACCAACATGTACATTTATGTGTACAAATAGGTGTATAATTTTATCTTGGGCAGTACTGTCTGCTGGAATAAGATGCAAACCATTTCTCAGGCAACAAATTTTAAATCAGGAACATAATATGCAGAAATGTGGCCAATAACATTTAGCAGTAAATAGTTTATCCCAGACAGAAGCAAACTATTAACTGAAATTAGAGAAAAAAATATGGGTGAATGCTGATGTTGAATTATTTCTTTGATTAGGTGAAACAGAAACAAACCAGAGAAGGGAGGTTTATAGAGAGAAGTCCTATGGATTGTGTAGTTGCCCTTGTTTCTATAAAGGGTGATTTGGCAGCATGCCCGGGGGTGCTGTTCCTTCATGACAAGCCATGTTGACCATTTCTCCTGGTTCTGGAACCATACCAGTTTTTCTTCTTTTAATTTAAAATATCTAACTTCAGCTAAATAAGCTCTCAAAGTGGCTGATTTAAAATGTGTCATATCCTCAGCAAGAAGCCCTCTCTACTACAAAGTTGCAGTTTAGTTGTAGCATGCAAAGTGATTGAGTACTCAGATTGATCTTGCCTTGAGTAAATGCTTAACATAAAGATCAGGAAATCCCATGCCAAAAGAAAAGAAAAGGGGGGAGATATGGGATCAATAAATGTGGATTCCATTAAATAAATATCATTTCTTTGATGGAATCAATATACATGAGCAATACTAATCTATTCAAATTAGTGATCAAATGCAATATGCAAGCTTGTTAGATGCAATATATATACAGTAATACCTCATATAACATTAGTATCGAATAACACTAAAATCGCATAACATTAAGGAATCTGGGGGGAAGAATTGCATCAGATAACATTAAGATCCTATGGGATGCTTCAGATAACAACCGCTAAAGCCTGTGTGGTTACAATGTATCTCTATGGATCCCATAGAGGATCAGATAACACTAAAAATCATATAACACCAAGACTTGTGGAACCAGGTTTTAGTGTTATATGAGGTTTTACTGTACATATATGGCTATACATAAATGTATATATCAATATTCATGAAAAGCTGAGCTTTTATTAGATGGAAGATGATAAATGTAGCATTGGCAAGGATGTCCATTTGTAGCTTGATGATCACAGGAGAAATCGGTCTGAAATGAAGACACTAACATGGTACAATCACAGCATATGATGAAAGCTCACCTAAATCATTTTCCTTTTTCTCCGGTGCTGAGCGATCCCCAGGATGAGACTTACTTGCCTGCTTGGCAGTTGCTTTTTCTGATGAAGGAGTAGGAACTGCTTCACTCACTTTATTGTCTGCTTCACTCACTTTATTGTCTGTTGGACTCCTCTGCTTACCAGAGCTAGTGGGTACTGTTTGTCTGTTAGGTTTAGCATTGCATTTTAACAAAGCATCTGTGTCAAAGATAGGCTGGGAGGACTCATGCATGCCTTCCCAGTTGGCAGTGTGGTCTGTTAGTCCATCAGCTTTACCACTTAGTCCAGGACATATACCATGAAGCAATCCTCCCCCTATAGTTGCCAGAAAATAACAAAGACATTTGACATTAGAGTTGATTCATTCATAATTCTCCATTATTCAACTGAATGAAGATATGGACACATAGCTGGACAGAGACAGGACTTTCAGATGTTACACTATCATTCAGTACTGCAGTATGAATGGATGTACATCGAATAGCAACTGAATAGTTGCTATTTGCATGCGGTTAATTTATATGACGTTAAACATTTGCATTGACTTGAAAGACAGCACTACATTAATGCTAGATTCTGTGCATTAATGTTCAGTCTGTAAAATTGATAACTGCAAAAATACATGCTGGAGAGTTGGTTTTGGGAAGTTATAAAGTGCTTCAGTTTAAGGGCATTGATGCATTTGCTGGTCATGCCAAATTTCTTACTGTCAAAGTGAAATTTAGAAAAGACTTCAGAACATGAACATAATAAGAATAACTGCATTAGAAGAGCCCAGGAATCAAGCCAGTTAGACATCTCAGTTAACGGGCTTACTTTTACAAGCTAAGGCATGTTAGAAGTAAAGCAGATGTCGCATTATGGAATCAGTCTACCCAGTCATTTGAGACAATGACACAGGGTGAACATACTTTCTGCACAGAGTTACATGGAGCAAACCAAAGGAAGGCTGGCATGATGAAGGTGAGAATTCTGTAAGTGTGTGGTCACTGGATGACTGTGAAATGATGGAAATGAAGTATCTGGTATTACTACTACACAATCAATATATGCAAAGAAAATTGTAAATAAAATTATAATAACAATAGATCCTATTCATGAGTACAATAATAATTACATTGTTTTCCATTTCTGCTAAAGAAAGAGAAGATGACTCACCAATTGCGGCCTTAACTTCAATTGCTTCAGATTCCTGTGAATACCCACTAAGTCCAGCAGCGTTAAGAGCTCTGACACGGAAAATATAACGATCCCCCGTTGATAGTCCATGACAAACAAATCTTAAAGAAAACAGTGAAGAAACCATACAATCATGTGCTGTCAAGAAGTGCTGACTTGGGCTTCTGGGAACTGAAGTACAAGAACACCTGGATTGCCAAGGTTAGCCATCACTGCCTTAGGAATATCTATACCTTTGAGCAAATTGGTGCTATTACCTGTTGGGTGGCAATATAAAAACCATAAATCTTGTTGCCTTAAAAACTGAGAGTTGGGATAATTCTGTTGTTAACATTGCATTATTATGATGGCTTTTAAAAAATGCTTTGAAATTTTATCTACAGTATGTGTATTGGTTTTTTAAAAACACATATTGCTTTGCAGGAGACATTACAACATTGATTCTTATGTAATAACAAGATTGTATCTGCAAGAAAAAACTTACAATGAACCACAATATTATTCCAAGATCGTTAATTTGATGTCAAGGAAAGCTATGACCTTGAATACCTTTAACTTCAGGATACCAAAACAATAACTCTATCAAGCTTCCAAATCATAATACAGTACAGTACATTAGAAACTGCCATGAAATCATCAGCTTCCTACCTTTTACCTTTCACAGGATTATTGTTGCATGGTTCCCAGTGACCTGATCCAACTTTGCTCGCTTCTATGTAATACCCAACCAACTCATTTGCATCTTTGGATTCTGTCCAAGTGACAACTACTGAGGTATCTGTATTTCTAGTGGGTATAACATTGCTTGGAGCACTAGGAATATCTGGAAGCAAAAGAATCATTTAAAAACTCACATTTTATTTATTTACTTTATTGACTACTTGACATTCACAAAGAGGCACATTTACAAAGGGCTGTATGTTTATAGCTTTGTGGATTCTGGCTACAGAGAATTATCTAGTAATGATTAATGAAAATATAATTAATATTTATTTATTTATTTATTGGATTTGTATCCCACCCCAATTAGTGCAGAAGCTCTACTCTGGGTGGCTGACAATGTTACATAAAACAACCAATAATATACAGAAATCATAAGAAAATAATTTATACAAATAAGAACATAACCAATACAACAATTAACCAAATTAAAATAAGTAATTAAACATACCCACCCAGATGGCAAATGTAGATTCAAATTACCATAATCACATAAAATTTCCATCAAAAATTGATCTAGAAACTCAAATCAAAGACCACCACCTCTCCCAGTTATTCTATAAATGAGAGGTTCAGGTAGAAATGCTTGATGAAAAAATACATTTTAGTTGCTTTCAGAAGACAATTAAAAATGGAGTGATCTTTCAGACAGTAATAGCTACTACATTAAAATAATCCGTTCCTGTTTTTCCCTTATGAATAATTACTAGCACAATCAGAGAGACAATATCTTGTTTTACATACTGCAGACTACCAAACAGCATACTCCAGTTAGTGCTGACCAGTAATCATGCACTGGAAAAGGCAATGGCATTAAAACCTTCACTCTTAATGTTAACTCCTTCTCCCACTAAGAGAAGCAGGGACCATCAGCAGAACCAAGCTATTGAGCAGTATCTGATTACCTACAACAAATCACTTGCTATTTTGTAACTTGCAGATTTTTATGCCATTCTATCTTAGAAATCTATTGCTCAAATTAAAAGGACTATTTAAGGCAAAACGAAGAGCATATAAATATAAAAGATGGCACATTCTTATTTTCATATCAGCCTTTTGTCAACCTTCTCAACTGTCATATTTCATTCATTTAAAAGTAACATTTATTTATTTATTTATTTTTTATACCGCCCATCTGGGTGGTAACACACTCTGGGCAGTAAACAAGCAGCAAAACCAATAACAGAAAAATCCACAACAAATTAAAACCCACCACCAACAAATGCCTCACAAACTGAACTGAACTGAAACTGAACCTGAACCTGAAACTGAAACTGAAACTAAAACTAAACTAGTAGGCTTCAGAAGGCATCAGGACTGAACCTAACTGTCTAATAATGATAAGGGGACAACACCCTAAAAATGCCTCCTTAAAAATAGCATTTTAGTTGTTTTTTAAAAAATAGCCAGTGATGGGACCTGGTGCAGCTCCACTAGTAGTATATTCCAGAGTATTGGTGCCACCACCAAGAAGGCTCTATTTCTAGTTAAAGACTTAGAACCATCCTCGGTGTTGGCATCTGGAGCTGCACTGACTGTGATGACCAGGTGACGCACGCGTTGTTCTGAGGGAGAGACGCTCCAATAGGTAACAAGGTCCCAAACCGTATAGGGCCTTGTATGATAACATTAACACCTTGTATCTGACATGGTAGGCAACAGATAACCAGTGCAGGCCTGCCAAGAATGGGGAAATATGATCACATTTCTTTAAACCTGTCACCAGCCTGGCTGTTGCATTCTTGACCTGCTGTAATCTCCATATCAGACACAAGGGCAGTACCATGTAGAGAGCATTACAGTAGTCAATCTGTAAGATTACCAATGAATGGGTCAGTGTTATGAGAGACCGACTGTCCAAGTAGGAGCGTAACTGCACAATCTGCCAGAGCTGGGGAAAAAGCAGCTTTTGCCACCGCCACTATCTGTTGTTCAAATTATGACCCCCAGATTGCGGACCTGGTCCCTAGAGGTAAGAGTAGTTCTAGGGGCAATCTATAAAGCTTTTTAAAGAGCTACATATGTCATCTGAGGCTAGAGGAATGCTGCTTAGCAATGCAGTAAAAAAAAGGAGAGAAATTGGAAAAGGGGAGGCTGGCAATAACCTCTGCCAGAGAACAATCAGCTTGCAAATATTTCTGACCATAAGTGAGCTGGGTGCTGGTGAGGCAAAAAATTTATACCTTTCCATAGTATAAAAATTACTCTCCCACGGATTAAAACAAAAAAAGGTGCCAATAGCCTAGCTCAAAGACTGTCAGGAAGCTGTGCTAGAAAGATAAACAAACTGAGAGGGTAACATGTTTATACTTTTCTGCAATTGTTTTGATTTCAGTTTGTTCCTATCAAAGAGACATGAAGTTGAGATGTTCTGTTGAGAACAGAAACAGCTAAAAAGTATATTTTTTCTAATTGTCTTATAGCTTTTTTCTCTTTTGTATCGTGCAATATTAATATGTTTCATTCTGGTTAATATGTGTTAATAATGCATCTTTAGAGTTAACTCAAATTGCTAAAGATTTATAACATCTTAGTGGGGGAAACAAAATACTTTCACTGTTAATTGAGCAGTTTGATTCATTCAGTAAGAAGTTTATGTGCTCTCTTATTTTGCTGAACCTAAAAAGCTGTGTTGACTAAGTTACTAAGATAGTCTCAATACAAATTCAGTGTATTGATGCTTAAAAATATTTTCCTTAAATATGTCATATTCATGTTGTTGTTTTTTCTGTTATTTCTCTCTCTTTATATAGGCAATAAGTACTTTTGAATTATTTTGCTTGTCATTTATTTATGTGAAGTTTTCCTCTTGCAAGAATTAGCCATGCATATACCCATGTTAAATAAATGTTAAGGACATTTTCTCTCTCTTCCAGTGCTTGTTGTCTACTAATGCTGTAAAGGGGATGTATATCCATTAATGGTCTTTGCAGAGATACTGGGAATTTAATTTTCTTTTGGAACTTTGTGTTGTCAAAAAGATCTTATCTCCTGAAGGATGGAGAACTGCTACGTTTCTGACTGTACACTTACCAAGTTTGTCACCAACCACTGTAGCTTCAGTAGCTTCTGAGGGCTCACCAATCCCAGCAGAATTACAACAGCGAACACGGAACTGATAGGACTTCCCTTCAGCCAAGTCAAAAAGTGCAAAACGAGGAGACTTTACAG
The DNA here is from genome assembly GCA_030440675.1 of Furcifer pardalis. Classification (NCBI taxonomy): domain Eukaryota; kingdom Metazoa; phylum Chordata; class Lepidosauria; order Squamata; family Chamaeleonidae; genus Furcifer; species Furcifer pardalis. The sequence continues at coordinate 100,186,077 of CP126891.1, forward strand.
GAATCTCTGTGTTTACTCTTTGCCAGTTTTCAGTTCCTGCAACACACTGCAACCAAAGTTTCAGAAATAGCAAGATAAGTCCCTCACATTAAGAAATCTTACAGCTGTCTAGCAGAAAAGAAGGAAATATTCATTCTGTCACAATTCCTCATGATTATCCAATCCATTTTGTGTTGATGGCTTAAAGTGCAAAATTGAGAAAGAGAGAGGGAGTCTATTTTGATTCCCTATGGGTAGAAGCATGTGGTACAGTTGCACTATTGTCATTTTCCAAATTATTGCCTTTTGTGGCCTTTTACCACACACAAAAAGAAGTTTATGGGGAAGGCAAAGTATCAGAAAGACCATTCGTTCTCTATAGGAGAATGGATAGCTATTCATCCCACAAATAAAATGCCATCAAGAGAATGTAGAGAATCAGGGAGTCGCTTACCGAGTGGGCAGCAATACAAATGTGACTAATAAATAAATATAAATAAATACTAACTTATACAAGATAGTGACATGAGTAAACACAAAAATCAATGGATGAATAGACATTATTCAACTCCTTGTGTTCACAGTTCTTTTTTAATTTCATCCACTGACAAATAACTTATACAACTAATATATACAACTCCTAGGATCCCCACACCAGAACAAATGTTTAGGAGAGAGAATCCAATAAGCAACTTATGTAAGCTCTGAAAAAAGATACTGAAAGTATTGTATTGGAGCCTAAGAACTACAGAAAGAACTTTGTTTCTTAGAACTTCCCTGCCCCACCTCCCACAACTCATTTCCATGTAACCTGTTAACACACACAAAAATCAGTCTCTCTTAGTTCAAAGGCCCTGCAGAATAGAGTTGTGTTGAATGAAGGAGAAAGGGGAAATCACTCTATATTAGATAGCAGTGCCTTCTGTGAGACAAGTAAGTATCCTAAAGGGTGGCATTGGGGCAAAGGAGATGTAGTAGACAGGCCAGGATGTGTTAGTCAGGAAGATTTCTTTCAACTAACAGATCTTGAAATTCAGAACACTAAGGAAATAAAACCCTAAAGTTTGAAAGAAAAAAATTATATACTAATCAGCACATGTAGCTACAGACAATTGTTCATATTTTATAGGATTCTAGTCACATCTGAATCTATTTACCATAAATACTCGACTATAGGTTGTCCCAAATATAAGTCAAGGTGGCTAATTTGGACCTCTAAAACTAGGAAAATAGATTGTCCTGAGTATAAGTCAGGGGTGAAAAATGCAGCAGCTGCTCATGAATTTCAATAATTAAAATATACATTTGTGTGGGTATGTTTTTGAGTTTTTATGGTCGTGTTAGTGCTTTTTTAATATGTATGTTTGAATTTGCACCACCTCATTTTGGGGCCCTTGGGGGTCATTGACCAGAATATAAGTCGAGTCCCCTTTTTGGTCCTTATTTTGGGGGCTAAAAAACTAGACTTATACTCAAGTATATACAATATGTGTTGCATTAAGAAAAGTAGTTCACAACAATGGTCTTGAAGAACTAACTGGAGATCCTATGGGGCCATTTTAATTTTTGTTCTTTGGAGATCTTTGTTGCCTATTTAGTTCATCCTTGTCTATTCATAGCTGTCTTCGGGTAGCCTATTCACTACCTCTGGGTTTTTGTACTTGGTGTCAAGACAAAGTAGGTGAGAGTGAGAAGTGCAGCAGAGTGGAACTTTTGTTCTGAGAATAAAACATGGCTGAGGTGGGGTGGGGAAAGAAGGAAAATGGTTTACTGATTATTTGGTTTTACCTTTTCAACAAAGTACATGACACCCTCATGACCCCGCTCATAAGGAGGCTTCCAGCTAAGTACGATATAATTCTTTGTGGCTTCTGTAACATGAAGGTCTAAAGCTGGTCCCGGAACAATTCCCTCTGTATAAAATAAGAGCAGTGAAAGCAAGGCCTTTATACAGTTATTAGCACTAAAACAAAGTTACCAGAATGTTTCTGGGCCAGGTGGTCTTGCAAAATGGTCAGCATGTGTGGAATCTGTGAGATCAGGAAGTTACAGGCTGGAAGCTGGAAAATATAGGTTTCTCTAATTCAATTCAGGAGATTCAGAACTAATGCTATGGCAATTCCTCATTGTCAGTGTAATGTAAAAGTCTCTCTCCCCTATCCCATAGTAGATCCAGTCTGCTGCCATCCAGGTTTTGGCAATGCAAAGAAGTTACAGAGGGCAAAGGATTGCCCCTTGGTTCTGCTGAAGGAAGCAATTTCCTCAGTGGAAGCATTCTATCAGTTTACTAGCTACAGCAGGAGTTTGCAACCTATGGTCCATGGGTCAGATCCAGGCCACAGTGCCAAATAATCCAGCCCCCAACCTCACTCCAGCCACCCCCGCTGAAATCAGCTGTGGACTCATTAACGGATGCAGTAATTTAGTTTACAATAGCCACAAATGAGTTTGTGGCCATCGTAAACGCATTTATGACCGCTGCAGATGTGTTTTATGGCAGCGTTTACAGTGGGTGGGAGGACCACCAGTCCAGCCTGCTCAGCTGTCTGATGGAGCTTGGTCCAACCCACAGCTGAAAAATATTGAGAACCCCTAGGCTAGATTAAGAAAAATATTTATTTTCCTCAAGCCAAAAATACAAACATATTTTTTTAAAAATCCAGTATGATTCCCAATATTTACAAGAGGTGCTTGTGCACAAGTGGAAATGAAACATTATTAAACCCAGTATTAATAATAATTAATTTCATGTCAGAAATTATTCTGGGTTCAGTGTTCAAAGACCATTATTCATAATTAATTTAAGCAGCAGGAATATAATTGGCACCTAAAAAAACAAACCCTGCTCTTGAACTTTGCCATGATAAAAAAAAAAGTTTGGAACCAGCAATACAGATCATCCTAAAAACATAAATTAAAAAGAAGACAAACCGAATTCCTGTGAAAAGAACTTATACTTTACCAGTTGGTTCTTCTTCAGTAACAATGATCTGCCCAGTCCAGGGAGCAGATGGTTGACCTGGAAGAGAAGCAGAGATGAATAGCCAGTCACCAATGCAATTATTTCTTTATCATTTTAACTTAACTTCACTATTCCTAGCTATGGCAGTAATATTTTGAAATGAAAATGCATACAACCAAATTATATACACAATATCTAAACAAAATAATACCTAATACCACCACCAGAACCTGAAAACGTTTATTTGTTTTCTTTTAACTTTCCCTTTCTCTTTTAATAGGGCATATTCAAAACTCTCCCCATATACGAGGGGTTCCCAACCTATGGTCCATGGGCCAGACTCAGCCCGCAGCTCCATTTCATGTGGCCTGCGACTGCCCTCACCGTTCCCAGAAGTGGAAGTGGAGAGATTTACATCAACCGTAAAATGTGCCCGCGCATGTGTAAATGCGCCAGTTGTAAATGCGGAAGTCGGTGCGTTTACGGCTCTTGTAAATGCACCCACTTCTGCTTCCAGGGGCCATGGTCATGCCAACACAGCTGTCCGGGGGACATGGTCAGGCCCATGGTGTAAAAAGGTTGGGAATCCCTGCCATATACCTTTAAACCTATTCACTTTATCATTTTCTCCACATTAATCTCACTTGTCAATTTATCATTAATAACTCTTTCAATTTTTTATACCATTCAGTGTGTTGAAACTTACATTTTATTTTGCAATTTATAGTTATAATTATTTTCATTGCAATTACTGAAATTGTGATTAATTCATTTTTCTGTTTGCCAAATCAACTGTACATCTTCAAAGCTGGATAACAGTGCTATTCTTGCACACCTTTCCAATTTTACAGATAAAATCTCATTTATTTTATTAAAAACAATTTCTCATATTTTTGGAGTCACCACACACTCACGCAATAAATGAAAATAAGTGTCTATCACCCAGTGTTGGGCATTAGCAGGTTTGCACCAGTTCGCCAGAACCGGTAGCAGAAATTCTGGCTGGCCCCACCGATACAAGTTTTGAAATAAAGTACAGTAGTCCTAATTTGGGTGCAACGCAGGGCTTTCCCTCCAGCCACACCCACCATACCATGACCAGTGTGGTAGTAAAAATTTTTGGAGCCCACCACTGCTATCACCTGGTTACATCTCCAACAGTTTACAGAATATTTCATGTGAAGTCTGCCTCTACTGAACTTAACAATATACCAAATTGGTATCTGTTCATAAAGAAAACACACTGATATTATATAAAATCAAAATGTCAAACTGTCACAGATATACAGGTAATAAACTACAATTTTAATCTGTCATAAATTCTGATTTATCAATGTCGTATCCCAAGAAGGGTCTTCCCCATCAGATGATTGTTTCCAAGAAGATAGCATTACATTAAGGGTTTTGTGTATGTCTGTTTTTTGCAGAGGGTCCCTATTCAAAATGTCTTCTCCATTACATTAAAATAACCTGTCTTTCTGGAAAAAGAAAAATAGGCTATTGATAACCAAGGGAAAGTTTCTTTTACTGTTGCTCCCTCTAGTGGAACATTCTTGCACTTAAGGATGACTCACATCTTCTCAATGTCTCAACCTTAGAACTATGGAAGGCAAGCAGGAAGTTGCTACCAATTGGGCAGAACCACATGATTCTCTGCTGCCTGGCCAAGAACAACTATAGCCTATGTGGAAAGCTTTAAATAGACTGTGCGCAGGGGTAGAAAAATCAAGGGCTAATCTGAGAAAGTAGATGACAGCCTGTGTGAATGCCGAGAAGTACAAACTATCTCCCATATGATATAATGCAGAGTACAAACTATCTCCCATACGATACAATGCCCCTCAATGTGCACTGAGGAGGAGGACCTTATGTTGGCAAGGGGAAATCCTGTTGAAGTGTCCCGATATTGGGCAGATGTCATCTAGCCCTTTTTAATTCTATTTTGTTTTTATATGTGTTAATTTTAGCTTTGTATGTTATTATATGCTGGTGGTGCATCTGACACGAATAAAGAAAGATCTTCTCAAAATTAAATATTTCAAATTTCTGCATGAGACTTAATGGAAAGTTCTTACTTTTAAGCCTAGCCCTATCAGCAGGATCCAGTGCTGCCACAGGCTCGGAAACACGGGATGGATTGCTTATGCCAGCATTATTCACAGCTCGGACCCGAAATATATAGGAGCGCCCTTCTATTAACCCTGTGACGGGGAAGCGAGCAAATTTCACTGGAATCTCATTGCACTGGGACCAACGAGTAGTGCCAACTTCACATCTGCAGGAGAAAGAGCAGAACTCCTTTAATGGCAAAAGGAAATCTTCCACCCCAGCTACTTCCTTAGGTAATTTTAACTTGCATACATCTCTTTGAATCATCCAGAAAGATATACAAGGATGCTAAAAGTCAACTACTCTGTGTAAGTGCTTGGTGTAATCTTGCTGCATTTTCATAAAAAGGAATGCATTTGAAAGACTCCTGTTAACCAATTAAATGGTTTTGCAGCAATGGTAGGAAACTACAGTATCCATGCCATACTTTCCATAAACTTTCCATCAGTCCGTTTGAATCAATAGAACAAGTGGAAGACTTGACTCACTAACCCCCCTTAATAGGCCTACTCTAGAGTGATTTACTACAATAAGCTTCAGGATTTTGACCAATACATTTTTCTTCCCTCCCCCTCGTGCTCCCTAGGAGCTTCTCAGGATTTTAAAAGACATAGGTATTTAGGATGCACAGAGATATACAGTAAGGAGCAAAGGAGCCCATTTAGGAGGAACAAACTCCTATTTCAAATTTGTTAGGCCCTTTCCCTCTAGGTGTTTCTTAAACTTGTCAAGGCTTTATAAGGAGGCATTCGGGAATATGTTGCCCCTATGTTAATTTAGTTCTTTTTCTCTCCTTTTCTTTCTTCCTCCTCTAAACTGATGCCCTTTTTTATTAGTGGCCTTGAGTTTGGGCTTTATATCTTGTTATTTGAAATAATTTTATATTTTCAGGTATTGTTTGTACAGTATATCTTTCTGGTGATTTTATTAAATTTGTGAACTGTCTAGAGCTGTGGTTCCCAATGTGGGGCATGCACACCAAAGGGGGTCAATTTGATTTTTAAGGGAAACAATTAGAGAATGAGTTATTAACAGTGGATGGCCTTTTAGGTGTCTTCCACATGAATAGCAATTCACTTTTTGAATAATAAGAATTATATGTCACAGGAGGGAGGGGATCAGGATATTAGAGTTGCTTAGGTGGGTCATGGCCAAACAAAAGGTTGGGAACCACTGGTCTAGAGTAACATATATATGTGGACAGTAAATAAACAAAGAAATAAAACAAACAAAAAAGCTGCAGGATTATGCCACTGGATGTTGACCTATGTGTACTCATTAAACTTCAAAGTGTGAAGTAGCTGTCATTTCACCAAGATTACCCAGGAAGTTTTAATCACATCAGGGTCTTCCATATCTTCACACTTTTACTTCAGGCATGCATAGAAGACTAAGACTAGGCCACCATCCTCAGACTTGATGTAAATGCATGCAGTCAACAATCTTAGCATCAGATTAGATGATACTCCTAAAACTGAAAACATATGACTATTCGGTGATGCAATTCCCTTTGAGTTCCAGCCTGAGTAACCAGTCTGACAAATGAAGGCCATGTTTACCTCCAATGAGCAAATTAAAAAAAAACCCAAAATGTTAATCTGTAAGATGTAGCAGTAAGAAAAATTTGCATGTAAAAATAACTTCTTATAATATAAAGACTGAAATCCACTAGAAAACCACTAGACTAGTAGAACAGTCTTATTCAATCAGTGTGGATTTGGTGAGTTTATTCCTCTGTAAATTCCAATGATTTGATGGACTTACTCTACATGTGACTTACTACTGGATATCAGCCATTATTTTTAGTTTGACCCTTAAAAAAAAGACACCTATGGAAACATCCTTGCATTACATGGACCATTTCCTAGATATTCAAGTATAGATGCTTAGATTGAGAATAGGACCAAAATGGCACAAAAATTGTAGCAGTATTTTAGCAGGCATACTAAATTGACTCCACAGTCACACAAAGAGGAAACACATAGAGGAAAAGATATGAAAGGATTTGTGATTAAACATACAGTATCTGTTTGAAACTGTTTGTTAACAATTGTCTACAACTTACACTATATCATATTCTTCACCATGAGATAACTTGACCAAGGAGGGACATACCGTATTTTTGGACCATAAGATGCACCTGGCCATAAGACGCAACCAATTTTTAGAGCAAGAAAATAAGAAAAAAACTATTCTTAGCCTTTGGACCATAAGACGCACCCTCATCCCCCCCCCCTCTTTGGGGGAGAAAAAAGTGCGTCTTATAGACTGAAAAAGAGATCTGCAATTCTTTGATTGGCCCACTGTTTAACAATATCAACATGAAAAAAAAGCTTGGAGCAGCTATCAATGGTTTTGTACATGCCAGATTAGTTGCATTATGATACTCAGAACAAATTCTTGGTCACAGAATTCCTTAATTCTATGTGCATTTCTTTTCAACCAGCCTCCACCTGGTAAGTTTTAGAAGGTTGATTTAATTTTTTAAGTACACTTTCTGAAGTCTGCCTGAAACTGAATTTAACAAAATAGCAAATTGGGATCCATTAAGGAAGAAAACACACTGATATTTTCCAATATCAAGAGATCAAACTGTTACAGATATCAGATGCAATTTTCATCTGCCGTATATACTAACTTATCAATGAAGTATCCCAAGATGGAATTTCCTCCATCAACAGCTGGTTGTTTCCAAGAGATGATTACATAATCCTTGTTAGCATCCAAGCACTGCACATCCAGTGGAGAACCAGGTGCTCCTGGAATATCTGCAGCAGCATCTATATAAACAGAGACATGCATTTTTTTAAAGTTGAGTACTGTAATCATTTACATAAGGCTACTCTTTAAAAGCCAATACAGTATATGTCTCTACTGGCAATAGAATTAAAGGCTTTATGTGTATGAGTTCTACCTCTCCAAAATATTGAGAATATTAAGAGCACTGTATATTCAAAGTGTAACTATATCACTATTTATATGGTATGGTTATTTATTTGTGTAAATAGTACTTACTTAACATATTGTTGAAGTCCAACAATATGATAACTCACAGGAAAAACTCAGCAACCTTATTTATGTTACTAACCTTATCATGGATTGTCAACCTTATTTTGCAGCATACTATTTTTTTCATTTAATTCTGTGTCTCCTTACCAAATTTGTTGTAAAATGGATGATAGTGAAATGAGAGAATTTCTAGGTATTTGGGAAATTTTTGTTAGAGCCACTGAGCTCATTTGCAGCGTAATGCAGAAACAGAATGAAATTATTGTTCAGTTAATAAACATATTTATATTTTACAATGCAGTTTTCTACTTGAAAAATATATACTTTTGGAAAACATAATAAACAGTAATGGTACAAGTACAGTATCTGCAGTTCAGAGCCCTGGTGGCATAGTGGTTTAAAATTGTTGCACTGCATCCCAAAGGTTGTGAGTTTGATCCTAACCAGGGCTCAGGGTGAATTTAGTCTTCAATCCTTCCAAGGTCAGTAAAATTAGTACCCAGTATGTTGGGGGCAAAGTGCTAATTGACTTGTGAACCGCCCAGAGAGTGCACTAAGCACTATGGGGCAGTATATAAATGTGATTGCTTTGCTTGCTTTATCTACTGGCCCAAAAATAGTCAATGAAAAATTCCTGAAATACCTACTACAATATATATGTATTTCCAAGGTGCATTACCAGGATTGACCACTGGAGGTCAATGTAAACCGTGTAATGTTAAGAAAGAATGAGTTGTGTTTCCAGGGGAATCATTTTCTGAACAGATGTCAGGATCTGAGCCCAGCTTCAGGGCTCCAGCTGCTAGGAAAGCAGCTTTGATTAGATTTACAGACTGATGCAGTTGCTGAAACCTTGACAAACCTTACCTGAGAACTAGCTCCTAGCTTCTCCCCCTAGAAACAAAGGTTTCTGGATTTGTTGTTGTGCTTTGTTTGAACCTCCTCCTCTTGCTGCAGCCCTGAAGTTACCCTGATTCAGTTGCTTCCATGGTTATTTGACTCCTGGCCTACTTGGACTATGTCTCCTCTATTGGACTTCCCTTAATCCAGGCTTTAGTTTTAGATTTGGATAAGTTTTGTCTTTGACCTTTAGCTCAGTTGCCCTGGGCCTTGGTACCTGTGCTGCTAGCCAATGGCCTATGTCCTGGACTCTTACAGCAGATCTGAAAGACCAGCTGAGGGATTTGTATGACTCTGGCAGGTGGTCTGTAATAAGGGGTGAGGAGAATGGTGGAGGACAGAGGTGCCTGGAGGACAATGGTCCATTGGGTCGCAAAGGGTTGGAATCAACTGTGCCGTTGAACAACAACAAACAATAATAAGGGGTTCACTGCTTTCCACTGTTTCAGTTGCCTGTGAAATATCTTGGAATGCATAGCCTGCAGATAGGGGGGGTGGGCTGGTCTGTATGCCAAAATAATATACAACAGGGGAATTGTTATCACAAATATCTGTATATTGCAGAGAATATATACAAATTTTAATCCATACTAAAATATTCAGATTCAGATAATTTTTGTGCAGACTGTTTAAAAAAAGTATATACTAATGAGGAAATGAACTTGAATGAACAGATTCTTGAGAGAGAGAAAGCCATTATGAAGGTAAAACTGAGAGATTTCATGGATCCTGTTTATTACATTCTCAGAGAAATGTTAGCCAAAATCCAATTAGGTACACTCACAGACAACACAAACAGCATAACTTGGGCTTGAGTTGCATCAAGTTAAGAAATAAAAGTCAAATATTTTCTGTTGTACACGTTGAATGACTTTGAGTACAAAAAAGATAATGTCGATGATGGATTTTTAAAATATGAGCAATTTGCCATTCAATGGCATGCTGTTTGTGCTACACTAACATAAAATCACAAAAAGATTTTGGCCTCAATGTGGCAAGTAATTAAAGAAATGGGAATACGAGAACACCTTATATGCCTTATGAGAAATCTGTACATGAGTCAAGAAGCAACAGTTAGGACAGAATACGTAATGATGGAGTGGTTTGGAATAGGAAAAGCAGTAAGACAAGGCTGCATTTTATCACCCTGCTTATTCAACTTATACGCAGAGCACATAATGCGCAGTGCAGGGATGGAAGTATCACAATTTGCACTAAGCACTGGGTGAAACATCAACAATTTGAGATATGCAGATGATACAACCCTAATGGCAGAAAGTGAGGAAGACATAAAGAAGCTGCTGCTTAGGTTGAAAGAAGAGAGTGCAAAAGCTGGCTTGAGACTCAACATCAAGAAAACCAAGATAATGGCAAGAGGCCCTATCAGTCCCTGGAAAATAGATGGGGAAGAAGAAGAAGCAGTGACAGATTTTACTTTCTTAGGATCCAAGATCACTGCAGACGGAGATTGCATGAAATAAAAAAGTGACTGATTCTTGGAAGGCAAGCTATGAGAAACTTGGGGAACATGGTTAAAAATAGAGTCATCACCTTGAAAACAAATATTCTCATAGTCAAAGCAATGGTTGTAATGTATGGTTGCGAGAGCTGGACCATTAGGAAAGCTGAGTGCAGAAGAATAGAAGCCTTTGAAATGTGGCGTTGGAGGAGAATTTTGAGAGTCCTCTGGACACCGAGGAGAACAAATAGGTCAATCTTAGAAGAAATCAACCCTAACTGCTCCTTAGAAGGTCAAATAGTAAAGATGGAGCTAAGGTACTTTGGACATCAAATGAGAAGAGAGGATTCACTTGAGAAAGCCTTGATGCTGGGAAAGGTGGAGGGCAAAAGAAGTGGGCAGCCAAAAATGAGATGGCTAGATGGGCACAGAGCTGAGTGGGTTGAGAAGGATGGTGCAGGACAGGGGTATCTAGAGGGCAATGGTCCACGGGGTCGTAAAGGGTCAGAATCGACTGTGCGACTGAACAAAAAAAAGTTTCTTCAATCATTTCAGTTATTTTTTCCTATTACCGGTACTCTACTTCCAGTGAAAACATGTTCATAGCCCATGAATTTTATTTAGTGATGCAACTAAATGACATGAATTTCAGTGTTGGCTGCTAATTTAATTATGAAAGCTGTTCTAGAACTGTTTGCTGCTGTTGCTTCAGGATAGTTTCCAGCTTTTATTTGTTTTTGTTGTGAAAGGAAATTGTTTTTAAAATCTAGTAGAGTCCTTATTGGTCAGGCTGGCTAATATAAACAATTTAACTGATTCCGTTGCTCATAAATAACCAGTTCCTGGGAATTTTTCAAATGTGCAATTTGATTATGTTTGGCAGCAGGACTGTTAACTGAATTTCCTTAGCTTCTACTTATCAAGGCAAACTGGCGCCATTCTAGACTTGATCAGAGAGCCAGGAATTTGAAGAGCCTCTAGGGCTAGCATTAAATTCTTCAGCTGCCTTAGCAGCTGAGACTGATATAGTCACTGCATGAATCAGTGAAACCTGATGACCCCAATACTTGTTAAAGAAATATTCAGGTTCTTGTTGAAGAGACATTCTCTCCATGGAAAAAATGTATATGTTTATTCTGCAAAAGTAAAAAAACTAATTCAAACAAAATAAAATAAACAGAATTAATTTAAATATCTGCAACGATCTTGTGCAGGATTATTTGCAAACAAATTGCATGGTGTTCATTGAATTGTAGCTGTTATTTCAAATTTTTAATTTAAAACAGTCTCCAGAAATGTAGCTATAATTTTCATTTTCAGTTGAAAAAAATTCTGTAACTTGCCTCGACAGTGAATAATTCTATATGGATTCTGGTATGTGTGGTCCTCTTCTGGTTACTGCATGTCACAAGCCACCACCTTCAACCATCTGTTTGTGTCATAACATTAAGGTGGGGATGGGAAAATATTTGCAGGGAGAATCAACTGATACAAGTGGACAAGCACTATATCATTCTCCTGTCACTGTAATGTTTCCCAACATGGAAATACTGTGGTGGGTAACATTAGACCTGCTGAATTATTGTCTCATTTGGTATAGCCTTCTAAAAGTACAGACTATTTTTCTTTGGATCATACTACTGGAATTGTAAATATGTGTTATGAGAGCAACAAACATTTCTATTTTTCAGAGCCTGGAGAAGTTACTTTTTTTAGCATAACACTAATACTCCCACAGAGAACTTGGCCTTCTGACAACATTGAGATCCTTCTACACTCACATAAAATTTCTGCTTCTATTAAGAGCTCAATCAAGCAGCAAAATATTTTTTTCTTCTCTTCCACTGGATATTAGACTTCATCACAGCTGTTTAGTTTTTGGATGTGGCTGTCTACTCTAAACAATACATGAACATGAGCTAGAGCCTCTATTAGTATTTTGCCACTCGTATGGCTGGGGTCTGCCGAGGTGTTTGCTGATTATTTGGACAATAAAATCACTCAGATTCACTCAGGGTTTAACTCCGCGTTTAACATCGTGCCACGGGAGTTGACCAGGAAGCACTCTTGCCAGGTTATCTGGGATCAGTTTGGTCCGATTGACCCTGATGAAGTGGACAGGATCCTGGGGAGTGTACACGCCACCGCCTGCGAGTTAGACCCATGTCTGGCCTGGGTTGTAAAAATGGGCAGGACCATGACAGGCGGTTGGATTCGAGTGGTGGTCAATGCTTTGCTGAGGAAGGGTGTGTTCCCACCACAACTCAAACATGCACTGGTGCACCCCCTCCTAAAAAAAAATAATACTCAATCCAAATACACCATCCAATTTCCACCCTGTCTAGAACCTCCCCTTTTTGGGGAAGGTTGTTGAGAAAGAGGTGGTGCAGCAGCTCCATGGGATCCTGGAGGAAGCAGATTATATGGACCCTTTCCAGGCAGACTTCAGGCCAGGTCATGGTATGGAGACTGCATTGGTCGAGCTGTTTGATGATTTCTGGTGAGAGTGAGGTAGAGGGTACCCCTCCATTCTCACCCTTCTTGACCTCTCAGCAGCTTTCGATACTATGATATCCCTCTGGACTGGCTACAAGGGTTGGGAATCCAAGGCACTGTGTTGGTCTGGTTCTTCTCCTTCCTGACTAGACCCAGTCAGTATAGTTGGGGGACATGGGGTTGAGTCCGAGGAATCTTATGTGTGGGGTGCCATACGGCTCGGTCCTCTCACCCTTACTACATGAAACCACTGGGTGAGCTCATCCAATCCCATGGGGTGAGAGATCATCAGTATGCTGATGATACTCAGTTGTATATCTCTGCCCATGGTGAACCCAGTGATGCAATCAAGGTCCTGAACAGTTGCCTAGAGGTGGTTAGGGTCTGGATGGGAGACAATGGACTACAGCTGAATCGCAGCAAGACTGAGTGGCTGTGGGTGAGGGGACCCAATCCTCAAAAGGAGTTATCACCTCTGGGTTGGGATGGGGCATCCTTGCCCCAATCTGACCCGGTGCGCAACCTGGGAGTCCTCCTGGACTTGCGGCTTCTGCCCCAGGAGCAGGTTACGACTGTGGTCAGAAGGGCCTTCGGGCAAGTGTGTGTTATTAATCAATTGCACCCACTCCTGGATCTGGATGCCCTGCTCTCGGTTACCCATGCCCTGGTCACCTCCCATTTGGACTATTGTAATGCGCTCTACATGGGGCTGCCCTTGATGATCTGGAGACTGCAGTTGGTCCAGAATGTGGCGGCCCACACAGAGGTGGTGTGTAGTCATTTTGTCCTGTCTCGACACTCCTGCAGGTGCTGCACTGGCTGTCTTTATGTCTCCAGATGCAATTCAAGGTACTGGTTGTTACCTTTAAAGCCCTTCATGGTAGCAGACCAGGATACCTCAGGGACCACATCGTCCCTAGGACATCGATCCATCCCACGAGAGCAAACCAAGAGGTACCATCAGTTGGGGAGGCTCACTTCTCCAGCAGGAAGCACTCTTGCCAGGTTATCTGGGATCAGTTTGGTCCGATTGACCCTGATGAAGTGGACAGGATCCTGGGGAGTGTACACGCCACCGCCTGCGAGTTAGAACTACACCTTCAGGCCCACTTGCTACTATTTAGGAAAGAATTGAAGACGTGGTTGACAAAATGGGATTGTCAACTAGCTCCCCTTTCTGGCTCGTCTGAGGCCCCCCTCCTGTAATTAATTTTTTTAATGTTAAAGGTTTTGTAGATTTTATATTTGTTTTCAGATAGTAAACGGCACAGCGGGGGGGGGATACTGCTATTTTAAGGGGTTTTGTTTTATATTGATTTTAATTTGTGTACACAGCCCAGAGTCCATTGGATAGGGCAGTATATAAATATTAATTAATTATTTGATTGATTAATTAATTAATTGATTGATTGATTGATTGATTGATTGATTGATTGATTGATTGATTGGTTGGTTGGTTGGTTGGTTGGTTGGTTAATGTTTTAGAGGCCAGTCTCTCCCTAAGGCAGAGGTGCCCATACTTTTTGGGCTATGAACCCATCACATGGTTCAGCGGACCATTCACGTGGTTCTTCCCACCGGAAGTGGAAGTAAAATGCGCTTTGCAATCTGTTTTGCAACAGAATGAGATAGATTTTTAGGCTGCCATTTTTTATGCTTAAATTAGGGTGCCCAAACTATGGCCTGGGGGCTGAATCCAGCCCCTGACACCAATTCATCTGGCCCATGCCACCCTTGCTGCTACCCTTGCCATACGGGCACATTTTACTTCTGCTTCTAGGAGCAGCAAGGGTGGTGTGGGCCAATGAATTGGTGTCAGGGGGCGGGGGCGGATCTGTGCCCTAGGGCATAGTTTGGGCACCCCTACTCTAAGGGATTTCAGCCAATGACTCCTTCTTCCTGCACATCTTCATTTTATCCTGAAATAGTCAATTCCTTCTAGCTACTGATTTCCAATTTCTTTTTTATGCTACTGTGGAAAATCTGCAAAGGGAATTAAATGTTGATTTAAACTCAGACCTCTGGATAACATTTCCTGGACTGAGATCAGGAGCTATACTGACTTTACAGAATATGTATTCTTTGTACCTTCTCTCTACAAAGAAAACAAATCAGAATGCAATTCTAATCTACACAATAACATGGAAAGACTCCACTAAATTAAGTGGAGTTTTCTTTCCACTACACATGTGCAAGATTACAGTGCTGACGCTATATAATGAGTACCAAAGCTTGGATTGTTTGCCGTCTTCTTCTATTCCACTCTATGTCAGCATGTAGGGAAAATCCCCAAACATCTTAAAAATAACAGAAATCTGTTCTTCCTCCACCAAATCATACCTTGAACAAAAATGTAAGCACTGTACTCATCATAGTAGTCTCCTATTATCACACGGAGAGTGTACAGGCCTTCATCCTCTTTGTTAGCATGAGTCAGGGTCAGAGTAGCTCTTTCTCCACTCCAGTGCATCTGGATCCATTTGGACGGAGAAATCAAAACACCTACAAGTGAAATAGATGCAACTTAACAAAATTTAAACAAATTAAATTGCCGAGTTGAACGACTTCCTGAATGAGGAAACTGTGCATAATATAACAGTTTATGCTATGCAAAAGTACTGTGGAAATACTCAAAAACTACTGTTGCATTCATACGAAATTTCTCAAAAGAAGTGCTTCTGGGTTAAAAGGATTAGCCTGTTGACAATCACCATTGACACCCTTGCCCAGGGGAAGCCCAATCACTGAAATAGCAGTCTTTCGGGGAGGCTCTTTTAATGTCATCTAGTTCCTGTTTGTTTTATATATGTTGGTTTTAGCTTTGTATGCTGTTACATGCTTTGTGGTGCCTCTGACATGAATAAAGAAAGAATATGAAAATTTAGTGACTTATACAGTAATTAAATGAATGTAGTTCATACAATTGATCAATATGGTTTTCTTTAATTGATTGATAGCTCTAGCTATAAAATGTACTTAAAAATATTCTTAAATGGAGGTTTAAGAGAACAGATAGCTTCAGCATGTCCAATCTCCCTAGTCAATTTGTACCTTGAGAGCAATAATCTATCCTCCACCTGCTCAATGGATGAAGGTGACTGCAAAGTCAGAGTAATCAACACAGTCCAAGAATACAAAGGTAAGTTCTATCTTAGATTAGTTCAGTGCTCCCCGCCCTTCTTTTTAAAGTGCCAAAATGTAACTAGCCATAGGACTAGGAGATTCTAGAAATGAAATCTCAAAGGAGTTTCCACATGTACTGTATCACACTTGGTTCACTTTTGTGGGATTTTTTGTATCTTTCTTTTTTACAAAGCAGGATCACAAAACTCAAACACAACCTAAGTGGAACAATTAATTAGTTCATCTTTAGCCACATTTGCTCACCATTCCTGTACCACTGAATTTCTGGCTGGTAGCGTTTAATGTCAGGCCGAATGATAACTGTACAGCCTAGACTCATTGTTTCACCTTCTCTTCCAAAGGAAACCCCAAATGAATCCACAAAGTAGATCTCAAACCTGGAAGCATAGCCATGTGGAGTAACACCAACTGTAACAAGAAAAAAAATCATTTATTTTTCCATCTTCAAAATTGAATTTATTCTAGCATAGTCACAGTTTTCTCTAACAATTTACCAGTGAGATCCAATTACTTACTAATTAGAAATACTGCATTGCTGTCAATAATGGCCACCAGAGTGGATAACAATAATGTCAGGATAAAACAAATTAAAGACAGAATTAAAGAACATCAATAAAAAGGAGTCAATAATATTTTAAACCCTTTTCCCCAGCAATCCAGCTTAAATATCAAAAAATACTACAAACCACATTTGGAAACATAGCAATACACAGACACACTCATCCAAACAAACACTCACACACTTTAATCTATCTATGTGGAAAATTTTCTTTCTTTAAATATGAGTGTTCTTTATCCTATAGTATAAGTCTCATATTTCAACTACAGTTGTACCTCGCTTAAAGAGCATAATGCGTTCCACAGGATTGTTCTTTAAGCGAGTTTGCTCTTTAAGCGAAACACCATTGTAAGTGACCAAGTGTGACTTCGGGGGGGGGGGGATTGCGAACCCTGATTTATTTGTTAAGCGAGTTTTTGGTTGGTTTTATTTGTTAAGCGAAGCAAACATTCAGAGAAAATTCTGCTCTTTAAGCGAGTTACTCTTTAAGCAAGGTGCTCTTTATACGAGGTTTGACTGCACTTAAATGATAATAGCTCTGTTTTTAGTAAAAGCTTTGAATGAATTTCCTACTTTTTTGCAGGAAATTCTGTGTTAAACAGTGGTGGGCTTCGGCAGGAAATTCTCTAAGGTGTTAAACAGTGGTGGGCTTCAGCAGGTTCACACTAGTTCACCAGATCTGGTAGCAGAAATTATGCCTGGCCCCACCCATCCAAATTTTGAAATAAAGTGCTGTAGTCCTAATTCGGGTGCAATGCAGGGCTTTCCCCCGGCCACGGTCACCATACTACTCCCACAGAGTAGGTAGTAATTTTTTTAAAATCCCACCACTGGGCAGGCATGGCTAAATCACCCAACCAGTCACATGGCCATGCCCACAGAGTAGGCCATGCCCACAGTGTGGTAGTAAAAATTTTTGGAGCCTACCACTGGTGTTAAATATCCTATTGTTACATCATTTTCTCCAACTGGCTGTTGCAAGATTGGCAAAGTGAAAGTGTTCAAACTGAAACTCTGATGTCTGTTGGAACAAATACATTTTATTACATTAAAGGTAAACTCGAAAGCCAGTTGTCTCTGACTCTAGGGTGTGGTATTTATCTCCATTTACAGCCAAAGTCTGCAATAACCATTGCAAAGTTAACTCTGTCCATGCAGAATTGTGGTTAAAATACCAATCTAGCCTGATAAAGACACTTTGAGCCACTACTGCCACTGTTATTTCTAGTGACAGTATTGGATCTATGAACTATGAAACTTTAACTGGAGTAAGACACATCTCAAATGGAAAGGTAAACTATTGATAGCATGTATATTTGGCTTGTTTCATCTGAGTCTGTTTGTTTACTGACCCTCATCCAGTCCATTCTCCACAAAACACTGGTTTCTGTTATATTAGATTAGATGAAGAAGATAGGTAGAAGTGATTGTTACCCATATATTGGTGCTACCTTAATAGATAACCTCACCTAGTTGCTTCACATAGATGTTAAAAAGCATAGGACATTGGTGGTGATCCTATGGTATGACCATCAGAGGGGGCACTCAGAGATCTTTCTGTGAGCACATGTGCTGTCGCCCCAGTACAGGAAACTCTGCTACATGCAGTGGGCCCCACCGGGCACGGCCCTGCCCTGGGCCACTGGCACCAATGACAAGAACTGCTTCCCCAACCATCCCTCTCTCTCTGCCAATGGGGTTGTGGGAGGGAAGTCTCGCCGGATGCCCCAGAGGCTGAAATCATGCCTGGGAGGTGGGGTAGGGACAAGAGAAGGTGTGGGGTGAGTTGGGTAGCATGTGAAAGGAGGGAGGTATGGGGTGGGTTTTGGGTTGCAGTTTGGGCACTTGGTCTCTAAAAGGTTCACCATCACTGGCATAGGGCATATGAGTTTTAACTACTTCTCATGCTAAATTATAACATTTTATTACAGAGTTGATACTGGGAGATGAAGAGAATCTTATCCTAGAATACACACCAGAGAAAGGCAAAAATGGTAAGGGTATCTTATTGGAGTGGGGGGGAAATTCTACAATTTTTTTGTCCAATCTATATTTAATGTAGGAAGCCTTTTTCACTCAGAAAAAGAAGATACTGGCTGCATTATTGAAGATTTCGCAAAAAAACTGAAATAAGGATTATCTTCCAGGAAATGAAGGAAAGAGGGAGGATGCTTTTGAAGTAAAATCTTCAAAGGGAAAATGTTGGATCCCAATCATTATGTCTTAATTGCTGGTTTCAAAATGTTTTTGGATGTTTTTCATGGTATAACATTTTGCTCAGGTTCTTTAACACTGTAAATAGAACTTTTATAAACAGTTGCTACTAAAATCACTTTTTCTCATGCGACCTGTTACATATTTAATTATTTAATCAACTACTCAGTTGTCAACTTACAGCTCAAAGGTAGTGTGGCAGTTCCTGCATGGAAAAAGCTTTCATCAAACTCTCCTTTCTTATATCCTAATGGTACAAAAGCAAGAAAAATCCAATTAAACACCAAATTGTAGGAAACAGTGTGTCAAAAGACATAACTTCTCATATATAACACAAAAGAAAATCCAAAGAATGCAGTTTTGGTAAACTTACTCTTTACCACCAAAGAAGCATAGGCTGATATCTCTCCTTTTACATTCATAGCAGAGGCACGATACTGAGCAGTGTCTTCAAAATCACATCTGAAAAGAATTGAGAATTAGACATCATATTACGAGTCACATTTAGAATAAATACTTCCCCAATATTGCCAAGCAAAATCTTACTAAGTAGTGTTAAGTATGTCCTCTATCCTATAGTTTAAAGGTAAAGGTCTCCCTTGCTTAAAAGCTTGGCATATCCAACTCTAGGGTTCAGTGCTCATCTCTATTTATAGATAAGGAGCCAGCACTGTCTGCTTCTGCAGACATTTCTGTGGTCATGGGGGGAGGCATGATTAGACACTGGAGTGCATGGAATGATGTTTACCTTCCCAGTGGTACCTATTTATCTAATTGCAATTTCTTGGTTTCGAACTGCTAGGTTGGTAGGAGCAGGGACAGAAACGGGAGCCTACTCCATCGTGCAGCACTCGGGTCTCGAACTGTTGACTTGTCGATCTTCCAGCCCCTACCTTTATACTATAGGACTGCTCAATTAACTGAATTAAACATGTTAGAATAAAAGAACATGGCTACCAATAGCTTGATCGCTTGTAGTACAATTCTGAGTGAGAAGGATGAGTAGGCTTATAATGAATTAAAAAGCTGCTTTCTAAACAAAGAAAACCAAGAACTTTGCATTTACTCCAGTTATGGCCAATACTATCTAGTCGTACATTCTGCATATAAATATTGAACTAAAATATCATGCCTTTTTCCTGACTTGTCTTATTTACTTATGAATACTCACCAGCAACCAACATGGCTATTCATTTTTCTAGGACATGCTATATTTTCATTCCCCATTCGTCTTCTACCAACATTTTAACAGTGTTTATATCTTTAATGCATGCAAGCAAACATCTCACATTCCATCTTTACTTGCCCAAGACCACCAGGCAAGATCACCACCTACTCTGCTGAATTCAAATTTTGTGCACCCAACGTATTTCAAAATTCTGTTTAGTAGACACCAGATGCCAGCCAAAATCTTTAAGAATTTATGGGAGTAGTAAGGATCAAGTAATAGGAAGTCGTTAGAGAGGTGGTAAAAAGGGGAAGTGCTGGAATGTTACTGAAGGGTTCAACAGAAAGAGAAATGAGAAAAGCAGCTGTTAAAAAGGTTTGTTTTTCAATTCTTTTCAGCCTTACCTCAGGTTCTTAATATTTCCTCTTGGGTACAACCTTCTCCACTAATGTAGAGTCCTGGGGATCTGTTTTTCTTCTCGGATTAATTTGATTCAGTTTATAGGGCAGGGTAGTCTTTTGTCAATGAATAAAAAGGGCGGGCTGTTGCACAGCACCAGGTTGTTGGTTTTTTAGGTTGTATCCAAGTACAATTCACCTTAATCACCTTACAATGGATTAATTCCCAGAAGCTATGTTTGGGAATTGGCTAGTGCTTGTCAGACTTTGTAAGAGAACAGAACATTGCTTATTATTCACTGGTGCAGACAGTTTAAAATTTCACTTGAGATAATAGTGGTTAAGACACTGAGCTTGACAACTGGAAGGTTGGGGTTTGATACCTGAGTGCTGCACGATGGGTCTTGGGGTCATGAAAGGAGCCTCATTTGGGCTTCCCCTGAGCAGAGTTTCTTCAGCAAAAATCCTTTCAACCCAGAGTACAAATTCATGACATGCAAGAGATTTCCCCTCACTGTAGGGCTATTGAAAAAAGCCTAATGACAACTTGAATGCCGCATTGTCCATGTTAGAACAGAAAGTGTGTCCATTTGCACTCTAAATGAATAAATTGTCGACCATTTCCATCTCCCTCCCCGTGACAAATGCTATAGTACTATAGGGGTTCCCAACCTATGGCCTGCAGGCTGCACCCAGACTGTGGCACCATTCCATGTGGGCCATGCTGCTGCCATCCCCCGGAAGTTGAAGTGGACACATTTATGTCAGCCATAAAATGCACCCATGCATACATAAACACATCCACATCTGTTGTAAACACAGAAGTGGCCACATTTATGACAGCTGTAAATGCACCCACTTCCGCTTCCTGTGTGTGTAGTTTGGCCTGCCCAGCTGATTTCCGGGGGGGGGGGGGATGGTCAGGCCCGTGGCGTAAAACAGTTGGGAACCCCTGCTATAGCATTCTGGGAAGGTCTGCAACATTCAGTGGTATCTTGGAGTGGTGGTGGTGGTCTGGGGTGGGGTGGGGGATGCAGAGGAAAATGAGGCAGGAAAGCCTTCTGGAGAGACAGAACATGGCATACAGTGCTTTAGACTTAAGCCAATGCTTGAAGAGTTGCTCAGATAAAGTTAATGATGCTACACCAGTAATTTGGCTTTCTTTCTATAAATCATGGACACATTCTTTGATTTGAAATCTCACAATGAGATAATAAATGTAACAGAAGTTTTAACACTTTAATAAAAGAACTACTGAGGTTATCCTAGGCTCTTCTGCTGATCGGCTTCTGGGAATTGAAGGTTTGCCATCACTTTCCTAGGCATATCAATAAGCCCTTGTCCAGGAGAAGGACAGTACTAGCCTGAAAGACCTTTTAAAGTATCTATTAAGCTAGTATCTATTACATGCTCAAAAGACTTATGCTCTGCTTGTTGGGGAAATTATACTTTTCTAAAGATACTTTCCGATTTAAACGAACATGAATAATAAAAACAGTTTAATAACAAAAAGGCCATTATCATGGTTTCCTTAATGATCTACTTTCAAATAGTAATGCTATAGAAATTGTTTGGGCAGGATAATAATAATAACCATATTCTGTCAAGTCAATTCTGACTTACAGTGGCCCTTTTCAAGGTTTACCCAGAAATGGTTTACCATTCACTTCTATGGGGGCACCCTGGGACTTTGCAACCTGCCTGAGACCACACAGAAGACACAGGGGTGAATCGAACTCCCAATGTTTGGTTCTGCAACCAGATATCTAAACCATTGAGCCATGGGCAGGATAGGAGACATTTTAAAAATTTGAAGTCAGTATCTATCATAGATTACATTACATTATACTGTATGTGTATGCTTTTATTGAGTACACCAAGACAGCATTTGGATGTCAGACAGTAAAACAACAAGCTGGCAAAGCCAATGGTTTATAAATAAGTGATTCAAGCAGTAAACCAACCTTCTGCAGCCTGATACTCTCCAGATGTATTTGTGTCTTTAATACAGGGGTTCCCAACCTTTTCAAGCTGGGGGTCGGGTCATGCTCTCTCAGTCAGCTTCAAGGGCCGGACAGACATTTTGCCCTGCCTGCACAATAGGGGCAGCCTTTTTGTCCCAACAGCTTCAAAATGATGAGCATTTTGTTTCTTGAATGCCCTTGGAAGGGTGGGGGCCACATGAAATGGTGCCATGGGTCAGATCCAACCCACAGACCTTAGGTTGGGAACCCCTGTTTTAATATATCATTTCCAGCCAGCATTGACACTGGGATCATGACAGCTACAAAAATCACTATTTGGGTGCAGGATCAGACATTGTGCTGGTCTTCTGCTGGATGAGCAGTACCAGCCCAAAGTACTTCCTTGGTGAAAATTGTCATAGTTTGGGCTTTGACACAGTATGAGGGATTTAGCTTATTTTCCGGGCAGAGCAAGGGAACATAACTCAGCTGCTTTCACCTTCTCAGTTCTGTGAAGAAAATGTTGATGACTAAGAAATCAACTACTTTACCACACTTTTTATTTAAAACATAAAGATATCTTCAAATATCCAAGTCCAGATCATATTTTTATGTCAAGCCTTGCAAAAAGAAAATAAAAAGGTCTAGCTAACATTAATTAATTCTCACTATTCAAAATTTGGCTCATAAAACAACAACATTCCATAACAGGTGAAACAGACAACTCTCATCATCAAAATAATTTTAAAAAGAAGCAAACCTAAAGACATGTTTATGTGTTTCATTTAGTTTATAAACTGACATTTTGGTTGTTCTATTAGAATTCTAATCAAGTTACATCAAAGCAATTTTAAGTGTCTCACCTGAGGATGAAAAGAAACTGAGAGTTTATCTACATGTGTCTTGAAATAATCTAGTCAGTGTGTGTGAGAGGGAATGTGTACAAAAAAAATCAGTTACTATTTGTTTGTTCATTTAATTTCTGCCCTACCTTTTCTCCTGTCTAGGATGAAGTACCTTAGATGTCTTTCTTCAGAGTGGGGAAGTATCTATTACTCTTGGGAAAATACAGTTATTTCTCAGAATAAAGAATAAATACATTTCTCCCAAGAACAACTTTTTAGAAAGATGTGAAGATGTAATTGTAAAATTGACACCAGTGAGGAAAGACAACCCATTCATTTAAGGACAATCATCTCTTCCACCTCATGCAAACAGGTCTCCATCATATAAAGCAAAATAAAATTTCCATCCAAGATGGATATTTTGCCATTGGATGATCTGTCAATTAAGTGGCAAGATGTTGGGACTAGAATACAAATTACCAGGATATCACAGCCAACTGGGAGATAGCTCACAAGGCACAGTGATCAGATAACATTGTCCATCCTACTAACAGCTATATAGGACTCCCATGACAAATACTCCCCTGCTTCCTCAAAGATCATTCCAGTAGCCTTTCCTGCAAACCAAAATCATCACAGCTCTTTCAATTACCTTACTGCTGCTTCCCAAATGTTTTGGCCCTGCTCCCAACAAAGTCTTCTCTGGACTGAGATGAACAACAAATTGATAGAAAATATATATCCCGAATAGAAACTGCTACTAGCTGCTCAACTAGAATCTGTAGTCAAGGCTCTCCACTCAGCTTCTGGTTTCTTACTCATTTTCTTCAGTGGGATTTTGATCTCGTGGCAATATTGTCCCAAAGTTTCTTCTACATCTATTTGTGCTTATGTTGCAAACCAAGATGGTAAGCCATTAAAAAAAATCATAATATATAAACCTTATTTCAAGGCAAGCACAAACCTGCTTTGGCAGACCATAGGTACTTGCAAATTGTAGCCCAGAAGTCCAGCCCAGTATGGCTCCCAATGCCCCTGTATAACCCTACCCCATCACTGACAAATATCCTGCCTTGTTTTAAGCCTATCCTCCCACAACATCCTGGGATTCAAAATAGCTTTAAAACAGAAGAAACAAAAGAAAAGTAAGTGGATGCAAATCATGAGAGATCACAGAGCAGTGAAAAATGTCCCCAATGTGTCCAGTTTCATGGAAGAATGTGTATGGAGGACTATACATGGCATAGTAATTGTCTGAAGAGGTGAGTCAGTTGTACTGATGTAGGCTTACCAGGTAATTTAGCACCCTGGCTGTGAGAAAGGTAAGGAGGTAGCTATCACACTGAATACACAATAAGGGTAGAAGAAAGGGCAGTGTTGTACAGTGGTTAGAACATTGGTATGGGGATTGCCTGAGGTTCCCATTGAGCCATAAAACTCACTTGGTCTATTCTTGGTTTCTGAGATGCTAAACAGGGGCATTGGAAGGATGGCATACAAATGTAATTAACAAATTGAGTAAAACATGAGATAAGGAGGAGAAAAGGAGACAATATGTCAACCTGAGGGTGCTTTTTGACTCAGTCACTATGCACATGTATGTTTTCCTCCTCCTTTACTCAGATGATGACTGCATTGTAGTTTCAAATGGGTTTTCAAATGTGTACTTTTCCCTTTAATTTTATGCCTCTTGTCAGTGATGTAAATATTATGAACTGCATCATTGGTTAACTGTAGCAGTTTTAGGAAAAACACAGAGAGGTGTATTCTATACAATTAATACCTCTTTTCTAGACATTCTTATTTTGGAACAAAAGAAAGACAGGAAATATGCTAAAAGAGAGCAAGAGCTGAGAAATTTTGTAAAGATGTTTCAATAGTTAAAAATAATACATTTGAAACATATGCTCCCATAGCTTATGTTTAGCATTAGTTTAGCTTTCATAGATCAAGACCGCTTCCTCAGACATAACAGTGAGCCTTGATCCACAAAAGATCACATTAAGATATAGAAGCTAGACGTTAACCTTTTTTTAAAACGTTTGTTTTGTTTCTTGTCTGATAAAAACTGTATTTTGATACAGTTTCCATTCTTCAACCAGTATTAATGTAGCAGAACCATAAATTAGAAAGCTAAGTTTACAAAAATGTCTACATTTCTTTGCAGACTTACTTTACTATCAATATCACTGGCTATAAGAATATTGTCACTCTGCTGATAACTTCATCAGAGAGCAAATTAGTCATCTAAGGCTGCAATCTTGTGTCTATTTTCTGGAAACAGCAAAATACTTGAATTTGGAGTGGATTTGGCATCTGTGTAAACTTATACAACACAAAGTTCTAATATTGTATTGAGGTGGGGGCTGTTGAGTCCTCCAAATGTTCTGGACTAAGACTCACAAACTCTTGCCATTGGCCACATTGCCTTGAATTTCTAGGAGCTGAAATCCAAAACATCTGAAGAAATAAAGATTTGCACCCTGTAACATAAATTGTTCTATCTGCCCACTACTAAAAAGAAAGCTTTCCCAACATTTCATTATAATGCTATCCATAATACCAAAAGCTTTTCAGGATAATAATATTTATATGTACTGTATTGTTTGAATCTGACTTATGTCTCATCACAAGATAGTCATATCATATCTTTTAATGGGCCATGATCAAGATGATTTTGGTTGTTTAGACAAATTGTTATTGCCCTAATAGATCAACATAACAATGAATCCAGATCTTCCTCCCACATTTCCAGGGTTACATCCCATAAACATATACACGTTTTGTTCTTCTAGTAACAGCATCCCAGAAAAGGTAGCTTGGGCAGGATTGACAGGTTTCCTTGCGATTCCTGCAGTCATGGGAAATCAGAATGTGTGAAGAACCCAACATCAGCAAGACCTGCTGCTTATTAACCATACTTTTCTATAGTTCCCTGAAGAATGTATCATAGTATTCTTTCTAACCCTCAAATACATGAATGAGATATTTTAGTTCCCTCAGACCTTCAGAGTCACATTTGGATTGGAAAATCCACACAAATTTACCCCCTATTCAGATGTTCTTCACAGAGCCATTGCAGAGTGCCCAGAGATGACAAAAAGTTGCTTAGGAAGGGGTACAGCTCTGAGAATGCCCCCAAACAGTATGCTATTGGCTGGAAAAATTAACATTTCCCATTCTATAACCATGATAGCAAACCTTGGCACTCCAGGTGTTCTTGGACTTCAATTCCCAGAAACCCATGTCAGCATTCCTGCTGATCAGGGCCTCTGGGAATTGACGTTCAAGAATACCTGGAGTGCCAAGGTTCGCCATCACAGTTCTATAACATTGTCGCAAATTGAAAATAATGTCTCCAAATTTCAGCAGTACACCGTACACAACTTTTTCCTACACAGAAAAAACAAAAATATTTGGGATGAAGAACTTTCCCAATACATCTGTCAATTTTTGCCATTGGGGAACTTTATTTTGCCACTTAGGGAAGTTTATGTGGCAGGGGATCAGAAATTGCCTATCTTTTCCCAAAGCCCAACTTTGGTTGTCTCTTTACATTTTAAATAAATAAATAAATAAATAAAAAGATGTCCAGGTATTATACACGCAACAATGCTAGAAGATAAAATTAATCTTGGTTCTAGAAGAGAGGGATGGAATCTGTCAGATCTAGCCCAAACTAAAAACTACTAATAGGAACCTCAGCATGTCTATGAATTGCACGAGATACCTCTGTTTCCTTTCTGATGAAAATTAGTATGGTTTCAATTTCAGCAGATTCATCAATTTCAACATTAGTAGTTCTGCAGCACCATCTTCGCTTGACACATCCACACACATACACAGAAATTATTATAGAATTCTAAACCAGCATGAAAAAGATGTTAAAATAACTGCTATCCTCTTACTTGTTGATTTCCAAAGAGTGCATCCCATATCGACTCTCAATTGCATATTTGCCAGAATGAGCATGGGCATTGATGGGAACATTGTTTTTATACCTATGAAACAAAGAAAGAATGTTTGCATAATAAAATAAAGATGTTAAAAACATTGTGATGAAATACAATATATCCATAAATTTCAATGCAAAACATCACCCCCACCCCCACCCCCCACCCCACCACCACAACAATAAAACAGACCACCCAAACATATTTACTCCAGTCTAATTCTCAAGGCATATTCATTAGCTGTTCATCAGAGAGGTTTTGCTGTGGAGACTAAATGTAACCACCTGCTTCACATTCAGGACAGCTGACTGGCACTATTTTAAGTATCTCACTAGAAATGCTGGTATGCAGTTGAATCAGACAGGAAAATTGCACACAAAGCCATTTACATAGACGATTCCAATCTAGCTGGTGATGGTGTCAAGTCAGACATGAGAAACAATGGGTTGCATTCAGTTGTAGTAGATCTACTGCAGTGAATGGCAGGTTTTCAGGCAGGATTCTTTCCTAGTGTTTCCAGGAGATGTAGGGAACTGCACCTAGAAAATGTACAGTCTTGCAGTAGGTTAAGATTGATTCCCAATTGGTCTAAAACAAGGGTCCTCAACCTTTTTAAGTCTCGGGCTGGATCACGCCCCATTGGACTGTTGGTGGGCCCGATAGGTACTGTCACTGCCACTGCCTTTGTCAGCAGTGGGGGGAAGTGGTGTGGGCTCAGGGTGGTCCTGCTGCCACTGCCAAAAATTGCAGAGGGACCACTCTGGCCCCCCACCACTCCCCCACACTGCTTTCCTGCATGGAGGAGCTGCATGGCACCAAATCATCCAGCCTGTGACCTTGCTCCAGCCACTGCTTCCACTTCTGCCACTGTCTCCTCAATCCTTGTCTCCTCCGCATGGCTTGGCGTGTCCCTAACAGTGCTCTGTAGCAGGACAGTTGTTGTAAGGCTTACAACATCCAACCTGCTATGGAGCACTGTTAGGGACATGCCAAGCCATGCGGAGGAGACAAGGATTACAACATCCACCCTGCTGTGCAATGCTGTTAGGGACATGCAAAGCCAAGCAGAGGAGAGAATGATTGATGTGGAGGTCGTGGCGGTGGCAGCAGCAGCCGTGGCAGCAGCTGGAGCAAGGTCATGGGCTGGATGATTTGGTGCTGCAGGCCAGACGTGGCCCATGGGCTGTTGTTTGAGAACCTCTGGTTTAAAACAATAACTCTAGATTCAGCCATGAGTGCCATTGATTTCAGTGGTTATGCTGTGGCCAAGTCCAGATCCAGCAAAACTTACTTTGATATACTTTTTCAAAACTATTCATTTTTTTCTGATAAAGGGGGAGGGGATTCGCAGATCTTTAGTTATTTTTAATCTTGTCAGTTTCTATTTTGATATTATAAGCAACCACAAATATCAGAAAACAGGAAGAAAAAGAGAAGGCAACAAAGTTCTTCAGTATATTCCAGCTGGGCAGACAATAAAATGACATGCATTTGGCCTACACCCAATTGTATTATATTTAGCTCTTACAAAACAAAATCACAATGATTAATGTTTCATATATCACTTTTCGCACTGAAGGTTGTCTTTCATCATCTCCTGCTGTGGAGAATGAAGACCAGTATTCACAGGTGCATGTATTAAATATAAATGGCATTGCACTTTTAAAACAATACCAAGAACTGACCTCTTCTTTTTTCATGTCTAGGTCAGACTTTAAACTGCCAAAACAAAGCTACCTTTGGGTGAACCCTTTCTCTAGTTCCTTTTGTCTGACCTAATGTGAGAAAGATTAGCCAGCACAAAAAGGTTCCCCTTGCCCAATTATGGTTTGAAAATAACACAATCGTGGAGGAAGCTTTTTTGTGTATCCCAGCTGACCTCTTGGGAAATGGTAGATTATTTCAAATTGATTTGATACTAATACTTAAAAAGTATGTATAAAACAGAGAGTGGGATCAAGAGACAAAACAGATTTTTTTAATGGCAAATGTGGATCACCAAGAGAAAATTCTAGCACAGCAACAAAGGGACTTTACCACCTTTTAACCTATTCTGTATAATGTAATTGATATAATGTATATCTATGTGCTGCTAAAGGCAACATGAAGGGAAGGTGTGATGAACACTCCAAGATAAGTTTCCATCAGACATATTGACATGTTTGAATTGAATTAACTAAACTAGTATAACAATGTAACACTCTTGAACACGTCTCTCACCCATTGATTGCCCTAATCAGATTTTCTTTCTTACTCTACTTATCATAAGGTGCACATTGAGTTGGACAATAATTAACTAGAACATCTTAGTAAAAAAGGAAATTCAGATTGTATCAGTAGTCTCCTCCATTATAATTTATTCTTACAAAAACTATATAAGGCCAAATTATATATAATAGATAATATACTAATAGAAGAGGGGATTTCTTAAGTAACAGTCATTGCAGGAATTTTTCCAACCTCCTGTATTAGCTTGTTTTATTTTGTGATTCACCTTCAGCCTTCAAACATGATTTTCCATTGCAATCTGACTTATCAGGCTGTTTCAACCAATGTGATTTCAGCTCTTAACATCTTCTTTGACCCTGAGATATAGTTAAAGTTATTCAGTAGACATCATGGCAGAGCAGAGACTGAACTCAGGTCATTTTGGCCTTATCCTAAGATGCTGTTGGTCTCCAGTTCTTGTCAGTTCCTGCCAGCCTAGTAGGAAGCCAACTTCAAGCTATGGCCTAAGCAGAAGAGTAGCGTGCCGTGGCGGGGCCCCGTATAAAAATTTGTTTGGGGGCCCTTAGGGAGGGTAAAGATTTGTTTTGCTTACGCACGTAGGGGGCCCCCGAGGCCCGGGGGCCCCGTATAATTGATACGGCAGATACGGCGGTAGCTACGCCTCTGGGCCTAAGGGAGAAAGCCATAAGTGGCAAACCACTTTATGGGTAAAGCCCCATAACACTGTTGAATAGGATATCCTGTAGTTTTTGTTTTGACACTTTGAAGACTGGGAGAATGGGACCCTACCAACATAGGGTATTTATCTTTTTCCTCCTATCCTTGATTCCAAAATACATTTAAAAAAATTCCTTCCCATGAGTTCTGAAAGGGGAAAGAACCAGCCTTCTTGCAAAACTAAAAGCAGTTTTGAGGATGGGACTTTCTCAGTGGAAATATGAGGAAGGCTGGTAAACCATTTCACAGGAGCATCATCGCTCCCCTGATTATAAAAGCAGGCCTACATAACTACTATTAAGTACCGATAACAAAATCTACACCTGGCGATCATAGGAGGTGATCTCCTAGATCACTTCTGATTTGACCCTAGCACTCAGTCTGTCACACTGTGCCAATTTTCAATGTTCACTGCTGACTGAACCAGCTTCTCTGCTATTTTGCCTGGAATGCAACAGCAGACACTTTGCATGACTGATTTGCAGAGCAGCAGTTCCAAGCCCTGCTTGCACATAGAGCAAAAGCATGCTCACACTATTCCCTCCCAGCACTCTTCCCCCAGTTTTGCCAGTTAATTAAGAAACTATTGGCAAACCTAAAACATTTGAGGAAATAACGTTGTCTCTAATACTTCATAATATTTTTTCCTCTTCACCTTTTAGGATCAGAAAGGAATAAAAAACTATTTCTCACCTGAAATAAATGGCCACACATTCAGACAGAACCATTTAACCCAGGGGTGTTCAAACTAGGGCCTGTGGGCTGGATCTGGACCATGAGCCATAGTTTGGGCACCCATGGTTTAAGCAAAGAAAATGGCAGCTTAAAAACCTATCTCATCCTGTTGCAAAACAGATTGCAAGGTGTTTACTTCTGCTTCCGATGGGAGGAACAATGTGACTGGCCCGACTGGCCCATGGTCTGAAAAGTTTGGGCACCCTTGATTTAACCTTTGGAAGCAAAATTTCCAAAGAGGCGAATCAGTTCTGAAGCTGGGAATTTAAAGCTCCCCCTTTTATCACAATTTGTCCTTAGGCTGAAAGATCTCAAATAACCAGGGATTTCCATGTCCTTTTTCTCCACAGAAGCTAATAAAACACCCTTCACAATATAATATCAAGATTTATTCTCAGTAGTCATAATTTGTCCATGATCATTTAAGTGTTGTTCAGTTCAAGCATGGGGAAGACATTTGCTTAATAAGAGATAAATGAGATCTGACAGATCAGGTTCATTGCATTTCATTCCCCAGAGCAAAACACCTGTTCAGAGCCCATCCCTCATTCTTTCCACTGTAGCTAAATGTATACACTGTAGTTTTATGCATGTTGGGTCTAAAGCGACTCTCAATGAGTTCAGGTGGAATTTATTCCAAAGTAAATATATATGTGGATGCAAGCTAAACTCCAAAGGAAATTTCAATTTGCAGTAAATTATTGCTTTGAATGTTATAGCCTGTTTACCAATCTGTCTAATTTAATATTTGTCCAATTTAATATTTAAATTAAAACAAAGTAACAGTTTACAATTCCCTTCTTCTGGGGACACCCTGGGACTGTGCAAATTTTCCAAGACTACTCAGGCTGGCCCTTTTCCTTAGACACACTGTGAGAACTGAACTCTCATCTTCTGGTTCTGCAGCCAAATACCTAACCCACTGAGCTATCTAGTCAGGTTATTCCTTTTTATGTAGTGGCAAAAAGAAGAACCAAGTACAAGCAAAACCCTTGTACTTGGTTCTTGGAACGGAGGTCCATTCCAACGGAGGTACATTGTAACCTGAAAAATTGTTAACCGAAATATAGGGATGCATTGAAAAATTTAAAAATGGTCCTGAACTGATTGTTGTAAACCGGAAAAAAATACATTAAAAATGTGTAAACTGGGATGGCATTTCCATAGGATTTGCCATTGTAAACCGCAGCAAACTTAAACCGAAGTGATTGTAACCCAGGGTTTTACAAACACAAATTGTCCCATTAGTTAAAACTAAACATCAAAAATAAATATATAATTTTTTCCAGAGTGAATCATTTTATGCAAAAACCAATCTTATTAGGTATTGCTCAAAAGACAATGAATAACAGTCACTTATTTATTTCAGCCAACAGTTTCACCTTTCTCAATTAGCTATGTTGATTTTCTTTTCACCTACTTTAGATGCACAGATACAATCAGCAACTTACAATGTTGGTAAAGAAACAAGCTCACCATGTAACACGAGGTTCTGGCCATCCAGTTACAGTGCAGTGGAATTTGACATTCTGTTTTTCCCATATAGTGTGTGAACGAGGTTTTATTATAAATTCAGGAGCATGTAATAGTCCATCTTCATTCATCTTTCTGCGAAAATCTTCTCTTTCTGTCCACTGAAAGGCAAACATTTCATCTTGAAAGTGATCAGAGGACAAGTGTTAATTTATAATAGAAGATACTCCCTCCCAACTCTTGCATAAATTGACTCATTGAATGGAATGGCAAGATTTGGGGGGGGGGGACCATTTTCTTTTAAGTCAAGCAACATTCTTAAATGCAAACAGCCTGGGCCCTAGCATCCAAGACATGAATTCTTTCTGCAACATCACCAGAGGCAACCACATGAAAATGAGGGGTTTGTATGAAAGGCAGCCATGAAATCTATGCCTCCCCCACCCCTCAAATTTCAGTCACTTGAGAAAATATTGTGTGTGTTGGCTCTGAGTCTGATGATAATTATAAGAAAGAATTGCAGAGATGTAACCTTGTATCTGATGAAGTACACTCCAAAACACAAAATATGTCATGTGTTTGTCTGAAAAAAATGCCACAGAAATCTTTTATTGTTCTATGGTAAGGCGATTATTGATAAACCAGATACAGTAATACCTCGGATAACGTTTACCTCGGATAACACTAAAATCGCATAACGTTAAGTAATCTGGGGAGGAGAATTGGATCGAATAATGTTAAGGTCCTATGGGATGGATCGGATAATAACCGCTAACACCTGTGCAGTTACAATGTATCTCTATGGAGCTTTAACGTTATCCGATCCATCCCATAGGATTTTAACATGGATTGGATAACACTAAAAATCGGATAACACCAAGACTTGTGGAACCAAGTCTTAGCGTTATCCAAGGTATTACTGTACTGTACATGCTTTGAGGCATGCTTGCCACATTTCCATGGAAATGTCTGTAGACGCAGACAATGCTGGTTCTTTGGCTATAAACAGAGATGAGCATTAAACCCTAGAGTCAGATACGACTGGCTTTCGAGCAAGGACAGCTTTTACCTTTACCTTACCAATATTATCATAGGATCAAAGAAAATATTCTCATGCAAAAATGTTACAAGTTTAAAAATTAGTATAAAATTACCATTGCCAATAAGAAAAGTAAGTTGCAAAAGGAGAGATAGGTTTTGCTATTCAATAACAGCGTACAGTTTGGGGTCCTGGCCACTGGTACAAAGGCATGGAAAGAACAGTCTCCCAGCATAGTATATTATCCACAGGCAAATGTGTACGATATGCAGCCATGTATTTGGAATCTGGAATCATTGGAAACTAAAGCATGGATATAGACCAGAAGAGTAGCGTGCCTTGGCGGAGCCCCGTATAAAAATTTGTTTGGGGGCCCTTAGGAAGGGTAAAGATTTGTTTTGCTTATGCACGTTGGGGCCCCCCGTGGCCCGTGGCCCCCGTATAATTGATACGGCAGATACGGCGGTAGCTATGCCTCTGATCTAGACCAGTAGTTCCCAACATAGGGCACACGCCCCACAGGCAGGCTTCAATTCCCAGAAGCCTCAGTCAGCACATCAGCTGATCAGTGCTTTGGGGAATTGACTTAGGCTTCTGGGAATTGAAGTTCAAAAACCAAAGGTTGGGAAACACTGATCTAGACCAGGGGTAGCCAACCTTTTTTTGCTGTGGGCCTGACCATGCTTGCCAGACAGCTGAGCGGGCCTGACCATGCCCCCCCCCGAAGTGGAAGCAGGCACATTTATGGCTCTATTAAATGCGCTCACTTCCACGTTTATGACAGCCGTGGGCGCATTTACGCATGTGTGGGTGTGGGAGCATTTTACAACTCATGTATATGTGCCTGCTTCCACTTGTACTGTTTTGAAGTGTTTTGATGTGTTTCTGACGTGTTTTTATGATGTCTTGATATTTTGTAATTGTATTGGGAATTTTTCGAAATGTTTTTGATATGTTTTTGTAATGTGATATTTTGCGATGTGATATTTGTAATTGTGATATATTGTTTCTCTGTGAGCCGCCCAAAGTCACTACGTGAGTGGGGCGGCATATAAGTCGAACAATACAATATTTCCAGGTGCAGCAGAGGTGGTGGTGGGCCAAATGGTGCCATGGGTTGGACCCGGCCTACAGGCCATAGGTTGGGAGTCCCTGATCTAGACTATAAAACTTTTTACTTTTTAGCCAAGAAGCATCCTGACTATGCACACATTATGTTAGTGGATAGTAGTAAGTGGTTACTTTTTACAGCATAAAATTAGATCTATTGGCATTCTTCTTGACTCTGTTCTAATGCTTGGACAACAGAAAGCATTTGAAGTATTGTCCCAGAGACTACATGATATTGAGACAAGAGCTGGTTTCTCTAGTAAACAGAACCTGTTCCCGTTACTAATACTGAGTTGTCAATATATGAGTTATCTGCAGCTTATTTAACAATTCTTAAAACATCCTAGGCTTGCAGAGCATTTATGCTTGCTATATTTAACGTTATCTTCAGCATTCCTCTAAGGTAGATTTGGGGGAATTCCTTGTCAAGAGAGATTGTCCATGCTGGCTCTATCTCCTTGTGACACAGTGGGGAATCAAACTCCCAACCTCTGGTTCCACAGCCAAATACCTAAACCACTGAACTACCCAGTCAGCTGCCTCATATTTAGTATTTACATTTATCTGAATTAAAGATTAGAGAAGTAATACAGCCATACTCAAGTACATTTTTATCTGCAGAACAGTCCGTAAATTCGGTTATTATACGGCAACACTTTTCTTTTATAAAACAACAACAATTTATGGCCATATAATTATTGAGTACCGTTTTCTTTAGGGACAGTAGTTCAGCTTTCTCTCGTATCATTTCTTTTCTTGATTTCTTCTCATGTATTTTTTCTTCTACTGAAGATTTTTCCTTACTACTTGCCGTAATTCCTTCCCCTGTTGCAAAAAGGTTCCTCCTTGCAACATATGCAGCACTTTCTTTAATTCTTTCTTGTTCTGTGTCTGTAATCCCACTAACATAGGTTTCTCTGTAATATTTTTTAAAAAGAGAAGGTTCATGGGACATTGAATAAAAGGAAACAAATTTTGTTTTGTTTTCTAACACAAAACATGTTACAAACATTAGTTTAGTCTTCAGTTATGATAACATTTTAATACAATTTTAAGCCGAAGAGGGCAAAAATAACTCTGAGAAAAATACAGAATTCCTTCAGCAGATTGAATTTATCAAATGGTTGGATCCAAAATTAATCATGCTTGGTTTACTTTATATAGGACCATGCATCACTAATTCTAATCAATATTTTTACCATTTTCAGTACGATACACAAGTTTTTTTTAATAAATGAAAAAATGAATGCACACTCCTAATGTTTTCATTTACTAAAAATGTATTAGAGTAATACTGAGCATGTTTTATCTACAATATTCTCCTTATAATTTACATAGAGCAAGACAATGCAGCAGTTAGCAAAACTAAAAGCAACAATTCCACACTTCCATATATTTAAAGACCTCAGATATGATATATTTATTTATTAGTTGAACTCGTGAAAAAAAAGCTAAATAATAGTTTCTGATGAAAATCATTCAGTTTAAACAGTTACGTCCTTACTTTGCTTACCATGAAGCTACAGTAAAACAACAAATGTTTGAATGGAAGACTCTGGTGCCTATTAATAGGAAATCCGGGGGGGGGGGGGGAGACAGCTGCCATTAAGAAGAAAAGCCTTGCTCTTTTTCAAGAGGGGCAGAGGCATATGGTACTTCTGTTATTAAAAAATAATTCTAAAATTCACTCCTTAATGGCTTAATAAAAGATGCTGTAGCGACTGATTAAATGTGATTTAATGGGACTTTTGTACTAAAACAAAACTAGTGATACCAAGATGAAACAGATGCTCAAAAGGCCAAATAACAAGTATTGGTAAGAAAATTTCCAAACCAGACAACATATCCAGATGTTTGGTACATCAGAGGAGCTTTAGTGGAACTTGAACAGGAATGTGAAATTGTGAAGCATAAATATTCTCAAAGCAAAATGTGAAGGAATTTGAGAAAGGTGTAAGATTCCCCACTGGTGATTGTATTTCTGTCACAAGGGCCCCACTCTAATCAAACAAAAGCATAAGTTGGCAGGGAGCAGTTTTCCTCCCCCACCCCACAAGTCTTGCAGGTCAAAGCCCAATTCGATCTGCAGAATTTGCAGCCTGGCCTATTTTTTTGGCTTCCAGCCAGAACACTGAGCAACTGTTCCAGCTCTCTGGATAGCCTCCTGATGTAGTTATGTTTTGAAAACACACTGCATCTTTCTGGCAAATCACTTGCCAATGGAAAGATGTGAGCTGACTCTGTAAAATAATTTAGATACGATTTATAGGTTGAAAGTGGCAAGTAAGTCTAGACTATTATCTTAGGAAGAATTAATAGCTGGAAGTGATATGAAATCACTGTTCTGGCACTTAGGGCAGATTTTATGCCAACATGGTTTAACAACCAGGACAATGGATCAAATATACATTTAAGTATTCTAAAGAATACGGTACAGACAAGGAATATTAATGGCAGCAGTGTGCTCTCAAAGGGCAATGGTGAATTATTTGCATGCAATCTATTTACCCCAGAGAATAGTCAAAGGAATGTCAACATTTTACACTGCTTTGCCATAAAAAAAATTGTATCCATCAGGATTCAGCCTTCTGTCTCTGTGCTTGTAGAGTTTCCTAGTCAGCTCTCCAGAACAATTATGTACATGGCAAACCTGTGCCCAATTATGGTTGCTTAGAATAAGCAATAGCAATAACACTTATATACCATCCCATAGCACTTTGTGCACTCTCTGGGATGATTACAAGTTAATTAGCATTTTGCCCCAACTTGCTGGGTACTCATTTTACCAACCTCGGAAGGATGGAAGGTGGGGTCAACTGCAGCACAGCAGTTTAACCACTGCACTACCAGGGACCTCTTCTCCCAGGACGCACTTCAGGGGATAAGACTCCCAGCCTAACCACTGAGCTACTCAGCCAGCAGACTTATTCAAGGTGTGAATTAACTTCTGCAGAGTTAGTCACAACTAGAGTAGGCCTATTTGAAACAGTAAAACTTGTGGAATAATTGACTTAGCAAATGCTTTCTCTAGCAGTGCTATGGTCCCAATCCATAGCCTTTTGGCTAAGATCAAGTGTAGCATATGTTTAAATTTAGTATTAAATCCATTACACAGACCAGGGGATCTCAACCTTTTAAAGCCAGGGGCTGGGTCATGTTCCCTCAGACAACTACAGGGGCCAGATGGCCATTTTGCCCTTCTTCCACCACATGCCACTTCCTAGTGTGGTGGAGGTGGTGGGGGCCACATGAAATTGTGCTGCAGCCCACGGGCCGCAGCTTGAAAATCCCTGACACAGACAAAGAAACAAACCATGTCTTTTCCTCTTTCCAGTACTCATGCACAAGATATCAGAAAGAGACATACCGTCCTGTGAAAACAGGTACTACATAATCAATAACTGTGTTTTCTTTTTCTTCTGACATCAAACTTTGCTTAGCCCGCTTTGCTTTAGGACTTAGCTTTATGGAATCCTCTATCCTCTTCCTGAAAGGAAGACCATACTGTTAGACTTATCAGAACCTTTGTTTATCCACAATATATGTATATGCTAAACATAGAGCAAGAAGGCAATTATATTCTTATATCAGTTCCCCAAATGCAGAAGCATGCACTTGCCATCCATGGCCAAGCAAATGTGTTTGTTTGTTTGCCAGACAGCTACAAAACTTTCAGAATAATCAAAAGCATGTTTAAGCAGGAGAAAGTCTCACTAAATTCAGGAAGTCTCATTTCAATGCAACTGTGATCAACCTATAGAGTGGTACCTCACTTAAAGAGCACAATGCGTTCCACAGGATTGCTCTTTAAGCAAGTTTGCTCTTCAAGTGAAACACCATTGTAAGTGACCAATTGTGACTTCTGGCAAAGGATATTGCGAACCCCAATTTAAGCGAGTTATTCTCTAAGCGAGATGCTCTTTATGTGAGGTTTTACTGTACATTAAACATAGTATGTCACTCAAAAAGGAAGCTCCATTAGTGCTAGAATATGTCTCACACTTCCTGTAGTTTACAAAATAGCTTGCTTTGTTTTATAATTGCTCAGATATAAAAGTGTGCTGGAATGCTAGCATGATTTCAACTATGATTGACACATACTTATGACATACAATTTGACTTTATGCTGTGAAATTTGTTCCTCCCAAATTCACAAGTGTGCAGGTCCAAGTGAGCATCAAAGCTATGGACCTGCCTTGCTGATAATCAAGCTCTGCATTCTTGAGAGACTTAGGTCAGTGGAAGTTATTTATTCTGGTACTTGTTTACAGGTTAAATCCGTATACCCAAGGAAAGTATTTTAATCAGTACAGTTCCAGGGATTTGAAATGAAATAGGGTAGATTAATTTGTAAATATTATTAGCTATTGGCCAGCGTCCTATTAGTTACTTCCAGTGGCATAACACAATTATGCAAATCTGGTTTTACACAATCATTCATCACCACTCATGCACAATCTCAGTCCTGGAAGTGTAATACATTGTACTCATCTAGGTTAAGAAGAACTGGTGAGGGAGAGGAAATTCAAGTACAGCCCAAGCTATATTTGACACACGAGAGACAGCATGGTGTAATGGATACAGTAACAGAGGGGGACTCAAGAGACCTGGGTTCAAATCCCTGCTCAGCCTTCGGTGGTGGGCACTGTTAAAAATCACTCTTAAACTATCTCACATACCTTGAAAATCCTATTAGGATTGGTACAAATCAAATGCAGCTAGATGGCACATAACAAATATTTGCTACATTGATGCACATCCTTTGCTCTGCATTGCATTTATTGTGCAGTGCAGCAGTTACGGAATATATAGTCCAGGAGCATAGTCAGATAGTTTCCCAAGGCTTCAGGGGTTGAAGTGTGCAGAAGAGGTCTCAGGTTTCACTGAGGGAAGGCTGCTCTGTTTCTGGCCCCAGCTCAGATTTTTATCTACAAAATATTGATACTTTTTATTACACTTTCTTCACCTTTAATCCTATAAATTTATTTTTAATTTAACAACTTTACCTATACAATGGCTGACTTAATAGAAAGGGCAGTCCACTGAACACTCCTAGGCTTTTTGCTCCAATATGTGGTAACTATAGAAATACTCAAATACTCCCAGTCCGTTTAGTGTGTGTGTGTGTGTGTGTGTGTGGGGGGGATCACTGGATGTTTTTTCATCTTTGGCCTCTTTATTATGTTTTGTTCTCCTTGGTCCATTTAAATATATTTTTAAAAAATCTTATCAAACTCCATTCCCTTGTGTTGGTTTCTTCTTATCTCTCTTTGTTCTCTTGATTGGCCTTCTCACTGACATTTTTTCAACAATAATTTAAACTTTATTTCTCTGTCTTGCCTTTTCATTTTAAATAACTATTGGCATTTTCCCCCTTGTCTGCATTTGGGATAATTGTTGCACTCTGAGTTCTTTTATTTTCTTTTAATTTCCCTCTAGAGTGATGCAAAGTTTTCTCTTTTTCTTTAGTTTTCCTATTCTTTTGTATATTTTTATTTTATATATCTGTACAGTATATGTATACAAAAGCCTGCAGACAATGACTTGGTTTATTTATCTATTTCTATGCTAATACATATGAAGCACTGTTTATAAGTAATATATTATGTCATTGATGATATAGAATAAAGCCCAAGCAGCCAACTTTGGGAATTCTGAAGTGCTGGAGTCCAGTTGCATGGGAAAGCATCATTTTTCTATTCTGAAAAAATATGTTGACTTCAGATCTTATATAGAACAGAGATATGGAAGCAACATGGATAATTCAGACTGGAAATCTTGAAAGCCACATTTTTAGATATTATGGACTTGTTTGTGCTGCTCCTCCCAGGCTAGTGTAGAGCACATTTTAAAAAGGCATAGGAGTAAAATGCTGTGTGGTGCAATTTCCACTCCATATAGTATTAGCAACTATAGCAGCCACTTTCCAGCTGATGAGGGAACACTTTCCCCATCAGTTATAAAGTGGCTTTTACTTCTGTGCCTGCTGCTGATCTGTTTCCATCAGTCCAACCAGCAGTGGGCATGTGATAAAAGCCACTTTACAGCTGATGGGGGATGCAGTTCTCCCATTAAGTGGAAAGTGGACTGTGCTATATTTTACCACTTCCCAATGTGCAATTACACTGGGGATGGGATAAAATACTGCAGGGCAATTTAGCTGAATCCCTGATGGAGTTTCAAGATGGGACAGATTGACCTGATTGGCATGTGCATGTGATCAGACCAATCCACCAAACCTGCCCCAAAGAGAAGGTTATATGCCCTTGTAGACAGCCATTAAAACCTGACCATTCTTCATTCCTGGAGGTCAAAGCTATGCGCCTTGTAGATAATCTACTAACTAGCCAGTGAGGGGCAAATACCATTAACATGGTGGGTTTATTATGTCCTAACTGGTTTAAAACATAATAAACCCACCATGTTAATGGTATTTGCCCCTCACTGGCTAGTCCTAACTGGTTTAAGGGACTGCAGTGGCTCAAGTCACTAAGACGCTGACTGGGAAGCGGAAGGTCAGCAGTTCGATTCCGAGTACTGCAGGACGGAATGAGCTCCCGTCTCTGTCCCAGCTCCTGCCAACCTAGCAGTTCGAAAGCAAGAAATTGCAAGTAGATAAATAGGGACCACTTCGGTGGGAAGGTAAACAGCGTTCCATGCGCTCCGGTGTCTAGTCATGCCTGCCACATGACCATGGAAATGTCTGCAGAAGCAGACAGCGCTGGCTCTTCGGCTTAGAAACAGAGATGAGCACTGACCCCTAGAGTCGGATACGACTGGCTTTCGAGCAAGGGAGACCTTTTTAACTGGTTTAATGTTTAACTATATCAGAGGTTGCCAACCTTTTTAAGTTGGGGGCCGGGTCACACTCCCTCAGACAGTTGAGGGGGCTAGACTGATGGTCATGCAGCTGTAAACACTGGCATAAAACATGTCTGCGACTGTCATAAATGCATTTATGACAGCCACGTCCACATTTATGGCTATTGTAAATGCTAGAAGCAGTGGAAGTAGAAGAAGCAGCCGGAAACATGGTTACAACAGCCATGGATCCTTTCACAGCTGTTGTAAAAGCATTTATGACTGTTTATGTGCTTCCGGCGGTGGTGGAAGTGAGGGCGAAGGGCCAGATGATTTGGCACCATGGACTGGATTGGCACATGGGCCATAGCTTGCCTACCCCTGATCTATAACTTTAACAGCTTCAATAGTTTTCGATTATTTGCTTTTCCAGGTCTGTAACCAGCAATGAAAGCACAGGGGGGAAACATAATAGGAAAGAGAAATAATCTGTTGAGTTTAATAGGTTAATTTAGCAACTTAAATTTCCTTTCTAAAATTAACCTAAACAAAATTAAGCTTGGGGAATACATACGGCCTGTGGGCTGGATCTGGCCCACAATGCCAAATCATCTACCCCCACACCCTCACTCCTGTCACCACCACCACCACTGCCAGAAGCAGCAGAAACAGCCGTAAATGCATTTATGACAGCCACTGATGCATTTTATGGCAGCCTTTGCAGCGGGGGGCCTACATGTCCAGTCATTTCAACTGTCTGAGGGATTGTGACCCAGTACCCA
This sequence comes from Furcifer pardalis, assembly GCA_030440675.1. Taxonomy (NCBI): domain Eukaryota; kingdom Metazoa; phylum Chordata; class Lepidosauria; order Squamata; family Chamaeleonidae; genus Furcifer; species Furcifer pardalis. Next base: position 100,228,122 of record CP126891.1, read on the forward strand.
ACTTAAAAAGGTTGGCAATCCCTATACTAAACAATCTCTTAATTAATTAGGCCTTTTATGTTAATATTCCGAGCTCTGGTCCTAGTCCACTGCAATGTCCTGCAACCTGGAGATGTGGTACCAGTATTCAGCTTGTGAATGTGGGACTGGGAAGGGCATTGTTAGATATTTGAATGTCCAGGCGGCGGGAAAATCGCCGCCTCCTATTGGTCAGTGGGCTGGCTCAAGCAGGGTATTTAAACCCCTGCTGGCCAGCCGTTGTTTGTTGTTGTTGCTGTGACTTGAAATAAACAGGCGTGTTGTTTGGGTTCAACTACCGGTGTCCGTGTCCTCACTCCGCCCACGGATCCCCGGATCCAACACTGGCGACGAAGGTGGGATACTGAGGAACGGCACAGAACCAACACGCGCCAGAGCCAACATCCGCAAGGCACATCGCTATGGCTACCTACGTCCCACCGACACCCTTCCAGCCCAAAGATGAGAGGTGGAAGAGTTACATGGACCGGTTCGAGTTCTCCCTCGTGGCGGCAGAACTGGCGGACATCGCACCCGAGCGGAAGAAGGCGTTCTTCCTGACGCACTGCGGTCCCAAGGTCTACGAGGTCGCCCAGTCCTTGGTGGATCCGATGCCCATCACGGAGGTCCCCTGGGAGGCCCTGCAGCGGGCTCTCAAAGACCATTATGCGCCGGAGCCATCCAAATTCGTTTTCCGGGTCCAATTTCGGGACCGGTACCAGATACCCGGGGAGCCCATAGGCGAGTACCTGGCCGCCCTGAGAGCTGCAGCCATCCCGGCCGTTTTCGGAGCTTTCCTTGAGGATTCCCTAACCGAGCAACTCATCAGGGGGGTCCGGGATAATAAGCTCCGGAAGAGACTGCTCGCCCGGAGAGACCTGACCCTGGCCGGGGCCATCGAAGAGGCTAGAGCCTTCGAGCTCTCCACGTCGGCCGCGGCCGCATTCCACAGGTCCCCGTCGGCACCCCACCAAGCCACCGCTCACCACCAGGACGTCGCCCCAGACGAGGACGAGGACGGGGACGAAGAGGCAGAGGTGTGCGCGACGGACGGGGGAAGCTCGGGAAGAGGAAATCAGCGCTGTGCCAGCTGTGGGGGGCCACACCAGAGGGCACACTGCCGTTTCCGGGAAGCCATCTGCCGCTACTGCGAGAAGCGGGGCCACATCGGGAAGGTCTGCCGGGCAAGGCAAGCAGAGGGCCAAGTCGACCGGCAGATTCAAAAGTTCCCGCCGGGCAAGATGGCCGCCAGCCACAGGTCCAATCAGAGGCGCCAAGGACGGAACGGCGGCAAGTTTGAAGATGCCGGCACACACACGCTGACCATTGGGCACACCGCAACGGAGAAGGGAGAGAAATTCTATACAACCGTCACGATCGACGGGGCCGAGTGCTCCATGGAAGTCGACTCCGGGGCCGCCATCACCATCATACCCTGGAGGTGGATGAAGAAGGCATTTCCGGCCCTAAAAGAATCGGATCTCCAGACCCAGAGGGTCCGGGTAAAGGACTGCCAGGGCAAGTACCTCCCCGTCGCCGGGCAGAAGTGGGTCCAAGTCAAATACGGACAGAGGGAGGAGAGCCTACCTCTGACCGTAGTCCATGGCAATATTCCCACGCTGCTGGGCACCAACTGGTTCCCCGCCCTGGGGCTATCCATCGCGGGCATCCACAGCGCCGCCACCGACCAGCCCGGAGACACCTCACTGAGGGACGACCTGATGGCCGAGTTCCAGGACGTTTTCGGGGAAGGCTTGGGCAGGTATGTGGGGTCGCCCATTTCCTTTGCGCTCAACCCGAGCATTGCCCCGATTCGGCTTAAAGCCAGGCGGGTCCCACTGGCCCTCAAACCCAGGGTCGAGAGGGAGCTCGACAAGTTAGTTGCCCAGGGGATCCTCGTTCCCGTAGACCATGCCCGGTGGGAAACCCCCATAGTGACCCCCATTAAACCGGACGGGTCCGTGCGCATTTGTGCCGACTACAAGTGCACAATAAATAAAGCCTTGGAACCAAGCGCCTACCCGGTCCCTGTCATAGACCACCTGCTACACTCACTGGGCCCCGGCAAAATCTTTGCCAAGCTGGACCTGGCCCAAGCGTATCAACAGCTACCGGTAGACGACGCCACGGCCGAAGCCCAAACCATTGTAACGCACCGGGGGGCATTCAAGTGCACGAGGCTGCAATTCGGAGTCAGCATAGCCCCGGGGCTTTTCCAAAGCACGATGGAAAGGCTTCTCCAGGGACTCCCGGGGGTAGTGCCCTATTTCGATGATGTTTTGATCATCGCGGGGGACCCGGGGCAACTCAAGGATAGGGTCTCCGCTGTCCTGGCGAAATTTAGGGCCGCCGGGCTGAGAGTAAAGCGGGACAAATGCTTACTGGGGGTCCCCTCTGTGGAATTCCTCGGGTTCCGCATCGATGCCAAGGGCATCCACCCAACAAAAGGGAAAGTGGAAGCCATCCAGAACGCCCCGGCCCCCAGGAACAAGCAGGAGCTGCAGGCATTCCTAGGGCTCCTAAATTTCTATGCAGCCTTCCTGAGGGGAAAGGCCACCGCGGCTGAGCCCCTACATAGACTGTTAGCGGCCAGGGAAGAATGGGTGTGGGGACCGGAGCAAAAGGCGGCCTTCCAGGCAGTAAAAAATCTACTCTCACAGGACAGTTTTCTGATCCAATATAATGCGACCCTGCCACTGGTCCTCGCCTGCGACGCGTCTCCCTACGGCGTCGGCGCAGTCCTGGCCCACCGACTGCCTAACGGCCTCGAGGCGCCCATCGCCTATTACTCCAGGACGATGTCACCGACGGAGAGGAACTACGGCCAGATCGACAAGGAGGCACTGGCGGCGGTGGCAGGGGTAAGGAAGTTCCATGACTACCTGTATGGCCGGGACTTTGAACTTATAACGGACCATAAGCCCCTGTTGGGACTATTGGCCGGCAACCGCCCCACACCCTCAGCCTTATCCCCCCGGATGCAACGGTGGGCCATTTTCCTCTCGGGGTACTCCTACACCTTGGTCTACCGGCCCGGGAAACACATGGGCAACGCAGACGCCTTGAGCAGGTGCCCCCTCCCGACCCAGGATGGCGCGGACAGGGGGGAGGCATCGGTGCTCGTCCTGGACGTCCTGGACTCTGCCCCCACCACCTCGGCCGAGGTTGCCAGGGTTTCGGCGAGGGACGCCGAACTCCGCACCGTCTCCAGCTGGGTCCAGCGGGGTTGGCCGGACAAGGGGGAAGGGGAATTCAAGGTATTTCACGATAAACGGGACGAACTGTGTTGTGTAGGGGGTTGTTTGTTGTGGGGGGACCGGGTAGTAGTCCCCAAGAAACTCCGCCCCAAGGTCCTGGAAACGTTACACACTAGCCACCCGGGGATAGTGAAAATGAAGGGGTTGGCCCGAAGCTACGTCTGGTGGCCAGGCATTGACAAGGACATTGAGTCGTGGGTGGCCAAATGCACACCTTGCCAGTCATCACGGCCCAATCCACCATCCGCCCCAGTCAGGGAATGGGAACAGCCCACGGGCCCCTGGCAGAGGATCCACATCGACCTTGCCGGCCCCTTCCACGGACACACATTCCTCATAGCAGTGGATGCATACTCGAAATGGTTGGAGGTCCGACTCCTGAGTAGCACCACGGCCCGAGCCATAATTAAGGAGCTCCGGCAACTATGGGCCACGCACGGCATTCCGGACACCCTGGTCTCCGATAACGGCCCCCAGTTCACGGCCACGGAGTTTGAGCAGTACCTGGCATCCCTTGGAACCAGGCACGCGCTCACCTCCCCCTTCAGAGCACAAGGAAATGGGCAAGCCGAGAGGTTCGTCCGCAGCGCAAAAGAGGCCCTAGAAAGGCTGGGGCCCGGGGACTGGCAGGAGCGCATAGACACCTTCTTACTCGCCCAGCACAATCTTCCCTGCGCTGCCACTGGAAGGGCACCCGCAGAATTGCTCATGGGTCGGAGACTCCGCTGTCAGCTTGACAGGCTACACCCTAGGTACTCCCCAGATAAGTTCCAAGGAGACCCGCCACACAGCCGGACACTGGCCGTCAACACACCGGTTTTTGCCAGGAACTACGCGTCTGGCCCACCATGGGAAGAGGGTACCATCAGCGACACGCTGGGCCCCTACACCTACAGGGTTCACCTCACTGATGGTCGGACATGGAAACGCCATGTCGACCAACTCAGGAGGCGAACGAGCCCCGACACGGAAGGCAACCACCCCCTGGGAGCGCAGACCGGCCCGGAGCCAGACATGCACCCGATGGACGAACCGGTCACCGACCCGGTTCGACCAAGAGACATCCCCATGCAGCCCGCTCCATCACCAGCCAACTTACCGTGCGGAGCAGGCTCACCCCCGGTCACCGTGGAACCTGACGCTCCTATTCCGGGTCCGCCGCAGGCCCAGCCGGGGCGGAGCGAGAGCGACAGGTCCGCTCTGCCCGACACCCCAGCGCCGACTGAATTGCGCAGGTCTGACAGGGTCAGGACACGCCCCCGTCATCTGGACGATTTTGTATGCAAATAACAGGTTAAGTGCATGCTGGGGGAAAGGGGTGTTAGATATTTGAATGTCCAGGCGGCGGGAAAATCGCCGCCTCCTATTGGTCAGTGGGCTGGCTCAAGCAGGGTATTTAAACCCCTGCTGGCCAGCCGTTGTTTGTTGTTGTTGCTGTGACTTGAAATAAACAGGCGTGTTGTTTGGGTTCAACTACCGGTGTCCGTGTCCTCACTCCGCCCACGGATCCCCGGATCCAACAGGCATGCCATCTTGTACTTCACTTATTCAAGTTTTGACCCAGCCCAGACTTCACAAAAGATTGTTGTCATTGTCCAAAGTTCTTCACAATCTTCTTTATCCCTACCATGCTTCCCATGTCAAAAGTACCACACAAATGAAAGCAAAGCAAACAAGTCCTCTAAAGCAGTAATGGCAAACTTTGGCTCTCCAGATGTTCTTGGACTTCAATTCCCAGTGATTAAGGTCCCTATGAATCCACACAAATGGGTATGGATTCATGGGGACTTGGGATTCTGGGAATTGATGTCCAAGAACACCTGGAGTGCAAAAGTTCACCATCACAGTCCTAAAGTATAAATTATACTTAGATTCAATGTGATACAGTAAAACAGTCAACATTTTAATTTGTATTTAGATCATTAACCTATATACCTGTCTCTCTGGATTGCATACTGAAATCACAATACTGTATAGGTATAAATGCAACTCAAAACATCTACTTCACTCTCATGTTTTGATCTCCCATAGGTGAACTGAAAAAAGTACTGAACAGCCATGTTTAGAGTAAAGGCAAGCAGAAATAAATCCTATTGTAAGTTGTGTTTATTTCAAGGTAAGAGCCATGTACAATTGCACAGGCAATGTCATATACTTTCTAAGTAGTATTTTATCAAAAAGGAGTCACATTGTAATAGAGTAATCTCAAGTCAACAAGTCTTGATCAAAGTAAAACTGAATAATAAAAAAATTCTTCATACTATGTGTATTACTGAGAAAGACAACAAAATGAAGTCAAACCTTTTACATCAATCCCCAAAAATCTGTAAATCTACCTAACAGTGGAATGCAGACTATGTTTGCAGTGGAAGATACATACATAATTTGGCTTATTGCTCTGCAAAAGGTCAAGGGACCTTGAAACCAGAGAACAAAGAAAATATGAGAGGTCTTTCCCTTGAGAGATTCTGTTCCACATACAAGGGAAGAAGCTCTAACTGCAACATTACCCACTGAAGGGTAACATTTTGGAATATGCTTCTTGAAATCTAGAAACCTCTCTGTCTATGGGCCTCCAGTAACTATGGGACTACAAAGTAATGACTGACACAGTTTTAGAAACATTCAATGATACAGAAGTTTCATTTGGTTGCAAAGTAAATAAATAAGTGAAAATGAAGAGCTTGCTAGCACTTCAAACACTAATAAATTAATTACAATGAGTGCACAAATCAGCTTCAAAAGGTTTTTTTTCTCTACCAACTGAAGTGCTCCCTCCCACTTTTCTTCTGTTCTTTCTCTCCTTGCCCCATTTCTTATACACTCTCTTTGCTTATTCATTCTCTCAGGTAGGAGGACATTTTCCTTCTCTATATCTCTGTCTTTTTCTTCTTTTCTTTCTCTCACACCTTTTAACATTTTGAAGAGTTGGGGGGATTTTTCAGAAGTAGGCACTCTGAAGTAATCATTATTCTACTCATAGTATACTCATAGGCTCCTTACTCATAGGCATCCACACCACATTGAGTGTATATAAGTTTTATTGTCTTGGAGGTGTGTTGATGGGCAGAAACAAAAACCATATTGTCTTACAGATACTCTTCATTTTTATTATGTGTTTATTTTGCTTATGAGAGCTTTCCAGTTGCCTTCACCAGTTTCCATTCTGTCTCTGTTTTCAGTCATGAGACAATCCATTTCACTCTTTAAAATGTTGTTACTCTATTTTGTATTTTTCATTTATTCCATTTATTGTTTTACCTGTGTTTACACAGAACAAAAAATAGGCAGTGAAAATGGGGGAGGGGAGACTATAAATATTAGAGTCTTGACAGAGATAACGATACCTTCAAACCTTTCCAGTCGAAAATGAAACCATTTCTACTTTAATTTTATTTGGTTCTGGGTTATCATAAAAGCAGAGTACATGAGAGCGAGCTTCAGGATTGGACAAACATAAACATTGTTCCCAATCCCAACCCAAAATGGACCTCACATCTCAATACTCCTAAAGGTTTCTTTGAGTCTAAAGAGATCCCTGGGGACCCTTGGAACTTGATGAGAAAGGATAGGAAACTTTAAATTAGAACTTAATATTAGCAGCTCATTACATCATTAGCCTTTGTGCAGACAGAGATGCACAAGAGGATACCCAGTAACACAAGATGTGGACTCTGTCTCTTTTCCCTCTAAGTTGCTTGAATTGTTTCCTCTAGATAGGCACAGTACTACAAATAATTATCTTTATGGTGGCCACATACAAAAGAAGCTCCAGTACACTGGTGTCAAAGAAGGAGTTTTAGCTTATCATGCAAAGGTTCATCTACTGAAATTCTCTCCTCTGCACAGCTATTAAACAAGCAGGAGCTTTGACCTCTTTTGCATCTGGCCACCCTAATTAACAAGCATATATCTGTAAAAATATTGTACATGGAAATTCCTACTGATTTGGTGGTGCCAAGTAATTACACCCCTAGCTAAAATGGAGAAAGCAGATCCCCCCTGGAGACAGCCTGGGCTCCAACCTTAAACTAGCAGAGCTATCCATTTCATTATCTGCCTTCCAGAGACAAACATATTTGGATAGCTCTGATTTACCAGAAAAGAGTGCACTGCAATGACCTCACTGTGTATCCATGAATAAGGGCATTCTTTCTTCTCTTTTCCACCATAGCTCTGTTTTGTCTACTGAATGATAAATTAATGAACTAGCCTAAAGCTCTTTCTTTCCTCCATGCAGTTGGCTGGTGGTGGTGGTGATGAGAGAAAATCATTTGCTACGAGCTGTCTTCAACTGCAGTGTCAAGTTCAGAAATATTCAAAAATGGCTACAAGCTATAAACAGATTTAGGACACTTGAAGAGCTGTGTAAGACACGTTTAGCTGACAGAGAAGCAGGATGAATGAGCTGTCATAAATGAAATCTTGAAACACATTCTGGCTTGAATTAAGTTTTAAACAAGTAATATTTTAAATAAAAATTAGGCAAACCATGTACATATTGTATTTATGCATTAAAATTAAGATTATGAATAAGGCAACCAGCTTGAATAGTGTTTGAAATTAAAAAATGGAAAAGAGACTCTGATGCTGCCCAGTAAGGAGCTCTGATGGTTAAACTGCTGTAGCACAGCCAAAATGCTGTGAGTTCAATCCTGATGGTAATATGAGCACCCAGTATGCTGGGGATAAAATGCTAATTAACTTGTAAACTGTTCAGAAAGTGCACTAAGCACTATGGGACAGTAAATAAGTGGAATTGCTATTGCTATCGCTAAACTTGGAGGGATGGAGAAGGTTGAGGGAAGTTTTTCTGCAGGCAATGAGTCTTGTCTGTTTTGGAGTGGCCTTTGTATGCTTTGTCTGTTTTTGGAGGAAAATTGGTTCTCTGATCATTGTTAGGTTTCCCTGGATATTCAGATGTCCTTTGTGAAGACAGAGGCAAAAATTATCCTTTGGTGTACAAACTAGATTCTGTCTAGCACTCACTTCCTTGAACAAATAGTCGGTCCTTTATTGATTAGGCAGCCATTTTGTGGGACTGTCACAAATGTGTCCAGAAGCCCAAAATGGCTATGTGTGTCTTGCACATCAGCATCTCACCACAATACGCCAGTGATGACACAGGGCAATTTAAGGCAATCTCCCTATGGTAACTGCAGCATGCAAACTGGATATGAGACTTAATGAGTAATTTAGTATCAAATGACCAAAGACACCCTCTCTTCACTACACCTAAAATGATGAGTAAAGACATAGCTTATGATGTGCAGGGAAAAAAGTCATCTTCAATTACACTTTTGGACTGATGGGCTGATGAGTCTACATTCAGCCAAGATTTAGAAATGATGCCGTGTTTCGCCACAGACTCAAGTGGTCAATTTACAAAAATAAAAACTGCAGAGCTGAAATCTGGAAAACAGTTGCATAGGAGATAGGAGGCTTCTTCAGGATGTCAAGAAGGAGCAAGGATAAAAGACAACAAAAGTTAATAATAAAAGAAGAATTTTAAAGAAGCCATTCGGAATATAGAAACTTAGAAACTAAAACAGTCTCAGGGCTCAAGTAATACTTCGAATATTCACCATTAAATCCATGTGTAGAACTTGAAATAACACAGTTTATTATGTAATAATTGTAACCTTACTTTCAATAACATTTCTAATTTAATTATAAAGGTCACATGCCTTTATACTGAGACAAAATAAGCAGGTGGCAGGCTAAATCCCAATCATAAACAATGAGATAATTACTTTTGGCAAGATCCTCTTTCAAAACTGCTGAAAGATTCAACATTTGAATACTATTTTCAAATGATATTGAATATTTTCCCTGTTAATACAGGGAGTCAATAAGAGTCAAATAAAGCCTTTTCAGACTTGTTCTGATGATTCCTGAGGTGAAAAAGGCTTCTATTTCCGGCAACAAGAACTGAACCTGGAGCCCACATATAACAGTACTGTATCTGGTATTCATAATTCAAGGTGTTTTTGTTCTTGTTGTCATTATATGTTGTCAAGTCAGAACTGAATTATAGCAATCCTAGTAGAGTTTTCAGTATATTTGAGGAGTGATTTTGCCAATTCCACATTCTCAGTGACTTTCCATGGCTGAATGGCGATTTAAAACCAGGTCTTTTGATTCCTAATCTGTCACTCTATCCACTACAACACACTGGGGTATCTGTATGGTTAAAATATACTACTCTAAATCCAATTGCTAGTACCAAGTAGAGCAGGAGTTCACAACCTTTTTAAGCTGGGGACTGGGACATGCTCCCTCAGACAGTTTTGGGGGTCGGATGGCCATTTTGCCTTTCCTCCACCACATGGCACTTCTGAAGCTGGGATAATATTTTATTAATGTCTTTCCAATCAGTATCCTTTTAGAAAGACACTCAGATAAATTCTAGTGGTGTCCTTCTTTCTTACCTTTTTAGTCTTTGTGTAAAAAAAGCAGAAGATATGTGGAACACATATGAGTAGATTTGGTAGGAATACCATTTTCTAATACCTCATTATAGCTTGCTTTAACATTCTGCACGCAACAGTTTTCCTCTTCATTCTTAGTTTCTGTTTTTACTCCATTCTTTCCTCCTGAAACAATAGTCTCTACCAGCGATGGGATGTAACAGGTTCTCACCAGTTCCCCAGAACTGGTAGTAAATTTTCCCAGTGTCCCAGAGAACCGGAGGCAGCTTTTGGGGGGGAACCACCTCTGGGGCTTACCCTTTCAGTGGTTCCCCCACTGCGCATCCGCCAGAAGCGTAGCTTACCTTGGCGGGGCCCCGTATAAAAATTGTTTGGGGGCCCTTTATATGCGGGGCGGAGCTAACGTCATGACATCATGACGTCGTGGGGGGAGCCAACGTCATGACGTCATGGGCAGGGCCAAAATAAAAATAAAATAAATAAAAATAAAATAAATAAAATAGAATTAAAATGCAAAAAAAAAAAAAACCCCCACACACACCTCAACCCACCCACCCACCCGAAACACAAAAACCTCACTTACCTTAATCCTGGGGCCTCTTCTTCCTCCGCCTCTGCTGTCACCGCCGCTGCTGCCGCCATAGCGAACGATCGCTCCCTCGCCGCGCACAGCGAAGGCAAGGGGCGGATGTGGAAGGCGAGCGGGCGCAGCGAGGCAGCCCCGACTCCGAGCCCAAGGCCCTCCCCCCGGTCACCGCGGGGGCTCCCTGCCTGGCTGCGCCAGCCCAGGCGGCGCTCTCCACCTCGACACTGGCGCAGCCACCTGGAGCACGCCTGGAGCTGACCTGTCACCTGCCGCCTGCGGGGGACGGGGCGCAAGAGCTGGTCCTGCAGCTTGTGGACTCCCACCCCAGCGTCGAGGTGGAGAGCGCCGCCCGGGCTGGCGCAGCCAGGCAGGGAGCCCCCGCGGCGACCAGGGGGAGGGCCTCGGGCTCGGAGTCGAGGCTGCCTCGCTGCGCCCGCTCGCCTCGCCTTCCACAGCCGAGCCGCCCCTTGCCTTTGCCAGCTCAGCTACGGCTCCGCGTGCTGCACCTCGGCCCTCTGACGGCCGCCATTGGAGCCGCGCTTAAAAGCTGCGGCTCCGACTCCGACTCTCCGACTCCAGCTTTTTTTTTTAAATTGGAGCCAAAAATGGCTCCAATAAAGTGCACATGCGCAGGAACTCAATCTGATGCATGCGCAATGCATCAGATTGAGTTTCTGCGCATGCGCAGTAAATTTTTGCTCTTTTTTATTTTAAATTTTATTTTTTGCCGTTGGGGGCCCCTGTAGCCCGGGGGCCCCGTATAATTGATACGGCTGATACGGCGGTAGCTACGCCTCTGGCATCCGCGCCAAGCACTTGGTGTGCATGCACAGCCTCCTTGCTGTCTTCCCAAGCAGGGAGGAGGAAGAGAAGCTGCAAGCCTGAAGCTCCCTATAGTCTGCTCCCCAGGATAAGTGACTCACCATTCAGTGTGGTGTGTCTTTGTGTATTTTAATGTGTATTTAATACCTTTACCTATATTGATGTACTACCACAGTTCCTAAAAAGGCCTGGCAGCTGGTAGGCCTGGCGGCCGGCAGGCCTGGCTTGTGGTTTTTAACAAAAGTCTTGGAGTTACCTCATCAATAAGCTACACCTGTGATGTTCCAATTGCTGTTCCAATTGGAAAACCCTTAAGAAGGTACAGCTGTTTTACATTAAGGCATATTATCCTAGAGAAATGGTACAATAACTATATCCATCTTGCAACATGGTTCTGCCCAGACACTTGTACTAACAGGTAAGTGACGGATTTAGGTATGGTGTGTGTGTGGGCGGATTGATTTATTTTTGGGGTGGGTGGGTGTATTTTAATGTAATATTTATTTATTTATTTAATGTACGGGTTTGTGTTGTGGGTGGGTGGGTGGGTTGAGGTGTGTGTGTATGCTTATTTTTATTTTATTATTATTATTATTTTATTTTTCTTTGGCCCCACCCACAATGCCATGATGTCATGACATTAGCTACACCCACACTGTGATGACATCACGGTGGGGTAGTAATTTTTTTTACATTCCACCACTGGTCTCTACCCTGGCCTGCAACAAAACACCATGACCTGGGGAGTGGTATTCTGATGGTGCCTACTCACAGATCTAAAACCTATTTGTGTGTGTCTGGCACTCATTTTCACTTCTACCAGCATCATCCAACATCTTATCTCCCCCATTGCCTTTGCTTCCCTGTCACTCTGATTGCAAACTTCATCTGGAATTCTCAGCACCCTTTCTGCCACTTTGCCATCGTGGGAAGAGCATTTCCTTCACTATCAGTATCTGTAACCACTTACACAGCATCGTAAGTGCCTTTGTTCTCATCTCTACTCCCACTAGTTTACACATTGCCTTTGCCTGGATCCTGGCTCAAGTAAAATAGGCAAATCAACAATGCACACTGACCATTGCCTTTGTATGGATCATGGTTGAAATACATAAAAACACAGCAATCATCTACAGTCAAACCTCACATAAAGAGTGCTTTGCTTAAAGAGTAATTCGCTTAAAGAGCAGAATTTTCTCTGAATGTTCGCTTCGCTTAACAAATAAAACCAACCAAAACCTCACTTAACAAATAAATCAGGGTTCGCAATCCCCCCCATAATTGGTCATTTACAATGGTGTTTCGCTTAAAGACCAAACTCGCTTAAAGAGCAATCCTGTGGAACACATTATGCTCTTTAAGTGAGGTACCACTGTCCTTGCTAATCATGTATTTGGAAGACTGCTGTTGCTGTGGTACTATGGAACATAGCATGGTAGTTAGGAAGAATAGCCAATACAGATGAGGTGGTGTGTGACAAGGACAGGGGCAAAAAATGGCCATTTAGCTATCATGCCTACATTTCATTATTTTATTACAATTTTTTCCAATATTTATTAGAATTTGGTTCATTATGTTTTTAAAATTACATTGATTTCCAACCTCCATAACTCCAATAGCTGTTGTAACTATTCTGTAACTTTATAGCTGCAATGATGCTTGATATTTTAACACAAATCCCTCTCCCCCAATCACAAAGGGGATGAAGGAAGAACTGAATTATTCTTGCTACCTCCTGCACCAAATTTGAAGACTCATTCAACAAAAGTGTCATATATACCTTTTTAAAATGTTGTACTTTTTTTTATTTAGGGGCACCTCCATGCTATCTGTAAATTTGAACTGAGAATTCTTTCTATCTCAATGTTTTATTCCAATCAAAGCCATTCAAACTACTTTTCAATTCACTCATTTTTTCCTTGAGGAGTGTTTTGGAATGGTTTTGATCAAGCTAAAATTGAATTAGTCAAACGTTTAAGCAACTTTACCATCTCTTCACCATGGGTGTTTAAAATCTTGTCCTATTAAAAGAGTGTTACATGCCTATGAGTCACAATATCTTCAACTCTTAAAAGACTAACAATAGGGGCAAATATAGGATTACACATTGGCTGAAATCCTGCTGCTTACCAATAGCCAAACTATAATTTATAGGCTATACTTCCATGATAGTGCATCCCTGTGGCAGGGACAATTTGTATATCAGAGAAGAACAGGCCAAAATTTACAACTTGCCTTATGGTAAACAGCAGAATTTTGGCTATCATATCTGCTTTCTGGTTATGCCTATGTCTAAATAAAAGAAAAGTGGATTATTTAGCAATTGCAACTAAGAATATTTAATTATTGCAACAAATAAATATGTGGAGTTTCAGATCATAGCATCTCATCCAACATGACCCACCACTGAACAAAAGTTTCAGTTTACCTTACCTTTTATTACACCAGAGAGTAAACAAAACAAAACTTATTGTGAAGTTTGGTAATCAAACTAACCCCAATCAGGGATCTTATGTTATTACCATTGTAAATAGCCACACTAATCATATGTTATTACTGGTTGTAAATAGGACACTGATTTGCAAACCTATCTGTTAAGCCAACCAACCACTGTGTGCCTCTGTATGCGATATATAAAACTGATACCATGAAAACTCACTCTTATGTTTGACAAAGTGGACTTGATCCATGAAAACTAACATTAGAATAGAAATTGGTCTTTAAGGTGCCACGATGGTTTTTTATCTTTTTTGTTTTGTTTACTCTCTGATATGCTTGCACAAACTAACATGGCTACCACTTTTTTAAAAATCCTACCCTTTATTGTATATTTCATATCCAAGGCGGTAGGCTTCAGCTTTTTTATTGACCAGTTCAGATCCATGATGGTAAGCTTTGCTCTTCATATCAAGCAGTTCAGATCCTAGACTGGAAACTGCAGATCTTTTACTGTGAGCTGCAGACCCATGGGCATAGGCTTCAGCCCGTTCATGGCTGGATGCTGTTGACTGTTGGTCATAAGATGCTGACTCGTGGCGATCAGCCAATGCAGCTTTTTTAGCATATGCAGCAGATCCATAAGTATAGATGGCAGATTTGCGTTTCTCTTCTTTCTGGTACTGATTTAGAGTGGACTGCAGTTCCTTGTGACGATATGCACGGTCATAATGTTGATGGTGCTTCTGATAGAAGGGTAAAGACATCGTATATTTCTCCTACTCAGTTCACGCTTCTGATGTTCTATTAAAAAGAATATATATACAATATAAGCTAACTCAGGAAAGCTACAACATTCCAAAATGAAGGATGTTTTAGCAAACAAATAATTCCACAGACATGCTACATTCATTTTTCAAATGAAAAATTGAACAGAGTTTGTCTGCATTACACTTCACCCACACAAGAATACAGTCAGCAAAATATAATTAACATTAATATCATATTTGACAAATATGAGTACAGTACTTTGATAAGAAAATTCAGTGGAGTGTAAGTTAATATTGACAGTGAACATAAGACATTAATTTAATTAACATTCCCATTTGCTCTTATGCACAACCAAATATATAATAGGACCCTAGCCAATATGTTTGAATTTAAATAATAATTATGATATCTCAGTACTGCTATTTATGCACAAGGTGTGAGCAGTTTCTCTTTCATGTGTATTGTTTCTCTTATTTCAGTTTCAAAAAATAATCCATTTTCATATCAGTAGCATTCACTTCTGAAGGTCTACCAAAGAAAATTACATTTTGTGTAAGACCCACCTGTTGCATACAATATAAACATGACAAGTACACTCAAGTCTCTTGTGCTAGTTTCCTGAACAGTTGCAATTGGTAACTCAGTAACAGCTGTAATCTCCAGCTGGAAAATTGTTATGCAGCCTGAATGGACATTCATTTGAACTATATTAGATGTGCAAAAGATATATTTTTTTAAAAAAGCAATTTTTACTAACTCTTAGTGCACATGT
Source organism: Furcifer pardalis (assembly GCA_030440675.1). Classification (NCBI taxonomy): domain Eukaryota; kingdom Metazoa; phylum Chordata; class Lepidosauria; order Squamata; family Chamaeleonidae; genus Furcifer; species Furcifer pardalis. Next base: position 100,243,215 of record CP126891.1, read on the forward strand.
ACATATGTACCTGATTCAAAGGTTTCATTTAGATTTAGAAATAGTAATAAGTATAAGATAAGGCAAAATGAGTGCCCATTGAAGAGACAAGCCATTTCATGATATTGTCTCTTCACTGATGTGTAGAAAATGCCAAGGGAGTCAGCTGTTTGCAATAGTCTGTCTATGGACCTTCTAAGGAACACAGGCTGCAATGATATTTCTATCTACATTCAGAAATTTATACTCAGTTTTCAAAATCTAGAAAAGTCCTGAAATGACACTGAACACTTCATCAGAATTAATTTGAAAACCTTTTGAAAACCACCACCACCATAATCATCATCATCATCGATCTATTGAGCTGGAAGAAGAAGCCGCCACTCCACCACCCATCAAGGAGGCACGATGGGGTATCAAACTCCCAACCAGATAGCTAAACTACTGAGCTATCCAGCAGTTTTATGAAATACAGTAATGAGGAAGCAATTGATTGCTGACTAATCTTTCTCACACTAGGTCAGGCAAAAGGAACCCCAGAATGAACTCACCAAAAGGTGCCTTCATTTTGGCAGTTTCGTATCTGGCCTAGACATGGAGGAAGAAGAATTGCTAGGTTACTGTGAAGTAATCTGGTCAAGCTAACATCTACTGTTGAAAAGTACCTGAAACATTATAATAGACTGATAAAATACTGAGACTTTATATTCATTTGTTTTGTTCATGAGGTCTTAGTCTTAAAATTCTCCAATCTGTTATCACAGTTCTCCCGACCCACAATTCCAGAAAAAAATACTGCAAGATTAAGAGGGAAAAGAGTGAACATTGTTCTATATATTTACTATAAAGAACAAATTTATTCAACAAATACAGTTTCTGATCATAGCACGCTTACCAGGAATGATGGAGATGGAGGGCTTGTACAGCAATGAATGAGAAGGAGAAAAAAATCCAGCCAAAATTTAATCCAGCAAAGTGACTGAGAGGACCAGGGCTGAGGACTCTTAGGTCTAGAACAAAAATATTGCCTGCCGTCAGTGGAATGTCACAGCAACGCTCACAACCTTTTATGGCTGGGATGTCTGTTAAATATAGCAGCAGCAAAGAGGGAGAGAGACAGAGCACTTGGTATCTTTGTGAAATGCATGCTGACAGCAACTTCAAGCTACAACTTTCCTCTTTCCAAAAGCTGAATCCAGCCCTGAAGTTCTGTCAGCTCACATATGACGCTCGCAAAATTGTGCCACACAAATGCAACTAGTTTAAGTGACAAAGGAGAATGTGCTGCCACATAAATCCAATCTAGAAATAAGTTGTCACTGCACTGAAATACACCAGGCACCTACAGTAGTGCGACAATAATAACATGCGTGTGTGGGTATGTCCAGCACTGCCACAATATGCTATTAACACAACATGTGCTACAATACTCTGCCCTGGTCCCCTCCTTTCAAGTGTTTTGCAAACTACTGAAGGCCAAGCTATATTGAGAGTTGTTGAATAACTTTCTCCCCTCTTTTAGCATAACATATGTGGTATTTATTGTGATTTGGTCCATCTGTAACTCATCTTGTTTGTAAATAATGCTTAATCTGTTTTATGAGCTTATTTTAACTGTTTCATTGGTGCATATTTTATGTTGATTTTAATAATGTATGTTCACCACCCTGCGTGGCTGCAGACAACAGGGTGATATATAAATACAAGAAACAAAGATAAGTAAAATATTTCCACTACAAATAGCAATTGATTTCAGCTAAATAGCAGAAGACTCTATATAGCAAAACTCCTGGCAAATCTCCACAATTAAAGCTACACTGTGAGAGTCAATGAGGGAAAACATTCTTTGTGATATCTTGGACAAGTTACCACATAAAAATTTTAGTTAAGATAAGCTTCTAATTTGGAAGCTTATCTTCACTATATTTAGAAGCTTATCTTCATAACAATTTTTAATTCAGCAACTTGTCAAGAGATCATGACGAGCATTAATCTAAATTAAGTGCATAACTTCAGCAATGTGACTAATAGTTTAAAGCCAAAGGACTGGCTGGTAAATTTGAATTTTTGCATATGGTTTAGGGTCAGTCTGTTGTTTTGCTACTTTTAGAAAACAAAACCCACAGGCAATGGCTATTCATACTCCCTCAGACCAACATGCTCAAATGGGGACTGCTGTTGGATAAAAATATGCTGTGTGAATGTGGAGAGATACAGAAACATGCGCTGCCGGAAACATGCACTGATGAGGACTTAAGCTTGGGCAATGACAAAATGAAGAAAGTGGCTTCATTTTGGCAATCCATGGTTTGTTTGGGACATGAAAGAAAATGAAGCCCTATGTTTGATTGAACTATACAACAATGGACAGAAAACCTGGCATCCCTGGACCTCTCCAGAATGACTGGACTTAGCCCCCAAACTAGGACACTTGTTCAAGTAAATTTAAAAATAATAAAATCAGATACAGTATTGACAGGTCTGCTTCTGTTGGCCTTGCAGAGTTTCCAAAGCACACTGTTCCATCAGAAGCAGTAAAAGGCAGCATCCTGCCCTGATGTAAAAGTTAAAGGCATAGAATTCTAAAGCAAGGAAGAGGAACCTTTGGCCTTTCAGAAGCTTGAGTTAGTCTTTCCCAACCAAATGTTAAGGTACTGTTGAAGCTACAGTCCAAAGTATCTTGAGGACTACTGAGCAAAAGCAGCAATAATGAACCAGTCTATTCTGCTCCCACTTCCGACTTTTCTTGGCCTCCATGACTGATTTAGAGTCGAAAGGATACTACCTCTTCTGTCATTTTGTGAGATTAGAAGCTGTGCCTCACCTTGCACTCCATCCAGTGCAGGGAGAGAAAGTGGAAACTTAAAGAAGTGCATGCCAGTTATTGTCTACTGGTTGTTCTTCCCACTGGAAAATGAAAGTTCATCTCAGAGGCTTCTAGGATGATCGCTCATTTCTTGGGAGGGGGGGGGGATGCCTTGTGGTTGAAAACAGCCGGCACCTTGTTCCATGGACTTCACGTATGTAGCCTAGGAATCAATGCTCAGTTAGCTAAGGGGTGATACAAATGGATGCATGCTGCTTGTAATAGTTGGTCTGAAATTGCCCCAGGAGTGAGTCCTAGATTCCTAACATCAAGATCCCCACAAGATCAGTAGTGAGAGGTGATTATTTCATAGAAACGGTCTCTTTCATACCACAGAGAAGGCAGGCATTATTTTGCTGGCATTATAGAACAAAACAGAATGATACTAATACTTCTTAGGATTGATTGGACGTAAAGCATATTTTATTCCCTTACTATTTGCACAACTAGTAGCAGATCAGTAATACAGGGTGTCCCAAAATTCACCATACATAGGGGAAATGGTTTCATTGACTTGGAAATCTCACTCTTCACCTGAAAAAAGTGACAGAGATTTTTAACTCCTAGAGATGCCATTTTGAATTAGAATGCCCATTCAATGGATTCTGTGGGACAACCTCATTTGCCTCCATCAAAAGTTCTTATTTGTTAATGCTTGCTTCATGGAGGGGTGAATGCTGTTCTGAGGAAACAGCACCTCACAACATACATTTATATCATATCAGCTGTATATGTGGTGACACAACTCCTTTCATGACTAATTCTAAGTAGCCCTATTGTAGACTTTTTAGGGAGAAAAGCCATTCTAATAATCAGTCTTAGAGGGGTTTGGAATTGTTGACAATACATAAGAACTAATTACAGCAACAAATCTTTGTAGTAATAATGCTCTTAAAAAGGAAAAAAATAGCATTCAGAAAGCAAGTGACATACATACAGATACTCTGAACAGGTTTAAAAGCATAAGGATATATCATGTAGGCAGTGATGGGATGATAAAAAATTTTATACCCCACCCTGACGTCATCACAGTGGGGGCGGAGCTAACGTCATGACGTCATGGGTGGAGCCAACGTCATGACATCATGACGTTGTAGGCGGGGCCAAAAATAAAATAAATAAAATAAAAATAAAACACACACACACACACCCCTCAACCCCCCCCCACAAAACCGTTAATAAAATAAATAAATAAAATAATAATTAAATAAAAATACACCCAAACACCCACCCACCCCAAACACAAACCCCACTTACAATGGGGACCGTTGGGGCTGGCCCCCAGCCTTGGTGCCCGGCGCCGCGCCTAGCCGGGCGGCCCACGCTCCCGGCCGCAACGCTCCATGGGCGGCCCCGACCCTCGGCGCTCCGCGGCGCGCCTAGCCGGGCGGCCCACGCTCCCGGCCGCAACGCTCCATGGGCGGCCCCGACCCTCGGCGCTCCGCGGCGCGCCTAGCCGGGCGGCCCACGCTCCCGGCCGCAACGCTCCATGGGCGGCCCCGACCCTCGGCGCTCCGCGGCGCGCCTAGCCGGGCGGCCCACGCTCCCGGCCGCAACGCTCCATGGGCGGCCCCGACCCTCGGCGCTCCGCGGCGCGCCTAGCCGGGCGGCCCACGCTCCCGGCCGCAACGCTCCATGGGCGGCCCCGACCCTCGGCGCTCCGCGGTGTGCCTAGCCGGGCGGCCCACGCTCCCGGCCGCAACGCTCCATGGGCGGCCCCGACCCTCGGCGCCCCGCGGCGCGCCTAGCCGGGCGGCCCCGAGCTGCCCATGGAGAGTTGCGGCCAGGAGCGTGGGCCGCCCGGCTAGGCACACCGCCGGGCGGCGAGGCTTGGGGCGCCCGTGGAGCGTTGCGGCCGGGAGCGTGGGCCGCCCGGCTAGGCACACCGCCGGGCGGCGAGGCTTGGGGCGCCCGTGGAGCGTTGCGGCCGGGAGCGCTGGGCCGCCCGGCTAGGCACGGCTCCTCCTCCTAAGCCCTCCGCCACTGCCAGAGCCACTTCAAAATGGTCCGGCTCCGGCAAAAACAAGTGCGCATGCGCAGAAACAGAATCTGACGCATGCGCAATTTAAAATTGCAGCACGCATGCGTCAGATTGACTTCTGCGCATGCGCACTGAATTGGAGCCATTTTGACTCCAATTTAAAAAATTTTTTTTCTTTTTTTCAGGCGTCCGGAACCGGACGCCTTAAAAATAGATTACCCTCTCGGAGAACCCTCCGAAATTGTTCTTACCGGTTCCAGGGAACCGTCTGGAACCGGTGACATCCCATCACTGCATGTAGGATGCCTTTCTTGAGTGGCTTGACTACTAGTACAGTACTACTGTACTGTACTAATTGTAGCAAGTGATATGCCAACTGGTGATGGGGTGTAAAGTATTCTATTACAACTGAGAAAATCATTGTTTAAATCCCTACTCTGTTCACAGGGTAGCTTTGAGGCAGTCAATATCTCTCATTCTGACCTACCTCATGACTGATGTAAGAATAAAAATGCGGGAGGAAGGATGTATAAATGTAATAAAATAAATAAGTAAAATAAATAAATGTCCGTATATGCAGTCTTGAAATCCTTGGCCAGATATAACAAAATTATTTATTAAACAAATTTACGCATACACATGGAACACCAACTACAGCATTCCTTTCCTTTCTTGATTTCTTTACTGTTTTGCTGTCTGACTGAAAATAGAAGTCTAGTGGGATAGGAAAACAGCTTAATTATCAGGAACAGTTTTTTTTTCTGATTATATATCACACAAAGCAATGATACATCTGTTTTTTAAAACATTGTTTTGTGTTTTTATAGTTACACTAAGCATCTTTCTATTATTGCTTTTGCTTAAATATAATAATGGTTTAACTATAATATTACCCACCCACCCACTTTTTTCGTATTATAGTTACTGTGGAAAAATCTACAACATATAGTTTGGTCCTAAGAAGAAAAATCAGGGAATTTTTTTAGACCAGGACAAACTAACATCAAGGCAACTATTTTGACACTGGTAGGGGCCAAACATTTCCATTTAAGTTCCAACTCCACAATTACTATTTTTAAAAAAATCTCTTGTGTGTCAATCTGTTCATATAATGTATATTTTCACTGGTGAGAGCTTGGATAAGAATAAATGTAGATTTTTTTTTCTTTAACAATCTTTTTACTTTATAGTGCCTTTATTTTATTCCTTATACCTTCTTTAAAGAGCATTGGATCACAGAGAAACAGTACAGCTGTGTGGGGCTCATTCTAACATTTTCAGACACCTCAGGGAATTACTATTTTAGGTGGTATACCAGTAGCCAAATATCTTCATCTGGTACTCCTTCATTTGTTGTTTTCAATCAAACTTGACTTCGATGAAAAAAATTCTAAGTAAGAATATCACTACAGATGACATATCCTGCTGCTGCTAAAATCAGGAATGAAGAAGATATTCCAACATACTATTTTTGCTTCATAGATCATTATCCTAAATACTTCCAACATAAAAAATAATAATAATTTCAGTTGAAATCAATACAACTAACCCCTAGATGTACATAGCTAGACTAGAAAGATATTCTGAAGTTTCCCAAGATAGACAGAAATTCCTTAAGTTTTGACTTGCTTAATAATAAAATTGTATTTATTAAAGGGCACAAGCTACTGTCTTTAAAAATTCCGTGTTATTCTTTGTTCCCACAATATACTGAATTCACACTTATTTCTTGCCCACTAGTTGAAAGTCTAAGGTAGACATATCCTGGTGGGATCACTAAACAATTGTCTTATTGGAATGTACTTTCTTTTTCTTGCAACAGCATTTTATCTACAGTCACATGTCAGGATTATGATTGTCTTCCTAAGTAGTAACAGCTGGTTTTCAAAAGAAGTCAGTCTCTTCCCTGGGGTTTCGTCTGATTATATTTGACAGATGAAATCTGCTGGATAGCGCAATGAGTTAAGTATGGCTGGGAGTTCAATTCCCCACTATGCATCCGAGAAGAGCCAGCCTGTGTGACCCTGGGCAATCTGTACAGTCCCAGGATGCTGCCAGAAGAAAGGAATGGAGCCAAAAATGATAACATTCAAGCTGTTCTAATTTGGGCACATATAAGATGACAAAATTCATTGGAAAAGACAGTGCTAGGAAAGATTGACAGCAGTATGAAAACCAAATTTGAAATGGATTGTCTCCCTAAGGCTTCCTGAACCACATGATCGGCCCACAGCCAAAAAAGTTTGGGCACCCCTGCCCTAAGGGACCTCATAGGCTTTTTACCAGAGCTTAGCAGGAGAGGATATTCTGGAGATCACTCATCCATAGTGTCGCCATTGGTCAGAGGTAACTTGCTACCATGCAACAACAACAAAATTCTGTAGCAAGGGGAAAGGTTGTGTGCTGCATAATAATGCCAATTTAGACGTTTCTCAATTTACTTTGAGGAGACATTTTTATCACCTGTAGATGCAGCCAAAATTCTCCTAAACCTATCTATTTAAATGCAAATCCTATTTGAATCTGTGATTAGAACTACAGCCTTTAAAGCATACAAAATCTGAAACATAGTTTCTTAGTCATGAAGAAAAATGTTCTGTTTGAGCGTTTGCTTCATGTATAAAGTTTAAGTATTGTTATAAAGTATTGCTCAAAATGTGTGTGCATTTCTTCATTTATGTCTTTTATTTCTTCCAAGGGGTTCTAGAAGGTATTGACTGCTACATAACAGTGGTACAAGATATCTTATACTGTATTTTATTTTACCTACTAAATCTAAAATGTACAGGTAGGTCCTGTGGTAACTCCATTCATCAGTGCCTTGTCTGTCTCTTCATGGCAGATTATAAATTTTCTCCTGAAGGAAAATGGTCTGAAGCCTATTGTTCTAAATCCATTTAGGTTTGTTTGTTCAATTTATTAGTGAACATTTTGATATTTTATGTCATTTTTTGTCCCTTTGTTATCTATGGTGGAACCTCATGATCTTTTTCTTCTTAATTGTCTAGATCAGATTTTAAATTGACAAAATGAAGTCACCTTTTGGTTGATTAATTCCAGTTCCTTTCTTCTGACCTAGTGTGAGAAAGATTAGCTGGAAAAACAAGGTTGCCATTGCCCGGGGTACTGAAAAGCAGTGATAGAGTGACAGTCTGACCAGGTTATTCTGCTATGATAATAGAGCAGACCCTATTGCCAGTGCTCAATACCAATCATCAGGTGGCAACTAACTAACCTCAACCATGAGGACTAACAACCTTGCGTGGCAAAGCCCACAGGGAAGGGTGATGGTCCCCAAGTGGATTAAATGGGAGCTGTAGTAGCTCAGTAGTTAAGAAGCTCACCTTGTTAGCTGGAAGCCCAGCATGTTGGCAGTTTGAGACCCGAGTACTGCGTGATGGAAAGAACGCCCATCTGTCCCAGCTCTTGGGGACATGAAAGGAGCTTCATTTGGGTGTCCTCTGAGTGGAGTTTCTCCAGCAAAAATCCTTCCAACTCAGAATAATTTCTGACACTAAATTATTATTATTAGTGGATTAAATCCCACTTGAATCCATCTTGATGGACGGCAGGCCATACTGACCTGGGGCTGAGGAGGACTCTGAGTACCAAAAGAGCTCAAGACCAGAAAGTGACTCAGGGAACTGGATCAGTGGTATGGGTATCATGCTGTGATGTGATAGGCAAATAGAAGGCCACTGCATTTCACAGAGCACTCTTCATGGCTGATCACCATGATGAGAGCCAATATTTGGAATTGGATATGGCAGTTGAAGAAGTGATAAGAGTGAGAGTGTTGACAAACTCCTGGGTATCTACATCAAAGGCTTATGGAAGATCATTTTTGGAAGTTCAATTGGAATTTGAGAGATGATTTTAGGAAACAATGCAGTGAATGAAAGAAAGGTTAACTAACTCCATCCACACATGCTACCTTTGCCATTGCCTGCTTAATAATTAGGTTGGGAGAGAGACTTCTACAAGGTCCATTCTAGGCATTTTCTTAAGCTTCAGTGCTATGGTGGTGTGAGCAATTCTCCAGGGACCTAGCTGTGGAGAGAAGAGTTAACCTTTTCCTTACATGCCATCATCCTCTCTAAGAATAGCACCCCTGCTTTAATGAATGCCAACAGATGTTTCCCCCCTTTTAATTATAACTCCATGTCAGGGAAGGAGGTCTAGTGAGATTCCACTTGAAGAGTTAAGGGTAAACTGTTGCTTACAATTCCGCCTCCATGTGGCAAATAAATGAGAGAAGGGGCTCTTCAGTTCTTCAGGAGTGATGCCGGATGGGGCAAAGGGAGGAAAGCATCTCACCCAACAAGCTTGCCCCTCATTGTTGTTGGACTCTAAACCTCTTTCAGAGTTCAGCTGCAGCTCTTGAAGCAAAAGCATTTCCCAGCTACTGACACACTTTTCAGGATGCCAACAGACTAACAGCAATGCACTGAAGAAAGGGCAAGTGTTCAAAATAGGGCCTTTGTGGTGCTGTGATTAAGCTGTAGTACTGCAGCCCAAAACCTCTTATGATGAGAGATCAATCCTGATGGGCTCAAGATTGACTCCAAGGTCAGTAAAATGAGTACTTAGCATGTTAAGAGGCAAAAATGATAAATACATTATGAACCTCCCAGATAATGCTCTAAGTGTAATTGTGAATGTGCAGAACAAAGAACGTCGCTGCTGCCGCGCGCCCCCGGGCCCCCGTCACCGGCCGGGAGGAGGTTAAAAGGAGCCTCCCTGGGCGAGGGAGGGCTCGAAGACGCCGCCGCGCGAGACGTCGCTGCTGCTGCGCCCCCCGCCCCCCGCCACCGGCTGGGAGGAGGTTAAAAGGAGCCTCCCTGGGCGAGGGAGGGCTCGAAGACGCCGCCGCGCGAGACGTTGCTGCTGCTGCGCCCCCCCCCCCCCCGGGTCCCCGTCACCGGCCGGGAGGAGGTTAAAAGGAGCCTCCCTGGGCAAGGGAGGGCTCGAAGATGCCGCCGCGCGAGACGTCGCTGCTGCTGCGCCCCCCGCCCCCCGCCACCGGCTGGGAGGAGGTTAAAAGGAGCCTCCCTGGGCGAGGGAGGGCTCGAAGACGCCGCCGCGCGAGACGTTGCTGCTGCTGCGCCCCCCCCCCCCGGGTCCCCGTCACCGGCCGGGAGGAGGTTAAAAGGAGCCTCCCTGGGCAAGGGAGGGCTCGAAGATGCCGCCGCGTGAGACATCGCTGCTGCCGCACCCCCCCGGCCCCCGTCACCGGCCGGGAGGAGGTTAAAAGGAGCCTCCCTGGGCGAGGGAGGGCTCGAAGACGCCGCCACGCGAGATGCCGCCAATGTTTGTTGGACCTTGTTGGACTCTCCCTCGGCCAGCCGGCCTTGGAGGGAGAGAAACCTGGGGGCCTTGGGCGGCGATAGAGGATTTTGTATGGGGGGGGTCTTTGGTGGGATATTGTTTCTTTTGTATATTATGGAAGCCGCCTAGAGTCAGGTTCGCCTGAGCAAGGCGGGGTATAAATTTGAAGAATAAATAAATAAATAAATAAATAAATAAATAAATAAACTGCCAAAAGAGGCATGTACTTCAGAAAGGAATTCATTGCTGGGGGTAGTGGTTAGGGCATGGGGAAAGTGTTGCCAGGCCGGACTGGTGGCATGGAGTGTGTGTGTGTTGGCAGGCCAGACTGGTGGCATGGGGGGAGTGTTGGTGAGGGCAGCATGGGCAGAGGGGAATACCAGGCTTGCATGCTAACAGTCTGAGGGGGTGTGATCTGGCCCCTGGCTTAAAAAAAGTTGAGAACCCCTGCCTTAAATGCACCACAAACCCCCCTTCCTTAAGACTAGAAAACACCCTTAGTCTTAAAAGAGCAGGTTCAGAGCTAAAAGTGGGTTTACTTCTGGAAGTAGAAGACTAAGAGGGAAATAACTCATAGCAGCCATTTGTATTCCATGTCCTGGATCACACCGAAGAAGAAAAGCATAGTACTGCACTGTGTCTCAATCACACAAGTGAGTAGCATCCACAGATTGTGAGTGGGGTTGATCTGTTTTCTGAATTTTGATTTGCATTCTGCATATGCTCTGGATTATGCTGCTGTCAACAGAGTAGTAATTTTGAACACAAACACAAGTTAATTTGCACACAACGAGATAACTTTATTTCTTTATCAGTATGTAATGCTACTCCTACAAACCTCCAGAAGCTGCGGCTCAAGCTTTAAATTGGCTGCAGTCTGCAGCTATTAGAAAAAACAAAACCTTCCAGGATTCTCAGTGGTAGGGCAACAACACTCCAATTTGCAAGCAACAAATAACGTTGGCATTTCATCAAAATCATAGTATAAAATCTTCCCATCAATATTACACTTGTCATCATCTAATTCCAACCACTTACCGTATATAGTAAAGGTTTCCCTTGCTCGAAAGCCAGTCGTATCCGACTCTAGAGTTCAGTGCTCATCTCTGTTTCTAAGCCGAAGAGCCAGCGCTGTCTGCTTCTGCAGACGTTTCCATGGTCATGTGGCAGGCATGACTAGACACCGGAGCGCATGGAACGCTGTTACCTTCCCACTGAGGTGGTCCCTATTTATCTACTTGCAATTTCTTGCTTTTGAACTGCTAGGCTGGCAGGAGTTACCGTATATACTCAACTATAAATCATCCAGAATATAAGTAGAGTTACCATTTGGACCTCTAAAACTAGGAAAATAGGATTGACCATAGTATATGTCAGGGGTAGAAAATGCAGCAGCTGCTAGTGAGTTTCACTAATTAAAATACATTGGAAAATACAGTAAAATTAATTTCAGACATTTGTGTGGGTATGTTTTTGAGGTTTTTATTACAGTATAGTGCTTTTTTAAAAATGTGTTTGAATTTGCACCACTGCAGTTTTGGGGACGCGGCGTACGGGCACGTTTTACTTCCACTTCCTGGAGTGACGAGGGCTTCGCAGCCCAGATGGATTGGCGTGGGGGGGGGGGCTCATCTTGCCCATGGTTTAAAGAGTAGCAGCATCGACAGCGACCCCTGCCGATCACAAGAGGCGGGTTTTGCCCTTCCCCGGGCGTTCGGCTTCTCATACGTCACATTGACCCGCGCGCCCCCGTAACTGCCACTTAGCGCCGCTCCCATATTTAACAGACAAACAGGAAAAAGGCTCCGCGATTTCCTTACAAGGTCATCAGTCGCATTTTTCCCTCTCCTGCGCGTGCGCACAACCTCTCCCTCGCTTCCCTCCTCTCTTGTAGCCACGCCCCGCCCCTTTGGAATGCGGTGACGTCCCAGGTCGTACCAATCCAACTACGCTGGCAGGAGGGGAAGAGCCAACAGCCTTCTCCACCAAGTTCTATTTTAACGGTGGCCGCTGCCATTTAAACCGGAACGGGGGAATAAAAAAAAAAAACCACGTCTAGAATTATTCTAACTTTGGTCTGATTATTCCCCCCCTCCCTTCTTCTGATGGTCAGTGCAGTTGTTTACTACCTCTTCCTCCTCCGCGCCACAATAGTTCGTTCCAGCCTTTTGCTCTCCGGAAGTGCCGAGCCTCTTCGGGTCCTCTCGGTTCCAGTGCCGTTGGTTGTGTCCTCGCGCCCTCGGCTCGCCGAAGTCGAATATCTTCCGTTGGTTGCTTGAGGTGAGACAGAGCGAGAGCGCGCGCGAGCCTCAGAATGATGACGGGCGAGCCCATTTGGGAGAGGGGCGTTCGGTGGGGGGGAGGGGGAGAAGACAAATGAGACTGCAGGGAGGGATTTAGGAATGCTTGTCTTGCCTTGCAGCCCCCCCTCACAGTTGTGAGAGGTCCTGTTGCTGGTGTGATGGCCGTTGCCTCAGCCTAAATTGGAGGGGGGGGGGGCGACGGAGTCTTGTCTTGGCGCCCTCAGAGGTGGCTTGATTTCACGCCCACCGGCCAGAACGTCGCCTCAGGGCGCGGCTGTCATGGCGGTGGAGGCCCTTGGTTTGAGCTGGAGGAAGGGGACCATGACAAGTGGAGAGCTGGACGGCTGAGGAGGAGTTGGGGCGGTTGGTTGGGGGCTGTCCGGTTATGCGGCCGCCTGGCTCTTTGGGCACGAAGGGAAGGGGTGTGGGTGTGGAAAATGGTGGGACTCGAAAATCTGGTGACGCAAACGGGCTGAAGAGAAACAGGAAGGAAAAAGGACGGGTTTCTTGACAACACCTCGAAAGCGGGGCCGAGGTCGCCCTACCTTTGATGGCAAGGCTTTTGCACGGCGGCAAAACCTACGCCTCCCTCTTCAGGGCTCGGCTTCGCCTGCTCTCCGAGGCCTTTGCTAGGAGAACTTCCTAAACTGCATTTTTTTTTCTCTCCCAGGAGGTTTGTGCTCTTAAGAGGCCGTGGGCGGAGACCTCAAAAACCTCCTACCCGAGCCACTGGGGTGCGCCTTGGCCTTTCCTCTCAATAGCAATTAACAACAGTAATTACACTTCTGTGACGCCCCATACAGCTTAGTGCACTCTCTGGGCGGTTCACAAGGTAATGAGCATTTTGTCCCCAACATGCTGGATCTTCATTTTACCTAACTCGGAAGGATGGAAAGCAGAGTCAACCTGGGATTCGGTCAGGATCGAACTCACAATGTTTTGGCTGCAGTACAGCAGTTTAACCACTGCTACGCAAGCCTTTGAGATGTGGTGTTGGAGGAGAGTTTTGAGAGTCCCCTGGACAGTGAGGAGAACAAATAGGTCAATCTTAGAAGATATCAACCCTGACTGCTCCTTAGAAGGTCAAATAATAAAGATGAAGCTAAAATACTTTGGACATCAAATGAGAAGAGAGGATTTGCTTCAGAAGGCCTTGATGCTGGGAAGGGTGGAGGGCAAAAGAAAAAGGGGACGGCCAAAAATGAGATGGATAGATGGTATTGTGGAGACAATGGGCACAGAGCTCAGTGAGTTGAGGGGGATGGTAGAGGACAGGAGTGCCTGGCGGGCAGTGGTCCATGGGGTCGCAGAGGGTTGGAATCGACTATGTGACTGAACAACAAAACAAACGCAAGCTGGTCTACTTTGCGACATGGACATTCTCAATTGGAGAAATTACATTTGGGGGAAGTACAGCAGGCAGGCCAGGTTGTGGTCCAAAAGGCCCCTGTGTGATCCTTGCTTGCCTTGAGAAGCAGACCTGGCACCTACCATCTGCCCTGCTGTGAACTGTTCACACAATCTGGGCCCACAGGTTGAGGAATATGGATTAACATTGAAACGTTAGTTCTTTTTTTAGTGGTCTGACAATGATATCAGCTTAACTGGATAGCTCAGGGATTTAGGTGTCTGGCTGTGGAGTCAAAGGTTGGAAGTTTAGTTCCCCACTGTGCCTCTTAGGAGAAAAACCAGGCTGTGTGGCCTTGGGCAAGCTTCATAATCCTAGTGTGCCCCCAGAAGAAGAAAGGTGTAAACCACTTCTGTGTATTCTCAGCCTAGAAGACCCTGGAATAATTGACTTAATGGCACAGAGTGATTGTTGATAATAGAGATATTACCTGCTATTTCATTTAGATCAAGAAGGAGAAAACTGGTTTAAATGAATCTGTACTCTAAAATTTGCATAAGAGCATAGTAAAGCAGTTATTTTAAAAAATGTTTCTGTGATATACTCTATGACAAACTTTTTATGGCTAGAAAGTTTTCAGTTTCCTGGTTCCTGCCTGAATAGTAGTTTGTCATTAAGTTCCATAGTATATAAATGCAAACCAGTCAACTAGTGTTTTCCCTGTTTCAAAGCAAAAGTATAATTGAAGAGTGTTCTTTATACAGCATCGAAATTTAATAGTGGTAGCAACATTTAATGCTGTTAAACATGAATAATGTGTAAAATTTCCTAGGTTACCATAGAATGACAAACACAAAGATAGCTGAGTGTTACTGTAACAGTGGTTAGCATTTTATATATACAGTACATAGTACGGTAAGGCAAGACAAAACCGATTTGAGAGTGACAGTTGCTATGAAGAGGGAAACTGGAAAAATGTTCAGCATGTGTTGCTCTTGGTGCCTAGGGATTTGAAATATTTTCCTAAATATCCTGCCTATTGTATTCCAAAAGAAACCGAGTTATGAGAATTGTCCAGGAGCAAGATCCCAGTTGCAATATTCATGACTATGTAAGGCCCATCAAATGATTCCAGAAGTGAAAGCTCAGCTGATTAAATAGTTCACTTGAAATTAGTATTTGAATATAAATATGAAGTAAAATACTGTCCTTGACTTTGTCTTAACTTCATTAAAATGGGCTTGTAACAATAACTTGGAGACTCGTACAAGAGTGGTGTTTGGAGATTTATGAAATAGAGGTGTATTTCTGTGCCACCACACAGTAGTTCTGTAAAGTCATCTTGAAAACAAAGAGGAAGCCTTGTATGTAAAAGGATTAAATATTAGTGGCATTTTAAATTATATAGCCTAATAAGAACAGCTTTTTTAAAAGGTGCTAGCTTGAAGTAGGGCTTGTAGTCTTCAAATAAATCTATAGAAGTCATTAGTCTGCTTCATTTCTCACATTTCATGCCTGGAAAAGTCAAGTCATTTTGCCACTTGGAGCTTATTTTTGGTTTTTAGCAAATTTGTATTGTTGAATTAATTAGCCATGTTAGTTTCCCATGATATGAGGTAAAAGCACATGGTTACCCATAAGATTACATTCTAAAAGTGGGTTATAGATTATGGCAAAGTGGCTATGTACTTCACTTTTAAGTAAAAGTATGTTTTACTTTTAGTTAGCAGTTGCTAGAACTAATAATGACAAGTTAAGTTATATACCACTAGTTTTTAGCTCTGTTCTTTAAGCCTCTTAATATGTAGCCAAAATGGTGCATACATACTGAAATATGGAAAATTTCATTGTACTGTATTTCTGGGAAACCTGTGATTTGAATTAAAACATCTCTAACAGTGCATAGATAAATCGCTTTGAATAGCCTGATGAGCTCTGAGCCTAATGAGTGTGGAAAGCTGATTGATGAATTCAGGGTGAATAGTGGAATAAAAAGATGGCATGGAATGGCTAAATACATACAGTACTGACAGTCTCTATAGCAGGGATTCTCAACCAGCAGTCCATGGGCACGATGCAGCCCACAGCACCATTTCATTTGGCCTCCCACTGCCTCTACCACACTAGGAAGTGCCATGTTGTGGAGGAAAAGCAAATTGGCCATCTGGCTCCCGAAGCTGCCTGAGGGAGTGTGACCCGGCCCCTGGCTTTAAAAAGTTGAGAACTCCTGGTTTATAGTGTTGGTACATGTGCATCTACCTACTAGGAGGGTATCAGACTAGGAGGGTATCAGAAGCCAGAGATTTGCAGAAGTACAGTATATTTTTGAAAAATAGCAGAAAACACTGAGGAACAGCAGAAATATCAGACAGCTCACCAATGACTGAGCATGCTCACTGGGCATTGAATGCTGACTGGGTGGAAGTTAGAAAATGGATGGGGAGAAGAATGTAATTTAAGTGTTCCACATAGCAAGTATGAAAAGTTTTGAGGGTGGAGTTCTCTTGTTCTGACCACATTTTGTTTTGCACTCACTGCAGTCTTCATTGTGTTGTACATAGAGATGAGCTCTTTGATTTACAGGACAGTTACAAATGTTTTGTAGACATTTCATTGTTTATTTGTTTGTGTTTATTTGTGTGACACTATGAGTTACTTACACTGACTAGAAACAGTAAACCTAAAAGGACAGAAAAGCATTCTGTGTTTCTGTGTACGGGGAGAGAGGTTATTTACTTTCTGACCTGCTGTCCAGTTTTGTGTTTTGCATAAATGCAGAAAAGGTCATAATTTGGTTCAAGCAGCTTGTTATATGATTATGTTGGGCCATAACTCTCATTCCGATCGGTCATGGAAGCTGAAGAGGCCATGCCAGATGGACTGGCTGTGAAGGCACACCTTGTCCATATCCACATGTCTCATTTCATGTGTGCTGCAGGAGATGACTGTGTGATCATAGTGTGTGGGTCACTTCATGGCAAGATGTTTTTGTTGTTGTTCAGTCGCAAGATGGGATCCACCTTAAACAAATTCATGCCAGTGACATTTTTCCTGCTTCACATTTGCACATATTTTTTTTTTGTAATAGACATATAGCTTTTGTCATCAGATGATTGACATTTTGAAATTCCATTGGGTTTTAATACAGTCATACCTCGCATAAGGAATCTAATTCGTTCTGCAAGGTTGCTTGCTCTGCGAAAAATTCGCTATGCGAGTCGGACTTTTCCCTATGGAAAAACTCGCATAACAAGCGTTTCTATGGGGAAAACTCGCATAGTGATTTTTTTCGCTATGCGAGTTTTCCCCATAGAAACGCTCGTTATGCAAGTTTTTCCATAGGGAAAAGTCTGACTCGCATAGCGAAAAATTCATTATGCAAGTCAGACTGCTTAGTGAAAAATTTGCTCGTTGTGCGAGTTTTTCGCTAAGTGAAACGCTCGTTATGCGAGGTTTGACTGTAGTTCTATATGGGAGCCATGTCTAAAATTAGTCAAACACTGACATTTAACATTTGATCCCATTTCCACTTTATTTTTTAAATGAAACTCATTAGAACAATATTTAAATTACTCTTTTTTAAAAATTTGCTTTGTCTTCTTGAATCTTCATATTCATGCCTGCTTTACCCTACAGACAGAAGTATAGTTAGTCTTCATATAGCAATAGGTGCAGCTTAGTATTTGATAAATATATTGTTTGAAGTAATTGAAGTATAAGTGTTTTAAATAAAGGGAAGCACTTTGTATATACAGTAGTATCTCATACAACGATTTTAACCCATTCCTCGGGGCTTGTATGAAACAGTTGCTATACAATACTGTACATGAATCGTGTAGTGATTTTCCTTATGGGACCATCATACAAAGAATTTTTTTGCTAAGATTTTCTCATTGAAAAATTGTTGTACAGTTTTTTCCATAGGGAAAATTGTTATGTGGGACGCCATTTCCCCCCAAAACCTAACTGTTATGTGATTTCGTTTCTATACGGGGCGATTGTTGTATGAGGTTCCACTGTATTTGTTTTATTATATCACACATTTTCAAAGAATTCAAATCGGTGTACTTGGTCTTTTCTATTTTTATCTTCACAACAATCTTATTAAGTTAATTCGACTGAGGGACAATGACTGCTTCAAGGTCATCTAATGAAATTCATGGGCAGTTAGGTATCAAAGCCAGATTTCCCCCTCCTTCACTTCCTCTTTACCACTTTGTGCAGGGATTCACAACCTATGGCTTGTGGTGCCAAATAATCTGGCCTCTGACTTTGTCCAGCCGCAGCTGCTGGAATCAGCTATCGTAGATGTGTTTACTACAGCCATAAATGAATCAGTGGCCGTTGTAAATGTGTTTACAACAGCTACAGATGCATTTTACAGCACCAGTCCGGCCCGATCAGCTGTCTGAGGGGGTGTGGTCCAGCCTGTGGTTGGATAACATTGAGAAGCCCTGACTTTGTGCATCGATGGAGATAAAAGGTCCTTGTTCTTGTGGCCAGATTCCCCCAGTCCAACAATAGTTAACCATTACACTAAGTTTTGCTTGGTGCTATGATGACACATAGTGGTCATATTTATTGCTTGAACATATATAATATTCTGAGCAGAGTTTCTCCAGCAAAAATCCTTTCAGTAATTTCTGACACAAAAATTATTTATATCATATATAAATAGTATACATTGCCTCTCCTAGACAGAAGTAATGGAAATTAAGTCTTAAATTTGTTTAAAGAACTTTGGGTTTTATGAATGAGTAGATCAGCTGTGAGAATTGAAACTATTTGAATGGAAAATTCCACATTGTGCTTATTAAGCTATTAAAGTTATAGGGCAGAGAATATTTGTTGGGTGACTTGTACTTGAGCTTATTTTTAGTCTGTCAGTAATTTGTTCTTATGTGTCAGAGGAGTGTTGTAGATGGAACACAAGTTTTAAATTGTAAAGTTAATCAGTGGATGAAATCAGTGTTACTATTTGTAGATATCTCACTAGAATATAACTCATGTACCACAACCTTCTCTGCTCGTTGGAAGCTTGATAAACTACTGGACTATTCACTTACTGAATCATGGTAAGATTTTTCTCTACCGAAGAGAAAAGGCATAGTACTTGTTCAGGAAAATCATTTATGAATATAAAGTTTCTAGACAGTGCTAAACATTTATTTAATATTTTTTTGATTTAAACAGTTTGACACACAGTATTCAAGTAAACTTTAAATTATGCAATTTTTAGCTATTGTGGGAATGATTATGTTCATATAAAGCTACATGAAACTTCATATACAGGGTAGAGCCAATTACAGGGAACAAGTAATAGCATTGGCTTCAAGATATTATCAACGCTTGTATTATAAGAGCAGTTTTGTTTTTCTTAATGTTGGTTATCTGTTTACATATTTTAGTTAGTGAAATCTGAAATAGATGGGTTTCAAATCTATTGTGAGAATAACAGCCAACAGAAATGCACGACAATAAATAGATACTCATTGTATGATTGATTGGCATTGCAATTTCTGTGGAAGCTAAGTTTTGTGGTTTTTATGTATTCTTGGATTCAGCTTTTAATCTAGATGCCTAGATTTTGCCAGTGGCCAGAATTGTGCTGCCATAGTTAAGATTAGTATACCAACTGTACCCATTCCCAGAGATGTCTAATCTGATTGTGATGATATACATGGTTCACTGTGATCTCACTTGGACTATTGTGTGGGGCTGCCTTTGAAACATATTTAGAAGTTTCATTTGAGGCAGAATGTTATGATCAAATGGTTGCCCACAAACCTCCTACTTTCTATTCTGTAATAGAGATGTCCAGTGACTGTATTTTCTTTTCCTCCTAGAATCCAACAGTCAACATGTCAAGCAAAAGGGCAAAGACCAAGACCACAAAGAAGCGTCCTCAACGGGCTACTTCCAATGTGTTTGCTATGTTTGATCAGTCTCAGATTCAAGAATTCAAGGAGGCTTTTAATATGATTGATCAAAATAGAGATGGTTTCATTGATAAAGAAGACCTGCATGATATGCTTGCTTCACTTGGTAAATTATTGCCAATCCCATTCTTCTGGTTAAATTGTTTCCATACATAGGAAAATTTCTCTTTCCTTGCCTGTTTTACAGATACAGTTCCAGGAATTCCTTTTAATTTTATTGTTTTAGAACTGCATTATGAAGTAAAACAGATTAAGTAACTAATAGTCAAGCTCATCTCTCACAGATTGACATTTCATTTTAGGGAAGAATCCAACGGATGAGTACCTAGATGCCATGATGAATGAGGCTCCAGGACCCATAAATTTCACAATGTTTCTCACAATGTTTGGAGAGAAATTAAATGGCACTGATCCTGAAGATGTGATCAGAAATGCCTTTGCTTGCTTTGATGAAGAAGCAACAGGTAAGACACTAAAACATTAAAGAGAATTTAATTATGTTTAGAATAAAAGAGGTTAGATGACAACTTTCCATTGTGGAAAGCCTCCCTTTTAGCAAAATAGGAGGGGTGACTATAAACTTCAGCTATGAATCACATTAGGAAAGTGCATAACCTTAATACAGTAATACCTTGGATAACGTTTACTTCAGATAACGCTAAAATCACATAACGTTAAGTAATCTGGGGTGGAAAATTGGATCGAATAACGTTAAGATCCTATGGGATGGATCGGATAAAGCCTGTGCAGTTATAATATATCTCTATGGAGCTTTAACATTATCTGATCCATAGGATTTTAACATGCATTGGATAACTCTAAAAATCGGATAACACCAAGACTTGTGGAACCAAGTTTTAGCGTTATCCGAGGTTTTACTGTACTTACAAATGGGCAGTTTTTCAGTGTACAATTCTTAAAGTGCATATTGATCTCCAGTAGAAGAGCAGTTATTTTGTAACCAAATGGAGTTGTACAACATAAGGTTGCAGTGATAGGAGTGACCTTGAACCAAGGTGATTCAGTTTTGGCATTTGAGACTTTCTCTGCTTGCTTTTATATAAACATTGATTTGGAAATAGATAAATAAATTAAAAGAGGAGAATGCATTCAAATATTATTTCAAATGTTTGTTAGAAAGCCATAAATGCTAATTTTTTGTGTAGCGTGTATCATATAATCCAACATTTTATGTTTCTGTAAAGTCTTTTGATACATTTTATGTATATATGCAATGCATATTTATGCAGTTATTATTTTTTGCACATGGAAATCTGATAAACTATTTTGTCTCTCCCAATGTTTTTAGGCTTTATTCAAGAAGATTATCTGAGAGAATTGCTGACGACAATGGGAGACAGATTTACGGATGAAGAAGTAGATGAGCTGTTCAGAGAGGCACCAATTGATAAAAAGGGCAATTTCAACTACATTGAGTTCACACGCATCCTTAAACATGGAGCAAAAGACAAAGATGACTAAAACAGAACTCTTGCCTCTGCAATTCTTTTTAGATGTCACATGCGGCTATATTTGAGGGTTTTTTCCTGGTAGAACCTGTTGCATGCATTTAGCTTTACAGCTTTTGCCTTTTTTGATGTATTTATCTATACCAGGCCATTCTGGCACACCTTGCACCTGTATAATCAGGTCGGCAGTGGGGGGTTATGACTGTGATGATAAAGGGTAAGATCGGTGACACTGAAGGCCCAGGAAAAAAAGTCTCAACTTTTCTGGTTTAGCTGGATTTTTACATTTTGTAATAATGCCATTTTGAAATAAGATTGCTATATCAATAAAATACCTCAAATGCTGCATTGTGAGGCATGTGATTTTATTAAATGTTTACAATGTGGAATTCAAGTTTTCTATTGGTAAAAATCTTTATATTGCACATTGGCCCTTCTGAAACACAGTTATTATTATGAGAGGAATAATTTATTTTGTTTGGATCTTAATGGTAGTATTGTGTAACACAGATCTGATCAGCTACATGAATGATGGTTAATGTGTGGCTATGTTTATGAACTATTTACTTTCATCTCCTCTCATTATTGGCCAAACTGGAGGGACTGGTTGGGTCTGGAATCCCAAGAACCATTTCTCCCAGCCCTGATCTGAACCTTCTGGACAGAGAGATTGAGAGAGCACATCACCCTGCAGCTTGAGTAGTTTGTCTCATTGTGGTTTCTGGCCTTCACTGTTACATAGATCTGATCTTAACAAGATTTTATGTTTTGTTTCAATAATACAGATATTTAAATTATACTGGGATGAAAACTTTCTGTGCTTATAAGAACCTAGAATTAATTAACCTAATATGAAATATGGGCAGCGAGCAATTTGTGTGTAGTTGTATATTGTATATTAAGTGCCCTTTGGGGCCTTCCAAACTCCTACATATACGTGCGTGCACACACACATACACACACACACACAGTTATTTAGAGAGTAATTTACTAGTCATTTTTCCTTGACTCTCAATATGAAAAGATTTATACAAATTGAATAATTTAACTACTTACGAATAGTGTGTAAAACCTAGGTCTACCAGCAATAGCTTTTACTGGAGTATTTTATGAGTGGTTTTAAGCTAGAGATGTCTCCGCTGTCCTAAGAGAAAGTGATGGCAGGCATAATATTAAAAAGTATTGCTGCCAATTCTATTGTTGCAAGTTGTATTTCCTTCAAAGGTTAAAAACAATTACTTGTTTTCGTATTAATAAATTGATTTATTTCCCAGTTTTTGAAATCAGCTTTTACGTGACAATCAAGGATTAATGTGTTTAGTTTTGAAAAGAGAAATCATTGATTAGGTATCTTTTTAGCCAGGGAAAACAGTCTGATGCAATTCTGCCTCATTTCAGAGTTCTTTAAGTATTTAGTATATCCACTATAATGTGCATTGAAATGATGACTGGATGGAGCAGTTTGCTTGAGAAGAGAAAGGCGACAGATTTACCATGGGGCGAGAGATTTACTTAAGATCAATCAAGTTTTTTTCTCTCCTGACATTTATCTTTGGTGTCATCTGATGAAGCCTATTGACATTAAGTTAAAGATTAATAGAAAGGAGTTTTGATATCGTGTATTAATATACACATTCATTACTTAAATTGATGTAAGTTTCAGTGGCATAGGGGAGGGCCCTGCCCCCTGCCCAGACGGCACTTTTTTGGGGATGGCAAAATGTCACTTGGGCGTATGGGTGTTCTTGGACTTCAATTCCCAGAAGCCCCAGAGGCTGCTGTGGGGACGGGTACTGGCATCTTGGGCCCTGCCCAGGGGGCAACAGAATTGGCTTATGCCCCAGGCGGCTGAAACCCATGTCCTGGGCCCCGGGTGGCTGAAACCAACGCTACACCACTGGTAAGTTTATGTAGCCTTTGTCAACTTGATGGAAATCGCTGTTACGTTTTGATAGTTAATGATGATCGCAGTATTGGCTGTTACAAGAAGACCCTTTCTTGTATTAAAATGGGTTCTCAACCTACAGCCCATAGGCCTGATCCGGCCTGTGGCACCAAATCATCCAGCCCTCGCTCCAGCTGCCCCTTCTGCTGCCTCAGTCCTTGTCTCCTCCAGCCTCTGCTTGGCTTGCCGTGTCCCTAATGGCACTCTATAGTAGGGTGTAAGGCTTACAACATCCCTACCCCGAATCCCCCACTGCTGCCGTCACCTGTCTGGCCCACCAACAGTCTGAGGGGGGTGATCCGGCGCACAGCTTTAAAAGGGTTGGTGGACACCTGTATTAAGACCTTCAATGCTGAAATTGGTTGACCTTGGTCTAATTTGAAGAAGAAGCAGTTGCATTTCTTTTCTAGTATCTAAATGATTCTTAGAATGTAAGAAAAACACATGTTTTTGCTTTTGTTGAATGGATTATCTGTTTTACTTGCCAATGACTAGACATTCCATTTTTAAATAGATGTACTTAAAAGAGGATTCATGCAGAACAAGTGATGTATTTATACAGTGAAAGCTGTGTTTGGATTTACACAATGGTTTATGTGGCTTAGTGGCCCTGAAAACATACTTTTCCTTTCTACAGAAATTTTGTGTGGAATTCACACACTTATTGAATGTAGTATATTACTTTTCGGGTACAAGAGCTCCTACAGCAATTCACTAAGTATTCTGGAGATAATTATCAGTATGTTTTTTAAGATCAATATTTTCTGAAAGGCTGATGAATTAGTATTCTGGTGCTACTTAGTCTTCCATGGAAAGTAGATTGAGTGTGGCACTGTCCAAAGTCATATGGTTCCTTGCCAGAGAAGGTGAAAGGATATGCAGAAAGTCAGGAACCTTGCCCCCCTATGCTGTAGGGTTTTAAAAAATAGCACTAATGTCTTGAAATAGGCAAGGAGCTAACAAAGCAATTCATATCCTGGCAGATTTTATATAACTTCTTACCATAGATTATATTATTTACCAACTAAATTCTAGTCTGTCTAAATCTCTGAAATTTCACACTGAAATAGACCTGTTAATAAAATACCACCACAACATGCATCCATCCACACTTTCAATGTGCAGAATAATCTGGAACTCTTCCATTTGGGTCCATAGTTTCTATTAATGCAGTATAAAACTGCATTAATGTTTTGTAGCTCCATTGCTTTGTTGACTAATGACTGGCTTGTGCTTGACCATCTTTATATGGTAAAGTTGTAAAATCAGATTATTCATATCCTGTACCTGTAAATTTGATATTCTTTTTACTTGCACATCTCTGCATTTGTGAGATATTTTGTTTCCATCCACATTGTCTTCCTGTTATTTTTAGTATTTCTGTCATGCAGAAGAAAAATAAATTAGCATTGTTACTTATAAATGGTTGCACTGTGATGTGACATAGGTTGATGGCAATAGGGAAGCCTGATCTGCACTAAGGTGTAGCTTTCTGTACCTCTCGTTTTATCTGCTTTCCCTTTAGCAGTACTTTAGCAGTTCCATGTTATGGTGTTGAGCAGTTTATCCTTTTTATTCCTATCTCTTTGCTCCCATTTGCTAAATCATTTGCTCCACCAAATTATTTCTGCATTGTTTATCTATCCCCATTCCCTCTGTATATAGTCAAACCTTGCATAAAGAGCACCTCGCTTAAATAGCACCTCGCTTAAAGAGCAGAATTTTCTCTGTATATTCACTTCGCTTAACAAAACCAACCAAAAACTTGCTTAACAAATAAATTTGGGTTCTCAATCCCACACACACACACACACACACAATCGGTCATATACAATGGTGTTTCGCTTAAAGAGCAAACTCACTTAAAGAGCAATCCTGTGGAACGCATTATGCTCTTTAAGTGAGGTACAACTGTACTGAAGAATCCTGAACTACAAACGTAGATAAGAGAGAAAGAAAATTAAGCCCACCTCTCATTCTTAGATTTTTCCAGTTTTGTCAGGCAGTGATATAGCAAGACATGTGCCACATTGAACTACAAGAGCAAATTTATATTTGAACAGTCCATTGGAAAGACAGACGAGAGAAGCCCCAGATAACAGCTGCAGGAAATGCTCAGTCTTGTATGTATTCTGTTGAATCTTGTTCTGTCATGTTTGGCATTAAGCAATGATTGCTATTTGTTAATTCCTTTCAATCTACCAGCCTTTTTATGGTACTTTAAATACAACACCACAGTTTCAGACCACCCAGCCAGTTCCTGCTCCCTAAGGGTGTATATGCAGCTGTCTTAGGACATGGTTATTATAGTACATCATACTGGAATGTTTGCAAGGTCTCGTCAGTAGTATTTTCACTTATTACATCTCACCAAAGTTGTTTCTTATTTTTGGGTTCCTGATTTTATATAGTGTCCTTTATTTGAAAGCTGTATAAGTTGAGGGATAGAAAAGTAGAAGGGTGGAAAACAAAATTAAACCTCATTCTTAAAAATTCTAAGCTATAAAACTAACGAGATGGATGTACCTGTAAATATCTTCTAACATATAAGCCGTCAAAAACTAATGGTAGCCATGTATTTTAACACCTCATGTTTCTACAATGTCTGTGTTTATCAGAGCATTTTATACATTGATAGTCTGTGTTTATCTTTGTTTCTATAAGCTTTTCTTTTACATTAAAGCTTGTGTATGAAAATTGCAACTCACTTTAATGCACTTCTTGTGTCAGAGTGCAAAAACCAGGTAGCATGTTTCCAAATACTGTACTTGTATATTTTATACTCTACAGTTCCCTTAATCATTTAAATGAAACAATGCAAAGCTGAGGTTTAAGTATTTCTCTTTTGCTCATTTTCAGGTGGAAAGTTTATGATTTAAATCAGATGTTGGGCTCTGCTAGCTCCCTCTGCTGTCCTTTCAGAATGAAAAAATGCTAGAGTGAAGAGGCAGCAGCCCTTGGGAACAGGTTTTGGGATGCCTTTATGACTCAGCATTTTTTCTTCTTGGGCTTATTGCTCCGCTGTGACCATACCTTAATAAGTTCTTAACTACTTTGATCCCCACTCTTGTAATCTTGATGGCAGACTAATTGCACTATATAGGATTGCCCTTGTACGTGGTTTGGAAACTTCAAGGGGTTCAAAATGTGGTGGCTAGATTGATTGTAGGAGTGAGTAGATTTACTCACATCTTCCCTATCTTGGCTGATCTGCACTAACTCCTGGTTTATTTCTGGGCAAAGTTGGTCTACCAAATCTGATGTGGCTTGGGGCCTTGTTACTTGTCGGATCATTTTCTCCCAATGGTTTCTGCCCATCCTACCCATATTTTTTTATCACAAATTAAGGGTTTCCACTTCTAGAGAAGGGAGGAAAGTTGTTGCAAGAAATCAAGCATTCTCTTGTATGTTCTGCTCATTGGAATTCTCTCCCTGTGGAACTGCACCTGTCTCTGTCTCTCCCTTCTTTTAAGAAGCTCTT
Organism: Furcifer pardalis; assembly: GCA_030440675.1. NCBI lineage: Eukaryota > Metazoa > Chordata > Lepidosauria > Squamata > Chamaeleonidae > Furcifer > Furcifer pardalis. The sequence continues at coordinate 100,269,854 of CP126891.1, forward strand.
GAAAACAGACCTTTTAGAGAATCCTTAGGAGACTTGCCTGTCAATTAATTCAGCCCCCCCCCCTGTTGTTTTTTGAGCCAGTCTTACTCCGTATCTAGGCCAGACATGAAGCTGCCAAAATGAAGCCACCTTTGGGGAGCTCATTCTGTAGTTCTTTTCTCCTGACCTAGTGTAAGAAAGATTAGCTGGCACAAGGTGCCTGATTGTGGTTCACAAATACAATCTTCAAGGAAGCTCTTTATAATGCTTCATTCTTAATCGTTTAATTAAGTTAGACCTCATCTTGCTCTCATCTTGGATGTTGTCCCCCCCCCCCCCGTGGTTGTGATGGTACTCACACTCATTTTGATTTTGACTTTTTGCTTTTTACCACCCAGCATAGTTTACAAACGGGCAGTATAGATAAATAAAATAACCTGTAATTACACTGCACTTGATCTTAGCCAAAAGGCCAAGAAGCAATTAACCTGTAATTGTGTTTGGATGAAAAGGGTTCAGGGTTTCCCAACCATCCCCCCCCCCCCAAAAAAAAAATGTTCTTGGACTTCAATTCCCAGAAACCCTGATCAGCAGGTGTGCTGACTTGGGCTGCTGGTAATTGAAGTCCAAGAATACCTGGGGGCCCAAGGTTGAGAAACCCTGGTTTAACTGATATTAAAATAAGAGGATTCAGTTTCTGGGATTTCCTCTTGCTTGGTGTGTCTATGTGAATGGTACTATGCAAATGGGACTATTCTCTGTGTCAGGAGTTTTCAACCTTTTAAAGCCAGGGACAGGTCATGCACCCTCAGACAGTTTTCGGGGGCAATATGGTCATTTTGCGCTTCCTTCACCACATGGCCTTTCCAGGTGTGGAGACGGTGGAGGGTCCCCCACATGAAATGGTGCCATGGGCTGCAGGTTGAGAATCCCTGCTCTATGTGAATTTTTAGACCATCTTGACTGCTACTGGCGGTGATGTCAGCATTCAGAATGTCCTTTGCTATGAAAAGTTTTGTACTGTATTCTGTTTTCCTCCTGGCAATGTAAGCATATTGTGCTGCAATTTTGGGCCATTTCCTGGCATTTTGAACTGTGGATTCAGAAACACAATATCCTACATCCATAAATGGGAGGTTTCTTGATGAACTGAATTTCCTGCCTTTATAAAATGGAAGTTTAAGTATACATGCATTATGCACAAATTCCAACAAACTGGATAGAATTTTTCAGTGCTAGAGTATTCTGAAAGATGAGTACATGAGGTGTAATTTGGTTACGAGAAGAGAACAGAAGCAAGGACATGCCCTTAGTCCCACTGTACCGAAATATTTTGAAGGGCTGTTCTAAATTTAATGAAATGGTGAAATAAAGATACAAGTAAATGCAAAACATGCAGCACAGAAATAGACACACCATTTAACATCTCAGGTAAACGTAATGTTGGCATGCCTGCTCTGCAGAATGCAAACTAGAAAGCAATTTTCTAATTTCCAAATTCTTTCCTTGGGTTAGGCAACATGAGGAAGAAAAGCTATACAGGATTACAAAAAAAAAAAAATTGAACATGTGTGCATGTTTTCCAAAAAGAGATCACCTCACTTTTTGAAATTAAAAAAAGGAAGGGCTGGGAAAAGATTGTCACTGGAGACCAAGATTAAAATCATAGTACAGGATTATGTAAAAGAAAGGGAAGGAAGATTGGGAGTGGAAGTCAGTGTTACAAATACCATAACTAGCCAGCAAGGCAGATGAGTGTGTGCTCAATCAAGACATGTCTGAACTCTTAATTTAGAGCACAGATGAGTAAATTGGGGCTATCCAACCATACCTTCAGTCTCAGAGCATGATCACACAGACATTTGTCCTGGGTTGATGCAAACTGCCCTGTACTACACTGACATCTAAAACACTACTTGATTCACAAAGTAATGTTAAATTATTCCAGAGATTCTCAACCTTTGGCCCATGGGCTGGATGCAGACCACAGCACCATTTCATGTGGAGCCCGCACTGCCTCCATCACACCTGGAAATGCCATGTGGCAGAGGAAGGGCAAAATGGCCATCCCCCCCCCCCCGAAGCTGTTTAAGGGACCGTGACCTGGCCCCCAGCTTTAAAAGGTTGAGAACTCCTGAATTATTCCATGAAGATGTGTTTCAAGTATTCGCACATAACATAGCCCCATGTTTCCCACACACTTGCCATTATCACCAATGCTTTGGCAGTCACTTTGTCAGTTTCTGTGTTGATGAACTTGGATCAAATGATATTCAGCACTCAAAATAGTTCCAACAGGTGGCACTGTTAGAAGCAAACCATTGGCTTTCAAATAGAGTTTATGTTGAAATACTCCTGGTTTTGTCTTCAAGAAGTTAGATCAGCTCTCCTTGGACAGGTGCGGTCTGTCACTGTGACGACAAAGATAATATTTCCTCTGGGTTGGGATAAACTTATCACACTACTTAAATATAAACTCTAGTCTGTGTTCCTGTGTCCATTTACCTGGGATATATCTCTCTGAACTCACTGCGGCTTACTCCTGAGTAGACATGCCTATGTTTGTGTTGTGTCTACAAGCCAGTATCCAACAGCTAAGTCTCAACTAGAGTAGGTTGACTGCTTGAACTACTGAATTGTAAGTCAACACTTGTGTAGATGTCTGAGTTAGTAGGTCTACTCTGGTAATAGGATCCTAACCTGTATTTCTAGAGAGAAACAGTCTAAGAAGTTCAGTAAGGTTTACTTCTTAGTGGCCCAACAGAAAAATGAGCAGAGGAGGAACCATTTCACTATTGTGATTCCCAACGGTCATGGAGGCAAAAGATGCCAGATGGACTGGCTGTGAAGATGCACATTGTCAATATCCTCAAGGCTGTGGCAGTCTATTGCAGTCACAGTGCTAAATCCTGCATGTCTCATTCATACATGCTGCAGGAGATGGCTCAGTGATCATAGTGTGTGGGTCACTTCATTGCAAGTTGGGATTCACCTTAAATAAATTCACACCAAATGGCATTTTTCCATTGTCACTCTTTTTTCACACATTCATCAACTGTGAAAATGCTTTTCAGGAAAAGTATTCTCGGACATGAGTAGCAGCCAATGACAACTTCTTAGTACAGGTATAGCACACCTAGGGTTGTGTTGGAATGCATCACTTGCGCAATAAAACCTTAACATGGGGTGGGGGTGGGGACCATAAGTAAAATGTGAAGGTGTTGGATTTGTGCTTTATTGTGCCAGAACTCTCCTAGAATTATATGAAAAACTGGGAGGCAATCTTGTCTCCTGGCGAGTACAGCCACCCCCTTTGCTAAACTGTTGGAATCTTCTTGACACATCATGTTGGAGTCTCCATTCATTCTTCATTTATCTGTAAAACCAATGTTTACCGATGAACCTCGCCCCCTCTGTCGGGCTTTTAACCTCAAATGATGAAATTTTTGAAGTGGTAACTGTGTTAGTCTGTGCAACCATATCAGAGAGTAAATAAAACAGATGTTGTGGACCCTTAAAACCTAACTCCTGTATTTTAATGTCAGCTTTCATGGATCAAGTCAACTTCATCAGACAGAAGAGACTTCATGGCATTAATTATTTGATATATCAGGTACAGAGGTGCACAATGGTTGGCTTGTATAACATAAGTTTACAAATCTGGCTATTTTTAAAACCGGTAATAACAGAATGCCCCTGTTTGGAGTTCAGATTTATTACTGTGAAATTTATTGAGGGTAAATGGTTAGTAAAGGTGTCCCTTGCTCAAAAGCCAGTTGTATCTGATACTTGGCTTCAGTGCTCATCTCTGTTTCAAAGCCAAAGAGCCAGCGCTGTCTGCTTTTGCGGATGTTTCTGTGGTCATGTGGCAGGCATGCCTAGACACTGGAGCGCACAAAACACTGTTTACCTTCCCACTGAAGTTCCTATTTATCTACTTGCAATTTCTCGCTTTTGAACTGCTAGGTTGGCAGGAGCTGGGACAGAGATGGGCACTTACTCCGTCCTACAGTACTCAGGAATCGAACTGCTGACCTCCTGCCTTCCAGTCAGCATCTTAGCAACTTAAGGGTTAGTCGATGGATGCAACGTTTCACTCTTATGCCTGATGAAGTGGACTTGACACATGAAAGCCAACATTAAAATACTGTAAGTACAGTAGGTAAAGGTTTCCCTTGCTCGAAAGCCAGCCGTATCCGACTCTAGGGGTCAGTGCTCATCTCTGTTTCTAAGCCGAGGAGCCAGCACTGTCTGCTTCTGCAGACATTTCCATGGTCATGTGGCAGGCATGACTAGACACCGGAGCGCATGGAACGCTGTTACCTTCCCACCGAAGTGGTCCCTATTTATCTACTTGCAATTTCTTGCTGTCAAACTGCTAGGTTGGCAGGAGCTGGGACAGAGACGGGAGCTCATTCCATCCTGCAGTACTCGGGAATTGAACTGCTGACCTTCCGGCTCCCAGTCAGCATCTTAGTGACTTGAGCCACTGCAGTCCCACAGTACAGTACCAGTGATGGGATGTAAAAGGTTCTCACCAGTTCTCCAGAACTGGTAGTAACTTTTCCCAGTGTTCCGGAGAACCGGTAGCAGTTTTTGGGGAGAACCACCTTCGGGGCTTACCTTTTCACTGGTTCCCCCACTGTGCATGTGGGACAAGCACTTGGTGTGCATGTACGCCTACAGTGCTTGGCACATATGCACGGCCTTCTTGCTGTCCTCCCAAGTGGGGAAGAGAAAGAGAAGCTGCTAGCATGAAGCTCCCTATAGCCTGGTCCCCAGGGTAAGTGACTCACCTTTGGATGTGGTGTGTCTGTGTGTATTTTAATGTGTATTTAATACCTTTACCTATATTGACGTGCTACCACAGTTCCTAAAAAGGCCTAGTGGCCTGGCTTGGGGTTTTTAAGCATAGTCTTGGAGTTACCTCATCAATAAGCTACAGCTGTGCTGTTCCAATTGCTGTTCCAATTGGAGAACCCTTAAGGAGGTACAGCTGTATTACATTTACATTAAGGCATATTATCCTAGAGAACTGGTTAGGCAAAGACTTATTATTATTATTATTATTATTATTATTATTATTATTATTATTATTATTATTATTATTATTATTATTATTATTATTATTATTATTATTATTATTATTATTATTATTATATTTCAATTTCTATACCACCCTACTCGGTAGGGCCGACTCAGGGCGGTTCACAACATATATAAAATTACTAAATACCTAACATCAAAATATCAATAGGACTACAATAACAAGAAATTAAATAAACATCAATATCAAATAACAGTCCAAAATTTCTACATCTCAGTCATCACTCAAATTTTACAAAAAACAACTAAGCAAAACAAAACAATTACTACGTCTTAGTATCTAACTTCTTAGTATCTTAGTATCTAACTTAGACTTAGTATCTAACTTCTTTAACTGTTGAAAAGTTGAAAAGTGCCAAAATGAAGCCATCTTGTGGTGAGTTCATTCTGTAGTTCCTTCCGACCTAGTATTTTATTTTCAATTTTTAAAAATTATTTTTATTTTTTCTTTGGCCCCACCCACATCATGATGTCATGACATTAGCTCCACCCACACTGTGATGATGTCACGGTGGGGTAGTAAATTTTTTGACATCTCACCACTGTACAGTACTTAGGCTTTAAAGTGCCACAACATCTTTTGTTTACTCTCTGATCTAACAGACAAAGGAGTTGCCTGAAAAGAGGCGGTGTGGGGTCGGAGAGTCAACTACTAGAGCCATTTCCACACACACACACACCGTAACCCGAAGCAAATTCACACACGCTCTTCCTCTCCCAAAGTATGTCACGCGACTGCATGGGGTCGGAGATGTGTGTGTGTGACCCCTCGGCCAAGTATTATCTCCTGGGGTGGGGGGGTGGGTGGCGGGAAAGGCGCTTTTGCCCTTCTTTCGCCCCCCACCCCTCCCTCCTTGCCTGCAGGCTTCTGTCAGTTCCGAGGGAAAGGCGGCCGGGACCGCCGCGCGGAGGGAAGGCACTTTTGCTTTCATAACAAGGAAACCGTCCCACCGAAACTTGGGAGCAAAACAAAAACGGGGCTTTCCTCGCCAAGGCTCCGCCTCCTTCCGCGGCCCGGAGCTGCGAGGCAGAGTGATTCAGGTCGGCTTCGCCTTTCGCATCCACACAGACAGACACACCGGATGTGAGGCGTCCTTGACTCAATCAGGCATCGGCGCCTCCCAGGCTCGGGGGCCCAACAAACTTTGCCCATCGTGCGCTCCTTCTCGGTTATTCCTGAACTGTGTGTCCTTTCCCCAGTAAGCTACGCGGATAATAACGCCTCTTTAGCAGGAGCGCGGTCCAGCTTCTAGTCATGCCTGCCACATGACCACGGAAACGTCTGCAGACGCAGACAGTGCTGGCTCTTCGGCTGTAAACGGAGATGAGCACTCAGCCCTAGATTCGGACACGACACTGGCTTTTGAGCAAGGGCGTAATGCTATCTTTCTTCTCTGTTGCACTGAACTGACGTGATGCTATCTTTCTTCTCTGTTGCACTGAATTAACAGACGGACCAGAGAGGAAAGGACCTTTACCTTTAAAGGCATCTCTTGCTCGAAAGCCAGTCGTATCCGACTCTAGGGTTCAGTGCTCATCTCTGTTTATAGCCAAAGAGTCAGAGCTGACTGCGTCTGCTGACGTTTCCGTGGACATGTGGCAGGCACATGCCTAGACACCAGAATGCACGGAACGCTGTTTACCTTCCCACCGAAAGTGGACCCTATTTATCTACTTGCAATTTCTTGCTCTCGAACCGCTAGGTTGGCAGGAGCTGGGACAGAGAAGGGGTTCATTCCGTTATGCAGTACTCGGGTCTTTACCTGCGCTGGCCTTCTAGTCAGCGTCTTAACCATTTGAGCCATCGCAATCCCTTCAAGAGAGGCCTTTACCTCCATCTTAATGGTTGTCTCCTAACCCCATAAGGTTGTCTCTCCTTACCTGGTTGTAAGGAGAGGGAAAAGGGCGGGGAGGGGGAATAACACTGGGACATATTGAGAGTCCTCAAGGGACTGCTGTGGCTCAGTGGTTAAGAAGCTCGCCTTGCTAGCTGGAAAGGCGGCAGTTGAAGACCCGAGTACTGCATGACGGAATGAGCGCCCGTCTCTGTCCCAGCTCCTCCCAGCCTAGAAAGTTAGACATGGCAAGTAGATAAATAGGGACCACCTTAGGGGTGGTGTGGTGGTATTGGGAGACATGAAAGGAGCCTCACTCGGGCTTCCCCTGAGCGGAGTTCCTCCCTCAAAAATCCTATCAACCCAGAAAGTACTTTTTTGTGCTTCTGACACGATTAAGGGGAAAAACAAACAGCGAAACAGACGAGTGCTCTGGCTGCCCCCCTTCCCCGGAAGTGAGCTCTTTGTGAGGGGGAGGGGGAGGAGGGAAAGGAGTTGTTTGTTTGCACCACAGACAGCTGGCTGTCCGGTGACCAAATGCTTGACTGCCGAGGCCACTCAGTTCCCATTGAGCAATCGCTGCCCTCGTAAGAGGTTCAAAAGTGTCCCGCCTTTCCTTTCTGGCGTGGCTGTAGTAGCCATGACTGGCAGGCGGTCTCACTTTCAGCCACGACTTTCCCCTCCCCGGTCCAGGAACTGGAGAGCAGGGCTCCTCCTTGAGCAGGAGGCTGACCTGCCTGCCTGCCTTCGCGACACGTTTTCCTTCCATGCCCGGCAGATGTATTTACCTACTACACGCCTCCGCTAACGCCAGCGTGTCTCTCGCCTGAACGGCCGGACTTTGGAGCCCGCGCCTGCTGATTAAAGACGGGGGTTAGGAAGGAGACAAAACAAACCCTCCTCCTTCTCTCTCCAAGCCAGAGCAAAATAAACTTTACTAACGCACGTGTTTACTCAAAGGGAGGAGGGGGTGTTGAACCGAGCGTGAGACTTTGCTCAAGGAGTCACGTGACTTTGTTGCGACTTTTGTTCCGTGTGTGTGTGTGTGTGTGTTTTAACGAAAGAGTGTGACGCTGGCTGGATGTGTCTTCCGAGTACAGTTCGTTTTTGGGGAAGGCGGGGGTGGTGGTGGGAAAGGCGACTTTCCCTCCACGAGAATGGAACTGACGTAATGCTATCTTCTTTCTTCTCTGTTGCACTGAATTAACAGACGGGCCAGAGAGGGAAGGAAATCTGAGCACGCAGGCATTAAACAGGTGGTGGAAGAGACGAGAGTTAACTATACGATCCCGATAGCACTTAAGGCTCAGATACGAAATGAGGCAATGTTATATGAAGTGCTTCGCTAGAGTAATCTCAGCGGGCCAGATCCAGTTGTCAGTCCCAACTAGAGGAGTCCATGGGACTTACATGGGTTGATAAATGAAAGCTTTGTTGATGTGTGATGTCGACTCTGGTTGGGCTTTAGTAGCTGGCTTTCAATGACATCTCTATGAGGTTACTCTGAGTAAGATTCCACATTGCCTTATTATCCCCCTGTCAGGGACTGAGGCATACTAGATCTCCCCAGGGGTGACCACAGTTTCCTTGCAGTTTGAGGAATATTCGAAAATCACGACTGGTTTGTCCCTCTGAAGAGCTGGAGCCGCCGGAAAAGGCGCGGGCCGTATTAGAACAGGATCAGGTCCATTGCGGTCGCCTCTGCCCTTCCCTGCCGCAACGCGTAACTGCGGCGGTTTCTCCAAAGGATGACGGAGCCTCTGCCTTGTTTGCCAGCCAGAAACTTCGGGAGGGGAACTCATGGAAGTGGCTGGATCCCTAAGCAAGAGGCAGCTCCTGTTATTATAGCAACAAAGAGGCTCAGGAAACAGAGGAGGCGAAAGCCGCACCTCTCACTCTTGGAGAGAAACAGATGGACAGAACAGGGGGCTGGACGGAAAAAGTTAGGAGGCACTCCGGCGCAGGTCTTAACACGAGCAGGTCTCGGGAGGAAAGGGATCTGTGTTCGCACCCCAGGGAGGGAAATGGAGGATCGGGCTACCAGGCTCACCTTCTGGCTTTCTCCTCACAGCAGCTGGAGCCTGGGGCGCAGCGAAAGCGTCTGTCAGCTGCCCCCCCCTCCTTCCCCAACTCCTCCTCTCAGTTGTTTCCAACTTAGTGATCAAAGAGTCTCTGCCCGGGAAGGAAAGCAGGAAGAGAAAGGAGGGCTCCCCCTCCCCCTGTCCGGCTCTGTATCACTATTATGTTGTGCTTCACAAGAGAGCCGCTCTCTCCTCCCCCGCCCCCCACCCCCACTGCGGATCTCTGACAGAGTCACTCACACTAGCCGCCAGCCAAACAGGAGGGAGGGAGGAGACGGCGGCGGCCCTGACTCCTCGTTACTCTCGCCGTGGGTGTCGCTTACTCATCGCGGAGAAGGGGGGGGGAGGGCGCACCTCGTGGCGGCAGCGCTGGCGCGGGGCTCAGGGACCAACACACCAGCTCGCTCTCGCTTCCCTTCGCCCAAAGGAACAAAGAAGGCACCCGCCGCCCCCCCCGAGTTCAAAGTTTGGGTCCCGGGTTCGGAAGGGGCCGAGCGCGCACGCGGCTCCCCGTCCGCTCCAAGGGAAGAGGACCCCGCGGCTAAGGCGGCTTCCCCCCCCCCCTTTAACTCGGGAGTTTGTTTGGGGTTCTTCTTCTCCGCCTCCCGCCTTGCTGTCTAAACTAAGGGAAAGGAAGCTTCCACAATTGGGCAGCTGGAGCTCCCGGGCACGGCGATGAAAACTCAGAAAAGTAAGTAAGGCTGCTTGAGAAAGCCTGTGTTTGGAGGCTCTCTCTTGGGGGGGGGGGAGAAACTGCACTCCTCTTGGTGAGGAAGCGCCAAGTCTTTCGCCTTTGTGTGTTCCCAGCTGAGGGGGGTTTCGACCCAGACAAAACACACGAGAGGCTGCTGGGAGACGGGCGCATCTCGCCGCCGCCCTGTCAAAGAGCCCGTCTCCCGCTTTGTGTCCGGGCAAAGTTTCCTCTTCGCCAGTCTCTCCCCCCCCCCCCGCGGCTGTTTCCACCCACGCTCTTTCTTAGACCTCGACTCTTCCTCTGCTTTTCCTCGTCCTTTTTTCCCCTCCTTCCACACCACTGTTGGCGAGGCAAAGAGTTCTTCAAATCACAGCCACGGGGCTGCCGTTTGTGTTTTTCCTGTGAAATCTCAGCCGCGCTCTTTTTCCAGAAGGAGAGCTTTCTTTGTTTGGGATTTTCGGACAGGGAGGGGGTCGGGAGAGGGGTGGAGCCACCCGAAAAAGCGCTTTTAAAAACTTCAGGGCAAAGCGGTATGCTGTGCTGTGTTGTTAAACTAAGACACTTTACTTTTAAAGAGACACAAACGTGACCAGTTGAAAGATGCCTGTAAATCGCTTATTTTACTGTTTGACAGACCAGGCATTATTCCTCTAATAAAAGGGTTATCGTTGTTTCCACATGTGAACCTTATAGCTTTACCCCCAAGTTGGCCTTCGTGAGTTTCAGTGGCATTTACTCTTTAGTGGATATTCTTCTATTCATCTGGAGGTAGCTTTCATTGAAATTAGTGGGGGAAGACTTAACAAATTGAATGGGGCGTGCCTTCCCTGCAACTCAGATATGTACAAGGCTTCATACTTTTGAGTGAGTTTAAACTCTGTTTAAGCTCAAAGTAAGGAGTAAAACTTTGATGTGAATTTTTAAATGCTAAATACAAGTAATACCTCATATAACATTAGTATCGAATAACACTAAAATCGCATAACATTAAGGAATCTGGGGGGAAGAATTGCATCAGATAACATTAAGATCCTATGGGATGCTTCAGATAACAACCGCTAAAGCCTGTGTGGTTACAATGTATCTCTATGGATCCCATAGAGGATCAGATAACACTAAAAATCATATAACACCAAGACTTGTGGAACCAGGTTTTAGTGTTATATGAGGTTTTACTGGTATAACATTTCCTTTTCTGTGTTGGATGTATTGTACTTTATCCTGTTGTTTCAGTATCATAAAACCATTTAGCCTTGTGTGTTTAAAAGAGAGCATGACATGTTGGGCCATGTAATAGACTATAAACCCTCATAGTAAAGATAAAAATATTGAGTATAATTAATATCTATGCTTAAAACTATTTGGTCCAAACATTTTTTATTCCTCCTCTGCATAATATCCTATATGCTGCTGCTTGCCTGCTGCCAAAGACTTGCCCCCTGCTTCTTGAAATTTCTATGTTTCTACAATTAATTAGCATTATAAGATAAAGGCAAAAAAAAAAAAAAAGACCCTCAACATATCCCAGAGTGAATAATATAGAACAGTTATTTTTAGAGCATTCCTTTACTCCCTCTATTTGCACAGTGATGCTGAGCTGGTTTCCTGTCTGCTGCTGCTTCCATTGTTCAGGTTTCTCACCCCAGGAAAGCTGCTCTGTTTGTGTATGTTCAAAGGTAAAACTTCTTTTATAGATACTCTTCCCACCAACTTTCCAGCTCAACTTGTAAATGTTACAAGCTGTCAGATATACTATGTCTCTGTGTTTAAAAACTAAACCAAGTATGAATTCAACAAGTGAGTTTAGAAGACAACGATGATATCATGGTGAGATAGACAGAAGATTTCTTCTTGTGGAGGCCCTTGAATAATGCACAAAGGAAGTAAGGAGGTCTGGAAAAGTTTAAAGAGGACTGAAGGTTTGAGAGAAAGAGATTAGGGAGTAAAAACTTCTAAAGAGCTAGGTTAAAAATTGATATTTTTGGAGAGAGAATTAAAACAACTCAGAATATTTCATGTTTGAAGTGTAATGTAGTTCATAAAGATTTATGACATTTCCGGATGGCTGTTGTTCATCTAAAATGGTCTCTTTTGTCATTTAGATCCATGAACCATCCATAGGATGCAACTTCTGCTTCTTGGCACTGTAGCTTCCTAAAAACATGGAGCTTTTTTAAAAGTCCCAACATGGCTCTTAGTATGACAGAGAAAATAACCTTAGTGGCACAAAGCAATAAGTTCACTTTGGCAAATTTGTTCCAGTTGTGATTTGTCTGGCAAGTGACTGAAACTTAGGAACGTAAAGTATAATTTGCCAGGTGATAATGTTATGGAATGCCAAGTTGGTGAGTTTATTCTGTATGGATAGTGCAACAAAATCTTATTCTGGGGAACTAAAATGTTCTGTTCTTATATATGAATCTTGAAACAAAAAAGATTCATATATTCATCTAGGGATTTTGTTCAAAAAAAGGCCAACTAAATAACATTCAAGAGATATGATAAACAGAGCTTTAGAAAGTTACTTTTTATATAACAATGCCCAGAATCCACAGGCATTAAAATTACTTCCCCAGGCCCTGCAGATGAGATAGTCTGACTAGTTAGCATGTTATTTATCTCTGCCATGTTAACTACAGAAAACTGAGAGCACAGACATCTTACTAACAACAAAGCTAACATGTAGTCAGCACAAATATCCAGTGTAAACAGGGTCATGACAGCATCAGTGTGGCCTTTGTTCTAATAAGAAATAAACTGGAGTACTGGAGAGAGCTGCTGCTTGCCTGCAGTTTCCTGTTGCTTCTACAAAAATATGGCACTCTTTCTTTGCAGTTCAAAGAACTCCTTTTTCCTTTATTGAAAGCAGCTCATTACCCTAAGAGAAGTTGCACGGCAGTTTCCTCCAGTTTAGCCCAAACCTGTTTTGTATCATTAACCTCTTAGCAGAGGGAACATGTCACAATAAGTAAGCAGATCAAAGGGCAGGCAGTACTGCTGGTTTGTTCTTTGCTGTAATTTTTTTAAAATTTGCTTTGTTGGCAACTTCAGTGGGCCCAGCTGTTATTTTTGTGTAGGACAGATTCAAAATTCAGGTTTTTTTGGGAGAAGCAGTAGAAATATCTAGTTTTTGAACATTGCTATTGAATTTTGAAACATTTCCCCACCTCTTAAAGAGGTACCCTGATCTGGACAATTAAAATGCCTATGCCATAATGTGACTGTTTACCTCAAGGCAGAGCCCATCATGTAAATACTTGTATGGTGTGTACAAATCCATTGACTTCTCTTACTGCTGGTTTGCCCACTTGCTGTCTCCTAGATATTATTCATATGCAGAAGGCAACGATCAAACAGGTGAATGTCTCCATGCAATTACATTCCTTAACACTGCACACAATTTATAGGCATTTCTGTCTATTTGAGAAGACCCAGGGGAACAGAAATGCATAAGGAAGAACAATTGCATTTGGACAATGTCAATTTTACATGTTAAGGGTGCATATTTCATGCTTAGTAGAATTTCATGGGACATCAGTCTTATAATGAATTTGGGAAATGCAGTGGAACTTGACTAGAACAAAGCCACAACCAGGAGGGGGGGGGGCTAGTTTTTTTTCTGCAGTTGCTTCCAGGGCTTGCTCTTGTGGTCTGTTGACTGACAGTTAGGCTGCCTGTGAAGAACTAAAAGAAATATGATGGGGAATGAAGATGAGTTCATGCAGTTGTTAACTGACACATCTGATGACTGGATGGCCATGAGGAGCTGCTGAATGAGCAGACGTCAATAATAAGGTTTTTTTTTTCCAATTCCCAACTCTTCATTCTGACAGTATAAGTCATCTGGTGTTTATAGATACTTGTTGGGGAAGGTAATGTAGTCACTCATCCCATGCAGGGAGTCATGCTAGAAGCTCTGTCTCCAAAGATGTTGTACTCTGCTCTAAATGTCCTGATTCTGCAAGTAAGGACAGATGAATCACAAGTGTTTGTCCAGCACTAGAAATGAAATGCAGTGGAGTAGCTGATATTCTCCAACAGATGAGTCTGCTTTTGGCTTCTTTTGTCTCTGCGTATTAGAATACTGGCTTTTTTATCCCTTCTCCACCAGCGGGGTCACATTCTGTACACTACAGTGCATACTTATTCTGAGGCAACCGTTAACCATCAGTCAAGTAAGACAGGCTTGTTAATCCAACAGATGTTACACCATATTGTAGTATAACAGCCTGGGTTTATGAGTGTTTACATCCTGTACATAGTTGTCACTTTTTTCTTTCAGACATGAGTGTGAGGAAGTGGATTATAATTCACAAATCTGCTAGTCTTAAAGATACCATAATACAGTACTTAAACTTTCCTTTCCTATTCTACTTTTTGAGTATCTTGCAGAGAAAATATGGAAGAAAGGGCAAATATTCTGCAAGGAGGCATCATCTTCTATCTCCTGACAACCCAGCTGTCTAGACTTGCTGGAAGTTTCTGAGATGGTGGATGTCAAGATCTTATGTAAAATTACTTAATCAAAGTCCCAACTGACATCTTTTTAGTTCCAAAGATATGAGGACAGTGCCGATAACCCATGACATACACCTTTACACATGAAGTGTGTTCCCTAATCAAGGCATGTATAACTTTATATGGTGTGCTCTGAATGAATGCAGCATAAATCATAATCTTGTTTCTGTGGTGCCTCTCACAGTGGAAATATTTTAACTTAATATCATGTTTTGGTGTATGTAACATTGAATCAGTCTTAGAGCTAGTCTGGTATAGCAGTGAGCTATGACCTAAGAGACTTGCATTGAAATCCTCACTTGGCCATGAAATTGGTTAGGTGATTGTGAGCCAGTGGTACTCTCTCATCTTGATCTACTTTACTGATTGTTGTGATGATAACAATGAATTATCTTCTGGAGAGGAGGAGAACTGCGTACTCTGCCTTGAACTCATTGGAGGAAAGGGGGGATATAAAAGTAAGAAATCGGTTACAACAAGTAGGATACAGCTTAATGCTTAACATTCAGTAATTCTTTTGGCCAAAGCAGCCTATCTAATGGTGAGGGTGATGAAAGTTGCCATCGACAACATCTGAAGTGCCACCATTCCTTGCCCCTGTGTTAAGCTATCATATGGTTTGTGTGAATTGCAAACTTTCTAGTGAGAATAGAATACTCTTAGCTAAAGTTAGAATTCTTTGGTGGCCAACAGAGGATAATTTTTCATAAGGTAGTTTTAAGCACATTTGCTTGGAATCAAGTTTACTTAAATTAGTAGGGTTGCATTTCCAGACAAATTAGCATAGATTTAAGATGCAAACATTTTCTAGAACAAAATGGAACTGTAATTTTTTAAAAATTCAATAAATACACATTAAATCAGGGGTGTTCAAACTTTTTGGGCTGTGGGTCGGGCGGTCACTTGGTTCCTCTCACCAGAAGCGGAAGTAAAATGTGCCTTGCAATCTGTTTTGCAACAGGATGAGACAGATTTTTAGCCTGCCATTTTCTCTGCTTAAACCAACCCATGGGCCATATCTGGTTCACAACACCAATTCATCTGGCTTACACTGCTCTTGCCACACCTGTATGGGCACATTTTACTTCCACTTCCAGGAGGGGCATGGGCTGGATGGTGTCTTGGGCCATCTCCGGCCCCCGAGCCATAGTTTGGGTACCCCTGCATTAGATGAAAGAGCATTGTTGCTGGTAAGTGCTTGCTGGATTAGATGAGGTCAATTTAAAGAGCACACACATTGTCTGCAGTAGAAGCTTTCTCCCTGGGCTGAAATCCAGCAGTTCCAACAAGGATAGATACATTTCATCAATAGGACCTTGAGTAAGCTAACACCTATTGGTATGTGCCACTGATTCAGTGGATTTACCTAAGTATAATACAGTAGAACCCAATATAATGAATGCCTCATACGACAATGAGGTTTTGAAAAAACATTGGGCACCGTATAACAACTAAAATTGTTATACAATGCAATGTATCTCTATGGGAAAAAATGTACAATGAATTTTTGTTGTTGCATGATTTTTCCCATAAAGATATTCATTGTATATGATGCATCCCATAGGGAAAATCGCTATACAATACATGCATGGTATAGCAATTTTTTCATACAACAACGAGCCCTGTGGAACGGATTAAAATCATTGTACGAGGTACCATTGTAGATAATTTTGTGTCAGAGATTGCTGTGGGGTAAAAGGATTTTTAGGGGATGCCCAAATATAACTCCTTTCATGTCCCCAGGTCAGCTTTTGGTCATCAAAACATGACCTTCCAGTCTCCAGCTCAGCACCTTAACCACTAAGCCACCAGAGGAGCTGCATTTACCTAAATTTGAACTAATAATTAAATTTAGTCCCTACCATCTTCAATTTAAAGCAAGAAGATTCTCTAAGAAAGACTTATGCAGGCCAGGTTCCTCTGGCTTGTATGAAATATAATAAAAATGTTGAATGACCCATCAGCGAATTGAACTTGAGTGTGAGAAGGCAAATAACCCAGTCTTAAGATTTACTGTGCCTGCAGCAAAGGGTTCAGAATAAAGCACTTCAGCTCTTGCAGTAACATATTGCCAAAGCTGATGAATACCATATTGACTTTTCTGACACATGGTTTTGGAACTGAGTTATTGGCACAGTGGTTTTAATTGTGGTAAGTCAGCTAAATTAAAAGTTCCGAGTTGAAAGTGGTTTATGAATAGGAGTTTTCATGAGATGTGCAGAAATTTCATAAGCATGCATAAATGGAATAAACATGCTGTAATTTAAAAGGATCATTGGCAGGAAATGGGTCATCGTTCGTTCTCCAAAAAATGAAATTAGTATGAAATTGCTCTGTGGGTGTTTTCTCTCTCTTTCAAATACACATTTTCTTCAACATCTCTGTGCACTTTGAGTTTATTTTTTTGTCATTCTTTATAGAAAATACCCATAGCTAGATTATCCTTTCATTTCTGCTCCCCTCATTCTCAGTTGACAAGTCCCTTGAACGGAATATGTTTAAAAGATGTAAAACTATACTGAGCTGTTATGGAGTGTTGCAATGTGACTGACACCTTATTCAACAAACTCAAGCTTTTTTTTGTTCTTGGCTGGCTTGGTTGTCTTGTAAGGATTGTGGCTTTGAAAGAAAAAAATGGTGGATACATACATTTGCTAGTCAATTATTGGTATGGTCCTGCAGATAGCATAAACCAGTGAAGTAATCTAGGTAGGGGGGCTGGGTTTTCATAACAGTTATGAAGAACTTGCTTTCCCTCAGTTCTTATGTTCCTCTGCAAGTGTGAAAGGCCATTTCATCAGCCCTCTCTGCCACAACTTCTGTGACCTCCTATTTGAGTAGTGACTTCGGCCACTCAGGGCTTCATGTAATCACATTTCTCTTTGACCACCAGTTTATCATAAATTATAAATATAATAAATGTCCTTCTTGGGAATGGTAGGTCTTTCTATTGTGGTGGGACTCAGGTTCTTTTAATGATTGACAGGACTTAATATACAGATGGTTGAGAATGACTGATTTGAACCATTGTATGAAAGCAGTAGGTCACAGCTGAGTGGATTGGACATGTGGTTCCCCCTGCTATAAACACTGCTGCAAAATGAATCTGTAGCTGTCGGAAACATGTTTACGACAGCCACAGGTGTATTTATGGTGCATTTTTGGCTGTTTCTACCACTTCTGCTTTTGGTGGCGGGAGCGAGGGCAGTGGATTTGCAGCTGTTTCTGCTGCTTCCTGCAGCAGTTGTGGTGAGAACGAGGGTGGTGGGCCACATGAAATGGTGCTGCAGCCTGGAGCTGGCCTACGAGTCATAGGCTGCAACAGTGGCATAGCGTGGGTTTCATCTACCCGGGGCGCAGGCCAAACTCACCACCCACTCTAGGCTCACTGCCCCCCCCCATGTCCCCTATTTATCGACTTGCATTTTCTTGCCTTAAAACTGCTAGGTTGGCAGGACGTGAGACGGGTGGGAAGGACCAGGGCCCCCACATGCACCAACGGCACTGCAAGGCAGGGGGGAGAGCAGGAGGAGGAAGCATGGATGCAGGAGCAGCTCAACTCCTTTTGCAGGGCCAGGGCCAGACCCGGTGCCCCGGCTTGGCGCTCAACCTTCCAGTCCACTCTTCTTTCCCCTCTATTCAGCCCAGGTCTCCTGGCTCTGGCTCCTCCCAGCCATCCCAGAACCAAGGCAGGTGCCATGACGGCACCATCACTGCATACCCAGGAAGGAACGCCTTCATCACCTCGCCTCCTGCTGGAACATTTTGCCGCCCCCTGGGAAGTGCCACCCGGGGTAGCTCCCCCTGCTCCTCCATGCTATGCCACTGGGCTGGAAACCCTTGCAGAAGATGGTTGCCACTAGGTCAGGTGAAAGGAACTGCAGAATGAATTTACTAAAAGGTGCCTTCATTTTGGCAGTTACACGTCTGGCTTAGACACGGAAGAAGTGCTGTTGGTATCCAAAGGCCTGCAGAGCCACATCCCTACAATGAAACTCACAAACACAAGGAATGTTCTCTCTGCTGTACATCACAACATGTTAATTGTAGTGTGATAAATTGTGTATGAATTGATAAATATGCAGACAATAGTATAATTCTGGTCATGCCATTTTCCCCCTTAAAGGCACTCTTTTGGCAATATCAGGCAGTGAGACAGAGGATGATGACAATATGGATGTCCCTTTGGATCTTTCATCTTCTGCCAGCTCAGTCAAGAGGAGGAGACGGGGCAATTTACCCAAGGAATCAGTGCAAATTCTTCGGGACTGGCTATACGAGCATCGCTACAATGCTTATCCTTCAGAGCAAGAAAAAGCACTACTGTCAAGACAGACACACCTTTCCACACTACAGGTATTCTGAAATATGTTGAAATTTAAGACCATCCTTGTAGGTGTGCTTATTGTAGAATTAAGCTCTATGAAATTTAACAGGCATTGATGCTCAGTGACAGCATTTTGGGGTTCATTCCATCACAATGTTATTTGATGCTACCTGACCATCAGCCTATTATATTTTTATTTAAAGGCACAATTACCTTTACACATTAGTATGGGACTTGAAATAAATACTGTTTGGGTTTGGAGATCTATTACAGACCATACAGACACACTGAGCTCTAAATGGCTGATAAAGTAAATCATAACTAGAGTAGGACCATTTGAATCAATTGAACCTTTGGAGAATTTTACTCACCAAATCTCCACCAATTTAATGAGCCTACTCTAGTATGACTTACTACACTAAGCAACAGGATTTCAGCCAGTGTGTAATTCTAATCATATTAGTTAGCTCATGTTTATTCCACTGATAAGATGGAATTAAACTTCTGTATTTTACAAAAATGTTGTTTGGTTTGTGGATACATGAAAAACAAAACAGAAGAGAGAAATAAGATCCCAAGTTGGTAGGCTATTAAAAGCAGTCTCAAATCTGTGAACTGAAACACAGGCTACCCCAGAAGCTTTGGCGTCCTAAAATCTGCCAAGTTGTTCTTGTAAAGCCACATATATAGGTTGCAGTAGGAAATTTAGAACCACAAAGAAAATCATAATGCCTGTTAATCTTAGGAGCACTGTGAAGATTTCTCCCTTAACTCTGTGAGGAGACATTCTCTCCCAATCCAGTGCTTGCTTTTTTTTTAAAAAAAATTCTCATTGGCTTAAATTATAACAATTGGAATAAGTTATATAATTTTGAAAGTATTTGCATAATGCATAGAAGGTGTGCAAAACCTGAACCTGGGCATGGATGTGTATGTTTTATGACTGTGTATAACCTGGATGCCGAACAAATCTGGTTTGAATAGTTTAAGAGCTTATTGCCTTCTTCCAATTACTGGTATCATTTCTTTGTCAGGAGAAACAATCCTTACCCAGTAAACATGAAAAGAACTGTGATCTGTTCTTTATTGCCCAGGAAACTGGCTTGATATTTAAACAAAGGCAAACTTCAGTGAGGTAATCCTTGTTTTGCCTGTTGACACAGTCAGTTGAACAGGGCAGATCAGTAACTGTTTTGGGGGAGGAATTAGTCTTTCACAGGGAAATATTTTCCTGTTGTTAATTAACCTGAATGTGATGAACAATGGGTAATAGTTTAACATGTGTACAGAGCTCAAACTAAACCAATTGGCTTAGGCTAAAGAGGCTTCAGATAGCCTGAGGCTCTTTCTAGGGCTGGTAAAAACAGGAAGAAAGGAAGGGCTTTTAATGGGTGTGTCAAAACTTGTCTTCCAGGCTTCTTTTTGTCCTGTGTGGTTAAGAAACCTGCTGGAAAAAGTTTGTGAATTTAACTGAAATGTTCTAATGGCACACTATCTGAAATGTAGAGAGGTAGGAATTAAGGTGTCTCTCTCTGTCTTCTTAGGTCTGCAACTGGTTTATCAATGCACGCCGCAGGCTTTTACCTGACCTGCTGAGGAAGGATGGGAAGGATCCCAACCAATTCACTATCTCACGGAGAGGGACCAAGACAGCTGATGGCAGCCCATTAGATTTCTCCCTTGGCACAAAACACTGCATGCCCTTGACGGAGGGCTCCTTTCTCTCTGGTACCACAGGACCAAACAAGACTTGTAAGCCTCCTTCTCCAGGAATCGTTTTGGCTCGACCCTCAGTAATTTGCCACACCACGGTAACTGCACTGAAAGATGGGCCTTCCCCTTTTGGTCAACCAGGGGGCACAAGGCAAAGCCTAGACAGCTTGCAGCCGGGCTCGCCTGCCAGCTTCATAGACAACTCTCTTCTATATCACGAGGATGTGTCTAAGATGGGACCTTCCACAAATGCACAGAGTGGGCTTTTTAACACTCCCCCTCCGACTCCTCCAGACCTCAATCAGGATTTTAGTGGGTTTCAGCTTCTGGTGGATGTGGCACTCAAAAGGGCAGCAGAAATGGAACTGCAGGCAAAACTCATGGCATAAATAATTTTTCTTCATACCTTCCCTTTTCCACTGGCAGAAATGTAATAGAATGTCATGGCGATTGTCTACATCTTTGCAAAAGACTAAATTGAATTTAAAAAAATAATATTGTTTGCACAAGGGATTGCTGAACTTGAAGCTTCCTGTCACTGAAATGGTTTTCAGTGAAATATGGTCATTCCAACTTCAACGCTACTGTAGAAACAAGAGGTTTTTTTACATGTTTCTTAGTAGATTTTTTTTCTAAAATGTGAGACTGTTCCCAAGATCATGTGATTTTTTTTGTTATATTTTCATTGTTTTCTGACTGTGCAATACTTAGTAACAAGATTAGTCTTCATATCATTCATGTGTGGAACAAAATAAACCAACAGGATGTCTTAAAGATAAAAATTCAGATTTTAAAACAAGTTTGAATTTGGATGATTATACTTTTTCATGATGTAATAAAATATTTTCTTTAATAGATTATTTAAATGAGTAGTTTGTTGAACTGCTGTCTCAAAAAGACAGTTTAAAAAGGCTTGGCACAGAAGATACCCCGTTGCCAAACATATATTTTTTAATGTGGTCCCTTAAACTTTGATTGGCATTAGTATAGCAACCAACTATAAACTGTTGAATAAAAAAAGGTTAAGAGTATGCTCAGAGCCTGGAAAAACTAGTTATTTTGACATCCCCTAATTTTCCCCAACAATCACAGTCATCACATGGGATAGAGGTATTCTGGAAGTTATAATCCAAAAAAGGTAACTTTCCCAAGGTATAATTATGTTAACTACATCTGTGTAAACTTCATCTGTTGTATCCCCTTAAGGATTTGCTACTTTGGTATCTGACAGGTGGCTTTCATTAAATAAATGGGTATCCATAATATTGCATTTACTGGCTGGGTTCAAAGGTAGTGATTTCCAGCATTTGCTCCAGAAAGTGTGGTAAGTTCATAACATTCATGATCTGCCCCAAAATGATTAGTAGTGGCAAATAGACTTTCTTGATCACCAATCTACTACTGTGGTGCAAAGCTGTTGGGCAGGTGGTGTTAAATTGCACCATGAGTTAACCCCTACCAGTAGAGAAAGTTAAAAACAATTATCTTTGACAAGACACTTCAATTGATATGAATCAATTGAATCAGACAAGTAAAGGTTATGTACTATGGGTAGAACTGTACTGCAAATCTTCTTATAAACAATCACCGTATCGGAGCTTGTTTTTCATTTTAATTCTTTCACAATATTGGGAAAGCCAGTGGCGTAGCATGGGGGCAGGGGGGTGCCTGCCCCAGGTGGCCTTTTCTAGGGGGTGGCAAATGACCCCCGCCCTGCCCTGCTTCTTCCCTGGGCAGCGGCGACAGAAGGCATAGCCGTTCCTCTCCGGGTCTCCCCTTTCTTGGTTGCTCTTTTTCCCTTAGGCGCGTTTGGGCTCCAAAGTTTGAGCTGCGCCCCAGCGCCGAGGCCGGACCAAAGGTCGCCGCCGGACCGCCTGTCTCGGGGAAGTCCAGGGTTGGGTCGCGGGGGCTTGGAGTGGGGAGGCGCCGCCAATACTCGCCTCGCCCGCGGCAGACTTTGGAGAAGGGGCCGCTCGGGTGGATGCGTGCCGGAGGTGGCCCTGGGCTTCGCCACGCGTGCCTGGCGCCCCTCGAGAGCTGCATGGCACCTCCCACGGCCGAGACATGTCAACGGTGGAGCTTTACACCAAGGTAAGCCCTGCTCCAAGTCTCAGCTGGAGGCTGCCCTCTCCTCTCCCCGGCTTTCCCATTTAACAGAGGGAAGAGGAAACTGAAGCTTGTGGAAAGGCGGCTTGTGTGTTTTCCCCTCCCACTTGAAAGCCCTTCCAAGTTTCCCCATGGTTGGTTCTGCGCGGGTTTGTGCTTTTGCAGTTGCTGTTTGAGAAAGAGGGAGGCCAAACTTTTGTTGGTAGGAGGCCCTAAATGGCTGCCGGCAGGCGGAGAGCGGCCTCACCAAGGTGTGCGCGCACGCACTATTTTCCCTCCCCTCCCGGGCTCGACATTGGGGCGGCCTGGCTGTCGCCTCTGCGAGAAGAACCTGGACGGTGTGGGCAGTTGCAGTGGCTAAGGTGGGTAGGGGGACGGCCCACCCCAAGGCACTTTTTGGGGGCGGAGAATTTGGCATCTGCCCCGGGCGCCTTAAACCCATGCTACGCGGCTGGGGAAAGCACTACACAAGGAGAAGAATGACTTATAGCATCATGCTATAGAATGTAGTGTACATCTTTAAACAAAGTTGTTTTTCTCTTTTGTGAATTTGCCTACTTTTGGAACCCGTAAGATACCAATCCTGGAAAAAGAAGAGTTTTTAACTATGGCAACTGAATTTTGTTGAAGCAACTCTATAAATAAGCAAATAGTGCGACACTTTATGCTCACTGCAGAAAACAACAATTTCTGTCATCCAAGTCTAGCTTGATGGTTAAAGAAACCACACCTAGTCACAAAATAAAAAGAGTTGTTGGCATTAACATTTTCTCTCTTCAAGATACAAGGACCTGGATACTACTAGTCATTATTCATGAATATAGCCCACAATGGATGGTTTTGTGATGCTTTAAGTTGCCTCTTCTATTTTTTTTATGCAATTCAGACATGTTCCATTAAATCTAGTTCCCATTAGGCAAAAAAGTCTGTCAGATTTAAGGTCTCATGAAATGTCAAATTATTTGTTTTATTCTAATTGGACTTTTGCTGCCAAGAAAATGGGCAGATGCTACTGAGAATTTCTGCCTCAAGAGTCAGAATAATCAGAGGAAAGCGTCCCAGGTTTTCTGTCAGAAACCATATTATTACTCCATTTACTTAGCTGCCATAAGACATCTTTTTGTCTAGAATACTGTTTCCTTTAAAACTGCATAATTACATTTGCCTCCAGATGAATTGAAACAAAATGAACAAAACTTTATTCTTGCAAACTGTAAGGCAGCGATGGGATGTAACAGGTTCTCACCAGTTCTCCAGAACTGGTAGTAACTTTTCCCAGTGTCCCAGAGAACCTGTAGCAGGTTTTGGGGGGAACCACCTTCGGGGCTTACCTTTTCACTGGTTCCCCCACTGCGCATGCATGCCAAACACTTGGTGTGCATGCACGCCTAGTGCTTGGCACATATGCACGACCTCCTTGCTGTCCTCCCAAACAGGGAGGAAGAGAAGCTGCTAGCCTGAAGCTCCCTATAGGCTGAAGCTCCCTATTTTTATTATTTTGTATTTTTTCTTTGGCCCCGCCCATGACATAACATCATGATGTTAGCTCCGCCCACACTGTGATGACATCATGGTGGGGTAGTAAAATTTTTGACATCCCATCACTGCTGTAAGGGCAGCATATACCTTGAATTTTAAACTACAGACTGGTTTCTACTTATCTGACAGTAAGCATATTTGAAATCACTGGAACTTACTTTTGAGTAGACATGTATGGTAAAGATAAAGGTCACCTTTGCTCAAAAGCCTTTTGTATCTGACTCTAGGGTTCAGTGCTCATCTCTGTTTATAGCCAGAGTCAGCGCTTTCTGCGTCTGCAGATGTTTCCATGAACATGTGACAGGCATGCCTCAAAACAACAGTACAGAACACTCTTTACCTTCCCACCGAAATGGTCCTTATTTATCTACTTGCAATTTCTTGCTTTCAAACTGCTAGGTTGGCAGGAGCTGGGGCAGAGACATGAGCTCACTCCATCATGCAGGACCCAGGAATTGAACTCTGACCTTCCAGTCAGCCAGTTCAGCGTCTTAACCACTTGGACCACTGTGGTCCATGTATAGAATTGCTCTATTTCACCTTTTAAAATGTTTGCATTGATCAACTCCATGTTATATGTTTATATTCATTCCACTCCCTTTCTCCGGCTTCTTATGTAGGGGTCATAAATGTTCTGGAGCTCAGGAGGAATTGTGTCTTTTTTTATTCATAGCAAAGCACTGGATACAAATTATGGACATATTTGCAATATAGGTAAAATTCAAAATAAATTAAAATGTTAAAATAATTACAGCAATCTATTTTTGAACAGAAGTAGTTTGTTTCAATAGCATTATTTCAGCCATTTACTTGATCTTCTTTTGTACATGTGGTGGGACGTAAATTGACTTTCTCCACATTTACAGACAATTTATCCTATACACAAGCAGCCCCATTTTGCTTTAAAGCCTGTTAAGTGACTTCCAGATGGTCCTGTCTGGATTTTAGCCACTTTCCTCACCCTTGGGTAGATTGCAAATCTGAAAAATGGTCCTTGGCTTGGGGCCTCTGAAGTTGCCTATCCTCAGT
This sequence comes from Furcifer pardalis, assembly GCA_030440675.1. Classification (NCBI taxonomy): domain Eukaryota; kingdom Metazoa; phylum Chordata; class Lepidosauria; order Squamata; family Chamaeleonidae; genus Furcifer; species Furcifer pardalis. The sequence goes on from CP126891.1 coordinate 100,294,781, forward strand.
AGTGGGATTCAGCAGATTCACTCCAGTTCACCAGAACTAGTAGCAGAAATTCTGGCAGACCCTTCCTACCCAAGTTTTGAAATAAAATAGTCCTAATTTGGTGCAACACAGGGCTCCCCCCCTCCCCAGCCATGCCCACCATACTACACCTACAGAGTAGTTAGTAAAAAAAAAATTGAATCCCACCACTGCCTATCCCTGTGAAGCATTCCAGCTAAGGGTCTGCGTTGGCTTAGTGGTTAAGAAGCTCGCCTTGTTAGCTGGAAGGTTGGCAGTTCAAGACCTGAGTAATGCATGATAGAATGAATACTCACCTCTGTCCCAGCTCCTGGCACCCTAGCTATTCAAAAGCAAAAAATTCCAAGTAGATAAATAGGAACCACTTTGATGGGAAAAGATCTTGGGGACATGAAAGGAGCCTCATTCGGTATCCCCTGAGCAGTTCCTCCAGCAAAAATCCTTTCAACCCAGAAAGCACCTTTGTGTGCTTCTGACAAGGTAAAAAAAAAACCCTCAAATCATCTTCATAGCACTTTCAGTACCTTGCCCCACCTAAAAATAAACATTTTATAGCATATATTTTATTTTAAAGCAAAGATCACTCATGGATACCTTTATCATCTTGTAAAAATTGCAGCAATTAAAAAATTAACATTGCATTTTATTAAATTTCTATGAGCTGTCTAGGGGATACACATGATCGGATGATCTATATCAGGGATTCTCAACCTGTGGCCTGTAGTCAGGCAATAAACAGAAGAGTGTAAAAATAATGTGCATCTTTTTTAAAAAGTTAGAAAACCCAATGCCAATCGTAGCCTAGGAAAACTGCTTCAAGGTGAATATGAGACTGATGCCTTTACAAGTGGCCGACTATCTCAGTTATTAGAGATAATATTTTAGATGATATGGTATAAAAACTTTATAAATAATAAAATACTTTAAAAGTACAACTCAGGAATGTGTAACAAAGAGGGATAAGTATAGCTGCAGTTCAGTAAAGGATACAGAAAGTTCCAGATCGGGTTGCTAGCTGACATGTCCAAATGGAAGATTAATTTTGATAGTCTGTCAAAGTACAGAAAGGGATTGCATTGGCTGGATCCAAAAGCCAGAATCAACAACAGCAAATAATCTGAAAAGCAGAAAGCCATATTTTCTAGTATCACTTATTTTGAGTGATATCTAGATTTTAAAGATGTGTCCGATTTCTTTCGACACATAAGGTGTAATACAGTGGTGATTTCCTCTCAGATTGCATCATCATATAGAACATAGCGAGTCTTCTTTGTTTTTCCATCATTGATTTTTTTCCTTTAGAAAACAACAAATCCAGAACATTCAGTATTTCAAATGCATGCTGCATCTGGCAAATTAGTGAAAGCTTTATTTTGTTGTAGTGTTGGTTTGGTTTTTTTGTCTTTTGCAAAAGGACAACCAAGAGCTTAGTCCAGTGATGGTGAACCTTGGCACTCCAGCTGTTCTTGAACTTAAATTCTCAGAAGCCCAAGTCTCTGTGACTCCACATGAATGGGTTTGCTGCATTTACGCAGGGAATTGAACTCCAAGAACAGCTCGAGTGCCAAGGTTTACCATCATGGGCTTAGCCCCATAACTACTTGCACCATATCTGTTGCATAGGTAACCTCTTCTGTATTTGCTGATCATCAGTGGCGGGCTCCAGCAGGTTTGCACCAGTTCTCCAGAACCGGTAGCAGAAATTCTGGCTGGCCCCGCCCATCCAAGTTTTGAAATATAGTAGTCCTAAATGGGGTGCAATGCAGGGCTTTCCCCTGGCCACACCTACCATACCATGCCCACAGTGTGGTAGTAAAATTTTTTAGCCCACCGCTGCTGATCATGAGTAAGCCATTGAAGCAGAAATGTAACATTCTTTGTCCAATAGATTAGCTCTAAAGATACCTTTTTCTTTGAAGAAGTTGTCTTTTGTTGGTGAAGTCCATATTTTTGTGTGCTTGTGGAGACAAGTGCTGTAGAGGTCACCCTTGCTCTAAAACCAGTCATATCTACTCTAGGGTTCAGTGCTCATCTCTGTTTCATAGCCAAAGAGCCAGAGCTGTCTGGTTCTGGAGACGTTTCCATGGTCATGTGGCAGGCATGAACAGACACTGGAGTGAACGGAATGCTGTTTACCTTCCCACTGAAGTGGTCCCTATTTATCTACTTGCAATTTCTTGCTTTCGAACTGCTAGGTTGGCAGGAGCTGGGACAAAGACGGGAGCTCATTCCATCCTGCAGTATTCGTGTATCGAACTGCTGACCTGCCACCTTCCAGTCAGCATCTTAGACACTTGAGCCACTGGAGTTTGGTAGACTGTATCTCTTACTTAGACGACTGCAGAAACATTTCCTGCTGTGCAAGCATTCACTGATCAGCACAAGTCATTATTTTTGCTCTGGTTTTGGGCTAGTTTCTATTTAACCATACTTTGAGCTGATACATTCAAATCGATAGGGTTTAGATCTCATTTATTCCAATGTGGCAGTGCTAAGTACAACTAAGTGTGAAACTCTAATGCATGTTTTTTAATAGATGTGACAGATTGCATAAGCATAAATTGTGCCGAAGACTTTGTTTTGTGTCCCATGTCTCTGTAACAACCATTTTGTAGCATGTCCCTCACAATAATTTGTCAGTGTGTGTAAATAGCACTTCCTGCTCTGCTCTTTACCTTGAAAGAGGGAACAGATGGTGGTTGGCACTTGTGCCTGAACAGCTTTGTTCTCAACTGGCCTAAAGAATGAACTGTTGAGGGGAAGCAAACCTATAAAATGTGCACACTGCCTCTTAAGACCAAAGTACACGCTGTGGAAGAGCTGGGCTGAAACATTAACCAAACATGGGAGCTTTTCTTTGGTAGCTACTTCAGTCTACAAACATAGTATATTACTCATATTATTAAGTGTAGCAACAGAATATAGCACTTGCACGATTTTATATTATGGTTGCAATATGAACAATGCTATTCATCTTTTCCTTGAATCAGTGGATGTGAATGTTTGCAGGAATGAACAAACAGGGCTTACAAAATATTCCTCACCCCGGATTTGTGTGAATATTGGTAAAATATTTTGAAATACCTTGACATCTAATTTGTGTCCTAGTCTGTAGCCAAAGTATTCTTAAATTTAGGGGACATACAGCTGCACAAACCCACATTATAATTTTTCTTAATGCTGTGCAATTCATATCACTAGTACAACCACTGCACAATCTGAGTGAAACAAGATGGAAACCATGCAAATGTAGTTATAATAAAGAGGGTACAACATGGCATAGCACAGCATTAAACAGGAATAGGTTGTAGTCATATAAAAACAAAAATGCTTGACTCTGGAGGATCATGGTTCACCATGAACAAACATCATGTGATTCATTTGCTACCAGCTGGCTCATCCAAGCCAGGGAATGGGTGCTTCTGGCTCTTGGGTCAGTTGTAACTTATGGATGTTCTGCATCAGGAGTACCAACACCTTCTACAGTTATCTCTGATCAGTGATCAAAGAAATAATATGTTAAGACTTGTACATTTGAAACACTGTGCTCTTAACTATTGTACACTAACCTCAGTTGTGCTTGCTATAATTACAAACTGTTATACTGGGAAAAGGAGAGAATAAGGTAAATCACATTTAAAGCTCAATTATGATCAAAATCTTAGAGAAACAAATTAATCTCATTTTGAAAAGCATTAAAAGTTGAATAAAAATATCTTCACTTTCCACATCATAATAATAAAATTACAGCTAGTCTCACTTCATGAGATTTTATGATTTTTTTTAAAATTATGCTTCTTGGTGTCCAGAACTATTGGTTTTAATGGAAAGGATGGAAATATAAACATTGACATTGTATGATAATATATAATATTTTCACTACTGTATATACCTGAGTATAAGCTGACCCGAATATAAGCCGAGGTACCTAATTTTGATCCGAAAACCCAGGAAAATAGATTGACCCAAGTATAAGCCGAGGGTGGGAAACAGTGGTGGGATGTCAAAATTTTTACTACCCCACCATGATGTCATCACAGTGTGGCCGGAGCTAACATCATGATGTCATGGGCGGGGCCAAATAAAATAAAATAATATAAAAATAAGCACACATACACCCCTCAAAAACACCCCACACATACACCCCTGCAAGTGTGCATGCACACCAAGTGCTTGGTGTGCATGCGCAGTGGGGGAACCGGTGAAAAGGTAAGCCCCCAAGGTTGTTCCCTCCAAAAGCTGCTACCAGTTCTCCAGGACACTGGAAAAAGTTACTACCAGTTCTGGCGAACTGGTGAGAACCTGTTACATCCCATCACTGGTGGAAAATGCAGCTGCTGCTAGTGAATTTCAATAATCAAAATACATGAAAATATGGTAAAATTAATTAAATTGTTGGTGCATCTCAATCGGGCGTGGTCTTGGGATCCTCGTGGTCATTGACCCGAGTATAAGTCATGTCCCCCCTTTTGAGGCTCATTTTTGGGGCTAAAAACTCGGCTTATCTGAGCTGCATTTCCACCAACCTAAGCTCTCCAGGTAATAGGACACAAAATAGGACTTCTGACGATGATCACAGTTTATAGGAATTTAGCCTAGAAGCAAATTGGAAACCATTGTGATTAACGTATGTTTGGTGAAATATGGTCAATAAGAAATTGTAGCAGAAACCAATATAACTGGCCCATTTTGCAGAAAGGCTGAAGACTGTTTCATACCTGAGATGTAGGTCAAAGTAACATATAAAGCAGCATAAAAAAGAGAGAAACAAACCCAAGGAAAATGTTCCATATTTAAACTGTTTCAACAAAGAGTTCCTCCAAACAGTTTTGGTGATGTTTACCACATAGTCAGAATCACAAACGGGAGGTTGGCATTCAAATATGGTGATATTCTTATACCTGCTAAGTGTTCTGTTATCCATATTAAAAGAAAGTTTGAAATACTGAGCAGCTCTATTACCTGAGGATTTACAAGAAACTCAGCAGGACATTTCATGCAAGGCATATTCCGTTGCAGTCAGTGAGTCTGAATTTCTGTTGCGTAAAGTTCCTAAGAGTAACACAGTTTTACTTACAACATTGTAAACAGTACAGTCAAAAGTATTTCTGTGTTTTACAGTGAAGAAACAAAAATTTGTATTGAAAGGCCACAGCTCTTACAAGCAGTGCATTGTTTATTTTATTAATTGCTTCTTTTTTACATTATGGGAAACATTAATCTATTTACATATTATTTTCTCCACACACCAGATGGATAGATAATCCAATGAAAACCAGATATGTTATGTCATATAATGCTCTCCCATTTCTTCATCCCTTCATCTTGGAGCCTTTGTAACTTGTGCCAGTTTTGCAAATCAAAATGTATTGATTATCATGACCGGGAATGCAGGTAGAATTTGACTATGCTAGTTACTTACATTCCAGTTCAAATAGGCATTATTATAAATTAGAAAAAATAATAATCAGACAGTAAATTCACAAATATAAAGTTTAAATTAAAGTGGTAGTGCACAGCAAAACCTTGAGGGAATATCCAATAAATAAACTGAAATATATTACAAATAACTTACTATTGTTTACCTTTTCAATATTAAAATGTTTAATCCATTTCTTCATCTGTCATTACAAAAAGATTAAGAGTATGTTACGGAAATGTCTGCAAAAAATATAATAAATACTTTAAAACTTTGGGCTTAGGAGGTCCAAACCCTTGTTTCCATATCCCATCACCCAGAAATCCCCAATAGTTTTGTATTTTTAAAAAATCTGATAGCAACACTTTTTTTCCCTATAGATATGGGCTTTTAAAAAACACACACATACAAATTAGATTAAAATAATATGGTACAATCTAATCAAAGTTAATACTTTTAAGTGAAATTAATGGGATTTAAAATGCTTTATCTTGGCTGGATTGTGTTTTAAAAGCATGATCATTTTTTTTGGTAGTGGTTGCCTGTTTAAGGAGCGCTGTAATAAATCAATAGGTTAAGAAATGGCAATCCTAGAGAATAAAACTTTACTTTTAGCAGGTAGTCTGATTCCCTTGACTTACTGTGTCAGGGGAGCTACTCCCAGCCACTGTAATACTGTACTGTGATATCTCTAAGCATACAGTAACATCACACTGTATTCAGCTGGGTTTTGCTCAAAAGCTAAGTAAAAATTAAAATGTTCCAATCAGGCATCATGCTAACAAATTCTCTTATATTTCATATTAAACACAAATTGTAGAAATGCAATTCAAATAAAAAACTTGGGGCCCAAGCCTCAAAATATTTATCTGAAGGTAAACCCAAGAAAATAATAGGATCTTACTAGCATGTAATTTTTTGTAAGCTTGTGATGTATGAAACCTTCAAATATCTGGCATAATCTCAATACAGTTTAGAGCCACTTGTGTCAGTCACCTTCAAATAAACAGAATTATAGGTGTGAAAAGTGTCTTTTGTTTGGCTGCTGTTTTTTAAAATCTCATCCTATGAAGAACTCTTAAAATTTTAAAAATATATATCATTACTTTATATTTAAAGCCTATGTAGATTGCAAAGCCTTTTGTTATAATCTGTGGTGTAAAATAAAACAAAACAAAGACCATAGCAAATAAGTGGCAGATAAAATCTTTAGAAGTCAGACTTTTCATGATTGCTTCATGTATTAAATTATGCTGGATTTTTCATTATACTGTTTAAAAGACTTTAACATTTTTAATTATTAGCCCTTTACTTGTTAAGCACAGCAGTGATATTTTGTGTCATATTTATAAACATATAGCTTGGATATATCAATGGCTTTGAGAGGTAGCAAATTTTCTAGTGGTTTTACATATTTTTCCAATGTTTGCCTTGTCAGAATCTGTCACCTCTCCCAAATTCTGAAATAAAATTAAAGGTAGCACCTAATTATGATGCTGAATTATGTTATGTATTCTGGCGTGATCTGTTGATGCTGATTTTTCTTAAAGGCCAGCTTTTTGAAGGTAACTTTTGATACTTTGACATGTGAACTACACATGTATGCAAACCATGCAGTTAAAGTGTTCCATGGCTGGAATTTTAAAAATGTTTTTAACAGTATGGGCACTGAAAACCAACTCTGGTAAAATACAAAGGACAGAATATCCAGTATGTCAGTGTGATTTTCTAATATCTCTTGTTTACAGAATAGATATATCTCTTGTGACAAATGAGGACCACTTCTTGCCATGCTCACATGACTGCCCATGTAGAAAAAGCTTTGCTCTACAGAAAAAAAGGGAGGAAAATTCTTAGCATGGCACCTGGGAAAGCAGCAATGAAAAAGGTCTACAACATGTATCCCCAGACTGTAATCTCCTGATTCAAATCATTAGAAAGCCTAACAATTAGTTTTGCGGTCAAAAGCCAGATGAGAGAACCCACCATCTCCACAAGTACATAACTGCCAGTTCTGTCATGTCAGGTTTCATATCACATCTATTTGTTGTGTACACTAGTGGGTTACTAGTCACCACCCTCAACATGATGTGGCATCTGGTTAGGCCACCATGCTATCTGTTGGCATGGCCAAACTACTTTTCCACCAACCCTTTTTTGAAAGAATTATTTACTGTCCTTCATTTCAAAGAGTCAACAATTGGGGTGCAATTTGTCAAACAGTTCAATAAAGAAATCAGTGTGCATCAGCAATGTCTCGATTCTGCAAAACAAAGTTAAAGAAGAGACTGGAGAGGAAGGTGTAAAGCATTTGATGTAACCTGTCTGACCTTTAGCATACATGTATTTCATTTACAGTATCAGCCACCAATATCTCGGTGCAGATGTGGAAAATCTGAAAGTCTTCCCAAAGCTAGGACACCAAAAAGGAACAAGGAATTAAAACACACACACACATACTTTCCCCCTCTTTTGTAAAACTGATGTTAATCCCTACATTACAATAGGAATTGACAATATAGTGCAATCTTTAAAATCCTTAAAAGTTAGTTGGACAAAAATATTTATTTAACCTTGCTTTCAGTTGACTTTCCATCTCATCCAATTTTCCTTATTATTGCCTTTAAAAAAAATTAGATTATTTATGTGGAAGATTGATTTTTACAATCTTCTCTTCTCAACAAAGATTCTAAAGTAAATGAAAAATAAAATAAAATAAAATGAGGCAGTTTGTGAAGCTGCAGGTCTCTCTTTATAGGATCATTTACATTTTCATCTGCAAGACTCACTTCAGATTTCACTGCAGCATGCCTATCTTTCCAGGTCTTTCCCAAATGTCAGGTAAGAAGATATGATTTCTGAGGATCAAAGTAAATTTGCACCATCTATTTAAAAAAAAAAACAATACAGTAGTCATAAAAAGAAGGGGTTTTGAGCCACAGCTCTCTTCACCATTCATTGAGGAAGACAACAGAATCTTAAAGGTTCACCCTGCAATACTGGATTACCAAAATACTTAATTGAATATTGCTGTACACTAGATAACAGACTAGCTTTGAGGACCAAGAATGAATTAAGTGTTACATATGTACACGTGTGTGAGAGTGAAGAAAGAGTGAGTGAGTGAGTGAGTGAGAATATGTGTGTGTGTGTGTGTATGTGTGAGTGAGAGAGAGAGAGAGAGAACATTTGTGTGTCTGGGAATTTTTCCACTTGAGTCAAGGTGGCAGCATCAGTACATGTGACAAAGCAGTAGGTTGACATGAGCAGAACTGTAGAAAGTAAGGGGCCTTACAGTGGAGAATCTCTTGGAAGATTGACAACTACACCACAGAGAAGTGTTACTTCACTGGGAGAGAAGAAAGAGATAAAGGGAGGGGTGGAATACAAATACTTATTGGTGTCTCTGAGCGTGGACCTAGAAGGGCAGATTATACAAGAGATGTTTCTTGCCATTAAGAGTCCTCCTGGTTGGATCCCTTCATAGCCTGGTCTGAGCTTCGGGGATGTAAATCTCAATGCTTTCGGCGCTTTCAGTGGCTGAGTTCTGACGGACAGATGCAGCTCGTTTGGCAGCCATCAGCCGTTTCCGTGCCTCCTGCCGCTGTGAGCTCTCCAAGGAGCGTTCCCGTATGAGTGGCACATGACCTTTCGATGGCTTCTTTGGCACTGGAGGAGGAGCCCTTCTCTCCTGATCAAAGCAGAAGGTTAATGACATTATACAGCTTCTCAGGGGGAAAAAATAAAATAAAAACAAAAACAAACCAAAAGAGGGAGGGATAAGGAGAAAACAAACAAACTATGACAGTTGTTAGAATACGTTTTTTAAAACCAAAAATGTGTTAGTTCTTATCTCTTTTCTTCTTAATTGATCTAACTTTGGTATTCAAAGGCTCATTAAAACAGGGGTGCCCAAACTACAGCTCGTGGACTGAATCTGGCTCCTAACGCTATCGTCACTCGCAGAAGCAGAAGTAAAACATCCAGGTGTGTTTTACTTCTGCTTTTGGGAGCAACAAGGGCCGCGTGGCCCAGATGAATTGGCATTGCAGCCCAGATCCAGCCCACAGGCCATAGTTTGGGCACCCTTGGTTTAAGCAGAGGAAATGGCAGCCTAAAATCTCATCCTGTTGCAAAACATATCTGTTGCAAAACAGATTGCAAAGTGCATTTTACTTCCGCTTTTGGTCGGAGGAACCACGTGACCAGCCCACAGTCTCAAAAGTTTGGGCACCCCTGCATTAAATTAACACAATCTTAAGGCAAAAAATAGTGGTACTGATGCTACGGTATGTTGTGTCAGCTGCACACTGGGTGCTGAAAAGTCCACCATTAAACACTGGATATGTGATTTCCCCTCTGGGAAAGCTAAACTCCTCTTCCTGGTAGCAGGAATTAAAATACGAGAATATCTTAAACAAAATTTAGTTCCTCTGCTTAATACAATGTTGTAAATCTAGGATAGACACTACATAATTAACACAACCCACCCCCTGATGGTTTATAAAAGTCTTGGGATTCCTTAGTAAAATTAAGTCAACATATTAGAATAGAGTGTAATAAATATGAAAGACACAAATAAAGAGGTTTTCTCCTCTGATATACAATATACATACACAAGACTAAATGGGCTTACAACACTCATGACATCTTTAACACAGTTATATGAACTAGCAACTTAATATTGGTTACCATAGCAGGACCTTAGAAACATATGAAAAAAGAGCATGTAGTTAGTGGTGGTTGGCTCAGATAACACGATACACTCACTCTTTGGATATCACTATATAAGTGCTTTTCAAGTGTAGCACTGTGCTGAATTAGCACCAGAATTAACAATTTAATTACAAAACCAAAAGTTGTTTTGGGGGGTTACTTTAAATATTCTAAAAACATACATTAATCATCACTTTGGCATCCAAAGATAACATGGTAAACAAGGAGACAAGGTATATATACACATGCTATATATACATACATATATATACATATATATATATAATTCAGAGAAAAGTGTATGTTATATCTACACTTGCAGGACTCTATATTACAAAGAGCAGCCTCTGATTTTTTTAAAAAAACATTATGGTCTTCCATCTCGATCATTTTACCTTAAAGAAGGAATTGTTCATTACATGACACTATGTAAATTTCATTATAGTGTCTATTTTGCTCAGTTGATCAAAACAGTTTTAATTGATTTAATTGTAAGGTTGTCATAACTGAAATTAATTTGCTAAGAACATTACATATTTTATATATGCAAAGACTGATCTATGGTCTTTATCCCCATCTTAGGGTGAACGATAACAAGCACAAATACAAAAAAATAAAACTACCCTCACTTCCAAAAATAAATTCACAAATATTGTCTACCCCATTATAAAGGACAGAAAATTAGCAGTAATTTAATGTAAGATCCTAAACATTAACCTTACAACATCTTAGTAGCTATGTACCACCAAACTTTATTTTCTGATACAGATTGTAGAAACATTATATTTTTAAAGAATTGCTTCCCACTTTCTTTGATCAGACAGTTTATTATTTAAGTAATATATTCTTTATACTAGCAGTGAGGTATACTTACACCAAATAGGAATTTAATATATATCTCTTTACAGAATTTTACAAATATTTGGTGTTGCCAGTTTACAAATAATTTAGAACTCAGATGGGCTCTTAAGGGATTCACAATTATTTGGTTTAGTTTGGGGGGAGAGGCGAGATATGACCACTTTCTCAAGGGTTTTATTTAAATTAGAGGTATCCTTGCTTTCCCCTACAGAGTGTTTATCGGGGATCAGTTCTGTTATTTGTCTTTAAAATGCAGCATTTTTGTCAACCACAGAAGAGATCAAATGTCTTGTGTGGCATATAAAAAGTGGGGGTATCCCTGTGTATCTACAGATCTGATTTAAAAGGCTATTCCTCATCCCTTAATTCTCCTTAGTCCCATGTTTGACGAAACACACAAATGTTATGGGGTGGAAAGAAAATGAAATGCTGGGGGAAACCAGAATATTTGGAGTATTTATTATATGAAAATTATTAAACTGTACACAACCTTTGATAGAAAAATAATATATAAAGATACCAGAATGCTGTACATATGACACCAACTTTGTTTTTAAAAAAAGGATGCACAGAAGGAGTTGTTGCAGATGAAACTAGCTGGAAATTAGCTGATAATAAGTAAGAAATAATTCATATAAAGAGAACTTTAGGACAAGAAACCAGAAGACAGCTTCACAAGTGGAAGCACCCTTTTCTCATTAAGAATGTTTGCTTTTTCCTACCAGTAGACTTTGAAGCTTCATACCTTGCAAATTAGCTTATTTTGGTTCAAGGAGTGGTCACCAGGAGACAACCACAAGATTCATTTGCAAATTGTTTGAAGGTTTGAAAAAAATTATGTCTTTAGAGGGATAATGTTTCTTCATGTTCTAAGTTCTGCCCTCCAGTGTCTTGAACAACCAGGGAGAGGGGAAGGATATAATGCTTTTCCTCTTCCAGACTCTTTTTAGAGTCAAAACCCGTACCTGTGCTTTTTCTAGTGAAAAGACAAAGATAACTTATTATTTCTTGATTACGCCACATTTGTGACTGGAAGTACAGTTCCCATTCCTGAAATATACTGTCTTTCATGACCTTCTGGAAACCAAATGGATTGTATTATTAGGCCATGCAGTGAATGGAATGTGTCTTTCTATTTATAGAAAGTACCAGGATCCCCTACCACAGGCTCCCCTAGCCCTTTTTGCTGGAGGTTTAATGAGATGAGGGGAGAGGAGAGGGAGAAATTGGAAAAATTGCCTCAAGGCTACTTTCCTCCAGCATGAGTAGAACTCTGTCAAGCGCTATGGGGGGGGGGGGATCTCAACCCAGTGTTAAAAAGCTGTCCAACCCTTTCATATATCTTCTTTCATCTTAGTCAGCATGCAAAACCAATGCTAATAAAAGCATGTGACATATCAAATATTACATTATTTATGCATCAGTGTGGAGAAAGCATACCAGGAAATATTTTCAATTTCTCTTCAAAATAGCTTCTTCTTCCCAACATTGGAATTTGGAAATAAAAATGTGAACAAAACCACCTTCCTTCTAGTGCTTATCCTTCATCTTGTGTCACTTTATCTGACTACTTCATTTATATATCAAACAATCAAATCTGTACCTAGCCTTACTGGTTTTTATAGAAGTTTGCTGGCATAAGCCCAGGTTTCAAGTGCTCGCTCATCTGATACATCTGGGGTGTGAAAGTACTGGACTTACTACATATCAGAATATCTGCTTCTGATACAAATGCTTAAAACAAACAAATGAACAAACAAACAAACATTCTGTGCCAAAACACAACAAAAATAAATAAAATCCACCTCACTCTGCAAAACACAACAAAGCCTTGATTTCAGAGCTAGGCTGTGTTGAATAAAATAAGTGAGGTGTACTCAGTTATGAGGACTCCCTCAAAACAAACAAACAAAAGCAATGACATGAGAGGTTTGCCATGTAACTTTTATGATGTTTTGGTTTGAGGATACCCATACATTTACCCATGGGAATGGTGCTGATTCTCACTCAGCGATGATTACAGTGCTTCCCTAGTTAGCTGCTTACACATTTCAGCCTGCATTAGTAAACAGAACTCTTAATACTAGGCAGCACTATGTACTGTCTTTATTATTTATTTAGAATGTAGGAATCAATATATGAGGCAGTTCCTTCTAACAGCTGATTACCTGATATGATTACCTGTTAAGTATAATAAGACAAATGAGCACATTCTCATTATTCAGTTCACAGAAACAAGTTTGCCTTAAAATATGCCTGAAACATATTACAGATAATATCTCAGGTGATTATTTTGTAAACATTTTTTCCTTTCACAATGAAAATAGTCTGATATAAGCTCCATTTCATGTTTTTAACATCAGTGCTGTATGAAGAAGCCTATTTAATCTGTCCGGTATTTGTGCAGGGTTTTAAATGAAGCATACAAAATCGACAATGTTCTACCTTCTTGTCATGTGAATCCATCTGTTTCCAATTATTGGCCTTTAACTGATGAAGTTCATCAAATTTCATACTAATATTTTCAATAGACAACTGCAGCATATCCCAAAACCCTGCTAAATCCTGCGAGGCTGGCCGTGGGTGTGCATTGGGATTCTATGCAACAGAAGAAAAGAAGGGGAAAAAGCATGAAAAACATGTCACCCTGTAAATAAACGCTGAAAAAACTCAACTACTGTACTGCAATCCTTATTTTTATCAAATATGTCTGAGCTGATTATCTGATTCATCTGGACCAGTGTTTACTATGTAGATTAAACTAGGAATGTCCATTCAGAGGGAGACAAAACGATTTTTAAAAGGGATTTCAGACATTTTAAAAATCATTTTATCAACAAAAGACTTCCAGATAACTTCTATGGCAATTGAGGCAATTCTGATTCATATTGACTTTTGTCATGGCATTAACAGTGTGTTGTATATAAAATGCTAACAGTTCTCAGTGTTTTTTGTAATCTATAAATATGGTGTCCTAGCTGAAGGCATCTATCCTGAGTCAGAGTGATAGTCAAAAGGTTTTGTTATGCTTCTTTATATGTAACTGTATGACCTTGAATGAATCTTCCATTCATTGTTCATAGCAAAGATTAATGCAAAAAGCCAAAAAAAGACAACCAGTTGAATGGCTGTAGTTACTTTTTTTGGATGAAAATACCCAGAATCCTAGCTTCTGTTGAGTGGGAGATCCTGGGACTTGTTATTATAAAAGGTAAGTCTCCCAAATTCTGAGTTGTTAGATTAGACCAGTGAGTTGACTCATTATACAGCCTCTTTGAAGGCTTAAACAATTTTGTTTATAGGCATTTCAGTTTGAGGAGAGGGTCAATTTAGAAAACCTACATGACTAAGCATGCAGTGGGTAAAAGCACTTTTGTACTGTAAAACCCAAACAGAATATTCATAGGTTTGCTTTTTGCAATTATTTGTACATTAATATCAACTGAACAAATAATAATTTATTCAGCTTGGTCATCATTGCAAGGAATGGTTTGCCAGAATCAGGAGGGAAGGTAAGAGATCAGAGCTCATAAAAGGTAAAGGAGGAGGCACAGGTATGGCATCCTGAATCAAGACTCAATTACTAGCATGTGCTTTGTCCATCTTGTGTGAACTGGCATATATTCAAGTGACATATGGTTGTGAAAAGTGAAATCTCCCTTGTGCCTTAAACAGGCAACAGAACTGGTGCAGAAGAGGGTGCCCCCAGTCTTTGCACAGTATGCCTCTTGTGTGAAGTACTGTACTCCGGTTTTCTTTGTGAACATTAGAGTTGGAGTATTCACATGGCAGTGAAGCAATTCCTCTCCCATGCCTGACTTGGAAATATAGAGCATTTCTCTTGTTTCTCAGTATGTCTAGGACAGAAATTGAGAGACACAGCAGAATGCTGAATGTTTCAATGAATGGTTTCATACTATGCCCCATGTCTAAGTTCCATGTGGGTTCCCACTAGAGTTGCCAGGTCTCAGGAAGCCAGCTTAAGTTTCAGGGAAATGCTGTGCTTCCCCAGGTTTCCAGCAAGGTAGACTGAGCAATGCAGAAGGAGGAAAAATAATAATTTTTGTGAGTGTGGTAACTGTAAGACTTTTTTTTTGGGGGGGGGTGGGCATCTCAACCTATTTATAGATCTTACTAGGCTCACTGGCTCTTAGTATAATGGAATAATGCTACATCAAAATACAAGAGCCCTGGCAACAGCTGTGCAGGGCCAGAAAAACTTGCCATTGGCTGGTGGTGTGTCTTGAGCAAGCCCAGCACTATAACAGGGTTCAAAAATCTGACCATCTATCACATAGGTAAGGCAAGATATAAACTCTTGCAAGAATGACAGAAACTACAGTATTTGCAATGAGAGCTAATCTGCCCCTAGTAGACCATGCCCTTCTCCCCATTCCTACTGCACAGTTGTGGGTTGCAATGATACCTGTTAAGACAGGTTTTACCTAGATTCTGAGCTTAAGTATCCACAGAATTAAGTGCATATTTCCAGCTGGCCCAATGCAAACTCCATCTCTTTCCAAAACCTTCCTTGTCCCATCTCTGTGTCAACTCAAGGGCATGTTCCAGTCTTGGGTTTTGATACTGTAGTCTTTGCGAATGGAATGCAGTTGATCCAGCAACCACAGTGTTTACTTGCTGGGTTTACAGCATTGTAGCTTACTCCATGCTTATATGGAAGTAAGCAGTGGCGTCGCTAGGGGGGGCGGGGGCGGGGGCCCCGGGCGGCTCTTTTTGGGCAATATATATTCTTGGACTAGAATTCCCAGAAGTCCTAGTGGGAGCGGGAGCCAGCATCCACCAGGGGGCAGCAAATTTGGCTTCAGCCCGGGGTGGCTGACCTCCACGCGACATTACTGGGAGTAAGTACTATTTGAACACAGTGAGGAAGTAAGTACTATTGAACACAGAATTATGGTGTAAGTTGACTAAAAAAGAGCAAAGATGAGAATGCCTTTATAGTATACTGTATGACTGTGCTGGTAACAGTGCATTTGTTGGTATATGCTGCCAGTCTGTCTTTGCATTTGGTATTGATGATGATGTTTCTAGATGCTGGACAAATCAGGTTGTTGCTCTAAATAATAATTCTGTTTTCACAAGGTCAAAGAAGTTTAGCCATCTATCATACTTCCATGGGTCTTACTTTAGTTCTTCAAAGGCACCACCGTATGTTTGATGTGGTTTGGTGTGGTCTAAATAAGGTCACTTGAGGTCAGCAGGAGGATAAGTTTCTAAAAGACTTATTTAATTTAATCCCCATTTTCCTCCTATCATGGTAGCCCAATGCTATAAATTTACAAAACAAGTATTAAAGTAACTAAAGTTAAACCAAATTACTGTATTAAAAATCAAATCCTTATTTTAAAAACATCAAAACACATTTAAAAACATTAGTATTTTTAAAAGTCTATGCAAAATCAAGTTATTAATTGTAATTAACATTGCATATAACTTCTAGCTGAATAAGCATCTAGGTAACATTGTCAAGTTGCATGCTCAATTCATATTACATACCAGATTTTCTTCACACAGTTCTCTGAACTGATAAAATTTCTGAGCCATGAGAAGTTGAGCACTGCCAACTGCATTTTGAATTTTACCTATAACTTGAAAAAAGCAAAATATAATGAAAAGACTGCTGGAGACTTTCATGATACAGTTGTGTAAACAAATTTGCAGATCTATATATTTTTAAGATACTTGAAGAACTTAGAAAAGTTTTCTCTCTCTCTTTTTTTTAATTAAAGCTCTCTGAATCCACCACCTAGCATGGCTGATGGCTGGAGGGTTTTGAGAGTTAAGTTGAAAAAAAGTAACTAGTCCAAACTCAGGAAACTTTGGAAAGCACGCCCAGAGATGTATATACATTCTCATATATACTCCTCCATTTCAATTTACTTGGAAAGTAGTACGAGGGGAACAGCTGAATGGTCACTTAGTGCAACTAATCATAAATGTAATCATAACTAATGAAAAAGGAGGATAACTGAACTCAACCTCTCCTACATCGCTTGGAGGACACTGAATAGACCGAACTAAATACCAACTTGCTCAAGTGGAGGCTGCTAGTGGACAACAATATGCTGTGTGGATATGGAGAGAGATAGAATTAGGCTTATTTGCTGGTCTGCTGATTACTACCACAGACATGTGCTGATGAAGATTTAATTTTAGCCAACAACAAAACCAAGGAAGTAGCTTAATTTTGGCAGTCCAAAGTTTGATCCAGGCACAAAAGAATAATAATCATAAATGTGAACTTCTATTTCAATTGCCATTTGGCGGAAATATCCATTTTGGCAGCTTTTGAATATTTTCTCGCTACATTTCCACATTTTTATTTGCATTTATCTTAAATGTACCTTTGAAAATTGACTAGATTTTCCATACTTTTCAAGAGATCCATTCAGCTTGTATAATTCAAACACACAAGCTTCTATAAATAGCACATCTATATATTGTACAAACTTCTACAATTTGTATAAGCAGTATCAGAGGACTGGGGAAACCAGGAGTACAAATTAACCAGCAAAAGAACCAGTGCTTGGATTTTAAAATGTAAATCCTTTTTGTAAAGAATCCGAATCCTGCCAAAACTTTCATTTCTGGTTCCATGAATCACTTCTTACACTGGGTGACTTATGCCTGTGTAAGAGTGGCAGCATCATTGGCATAATGAGTTCCTGCTTTGATCCTGGGATATTCCTGACTCACCTGCTACTGATTTGGAATAAGTCTCATTGATCTTTGGGGTATGACAGGGATTCTGGGAGCTAGAGTTCAAGAGCATTAATAAAAATGTAAGAAGCATAAGCAAAGAAATCTGCTATAGGTCTCGAAGCTTATGAGAAACAATTCCAGGCCCATGCAAGAGAGTTTAGAGTTTGTTCCTGGTTGTAGGAATCAGTTCTGACAGGAAATAATTGTGAACTGGAAATTTTATATGGAATATTTCTACTGGGCTGCACCGGGAATTCTACCCACAACTGCCATTCTGCTATTATTGTTTGTAAGGGTTGCGTGTCTAATTCCTTGAGCCCTGTGCTGAAAATGTACCCCTTGGTGTGTCTAGTCCTTTATTCATCCTAATGTGCAAACCACTCAACTGAAAGAAGCCTTCAATAGTGGGGAGGAGTTACTCAGAGAGCTTTCATGTGGTTCCCATTGTTATAAAAACTCTTCCCACTGCATTTCCTTCAGAACAGCTGCCTCAGCTGGAGCCAGGCCATCTGACACTTCGTAAGGCATCTCAAGAACTGAAAGGCCGGGCAGGGGTCTCTCCATTTTGCCTAAGGAGAGAATTTTGTAAGAAAACAATGACAACAAAATTGCTGGCATGTTTGGCAAGACAATTTTTTAGTGTCTAGGTGGCTCTGGAGCTGAGTTATTCCGCCCCCATCACTCATTGAATTTTTCTTAAACCAGCTAACTTTTACATAGTACTGTGTATATATACAAAGAAGACCTATGAAAGTGCACTAGGGGAAGAGGCTGAGAAATACCTACATCCTAAGCCTCTTCCTAAGGTCCTTTACTGGGGAGGGGAATGGTAGGGTTGGAAATGCCAGCAACAGAAGCACAGACCAGGGAACTAGATACAACCCAAACAGAATGCTGCAATGAAAAGAAAACAGCTGAAAGGCAATGATCATTAGAGGGACAGCATTTCACCAGTCAGAACTCAGTGGGGTCATATAAGCACTCCCTGTTGGGGACAGTGAGGGAATGTACACCCAGAATAGATCTGTTGAGAAGGGAGTTAAAAGAGTGCGAACCCAAGATGGTAACCAGGGGACTCTTGGGTTCTAAAGAATGCTTAGAGCAGGAGTTCTCAACCTTTTAAAGCCGGGACCCGGGTCATGCTCCCTCAGACAACTTTGGAGGCTGGATGGCTATTTTGCCCTTTCGCCACCACATGGCACTTCCTGATGTGGTGGAGTGGTAGGGGCCACATGAAATGGTGCTGTGGGCTACATCTGGCCCATGGGCCACAGGTTGAGAATCCCTGGCTTAGAGGAAGTGAAAGAATTACTGTATCCTGAAAAAAGCTCTTTGTGATGCCCCTGCTCCCATCTCAATAAATCCTGTTGTTCTTGAAGGACCTACAGTACCTTCTATAGAAATGGCACTGAAGAAAGGAGCCACTGGTGAACCTGCCCTGGCTAGGA
The DNA here is from genome assembly GCA_030440675.1 of Furcifer pardalis. Lineage (NCBI taxonomy): Eukaryota > Metazoa > Chordata > Lepidosauria > Squamata > Chamaeleonidae > Furcifer > Furcifer pardalis. The sequence goes on from CP126891.1 coordinate 100,313,966, forward strand.
GGGATCACAAGATCTAAGATTTAACATATGGTAATTATCAGTGTTTGCGTTTCTTTTACATTTAATTACCCTCAGATGTCTCTTCTGACTCACTGCCTCCCCTTTTTTCTACCTGTAAATGAACCTCATGACAAGTCTGTCATTCATCATCTGCATATGAACTGGACTGTGATCCATGACAGTTTATGATATAATAAAGTGGAACCTCATACAACAATCGCGCCGTATAGCAACAAAATTGCATAACAATTAGGTTGTGTTTTTTTTTTTTTGGGGGGGGGGAATGGTGTCCCGCATAACAATTTTCCCTATGGAAAAAATTGTACAACAATTTTTCAATGGGAAAAACCACTTAGCAAAAAAAAAAAAAAAAAAAAAAAAAAAAAAAAAAGAAAGAAAGAAAGAAAAAGAAAGAAAGAAAAGAAAATCATTGTACGACACATCCCATAGGAAAACAATGAGCCCTGTGGAACAGATTAAAATCATTGTATGAGGTACCAATATTCAGCTATTTTGCCAGTAGCATGTATTTGGTTACCATTAGGATGTGAGGCTATAAGTTTTGTTTTTGTATGATATAGTGTTATAAAATCCCAGAGAAATTAAATGGCAGTGGAAGGGTGGACAACTAATATACACTAGACTATACTAGACTAGACTATCTAGACCTGTGGTTCCCAACGTGAGGCACAGGCCCTGCAATTTTATTTTTAAGGGGGGCAATTTGAGAATGAATCATTTATGGAGAATGGCCTTTTAGACTTCCTCCATGTGAAGTTTGGGCACCCCTGATATAGATACTCAAGCACAAAGTAATGTACAACTGTATCCCTATATAGATGGTACAACATTATTAACTCTAAAGGTCCAACAAACAAAAACCAAACAGCTCTCTGGCTACATGATACCTCACCAGAGTCAAGTGAAATATATGTATGGAGAAAAATACCAAAGGGAGTTTGGGACTGGATAGTAAAGTATGCATTTCTAAAACATCAGTTCAACTAGAAGCTACACATTCGTGGAAGCTGTCTTCCCTATTGGACAGGGAAGTGCACTAATAAAATGGTGCTGACAGCATAATTCTCCATTCCAACTCAACAGCTGGGCCTTCTGCAGGGTACCATTTAAACAAATCTGAAACACTGTCAATCAATAACACAGGATACTAGTCTCAGCTGCCTTTCTTCTACTCCCTTCTGTTCTCCCTTCTCTGTAATCTGGCTGATTACCAAGGTTCCACTGTGTAGAAGGACTGTTCATGAGTAACCTCTGGCACATTTTCCTAGATGCTTTAAACCTCTGGCTTGACAAACATACAATACACATACACAAAAATCCCAAGCGAATTTGGCCTTGATGCTATTGATCATAATCAGGACTCAACTGTTGGTACAAAGACACTGGTTTTAATTTGTTTTTCATTCCTACTACAGGTAAATGAGTTCAGAGCAAAGTAGCAAGAAGAAGAAAAAGAAGATAATTCAAATTTATACTATGAAACACAGATAATTAGATAAAGAAAAATCTCATGATGTTATTGACTGAACTTGGAACTACTGGTATTATAGCTCATATTTTAGGGGGGGCGGCGGTAGCAGCAGCTTACATTCCTAACTAGAAACATTCAGTTCCCTCTGAAAGGTTCATTCTCAGCTAGATAATACCAAATGTGTCTATGTAACATTCAAGACTCTGTCAAACAGTCCTAAGCCATCTCCTCCAGACAGCTGTCCCACACAAGAGAGCATTGTCTGAGAAAGGCTGGTATTATATTACTTCAAGCACAGGGGAAAGGAACCATGCTTTTAGATGCCAGAGCACTGAGGAAACTTCAGATGCTGCAGCTTTCTCATGAGGTTATTGCCTGGCTAGAAAAATCTCCTGGTGGCATTCCAAAACCCTAACACTAAACTAAATGAAGAATAAATGCACAGAAGAATAGATGCCTTTGAAATGTGGTGATGGAGGAGAGTTTTGAGAGTACCCTGGACAGTGAGAAAAACAAATAGGTCAATCTTAGAAGAAATCAACCCTGACTGCTCCTTAGAAGGTCAAATAGGAAAAATGAAGCTAACGTACTTTGGACATCAAATGAGAAGAGTGGATTCACTTGAGAAAGCCTTGATGCTGGGAAAGGTGGAGGGTAAAAGAAGAAGGGGGTGGCCAAAAATGAGATGGCTAGATAGTATTATAGATGCAATGGGCACAGAGCTGGGCGGGTTGAGAAGGATGGTGGAGAACAGAGGTGTCTGGTGGGCAATGGTCCATGGGGTTGCAAAGGGTTGGAGTCGACTGTGTGACTGAACAACAACAAATGACTAAGGTGTTTGTGTTGAGAATAACAAGGGGTTAATCCATCTGGCTTCATATTATCATATGCATTATCTGGCATATCTCGATAGCAAACTGGTGCATCTGTTAGTGTCATTACTAACAATGGAAAAAACCCTACCCCAGATTATATAATGAAAGGAATCAGAAATAGATATGCTTAATCCATTATGGGTTGGTTTTGAAATTGTAAGTACAGTAATACCCCGGATAACGATTGGACCGGATAGCGCTAGAATCGCATAACGATGCAAGATTTTTGGAAAAACCTTGCATCGGATAACGATTCTATTCAACAATCTTTAGTGTTATCTGAGCCAATTGTGGGGGGGGGGGGGGGTTGGATTGGGTAGAACCTCTACCCAATCCACCCCCCAGCGATGGATCGTTGCTACTGAACTAGGGTCGGGCGAAAGGCAGGCGAGTGCCTGCCTTTCCCCCGACCCTAGTTCAGTAGCAGCGATTGCTGGACGGAGCCTATTGGTGCATGGGCTAGCTAGCCCGAGCGCCGCTAGGCTTTGTCAACAGCCCGTCTGGGCTGTGTCCGAAGCTGCTGGGCTTCGGACACAGCCCGCATGGGCTGTGGAAGAAGGCTAGCCCAGCCCGGTTGGGCAGGGCTAGCCTTCTTCCGAAGCCGTTCCATGCTGTGTTTGAAGCCCAGCGGCTTCAGATACAGCCCGCAAGGGCTGCGGAAGAAGGCTAGCCCAGCTCATCTGGGCTGGGCTAGCCTTCCAAAGCCCTTGCAGGCTGTGTCCAAAGCTACTGGACACAGAGCGGGTGCCTTTCCCCCCCCCCCACCCTACCAGCCCCATACCAGCCCCATAGCATGCCTTGTAGCGCATCAGCGGGGCATTTGGGAAGAGTGGGGAGACCTTTCCAAGCGCTAAGGCTCGTGTCAGGTGGCGAGACAAGGCACCCGCTCGTGAACTACAAAGCGTGTGAGCGGGTGCCTGTTTCCCCCACCCCACTGGCACCTTAGTGCTTGCTAAGGGGCCGGGGGGGGGACAGAACAGGCACCCACTCGTGCGCTACAAAGCGCACGAGCGGGTGCCTTGTCTCACCACCTGACATGAGCCTTAGCAAGCGCTAAGGCTCATGTTGGGTGGCGAGAAGAGTTTCCCAATCGCACACCACAAGGGACAAACTGTGCCCTTGCTAAGGCTCGTGTCGGGTGGCGAGAAGAGGTTTGCACTCAAAGTCAAGCTGACCCTAAGCTAGCAATCGCTATCCTAGGGTCAGTTTGACTTCAGGGACAAACCGTGCAGTTTGTCCCTGACGTCAGAGCTTTTTTTTAAGCATTGTTCGATGCATGTATCGGACAACGCTAAAGATCGGATAACATCATGACTTATCCTTTCCATAGTTCTTAATTATTAGTTTTTGCATCCAAATATTAGTTGTTTCTTACATTTTAAAAACTGTAACCCTGTTGCTGACTTTTCCCTGTTTAGGAAAACATGTTTCTCCAAAAAAAACATTTTATTTGTAGCACAAACTTTGAAACATGAAGTAAAGCTAAGAGAGTGTAAATGATGTCAAAGGAAACAGTGAGGAAGCTTGATGAGTAGAAACTTACTTCCAGTGATGGGATGTTACCAGTTTGGACCTGTTTGCCCGAACTGGTAGCACCCCATCAGGAGAGGCCGCCAGGGGTGGTGGTAAAAACCCCGGGCGACCAGTTTGGTCGCCTCTCCGGACTCCTCCAAAAATGTTTTTCCGGGCAGCCAAAATGACTGCCCAGAACTGCGCATGCATCAAACCTCCCTTTGATGCATGCACAGTTCTATTTTTTAGTGTGCATGCATCAAATAGAGGTTTGATGCATGTGCACTAAAAAAAAGAATTGCACAAGAGTCAAACAGAGGTTTGATGCATGCACAGACATTTTTTAAAAAATTATTATTATTTTTTGCTCCGCCCACGACATTGTGATGTCATGACGTCGGCCACGCCCACAACATCCCTGACGTCACGGTGGGGTAACGAAGATTTTGTCAACCCACCACTGCTTACTTCTGATTCTTACCATTCTGACCTGGGATGGTCAGCACAAACCAGTTTTGGACTCCCTCAATCTCATCCCTCTGAATTCAGAAGCATGATGATAAAGGGAAAAAACCTATGCTTCCATGTTAAAACGAGATGTGCTTTGTTTTAAAGAAAGTATGCACTTCTTTAATGGATGTGTCATTCACCTTTAAAATGAGGCACACACTTCAATAAATGTCTTATTTTAACTTGGAAATGTGGGGACTTTATTTTGAGTTCCACTTTGGACATAAATAAGCCACTACAAGGGGAATAAACCTCCAGACTACCAGAGTTGACCACCCAAGGTCTAATAAGCACACAAAACTGTCTTTTTGTTGTTGTGGTGGTGTGTATATAAGAGAAATAAAGTCATTTGTTCCAAATGACACCCAAGAGGTATTGTAGCACAATGCTGCCATTGTCCAGAGAACAACATATAAGTTAAGAATACAGGAAGCACTATAATCTAATATTGTGGTGTGAAAGTAAACAAAATACTACAGGTAATGGTGTGGTAATACTAAGTAAGAAATCTGATACTGTACATTCTTATACAAAAATAAAGCAATATGCAAAGAATCCATACTTAAAGGTTCTCTGTTATATTGTTGCTGAAATGTATAATGTACTGTATAAAGTTGGGTAGTGTGCTAGAACAGCTAACAAAATATATTTAGAAATGCAATGTTCTTGAGGAGAAGGTGGGGGGCAACAATCATGACCTTGTACTTCTGTGATACAATTTCCTGATGGTGGACTAAAACTTCTGTTATTCTCAGTCAGGAGGATCACACTGAAAGGGGACAGTGGGAATTGGACTTCAACATATCTGGAGTGCTGCGGGCTGGGGAAGACTGCATTATTTGGTTAAAAAAAGTACAGCAAGTAGCTGTGGAATGAAACAGATGATTCCTGACATATCTTGCCAGTTTGCCTTGCTATTCATTTCATGACTCAATTCAAGTGCTATTTTTAAACCTACAGAGTCAGTCTTTGATATCATCTAAAATGACCCAAATTGAAATGCCCGGACTATTGGGAATTGGGCAGCTGGCAACTAGTGACAGGGTGGGGCTCTAGTTTGTGATTGCCCTCTCCAGGTTTTTGTTTCTGTTCTTTAATCTTATGATCTTTAGGTCCCAAGGGAAGAGGAACTTCTCTGCCCAGTTCTTTTAATTCAGAATGTTAGATTTTTATTTGCATGATATTTTTAGCGCTTCCTAGTGATTGAACTTGTCTTTGCTACTTTAGTTTTTTATTGTTTATTGTGTTTGTGCTTTCTGTTTTAACCGTGCAAGCCCCCTTGTAAATAAATTTATGATATAAAAGGCAGGCTACAGATACATTAGGGACTGCAGTGGCTCAAGTGGTTAAAATACTGGACTCAATGACTGGAAGGTCAGAGTGTGATTCTTGAATACTCCACAACGGAGTGAGCTTCCGTCTCTGTCCCAGCTCCTGCCAACCTAGCAGTTCAAAAGCAAGAAATTGCAAGTAGATAAATAAGTACCACTTCAGTGGGAAGGTAAACAGCATTCTGTGCACTCCAGTGTTGAGGCATGCCTGCCACGTGTTCATGGAAATGTCTGCAGCTGCAAACAGTGCTGGTTCTTTGGCTATAAACAGAGATGGGCACTGAACTCTAGAGTTGGATATGATGGGCTTTCGAACAAGGGTGACCTTTACCTTTACCTAAAGATATATTTGTTGCTATGTGTTGTCAAATTGGAACCAATTTATAGCAACCCTAATGCAGTTTTCAAAGTAAGTTAAGTCTTGAAGGAGTAGTTTTACCAGCTGTATACTCCCAGTGAGTTTTGATGGCTGAGCCTGGGTCTCCTAAATCCTAGGACAGTGATGGCAAACCTTGGCACTCCAACTGTTCTTGAACTTCAATTCCCAGAACTTCAATTCTCAGCAGGAGTGCTGACTTGGGCTTCTGGTAATTGAAGTCCAAGAACAGCTGGAGTGCCAAGGTTCACCATCACTGTCCTAGGATATCATTCAATCCACTCCACTCCACTCCACTGGGTATCCCAGAAATACATTATTCTTACACAAATACATACCCATGATATTGGTAACAATCAGTCTATACTTAGACATGAGACAGCTAATTTGTACTTACTTCTATAAAAAGGCAGTAATACCCAGCTTTGTACTTCATATACAAAATTACAATTCCAGTGGGATTTTACGAATCAGCAGACATGGAGTCACCTTTCACAATTATTCAGAAATGTCATTTAATTTTTAAAAAAGAAACTGTTATCAGGCGATTTGCCAGGGCCACTTAGTGTGAATGTATCTCACCATTATCAGAAGAACTTCATGGACATTCGTTCCATTCTGAGCCCAAATGTCCTGCTTCTTCCTTTAAATACCCTGCATAGCTTTGGGACCAGGTAATAGAAGTAAAATCTGCTTTCAAAATCAAAATCATCTCCTTTCTTCCTTTAGGTCTCTATGCTATCTCAAGTAAGAAAAGTCTTGACCACAGACAATATTCCCAGGGGTGGTATCCTTCATGGAATTTCCTCTCCAGAATCATTTGTGTTTAGCATCTCCCTGACACCAACATCCTTAATGATTTTGGTGCCAGATGATTATCTATCCAAGGCTTTTAAACATTTTATTTGTATTTTACCTTGTGTTTGTGTTAGAATCTGTTAAGTGTTAACATACAGTTTAAACAATTGTCCTTTATGAGCTTGAAATGCTGCAGTACAATCTTTAAAATCCTCAGTTTTAGAGATGTGAAATCAGAGGACATATATAAAATATTCAAGTAATTATTTTCAGTGGCATTTTTAGAAGATAAGAAGAATACCTGAGACAAGTGTATTGGTTTTCTAATCCTTATGCCTTAATGAGATAAAATATATCAAAATGAGGCTCTCTCCGTGTTTCAATATTGAATTACTTACTCTCTTCAGGCAGGTGATTTTCTCGTTCTTCTCTCTCCATTTGTTGACACCAACCTTCCATTCGTTCTCTTTCTGCTTGAAGAAGCTTCAAGAACCAGTGCCCATCTCTTTGACATACTGATCTTTGAACAGCCTCAATCGGGTCTTCAGTTATTGAGTCAATCCAAGGATCCGGTGGAGGTAAAATTGAAGGATCAAAATCTGTATCAAAGTCATCATCCACTGCACATGCATGATAATGGTTTCCTGAGCCTTGTATGCTTACAGTAGAAGTGCTGGCATCTCGAGAATATTGTCTTGACATTTGGCCAGGATATGAATGGTCTTCTTGAGGGTCCATGGATATTTCAAAGTTCTCATGGAAATCCATGTCTGCTTGAACTGCTGTTGTAACACTGTTGGACCTTGTAAATCTGCGTAAACTTAACAAGACAAAATGAGATGCTTAGGTGATAAAGATATTCATAGGCATATTAATTCAAGGGACTGTTGATTGGCTGGGCTAGAGTCCTCTCCGCCTTTGGTGGCAAGGGGGGACACTAGTCTGGCCCACCAACACTTCCTCCATGCAGCCACTGCCGCCAACACTCCCCCACATCACCAGTCCGGCATGCAAACATTCCACCTTATGCTGCCACCACCGCTTCCCTGCTTACCGGCCTCCTGTGGGTAAAGAAGGAGTCCTGCCTGTCCTTGCCCATGCTTGGCCAGAGTGGCACCCAGAAAAGACATGGGCAGCCGCAGGCGTCTGGAGTTTCTGCTTCTGCCACTGGCACTGCTGTCCTTGTCCCCTCCACCTGTCTTGGCATTACCTTATGCCATTTCATAGCAGAGTGGATGTTATAAGCCTTCTTACAACATCTGCCATGATATGGAGCACAGTTAGGGACATGCCAAGCCAGGCAGAGGGGGAAATGATGGCACCAGTGGGAGCAGGAACGAGAGCATGGGCTGGATGGTATGGTGCCATGGGCCAGATCTGGCCTGTGGGCTGTAGGTTGAGAACTCCTGTGCTAACATATCAGCAGTGTGAATCTGAAATAGTTATTACATTGCTTTTTAAATGTTATGAATCTAGAGCTTATCAAATTTTCATGTCAATCCAATTTTATTAACATTTGTGAATTAATGGCACTGGTATATAGTTTATATAGTTGTCACATAAGATTTCAAGTGGTCAGAGTAATATTGCTCCTAGATTTCCTTGCAAGTCTAATTCTTGTGATACATCCAACTATATTTCTTTAATAATGGCTGTTCATGGACATTGGGGGGTTTGTGTAAGAGAATAAGTAGAGAATAAAAGAGTTAAACATCCTTTGGTAAAGCAACACTTAGATTTGCCACTTTAGTCTAGTTTTATGGGGTCTAAGTGCCAAAGTGCTTATCTTTAAACCCCTGGCATATCTAACCTTAGGCAATAAGGAAATAAGTGGTATGTGTAAGCGGTATACATACATACCCTCTTCCCTTAGCAATGAAGACAACTGTTAGATTTATATGTGTGATATTTAACTCAGAATTTTCCCCCTTTTTACTGTGACTTGTTTGGTTCAGGAATAAGATAACTAAAATTCCTTGCATCTTAAGAGAAAAGTAGCCTTTATAAGGGGCTGTGGTGGCTCAGTGATTAAGAAGCTTGCCTTGTTAGCTGGAAGGCTATCAAGTCAGCAGTTCAAGACCTGGGTACTGAATGATGGATTGAGCACCCATCTCTGTCCCAGCTTTTAGGGAAATGAAAGGAGATTCATTTGGAGCCTGAGCAGAGTTTCTTCCGCAAAAATCCTTTCAATCCAGAATAATTTCTGACATGAAATTATTATTATTAGCAGTAGTCGTCATCAATTTCAATGGAAATTATTTTCATAAAAAAAGAAAGAAATGGAACCGAGAGTTCCATAAATAAGCAAAATCAGCAGTTGCTAGAGTATAATATTACAGAATAGCTTTATTTGTCTTTATTTAAATCAACGACCCCAAATAAAGACAACAATGCCAAGCACAATGCTGACACTTGCATTTTTCTTGCAACAGGCAACTCTTACATGGAGCAGGAGCAGTGAAAAGAAATGTGATAGGAAAGCACAATGTAATTATTTTTTAAACATATTTTAACTCCAGGGAACTTTTCCTTCCTCTTGGTTGCCAAAGTGCAACCAAAGGACAATGCTGATTAAAGGCTACAGCTGTTTAATTTGGATGAAACTGGCTGGAACAGAGCCAGTAGAGTGCCTTGCTTCATTGAAGGTATGATTTATCCTGCTGAAGGAAAAGTAGTCTTGATAGATTAGTAAAGTTAATGTTACAGCACAATAATAATAATAACGCATTGGTGAAGAATGCAAATCCTGAAAGTTGTAGACAAGGGAAAGAGGGATCTGTTTGTGGGACGGGACAGATCACAGCTTACTGCTGTACAAAGAAAGAACTTTTAGCATTGTAGTTTTCTGAACAGTAAATGTCCTTGACACAAAGTACAGAAACACTGATGTTTTCTTCCCCCACTTGGTTTCCATAATGTGGAGACTGGGTGAGAATTTCATGCTGTTACATGTTTCAGAGCACAATGTTAAGTAGTGCAAACATTAGTTATGTAAGTTCCATTTGTACTGACATGTTGCAGTACAGGCATAGACGTTCACTCCTTATTTTATGCTCCTTCCTCATATTTATGGTGCACTAACTCCACATTCTTTCCTTTTCTAGAGAACCTAAAGGTGGCATGGGCATTCAGTGAACACCAATCTCTCGGTAATTACAGGAGCCTGCAAAGAATTTTAGAAGCTTAACTAATGCTTTTCACATGAAGCAAACTCCACCTCCTTGATTTATCTTGCCATTCTTTTCCATCTTACAAGCCATAACACATAAACTGCTAAAGGTATGCCTCTCACATCACCTGCTTTTAATTCAGAGATTAATAACCATGTTGGAAAAAAATAGCATAAGTGAAGACCTAAGTGCTGATTTCTTAACATACAGACATGCTGTTGAATGAAGGATTTTGGTTTTTCTTCAATCACTATGAAAATATAAGCCCTGGTATAGTATGAAGTTGACATAGTGACAGAAACAATATTTTCTAAAATTTAGGAATACATGTCCCCACTCTGTTCTGAAGCTAAGCAAGCACCATAAAAGACAGACTCTATTCAATGTATACCAATAAGTAACCCAGTTCTGTGTTTAGTTAGATAACATTGTGGCACAACCTTGCTGGGTAGGCTATTCCTTGGCAATAACCTGTGTAAATATTTATTACTTTAAAAAAAAGAAAGAAAGAAAAGAAAAAGCATACACCTACAGTGAAAATTAGTGTCACATCACCTTAGAGCTGAGTAATTCAAAGAGCTGTTTCCAGATATACTGTGTAGCAAGCATAACATTTAGTAAAAATATCTTGCTAACATTAAATTATATTCCAAGAAAAAAAAAGCCTTCTGACCACTTCCAACATTGGTTAGCCTGTTGTTGTCATTATAGGGCTGAAGAACAAAGAACACATGCTATTGGCCAAAATCCTATCCATTAAGCTAAACTCAAACTATGTATAAAGGCACTTTTTATGTGTGCATGGATATGACTACATTGGAAGTCTGCTCTGCTGTGGTTTGATTCACAACATCAACTAAAATTGAAAACATAATGAGTGCTCACATTAGGTTTGAAGATTGAATCGGAAGTTTAGTGTCTACACTGGCAATAAAATTTGTATTCCAATCCAACCTATAGTACCTCTTCTTTCTTTCCTTCTTGCCTTCCTTTCCATGTTTGCACTTCTACCTATCTTTCTTTCATGTAATGGCTGTTTGTTTATTTTTTTTAATTAAACAGATTGAAATAGTGCTATAACACAAGATCAACATACTGTATCTAGAAAATGACCTAGTAATAAGGTGATATGATGTTATACCATTATTCTCATATGTATTTTATTTTAGAAGGATGAGGATCGAGACAGAGAAAATCCCATGGAGACATGTTACCAAAGTCCTGAACCTCATTCGAAAGAGCTAATATGATCAAAAAATCTACCTACAGACATATCCCCACCCTCCCCTTCCTATGTAGAACAGTGGATCTGTATGGGGAATAAACCCCTATCAAAATGTAGCAACATGAATATTTATTTATTTATTTGTTTGTTTGTTTGTTTACATTTATATCCCGCCCCTCTAGGGGAAAAATCATCCCTACTCAGGGTGGCTAACATCATACAACTATCAAGAATTATTTGTAAAAAAATTACACATAATAAATCTCTCAATAAAATCATCACCAAACATTACAATAGCCAGAAAGTACAACAATCCAGTACCCTGAAAACGCAACCTATTTAGGATGAAAAGGAGCCAGGCAGCATTTCTAGCAACCAAAAATAGGCAGCACATTCCCAAAAGTCTCCTCAAAGAGCAGTGTTTTTTGTTTTGGTTTTTAAAAGACTGAAGGGATGGAACCTGTTGCAGCTCAGCTGGAATGGCGTTCCACAGCATTCGTGCCACCACTGAGAAGGCCCTTCTCCTCATCATGGCCTTTCTAGACAGTTTCAGGGTTGGCACCTGGAGTTGTGCCAACATTGAGGAGCAAGTAATGCAGGCTACAGTCCTGAGGGGAAGACATTCCACAAGGTCCCAAACCATTTAGGGCTTTAAAAGTTAGCACTAACACCTTGTACCTGATACGGAAGGGACGGGTAACCAGTGCAGGCCTGCCAAGGCTGGGGAGATATGTTCAAAATTTCTCACTTCCATAATCAGCCTGGCCGCTGCATTCTGGATTTGTTGAAGCATCCATAGCAGGGACAGGGGAAGCCCCACATAGAGAGCATTACAGTAGTCAATACGAGAGATTACTAGTGAAATAACTAATGTTATCAGGGACCACCCATCCATGAAGGGATGCAACTGGGCAATTTAGTGTAGCTGGAAGAAAGTGGCTTTACACATCACTGCAATGCTGGTCTAATATGACCCCTAAGTTGCACACCAGGGCCCTAGAGGAGAGAGCCATCCTGTCCATCACAGGGACCAGATCTCCCAGTTGGGCAGACAAGCCCCCCAGCACCAGAATTTCTGTCTTGTCCGGGTTCAGCCACAGCTTGTTAGCACTGATCCACACCATTACAGCACCCAGGCAATCATCCAGATACTGGACAAGTACAAATAGGTCAATCTAAAAAGAAATCAATTCAGTCTGCTCCGTGGAAGGTCAAATATTGAAGATGAAGCAAAGTACTTTGGGCATCAAATGAGAAGAGATGATTCATTGATACCTTGATGCTGGGAAAAGTTGAGGGCAATAGAAGAAGGGGGCGGCAGAGAATGAGATGACTAGATGATATTGTTGACATAATGGGCACAGAGCTGGACAGGTTGAGGAGGAGGATGGAGAATAGGGGTGACTGGTGTGCAATGGTCCATGGGGTCGCAAAGGGTCAGACTCAACTATGTGACTGAAAAACAACAAAACGCATTGATTCGTAGAGTTTTGTTCACCCACCAGAGTTTCATAAATCTTTCACAAATAGTTCTGATGTTAAGGATCCTCACAGTTTCTCTGCATGTTATACTATATAACTTCAGTACATTTGTACTCATTCATGCCCTACAGGCACTAAACGTAATAATTATAGCCTTTGAGAACTATGACAGTTACCTGGTCTAAGGCATACAAAACCATGAAACCATAGACTGGCTAAACCAGTATGGAGCACAATACTGAGTCTGTTCTGAATTGCAACAGCAGGTTTATTTCCATGTATTCATCTCCCTGTGCCTGCTTTTGTATCCCTTCTGAGAACCTTGTTTACATTTTTGGTCAAAGAAGGTTTTTCTTTTGTGCAACAGGTGCTTAACAACTTAACAGATGGTTCTGACTGTATTAATTATACACTGTTTACTTTGTTGCCTTGAAATTTTAATTATATTCAAATGTATATGAACTATCCATGTTGGCAGGCAAACAAATAAATTTGAAACTAAACTTAACTGAACTCACAAATGTTAAGCAGCAGTGTTATGGAGGATAAGTTGCAGCATTATTATAGTTTAGCACAGTCAGTGGTTACTGGATTGGTCCTGAAGAACAAAGCAGCTAAGATTAGTACTGCAAGACTCTTTAATAGGAGAAGTTCAGTTAGTGAAGGTCTGGCAAGCTAGCCATGATAATCTAACCTTACCATTGGACATCATAACAGTTTTTCATAAGCACAGGCAATTTTTATTGGCAGCACCTGTGTTTCTAATGAAAAATCTCCACTTTGCATTCTATGAGACCTCCATCTCATCTAAATTTGATCTGATTTACACATGCTTCCCAATATATTTTCTTCCCAACGTGTATTCTTAGCATTCCATACATGCAGTCTAATCAAAAATTTTATAAATCTTCTTGAACCTCATTGATCCTGAAAGATTTACTAGTTAAGTGTGTTTACGGTTACTAAGATATTCCTAACATCACCTCACCTCACCTCTGTCTGTCTGTCTATCCAAATCAGATGTGATGTTAGTAATATGTTAGCAACCAAACATATTTACTAGTAAATCTATCAGAATTGATTCATCTGTTATATTTATATCCTGCCTACCTGACCGAAACAGCCAATTTGGGTAGACAAATACAAGCATGAAAAATATACATGAAATACAGTATAAAGCAACACATTCGCAGAAATAAAGATGGTGATCTTGGATTTATTTTTTAAAAAAGAATCACAGTAAGTTCTGGACTAAGAGGAGGTGACACCCCTGAATCCTCCCTAGCAATTCTGTCTTCACCAGCTTGTGAAAAAGGTGTGTAGTAGGAGCCAAGCACACAGATGGTGGCAAGGAGTTCCAGGTGGATGGAGTGGACTTACTTCAGCACAAGAAGGCCTGATTGCTAGTAATAACCTTCTGTGTCTCTCTCAGGGTAGGTAAAGATGAGTCCCTTTAGGTAGGGTGAAATGTCACTGGAAACCATTATATTGGGCCCAATGGTGAAATGAGCAGAGGAAGAACCACTTTCTGATTCCCAATGGTCATGGAGGCAGAAGAGACCATGCCAGATGGACTGACTGTGAAGGCACATCTTGATCATATTCTCAAGGCTGGGGCAGTCCATTGCAGTCCTAGTGTCAAATCCTGCATGTCTCACTTCATAGGTGCCACAGGAGATGACTCCGTGATCATAGAGTGTGGGTCACTTCATGGCAAGCTGGGGCTCCATTTTAAACAAATTCACGCCAATGGCATTTTTCTTGCTTCAGGGGGGAAAAATCCATTCTCAGATACGAGTTGCAGCTGACGAGGTATGCACAGCCCTAATGCCTGGTAGGACTGAGTAACCTGCCTCAGATAAGAAAAGGCAGAGCTGTCCAAGACTTAGCAAAACTTTGATGAGACTGCATGGCTGGAATGCTAAGCACAGACATTGGGAAGTAAATAGAAAATGATAGGACTTTACCAAGTAAATGGTAAAGTGTTCCTTGAGTCAACAAAAGCCTCTGTTAATGGGAAGAGTATACAGACAATTTCCAGTATTTCTCCTCTAATGCCACCTTCCTATCTATTCCAAAGGCTCCCCCAAACTTATGGAGCAAATTGAGGAGTCAGAGGAGGGTTCAGAAAGAGCACCTCCTTTGTTCCACTGATGAAACCTCTGCTGGATAAAGAGCTTTGTGTCAACCAAATGACACAAACTGGATACAAGCCAATATCTTTCAGATTGGAGAGTCTGTTGTGTCCAAGCACAAATAGGTTGAAATATGATACACTGAAAGTAATGCACCAATTGTCACTGGGAACTCAAGCTGTCTTTAATACCCATGAGAGATGCAAAACAGGGTGCAAATAAGTAAGCAATTATGTCAATGTAAAAGCACTGCCGAGTAAAAATGCTCAGTTGATTCTACCAAAATATAATACAGTACCTTTTTCTCATGACTTACTGTCATATGGTAGACTTTTAACATCCAAATCTTTATATGTGTATGCTAAAATATTCTTTTATTTCCCATTTTTTTAAATGTCAAAAGATCTCTTACTCCCCCAAATATATGGCAGCAACAAATACAACAACCTGATATTAAGGTACAGTTGTACCTTGCTTAAAGAGCATAATGTGTTCCACAGGATTGCTCTTTAAGCGAAACACCATTGTAAGTGACCAATTGTAACTTCTGGTGTGTGTGTGTGGGGAGGGACTGCGAACCCCAATTTAGTTGTTAAGTGAGTTTTTGGTTGGTCTTAGTTGTTAAGCAAGGCGACCATTCAGAAAAAAAGCTGCTCTTTAAGCGAGTTAGTCTCTAAGCGTGATGCTCTTTATGCAAAGTTTTACTGTATTTCCATTTTATATAAATGATTTGTTAATGATACCTGATCAATTTTAGCATTATGGTAATCTATTTTATTAGTCTTCATGGAAACACTAAAGTTTTCTAAGAGGTTTACTACTTTATTAAACATGTATCTGAAATTGGTTTTGTGTTTGCTTGTGACAAAAGTGGCTTATTGGTTAAGATGTTGAACTTGATGATTGGAAGGTCGGCAGGTCAGCAGTTCAAGACTCAAGTGCTGCATGACGAAGTGAGCTCCCATCTCTGTCCCAGCTCCTGCCAAACTAACAGTTTGAAAGCAAGAAATTGCAAGTAGATAAATAGGTACCACTTTGGTGGGAAGGAAAACACTATTCCATGCACTCTGGTGACTAGTCATGCCTGCCACGTGTCCATGGAAACATCTGCAGGCACAGACAGCACTGGCTCTTTGGCTATAAACAGAGATGAGCACCGAAGTCTAGAGTTGGATACATCTGGCTTTCAACCAGGGGTGACTATGCTTGTGACAAGTATCAAATTTTACTTCACATTCCAGTCTATTTCATTATGAGACACTGATTTTTAATACCGGGCTGTGTAAAAAAATGCAGGACACACCTAAATTACAGCACTAAGTTTGTGCACTCTAGGAGCTCATTTTCAACTGCACTGAGGGCTTGTCCAAATGTTGTAATACACTTTTATTTACGTCAAGTTTTCTATTTTGGAAATCAATGTAAAAATCAGGAACTACATGACATATAGCTAAGTGCACTGTTTCTTGCCGCAACTGTGGTTTAGTTTAAACACCCTGGAGGGGATTGTTTATTTTGAATTGTCCGGGGGAGTTGAAAAAGGGCCGCCCGCAGGAGCCACAGCCGAAAAACGCCGCCAACACACGCGGACGTCTCGACCTCCCCCGGACTCGAAACACCTGTCTGGGGGAGTTGAAAAAGGGCCGCCCGTAGGAGCCACGGCCAAAGAACGCCGCCAGCCCGCACGGACATTTCGCCCTCCCCCGGACTCGAAACACCAGTCTGGGGGAGTTGACTTTGCCCCGCCGGCGCCCAGAGACTACCTGGGGATAGGGGGTGGGTGTTCGCTGCAGCCGTACCGGGACTGGATGGCAGGTGTGTTGGGGGGGATGTGTATGGGCAGCGGGATGGTGTTTTGAATTGTACATTACTGAATCGATTACTGTATGGTTATTTTCTTTGTATTGGGTATGAATTGTATTGTGAATATATTGTTTATGGTCCATTCGGTATTGTATATTGTTTATGGACTGTATTTTGATTATATTGTGTTTATATTCATGTTGTTGCACTGCATTTTGGGATGCTGTGATTTTGTACTGTTGATCTGTTATATTGTATTGTATTCGATTTTATGTTGTAAGCCGCCCTGAGTTGGTTTTCACCAAGTAGGGCGGCATATAAATCGAAATAATAATAATAATAATAATAATAATAATAATAATAATAATAATAATAATAATAATAATAATAATAATAATAATAATAATAATAATAATAATAATAATAATTTTGGCACACAGAGTCACTTGCTTCAGAGTTAACTGTATCTCCAGAGTTTGGCAAAATTGGTGGCTAGATAAAGGGTTTTGGACTGCAGAATATGTTGCAGTCCAAACTCATAACTTTTTTTAAAAAAAAATATCCTGCACCATTTAAGCACTAATGAGCTAAGCTAGTTCATATAGTCCTGGGTGGCCAACCTTTTTATGCCATAGGCCTGATCATGCTCCCCCCGACAACTGAGTGGGCCAGACTATCCCCCCCCCCAGCTGAAGGGAGGGCATTTACAGCTGTCATAAATGTGCCTACTTCTATGTTTACGACAGTCACAGGTGCATTTATGCATGTGCAGGCATTTTATGGCTGACGTAAATGTGTCTGTTTCCACTTCCAGCGTATGTGCAGCAGGCCACAAGAAAAGGTGCTGCATACCTGGTCCGCCTCGTGGGCTGCAGTTTGGGAACCCCTGATATAGTCTATTTATTTAATCAACTACACGAAGGGCTATAATTGAAATTGGAGTTTGGCTTCTACTGCTAGTGCTGCTTCTTCCAATAGTAGTTGCTGTCTGAACCTCCTTTGCTGGCACCAAACTACCCTGCTCTGCTCAGCCAGGTGAAGCACCAGACCTTAGCCACTACTGCATCATGTTGCTGCCACTAGCTCTAGCTGCTGCTCTCTTGCTAATAAGCCATCTCACTACAGATTCAAGCCATCTCACAGGCCAGATTCAAGCAGCAGAGCCACTGTGCTGCTCCTGTGCTGTTTGTAGTGGTGATGGCTGAACTCTGATTTCAGTTTTAGTGCTGCATTATTATGCATCATGCTACTTTCAGAAAATACTTATAAAAATAATCAAAACACATTTCCTACTCTCTACCTATTGCAGAGCGCTAAATGCCAAATTGCTTCTAAATGTATTAATTTGAAATTGCATGTCGTACCCTGGCCTGGTATACTGCTTACAATGGGGACTATAAGTGTTCCCGTTAGGACACACAGACACAAAGCCTATGTGACAATGAATTGTCTTCAAAAACCTCAAACCAGATCCCAATTTATTTCTAAAGTATATCAAGCCCTGAAGTTTCTGGAAGCAACTATATAAGTACAGTAAAACACCAGATAACACTAAAACTTGGTTCCACAAGTCTTGGTGTTATCCGATTTTAGTGTTATCCGATCCATGTTAAAATTCTATGGGATGGATCGGATAACGTTAAAGCTCCATAGAGATACATTGTAACCGCACAGGCTTTAGCGGTTGTTATCCGATCCATCCCATAGGATCTTAATGTTATTTGATCCAATTCTCCTCCCCAGATTACTTAATGTTATGCAATTTTAGCGTTATCCAAGGTAATCGTTATACGGTGTTTTACTGTATAAGCAAAATTATACATTTACCTCTCTGCTACATTACAGCACTAATTCTCCATTTGTCACAACTATCCGAAATGAAATCACAAAGCTTAGGGCACTATATAAAAAGAATGGTTTCAAAGAAACCCAAAGGAACATTCACCTATTTGTTGCATCCTTCAGAACAGCGGCCAGCAAACTTGGCTCTCCAGATGTTCTTGGACTTTAATTCCCAGAAGCCCTGACCAGCATGTGTACTGACTTGGGCTTCTGGTAATTGAAGTCCAAGAACACCAGTCCTAGAGAGTCAAATTTGCTAGCCCCTGGTAAAATATGTGATTTTACCATCTTAATACTGCTAATTTGCAACACAAACATTTTCCATGTAGAAAAGATTACACTGGGCTTTTGCAAACTCTGTAGATATAGTTTAGGCAGCATACAAATGGGATGGCCTCTCAGTTAAATATCAGCATTACATTGTACCCACTATCATTAATACAGTTGTGAGCCACTGATAACAGGCAGCAAACTTCAGGGTATCAAAGTAATATTTGCTTACCACTTCTCCTCCTCTACTTGAACACCTATGGATTGGAACTTACTGCTTGCTCTGGTCTCACTTGAGCTGGAGGATTCATCTCCATCTACCTAAAAGGGCAACAAAAAACCCCAGAATTAACAGCATTGTGTAACATTATTAAATGATTTTACTCTGTTTTGGCATTTTAGATTTATTTGCTTTATGCAGTCTTTCTCTTTGGACCAAAGTTCTGATTGGGCAGCACTCAAAGCAGAATTTTCAACAGACATCAATGTCATATTACAACAGTGTGGACTCGGGACTGTTGCTTTCATGGCAATGAAATATAGTAAAACCCCTACTTACATAAAAAGTCTGTTCTGTAGGCTTTTATGTAAATTGGTTTTTTACTTAATTTGAAGCAAACCCATAGAAAAAATGATATTTATGTAAATCAAAGCAACCCCATAGGAAAAATGATTTTTTTTACATAACTCGAAGCAAACCCATAGGAAATCGTGTTATGTTTTTTTACCAATTTTGGGGTGTCTGACCCCCCGCTGGGTCCAGGGAGGTGGGCAGACACGATCCAAGGTGTTTCTGGGCTTCCCCGACATCCTGAGCCAGTGCAGCAAGCCAGAATAGCAGAGTTCGAATCCCGACATTCTGGCTTGCTGCACTGGCTCAGGACGTCGGGGAAGCCCAGAAACACCTTGGATCGTGTCCCCTGCCTGCTCCAGAGAGATCAGAGGACCCGATCTACAGCTGCAGGGTGGCTGGGGAAGCTGACGGGACTCCCTGTCGGCTTCCCTAGCCACCCGCCCATGCCTCCGCAGCTGTGGGGTGGCTGGGGACGCCGACGGGGGAGCCCCCCGTCAGCTTTCCAGCCTCCCCACCCCTGCCTCCGTAGCTGCAGGGTGGCTGGGAAGCTGAACGGACAACCCCGTTCAGCTTTCCACCCACCCTGCTGCTAAGAACGACTGTATCGTATAGCGTTAAAATCGTGTTATTTGAAACAAGATTTTTCCAAAAATCTTGTCACATTATACGGTTTTAGCACTATATGATACTCACGTTATACGGGGTATTACTGTACCCCAGATAACATGAGTACCCAATAGCGTGAAAACCGCATAACGCGACAAGATTTTCGGGAAAATCTTGTATCCAATAACGGGATTTTCACGTTATTCGGAACAAGCGTATGCATGGGGGGGGCAGTTGGATTGGGTAGAACATCTACCCAAACCAAACCCCCCCCAGCGCCCGCCCCCACGATGTTTGGAAAGGGTACGGGGATCCTTACCCTTTCAAAACTTCGAGTTGCGAAAGGGTAAAGATCCTTACACTTTTGCAACTTCGAGCGTGCTCGCGCGTGTCGTTCGGGGTTAGGGCAGGAGACGGGAAAGACCCCCGTCTCCTGCCCTAACCCCAAACGACGCGCGCGCGCATGCTCGAAGTTGCGAAAGTGTAAGGATCTTTACCCTTTTGCAACCTCGGGTGGCTTGGAGGCTTGCGCGGCGTGGCGGTGGTGAGGGGAGGATGCGGGAAGGTCCCTTGCATCCTCCCCTGACCACCACCGCGCCACGCGTGCATGCCCGAAGTTGCGAAAGTGTAAGGATCTTTACCCTTTTGCAACCTCGGGCGGCTTGGAGGCTTGCGCAGCGCGGCGGTGGTGAGGGGAGGATGCGGGAAGGTCCCTCGCATCCTCCCCTGACCGCCGCCGCACGTGCACGTCCAAAGTTGTGAAAGTGTAAGGATCTTTACCCTTTTGCAACCTCGGGCGGCTTGGAGGCTTGCGTGGCGCGGCAGCGGTGAGGGGAGGATGCGAGGGACCTTCCCGCATCCTCCCCTCACCACCGCCGCGCCGCACAAGCCTCCAAGCCGCCCGAGGTTGCAAAAGGGTAAAGATCCTTACACTTTCGCAACTTCGAGCGTGCGCGCGCATGTCGTTCGGGGTTAGGGCAGGAGACGGGGGTCTTTCCCGTACCTTGCCCTAACCCCGAACGACTCGCGATCGCGTGCCTACCCGGGGGGGGGGGGGATGCCGAGCCTTGTCCCTGACGTCAGGGCTTTTTTTTAGCATTGTTCGATCAATGTATCGAACAACGTGAAAAACCGGACAACGTCATGACTTGTGGAACCATGTCATCACGTTGTCCGGGGTTCTATTGTATCTGTGTTCTTTTCCCCTCCCAATTCCATTTTTTAAAGTTTATCCTTTGGATTGTAAACCTGAGAACCAGGGTTTATCTGCATAAACTGTTCTGGTGGAGATTTTTTTAAAACTGAAGAATGGGATAAAAACAAGTGAAATAATTAAACAGAATACCAGAATTGTACCATGCAGAGAAGGAGTTTCTTGCTTGAAAGCAAGAACCAGGTAGAAACTTCATCTCACATTAAACATTGCCTCCTCAGAGACAATGCTAGTTCCCATACATTTTAACCAGACCAAACTTTAATTTATTTTAGACGAGGGTGAATCAGACAGATCTTATCCTTGTGCCCTCCCTGCTGATTTAACAGCTCAATAGAACAATGCTGCTGCATTCAAGTGCGTAACAGTTGTTATGTGATGCATGAATAAGCAGTGACAGTTCAGCTAAACTGGCTGAAAACATTTCTCTAGTGATGATGCAGTGTAAATCATTGCTTTACACATTCTCTTTCAGTGATTTCATTCATGCTTTCCTGACTCCTGCTGGGTTATGAATCAGAGGTTTAGTCCTCTGTTGGCTAATTCAAATAAGCAGCATATATTAAACAGCCAGAAACCTTGCTAAATCCTTACACCAGATATGCTCAAGAATAATTAACGAATCCTGGAGGGCTTACATGGAACTCTAATTGCCTTTCAGGTTATCTAAAATAAAAATAGAATTGAGGAGTCATCAAAACAAAGGGATTAATGTCTGGACTATTTTAGAGATGTTAAAAATAAGCAACAATTCAATTATCAATTATATTCAGTGTGACTGTCTCTGCAATTTAAAAACTATACCTGTATTCCAATGGATAGGCATCGGTTTTTCTTGAAATGATCTCTCTTTCTGTCATCTGCAGTAACGGTGGCAATGGTGGTAGTGGTTGTGACAGTAGCAGTGTTGTTGCCCATATGCTGGCTGGCAGGACCATGGATCTGCGCATTAGCTGCCTCAATAGCAGCTGTCAGTGCCTTCATACTATCCAAGCTTTCTGTGGAGTTGCTGAGTCCTGACTGACTGATGATATCTCCCCTCTGTCCATGTCCATCCATGTAGGCATCTTGAGCAGATTCTGTGCTGCTCTGAGCCGTGATGGAGATAAAAGGTTTGGTAGTAGTTCTTGGTGGAACAGGAGGTGGTGTCTTCTTATATGTGGTAATGCAAGAGGAAACTATTGGGAAATAAATGAATAAAAACAAAATTAGATATAGGTGAAAAAGGCTGAGTTGCTAATACTTTTTTCTTTTAAAAAAATATCCAGTATGTACAGTACTCTGGAACAAACCAGCTGCAGCTAAAGGTAAAATATGATACCATGAAATTAATAAGAATTTCGCTTTTGAGTGAGAAGAGACACTCATTTCCACTGTACAGATTTGTTTAAGTCAGATAATATACACAGGAAAACCAGTGTTTACAGTTTGAAATCCCTTTCTAATGACCAAGCCCCAATCATAACAACGTGCAAAAGTTTGGAAGAAGATTGATATTACAGTAAAACACCGGATAACGTCATGACTTGGTTCCACAAGTCATGTCATTATCTGGTTTTTAGCATTGTCCGATGCATGCATCGAACAACGCTAAAAAAAGAAGCTCTGATGTCAGGGACAAACCGTGCGGTTTGTCCCTGAAGTCAAACTGACCCTATTCTAGCGATTGCTAGCCTAGGGTCAGCTTGACCTCGGGGACAAACTAAGCGGTTTGTCCCTGAAGTCATTGCTTGGCTGGATCGAACACAGCTCAGGTGGGCTGCGGAAGAAGGCTAGCGCAGCCCAGGCTAGCTAGCCTGGGTGCTGCTAGGCTTCGTCCACAGCCTGGGCGGGCTGTGTTCGAAGCAGCTAGGCTTCGTCCACAGCCCACACAGGGTTTGAAGAAGCCTAGCGCAGCCCCACTGGGCTGCGCTAGGCTTCTTCCGAACCCCATCCCGGCTCTCTAAGGGGTCATTAGGGTGGGGGGAATGAGGCACCCACTCACGTGCCTTGTAGCACGTCAGTGGGTGCCTCTTTCCCCCCTACTGGACCCTTAGCAAGTGCTAAGGGGCCAGTAGGGTGGGGGGAAGAGGCACCCGCTGGCATTCCTCATAGCGCATCAGCGGGTGCCTCTCCCCCCCACTGGCTCCTTAGCGAGTGCTAAGGGGCCAGTAGGGTGGGGGAAAGAGGTGCCCTCTCTGTCCAAAGCCCAGCGGCTTTGGACACAGCCTGTAAGGGCTTCGGGAGAAGGCTAGCCCAGCCCAGCCAGACTGGACTAGCCTTCTTCCGCAGCCCATGCGGGCTGTGTCCGAAGCTGCTAGGCTTCGAACACAGCCCGAATGGGCTGTTGACGAAGCCTAGTAGCGCTTAGGCTAGCTAGCCCAGGTGCTGCTAGGCTTTGTCCAGCAATCGCTCAGGCTGAACTAGGGTCAGGGGAAAGGCAGGCACCCGCGTGCCTTTCCCCCGACCCTAGTTCAGTATCAGTGATCCATCGCTGCTGATGGTGGTGATGGTGGTGGATTGGGTAGATGTTCTACCCAATTCAAACCCCACCCCCCACAATTGGTTCGGATAACCCTAAAGGATTATTACCCATAATCGTTATCTGATGCAAGTTTTTTCCAAAAATCTTGCATCGTTATCCGATTCTAGCATTATCCGGTCCAATCGTTATCCGGTGTTTTACTGTATTTCTTTGGTTACATTTTTTTTGTTCAGTCACACAGTCGATTCTGACTCTTTGCAACCCTATGGACTATTGTCCTCCAGGCACCTCTGTTCTCTGCCTAGCTCTGTGCCCACTGCATCCACAATACCATCTAGGCATCTCATTTTTGGCCACCCCCTTCTTCTTTTGCCATCCACCTTTCCCAGCATCAAGGCCTTTTCAAGTAAACCCTCTCTTCTCATTTGATGTCCAAAGTCCAAAGTAATCAGATGAGAGCAGTCTCATTCATTAGGAGCTTTTGTTGTTCAGTCACACAGTCGATTCCGACCCTCTGCGACCCCATGGACCACTGTCCACCAGGTACTCCTGTCCTCCACCATCCCGCTCAACTCGCTCAGCTCTGTACCCATTGTCTCTACAATACCATCTAGCCATCTGATCTTGGGCCGTCCCCTTCTTCTTTTGCCCTCGACCCTTCCAAGCATCAAGGCTTTCTCAAGTGAATCCTCTCTTCTCATTTGATGTCCAAAGTACTTTAGCTTCATCTTTATTATTTGACCTTCTAGGGAGCAGTCAGGGTTGATTTTTTTCTAAGACCGACCTATTTGTTCTCCTCGCTGTCCAGCGGACTCTCAAAACTCTACTTTAATTTCTATGCAATTAAACTGAAAGCAAGAATGAGAATATATATATGGGTTTTGCAGAAGATGATTGTAAATCTGAGGATTTAGTGAGATTCCCATTCCCACCCCCAGCTATGAAATAGTTAAAATCATCTGAACATGTATTAAATATGTAGGATTTGCTTATTGAGCAATTACAGTAATACCTCGGGTAACGTTTACCTCAGAAAACACTAAAATCGCATAACATTAAGTAATCTGGGGAGGAGAATTGGATCAAATAACGTTAAGGTCCTATGGGATAGATCGGATAACAACCGCTAAAGCCTGTGCGGTTACAATGTATCTCTATGGAGCTTTAACGTTATCCGATCCATCCCATAGGATTTTAACATGCATCGGATAACACAAAAAAATGGATAACACCAAGACTTGTGGAACCAAGTCTTAGTGTTATCCGAGGTATTACTCTAATGCATTTAGAAAGTCTTGCTGACTGGGAAAGTCTCCTGATTAATCTTATAAAACTAGTAAAATTTAGTAGACAGACACCTGCAAATCTCATCATGGGTGGAAAGTCACAGACTAAATAAGGAAGGGGTGAGGCAGGTCACAGTGACTTTACCTTGTGTTATCAGCTGATAACTACTGGTAATGAGCTGATGTAATCCATCTGCAAAGTGTTGTCCCAATTAACTGAGTCCAGACTGCCATTGTTGAGTTTGGACATCCTCCAAGCAAGGAGCATAGAAGATGAGATAGCATTTTAGATTTAGAGTATAGACTTAGCCCCAGACTTTGAAGCTCTCTGAACATCAGAAGTGCCAAGAACACCTCTGCCACCTAAACAGGCTCCCAGGTCTATGATATGCCTTGCTTAGAGAATTATCTAATAAAATATTTTTTCTTAACTCACAGAGTGCTTATTGTTTCTGAGATCCTAAAAGAACCATAGCCCATCAGCCTGTTGGCAAGACATCATCATCAACTGTTTTCCAGGTACAGTATACATGTTTGCATTCAGCCCATAGAAAGAATTTCTGTTAACAGAGAGTAACATAATGGCTCTGCTTTATTACAGCCTACCCTATTGACAAATTTTAAAAAACATTCAGAAGAAAGACAAATCCCGGGGGATACAAAATTCAATCATCAGAGAGGCTATTTGTTTTTTTCAGTGTCAAATATGGTAGCACCACTTCCTACTAACAATGATTGTGAGGCATAAAATAGCTTATAAGATTTGTTGTAATTGGCAGACATCAGTGCTTCTTACATAAAATGTAGCTAAATTACATATATTCTTCCACATGATTGTTTTGCGCTGCTTATTGAGCCAAAATCTATTGCTGAATCAGTGTTACTAACCCACATGCAGATCTTTTTTTAATCTTATATCAAGTGTGAGTTATATTTAGCTGTACAATGAAAGGCCAAGGTTGCCAACCTACATTCACTTGGAAGCCAGTCCCACTGAAGTTAATGTAACTCAATAGAACTTACTTTGAGTAAATTCAAGGCTTGCATCATTAAAGACTAATTATACATCTTCTATAGTGTAGTATTGTTGTGACTTGGGGTCCTGGGTGCAAAGAAGAGGAGGACTTTCAGCCAGCTCACCTGTCTGTTGCCGGCTTTGACTTGGAATCTGAGCCTGAGGAGAATACCTTGCTAGTCCCCCAGGCTATGGCCAGCTCAGATCAGGAGGCCAAGTTGGAGGACATGGACATGGTACCAGTCTCGCAGCCAGCTGTCACTTTGGAGCTTGCCCAGCAGGGCTAAGCCAGGCTGGAGGATCGGAGTTTGACAGCTAGGCCAGGTGCTAGCAGGCAGGCTACTCAGGAGCAACCCTGCTCATTACAGGGTTTCATTGAGGCATCAGATGCAGCTGAGGAGGAGGAGGCCTGGGGACATCTCCTGAACAAACCCTCAGCTGTGGGGTCTGACTCCCCTTAAAGGAGTGGAGTGCTGGCAGGCCCTTGTCGGGCCAATTCATCAGTTTGGTGAACCTGTCACTGTGCTCCTGGCTTCCTGACCTTGATTCTGAACATCGGACTGTGACCTTGACCATACTCTTGGACGATCCCTGCACCTCTAGTACAACTCAACTGGCTCCTGACCTCCAGACTGGAAACAAAGACTCTGCTCTGCTACTTCTGAAACCTGCAGTAAGCAGAAGCTCCCCTTCCCCCATTGTAGCTCTAACCAGCTATAGAGCTCTGCTGGTGCCGGGCTCTGACAAGTATAGTGTATTCTATAGTGTATTGCTCAACCACACACCATTTTGGTGAATATAAGGTTAAATTTGACATATGGATGGGAATATTCAAATTACTTGAAATTTAGCTTCAAATAGAATGTTTTGAAGTAAGCAGCAGCTAGAGCATTTGCATACTGTAGACTGGTAGAGTAATTTTAGTGTGAAAGTTAAATTATATATACACAGGAGAAAACATTTGCTGATGAACAAACTGTGTTCTGGTCATTCCTTTGGGCCACAGTGCATGAATTATGACATACTGGTACTTTCATTTGGGCCAGTAACCAACTGCAAGATCATATCAGGAAGCAGGAGACTACCGGTATATCTTGCATCACAGGATTCAGAGGATATGATCCAAGGAGCACTCAACTAGTACTACCCAGTAGTACTCAAATCTATAGCATTCTACCTCTTCTAAGACTTATAGATTGAAACTATAATTTCATATAAATGTTGATGGACTGAAAGAAGTAACACTGGGGTTTTCAACCTATGGCCTTTGGGCTGGATGCAACCCACAGCACCAACTCATCAGACCTACGACCTAGCTTCAGCTGTCACTTCCACCATCGCTGTCTCAATCCTTGTCTCCTCCACTTGGCTTGGTGTGTCCCTTATGGTGCTCCATAGCAGGGCAGATGTTGTAAGGCTTATAACATCTGCCCTGCTACAGAGAAGCATTAGGGACATGCTTAGTCAAGCGGAGGAGACAAGGATTGAGGTGGTGGAAGAGGAAGCAGCGGCTGGAGCAAGGTTGTGGGGCGGATAATTTGGTGTCATGCAGCTCCTCCATGCCAGTAAGCAGGGATGTGGAGGTGGGGTGGCTCAGGGTGGCAGCGTGGCCACCCTGACCCCCACCCCCCCCACTGCCACCCCCTAATGGCCCACCAACAGTCTGAGGGGTGTAATCTCCGCCCCCCCCCAGTTTAAAAAGGTTGAGGACCTTTGGAGTAAAATAATGTGTTGATGTAGTTAAAATGTTGTTGAGGGCTAAACATCATTAATGGGCAACTAACTGGACTTTAATTCATCTCCAGTTTAGGGTCTTCAATCTCTACTTTGGGTGACTTTTGATGGTTTTCGGATAAGACCATGGCCCATGGAAGAGACTACATGAATAACAAAAGTACCTCGTGTTAAAACTTTAATTTCCTGATGGGATTAAGGGCAAACATCCCAGACTTGTTAGTCATGTCTACATCCAGGAAAGAGGATAAGCATGCTTTGTTTACTGTAGTCATTAATAGGGAACTAATTATGTGCCACTTAGATAAAGGCAAAAACCATCAAATTGGAACATTTACCATTTTATTCATACTTTGTGTCAAGTGATATCAGAAAACAAAATAAAATAAAAATAAAATTAAAAACACTGTAGCACTTTAAAGACTAACTGCTTTATTGTTAGCTTTCATGGATCAAGTCCACTTCTTCAGACAAAGAGTGAAACTTATAGGCATATTTTGTTTTCTGATAAGCCTGAACCACAGACTAACACAGCTACTATTCCAAAAAATTCAAACGTGTCAAGTGAATGTGCCTTGCACTGGCTTGGGGTTTTTCTCGCTTTTAGAGAAGGATACGTGTTGTCCTTTTCTGGCAGCGAAATAACATTATTTTTGCTTTGTACAACTGGCTGCGTCTTGTCTCTGCTTTTCTTCCAGAGTAAGCTCTGGAACATTAATTGAAGTAACATTGCGATTCGCCAATAATGCAAATTAACATAAATGAGTTTAAATTTAGCAACAGATTTATTTATGCCTGACACTGTAAATCCTTCAAGATCACAAACAGGCAGATCTCCTTGCTTTGCCATTCTGTCAAGATCCCCAGGACTTTCCAGAATCACCTTTCCCATTCTTCTTCCACCTCTCTTCTTACAATCCTAAATACTGTCCCAATATCAAGGTAAAGGTCACCCTTGCTTGAAAGCCAGTTGTATCTGACTTTGGATTTAGTGCTCATCTCTGTTTATAGCCAAAGAGCCAGTGCTGTCTGCATTTGCAGACATTTCCATCAACATGAGGCAGGGATGCTTAGACACTGGAGTATACGGAATGCTGCTTACCTTCCCACTGAAGTGGTACCCATTTATCTACTTGCAATTTCTTGTTTTCAAACTGCTAGGTTGGCAGGAGCTGGGACAGAGATGGGAGCCTACTCCATTGTGCAGTATCCAGCTATCAAACTCCTACTTTCCAGTCTTCAAGTTTAGCATCTTAACCACCTGAGCCACTGCAGTCCTGCATGTCCCAATATCAAAGCTTATATATAAGAAGGCAACTGAACTTTTAACAACCAGCAGGTATCCTCACAGTAATGGCAAACATTTCTAAAAGTATGAGGTAATTTGCCCTCATCATGTGATTATGACAAGAAATAACAGAGAAAGTTCAGAAAATACATTGATGGAAACAATGAACTGTTTGTTCTGAGGTTTTAAAAACCATCAGGTATCATGTTTCTTTAAGAATCCAATATTCAATCAATTTTACATTATAAAATGCTGAGTGAGGCATAAAAGCAAGAATGTTTGAAACATGTTACTGCAAAAGCCTTCTTTCCTAGAGCCACGTTTGGAAAGCCAGGCTGTACCAACTCCAGAAGCAAGCAGGGTGGAAATGTTGAGCATGGGGGGGGGGGGAGGCAGAGGGGAGCCCAAGGCTTTTTGTTACTGGAAATGATGTAAGCTCTTGCCACTCCTTTGCGGAGAAGACAGCAAAAGAATGCTAGAAAACCAAAACTTTCAGCACATGACTCTAAATGTCAGCACAGACCAGAGGCCCTCAGGAATCAAAGCTATGGTGAGAAAGTGGACTGCTGTCCTTTTATTGCCTCACAACACAAAGAGCCTAGCAACTTGGGACATGGCAACTGACTGGTTCTTTAAATGGCATTTCATTTTGTGTTAACTGCAACTCTTCGGAAAAAGCTTTACTAAAAAGAAGAAAATGTTGAGCAGAAATGTGAAAGCTTGACACTTGTTTTACAGCCAACAGAGGTTGCCAAATTCTCAAGGTGATGCATCCAGTCTGGATAGAGTAAGAGTTACCATTGCTCTGCCCTGGAGGAGACAGCCGCAATGGAATTTTTAAAAATTAAAAACACAGCAGGGCAGGTTGTAAGGATATAAATAGGGTGGGGCTATTCTATATGTGGCCGTGAGCTTCCTTTGGGATGAGACAGGTTAAAATTCAAATTTTTTAAATGAAATGAAGGCATTCAGAGTAGTAAAATGAAAGTAACATTCAGTGCTTCACAATAAAGAGCTCCACTTTGAACGCACTGATGTTATCTAATTTTAGAAGGTAAGTAGGTTCAGTCCTGGTTTGTACTTGGATGGGAGACCACCATAAAATACCCGTTAACTGCCAGCCAAAACTGACAATGTTAAACTACTTGTGTGTATTAAGCAACAAGATTTTAGCTAGTGACTCAAATCTTATTTGTTTAATCATAAGGCTGAGTGAAGTACAACTTTTTGGAAATTAAAATTTCTCCCTCCCTTCCCAAGGCTGCCGTGGTTGCTGCAGTAATCTAAGGGATGGGGATGTCTTTATTGAAATTTGCTGCTGCTGGGATGGTTTTATTGATAATTAAAGACTTCTCACATATTGCAATCCCTATGACTTAATAAAAAGCACTACTCAGGATCCATGGAAACATAAGGATGGGAGAAGGATATTTTTGATTTCTAAAAAAATTAAAATGCCTTAGCTGATTACATTATCAGCTTTATGCTGTGGAATTTACATGAATAGAATTTCAGGCTGTGTATTTAATGTTTGGTTCCTAACCCCTTATTGTTATCAACCTCTATTAACTCAAAGTTTTACTAAGGACTGCAATGTATGTTCTTAACACCCTTTCTCTTGAGATACAAAGCTTGGCTAAAAGTATCTTTTTCTTTCTTGAAGTCCTGGTGAGTGCTGGATGAGAAAATATATGTTTATCTTCCTGTTGATTGTTTCCTGGCTCTTGTATGAATAAGCTTCTGTCAATCTTATTTGTTTTTCTTGTAGTTTTCTAGAGGAATTAGCTACAAAGTATAGCTACAAGCCAACCCTTTCCCTTGCTTCTTAAATCATAAATGACATTCTAAAGCACACATACAGTACAATAAAGCGTTCAGTATTCATTTGTGGTATTAAGCAAGCCTAAGAATATTTTAGTCCTCTATTTCCTTCTCTTCTTGATGGTTGGCACTCCTTGTTCTAAATTCCTGACCTATGACTAAGCTTTTTGGAAACATTAGCTGCTAAGAAGAAACCTCATCCCTTTTTCCATTGGTGTAAATTTCTTCCAGTCAGGTAGCATAAATAGAGGAATGGTTCCTCACAAAGTAATATTAAGGATCCAAACCACTCCCTGAACAGAACAAAATCCCTGTTAGAGTTGTAAGCTGGAAGCCATTTGATTTGACAGCACTTAACACAGCTCTTACATCTGCTTTGAAAAACTCAACCAAGTGCTGTTGCTACTGATCACAGAATATTTTTTTAAAAAGAATGATAATACTGTATAGTAGTTAAGAGTCTGATCTATGAGGCAGGAAATTATTCTATCCCACCTCAATTCAACCATTCATTAACATCAGTTCCCATCTTCAATGAGGGGTAATAAAGTACTGTATCTTTAACTTATGAATACCTGGCTGGATAGCTCAGTGGTTTACTGAAAGAAGAGCCAGCCTGTGAAGTAATGAGCAAGTTGTATAGTCCCAATGCAACCCCAGAAGAAGGAAATGGTAAACCACTTGCACGTATTGTCTACCTAGAAAACCCTTAAAAGTGTCACCACCAGTCAAAATCAGCTTGATGACATGCAATTATTATAATCGTAATGCATAGCACATATTAAGTTGTTTTGTTACACTGAAAAAGAAATAATTTGCAGATCAGTGTTTCCTAGACTTTGGTTTTTGGACTTCCCAGAAGTCTAAGTCAATTCTCAAAAGCTCTCATCAGAGGCTTCTGGGAATTGAAGTCCAAAAACCAAAGATTGGAAAACACTGATGCAGCTACACCAAGAACTTGTCTGGAATGAATTAAAACTAATCACTTTTCCTGGTTGTCTATTTAACTTCAATGCAAACAGTATTACTGTAACACTCCATTT
The DNA here is from genome assembly GCA_030440675.1 of Furcifer pardalis. Classification (NCBI taxonomy): domain Eukaryota; kingdom Metazoa; phylum Chordata; class Lepidosauria; order Squamata; family Chamaeleonidae; genus Furcifer; species Furcifer pardalis. The sequence continues at coordinate 100,345,831 of CP126891.1, forward strand.
CCCCTTGGGTCTTACAGTAAAATAAGTACTTTAAGACAAGTACTTGAACTTGTCTATACTGGCTACAGTATACAGGTACAGGTATCTGTATTTTTACAGAAACTAATGCATAATACAACAAAAATATGTACATTATTACTAATATTATATATAACATTCTGTGTAATAATTTCTGTATGGAAATGATTACCAAGACCTGTGTTTTGGATTCAGGAGCACCACTAACTTTATCTCAGATAATTAGTGAAACCCTGTTGGAAATATACAATAGACTGTTTTCATATATGACACTTGGTTTTTGCATTTCCTGGATTTATATTTTCACAGATACAGCCTACATGGCGAGAATGTCTATTGGTTTTTCAGAAATCCTCACACTATTTCTATCAGTCTTTTACAACAGGGGTGTAGGATATACATAAAGAATGCATAATCCCACCTTGATCTCCACTATAGGCTGGTGGACTTCCCATGCTTTGACATTTTCACATTCAGTAGGAATAGAACTCCTCCACACAAAGATAGGTTCTGATTGTGTTGAGTGCCACCCTAATTTCTGAAGAAACCCTTGCATCCATGCACCACACACTGTACTGAGTAAACTCCTTTCCATTCCTGTGAAGGATGAGCATGTTGTGAAGTGGAAGGATGACACAAGGCTGTGGTGAAGCTAACCAACAAGCCCACCTCCACATGTTAGTTAAACACTTGGGAAGTCATCCTTCTATTACTGAAAATGAACATGAGAGACTGTGGAAATATTACATAGACTTACCATTGTGTTATATTTTCCTCCTCCTGACCCCTTCTGCAAGGAGGCCAGAGAAACATTTTAAGCTAACAAGAAACATAGGAGATAAATTATCTTGTGAAATAGCATCTTGCTTAAGGCCATCCAATTAACTTCATAGCTGAATAGAATTCCCAATGGCTGATAACTTTTCTTCTACATTGCTTCTCTGAACTAGTTTGCAATGGATAACTACAGCATCTTCCCAGTCTTCTATAAAAGGAATAGAAAGAATTCTTGCTTGGAAACCAACCTACAATGTATAAATTTTTATTATACCAAGACCCAGTTTGTGGTGTTGCATAGAATACTAAACAGGAATGTGTGGAGCTGGTTCATGGCACCACTGAGCCATGAGATACACTTAGTGGCATTCCCTTGACTTGCTTTATTTCATAGCATCATTGTGAGGGTAAATCCATGTACAGTACATTGTTTTGAAATTACAGTATCAGATGAATCATGGAATGTACAGTAGATGTAAAATATATTTTCAGGCATTATCATACTTAACTTTTGCTGAGTCATAGGAACCGAACATTGCTTTAAAAAAGCTAGTTTGCTATGCCAGCTGCTTCTTCTGTGCCTTGGTCAGATGTGAAACTGCCAAAATGAAGGCACCTTTTGATCAGTTTATTCTGCAGTTCCCTTTGCCTGAGCTAGTGTGAGAAAGATTAGCTAGCAACACAAGGTTGCTTTTACCAGAGTATGCCTGATTGGAGTTTAAAAATATCACAAAATATCACAATCCTCAAGGAGGCTCTTTCTGTGTACCCAGCTATGTTAGCTCAGATCACAATATAGCTCATGATTTTGCCTTTCTTCTCTCCTTGGAACAACAGACTAAGATTTCAAATTGTGGGATGGACATTTGCCACAGCAAGACATTTGCCATAATAGCAAAGGAAGCCCAAAGACATGACACCCTCCAGCTGCAACTAATTCATGTGGGATCCGTCTTAATACCACCTGGTCTCATATATTTTATCCCCTCCATGTCAAGTTTCACCTAGATTCCTAGAACTTCTTTCTTTCTTTGACATACATTTAAGCTTTAATGTAATTATTTATTACTGCATATATATATATTGCATTTCACTCCCCTTTTAAGTTCCTTAGCTGACAGTGCGTACTTCTCCAGCTGCCTACGTGTACCAAATAAGGAGGACATTCTATGCAACTCATGAAATGAGCTTTGGTTCATTAAAGTTTGCTTCCTAATAAATTTGTTAGCCTTTGAAGTGCCAGAATTTCCAACTAAGTACTGTTTCTTCTGTCTCAGTATAAGGACAAAACGAATGGAGAAAAAGAAAATGCAGAGAAAGAGAGGAAAAAACCCCAACATATTGAGTGGAAGACAGCAGAAATTGACTACATAAACAAATCTCAGTGCATCTCTAAGGGTCTAAAAAGAGATTAAATACACTTATTAACAGTCCAGCTTTCTGTAATATCTTATGGATATAAAACAACTGTGGCCCTTGACTGACTCCCAGAAACAACTCTTAGTATATCTATGGCAGCCAAATCCATTGGCATTCATGTTATCATCCTGCCAAAGCCCACTAGATCAAGCAATTAACAATTTGATAGTCTTATTCCCATCTTCATGAATAATTGTGATTTTTCTCTACATCAATATTTCTTTTCTATATATCTGTATCAGCACATATCCACCTATCATGTTGATATGTGCTGATATAGAGATGTATTTGCATTCCTTGTATTTAAAATTGATTTTAACTCCAAAAGCTCACAATAAAATAAATACAGTATGTTAGCATTTAAATTGCCACAATATTTTGATTCCCTCTCTCAATCTGCATTTCTTTTTCCTCTTTAAATTTTGCCAGTGTGCCAAAACTCTGAGTAAATTAGACTAAGCTCTTTGAATCAGCAGGATTTATATATTAATTTATTACATTAATGTAACAATCCTCATTTATTTACTAGGTCCACTCTAACAGTAATGAACAATTAAGATTTGGCTTTTGCTGTTTTTGCTACAACAAATATAATGTAAATCTCTCTCTAGAAACTGAAAAAGAAAAGAAGCAAAATATTAAAGCTAGGTGCTTTTTGTCAGGAAAATGATTAAATCATCTCTTTTGTACAAAACGTCTGTCAATTGGTGTAGCCAATCCTACTCCTTTTCCAAAGTATGAATCTTTATAGCACCAGATGAGTTTCAAGCAGTTGCCCAGGGTGATAAATTCCTAAGGATCAGACTGAAATGCCATCTGCACAAAGAAAGGAGTCCTATTGACAATTCATTTGCAATCGCCCTGGGGCACACAGAAAACCACTGCAATAAATCAAGGCTTGCAATCACCTATTGTCTGAAGTCTTTAGCTAATGCCAAGTCAGTAGCACTCCTCATTGTTTCAGAAAGTAAAGGATTAAGACAAGGAAGGGACTAGGGATTCTGGGATTCAGGAAATTTGAAAAACTGCCAGATGATACTATCATGTGGTTTAAACAAATGAGGTAAATCAAAAGTACTCCTGTTTCTTTTTATCTTGAATAAGACACATGTGTGAGCACAAAACAAAAACAAAAACAAGGTGCATTTCATCTAGGTCATGTAGTCAGATATGAAGCCTATCAGATACGTGCTACCTGCTCCCCCCCCCACTACTTTTGCATTCCAGTCATCCATGATCATAAATGTGGCTTGTTTTGGTGTGTGATCAATATCCTCTTGGAGGTTAGTATATAAAAAAGTCAGTTTTCTCTTCTTCAGCAATTATAGTTGGAGCACAGATTTGAATGTTGATAGATTTTCCACAGAGTGACCAATACTGTTCAGTGAAATCCTGAATTGTAGCAGGATAACTACCTGACTGTGCTACATTTTGCCTCAGAATTAGGACCACTCTATTTCTTCTGATTCTGTCATTCCCAGGGTAGGACACTTTGTAGTTGTCTGACTGAAAGTATCCCATTCCAATCCACTCTAAATCCATTGATTCCAAGCTGTTATTTTGCTTTCTTCGTCCTCTTTTTCTCCTTTCTCTTCTTGCTTCTTTCCTTCTACTGTCAAAGCTGCAGTGGCTAATACTGGAACAGCAGCAACATGTGACTCAGGTTTACCTCTGCTTCAGGATGAGTCTGTCATTTCCAGAGTAGAATACTTAAGTATACAACAAATTAAGGAATAATTGAATATAGATACAGTATTTCAGAACGTTTAATCAAGTGTGATTTTCAGGATAACATATAAAAACTTCTATAAATTAAACACATCTGGAAGATGGCGAAGAAGTATTTTGAAATACATCCCTGAGTTATGATGTATACAAAACTTCTTCCCAATTGTGATTAACAGATTGCTTCTGTCTTCAGATGGTACATCTGGATGTACCGGTAGATCTTTGAGCAACTAGCAGTAGATTGGCACAGACTAATGTAATTTTTAAAACAATAAATGTTGTTATTGTTTTAATCCCTTATCCTTGCAGAGGGGAAGGGACTATTCTTAAACCACTTATATCTCTAACAAATTGAGAGAGGATCTGGTACCTTTCCACTGTCAAGGTTGAAATTTGGCATTGCTGATTCTCCAAAAAGAGATGTTTCCTGGTCAGTCTCTGGGATAGGGTGCTAGAAGCTTTGGATATATTGGAACCAGGCTCCAGAAATCCTTCATGGGTTGCTGTTCTCTCAGGTCTTGAAGCTGGCAGATTGGAAAAGGGGAGAATGTTCTCTACATTTTATGTTCTGGACAATGTGAAGGGCAAGATTTATGATGTAATCTGTCTCTCTAGTCCTCCCATCTCCAGATTGCTCTGCAAACCCTTGGACAAATTCATCTCACTCTAGAGGTCTAAATGCATATTTTGGTGTTTTAGCAGAATGGTGCAGTCCTCAAAGGTTTTGATTTTAATGAAAACAATTCTGAAGACTCAGTTGGGAGATTCCACTAAAAGAAAAGAATTCCAAAAGGGCTATGCTGTCAGAGAAGGATGCAGTGACAACCCTGATGAGAGACACAGAGAATAATTTTATTTCATGTTTGATTGTAGACAATAAATTTGATTTCATGCAAAAGGTATGTGTTATTAAAACTAAAATGTAATTTATAAATTAGATGACTAGAATTATATTGACTAGAATGCTATTTAATATGTATATGAATATATGGGCAGTCATAGAATGTACCATAGCTAATTGGCATGACAGTTGCCTGTTTGTCGTATCCTGGCTGCATATCTGACTACATACCCAACATATATCTGACATGAACCCAGCACCATGTCTGTCAGCTGCAGTAACTCCCATGATTCCTCCTGTGCACACATAGATTTTTGCTCAGTGGCATAATGTGGGGGGGGGGCAGGGCCCCCCCTCGGTGGCACTTTCTAGCCCCTCCCCCCAATGTTCCAGCCTCCAAGGAGCACAGCCAGTGGAGTGGAGAGCCCCAGGACAAGTTTGGTCCTTGGAAGGGTGCCTCCGTGATCTTGGGACTCTGATGGCAGCCATGGAGATTTCTCCCTCCCTCCCTCCTTACCCTTCTGCTGGTTTGATGCTGCCCTCACTGCCCGCCAGGGGCCACACTGAGCTGCTGCCACCGCAGTCACGCGGCTTTATATACACATATGCCAGGGGAGGTGGGCAGCTGAGGCGGAAAGCACATGAACACCCACCCACGCACAGAGAAAACACACATGTGTGTGCTCACAAGCAGGGTCGCCACCAGGGGCTCTCCCTGCCCTGGGTCCAGGCCCCAGGGGCCTTGGCACAGGGCAGCGAGGGGTTAACTGGGTCCTTGGGGGTGGATGGCAGTGGGCAAGCCTAGATGGGGGGTGGCAAGCCTAGATGGGGGGTGGCGAGCCTAGATGGGGGCTGGCGAGTTTGAAACTCATGCTAGACCACTGTTTTGGCTAATTACTTTATTTAATCTCTGAATATCTGTACAAACTTTACTGTTATAATGATTTGTTTCTCTTTATAAAGATAAAATATATTAGACAAGGCAGACAAGTATTTTTGGGGTATGGCACAGTGTGAACTTTTCCCCAGCAATCTGTGCCAGATCTGTGCCCAAGCTGTATCATTTCTGGTCCAGCAGAAGTACTACTCCAATTGATGGAAGGGTTGCTTTAAGGAAAATCACTCCCATTAAAGCAGGGATTCTCAACCTGTGGCCTGTGGGCCAGATGTGGCCAATGGTGCCATTTCATGTGAGCCCCCCTCTGTCTCCCCCACACCAGGAAGTGCTGTGTGGTGGAGGAAGGGCAAAATGGCCATGTGGCCCCCGAAGCTGTCTGAGGGAGCATGAGCCGGCCCCTGGCTTAAAAAGGTTGGAAATTCCTGCATTATAGTGATCCTTTCCAGTGCAATCAGATACACATTGTTGTCAATGTCTGACTGCATTCTTAGTAGAGTTGTGAAAAAAAGGATACCTTCAGAGTGAGAGTGAAATAAGAAATGTTCCTTTTCTTTGTCAAGATCTCAGCAACTTGTTCACAATGTCAGTGCATCTACAATTTGTTCCTGTTAAGAAGCAAAGACTGGCTGAGTAGAAGAAGAAAACTGCATACAGTTCTTCTGATGCATCTGGAAAATCCAAGCAACAAGGCAGCAGCAACTGTAGTGTGGATTAATTTACAGATAGCCAGTCTGCATAAAATTTGTCCAGCGAGTATCTGTGTAAAGCTATGTCATTAAGAAGCAAAATGCACAGACACAGCAAACACAGAAAGACTGATTATTAAAAATGAGGCACATCAATCCATCTGACCCTTCTGATTCTTAAAAATCAAAACAAGGTAGCAATTATATAGTTTTCAATAAAATGTGCAAATTGTGGAAGATGTGCAGTTTATGAACACTGCTCATCTGAAATTACCAGAAAACATATCTTCTCTTGCAAGTCAACTAATTCTTCTTTCTACCCTCACCCCAAAAGTTCTTCATTGGGCTAGAGAAGCAAAGATATGCTGTTCTATGCAAAACCAATTATTACTGTTTTTTGCAGGAAATCTGTATCTGTGTGGTGCTGAAATCTACTGATTACTTTCAGGTCTGTATATGTAGGCTTGTGGTTCCTGGCACTTTAAAATTTAACAATCAAGATAGCTTGCCTTCTAGCTGAATGGAGATGAAGATATGTTGTTATGGTCCTATTGAGCAGATGACAGTCTGTATCACCTTGTAGTCATTGTAGATCAGTGGATTAGATTTTACCAATTTTACAGAGAGATGATTATCTTCTTTTGAAGAGTGGTAGCTTGATTTATCATTTCCTAAGCAAGCATAAAGGTTGGAATCATATCAGAGCAGCTGGATTCATTTATTTGAAAAGAATGTTACTTGTCTCTCTAGCAATTCCTTTTATCTTTGTTGAAGAAAAGAAGAAAAGAGAGCCTACAGGAAGCCTTTACTGTTTGGTTTTGCGGCTCTTTATGCACAGAGTCAAGCCAAAAATGTTAATGACAACCTAACCCTCAAACGTGCATGAATATTTTCTCTTTTTATCTGAAGAAGATTATGTCCTAGTCATGTTTAAATATCTGTCAGACAATGTTATAAAAAGAAAGGAAAGGTTGTTTGTTCCATTTTTAGATTTCCCCATATTTTAAAGTAGTTGTTATAGAGTGACTGCGATACCAGGTGATGTGAGAACTTCAATAATAGAGACTAACAACTTTCTAGTTCCCTTCTCTTCTTGGAGGAAAGAATTCTCTAATTCACTTGCTGCCCTAAATTTGGTGAAATAGGGCTATTCCACTGTTGGGAAGCAGAATTCCATTGCCTGTGGGCTTCTGAATGGGTGATGGATGCCATTGTGTCCTTTACCTCAGGCAGCAAAACATCATGGGCCACCTTTAGTCCAGGTTTTGATCTAGATCAGAAATGATATTAAAGAAACCCCACAACAACAACAAATAACATCCAACCCATATAATTCAGGTGAATGAGGTGTACAAAGGTTTCAGTATAGGTGTACTGTATAGGTGATGGTTTGGGCTTTGATAATAAAAACACTAGTAACTGGAAGTACTCATACTTTAGATAATTCACTGTCAGCATCTGTTAATGTATGCTGTCATAATGAATATCTCTGGCAGCTTATTTTAATTTTTCATGTGTTCTAAGTGTACACAGCAGAAAGTTCCATGTCTTCTATTGAGGTTATTGACAACTTCTAGCATGCATGACTAAATCAAGCCATTCCAGAAAATGAAAGCAGCACTCATTCCCTCCCCTGAAATGTCAAAGTAATTTTGTGCTTTGATGGCTTGATATTCTGGCCATTAATTCATTTTGGGCATGTCACAACCAGTCCTAACCTATACCACAAAATCAGCAGGTGTAGTTACAACACTTACACTTACAATGGTAACTGCTGTAATGAACAAAAAGACCATAGTAAGAATTCTAGAACTATTATCAGTTCTACTGATGTCTATCAGAATTTAGCCTCTTTTCTTATTTTCACATATATTTTTATGCACAGCAGGTTCAAAGAAGTCTGTTAAGAGTTGCCGAAGTTTATTCATGGTTTAAACTCTTTGCTGCATTTGAGAGTGGAAGAGCTTCATTGAATTTCTCCTAAACCAGCTGGTGGTAGTCATTTATTTTTCCACGTTACTGGTGTCATGTGTGGCTGAGCCTGACACAAAGCACAGGTGAAATTTTATTTAGCAATACTGTATCCTGATTACCAGCTTAATTTCTTTTCCAGCACCCTTGCGAAAGGGCCATAGTTTTGGCGGTGAAGCACATGCTTCTGCATGCAAAATGTCCAAACTTCAATACCAGATATCTACAGGAAATACTAGAAAAGCTTCCTCTCTGAACTCCTGGGTGCCATACATCACTGGCAGTGAGTATAGCAGATGACACTTGAGAAGGTATTCTATAGTTGCTATGTACCAACTCACAATCTAGTGGTAGATTGGCCTAAGCAACTGATAGAAACGATGAGTAGAAGTTAAAGGAAATGAACTGCAAGATCACTGGTCCAGATATAGTTTCAAACTTGCACTTTTCCTCATTGTACCTTCTCATGGCAATAGAGAGAATGATGTACAAGGGACTCAAAACCAATCCATACTGCAAATGAAAAGATTATTCTTTCACAAAGACCAAGCAGACTGGTTGTATAAACTACTGAAACAGCACAAGCCTGGAGAAAGGAACAGAGATTGCATTAAGCTGAACACTTTGCAGAGGGAAGAGGCAGACATAGTTTAATAGCTGATGTGGAAAGGGAAGAGAACCAGCTGGCTGCTGTCAGAGAGGAAGGGAAAGGGGGAAATCAGGATGTCGACAAGCTACTGGGCAGCTGCTCTTCCAATTTCACCATGAGCCAAACAAAAAGCCTTTGATCTACTGACCAAGCCTGGGCTTGCAGCCAAGAATCATATCCTTTCTCCAGTAGTAGAAGGCTGTTTCCCCTCAGTAGTTCTCTTCTTAGTAGCTGATCACAGGGCAGAACTTTTAAAGAAACTTTCCCACTCATTTGAAGAAAACATAGATCCCACATCTCTCTCATGCCTGTGAAATTATTTTCTCAAATAAAAGACGTATGGCATGTTGCTCTGTTTTCCACTCTTGAAAGGAGGTAAGGGTGGAAGCCTGTCTAACAGTATGCAATCTAGAAACTGGTGACTTCATCTAGCTCAGATATATGTACATTTATTCTTTCATGTCTGGGCCAGATGTGAAACTGCCAAAATGAAGACACCTATTTAGTGAATTCATTCTGCAGTTCCTTTCACCTCACCTAGTGTGAGAAAGATTAGCTGCCAATACAAGGCTGCCATTACCAGGGTACACCCAATTGGGGTTCAGAACTATCACAATCTTCAAGGAGGCTCTTTCTGTGTTCTGTACAGTTACAATACCAGGAATGGGCATATCAACTGATGCCAGCTAATGCTTGTGTTAGGTGGGCCTGATATCTTTGGAATGGAAATACCATTCCCATTCTAAGCAGAGACATAAAGAGATTATTGCAAACTTCTAACTAGCAGCAGGTTTCCCAGAATTCTAATGAACTGGCAAGCACCATGAATCTAAGGCTATTTGCATTAAATTATCCAGCAGTGCTCATCTCAGAGAAATTACAGCAAGTAAAAACAGCTAGTGAATAGCCTGAGATGATATAGGTCACAATCTGAGCTGAAGTTCTTGAATGGCACTGCCTAGAAAAAGATAGGGGGCAAAGTACAATTGAACTATTGTGGCCCACTTAAAACACTACACAGATCGGTTGGAGATCTGATCTGAATGTCAGGAAAAAGAAAAGTAGGATATTGGAAAAATAGTACTAGCAGCAGTAAATTGTACACTGTTTGTGGTAGAAAAGAAAAATACTGAGGCTTCCTAGAACACATTGAAGTAAATTGCCTTGAAAACAAGAAAGCTGTAATCAAACTAAATGTGATTAGCACAGATGAAAGAAGACCAGGATGTCTGGAGTTAGACATCATGGCATGTACTTTCACAGACAACAGGTTTCTCCATCAGATATAGCAGGGGTAAGCAAAGGAGTGCTGGGGAACCCTGATGCAGCTCCTCAGACCCACTAAGGTTCCTGGACTCCTCCTCACCCCCCACCCCACAAGGAATTGTTAAGCAAATTGAGTTTTTTCTTTCTTTCAAGGAATTGTCACACAAAATTATTTGCAAAATTTATTTTGAGAGTCCTAATCAGTAAGATATGTTCTTAAGTGTGTGAGGTACACAGGAGGCTGTACAATGTAAGAAGCGTTGAATAAGCCTAATTATAAAAACACCCTGCCTAGTGCTCCTTCTTTGCAGGGTAACTCTCAGGGGAGGGCTGAGAGGGGGTATTAAGTCATGAGAAAATGGAATGCATCTGCCTTACAGAATGATCTTATGCATATTTACTCAGAACTGAGTCCCACTATATTCTGTGGACAAACCCAGGCTGTAGGGTGAGCTGGCAAATAACTCCTTCACTTATGCAGGTGCATAAGTGCAACAGCAGGTGCATCAGTGCAGGCGACAAAATTGGATCTCTTCTCAGATCTTACAACATATACTACTACTAGCTATGGGAGTCATTCACATCTGTGCTATGTGGATTACAACAGTGGTGACATACAAAATTGAATATGAGTTATCAGAAAAGTTAATAGAATGTAATATACAGGAAACATGTGTACACACTTAGATGGAGTAACCAAGTTTTGTTGCTTTTTGAGCATTTCAAAATCGATGTATTGCTTTGCTGTTTTCCTCCATGAAAACATGTGAAATGTTAAAAGAAAGAAATAATCTCTGAGAAAAATGAAATCTTTTTAATAGCTAAAATGTTAAACTTGCAATACCATTGCAATCTTTTTGTTATTTTGGACTTTAAGAATAAATGAGCAAGTACGTTATCAGGTAGTAGAAAACCACATCATTCAAGGCATGCCCCCATGTCAGTTCAAAGAGCTCATTCAGCTGGTACTGTGTTTCATCATGTCTCTTGGAGGTCAGGCAAGGCTCTGCTATTTCAAAAATAAATATATCTGTATTCAAAGGGCTTCAGGCTTGTTTCATTTCTTGTGTCTAAAACAATATTTTGCTTATTTTTTATTTTTTTTGAAAACTCAAGCACAGGCTTGGCATGACGTAGGACTGAATATGATTCATAAACTAGCATTTTCTGAAGAATGGGTGATCAACGTGAATTATAAATTATATGCAAACTTTACTGCTGTCTGGTGGAAAGGCAATTAATTGAAGCTATTCATTAGTCCCATGCATTTTTTATCCCCATTTCCCCCAATATAGTACAGTAAAACCCCAGGGTTACAAGCACCTCAGTTTAAATTTGCTGTGGTTTACAAAGACAAATCTGATGAAAATGCTGTCCCGATTTACAAATATTTAATGTATTTTTTGTTTGTTTACAACTATCAGTTCAGGACCATTCTTTTATTTTTCAAGGAATCCCTATGGATGTTTCAGTTTACAACATGGAGTTTTACTATATTTGATAAGATTGTGATAACTGAAATTCCACAGGTTTATAACAGTCTCTGTCTTCAGACTTCCTTGTCATTTTGTTATGCCTTCTAAAACATTTTTTAAGGTATATTTTAACTCAAGAAAGTAATTAGAGGAGTGTAATCCATCTCCTTGCATTCAAGTGCCCTTCAGGTAGCTGAAAGGAATTTGAGATGTATCGGGTGGGTGGATGAAGGCAGTGAACCCATTATTGTGGGCAGTTTGCATTTTCTTAAGCATTTTTCTCAGAAGAAGAAGAAGAGGAGAATGAGGATGAAGAGAATGATGATCTCAAAGACCATCTCGGACATGTATGGGCTTGTCTGAAATTTGAAATCTTCTGTAGAGACCCCACTGCATGTCCCATCATTTTGAAAGGCTAAGATGATGGGTGCATGAAACAGTAATCTCTGTAGCAGCACCTTGACTATGGAACATGATTTCAAGGCAAGTGAGGCTTGCCCCATCTCTATATTATTCCATAAGGGTGTCACATTTTAAAAATGGTTTCAAATATTGTTATTAAGCTGTTCTCAACAAACAATGTAATATATTTTATTGTACAGTACCTTGCTTTGGGACCCATAGTGGGCAGACTAATAATTAATAAATGTCCTAAATATAACCAATAAACAGTAAGAACAAATCTTGACTTACCACTCCAACTCCTTCCTCACAAAACTTATAATTTCAATAAGAGTCAGGTTCGCCTGAGCAAGGCGGGGTATAAATTTGAAAAAATAAATAAATAAATAAAAATAAAAAAATTGTTTTTAAGGTAGAGGAAGAGGTTTGAGCCATTTCAACATTGCTCTGAGGTAAAGGTAAAGGTAGCCCATGCTTGAAAGCCAGTTACATCTGACTCTACGATTCAGTGTTCATTTCTGTTTATAGCCAAAGAGCCAGCGCTCTCTGCGTCTGCAGACATTTCTGTGAACATGCGGCAGGCATGCCTAGATACTGGAGTGCATGGAATGCTGTTTACCTTCCCACTGAAGTGGTACCTATTTATTTATTACTTGCTATTTCTTGCTTTCTAACTGCTAGGTTGACAGGAGCTGGGGCAGAGATGGGAGCTCACTCCATCGTGCAGTATCCGGGTCTCGAACTGCTGACTTGCTGCCTTCCAGTCAGTGCCATAACCACTTGAGCCACTGCTCTAAAATTAAATCCAAAATTGAGCCTATCTTTGCTAGGGAAAAAACTCTTCATGATTTCAGAACTGCAGGACTAGAACACTACTGAACAAGGCTCAGCCTCTTCTGGCTGAGTCGTTCTACACAGTCATCCAACTCCACCATATGTTTACTTAAAGTAAGCACTGGAAATATATAAGCACACAAACCTCATGCCCCTCTGCCACTGAAAATATCTGCACCCTTAGCCTCTGGTGCTGAATAGGTGTTGGCAAGTACGAGCAGCTGAATACATTTACAAAACTCTTGTGATAAGAAATCCTGGTATGTTCAGTGAAACATGCTTACAAATGCCTGTTTAGATCTCTGTGCAGTGCAGTGAGCAAAAATTTTATAGCACAAACAGAAGAATAGGTTCACAATGTTGGTTATGATCTATAAAATATTATACAGCTGGTGCCCATGCTATCTCCCTACTTAAGCCTGACTTGGTTTTAAGACTTCTGGAGAAAGCCCCTCACTCATACCAGCCCCCTTCATTGGCATGTCTGGTAAAGATGAGTGAGAGGGTCTTCTCAGTGGCTACTCCTGGTTATGGAGTAATTTATTTATTTATTTAAATTATATCGCCACCCATTCGCCATGGTGACTCAGGGCAGCTTACAATCAGCAAAACAACACAGCACAAATAATAATAATAATAATAATAATAATAATAATAATAATAATAATAATAATAATAATAATAATAATAATAATAATAATATTCTAAATCAGTAATAGATTTCTCTCTCCCCTCCAGCTGTTGGTGGGTGCCCGGAGTATCTTGAAAAGTTGTGAGAATCATATAATTACTTTTAAACTATGGTTCAAACATAGCTTGGGAGGCTGTTGTACCAATGGCATGTTTTAATAGCCCTATGGTTGTCTTGTACCTCACCTTTTAGTGTTATTTTAGTGTGTCAGCAAGCATATGGAGAAAGATGATCCATATACAGTATGTACTGTTTGATCAGACTTCAAAAGGCTTTTAACAAAGTCCTTCACCAAAGATTTTTGATCACACTTAATAGTCACAGAACTAAGAGAAATCTTCCCATCAAACTGGTCAAACAACAAAAAGCAGAAAATAGAAAGAAATTTTAGTACTCACAGTAGGGGAATATCGAAACAAGGATCCCCCAATAATTCATTTTGGAATTGGTGTTTTTCAACCTATTAATTAATGATTGGGAGTTGGGGTGACCTGTGTTGGCCAATTGTTCAGACAGCACTAAGTGATTTTAGGATGATTATAACATAAAATGTATTGTACAAAACTACAAAAGGCTGAGGGAATGGACCAGCGATGGGATGTAACAGGTTCTCACCAGTTCGCCAGAACCGGTAGTAACTTTCCCCAGTGTCATGGAGAACCGGTAGCAGCTTTTTTAGGGGAACCACCTTCGGGGCTTACCTTTTCACATCTCTTGGTGTGCATGCATGCCTACAGTGCTTGGCACGTATGGACGTCCTCCTTGCTGTCCTTGTGTTGTGGGTGGGTGGGTGGGTTGAGATGTGTGTGTGTGCTTATTTTTATTTTATTATTATTTATCATTTTTTTCTTTGGCTCCACCCACGATATCATGACATCATGACATCAGCTCTGCCCACACTGTGATGACATCACGGTGGGGTAGTAATTTTTTTGACATCCCACCACTGGAATGGACATTAAAATGGCAAATGCAGTTCAATATAAACAAGAAAAACAAAGCACAAAAATACCTAAAACAAAATAAACAAACAAGCAAATCACCCCTAAACGCTCTGCTCCACATCCAAACTCTGCTACTTCACTCATATACTTTCTTCAAGGATTAGGAAAAAGATTTTTGGATCACTGTGATTAGCTTGATGAAAAAGTATTGCCACAATAACTTTGTAACTGAGTTAATGAGTCACATCCCTTACATCTTAAACTTTTTCTGAGTACTGCTAAGAATTGTGTGCCTAAAGTGCTTATCAATCAAGATATGAGAAGGATACATGTGCCAATGCTCTGAAATCAGCTGTGTCTTCCTTCCCACATCCACAAACGACAGAAGTTTGTTTGCCCCTGAATAGCATATGAAGAGGATTTTCAGTTTGTGGTGTGTAGAACCAAAAAGTCTAAGCATCACATTTAAACTTTTTGAAAAGAATGCTACTACTACACTCTAGTGTTCAACAGCTAGTATTACGTTGAAAAAGCAGCTATATTTGTCTCAGCATGTTAGCCAACTAGAGAGAGAGAGAGCGAGAGAAGTAGAGAGAGAGAGAGAGAAGTAAAATATTGAAGCACTCCAAAGATTTACAGATTTATTTCAGTGTGAGCTTTCATGGATTGGTCTGAAGAAGCAGATCCTGACCCAGAAAAGCTCAAGCTGAAGTAAATCTGCAAGTCTTTAAAATGCCATAGTATTTTGATTTCTCTCTTTCTTTTAAATTTGGCCTACATTGTATTACTCGATTATTCATAATGTTGAAAAATTATAAGGCCTTTTATAAAACTATTACCCAGTAATACCTCATATAACATTAGTATCGAATAACGCTAAAATCGCATAACATTAAGCAATCTGGGGGGAAGAATTGCATCGGATAACATTAAGATCCTATGGGATGCTTCGAATAACAACCGCTAAAGCCTGTGTGGTTACAATGTATCTCTATGGATCCCATAGGATTTTAACATGCATCAGATAACACTAAAAATCATATAACACGAAGACTTGTGGAACCAGGTTTTAGTGTTATATGAGGTTTTACTTGTACTACAGTTTAGATGCTGGAATGTTTAAAGTAATGTTAAATAGATGGAGGCATCTATCCCCCCTCCCTCCAGCCTATTTTTCATGGGTCCATTTGTAAAGCTGTTTCATTCTATCTCCACATAAATAGATAAATTAATAGACCAAAAAGTGACATTTAAAGACTAATTTTTGTACAAATTTTAAAATAATAAAATAGATGTGGAGTTTTTGTTTCTAGATGGAGGGGATTTTGGATTTTCTTAGTCTGCAGATCCCATAGTTTTCCATTCTGAGAGTTCTACCTGACATACAGACTCATTACAGACACTTAAATATGACTCACCTGGAAAAAAAATCAATTGGAAGGCTTTGAGGAAAAGCCAACTTCAACCAACCTTCCTGTCCCTGTCACAGTGCTAGCTGGAAGCTTTCTTTCTGAACATTTAGGCTTAGCTCAATGCCTTCCAGGAGAAGCCTTTCTCCCAGGTAGAACTCCTAGAAAGAAGAATTATGGGATCTATAGTATAAGAAATCCCCAAAGCCCATCCTTATCTAGGACCATGTTGAACAAGCACTACAAGTACTTATAGATTGGGTGGTGGTGCTTCTACAACTGCCAGTCAAAATGTACTTGCAGCTCTTGAATATATTTCCCTCTTGAATATATTTGATGTGCAAAGAAGACAGAAGGAATAACTGATTAGGCAAACATAA
The DNA here is from genome assembly GCA_030440675.1 of Furcifer pardalis. NCBI lineage: Eukaryota > Metazoa > Chordata > Lepidosauria > Squamata > Chamaeleonidae > Furcifer > Furcifer pardalis. The sequence goes on from CP126891.1 coordinate 100,362,219, forward strand.
GTGTGCTCCAAACAGATTGCCTGATCTAAAACCCCTTTAAAAGAGAGATTACATAATAAAAGGTTCATCTGAAAGCACTGAAAGAACATTCCATAAAGGAGTAGGCAGATGTGTACCAGTAATAACATATGGCATCACTTCTAAGTGTCTTGGTTTGACTGGCTAGGTTGCTGCTGAACTTTAGGGAATAGCTAGTGACTCACCATTTTCTTGCCTTTTTAAAGCTTTATGTCAGGGGTGACCCATGGCGAGGATCCCAGTGCCATCACCGGAAATGGTAGAAGCACCAGAAGGACCAAAAATGCACTGAAAATACACCACTTTGCTTTTGCCTTTGCTCCCACTGCTGCTATAATGGAAAGTAGGACAAGTGGTGAAAACACATCATGAATGCACCTGCTACTGCTACTGCCACTGGAAGTGGCAGAAGTGGTGGGAGGAATCTTGCCTCTGGTCCACACATCTGTCTGAGGGGGCATGGCCCAGACCATGGCATAAGAAGGTTGGCAACCTCTGCTTTATGTGATTGGGCATGCGAAGGCTCTGGCCAACAATCAAGTAAATGATACAGTGAGAAGGCTACCCTTCACAAATTGGTGCCTCACCTTAAGTTTGATCTGCCGTATATACTCGAGTATAGGCTGACCCAAATATAAGCCAAGGTACCTAATTTTGACCTGAATACCCAAGAAAATATATTGACCTGAGTATAAGCTGAGAATGGGAATTGCAGCAGCTACTAGTGACTTTCTATAATCTAAATACATGAAAATATGGTAAGATTAATTAAAATGTTGGTGCATCTCAATCTGGCATGGTCTGGGACCCTCATGGTCATTGACCCAAGTATAAGCTGTGTCCCCTTTCTGGAGCTAATTTTTGGGGGCTTAAAACTTGGCTTATACTCGAATATATATGGTATATCATGGAAAGGAAGCTCTATGGAAATTCCACCATGATTTCAATAAATTTTATCTTAAAATAAAAGAAGTGTATTTTCTAGACATCACTGTATAGCTAGAATGTGGACAATGTAGCACCATGCTAAATTGAAAACTCATAGATCAGTATACCAACTTGAATGGGTCCAGCTTCCTTTCTGGCACACCACAAAAGCTATTGTTTAAAGCTAATCCCTGAGGTACAATCACATGTGCTCGGATACAAAAGACAAAGACTCTAAACTCAAGGATCTACAACACACATCCAATAGCAAGGAACATATTAAACAGGCAAGACAAATGCCCAGAAGTAACCTACTGCAAGATAGATACAAAAGAGAAAATAACCAGACACAACTACTGTAGTTGTAATTTTCAGCTCACAAATGAGACTACTATCATGTATCATAAATGATCTCCAACGCATCTTTGATGAGAATACTTTACTCTCCCAAACCCTTGGTGGCAGGTTCATACTTGCTAACAGACAACCCCTTAATCTCAAGCACACGACACTGATTCAGTGATGGAAACTGAACCCTTCTACAAAACCAGATACCAGCTCTGCTCCCACATGTACTCTGGCAACATGATTACAGGACTGATCAATGTCACATACAATGTCAAGGGCACATTTTCTTGTTCCTCCACCAACAGTTTCCAACAATGCCCTTCTACACTCTGTGTAGGATAAACGGGACAATATCTGCACAAAAGGATCATAAGCAGGACATCAGAAATGACAATACACAGAAACCTGTTTTAAATAATATCAGCCTACCAAGCATTCTTCACTGGGGTCGAAAGTTGCCCTCCTGTAGAAGAAACATTACAGAACAAGGATTCAGAGAGAGCTGGCTGAGATAAAATATATCATATTTGTTGTTGTATTAGACACACTTCTCTCCCTAAAATTCCCCAAAAAATTGAGTGTGTCTTATACGCTGGTAACAGCACCCTTGCTAGTGCAATTTGGCAGCTAGAGAAGATTGGTAGCTGGAGATAGGAAAGGGCTATTTTTAAAGCCACCCTAACCTCCCACTGGTGTGGTTTGGCAGCCCCTGCTAACCACTGGGAGCCGGGCGAAGGGTGACTTCCAAAGGAGCTCTTCCTCCCCAGTTCCTAATCGTCAGTGGTGGTGGGATCGGCCAGGCAAGAGGCTCCCAAAGGAACAATTTTGCCTGCCCAATCCTGGATGATCTTGGCATCCCCAGCTTGTGACAGTCAGCACCAGTGGGATGGGGTGGAAATGGGCTTCAAAGGATCCTTCTTTTTCTCCTCATCCCAATCTCCTTGGCTCCTGGTGGCCAGTGGTGGTGGTATGTTGGGGAAACGGGCTTCAAAGGAGCCCTCTCCCACATCTTGCCCTCGCCAGCTCCTGGAATTAATTTTGGAAATTCATGAAAAATGAATTTTCTCCCTTAAAATGTGTATTAAAAATGGGGTGAGTCTTATACTCTGATATGTCTTATATGTTGGCAAATATGGTATATGTATGCTGGGTACCCATCTTGGCAGATTAAATATTCTTAAGCCTTTACCAAATACTACAATACAGTAATTACATTTTTTTTCAATAGCCCACATTCCCAAGTAACCACTGCTACTTTTACAAAACAAGCTTCAAAGTTAAAGTTAAGGATTTGTCAACTCATTACCAAATGTGTAATGCCACAACCAATATGTGGTTTCTGCTTTTGTTACTTATAGCCTGGGATTCCTTTACAGAAACAAGCTTCAAAGGAAAAAACCTAAAAGGGAAAAAAACCTGAATATCAAACAGAAGTCCTAAGTCATTACCAGATTTGAAATGTCACACTGATTCACATAATTTGCTACTTGGGTCTACTGGCCAACCATTGTCTCTTCATCTTGGGGCCAAGTATAAATGATTGCTATTTAGTCTCACTCTTATAACCAAGGAGGGATGGCTACCAGCCCTTCATGTCATTTGAATGTCATACACACCTAACTACATACACCATTAAATGATGAAATCATAGAACTGTAGAGCTAGAAGGAATTCCAAGATTCAGTTAGACAAGATCCTTGCAGAAGCTGGAAATCCACAGCTAAAGAATTCCTGACAAGCTGCCATCAAAGCTCTGTTTAAAACCCTCCAAGTCCACCACTTTCTGAGGCCATTCCACTACTGAGCACTTCTTACTGTCAATAAATTCTTCCTAATGTTTATGCCAAATGTCTTGAATGAGAGGCAGTCCTCAAAACTTCCATTCCAAATATAGCTATTATCACAATCTCTCTCCTGCCTAACCAGCATGTCTTTCAGCAACAAGAGGTTGTTTGATAACAGAAAACAAAGATCATGAATTTAAAGTCAGTATATGCATGGAAAGAAGATTTACTAGAACTCACCATGGCATTCCCCATGTTTTCTATCATCTATTGTATGAAGTACAGGCTCCTTGAAACATTTGAAAAGTCAGCTTTTAATATTTGTGAACAAATAAAACAGAACAGAAAAAAAGTTGCGGCACCTTAAAGACTAACTCCTGTATTTAACTTTTTTTTGCTATTCTGTTTTATTTACTCTCAGATATGCTTGCACAGACTAACATGGCTACCACTTCAAACATTTCTTACTATTTGCAGGCTGCTTCTGTTGCACAGTAGAAGTCATGCCACGTTGGTAGAAAGCGATGTACCAATTTAAAATCCCACAAGCTTCTAATTTCATGGAAAATGTGGGATTTAAAAAGGCCACATACAGAGACACCCAACTAATAATTTCAATAAGCTTCTAATTTTAATATTTACAATTAGGGACAATATCAGATTGCTGCTGAAAACCAAACCAGAGCTGTGTTGCACCTTAAAGGCATCAACATTTAAGATGGCATAAGATTCCTTCAGATTGGAAATCTGGAGATCAGTACATGACCTGGTGTTTGAAGAAAAAGAAAAGTCCTTATACAAATTATTCACATTCAGATTGTGCAATAAGAGGGATTAAGTGAAGTAGGTACATCTCCTGCTTCTTTCAACAGTTGTGTAGAATAAGGTGAAACCTACTGAAACTCCTTATTTTGTACAACTATTAAATATTGCACAGCCTAAGTGACCTAAAAAAAGCACCTACAGAGTAATAAAATTGTCATTGGATGAACATGCAATAAAAAAGATAATTTGGTAGTGATCACATTAATGAATAAATTACTTAAAAAATATGTGTTACTGAACAGAACTTGACTATAAACTGGTTTATGGCATAATAAAAGTGCATTATTTTCCTCTTTTCCCAGGCAATATAAACCGTACTCCAAATCATATGATATATAAGCTCAGCATCCTGACAATACAAAGCTGAATAGAAAAAGCAAACTGGTTTTTGAGTTTCAGTAAAATGAGCCTTTGTGTATAGGATTAAGGGAGAAATAACAGAAGTTAAGCAAAGGACAGGGCAGATATTCAGATGGCAAACTAATACAGTAAAACCCCAGGTTACAATTGCCTTGGTTTAAGTTTGTTGCGATTTACAATGGCAAATCCTATGGAAATGCTGTCCCGGTTTACAAATTTTTAATGTATATTTTTCGGTTTACAACTATCAATTCAGGAACAGTTTTTAATTTTCAATGCATCCCTATGGATGTTTTGGTTTACAATTTTTTCGGGTTACAATGGAAGCTTTTGGAACGAATCTCTGTCAACCTCCGCCATAACCTGGGGTTTTACTGTACTTGGAAATTTAGACTGGAAATATAAATAGGTTCATCTAAAGCAGTGTTTCCCAAACTATGTTCTGTGGAACACTGGTGGACTTCAATTCCCAGAACCCTAAGTCAGTACATTGGCTGACTAGAGCTTTGTGAATTTGATGTAGGCTTCTGGGAATTGAAGTCCAAAAACCAATGATTGGGATACACTGATCTGTAGGATTTTGTTTTGACGGGAGTAAACAGGATTTAAGCAACTCCAACCTATCCAGGTGAACTCCTGCAGTGCTACATTTTAAAATGTCCAGACAGATGGAATTTCGAAGAGGGAGGAACAGATTTCTAATACAGAATTTGAGATCTTCAGTCAACCTGTCCTCCCGCTTGGTAAATGCTAAATCAGCCTACAATTACTCAACTCACATTATGATATAATTAGAGATGAAGGGGGCCAACCTTGTATGTGTCAGTGAGATCTGAGTGAGCTGGGGGGGGGGCAGGAATAGATCTCTTTTTTTGGGGGGTATATTGCACAGTCTCAGGTGTTTGAAATCAGTTACAGCTGAGTATTTGTCAGACATGATGAATCTTCCTGAAGACGGGAGGAAGTGCCTGGATGGGGCTAAGTTCTATGGGAGCTCTAAGGTATTAGGGGTCTGGTAGTTTCTGAGAAGCACCTTGTATGAAGAGTAATGAGCAGGGAGACTAACAGAATCCTAATGCCTTGCAACTCCCACAGAGTTTAGCCTTGCCTATTAATTTCCTCCATCTTCATGAAAACCGTAATGTCTGATGGGGTTTTTATTCCCCAGCTGTGAGTGATTCAAAACTCTTGAGAAGATTTTGATTTTTCAGTTAAAGCCCCCAGAATTCTTACTGGGATAATTCTAGCAGACTTCTGGGGGCTGTAGTAAAAATACATATATATAAAACTCCCATGCCTAACCATTAACTCTCTGCTTTACCAGGCAACTTCAACCAATGGAAGAAGATGCACAATAAGATTAGAACATGGTACAACTCTCATAGTGACAATAAATGAGAGCATATTATCATGCCTATTTTGTGGAACTGTTGGTGATGAGGTTGTCATACTTTTCTGTCTTCCACATACAGTATTCTTGAGTAGCTGTCTACCAGGGCTTTTCCAGAAGATGGATCTATCTGTTACATTCACTTTATCCCCAGAACAACTCTTTCAGGCAGGTTAGACTGAGAGGGTGACTGACCCAATGTAACCCAATGAGTTTCATGGCTGAGAACGGATTTGAACTCGGGCCTTCTGAGGTCTTGATATACATTTTAATCAACAAACCACACATCCACAGTGGCAACAGAACAACATCTATAATGTATAATGTGAGTCCAGTAGGCAAGTTCAGCTGGTACAGGAAAAGGTATTCTTCACTAGAGGGAAATGGTCAAGGGGCTAGAGGGGTGCTGCTACTGCTTAATTGCTTCTTTAAAAAAAGCAGGAAGGAAAAGTGGGTCATAAAACAGAAATACCAGATCAAATCTGTGTTCCTTTGAGAAAATAATATTTGCAATCAGCACTCTTTCCAATAGTTACCAGCACTTTTCTTAGCTAATTTTGTTTTGAGTTTGCAGACCTACTTAGCAGCTCCTGATTTCAAAACAATTAAAATAATAGCATTCACTTCAAAAGGATAATCACAAGTCTCTTTACTTCTGTGTCAAATCCATTTATAGCAGCAAAAGAAGCCTGTTGGTTTCAATTTATCTTCAGTATCTTCCTATGTCCTCACAAAAGAGACTTCTCATCAGCTCAAAGACTGTCAAAACATTTTTTTACAGTAAAGACATATTTTATTCCAAAGCTTCCTCTGCTCCACTCTGCTGAATATGATACAAAGATCTTTATTTCTAAAAGAAATAATCTTTTTTAGTAGTTTGTTTGAAATGTAACATAGGTTCACTTAATAGCTCCCAGCAGTGACCTAAGTTGTTCCCCACTTAAAGTTTGGGGAGAAATGCCAAACAGTCACTATCAATGCACCCCTAGCTTTCTGTGAAGGTGAGGCAGAAAGCAGGCAGGTGTGATATCAAGCACTCCTCAGAGAAAGAAGTCAGCCCCCCCCCCCCTCTGAAAACATACGTGGATTTATCTTGTGCTAGAGGTGTTTGTGTTCCTTGGGGTTAATAAACAGAATTTGTTGGGAAATGCCTGTGCTGAAGTACCTGGTCATCACCTGGAAACTAAGAGACTGTCTTGTTCTAGAATCCACTGGAAACTCATGCAGTACATGACATAGTGTCAGAACTCAGCTTGCTTTTTCCCTGAGAAGTTTCCAGAATTGTACAGAAGGCTCATAATAAACAATGAAGCATTTCCAGTCTCCCTCTAAATCAGCGGTGCCCAAACTTTTTGGGTCATGGGCCAATCATCTGGTTCAGGAAGCTGGTCACTAAGGCCCGGGTGCTGGGTGCGGCCCCAACGCCAATTCATCTGCCCCATGAAGCCCTTGTCATTCCTGGAAGTGGAAGTGAAACACGCCCATATGGTGCCCCGTACAGTGGGCACCACTGCTCTAAATGATACTTTGGAAGAAAATTGGGAGAGAAGTGAAGGAGAAATACACCAGACTTTGTAGTAAGCATTATCTGCTGCTACTCTCTAATAAGCCAACCAAGGCCAAAGGTCTGTCTCTGTTGGGATTATCTCTAGAGCAGGACACTAGGGATGGAGTGCTTTGGAAAACTGCTTGTGTGGCCACACTCCAGAGGTAATGCATAGCTCTGTCCTATCCTAGAACCTATCAGGAACAGTGTCAAAATGCAGACTACATGTTTTGGACATAAGGCTTTGGTTTGAGAATCCCCTACAACAAAGTACTTGGGCAAATTTATGTTGTTTGTTGGTTTTTTGGGGGTGTGGTATTACTAAACAGAGAAATAGCCAGGTTCTAGCTCTTCAAATGCCACTAATGTCCCATTTTTGAGATGCTCTCCATAACTGCCATAAGAGCTGTTGTGGAGGTAGCAGTGGCATGTATGCAAGTATATGGCTGACTACCCTTCACACTCACCTGCCCAACACAAATGCTTCACAATAGCTAATGTCAGCCCTGCTCTTAGTATTTTAGCACTGTTTCATTATTTTTCTAATTATAAATTGAGGATTTTCTACACAGTTGAAATAAACGGGGAGTTGGCTCAGTTTTTAAAAAATAAAGTCAGTTTAAATCAATTTCATGTCATGTGATCTTTGTGTTGGAGTGTGCATACTAATGGTACAACTTATAATTTGATAGAAACGTCTGCAAGGAATTATCCGAGATTTCAAATTGCTGCATTTGCAAGCTATTTGGCAGTTCAGCATTCCAGGTTGGGAGATAGGAGTGGATAAACAAAGAGCAGGATTTCCACTCACAGTTTACAGTACTGGCAGCATTGACGTGGTTTTGTGGCTCCACTCCCTGAAATAGTTACTCTGTTACTCCATTAGTGTTCCTCCGCATATTAACATGTAACCTTGCAAATTTCTTTTGTAATATTTCATGATACCACACTGCTAACAACATATGGTGTGGCACTAAAGAGACTTGGGACTTTGTGAAGTAATGGTCATCCCCTCCTTTGCTTGTAAATAGTTGGAACTGAATGGAATCTTTTGCAAAAAAGTCTTTATCACAGTTGTATCTTTGTTATAATCCCAATAAGCGTCAATGCCTTCAATGGCAGGATGGACAAAAGCAGGTGGACCACACAGGCAATCAAATATGAAAATTTTTTTAAATTTAAAATAAACCATAATCAGAATTGATTCAAAATAAACAATAGCTGCTAGGCTGTTTAAAATGAACCGCTTGCTGGCAGAAATAATGTTCATTTAACCATACATTAAGTAGTTACCAGTCTTCCAATAAATTTAAAATATGGGGAAACAGCCTCAAATTCAGGAGTATATCGATGTCTAGAATAGCCCTTAGTGTCAGTTTCTAAAGGGTGATGATAATTAAAATACAGAATAAGAAAGAAGGCACACAAATACCCAATTTTTGTTTGACATTTAACACTGTAATAAATAACAGATGTAGATAAAATGAAAAGCCCACGAGTTTCACTCAATACAGCTGGTGGCAAATGACTGTGGGTGCTGATGCCAAAAACAGCCATAGGGCAAATGTCCCTCACTATGATATAAGTTTGTTCATATATATGTATTTGCATATACAGTATGTGCATGCGTGCAGACATGCTGCAGGGCCACTGTTATTGTGGCCTCTTTGGACAGGTGGAATAATTCATACATTGTATCCCAAATGCTTAAATGGAGTTCACTCATCTCATGAATGTTAATATGTATACAGTAATACCTCAGATAACGCTAAGACTTGGTTCCACAAGTCTTGGTGTTATCCGATTTTTAGTGTTATCCGATCCATGTTAAAATCCTATGGGATGGATCGGATAACGTTAAAGCTCCATAGAGATACATTGTAACCGCACAGGTTTTAGCGGTTGTTATCTGATCCATCCCATAGGACCTTAACATTATTCGATCCAATTCTCCTCCCCAGATTACTTAACGTTATGCGATTTTAACATTATCTGAGGTAAACGTTATCCGAGGTATTACTGTAGTTCTATTTTTTCTAGCTAGAGAGCTTTTTTTTAAAAAAGTAGTATATGCTAATCCAGCATCTTGGCTTTAATACAAAGTCAACAAGAATACTGTACTGAGTTGACTCAGGGAGCGGGGTTGCCACTGGGCATTCAAGAGATGTGACAAATCCACTTTAGCCTTTCTTCATGTAATTGCAGAATTGTACTATTTTCCATCTGATAGGCTGAGATATGAACTAGGCTAGATTATACTGATACCATATGACTATCTCCACTTCAATGCTTTCTAATCTAAAAACTTAGGAAAATAAACTTTTAATTACTTCACATTTGTGGCATCTTGCTATGGAATTCATTTCAGGGTAAAATCCATCAGATTTTGAAAAATGTGCCAGTCAGATTATTGATATAGCTTTATGGGATGCAGAATACAATTAGTCAGACGGATAGAAATTAGTAGAGCCAATGAGAATTGATCCTTTCTGGTTCAACTTGATAGAAATTATTTGTGATTTTGCAGCTGAAGTAGGTGTCAATCACCTAACAAAAATACAGCTCGCTATATATTCACAAAAGCAACATTTTTGAATGAGAAAAAAGAGTTTTCTCTTGCCATCAATCAAAGGTTAACAGTGAAGATTTCATCGAAAGAGGTTACAAAAGTTGCACTATCATTTTCTCAGTAGCCTCAATGTCAGGCCATGGTTTGAGGATATAATTTTTTAAGTGATTCTTAAGATAGCGGTTCTTCAAATTTGAGCAACGGGCCGTATCAGTCCCTGGAAAATAGATGGGGAAGAAATAGAAGCAGTGACAGATTTTACTTTCTTAGGATCAAAACTCACTCCAGATGGAGATTGCAGCCATGAAATAAAAAGGTGACTGATTATTGGGAGGCAAGCTATGAGAAACCTGGGGAGCATAGTGAAAAGTAGAGACATCACATTGCAAACAAAAATTCGGATAGTCAAAGCAATGGTATTCCCTGTGGCAATGTATGGTTGTGAGAGCTGGGCCATTAGGAAAGCTGAGTGCAGAAGAATAGATGCCTTTGAGATGTGGTCTTGGAGAAGGGTTTTGAGAGTCCCCTGGACAGCGAGGAGAACAAATAGGTCAACCTTAGAAGAAATCAACCCTGACTGCTCATTAGAAGGTCAAATAATAAAGATGAAGCTAAAGTACTTTGGACATCAGATGAGAAGAGAGGATTCACTTGAGAAAGCCTTGATGCTTGGAAAGGTTGAGGGCAAAAGAGGAAGGGGCCGGCCCAAGATGAGATGGCTAGATGGTATTGTGGAGACAATGGGCACAGAGCTGAGTGAGTTGAGGAGGATGGTGGAGGACAGGAGTGCCTGGCAGACAGTGGTCCATGGGGTCGCAGAGGGTCGGAATCGACTGTGCGACTGAACAACAAAAAAAAAAGCAAAATAAAGTACAGGTACCTTTCTTTTAAGCAAAAAATAAAAATAAAAATAAAAATGTCACTCCAGCTCTTTTCAGAAATAGGAAATTTACACCAAAAGTTTTGTGCCAGAAAGTAATATTCCAGCATGTCAACAAACATACCATATAACAGGGAAAAATAATGTTTATTGGTCCTCAGTGAATAACAGAACAAGTGATATAACATAGCTCAATAAGGCCTGGAATTGTTGTAGAGTATAGATTTTTCCTGGTTTAGGAAAAATGCCACTGGCATGATTTTGTTTAAGGTGGATCCCAGCTTGCCAAGAAGTGACCCACACACTAAGATCTTGGAGCCATCTCCTGTGGCACATATGAAATGAGACATACAGGATTTAATACCAGGATTGCAATGGACTGCTGCAGCATTGAGAATATTAGCAAAATGTGCCTTAACAGCCAGTCCATCTGGCATGGCCTCTTCTGCCTCCATGACCATTGGGAATCAGAAAGTAGTTACTTCTCTGCTCATTTTGCCTCTGGGCCCAATATGATAGTTTCCAGTTGCATTTCCTTCACTGAGGGGACCATTACCCCACCTAAAGAGACTCATCTGCCCATAGCCATTGGCCCATTTAGGGGGGTTATTTACCACTGCCCAACACTGAGTGTTGAGTCGCTGGCTGTACGGTCTACTCCATTACTGCACCAGGATGTCCAGCCAGACAAGAAATAAATCAGGTTTATTTTGGTGAATTTCTGTAACACAATTTATTTATTTAATCAAATTTCTATTGCTGCCCAACTCGGCAATGACTCTGGCTAACAACAATTAAAAACAATATCAAAACTAACTAAAAACCCTAAAAAACATTAAAAAGTCAAAATAATTTACCCCACACACCCCATCCATTGAAAATTCCTTGTTCCTTAGACTAATTCCCCCATTCCCCCATCTGACATACAGCATACAGCATAGAGGTGCTCTAATGTTCGAAATGTTTTTGAAGTGTTTCTGAAATGTTTTTTATGACGTCTTAATTTTGTAATTGTGATGGGGGATTTCTTGAAATGTATGTGATATTTTAGTATGTTATTGATTTGTGATATGTGATACTTTGATATATTATTGATATGTGTTACTTTGATATGTTTTAATATGTGATATTTTGTGCTATGTTGTTAGTCACTCTGAGTCACTTTGGTGAATAGAGCGGCATACAAATCCAAAATCCAAATACAGTACAAATACAAAAAGGCAATGGACAATGATAACTTCACAATTTATCACACAACAGATGGATAATATACCATCTCTACATAGCTGCAGGTTTAACTATTCTGTTACAGTATATACCTGCTATCTTCTGCACCTATATTACCATACTTTGAACTGCAGTATCTCCTTATATGACAAGAAAACACCCATAATTTTGCATGTGAAAGATGAGGTCAGAAGAGAAACTTGCTAAATTGTAGTTCTTGCGAAGCATGTTCCATGGTTGAGAGGTAAGCTATATAATTTGCATGATCAAGCAAAGAGAAGGAGTACAGAACAGTACCATATTAAGCATATGCCATATGGTATATGTACATCCTTATGTATTAATGATTTCATGTGTATTAATAGTGGCACAATGCTACAGTAAAATTAACCTCAAGAGGTTTCCTGACAAGGAAAGAGATGAAAACTTTTGATTTAAGCTTCTATTAGTCACAACTGATATCTATAACAGGAAAAAAATAGCTGAAGGTGCCTTCTACAGGCCTGACATGCTCCTTCCCATTCTAAAACCACCTGCTGCTAAAGAGGAAAGTGGAATCCCTTTGTAACACCAGGTGCAAGGAAACCATGTTCCAAGCCTTTACAGCTGGTAGTTAAGGACACTCAAAGCATTCTGTAATGTACCATAACTTGGGGGGGGGGGGAGAGAAAAGCCAACAAAACTAAAATTTCACTCATCTTGCCAAAAGCAGATCTATTAACTGGTTAAGATAATGCTTTTGAAATAGGCTGCTTCTGGTCAAAAGCAGTCTAATTATTTTAACATCTTAATTTAGTTTGAATTTTATCTATATTTTATATACTATACATCCATAATTTTAAACTAAGCAACACTTTGATATGAAGAAAGATCCTTCAAAAAAGAAAAATCTCAGCACAAAATGAACAAAAAGTAAGACATGGTTTGAAGACAGTATCTTCCTGCCCTTTGGGTTAGTATAGGAATAACTAAATTAATTTATATAGACACAGGAAGAAGGTGATACCTTTATCCGGATCACTCAATATAATATAGATATTATTGATGTGATTTGTTTTCAAGTACTGTATACTGAACATGCTTATCATTTCCCAGAGATAGAGGAAAGGTTGTTGCATATCATTGTACAGTACTGTATCTTTCTCCTGTGCATTTCCTTTATGGCATAGTACAGACAAATGAACAGGTTTGTTATGCTGCATGATATATGAAACCAGTCGCCCAAAACTACTCAATGGGGCAATTGGTATCATAGACAGTTGCATAAATACAATGTAATGATAACTAAAAATATGTATTCTGTACTGTATTAGGTAAATAAATAATATAGAAACATTCAAATTGGAAATTACTGAAAGAATGAATGATAATGTTAAATGTATAAATTAACATTTTTATTTTAGAGGATTTCATTGTGCATATTGCCACAAGAATTGCCTATAAATTCTAGAGGCATCCATTCCCACGTACTTTCCCATGTAATTAGCAGACAGTTGGGGTACACAAAAAGAGCTTCCTCAAAGATTGTGGTATTTTTGAACCACAATTGGGCATCCCCTGGTAATGGCAACCTTGTGTTGCTAGCTAATCTTTCTCACACTAGATCAGGCAAAAGGAACTGCAGAACAAACTCACCAAAAGCTGCCATAATTTTGGCACTTTCAAGTCTGGTCTACACATGGAAGGAGAAGTTCTTCCACTTTTCCAGCACTCTAGAATTACTGTTCCTATTATCATCCCATTCACAGAAGATTACTTTAGCTCAGGTCGTTCACATTTATGGACCTCTGACCAACATCATCAGTTCACTATTCTTGCAAAACTTTAGGCTGCCCTCAGAATTGTGCATGCTGTTCTTGCTGTTTCTGCTTTAACTTGTCTTTGTGACTCCACTACTTCTGCAGTGTAAAAACTTTTGTTTATGAAGTTTGTTTATTGCCTTTCCGCCAAAAAAAGCAGCTCTGTCAAATAAAATAGATTAACAATCGAAATAAAAATTAAAATATAAAACAGATATGCAATTAAAACATAAAAACCAGATTTACAACCCAATGAAAACACATCAGTAAAAAGAATAAATGCATTCAGACAATGAAAATATCTTAAACAGTAGCCCAGCTTAAACTCCAAATACTGTTCCAAATAAAATTGTAATTTTTGACTATTCAAGAATAATAGAAAGAAAACCCAACCAGTCTCTTGCATCTAGATGTTCCATAGCCTGGGGCAAACCAGTAAGAAGACATGCCTCCACCGAATATGCCTCTGATGGTGATATGGCCGTAAAACAGGCTTTTCATAAAGATCCACAGTGTATGGACGAATGAAAGCCTACAAACAGCCTGATTACAAATTTGTATGAGCAAGGGGTATTTTTGTGTTCAGGTGGTTGGATTCCACAATTCATTTATATTGTAGTTGTGGCTGCACTTCCTAGAACCATCATGTCCCAAGCTGAAGTACTGGCTCAATGTACAGTCAACTTTTGTGCATCATTCATTATCCCAGCTGAGAGGAATATCTACCATTGTCTCTGATCAGTTATCAGCATCAGCAGCAGGGTCTTTTCTCTGTAGTATTTTGGCTAGGATGGGGAGCCAGGCTTATTCCCTCCCTTCACATCCTTACTGTCCTTAAATACTCTAAGACACCCCCTTACCATGTTTACTCAAATCAACACATTTACCATATACTACATATTTTCAGAAATTTCGTGAGTTGTTTAGGATTTTTTTTTTGAAGCAGAGAAATAAAGGACTTAAACAAAAACTTTACAAAAGTCCTCAAAACCAGTAGCAGTAATTTGGCAATACAGGCCCTCACATGGAGAAAAACAATGGCATGGTAGTGAATTTTGAAGTGTAGTTCCTCCTTGTAACAGTTCTCATAGCCATCACTTCCACAGAAAGAGTGCAGAAATGCAAACAGCTTGATTGGTTCAAATTAACAAATGAGAAATAGGTGATTTCTAAAGTTAATGGCTCAGCTATTCCCTGAAGCACTCTCCTATACTTTGCACTGACACAAGGATAGTTTGGAATACTACACTATTTCTTCAAAAATTCATTTGTCTCCCAGTGACAGTGACCATTGCAGCTGAGCTACAAGGGAAATGGAAGAATGACAAGGAAAGTAACTCCTATTAGGCATTTGGACTGCTCAAAGTTTAGAAGCAACTAACAATAAGGAAAGAATTCACTGGGGAACAAAAAAATTTTTTTTTCTTGGTGCCTAAAATTTTTCAACTGATTTCGGGCATTTTGGGGTGGCTCTGAAAATGCCATCCATTTTGTTCTAGTAGCTCTAGTTCATGAGATATCGATGATGTCATTATACACTGCTCTTATGACTACACTTGTATTTGCCTTACCATTCGTAAATTTATTGTTTTAATAATACTTATTGATGTTGTTCAAGCTCTATTCCTGTTGTTGTTGCGAGTGTAATTTAACTAATCTGACCTTTTTTTGTCATTCTCTGTGCTCTACTGTTGAGACTGTTTTTTGCTTCCAGGCGTGCATTGAAGGCTCCTGGAGGTGGGATGGGTGGTGGAAAAATCTTTTGGGGGTGGGAAAATATTTGGGTGGGCAAAAAAATAGTTTGGGTGGGCGGAAAATTTGGGGGGGGGGAGCAAAATTTCACTCCACCCTGGGTGGCTTACACCCTTGCTATGCCTCTGGTTATATATGCAACCAGTATGGTTAGATTGGCCTAACTAGAGCTGATGGGGCATAACTGAAAGCATTTTTGGAATCAGTGATGCAAATATAGCCAGAAATAGGTGAAAATTATGAGGCACCAAAATCACTGTTCCCCATTGTTATCTACAAGTAGGTTCCTTCCCCAGAAACAAAGGGAAAAGGAAGTAATTTAACTGTGATATATACTGTATATTGTTTCCAATAACAAAGAAGAAAGGAAGTAATTATATTGCAATAGAGATAATGTCACTGCTTTTCTGGTAGAACTGCAACTTTTCCTTTATTTTTATATAAGAGTATGACCTCACTAACAACAGAGGAGGAATATTACATGGTTACCAAATACTAGTTCATGCTGCGTCTGTTGCATAATAGTGGAAGACCTGTAGCAGGATGATAAACCCAAGCTCACTATGTCCACACAAAAAGAATACTGTAACCAAAGAGCTATAGGTCTGGATAGGATGAGAGCCCCATGATAAAATTGAGTGTTTCCCTAAATCAGGGGTGTCCAAACTTTTCAGGCCATGGGCTGATTATGTGGTTGAGCATGCCAGTCATGTGGTTCCTCCCACCAGAAGTAGAAGTAAAAGGAACATGCTCATGTGCACAATGCCCCTGTACATAACACTGCCCTAAATGACCTACGGCCATTGTAAATGTGTTTACGACAGCCATGGGTCATTTATGGCAGTGTTATCCACATGTGCAGATGTGTTATGTGCATGTGTGTTCTTCTTCCACTTCTAGGAGCAGTGAGGACAGCACAGGCTGGATGATTCACCAGTTACGCCTGCTCCTAGATCGGGACTCCTTGCTCATGATCACACACGCTCTGGTCACCTCCAGACTTGATTACTGTAATGCGCTCTACATGGGGCTGCCCTTGATGACCATTTGGAGGCTTCAGCTGGTCCAGAATGCGGCTGCCCGGG
The DNA here is from genome assembly GCA_030440675.1 of Furcifer pardalis. NCBI lineage: Eukaryota > Metazoa > Chordata > Lepidosauria > Squamata > Chamaeleonidae > Furcifer > Furcifer pardalis. The sequence goes on from CP126891.1 coordinate 100,378,729, forward strand.
TTGTGATGGGGTGTGGGCGGTATGCACATGCCTCACCGCTGCTTCGGGAGTTGCACTGGTTGCCAATATGTCTCCGGGTGCAATTCAAGGTGCTGGTAATTACCTTTAAAGCCCTATATGGTAGTGGGCCAGGATACTTAAGAGACCGCCTCACCACAAGAACATCTGTCCGTCCCACCAGAGCGGACCACAGAGACTCTCTAGTTGTTCCATCTGTCAGAGAGGCACATCTCTCTGGCACTAGAAGGAGGGCCTTCTCTGTGTCTGCTCCGGCCCTATGGAACCTCCTGCCAACGGAGCTACGTCTCCAGACAGAGCTGCTGCCCTTTAGGAAGAATCTAAAAACATGGCTGGCGGGACAGATATGGGGTGCAGAAGGTATAATTACCCCAGCACACTGGACGATCTGAGCCCCTCTCTTTCTCTCCTTTTTTATTAGTACCTGTAGCATTTGGTGTGTTTTTAATATTTTTTAGATTTTACTTTTAAATTTTAACAGTTTTAAGGTTTTTATATGGAAGCTTCCACTTCCTAATTCTGAGCTCTACTTGCCCAGAGAAGGATAAGACTAACGTCCTCTGGCCAGGAGGAGGAATGGACTTCAGCTGTTTGTGCGGTGTTGTTTTTTCTTATTGTAAGCCGCCCTGAGTTGCCACGGCGAGTGGGCAGCGATATAAATAAATAAATAAATAAATAAATAAATAAATAAATAAATAATAATAATAATAATAATAATAATAATAATAATAATAATAATAATAATAATAATAATTTGGCATCTGGGGCCAGCTCCGACTCACAGGCCATAGTATGGACACCCCAGCCCTAAATATTACTTTCTCCGTATCCCCTCCCCCTGGACTTCTTCTCTCAGATCTCATTGGACAGCCTTACTTGGCTGTCTCACAGTGTTTTCTCCACAAAAAATGTACAGTCATGGAAAGCTGGAAGAACAACGAGAACCAGAGAGAACTGAGCGATATAGCAATTTCTGAATATAATCTCTCCAGTTTGACCTATTAAATAAGAGAGGATTGGTTACGAAAAGTAGAAGAATGAAATGTAGCCACTGAAGAAGGATTGTGGTTACAGCTTGGCAATTTTTTTGTTGTGACATGCCAAGAGCATCCTCTTAATGGTTAGGAGAACATGGGAACTGTAATCAAGAAAAGAGCTTTCCCAAGTTGTGCTTGTAGTTTACTCAAAACAACATTAATACATTTTCAGCTAGGAAGTGTACAGAATAGGTCCATCAACAAGTTAAAGAGGTAACAATGAGCATCAAAGATACTTTAGGGGGTGGGATTTTGGAAAATGGATGCAGTGACAAAATGAGGAGAGTAAGAGGGAAAACAACTTTGACAAGTAGAAATCCAAGCAGCTAATAACAAATGAAAAGTAGTGTACTGTATCATTAAAGCAACAATAAAAAATACCTTTAAACTACAACAAAGTAGGCAACTTTCTAGAAGGTTGCTGGACCACAAAATGGCAAGGAAGGTCTAAAAGATGAAAAGAAATTGTAGAGAATCAGAATGAATTCTGTATGTCTACCTGCAACATCTGAAAAGAAATGTGAAAAGTAAACAAAGTGTGAGTAGGGGAAGACAAAATTGAATAGATTGTGTGTGTGTGTGTTCGTTCATGTCTTTCTGATGGTATACATCAGAATCTGTAGAATATCACTAGAAATATTACTATAAGCAAATAAGGTAAAGGTCACCTTCGCTTGAAACCCAGTCGTATCTGACTCTAAGGTTCAGTGCTCATCTGTTTCATAGCCAAAAAGCCGGTGCTGCCTGCATCTACAGATGGTTCCATGGACATGTGGCAGGCAATCCTAGACACCAGAGTGAACAGAACACTGTTTACCTTCCCACCAAAGTGGTACCTATTAATCTACCTGCAATGTCTTGCTTTCGAACTGCTAGGTTGGCAGGAGCTGGGACAGAGACAGGAGCTCCTTCTGTTGTGCAGTACCCGGGTATCAAACTGCTGACCTGCTGCCTTCCAGTCAGTCTCTTAACCACTTGAGCCACTTCAAATGCAAGAGCTAATATTTCTATGCAGAACTTTAACAGACCATCAATATCAGAAAAATGCAATGGACAGTATTTAGCTGAGAATTTTGGTAAGTTGCAGTATTAGCCACTTCAAAAGTGCCAATACATTACATCCTCTTTTGCTTATGATAGACATTATATTTAATTATGGACAACAACCAGGCCCAAGCTATTCTTTGTCAATAAATCTTGCCCTTATTTAAAATTTGCTTTGAGCTACTTGGTGTCAGATCTTTAGACTCGGGGTAGGCAACTTACAGCCCCTGGGCTGGATCTGGCCTGTGGCACCAAATAATCTGGCCCTCACCCTCACTCCAGCCACTACTACCACTGGAATCAGCCATGGATTCGTTTATGCTATTGTAAATGCATTTACATGTTTACGACAGCCATAAATGGTGGGGGACCACCAGTTCGGCCCCCTCAACTGCCTGAGGGAGCATGACCCATGTCACAACTCAAGAAGTTTGGCAACCCCTGCTTTAGACATTGGATTTTTAAAAATAATTTGACCTTCCTGTTTCATAGTGCAAGTTTTAGACATACAGTAATTGAATTGACCCCAGCATTCTTGAAATGAATGGTTGTGGGCTGATTTTGAACCAGTCTGTGTTTTTTTCCAACAGGGAAAAAAGAGAAATGTTTCCATTGTGTGGTAATAATTACAGAATAATAATCAAAACAAAAAGCACGGGCCATTCAAAGAAAGACACAAAAAATAGTCACTAAAATGGAATACAATTACATGAACTAGAAGAAACACTTCTGTCTTGAACAAAGTGTTCTGTTTTGAAATACTGGAAAAACAAAGGTCAATAAAATCAATTAAAAGTCTTCCCTGGAAGATGAACCTGAAAAATTACTTGGTTGTAACAATTATCTCTAGAGAAAAGAGATATTTATTTCTGAAAGTGGAACAATGTCAGAGATGAGACTAAAAGAAAAGCTTCACATTAAAGACATAGTATGTTGCTGCCCTCTATTTATAAGAAAATATCCACAAGTAAACATTCAGGGTTCCAATTCAGGTTTGGATTATTTGTTTGAGAAGAGGTGGGTTATACTGCCTTCCTATTCTAACCCTGACATTGGCCCTTACGGTGTTTTGTAGCATGTCAAATCTTCCACTAGAGGCCAAATAATTTGTTTACCAAAAGTATTTGCATGGTTCAATTTCTCTTGTTTTGATACATAGGTTGAATATATGATATGCTCTCTGAGTTCATTATGTAGTTGCTTCAAACTAGATATCAAAATGTGTTCTTCCTTACTAATGAGGAGTTGACCTTGGAAAGGTTGTTCTATTTTTGATTCAGCTGCACGATATTGTTGATGGACAGTTGCTTAAGAACATTCCCTTCAGGAAATTTTAAACTGTCTTGCTCATCTCAGAAGCCTGAGTATGTGAGTTTAGGGAGGAAATCCTATCATAGACTACTCTTTTCAATATTGTAATCTATTAAGTTAAACTCAAATAGAATTTTTTTTTTTTTACTTTAGCTTTGGGTGGCTACATGCAGGTACAGTATTTTATAAAATTCTCTTCATTATTTGACAGGTAGAGTATTTCTAAAAGAAGCAACAAGGGCAGGATGTTCTAGTCTCCTTTTAGATAGGCGGCTGCGTTTGCTAAATTTAGTTTACTACTACTGTTATTTTATCATAGATTTTATACTTCAGTTATAGTTAGCTTTATTTTATTGAAAAACCTATGCAAGACACAATCCTGCCAAAACGAAGGCACTTTTGGTGAGTTCATTCTGCAGTTCCTGTCCCCTGACCTGGTGTGAGAAAGATTAGCTGGCAACACAAGGTTGCTGTTACCAGGATACACCCAATTGTGGTTCAAAAACACCACGATCATCAAGGAGGCTCTTTCTGTATGTTTTGCCACTGGGAGATAAACACAGGTTTCATTTGCAAGCTGATTGTGTAGACCTGTGGTCAGGGCCGGATTTTCCTGTAGGCTAACTAGGCTTCAGCCTAGGGCCTCAAGATCAAGAGGGGCCTATATATTGATATATATCACAGTAATGATATATTTTATTATCTGTCATGTAATTTATAAACTTAAAAATGAGAGGTGAAAGTCAGTGCCACATAAGTGGAATAGCATAGGGCCTCTTTTCATGTAAATCCGGCCCTGCCTGTGGTTCCCAACATGGGGCACATGCCCCACAGTGGAGCAATTTGATTTTTAAGGGGGGCAATTTAAGAATGAGTTATTAACAGTGAATGGCCTTTTAGGCTTTCTCTATGTGAATAGGAGTTCACTTTTTGAATAATAAGAATTATATGTCACAGGATTTTAGTGATGCTTAGGTAGGCATTGGCAAAAAAAAAAAAAAGGTGGGAACCACTGGTGTAGACAAAGCAGCTTTGAATAATTGCTGGGTCTCTGGAAGGAAAATGTTTCACCATCTTGTTATGGAACAGTTAGTTTCCAGTCTACTGTGGCCCTAAGTCTACATGCCATGTTACTCTCCCATAAGGAGGAACGCAGAAACCAGAAACAAGCTACATGACACATTCTGTATAAACAGTTAAACCCTATCCATGTGGCCAACCCTCATTTCCTACCTGTTATTTAAATAACTCTTAATGTTCATGATTTTTGACAGAACCTCGACTCAAAGGTAATTCCCCTCTTGCCCAAATCTGCAAGTTAAAGGATTACCAAGACAAATTAGACACCTTCTTACATTGAATATGTTGACACTTTAGACTTGCACAAGAATAGTTAGGAAGTTGTAAGCACAGCGATTTCACTGTGTATTTAGCATCTAAGAAGAAGTCAGCGGCCTGCAGACCACTAAACATTTCCCTAGAACTTTCCTCAGTTTACAGACCTAAGCCTTGGTGCTTTTACTGCAAAACAACGACACCTCTCAGTTTTTGCATTTGCTCTTTCTATTCTACAGGTGCAGTAATGCCATTAACAGCATTGGGAGTTGAATTTTGGTTCTGCTTGTATTGATTGCAAGCAGTTGCTCAGGACAATTCCACAGAGCCTCAAACTGCCAGTTTTTCCCTAGCAAGGCTCCTGTCTTTTGCAAAGGTGGAATCAATGTACATAAGCTAACATATGAGCCAACATAATTTGAATTTGTTTGTACGTGAGGAAGTTGCCAGGCTGAGACAGGGCAGCACAATTTATGACTGGTGGCCATTTTTTCCAGTGAAGATGTTTTGTTTCTTGATCCTTTCTGGCCCAAAGTATTGCAGGAAACCATGTAGGTCTACATTTAAAGCTTACTCAGTAACCACATAGAGATGGCAGTGCAGCTCTCCATTGCTAAGCAGCTGTAAATAGCTAGAGGTACAGAAACAACATTTTGGCAACTACATTGACTACTTATTTCTGGCAAATCAAGTTCAGCATAAAACATTTCATCTATAAAGCTCTAAAGGACTTTGGGACTTTTCAGTGATTGTACATTCTGGCAAGTTGATGACAATAGCCTTGGAGAAAATGTACAATTTTCAGTGTCTAAAAATCTTTCTGTGATAGAAAGGCCAATAATTCCATTATCTCTGTGGAGACAGAGCAACACACGTTTGCATAATGACAACACCAAATTACACAAGACACATTTCTGTTGAGTATCTAGAAATGCATATTCCATAGACACTTTTTTCCCTAGAAGGTATAGTCAAACCTTGCTTAAAGAGCACCTCGCTTAAAGAGCACCTCGCTTAAAGAGCAGAATTTTCTCTGAATGTTCGTTTCACTTAACAAATAAAACCAACCAAAAACTCGGTTAACAAATAAATCAGAGTTCACAATCCCTCCTCGACCCCAAGTCACAACTGGTCAATTAAATGGTGTTTCGCTTAAAGAGCAAACTCGCTTAAAGAGCAAACCTGTGGAACACATTATGCTCTTTAAGCGAGGTACAACTGTACAGTAAAACACTGGATAACGATTGGATCCGATAACGCTAAAATCACATAACATTAAGTAATCTGGGGAGGAGAATTGGATTGAATAACGTTATGGTCCTATGGGATGGATCGGATAACTAAAGCCTATGCAATTACAATGGGATGGATCGGATAACTAAAGCCTATGCAATTACAATGTATCTCTATGGAGCTTTAACATTATCCGATCCATCCCATAGGATTTTAACATGGATCGGATAACACTAAAAATCAGATAACACCAAGACTTGTGGAACCAAGTTTTAGCGTTATCCGATATTTTACTGTATAAGCATTAGCACAAATTTTTAAGATAATGTTTTTCAATGAGGAAAATACCTTTCTCTCATAATCTATTACAGCAGTTTCTCAACCTTGGGGCCCCAGATATTCTTGGACCTCAGCTACCAGAAGCTTCAATCAGCAGGTGTACTGACTTGGGCTTCTGGGAACTGCAGTCCAAGAACACTTGGGGGCCCAAGGTTGAGAAATGATGAATTACGGCAAGATGTGTGTTAGAATAAGATAGCAGACAGTAGTTATTATCTATTGCATATTTTGTCTGCTGTGATTTCCTTCCCAAATCTGGACAAAACTGGTGAGGACTGCTAGGTCTTTTGTGTGAAAATCTTGCTCTTATACTATGATATATACTACTACCTCATTCTGCCAGTAGTCCCTGGCTGCTACCATGGAAGACTGAGACAATGCTGGTCGCAAAAGGTGAGAAAGAAGATAAACGAAAGAGCTAGTAGCAGAATAAAACATGTGGTGCAGCAGATACATAACCTCTCTCACATTCTGGCTAGCCAAATGCACAAACATCAGCTCAAATAAGTTCCCAATGGTGTTATATTTCGGACCTCTTTCCTACCTCCTTTTATCCTGCATTAGAAAAGCAAAGATGACCAGGTTGGTCCATAAGAAAAAACATATCAAAATACTACATTATTGTGTTTGTGGAATCCATAACATGAATCCTAACTCATATCCACATTCATTGTTTTCCTGTCAGCTAATGCCATTATGGATTTTATAGGGAAAGAGAGATACATAATGCACAGAACAGATTAACTTCCTTTCCATAGTTATAAAGATGCTGTCCTAATAAGTGACAAAACAAGGAGATCCCCTTCCAAAGCTTTGACTAATAAATAGCCTTCATTATGCAGCAGCTCTGTAGAAAAAAAAAAGATTCTTTCATCCATGACTAATGCACCCATCACATAGCAATGATACAGATCAACAGCAGTCATGAGCTTCCTCCAGAATAGATTGAAGTATAGTTGGACTGTACTAGATTCCTTCCTGTGCCAGCGATGCTGCTACTGCATCTAATTCATACTTTCAACTTGGTTTTTTTTATAAATGCACAAACAAACACAAAAGACATTTCAAATAATCCTCTTTACTTTCACTTCGTATGGTTAGGGATGGTGTTTGAATAGTTCAAATCTGAGGTGTTTTGCTGCTCAATTTGGAGCAATAAATGCCAAATGCAATGCAATATACCAAAAACAACCGAGTTATTTTAGTACCTGAGATACTTCCCTGACCCTTTGCAACAAAAATACAAAAGTAACAGATTAAATAAATGTTATTTTTCTTCACCCTGACCCATGGCAGGGCTGGCCCTGGCAAGCAGCCTTTAGGAACAAATTTGAGAATCAGTGCTAAATGGGAGGATCCGGCCCAATTCTGATGTCCTTTGCATAACTCACCAGTGCTGCTTTGGATGGTCCTCACTGTAGTGGTTGTGCGTGGTGGAGACGAGGACCTCAATGACAAGCATTCATCATCTTGGGAACAGCCCTTTTCAATTGCTCTCACGTAGCTATGGCTCCTCATGCGGAAGCAGCCTGGCATTGGCAAATCCAGAGCCTCCACAGCCTGTGACTCCAGCTCACTGAATACTGACTCACAGACGGATTCAAACTGACCATTCACTTCCATCTCGCTCACCTGCAGACAAAGAGCAGGTAATTTAATTACATCTAGTAGACCATGGGACTGCGGTGCCGCAGTGGTTAAGAAGCTCACCTGGTTAGCTGGAAGGCCAGCAAATTGGCATTTCAAGACTCGAGTACTGCATGACGGAATGAGCACCCATCTCTGTCCCAGGTCCTGCCAACCTAGAAGTTCAAAAGCAAGAAATTGCAAGTAGATAAATAGGGACCACTTTGGTGGGAAAAGATCTTGGGAACACGAAAAGAGACTCACCTGGGCATCCCCTGAGCAGAGTTCCTCCAGCAAAAATCCTTTCAACCCAGAAAGAACCTTTGTGTGGTTCTGACATGATTTAAAAAATAAAAATAAAAAATCTAGCAGACCAGTCTCACTTTCCTTACCATATAACACCAAAAGGGAATAATAATAATTTCATGTCAGAGATTACTCTGGGTTGAAATGATTTTTGCTGGAGAAACACCTTAGAGAGGATACCTGAATGAGGCTCCTTTCATGTCCCCAAGTGCAGCCCTTGGGTATCGAAACCCGACCTTCCAGTCTCCAAGCTCAGCGTCTTAACCACTAAACCACCAGGGGATCTCCCCACTGGGGGAGCTTCTCTTCCAAAGGGAAAAATGCTTACATTCTCATTTGTAAAAAAATATTTACAAAAGCGACAAGGTTTACTTTATAAACTCATATTCCCTTGAATGATGTGAACCTTCAAAATATGAAAACATCCAAATGGAACATTTGCAAACTTCATTCCAAATTAGTATTACCTTAAAGATCATGTTCACTTAAAATTCCATAGAACCTGAAGGGAATTGTTAATTTTATTGACAGAAGATCTATCTTGGCAAGAGTAAAAAAGAATGAACTAAAAGTCTTAATTATGTAAAGCCACTATTAAGCTCCAGCTTTTAAAGTCATATGCCAGCATTGATGTCAATGTTAATTAAATTACAAGGATAATTTTGATTTTACCAAGTAAAATCTTGAGGTATTATCTTCTGAAAAGTAGAAGAGAAAAGGTTTTTAATGGAAAAAGCTACTGTTTAGATGGCACCTCATGGAAGTATTCTGGGATCTGCACTTCAAAACACACAAAACAATGTTTCCCACCTGTGGTTTGTGAGAATAATGTTTCTGCATTTAATTGCAAAGCCTAGTGGCTTGTAATGAATTGGATAAATCTTATGTTTCTGTGTAAGGATGGGAGAACTGGATGCAGTCATGTCTACTTCTGACCAGTATCTTTCTTGGCCCCCAATACTTACCCAAACGAAGAGATTCCAAACTAACTTGTAAGACTAACTTGTGAAACCCCGGTTAGTTTTTGAGCACAGCTTGGAAACATTTATTTTGCCAGAATCTCTCATCTATAGGGAGTTTGTGTTATAGATCAAACACATCATGTTTTAAACTTTGCTTATATGCTTCCAACTATTGCTGGTGGTGTTACACACACAAAAACCTATTGAGAAATGGGAGTTTAAAGTCAGAGGTAAGGCTGTCAGATTAGTTATATTCAAACAGCAAACAAAAATAAACCATTTAATAACCTCCTGTTTTATGGTGGTCTATATGTGAGGACGGTAACCTTGCCTCCTGTCCCGAAGAGCCTACAGATTCGATTCTGGGCTGTAGTTTGACAAGAGAAACACTTACCTGCATGAACACAAAAATATCCATGCATGATTAGGTTTTTTTTTAAAAAAAATAAAAATCTTTCTCTCTCTGCAATTGCTTTGTGCCAGCTGGCTTTCAAGCTTCTGTCTTCTACTCTAACAGTGGGTGTTCTGGAGAAGTAGGAATGGATTCATTTATTATTGCCAACCATGTGTCAGCCTAACCAGAGAAAAGGTCTTGATGATAAGGTGTATATATATTCATTCTCTCCCCAGGTTTTGCCTTTCAAACTCTTTCTTTCCAGTCACAGGGGTAGAAATATATTTGTTCTCTTTAAAATGGAAGTATATTATTATTATTATTATTATTATTATTATTATTATTATTATTATTATTATTATTATTATTATTATTATTATTATTATTATTATTATTATTATTATATCAGTTTTAAAAACACACACTAAATATTCCAAAATTCATATATGAAGTCACAAGAGAAAGGCAAATGTATACACAGCCACTGATAACCAAAGATTCCTTATACACTGTACTACTGAATGGTGTTGCAAATGCAATGCAACTAAACTGAATTTCCATTTTAAAAAAAAATCATAAAAATTAGGTAAAACTCCTTTCTCCACTTTTTATACATTTTACAAACAAACCACACTGAGGTAGGAACAATCAGGAAACCATTAAGCACATTGACAGGAAAACCCGAGGGGGAACAGGTGCCCTTCCTTGAGCTCTGCAATACATTGAGGCATACAATGGTGGGCTGATGGCACAGAAGTGTCTGGAACCTCTCCTTAGAAAGAGATGAAGGGCCAATGGAAGAGGTTGTAAAGGCAGGAGGTTGTGGGCATAAAAGAAGCCCTAGGGAATATGGAAAGGAAGGAAGGGTCTTGGAAAGATGCACTGGAGGAGTCAGTAGTAATGGCTAAGCAAGTGGACAGTTAGTACCTAGAAAAGGGCTGTCCATTGCGGGCTTGGTGACCTACATGCTTAAGAACAACCTTCAGGTTCTAGCTGAGGGTTCCTGTAAAGGAGGCCAAGTGGAAGGCCTGGGAGAAAACAGCTGTTAAGTACTGGAAGAAGTAGCATCACCAAGAAGAGAACAAATGGGCCTATACGAGTCAGACTTCCCCAATGGAAACGCTCGCATAGCGATCGTTTCTATGGGGGAAAACTTGCATAACGAAAAAATTCACTATGCGAGTTTTTTCCCTAAAATTTTTTCGCTATGCGAGTCAGACTTTCCTCATAGAAAACTTGCATAGCGAGCATTTCTATGGGGAAAACTCGCATAACGAACAAAATTCGCTATGCAAATTTCCCCCCTAAAAAACTCGCATAATGAGCAGCCTCGCAAAATGAATTAAATTTGTTATGTAAGGTATTACTGTAATAATAATAATAATAATAATAATAATAATAATAATAATAATAATAATAATAATAATAATAATACGTTAGACTTGTATGCCGCCCTACTTGCTGGAGCGACTCAGAGTGGCTAACATACCATGGGGCAACATATTACAGCTTAGGTTGAAACAGGAAAGTGCAAAATACTCAACATCAGGAAAACCAAGATCATGCCAACAGGCCTATCAGTCCTTTGAAAATAAATCAGGAAGAAGTAGAAGCAGTGACAGATTTTACTTTCTTAGGATCAAAGATCACTGCAGATGGTGACTGCAGCCATGAAATAAAAAGAAGACTGATTCTGGAAAGACAAGCTATGAGAAACCTGGGGAACATAGTCAAAAGTAGAGACATCACCTTGCAAACAAAAATTCACATAGTCAAGGCAATGGTATTCCCAGTGGTAATGTATGGTTATGAGAGCTGGACTATAAGGAAAGTTGAGCACAGAAGAATAGATGCCTTTTGAATGTGGTGTTGGAGGAGAGTTTTGAAAGTCCCCTGGAAAGCGAGGAGAACGAACAGGTTGATCTTAGAAGAAATCAACCCTGACTGCTACTTAGAAGGTCAAACAGTAAAGATAAAGATAAAGTACTTTGGACATAAAATGAGAAGAGAGGATTCACTTGAGAAAGCCTTGATGCTGGGAAAGGTGGAGGGCAAAAGAAGAAGGGGGCGGCCAAAAATGAGATGGCTAGATGGTATTGTGGATGCAATGGGCACGGAGCTGGGTGGGTTAAGGAGGATGGTGGAGGACAGTGGTGCCTGGCGGGCACTGGTCCATAGGGTTACAAAGGGTCAGAGTCGACTGTGCAACTGAACAACAAATTATTAACTATATATTTGTTTTTATTTGAAAACTATGAAAGCACCTGTTTAGTATATATAGTCAATACCCTGTGGGACATGGATCTTAGTTTTTATCTTTACAAGCACATCACTCACCTGACTAATAGTGCTCATGGCTCTCATGTAGCTCTCATTCCGGGAACGAAATTTGGGAGAAGTCAGTAGGACTGCAGGGTCCAGGCTATCCAAACTCCGATTGATTGAAACTTCACTTACTGCCCTCAAGTAACTGTGACTCCGGATCTGAAGCTTTGGGGAATGTTCACTAGATATCCTTGAGGGAAAGAGGGAAAACAGCAGTGAATTGTTGCGTCATATCTGTATTTTTTATATGATTAACGATGAGAAGATTTTGTAACATGACTGAGCACTTACTCTAAGTAAAATAATCCCCCCAAACCTTCTTGCAAAAAAAAAGGGAAAAAAAAGAAACACACACTAAAAAAGAGAAACCCCTAGCTATGACTACATTCAGTATTGTACAGGAAGTGGGCTGTTCCAGTTCATTTGTTCAAGTCATCTTCTTTCTGATTCTAAGAAGAAGACTGTCATAACAGCATCATCTGCATTACAGCGATTGACAGAGCAGTCCAAAGCAAGGCTTCTTGCTGTAATAATGACTCAAAGTACTCTATAGCAATTATGGCAGTTTGACAAGCAATGCATTAATCTGAGACAAGGAGACTGTAGCAGTTGCCATTTGTGTTTCTTTAAAGTAAATAAAACAAACAAAGTTCTATATAGAAATAAATTATGTGGAAATCAAGACCAAAACTTTATGATAACAACTTGAGGCAGACCACAACGAGAGCATGACTAAAGTAGAAATGGAGGAAATACCTCAGCTCATATTTTGTGGCACATAAATTATGCCTTGCATCTAAATCTCAAGGCAATTTGTGTTAAGCTTTTGTCTTTTATTACTGTGAGTTAAGCTTTAAACATATTATTCTGTGGTCTTGTGTTCAGTGTGTTGGACTTGGACATGTTACTAAGTGGTAGAAAGAGTCATTAAGCACTAAATGGCGAATCAGGAAATAGTGGGGATTATCTCGCTTACTGTACATAACATGTTAGCTTCATAACAATAGTGCTGTCAAAAGCAGTGAATAACTTTGCCTCTTGGAAGGCTTATTAAGGATTACAAGAAGAAAACTCAGTGATTGTCAAGTATATAAACATTCATGGAGACAAATACTTCTCACTGCAAGCTATAAAAGAAAGAGAAATCATTAATTAAAAATGCACTTCCCCAACTGAGCATGAGAGAGCCACTTATTTAGATGTGATCCATAAACTGTTCTTAAAAGCAATCCCAGCCTATCATCTTTGAGAGAGAAAGGTTTAAACCTTTCTAGGTGGCAAGAGTGCAGAACTTTCCTTGTTATTAAAATTTGCCCTGTTATTTCAGTTCAAATGCAAGAAAAGGTTTGTACAGACTGCTTCAACAAGGCTGAGTGCAACATATTTTCCTAAAAACATGCCAATTATAAAAAGGCAGCATTGCACTCTTTCAGTAAGAACAAAAATAATACCCTGTATATAATTTTTAAAAAGACAATGCATGAAAAACTGATATTGTGGTTGTAATGAAAAACCCACATATGGTAGTCTGTGTCCTTCTCTATGATATGACAAAACACAACATCACATAACAGAAGAACTATAACTTGCTGTCCATTTATCATTCATTCTGTATACACAAATCATGTTATTTGCTTTTGAATGAAATGCAGCAAAGGCAAACACAAAAGCAATAAAGGCCCTGTGACCCACTGTGGATCAATATAAATAAAGGCAATTCAATGTACAATATTTTACCCACTTTCCTGAAAGTAAGCCCTAGTGCATTCATTAGGAGTTACTTCTGAATAATTGGGCTAAGAAATCTAGGATTTCATTTTTGTTTTGAATCTTTTTTTCTGCTTCTCATTCACATTCTTTCTGAGCAAATAAGCATACTACTTGCGCATCTTAAAATGTACATAATAATTCAGAGAAGCTACTCTTCTAATAGAAACTGTGGCCCTTGGGTTTTTTTCCTTTTTATGTCATGAACCTCTACTGTCATCTTGTTGCTGCTCATTCTTATTGTATTAATGCTTATTAATTTGTTGACAGTTATTTTATCTGTATTTTGTATTTTTGACCCCTCCCCTCCCAAAAATTCCTTCAAATCACCATGCTCAAATGTTGATCATATAAAGGATCATATAAATAATCCTAAATTATTTATTATTTTAATATTCATAGATAGGCTCATTGTGTTGTATTGATATGTACTATGTGTATGGGTTATTCCAGTATGCCATAATGCAGCTTCTCAACCTTCAAAAGACTCTGCAGACATTCTTGGTCTTGGGCATATCCCATTATTTGTGACTTGCACAAATGAACACTGCACACATATGCAATACTTGCAACACAAAAGAGTTAAGTTTTCTCTTATCAAGTTACAGTGCAACAATGTGTTGTGAAACCTTGTTATTGTAAAAAATAAATCAATTATAAATAACTAGTTATGTACAACTAATTACCTCTAATCCTCCTTTATACTGATACTTTTCAATGCTTAGAGCAGTGATAGTGAACCTTGGTACTCCAGATGTTCTTGGGCTTCAATTGCCAGAAGCCCATGTCAACACTCCTGCTAATCAGGGCTTCTAGGAATTGAGGTTCAAGAACACCTGGAGTGCCAAGGTTCACCATCACTGTTCTAAGCATTGAAAAGTATCAGTATGAAGGATTTTACTAAATATTTTAGAAATGGAGATTTGGAAAGAAAGGTACGAGAATCCTCTGTAACAAAGGACATGAGCTTAGTTGTTTAAATCTAACCAGTTGGCATACTGATTATGACTTTCTTTTGTGAGGGCAAGGAAATAAGTGGTATCAATTGATCAGAAATAGGAGAGACACAGGTTGTGTGAGTGAAGGGTTCCCAAAGCCATACATTTCCTCTTGTGGGTGTCTTTTGTGGGAGCCAGTTACAAGCACTTTGCCTAAAAGTCCCCAAGGGAAAAAAAAAGGAACATCACACTTTTGCTTAACCTTTAAGAACTGTTCAGTCTTCCCTCACTGGAATTGCATGTTCCCATCTGCTCATGTCTTTTAACTGCTCATCCTTTCAACACTCAAAGAGCAGGTCAAACTCTGCAAATGCAGGATGAAGATGACACACTTGAAAGGTATTGCTGTGGAGAAGCATACTGACAAGAAGGATGTAAATAAACAACCATATAATCAGAGGATTGTTTTAGGTTTTTGGACAGTTAAGAGCAGGCTAAATGTAGTTTAGCTACCCCTGCCTAACAACTCAGAATGTCTTCTCTTAAATAAGTCTTCTTGGGTGCTCAGTTCTTCTAAAGCTCTCTGAAGCCTGCCACTCTCCAGATGTATTGGGTTACAACTTCTATCATTCCCAGCCATCATGGGACTTGTCGTTCAACATATTTTGAAAACATCAGATTGAGGACAGCTGTTCTGAAGCTTTGCATAGCTTTCTGGCTTTGCCAATTCAATCAGAAAGCATCATACAGTATCAAATAATATAAACAGCATGCCAGAATTGCACCCCCACCCCCATTTCAATGGAAGAAGTTTCACATTGGATCTCTGGACTAGACACCAAGTTGTGAAGAATTTAGAACAGTCACATTTAAAGATTGTGATATTATGAGTACCACCCAAGTTTATTTGAAAGGGGAAAGAGATCTTTGCAAAATTCAAGTGTTTCAATAGGCAGTGAACTTCCACGCAGTTTAAGTGGAATAGAACTGAAGCCGTAGCACAAATGTGGGTGTGCAGCTGACAGCTTCTCACAGTATGAGCTCTAACTTTAAGTTGAATCACCTTCTGGTCTGCTGTGTGCCAGATCAGCTTTGCTATTGTAGGCTGGCAAGAAGTGTAACATTTGTGCACAAATCATTTTTAAAAAGCCTACAGGAAACAAACATTTAAATAAAAATAGTATTTCTCAGTGTAATAATATTAAATTCATGATACATTCTGTTTTTTCTTATTTTTCCATGTCTAGGCCAGATGTGAAACTGCCAAACTGAAGTCACCTTTTGGTGAGTTAATTCTGGAGTTCCTTTTGCCTGACTGCAAACAAGACTAATCTGTGTTTTGAACTTTGTTGATACCAACAGATCCAGCAGCAGCAGTGGAAATGTGTGGTAGCAGACCTAGATTACAGCCAGTCTTGTGGTACTTTTTATATGTTATCACCCATAAGGTGAAGATATACATTGCCGGTCTATGGTTTAGACTAGAATATTCATTAATACAGGGAATCATAAAACTCCCAAGACTGTTAGTTCTCCTCAGATTATCTAGAAATTAGGGACATTTGGTTATCCTGTAAAATCCTTAAAATAAAATAGTCTTGACAAAAGTAGCTTTCTGGTCATTTCTTGATTCTTCTGTATGAGCTAATGTTGCTCCCAGAGAATCACAGAAGATAGTCAACCTCTACACGGGTGCTCTGAACCTAAAGTGTGACACACACAGAGAAAGAGAGAGTGCTAGAGAAAGAAGGTAGTGATGTTAAAGAAGACTGAGAAAGTCTACTATGAGGATCTTTATTGATTAGGAGGCTAGACCTTTCAAAGTCACCCTGCATATGAAAAACCCTTCAACCTGAAACAGAAGTAGCTACCTTCTTGTTTTAATCCACATTCACTGAAGTGTATCTTGATCTTTTCTGAAACAAAAGCAGCTAGCCATATATTTTAGAACTGTCATAAAAAGGGAGGATGGGTTGTGGGGAACCCCATTGACCAGGCAATTATTTTTTTTTTAGTGCAAACATGTGTGCTCAACTGTATAGACCTTCTTCTAGATGTTATAGGATTCCTATCAGACTTCACTTTTCTTCATTATTTCTTGGGCATGTTTTTCTCTTTCAGATACATGAGCAATCACTCATCCTTAATTAAGGTCTTTCAGTCTGATGGGATGATATACTAATTAGCACAGGGTTAATATTTTAAGGACTGCAGTTAAGATGCTGAACTCAACAACTGGAAGGTCAGAGTTCGATTCCTGAATATTGCATGACGGAGTAAGCTCCTGTCTCTGTCCCAGCTCCTGCCAGCCTAGCAGTTCAAAAGCAAGAAATTGCAAGTAGATAAATAGGTGCCAATTTGGTGGGAAGGTAAGCAGTGTCCCATGCACCCATGTTGAGGCATGCCTGACATGTGTTCACCAAAACATCTGTAGATGGTGACAGTGCTAGCTCTTTGACTATAAACAGAGATGAGCACTGAACTCTAGAGTTAAATACGACTGACTTTCAAGCAAGGGTGACCTTTACCTTTACCTAATATTTTAAATATTTTTTTCACAAGCTTTCCATTGGCATTTATGTCTATATTTATGTCAGGAAGATATAAAATGAAATGATTACTGGTGATGAATTACCCTCTAGTGATTCATATTCTAGGTTAGAGGAGAGCAAATTAAACTCTGGGAGAAAGATAACAAACTCCTTTACATAAAAATAGATTTTTTGGAATAGTAGCCGTGTTAGTCTGTGGTTCAGGTATATCAAAAAACAAAATAAACAAAACAAAACAACATCTATTAAGATTGCTTGTATTAAAAAACGAAACAGTGTATTTAACAAGCAGCAATCCACTAGCTATTCTCAGACTGATGCAGGAGCTAGTGGTGGTGGGGAGTGTCAAATATGTTTCTTTCTTTATTTTTTTAACAATCCATATTTTAAAGTCCAGTAAGGAGTAATATGAGGTCATAGCCCTTGACTGAGTACTACATTTTTCTTCTTCATCAGGTGCAGTATCCATTATGGATATTAGCTATCATCATGGCAATAGTCAATTCTTCTGAGGACATGCCACACCAGTCTCTCAGGTTCTTCAGCCATGAAGTCTGTCTACATCCAGGGCCTCTCTTCCTAGGGATCTTTCCTTGAAGAACGAGTTGCAGTATTGTTTACTTTATGTCAGGGGTGCCCAAACTTTTTGTGCCAGGGGCCTGATCATGTCCCTGGAACAGCTGAGTGGGCCAGACCATGCCCCCGGAAGTGGGTATGTTTGCGCATGCACACCTGCATTCACTTGCTGGTTCGGCATGGATGCTTCTGCACGTACTGTACGTGAAAATGTCTATATTCACTTCCTGGTTTGGTGTGGATCAGTGGTGGGATGTCAAAAATTTTATTACCCCACCGTGACACCTTCACAGTGTGGGTGGAGCTAACATCATGATGTCATGATGTCATGGGCGGGGCCAAAGAATAAATAAATAAAATAAAAATAAGCATGCGCACATACACACACCCCTCAACTTGCGCATGTGTGAGCATGTCTGTGCCAAACCAGGAAGTGAATAAGGATGCTTTTGTGCATGTGCAGAAGTGTCCATATTTATTCACTTTCTGGTTTGGTGAGGGTGTCATGGGCCTGATGGAATGGCTTCTGGGGCCGTATCCGGCCAATGGGCCATAGTTTGGACATGACTCAGGGCAGCTTACAGTCAGCATACAATACAATTTATTAAAAACATCCTTAGACAGTTAAACTAAAGTCCCTGGATGGCAAGTTATTTAGAGTAGTCATATGAGGCGGGGAGGGGAGGGCTGCTCCCATCACGGGACCCGACACCCACTGGGCCAGCCTGGTATTCAAGCCTTTCCTGAATGTTAACAATTCTGATAGTAGGTGACAGTCAGTCTGCAGGATGTTCCAAAGGGCTGGAGTTGCCACCAAAAAGGCCGTCCGTCTGGTGCCAGAGGGGTGAGCCTCTCTAGCAGTTGGTACCCTTAGAGAGCCCCTCCGGTCCACTCTAGTGGGATGGGCTGATATCCTGTGACAAATCTTAAGTAATTCATTCTTTGATTCACCCATCCATTCAATAAATATTTGATATATGACATATGCCGCTTTTCTGAAGATATTCCAAGAAAATGCACAGCAAAACTTACTAGTCTTATTCACCTTATTAATTTTTTTATGAGTGGCACAGAAAAATAGTGGTGATTTTTTTTGGGGTAGGGAGGGGGACTTTCAAGATAGAATGGCACCACTATAAAGGCCTGGTCCCTCTAGCAACTTGCCTAAACTCTGGAAGTGAGGTATTCAAATCAGTTGCAGCCAGTGGTGGGATTCAGCAGGTTTGCCCCAGTTCACCAGAACAGGTAGCAGAACTTCTGGCTGGTCTTGCCCATCCAAGTTTTGAAATAAAGTAGTCCTAATTTGGGTGCAACACAGAGCTTTCCCCCTGGCCACGCCCACCATACCACGCCCACAGAGTAGGTAGTAAAAAAAGAAAAGAACCCACCACTGATTGCAGCAGTAAAGCTTCTAGGACTGTGATGGCAAACCTTGGCTCTCTAGGTGTTCTTGGACTTCAATTACCAGAAGTTCAAGTCAGCACTCATGCTGATCAGGGCTTCTGGGAATTGAAGTTCAAAAACATGTGCAGTGCCAAGGTTCACCTTTAGTGTTCTAGGAGAACAGCCATACTTAATAGCAGGAAACTATAGCTCCTGCATTTTGGAGAGAAGAACATGATGTGGGGAATGTTTTACCTCTTCCATCTTGAGTTCATAATCTATTTAATGATACATAGACAACACTTCAAGTCTTGCTGTTTTGACAAACTGATGACTAATTTCACCTACAATAAAATCCTATCCATGGTCATGTGTTTTACCTTTCAAAGACAATTCTCTATTACAGATGGCTCTCCTTAATCCACAGCAATCCGTAAAAGTTCTCCAGTTTAAACATAAAGAATCATATTTATGGCTCTCCAGTTTAAACATAAAGAACCATAGATGGGGCTACCAACCACAAGCAATATTTGTCATTTGTATCCCACTGTAATGAGGCTCATTCATTATTTATGTTTCAACTATAGTCAATTATTTCTAAATTTGAATCTTTTCCTATGTAAATGTCATGGCAATCTTTGCCATTTTCAGTTCACTTTCTTAACTAATGCATAATGTGGTGTTTCAAACTGGCCTCTGGTGACAGCAAAATACCAGATATAAGAGTGATAAGTTTATGATGCTCTTGTATAATTAGAAATTCTGCTCTGAGATGCCCATGCTCTGCTGAAATATCAAAAAGGATGTAGAGATATAACTTTTAATATGTTCCTGGTTACAAAAGGTAGGGTATTTATCTAAAATCTCGTTGTGGTAAGATTTAATAATGCAGCTTTATTGTTTAGGTACTGGAAAACTAAATAACACCATTTGGAAGTTCATGCCAAAGAAGCATTGCCATACTTAAAAAAAAGGACAGTCCAATGGCAAAAAAAAAAAATTACTTCAGCATACCAAGGGAAATTGTCACCGACATTTTAATCATTGAGTGGGAATATAAATACTGTACAACATAAAATATTGCACTGTCAAGTACTCCCAAACACAGATCAGAAGATTCTCTCTTGTAATGTAGAAGTTTGACAGACATTTTCTCATTTCTTCATTATCTATTTATCTCCAATAAAACCATGATGTTCTAGAACAGGGGTTCCCAACCTAAGGCTGGAGGACCGTATGCGGCTCATGACACCATTACATGTGGCCCCCTACGCCTCCAAGGACATTTGAGAAACAAAATGGCCACCCTTTGAAGCTGTTTTGACAAAATGGCCACCCCGACTGTGCAGGCAGGGGAAAACAGCTGTGCCGCCCTCGAAGCTGAGTGAGAGAGTGAACAGGCCCTCAGCTTGAAAAGGTTGGGAATCCCTGATCTAGAACTAAATTTCTGTATTTTTGGTGCTAACTCAATGTGTGGCAATCCTGGAGAGACTGAATTGTCTCTGCATAAAATTTATCTTTATAATTGCACCACAGTAACAATTTATTATTGAAGAGCTGCAAAAAACCCTACGTGCTAGATATGCGGGCTCTCTTTCTCTCTCTCTCTCTCTCTCTGTGTGTCTTGAAACATGTATTCTACAAAGGGCATCAGTGTCGCCCTAGAAATATAGAAAGATGAAAACAAACAGAGCAGCTGATCTGTTTTCATTAAAATAAAAATTAGGTTTTAGGGTTTATTTTGGACAGAGCTGCAAGGGTTGCAGATGACAAAGTGAATAAAAGTTAGCTAGACTCTGTCACCTGCCATGGGCATAGCTTCAAGAGGAAACAAATTCTTATCAAGATATTACTGTATGTCAGGATGAAAGCTAGGGCAAGGAAAGCTTATTTACAGCTTTTGTTGTGTTTATTTTTAATTTTAAAAAAGCTAAATTTAAGAAAAATAAAAAGGAAAAGAGGCTGATGTGGGCCGACATCAATTTCACATAGAAATGAGTACATTTCAGGGCTTTTATTCCCACCCCCTGCAACATAATTTTACAAATTTAAAGCTGTATGTCTGCCTATATAATTGCTAGAAATCAGATATTGAACCATTTTTATACTACATAAGTATCCTTCATAGTTAGAAAAATGTTTCTAGAAATGATATTGTTGTCAGGCACATAAAATTTATAGAAATCAAAATTTCCAAACACTTTGTTTCAGATTATAATTAAGAAAAAACTTCTCGCTATGACTGTATATCCTTTTAAATCTACACACATTACCATTTCACTGAACAGGAGACATCTCCATGGAGACATACTTCATACTTTCTCACCAACAGAGACCTCGTTTTTCTAGGTATTCTATTCTTAGTAATTCACACCATGCAATTTATAACTTATAGCCAATCACACACACACACACACACACACACACTTCATCCTTACTGAAGTAGCCTCAGTGCGCATGCGCATACACGCGCGCACACACGGATGTGCCTATGTGCCCATCTGCTACAGATATGATGGCAATCAGATGAGAGCAGTCTTATTCATTAGGAGCTTTTGTTGTTCAGTTGCACAGTCGATTCTGACCCTCTGCGACCCCATGGACCACTGTCCGCCAGGCACTCCTGTCCTCCACCATCCCCCTCAACTCGCTCAGCTCTGTGCCCATTGTCTCTACAATACCATCTAGCCGTCCCCTTCTTCTTTTGCCCTCGACCCTTCCAAGCATCAAGGCTTTCTCAAGTGAATCCTCTCTTCTCATTTGATGTCCAAAGTACTTTAGCTTCATCTTTATTATTTGACCTTCTAAGGAGCAGTCAGGGTTGATTTCTTCTAGGATTGACCTATTTGTTCTCCTCGCTGTCCAGGGGACTCTCAAAACCCTTCTCCAACACCACATCTCAAAGGCGTCTATTCTTCTGCGCTCAGCTTTCCTAATGGTCCAGCTCTCACAACCATACATTGCCACAGGGAATACCATTGCTTTGACTATGCAAATTTTTGTTTGCAATGTGATGTCTCTACTTTTCACTATGCTCCCCAGGTTTCTCATTGCTTGCCTCCCAAGAATCAGTCGCCTTTTTATTTCATGGCTGCAATCACCATCTGCAGTGAGCTTTGAGCCTAGGAAAGTAAAATCTGTCACTGCTTCTACTTCTTCCCCATCTATTTTCCAGGGACTGATAGGCCCTGTTGCCATTATCTTGGTTTTCTTGATATTGAGTCTCAAGCCAGCTTTTTCACTTTCTTCTTTCAACCTAATCAGGAGCTTCTTTAGGTCCTCCTCACTTTCTGCCATTAGGGTGGTATCATCTGTATATCTCAAATTGTTGATGTTTCTTCCAGCAATTTTGATCCCAAATTGTGATTCCTCCATCCCTGCATTGCGCATTATGTGTTCTATGTATAAGTTGAATAAGCAGGGTGACAAAATGCAGCCTTGTCTTACTCCTTTTCCTATTCCAAACCACTCAGTCATTCTATTTTTAAAGGCATTTTGGTTGCCATGAATCCTGACAGACTCAAAAGCCCTGCTGTAGCAGCAGAAGTCTTGCTCTCCAGTCTCCATATGGTTGCCCACACCAGGGAATTGCTATACTTCTGTAGATTCTATGGGTGAGCAGACGAATCTCAGTGCAAACATACTGGAACACAAGAAATTTTCATTTTGTGTGAAAGAGGTGGCTTGAAAGCCTTGATAGCTATCACCCATCCATTCCCACTTTGCACCAGGTCTTCGTGGCTAAACATAACTACGTATGCATTTTGCATATTACACAATGGCCAAAATCCTGTTGTGCAACTACACACACACAATTCAAGGTTGCACCTGGAGTGCACCTGAAGTGCACATGGAACTCAATGGCTAAGGCAGAAGTGCAGTCACCAAAGCAATTCTGATGGCACATGATGATGGCACAATTGCATAATGCGCAGGGAACTAACCAACAAAATTCCTTCCTCCCTTCAAGTAAAATAACCTTATTTGATTTTTTTTAAAAAAACTGGCAAATGTTGCAACTTGGAAGAAAGAAACAGCTTTTTGAAACAGAATAATGGGTGTAGCGTAGTGGAGGTGTGGATTTCATGATCACTGCAAGCTGTATTTTATTCAGGATTTTAAAATGTACTTTATTCAAGATTTTTAAAAAACATCTTCTGTAGCGACACGGAAAATGTAGCATGGAAGCACTTTGTAGGAGGGAGACTGTTAGGCAGGGAAAGCAGGAGGGAGGAATCGATGGAAATAGAAAACAAGCAACTCCTTATGTAAGGTGACCACAACACTGTGCTCATGTATATACCAGCATTGATACCGATATACTGTCTTCTGATTACTATCCAGAAAGGAATAAACAAGAATAGTACAGGAGGCAGAACATGTATTTTGGAAGCCGGACAATATAGCTTGCTTAAGACTACACACACCGTCTCCTTCCTACAAGGCACAGAGGGGACTGAACTTTCAGTCTCTGGCTCTGTAGCCCGATACTCCATCTCACTAAGCTATCCTGATAACTGAACAATCATAGCACTTGATTAAATAGCATGCTGGTGACCCTTCTGACCATTTTCTAGATTGATTTATTTAGTTTCATTTATAGCCTTGCTATCTCTACATGAGATATAATGTTTTGGCACTTCATTCTTTGGAGGGGGGAACTTTGGAAAAAAAAATCACACTTTAGCCTTTCTCTCAGGAAGCACACTGGAGAATCAAACTCCCAACCCCTGATCCTACAGCCAGGTACTCCATCTCACTGAGCTATGTGGCCAAATTTTATAATAATAACCAGTGGTGGGATTCAACTGGTTTGCACCGGTTTGGCAGACCCGATACCTTTTTTTGTGGAGTTTAGCAAACCAGTTGTTAAAATGCAACTTTAGAGGGTTCTTCCTTCCTTGCCCTTTGCAAGGTGGCTTAGAAGGGACCTTGGTGGTGGGAGGGGGTGACATGTGCCTTTAATGCAACCTCTGCCCCCACTCCCCTTCCTCCTGTCAATGCTACCAGGACCAAGTGAGGAAAACTGAGGACAAAGGCCGTAGCCAGGTTTCTAGATGTGGGTGGGCGGATATTTTTTCAAGATGGGCAACAATATCATATATATATGTCAGATACTGTATATATAAGCAGCCAGGAGTTTGAAGGTGGGAAGATCTGATCCTCATGTCCATTGTGCCCAGGGGCACAGGCAGTGGTAGGATTCAGCTGGTCAATTTTTGTTGTTGAATTTGATGAACCAATTGTTAGATTATTTGAATCCTACCACTGGTAAAAACTACATTCCTTTGGGTCATTTCTGAGTTATGGTGATCTTTCCCAGTTAGAGCAGTTTGACTTCAGTTCAACTACTATGGTTGTATCCTATTGAATTTTTCGCTTTGTACTTTGGTGAGGTACTTAGGAATCTCTGTGGTAGTTTGGGGTGGCATTAAAGCAATATAAGAGAAAACCTTAGTTAAACCAAACTGCAAATTCCAAGATCCCACAGAATAGAGTCACGACCATTCATGTGATACCAAACTTCTATAATTGCATCATACAGGCAATATTTGAATAAAAATATTAAAAACTTTTATATCTGGGGTGCCCAAACTGTGCCCTGCAGGCTGGATCCAGCCCATGGTGCCAATTAATCCATCCCATGCCACCTTCGCTGTCCTGGAATTGGAAGTAAACATGCATGCATGTGCACAGAACATGCCCGTGCACACACAGAAGGCTGCTGTAAATGGCCTGTGGCTCTTGTAAACACATTTACAACACCCTTGGGTCGTTTATGGCAGCATTTTGTGCAGACACATGCACATTTTACTTCTGCTTCCAGGTGGGAGGAACCACATAACCACATGACTGGCCCAGAGCCTGAAAGGTTTGGGCACCCCTGATTTATCCTGTCCATTTGAATCACTTGAGATTCATTATCTGAAGTTACCAAGCTATGCTTATACAACACACAGACACACAGACACAGACACACACACACACACACACACAGACACACACACACACACACACACACACACACACACACACACACACACACACACCAATCATAATTTGAGCTGGTACAACCTGATCTGATTCATCTAGGATAGAAAGGATAGGTATGCTGTACCAAAATAAGTTGAAAACCAGTAATAAGTTGCAACTAGAGTAAGCCTGCTGATTCAATGGTCCTACTTTAATTATGACTTACTGTTGAATTTCAGCCAATAAGTGCTATTCATATACATACATGCAAGACATATGAGAGTTTCAGAATGTGGCAGAAACTGCCTCCCACATCTTGGGAAGGGATTAATACATCCAGTCCAAAATACCTCTACTACTCTATCTATGGATAAGGCAGACAAAGTAATATATTTTGCAACCCTGCAGTTAGTACCTCTTTTACAAGTCGAAATGTGTTTAACTGCACATTTGCTAGTGCAGAAATCTCACATTTTTGTTACAGTTTTCAATTTCACACCTATAATAATGTCTCTTTCTAAAAATGTCTTACTTGAGGGTGGTAAGTTCTGTAAGTGATGGCTGGGTGGCCTTGAGATAGCTCTCTCTCCGCGCAGCAATCTTTGGAGATGGCTTTGGACTGGTGTCAGAGTCCCCACTGTCATCATCTCCCATGGCTTTGATATAACTTCCACTACGCATTCGTCGGCAGGGGATCTCATCATCTTTGCCATGTGGAGCATATCCAGACCATTCATCTTGAGGAACCTGTAATACAAATATAACATATTGTTTGTTTAACTTTTTCTTTTTTCCTTCCTTTTTTTAAACACATTTTGAGTTTTACTTTGATAGCAATAGCACTTACACTTATATAATGCATCACAGAATTTAGTGTACTATCTGGGTGGTACACAAGGTAATTGACATTTCCCCCAACATGCTGGGTACTCATTTTATCGACCTCAGAAGGGTGGAAGGCTGGGTCAACCTTGGGTCCCTCAGGATTGAAGTCAAAATGTTAGCAGCAGTTTTGGCTTCAGTACAGCAGTTTTAACCACTGCACCATTAGGACTCTCTTTGAAACAAAATTGAAAAGACACAGGCAATAAAAGGAAGAACAAATACTATATTTCGATTCAACAAGATTACTAAATTAAGTCCTAACAAACTCACTTGATTACGTTTATATTATTTGCTTTTTGTTTATTTGAAGGATTTTTTTAATCGGATTTGTTATACTTTTATTTCAACTCTATTGTAAGCCACTCAGGGTAGTGGTTTCACTAATTGGGCAGGATACAACTCTACTCCACTAATAAATATCTACCTGAGATAAAATTGCCAGATGACAGGAATAAAATACTTTGATATAAAAATCCTTACTAAATATTGGATTATGCTAAACTATATATCTGAATTATAATCTCTCTCTCTCTCTCTCTCTCTCTCTCTCTCACACACACACACACACACACACACACACAGGAGATTTAGCAGATATTTGCAGTTTTACTTGTTTTGTAAATATATGTACATAATTTTATAAAGGGGGCGGAGCCAAGATGGAGAACTGAGAAGTTGGTTTTTTCTTCATCTGCTAAAGGAGAGCCACAGTTTGTGGTAAAAAAGTGGATATAACTTCTTAAAAATGGATTTTAAAAAAAGAATATAAAGACCAAAAGGATTTACAAAAGTTGTGCTGTTGTTGAAAAAGTGCTGCAGGACTGAAAAATCCAATTCGGAGCTGTTCTGAGAAGCCGCAATACAAACTGTGAGTTTCACATTCTTGTGGGGGGTGAGGTGAACAGGAGATTAATTCAAGCCAAAAAAAAAAAAAAAAGCTGACAAGTTAGTGAATATTTTTCTTCCCTGGCTAGGCTTGACAAGAGTTTTTCTGAGGATTTGCTGGAGTTTATTTGAACTAATTGGAAGCAAAAATGGGAGGCAGAGGGGAGGTTTTGTTTCGGAAGAGGCATTTTCTTCAATCTGCCATTCTATAACAGTCATTAATAACAATCATTAATAATTTCAACTCCATAAAGCCCTCACTCCCCTATTAACTACAAAAGTTAGACAACAGCCAAATAAACGGATACGTTTACTAAATTGAAAATATTACGTCGGCTTCAGATTTGTGACTCTCCTGGAGTGCTTTGTTTTTTTCTCCCCGTATTTGGATAGACTGCTTTGGAAGTTGCATTGCTTCGAAATGAAAAGGGGAGTATTATAACCTTTAGACTGGAAAGCTGTTTTTTTGTGGACTGTGTTTGCAAGCTGAACTGATTAGAACTGAACTGACCTGAAAGAAAACGAAAGTAGTGAGCCGCCGCTTTCTCCTACATTAATTTTTGTTTTTTCCCCCTCTCTTTTTTCTTAAAGATAAGGACAAAATAATTATATAACCTAAAGTGAATTTTGGACTTCTGATTTTTTCCTGTATTGAGATTAAATTTTTCACCTCCCTTTCCTCCTTTTTTTCCGAGGAGTAAAGAATTAAAACAGTGTGGTTTTGTTTCAAGATGGTGAAAACTGCATGATGCAGTTGCAAATAGCTGGCTTTTCCCCCCTTCTATTTTTTATCTCTTCTCTGACTCATATGGGGGGGGGGACCTGGCAATTTAACAAAAGGTATTAGCAAGGTGAATGTAAGATCCAACTGGGGTAGGAAAAATTGTGGAAAAATTGTGTAAACTGTTTCTAAAAGTATTTATACTTGGGTACTTTATATTAAGTTGGCAAGCTTTATTGTTTATACCATTAGAAAAAAGTTTTTTGTATCCAATTGAGATTCCACTGTGTAGTTGATGTCAAAAAATCTTACAGTACTTTGTTGGGTTTCCACTACTACTATATTAGAGAATTTAATTTTTGTTGTTGTTGCAAGAATTGTTCTTTGATGAGTGAAGGGGGGGGGGAGGATTGAGGAAGAGAAAGAAAGAAACCCAGCTTGGACTAGATTTAAAAGACTGGTTAGAAGGGATCAAACTGAACAAGGGAGGGATAAATCATTGTGGCACGGACTTCAAGAAGCTGAAGAACTACAAAGACTACGGGAGAGACAACAACATCAGCGCCAGCAACAGTTTCAGCAACACAGTGATTCACAGCAACAGCAACCTCAACAACAGCAAGAGATGCAACAGGAGCAAGAAATGGAGACTAAGGAGGAAGAGACTAAAATACAAGGAGACATAAAAAAGAAACAAGGCGAAAAGGAGAAGAAAGAGGTCCAAGGAAGGTTAGTGGACAAGCCGCAACCTGATCTAGGTGAAGTGATGTCAGCAAAGATGAAACAACTTGAAGAAAATGCTGATTTTTTTTTTTGATAAAATCAACCAACAGTTGCAGACCAGATTTCAGATTTCAGAAGATCAATGAGTTAAAGAACATCAAGATCTTATTTTGATTATTCAAAAAGATATAAAAGACACTATTTCAGAATTAATAAAATCCACAAATGAAGAAATTATGAAAGTATTGAATGGGATGTCGGAAATTTTTTATTTATTTATTTACTCATATTTATTATCCCGCCTCAATCAGGTGAACCCGACTCTGGGCGGCTTACACATAAATTAAAATCAAAAGTTAAGCCTATAATAATATTAATACTAGTACTAATTTAAAACTTTAAAAGTTCACAAAAAGAACATTAAAACAAAACAGAAAGGGTGGCTGTCCCTTAGATCAGCCACCCTACATGGGATCCCACATTCCCGGGTCCCCACACTTGCCCTGCCAGCCAGGTTTTTAGGCCCTTTCGGAAGGGCAGGAGCTTTGTCTCCTGCTCAGTTGGCAGGAGGTTCCAAAGGGCCGGGGGGATCACAGAGAAGGCCCTCCTCCTGGTGCCAGTGAGGAGTGCCTCTCTGGCCGATGGTATGATAAGAGAGCCTCTCTGGTCCACCCTGGTGAAAGAATCAGTGAATACAGCAATAAAAGAATTAGTGGAATTAAAACAGGAAGTAAAGAATGTGAAGGAGAGAGAGAAGGGAAAAGAAATTAAATCGGCTGATCATGAAAAAAGAATGGAGTATCTGGAAGATCAGATGAGGAGGAAAAATGTGGTTATCAGAAAAATTTCAGAAAGAAATCTAGATCAGTTAAAATTGAGATTGTTGACCTGGTTAAACGAACTGAAAATGGGGAAAGATTTTGGTCCCGAAGACATTGAGAGTGTTTATAGACTGGGTCCAAAGAAAAATAGAATGGGTTCTAGAAATGTGCTGTTAAAATTTGCAGACTTGAATGTAAAATTGAGACTGATGTCCCATATTAAAAATGCAGGCTCTAATGCTCTTAAAATGGAAGGAGTGGATATTGAAATCTACAATGACATAGCTATCGAAGAAAGAAATTGGAGAACTCAAATTAAGCCTGTCACAAAAAAATTGAGAGATAAAGGAATTTTATATAATTGGAAATTTGCAAAACAACTGAGGTTTGTGCACTTGGATAGAACCTTTTTTTTATTAAGGAAGATTCGTATGTGTTGGATGCGTTGACAGAAGCAAAGATTTTGGAAAATGGATCACAAGAATTGAAGGATCTTAAAGAAGCCTTGTTTTTGGCAGGAGTCAACACAGCAAAAACAACAAAAAAAACACACAACAGAAGCCACAACTGAAGAGGCTCAAGGTGCAAAAGGGGGTAATTAAGATGTGTTTGTAATGTAACATCTGGAAATATTACAGCTGAACTATTAATTGAAGAAAGATTAGGTTTGGTTCCCATATGACTCTTCTCTCCCCCCTTCTCTTATAAGTAGAGGTGCTTTTTTTTTTTGTTGAAAAAACGAAGGGGGTTATTTTTTCTGTTTTTTATGTATGTATGTGGGTTAGGGTAGGGGTAGAGGGTAGCATGTCCATTGAAGTCTGCCAGTTATTCTTTAAGAAGTTAAATCATGAAACATATTAAGATTTTGTCATGGAATGTGAAAGGTGCAGGTTGTCCTATCAAATGCAAACGGTTGGAAATGGCCCTAAGAAAGGATAGAGCAGATATTATTTTTTACAGGAAACTCACCAAAAAGCGGCAGATAAAAATAATTTATATTTAGGTTGGACCCAGTACTATGAAAAGGCTTTTGGTTCCTCCAAGGCAAGGGGGGTAGCAACTCTGATATTGATAAGATTAGGATTTACGAAAATAAAAATGATAGAGGACCCAGAAGGTAGATATCTGATTATAGTTGGAAGAATAGAAGAAGATATATTGCTGGTAAATATCTATGCACCAAACGAGAATCAGGACGAATTCTTGAACAAAATGAGTCAAATTTTGATGAAGGAAAATTATGACAGAATGATTGTTGCGGGAGATTTTAATTTAACACGATCAAATAGTGATTGTACAAATGTAACTAATTATAGGAAATGATCGAAAGCCAAATTGTTGGATGATTGGATGAAAAAGTTTGGATTAAAAGATTCTTGGCGGGAACTGACAGGGGAGGAACGTATATATACATACTATTCTCAGGTTTATAATTCATATTCCAGGATTGATTATGTTTTTGTAACAAAAAAATATGCTGAATGATTTATATGATGTAGAAGTAGGAATCTTTAAAGAATCGGATCATGCCAAAGTTCAATGGGGATAAAAGGAGTAGTAAGCAAGTTATATAAAATGATAAACTGTACCAAAGAAACTCAGGATGTTCTTAAAAGATTGTGGGAAATGGATTTAAGTATTAACATTTCCGACAAGAACTAGAAGAAAAAATGGAAAAACAGGATTATGCAAAATCTGTCCACAAAAGTTAAAGAACATAACTACAAAATTTTGTGGCGGTGGTATATGATGCCAGTTTGGCTAAATCAAATAGATAGTAGCAACTCAAAAAAATGTTGGAGATGTCATCAGGAAATTGGGACATACAAAAATATGTGGTGGGATTGTAAAATTATTTCCAATTTCTGGCATAAAATGGAACAAGAAATAGCAAAAATTTTAAACTTCAATTTAAAGCTGAATGAAAAAATTGTTTTATTAACAGATTTAGAGGAATTGAACTTAGGGGAAAATATAAAAGAGTTATTATCTATTTTTTTAACTTTGGCAAGACAACAAGTGGCCAGAAATTGGAAAGGTGCTATGAACTTAGAACTCAGCAATTGGTATACCGATGTTTAGGATATGGCACTTAATGAAAAACTTACATGGGAATTAAACATAAAAAGGGGGTTAATAAAACAAAATAGATTTTGGGACATTTGGAAACCCTTTTTGCAATATATATTGAAGGAAAATAAAGGTGATAAACCTGCACCAAATACAATGCATTTTTGGCAGAATGACTGAGTTGTAAAAGGGATGGCTGGCAGACTCAAGGACCTTAGTGCACTTGGGTGATATATGTATTATGTTTTTAACAACAACAAAAAAGTTGTAATACCATCCTGAAGAGGTTAATTGATACAAAATGTGAAAGTATATACCACACATATATATAAATAGTATGGTTAAGAGAGTGATTGGATTGAAAATAACTGAATTAATTTGTTATTGTTACTTTTTTCTTTTTTCTGTATTGTGCTATATTTGATTGTTTTTTCTTTTTATTTTCAGTATTGTAAGATGTAGTTTGTAATTGTTTTCTGTTTTTTCTTTTAAATATTTTTTCGTTAAACTTTAATTAAAATATTTCAAAAACAAAACAAAACATAATTTTATGAGGTCATTGCTATTGATAAGGTTGCTTGGGAGCCTTCCAGATATATACAACATACAATTTAGTTGAAATATATTATTTCTAAAGAAATATATTATTTCTATGGATTCTGCATAGCTAACTACAAAATGAAGATGACATAGCTGTAGGAATCAGCTGAAGTCTAATTTTCACATACTGTAGTAGTAATTAGTGACCATTTATCAGAATCTCCATATCAGATGTGTCTGTCAAAGAACCACTTTGCAATTATACTAACTGTAGTTTGTGGGATGAGTGCAATTGTTCGATAATTTCAACATTCTTTGGCATTACCCTTTTTGGGATTGGAACATATACTGATCTTTTCAAATCCTGTGGCCATTGTTGTGTTTTCCAAATCTGCTGACATATAGACTGCAATAATTTGATTCCATCATCTTTTAGAGTTTTGCTTTTTAGGGCCTTCTGACTTCACTCTCTAGGATGTCTGGTTCAAGTTCAATGTTCTCATCATTGTGATTATCACGGGTGTTGAGGTCCTTTTTGTAGAGTTTCTCTGTGTACTCTTGTCATTTTTTCTTTATCTCTTCTCCATCAGCTAACTCCTTGCCTTCTTTGTCCCTTATCATGGTCAGTTTTGCTGTAAAATTTCCCTTGATTTTCCCAATTTTTTTTTGTAAAAAACTCAAGTCCTACCCCTTATATTGTTTTCCTCTATTTCTTTGCACTGTTCATTTAGGTAGGTTTCCTTATCTTTCCTTGCTTTTATTTGAAATTCTGTATTCAATTGATCGATTTCTTTCCCTTTCTCCTTTGCCTTTTGTGTTCCTTCTTTCCTCTGCTATTTTAAGAACCTCATCAGTCAACCACTTTGCTTTCTTCCACTTTTTTTCTTTGATATGGTTTTTCTTGCTGCCTCCTGTATGATGTCTTGCACCTCTGTCCATAATTCTTCTGGCACTCTGTCTATCAAGTCTAAGCCATTAAATCTGTTCCACACCTCCACTGTGTATTCCTTAGGGATGTTGTCCAGGTCATACCTGTCTGGCCTAATTATTTTCCCTATTTTCTTTTGTCTAAGCCTGAATTTTGCAATCAGTAGATTATGATCTGAACCACAGTCTGCTCCAGGTCTTGTTTTTGCTGACTGTATGGAGGTTCTCCATCTTTGGCTGCAAAGTATGTAATCAATCTGGTTTAGATGTTGGCCACCTGAGATGTCCATGTGTAAAGTCTCCTCTTGTGTTGCTGCTGGAAGAGGGTGTTTGCTATGACCAGTGCATTATCTTGGCAGAATTCTCTCTATCTTCGCTCTGCTTCATTCTATGTTCCAAGACCAAACTTTCCTATTATTCCATTTACTTTTTTATTACCTACTTTGGCATTCCAATTTCCTATGATAATGTGTACATCATTGCTTGGTGTCTGTTCTATGAGGTGTTCTAGGTCCTCATAGAACTGGTCAACTGTGGCTTCATCTACATCAGTGGTTAGTGTGTAGACTTGAATCACTGTGATATTAAATGGTTTTCCTTGGACGAGATAATTCTGTCATTTTTTAGATTGTATCCCATTACTGCTTTTCTCACTCTTTTATTAACTATTATTGTACTCTTGTCCTGATTTTGTTCCTTTCTTTTTTACTAATAAATAGTCAAAAAACTTTCGCCATACAATAATACCCTGGATAACGATTGCATCGGATAACGCTAAAACCGCATAACGACGACAAATTTGGGGGGAAGATTTGCACCGGATAACGTTCTTTCTAGTGTTATCCGATGCATCGTAATAAGGAAGTAAAGGAGGCCAAAGCTCCTCCCCCACCACTTCCCTCCTTCCTCCCCCCCCCCCAGCAATAAGGTGCCGTACTGCCGGGCTGGGAGCTGCTTGCCGGTAGCGTGCACGGCCATCGTGGCCCTCTCAAGCTGGCCCCGCCCATGTGGAGTCGCCAGACCCTTCCTTCTGCCAGCACTTCCTTAGCCCCGAACATATGGCTGGCCCAGGCAAGGGGAGGTGCATAGCCGTTGTGGCCCTCTCAAGCCGGCCCTGCCCACTGGGAATCCTGAGACCCTTCCTTCACCACCAGTTTGGGGACTCCCCACACCCACCCCATCACCCACTCACCCACCAAGCAAACCCGGCCCGGCCTATGCTTCTTTTTGAGCCACAGCATCCCTCGGAAGCAGGGCCTCTCAGGTTGGGTCAACCCAGGGAAGGGAAGGGTGTGTAGCTGTTGCTGCCCTCTAGAGCCGGCCCACCGACTGGGAGTCTCCAGACCCTTCCCTCTGCCACAAGTTTGGGGACCCCCCACACCCACCACACTGCCTGCTCGGCCACTGAGATAATCCAGCCCAGCCCTGACCCTACTTACCTTCAAGCCACCACAGCTGCTGCTCCCACCAGGTTCCCCAGGCAGCCCAGGAGCTGCCTGCTGGTGCTGGTGGACAAGCAGGCACATCCTTTGCACTGGAACTCATGGCTGGCCCAGGCAAGGGTAGCGTGCACGGCCATCGTGGCCCTCTCAAGCTGGCCCCGCCCATGTGGAGTCGCCAGACCCTTCCTTCTGCCAGCAGATTGGGGACCCAGACACACCCCTTCTATTGCCCACCAAGCTAACTGAGCTCAACTCCTTACTTTCGAGCTGCCATTCCCTTTGGAAGCAGAGCTCTTGGTCAGCCTAGTTGCTCCTGCTGAGTTGCACACTCCTCGACTGAGCCAGGCTTGACCAGCCGAGTGCAGAGCACAGAGCTATGACTCATGCCAGGCAGAGAAAGCCAAGTGCCGATGCAAGAGATCAGAAAGTGGAGAGGAATGGGGGGGGGGGGAACATGATGAACAGCAGTTGCCAAGGCAGCGAGAGATGCATGCATCGGATAAGGCTGAAAATCGCATATCCGAGGTATTACTGTATTTCACTAAAATTCAATTTCTTTAAAATTCTTTTTAACTCTTAATTCTTATGTTAATCTACCATTTCTCATTTCAGATCATGGACAAGTTGGAGGTCATTGGTGTCTGGCCAAGGTACAAGTTAAGCACCATCTTCATTGGTCTAGTTTTATCCCCAAGCCTCACTGGGACAATTAAAATCTACAATAACAAAATTTATTTGATTATAAGTAAAATTGTCCAGTTTATTAAAATTTGCTTCTGGCAGCATATTGACAGGGGTAACAGAGAACTGTGGGGTTTGGAGGGTGACAATTTTGATGTTGTTTGTTTCTGTCAGTGCAGCTGATATTGTACTGAGGTCAGGTCTATCAAAAATTGCACTCCCATACTGGTCATGTGGTCTCTCAATCGCTAGTTTCATTACAGCCACTTTGGGTCTGTATCTTATTGGCCCCCGATGTGGTATGCCTCATTTGTATTTCCTGCGCATGTCCTCTAGTAGGACACTTATTACTTGAAAGTCCCTCAATATTTTTTTGTGATCATTGTTATGGTTGGTTGATTCATTCTTCAGTTCCTTTGGTTTGATCTGGCATTAGAATGATTAGCCAGTAAGGTTGCCGCTCAGGGTACACCTGATTGTATTCACAATCTTCAAGGAGGCTCTTTCTGTGTATGTTACTGTTGCCAAACTTAAGGTGCAAGTGTTGTTCCAATCTGTTCTTCCTGCTGACAGCATATCTGTTTCTGACTCTTCCTTTCTTCCTAATAACTAGGCTTGAGTCGAAGCATGGGATTGGGTATCTTCCCGGGGTTCACTTGGTTGAACCCAGGCCCCTGTCCAGGAGTCTTCTTTGTATATGTACTCCCAGTCACTTGGAGGTTCAGGCCTTTCTCAGAAATCTGTATTTATAACTTCACCTTCCTGGGTCATCTTCAAGGAATCACCCAGTCTCCTTTGTCCTCCCTCCATCTCTTCTACAACTACCTCCCGGAGTGCTTCTCCTCCCTCCTCCTTTCCCATCTCTAGAGCCTATTTTAAGTTCCTCCCTTCCCAAGGACCTGTCACTCCTCCCTTCCTCTGGCTGTTCCATTCTAGTCTTTTACATGGGGCTTCCATCTGGATTCCAACTCTGCTGTCCCTAGGAGAGGAGATGGCCCACTTATTATGGAACCAGTGGTGACATCTGTCTCCTCATTGTCAGTCATTCTTGCTCACCTTGACCCAACTCATAGGG
The DNA here is from genome assembly GCA_030440675.1 of Furcifer pardalis. NCBI lineage: Eukaryota > Metazoa > Chordata > Lepidosauria > Squamata > Chamaeleonidae > Furcifer > Furcifer pardalis. Next base: position 100,414,618 of record CP126891.1, read on the forward strand.
CTTTTGTGAGAATATGGAGTGGAGCAAAGCATCATGTAAAGATTTTCAGCTCATTGTAGAAAAAATAAGATGCAATTTATAAAGTACATTTGAAATGTAGTGTTGGAAAAGAGCTTTATCATGGATCACCAAAAAGGCAAATAAGCAGGGGCTTGATCAAATCAAGCCTGAAATCTCTCCAGAAGCACAAATGACTAACCTGAGGCTGTAATACTTTGGACTATCATGAGAAGTCAAGGATCATTGCAAAAGATAATGAGACTAGGAAAAGGCATTAGGAAAAGAGGAAAATCTAACATGAGATAGATTGTCTCTGTAACAGAACCCATGATTTTCATTTCACAAGAACTGAGCAGGGCTATTAGCCATAAGATCTTTTGGAGGGAATTAATTCATAGGATCTCCATAAGTTGAAAATGATTTGATGGTACATAGTAGTAACATCTAAAAGAAATATAATACAAAAACAAGGGTTTATAAAGTGCTTTTGATTCATCCCACTCAATCTGTTATCAGGAAACACTAGTTAAAGGGAGCAGTCATATTTGCTTCTTTTGATTTACAGATTCTCATTGAAACATGCTGTGAAACTCCTGGAAAGGGCCTTATTGATTTTGATAATTCTACCTGAACATGCAGATGAATGTGTTGTCCTTATTAATACCTCCATCACAGGATTTGATATTGACAGTGTATAGATGCAACCATCCTCCATCTATTGGGCACACATCACAGAGTGGACTCCAGTTTCATTGCATCTCCAGTTGCAGATCCATAAAAACTCTCTTATACTGTATGCTACTTCAGGACCTTATCAAACATCCTGCTACCATTTGCTAAAACATCTGGCTGGTCCAGACTTTTGATTGAAATCCCTGGTACATCTGACTCTTATAAAACAGACACACAACATACTTCTTAATACAAAAAGTGACTACTGCATGGTCCTGAGGAAGGGGATCAGTGGTAGGGAACAATAATTTAACAATATGAGTTACATATATATAAAGATATATAATAATAGTCTATGCATTTCATTAATACATTCTACCAAAGCACATATCCTGTTTTACCCAAAAGATCTTAGGCTGGTGAACACTGTACATGGTTCAGTTTCCTGCTATTGACCTCCCAAAAATTCTACTGGGGGGGGGGGGGATGAGGGAATAGAATTTTCTGGCTCAATAATTTTGCAGTTCAATGTAAATGTGGGACTCCTGATTCTCATTTGACAAATCCTACATACTAACACATTAAAATATCAATGAGGTCAAATCAGCCCACATTAGAGGAGGGCTATATTTTTGGCTGAAAGAAAATATTAAAATAGAGAAAAGACAAATTATGACAAATCTCTGTTTCAGAAATAAATACTGTTAATTTTACTAAGATATTATTTTTATTATTTATTATACGAATTCATTTTATTAAAAATAATCAAAATATTAATGCAAACTGCTGTGCAGTTTTTTTGAAAATATTTTTTAAAATTCCAGAAAGAGTTTGAATCATAGTTTATATTAAGTAAACATAAAGAATATAGTCTAAATCAATAAATCAGTAAATATTTAATAAATAAAAAGACAGGTCAGCTTTTCAACAACACCTCAGATCCTTCACGATCAAAGTGTCTCCCATACCAGGTAAGTATAATGCAAACCCTTTTTCAATTACAGTAAAATATTCTTCATTACATATATGTACTGAGGAATGTATGGCTTATATTAAAAGCATTACAATCCTGAAAGGAATCATCTCTTGCACAAGTATTATCTGTTAGAGATTTGCAATGCACAACAAATTGCCATTTGCGACACTGTAGACAATAAAAATTAAAATAATATTTTATAGTTATAAGGAACATAGTCTCCTTTTTCTCTAATTCACTTTCCTCTCATGCTGCTTAAATCCGACTCTTTAGCTACACTGCAGGAAAAATAAAAATAACCCAAATACTGAAGCATTTGCTCATCACTGTCATTTTTGAATAGAACTCTAGCTCTAAAGTGAAGCAAACTAAATATAAAACCAATTCTAAAGGAAAAGGAATAATTTTGGGGGCCTTCATTCAAGAGCATGCATAATAATTTCACCTACTGGATGAAATGTAAAATATAACCTCTTCTTAAAAAATGATATGCTAGCTATAAGCTTTCCATTTCTTAAAATTGCTATCAGCTTACCTTGTAAGGTGGGAAATGAAATAAATTATCCTTATGGCATAATAAGGTCATTATTCATCTCAATTCCGTAATAGTTTTTTGCAGGTGAAAACATTTGAGCATCTTTTAGGCTTTCCCAAGGCAAATATGGGTGAGCTTGGAAGCAAACACTAGTCCTGGGAAGAGGAGGAGTGGTTGGACATCACTCACAGTGGGAGACTTGAAACTAGAGCTTTCCCTTAGTATTATGCAAATACTGTACTTAATGAAAGCAAATTAAAGAACAGAGGAACAATGCTTAATGACTGTTCAGTGCAGATCTTCAAACCTAAGGAATTATGGATTTATTAGTAGCCTTTGCAGTTGCTTTTTATATTATATACACTACCATTAAATGCTGAGTTTCTTTTTTCTAACAGGAAAGGGTTTTGCTATTAATATATAAGCAAACCAGCAGATATGGAAAGGACCATTGCTGCTTATTGCTAAGATTCTTCAAGTAAAATTCATGTAAATATGGTGAAAAGAACTGAAAGAAACATAATTTTTGCTATGGATATTTGCTTACTGTAACAAGAGTAGATTAAACACTGTTTTGCTAAGAATTTAAGAAGGCATATATAAATGAATTGAGATCATAATTTGCAAAAAAAGAAAAAAGAAAAGAAAAGAGGGTCTTAAACTGAAGATAAATCTTGATGGTGGGACTAAATACACAGCATATTACCCAAACACCTCTTATAACTCTGCTTAGGTAGCAGGGAAAATAACAACAATCTATAGCAATGGTTGATGATGCACGTACAAAATATATCAGAAAACAAAATAAACAAAATAAAAAAAAAACAAAAAAAAACACTGTAGCACTTTAAAGACTAACTGCTTTATTATTATTATTATTATTATTATTATTATTATTATTATTATTATTATTATTATTATTATTATTATTATTATTATTATTATTATTATTATTATTATTAATTTATTTTTATTGTTAGCTTTCATGGATCAAGTCCACTTCTTCAGACAAAGAGTGAAACTTACAGGCATGGTTTTATACACCAGATTCAGTGGGGTCAAAGGGAGATGGGTGTGGTCAAGCAAGATGACAGACAAGCAAGCCCAACAATACAGCTTCCCACAGTCATTAGCAACAATAGATTATTCCGATTAGCTCTAAATGACTTCCTTTCAGTCTCAGGGTTGCTGAGAAAGCCCATTCTGGTTTTCTGATCAACTTTTGACCTGCATGTCAGAAAACAAACAACAACACTGTACCTGGCTACTTTCTGTTTTGCTAAAGAGAATTGGTAGGAAAGTTGTAATATAATATATAAAATCATATAGCAATCTGAGTATCAAATTTGATAATGTCCCAAAAACCCTTTGCTAATATTTAGTTCCCTGCAATGGGTATACAAAATATAAGCTCTCCTCAACCTTTTGAAGAGTTCCCTAAGCATATTGCTTTAATCATGTGGGATACTAATTTCAATCTCATTTTAATTTAGCTCAAAAATTCATAATTCATATTATGAAAAATTAGTTGTTTATTTTATTAACGGATCCAGAGTTAAGTCAAATGCTGAACTGCACAAGGGCAGAATCCAGAAAAGTGACACAATCTTCACTCCCACTGAAAATTCCCCTCCCTGTAGCATTGCATATACCTGCTGAAGAGGATTGGAGATATCCTCCCCTGAGAAAGCTGCATGGGCAGGGGAAGGATGCCCACGCAATGTTGATCTTACAATGGGTGTCATTTGGAATTTTGAACCATTTCCCCAAGGCTGCTTACTTTAAAAGGAAACCAAGAAATAACAATAAGATATTGGCTTAATAATAAAACAAGACACACACATCCTATCTATGTTTTAAAAAGCGCATATCACATTAAAAGCAGTACTATCAAACATTAAATATCCTGTATAATGAAAATGCTTTCAAGGAGTGTCTGAAAGGAGGGGAAATAGCTTATCAAATTTCCTGACTGGAGAATTCCAGAATCCTGGTGCTACTAGGCGGAATGCTATGTCCTTGATATCTACCATCTGGATATTTGATGGGTAAAAGAAACCCTGACGCTGATATTAAAGCTCAGGCAAGCTCATATGGGCAACAGTAGTTCTTATAATAAAACCCTAAATTTATTGGGATGAGGTTACTACTAGCACTTCAGACTGTAATAGGAAATGAACCCACAACAACTGCAACTGATGCATGAAAACAGAAATATCCATCTGGTTCTTCACAGCATGCTTGCATTTGCCTTTTGAATGAATTATATCTCAACAAACAGTCTTTAATAAAGGCAAACAACCACATGAAGAGAATACTACAATGGCCTTATTTGGCTGTAACTAGATAACTGAAATTAAATGGAGCTGAAGATGGTATGCTCCGGTTTATCCCCGTAACTCTGGTGGCAAAAGAAACAAACATATTGGAACTTACTGCACTAGGCCATCCAGGGCTTAATGCCAGGAACATTCCTCTGTTGCATATTTATTTTTTTCTGTGGATCTGTGACACCATCCAAAACAGGTTGTGTATCTTTACCTAGAGCAGACGTTGCAATCACAACAGTACTTCTTTCTTGTTTGATTATTTTTCAGCCAGCCTGCGCTCATCCAAATAAAACTGTCATTAAATTTTTTTTCAAAAATTTTAATACAGTACCTCCCTTATATCAGAAGATGAGAATAAGAGATAAAGCTGATTGTACTCTGCAAGACCTCACACGACGATATTATACATATGCTGAAGAGTAAGAATGGGAGCAAGATGGAACCCTTTGATACACTGTAAACCAAAAGTCTGTGGTCCCACCTCATGCCAAAATGTTGATGTTAATCAACAGACTATGGGTAATCTGTAAAATACACCATAAAACAGAGTACATAGAGTCCACAATCAGAAAGGTCCAGAATACAGGTGTTAACAGCATTTAACAGGCATGCTGACCAGGAGAAGAATATACCACAGCTAAGCTTGTCAATTAGTAAGATAGAGTTATTAGAGCAGATAGGACATCCATTGGTTTGGCATGTCTTGATTAATACCATATGGGACTGGCACAGTCTGCAGAGGAGTTCCACAAGAACAAAGCTGATGTTCTTTTTGTTTGTGGTGGAAAAGCATAAAAAGTGGAGCCAAATCATTAAAGCAACTAATGCTTTTTTCTTGACACTTGAACTTGGAAATGTAACATTTTGGATTACAATTTGCAAAATCTATAAAGTTGCTGAGAGCTGTATTAAAAAAACATTTGCAAACATGACAGGAGTCTGAAATGGATATTCAAAGTCAACAGGAACAATAGCTATACAGTATTATAAACTAAATTAGAATGTGGTAAAGCAACAATAATAACAACCAAGTATACAGAAAAACCAGTAACAAACTAAGAATTTCAATTGGATTTTACTTTTTGGATTTATACAACCACCCTTTTTTCCTAAGCGACCCAAGGCGGCTTACAACATCAGTTAAAACCTAAACCCAATCCTAACTGAAACTAAATACAGTAAAATCTTGCATAAAGAGCGCCTAGCTTAGAGACTAACTCACTTAAAGAGCAGAATTTTATCTGAATGGTCACTTCGCTTAACAACTAAAAACAACCAAAAACTCACTTAACAACTAAATCAGGGTTCACCCCCCCCCCAAGTCACAACTGGCCACTTACAATGGTGTTTCACTTAAAGAGCAAACTCACTTAAAGAGCAATCCCGTGGAATGCATTATGCTCTTTAAGCGAGGTACCACTGTACTATAAAACTATCTAAAACATTTATAAAACCTTCCCAATCCCCTTAAAAAGAAGGACACCAGGGCAGGAATAAATAAGGACCCCGGACAGGGCTAAATATGCCAGCAGGGCTGGGTTGTGGTACCAGTTGTACCCTACACTTGCTGGCATAGCCACGTTTTTAAGGCCTTCCTGAAGGGAAGCAACTCTGCCTGGAGGTGCAATTCAAGTGGTAGGAGGTTCCAGTGAGATGTGCCTCCCTGGCTGATGGAACTACTAGGGAGCTCCTATGGTAGGACAGGTTGAAAACCTTGGGGTGACGCAGTCTCTTAAGTATCCTGGCCTACTATCATAAAGGTCTTTAAAGGTAAAAACCAGCACCTTTAATTGCACCTGGAGGCATACTGGCAGCCAATGCAGCTCTCATAGCAGCCTGCCTGAGCTTTAATATCATGACACCATGGTTTGCAAATGTATCACTAAACAATCATCTCCCCAACACATCTTGAAGTTTTGTTTATATGAGAAGTGGACTTGATCCATGAAAGCTAACAATCGAAATATATCACTAAGTCTTTAAAGTGCTACAGTGTTTTTTATTTTGTTTTCTGATATGTCTAAAAGATTACTTAGGAAATTTTCTATAGCTGGTTCCTTGGAACTGCTTAACAACAAAATTAAATTTTGGTTTCTTTCCAGCACCATAACTTCATTGACTGAAAATAAAGGGCAATGCCTGTTCTACCAGGATACAATTATTTTGATCACAGAGTTGTCCAACATGGGTCTTTAAAATAATAGTATATCAAGTCTGTGTGGTATTATGTTAGACTGTTAGACTAGGATAGGGATTTGGCCCATGGGACCTAATAATCTGCCCCATGCCACCCTCGCCACTCCTGGAATCAGAGGTTAAATGCACCTGCGCATAACACTGCCATAAATGCACTCTTGGCTGTCATAAATGCATTTACAATAGCATTCTGCGCATGCACAGGTGCATTTTACTTCCGCTTCTGGTGGGAGAAACTATGTGACTGGCATGTGACCCAAAAAGTATGGGCACCCCTGGACTAGGGCATAGGAGGCCTCAATTCAAATATTTGCCCAACTAAGCAAATTATTTGAGAGTTGCAATAGCAAACCACCGCTTGAACATCTCATATTCATACTTTGAGAACTCTGCTCTTGTCAATTTTGAAAATTGACAATAGATACTAGCAAAAGTAATATATCATGGAGCAATTTTGCATATTGAATATAGCAGTTGGTCTTGAAATGTCAGAGTGTATATAAAATTTAATTTCAGTTTTGTTAGTCAAAGTAATACAGTAAAAATTTGTAACAATCCAAGTTCACCAATTTTATGTATTGTTCTTTGGGTTAATCAGTTGTTAACCAATTGCACTTTGACCATATCTTGCTTCAATACAAGTAATGTTGACATTGTTTCATGCAAATAATATTGTTGTATGCTATCAAGTTCAAAATAATAATTTATAATGGAACAGTATGTCTTAAGATCAAAGACAGAAGATGCAACTGTGACCTGCTGATTATACTGAAATGTTTAGTAGAAGAGCTAATTCAGATCTGATTAATTTATTTTGGTTATATTCCAGGGGCTCAACAGAAGGTTGCAAATAAAAATAAAATGGTATTTTCTCTGAATATTTGTAATACTCATCAATACTGTTTGCCCTTTCTATCTCTTAAAAATTAGATTAAGGCTGGATGGTTCTAATAGCTTTGGTGGTTTGATAATGGATAATTCAAGAGTTCATGTGCATAATGAATGCCTACACAGCTAAATACTTGCATTTATTTTTTTAAAATCTGTATCACCATTAGATTGTTTACAAATAGGAAGTGTCCAAATTTGGTGGAACACAGAGATATTTGTGAGTTTCTGGATCATCTACAAGGTGGTTCAAAAAACTCACAGGGATATTTGTCATATTTTGGATCAGTCCCGGTTGGTTCATTTGCCCCTATAAATCGCTAGGGTAGCTGATGTTTCTGGGGTTAGAAATACTGAACATTTTTTAAAATTGAAACCAGAACCACTAAGGTAAAAGAATGGTATCTGTCAGAAATTCCCCTAGCGATATGTGTGGCTCGATAACAGAGTAGCACTTTTAAGCTGTTACGCAGCTAAAGCTTTTAGTGCAATGACACACACACATATGCCTTCAGTGAAAGGTGCGCTTTACTTAACAGTGAGGGGAAGACAGACATACACAGGTCTATATACAACAGTCTCTCTCTCTCCAAGCCCCACAGTTCACAGCTTGGATTCCTCTGTTGGCTCCAACCCCAAGAGCATGCACAGAGTCCTGGTAATCTTCAGCAGTTCTTCCTTCTCAGTTGAAGGAAACTCTCATCAACAGCACGATCTCCTTCAGCAGTCTCTCTCTGTAGACTCTCAGTATCTCAGTCCTTCTCTTCAGTATGAGAGCCTCCTCCGAATGATAACCTCCTCAGAATGACAAAACCTCCTCCTCAGACCCTTCCCAGAGGGCCACAGTTATACCCTGGTGTTTCTGGGCAGATTCTCTAATCAGCCACAGCTGGGCTGTTACAGGAGCACGTGGACGAGGCATGCACAGCTGGGCAATCAGTCTGTGGCTCTATTATGTACACTTGTGTTTAGAACACTTGCAGGGCCTTAGAGCTGTACTATTCCACTGGGCAGCAATCTTTGTACAATACCCCACAAAAGAAAAATGTCCTAACATGCTCCTCCTATTGTACAAGATGGATGCCACAATATACAGGACAGAATACATATACACTAGTACCCCGAATAACGTTATGACTTGGTTCCACAAGTCCCGTCGTTATCCGGTTTTTAACGTTGTACGATACATTGAACACACAATGTTAAAAAAAGCCCTGTTTCCCTGGAGGCTGCAGGAACCGAGAACATCAGGATTTGAATTCTGACATTTTGGCTTGCTGCTGCCTCCAGGGAGGTGGGGGAACTTTGGAAACAGCTTGGAGCGGGTTTCCCCACCTCCCTGGACCCGGCCGGGGGGGGGGGGGTCAGAGACCCCAAAATTGGTAAAAAAAAAAACATCCATTTTTTTTACCAATTTTGGGGTTTCTGACCCCCCCGCTGGGTCCAGGGAGGTGTGGGGACCCGATCCAAGGTGTTTCTGCGCTTCCCCGACGTCCTGAGCCAGTGCAGCAAGCCAGAATGTCGGGATTCGAACTCTGACATTCTGGCTTGCTGCACTGGCTCAGGACATCGGGGAAGCCCAGAAACACCTCCAGAGAGATCAGAGGACCCGATCTACAGCTGCAGGGTGGCTGGGGAAGCTGAAGGGGACTCCCTGTCGGCTTCCCTAGCCACCCGCCCATGCCTCCGCAGCTGTGGGGTGGCTGGGTAAGCCGATGGGGGAGCCCCCCATCAGCTTTCCAGCCTCCCCACCCCTGCCTCCGTAGCTGCAGAGTGGCTGGGAAGCTGAACGGAGAAACCCGTTCAGCTTTCCAGCCACCCTGCTGCTAAGAACAACTGTATCGTATAACGTTAAAAATCACGTTATTCGATACAAGATTTTTCTGAAAATCTTGTAACGTTATGCGGTTTTAACGCTATATGATACTCGCGTTATACGGGGTATTACTGTATATACAAAGACACAGTTACAATACAGCATTCTTTACAGTACACTCAGTTTCAGTATTTACAACATCAGCTTACACTCTTCACATGCCTATTGGCATCAGGAGAAAACAGTTTATTACCTTTTCTTGCACCTTTGAAATACCTTGGTCTCCTAGACCCACACACCGAATGCCTTTCAGATTCTGGCATACACTCAGACAGGTCCCGAGGTGGGGATACCTCCCTGTCTAATTCTGCCTGCCGTGCACCCAACTTTGCACCTGGCAATGCAGTTTGGCTTTGCTTTATCCACTAACGCCACAGTGGCCTGATATCTATCAGGTGGCCATCTAGTCCGACTGGTCCTACGAGGCAGGACTCTCAGTGGTATCTCCCCCAGACTCCCCAGAAATGTCAGACTCCTCTGACTCACCTCTTATCTCTTCTTTCACCCCAGCTTCCCCATCAGTGGGACTTTTACTAACATGCTTACTTCTGATGGGTTGGGAGACAGGCTGCTCTGCTTCCTCCTCCTCAAACAGGAGTCCAGGAATGTGGACACTTTCCACATGTTCCCACCGGGAGTGTTCAAGGAACTTGGCATTCTTATTTTTTGTAACTTGGTTGGATCCTGGCATCCAAAACCTATACTCCCTATGGTTCGCCTCATACCCTATGAAGATCAGTTTGCGAGGGCGAGACTGCCCCGGGATGCGTACCAGGGCTGGAGATCCAAAGACTCGAAGATAGCCCAAGTTTGGCTTCCTTCCATGCCACCTGCTTGCAGGGATGTCCCCAATCCCAGAGTGATAAACGTTATTCAGCAGATGGTTTGCACACTTCATAGCCTCTGCCCAGAGTGTGCGAGGGAGACCTGAGTCATTCAGCATAGCCCTAGTCATGGCCTGGAGAGCTTGACCCCTCCACTCTACATTTGAGTTATGCTGAGGTCTGTGGTGGACTATCCCATGCTTAGCCAGGAAATCAATGATAGCTTTATTTGAGAACACTGTCCCATCAGTGATTAGGGTCTTTACCTGTGTGTTTGCCTTGTTCTGGGTGAACCTTACCCATCTGGTTAAAGTTGAGCAGATCTCACCCTTGGACTTCAGCAAATACACAAGCCCATATCTTGTGTGGTGATCAACAATGCACAGAGCATACCTTGAGCCACCTAGGCTCGAGCTCATGGGACCTATTAAATCAGCAGACACCACCTCTAAGGGCTGGGTGGTGCTAAAACCACCCACTCTATTAGCAGGAGTGACCTTAGACTTCTCCTCGTTACAAGGATTACATCTCAGAAATCTGCTGCATGGTTTCACTGCTATGCCCTCAGTCAGATCAATGGTCCTTCTCAAAACCCAAAAATTAACATGTCCCAACCGTCTATGCATCAAGTGTATGCATTTGTCATGGGGGAGCTTGTTGCTATAACCTTTATCAGCCAGATTCGCACTCAGTGCATGGGAGCCTAACACAAACAGATCATTGTGTATAGGAACAATTAGCTCCCTATCTCGTCCCTTAAGGACACATTCCTTCCCCTGGAATGTAACTGAGTAACCCATGTTCAGTAAGGTTCTTACAGACAGCAAATTATACTTCATCTCAGGGATATAGAGCATTTCTAGCTCTTCACCCAAAGCTTCACATCTCACCTGGCCTTTACTCACTGCACGGACTCGTGACCCATTAGCTAACGTGACAGTCTGGTTTGTTTTGGACATTGCAGTAAACAATTTCCTATTTTTACAGATGGAAAAAGCTGCACCAGAATCAATTAACCAGGTGCCAGGTTCAACATAAGTAAAAGCAGCTACAGAGAGGCTAGTTTTGCAACTTCTCTTATCGTTATCTGGGCTCGACCTTGCCTTACAGTACTTGGCAATATGCCCAGACTTCTGGCATCTGAAACATCTCTTTGCTACACACACAGTGGGAGGAGGGGGTGATTTGCTTCTACTACTACCTGTATGAGCTTCTGGTTTTCTGAACTCCTTCAGAGAACCCCTTAATCTGTCCTGTTCGAGGAGGCGACCTTGGACAGATAAGAAATTTAACTCACTCCTGGGCAAAATGTCCAAGGAGGAAACATAAGCATCATAATCTTCGTTCAAAGACGAAAGAAGAATATATGCTTTTTGTTCTTCAGTAAAGAACAAGTTTGTTTCAGCAAGATGCTGCAGCAAATCACTAAGGGAATGGAGGTGCTGAGCCATATCTCCACCAGGCTGGAGGCGTAATCTAAACAAGCTTCTGGTGAGGGATATTTGGGAACCGACTGAGTCCCTTACATATAATTGCTTAAACCTCTGCCAACATGCGGCAGCTGAATTCTCCCCTCTCAGATATGTTAACTGACTCTCTGCTACAGTTAACCCAATTATTGCCAAAGCCCTTTGATTGTCATACTCAAGTCTGTCCCGTTTGTCAGTGTCCTCTTCATCCAGGGCTTCCAGCTTCTGGGGATTCTCAACAATGTCCCAGAGCCCTTCTTTACGCAGAAGCAGACTGCACTTGATTGACCACGTCTGGTAGTTGGTGCCATCAAGCAGGGGAACCAGTGAGAGACTGGAAACAGCCACTCTTCCCTCACTTGCAGACTCACAAAACATGCAGCTGGCAGGAACACACGAAGTAAGATGGAGGTCTTCTGGACCTCTGTTGGGGCATCTGGTTGCGTGGGGGCGTTGTCCTGCAGGCGATGAGTCCTCCAGGGAACTCAGTACCTCCGAATGCTGATCAGGGCTCCACAGCTCCAGTCCAGGCACACAGCACTTCTGGGCTTGACAGGCGAAGACTCACGGGCGCAGTTAGGGTCGTCAGGCGTAGCTGTTAGGCACACCCTGGGCCCATAACCTGTTGTCAGAAATTCCCCTAGTGATATGTGTGGCTCGATAGCTGAGTAGCACTTTTAAGCTGTTACGCAGCAAAAGCTTTTAGTGCAATGACACACACACATATGCCTTCAGTGAAAGGTGCGCTTTACTTAACAGTGAGGGGAAGACAGACATACACAGGTCTATATACAACAGTCTCTCTCTCTCCAAGCCCCACAGTTGGTACACAGCTTGGATTCCTCTGTTGGCTCCAACCCCAAGAGCATGCACAGAGTCCTGGTAATCTTCAGCAGTTCTTCCTTCTCAGTTGAAGGAAACTCTCATCAACAGCATGACCTCCTTCAGCAGTCTCTCTCTGTAGACTCTCAGTATCTCAGTCCTTCTCTTCAGTATGACAGCCGAATGATAACCTCCTCAGTATGACAACCTCCTCCAAATGGTAACCTCCTCCTCAGACCCTTCCCAGAGGGCCACAGTTATACCCTGGTGTTTCTGGGCAGATTCTCTAATCAGCCACAGCTGGGCTGTTTCAGGAGCACGTGGACGAGGCATGCACAGCCGGGCAATCAGTCTGTGGCTCTATTATGTACACCTGTGTTTAGAACACTTGCAAGGCCTAAGAGCTGTACTATTCCACTGGGCAGCAATCTTTGTACAATACCCCACAAAAGAAAAATGTCCTAAAGCTCCAATCAAAGCCAAAGCATCTCCTGGAAACTCCAATCTCTGCGTCCCTGACAAAGACTTAGACCAGTGATAGCGAACCTTGGCACTCCAGGTGTTCTTGAACTTCAATTCCCAGAAGCCCTGATCAGCAGGAGTGCTGACTTAGGCTTCTGGTAACTGAAGTCCAAGAACACCTGGAGTGCCAAGGTTCGCCATCACTGCCTTAGACCAACCTGACTTATGTCTGAACTCTTGGTGCATAGCATAATAAGTTGCAACTAAATTAGGACCACTGAATCAACATGGATTTGGTGAATCCAACCAATCATACAGCCATTTCACAGTGAAGAGTAGTCATTTTCTAGCATTTTCTTCCTTTTATGTTTTAGGCTACTACATTGAGTCTTTATTACATTGGATTAAGTCTCTGTGGCAATGCAGGATGGATAAATGCCTGAATAATATGAGCATTGAGGAGATAGATTAAATTATCCATCATTTTGTTTCCATTATTTTTATTGCCTTTGGTGGTTGATGTGAGTGTGCAAAGCTCCGGGGAGGGAGGGAGAAAACTTTTAGGAATTTGCATGTGCATTGAAGGTCAGCCACATTACCAAAATTGATGGTACAGTACTGCAAAACAGTACCAATATACTGTACGTATATCAACTTTAAATGGACGCAGATAACAACATGTATCTTTCAGAAATGTTTGAACACTTAACATCAAAAGGGAGACTTGTGACAAAGAGTTTCTCATTGCATGACCTAAACAACATATCCTTTAAGGTGTCTGAGACCACATATTTTCTCAGCGTAGCAGCTGTTACTTCTAGTATGCAAACTTTCTAATATACAAACTGTTTCACTGCAAGACAAAGGCCCTACAGGAATTCAGTCTAATTTCATACTGTGGCATCTTAAACTTATTTAAACCCCTTTTCAATCTTTATTTACTAGATCCATCCAAATTATGGTTCCCCTTTTTCTGATACCACTTTTTTCATATACAGTATAAGCTTCCAAGTGGTGCAAACTGATGATGGAGAAGGAAGGGGCTATGCATTCCTCATGAAATGTGTTGGGAGAAAACAGGGTAAGTCTGTGTAATAGCAAAAAATATCTTTTTAAAATGATCGTCCAAAAGTTGTGCTCATTCAAAGTTATTTCACCAAAAATGTTTAGCAAACAGGGCATGGAGTTCTATAAGCACCATTTCAGAAGAGGGGCTGATGTAAAGCTGTGGATTGTGTTTAATCTGCAACAAATTAACTCTTTTTCTATTTATTTCTAGCTATTTTTTCACACTTAGGTTTTTTTAGCTATTGCTTCAGGTTTCAATCAGGAGTAGATGGCAGAAGGACATAAAAGCAGCCCTAATGGGATCAAACCAGAAGCTGTATAGTATAGTAAAGGTAAAGGAGTATTCTATGATAAATCAGATGTCCATGGAAAGTAGGACAGGAATGCAATAAAATCCTTCCAATTACAGCTTATAGCAGCTGATATAAATACACAAAGGGATGTGAATGGCAAAAGAGGGATGCCTCTTTTGATTCCATGCTTTTATGCACCAGTCCTTTTGTTTAACATGAATGGGGCCTCTTTCAGGATGCTTCATTTCTTTTTCCTCAATCCTTATTTTCTTAAGTAAAGGTAAAGGTCAAGGCCAGCCGCGCTTGAAAGGCAGTCGTTTCCGACTCTAGGGTTCAGTGCTCATCTCTGTTTCATAGCTGAAGAGTCATTGCTGTCCACTTCTGCAGAAGTTTTCTTGGTCATGTGGCAGGCATGAGTAGACACTGGTGCATATGGAACACTGTTTACCTTCCCACCAAAGTGGTCACTATTTATCTACTTGCAATTTCTTGCTTTTTAACTGCTAGGTTGGCAGGAGATAGGACAAAGACGGGAGCTCATGTTCTCTTGCAGTATTGGGGTATCGAACTGCCAACCTGCCACCTTCCAGTCAGCGTCTTAGCCACTTGAGCCACTGAAGAACCCGTAAAGACAAAATAAAAAAGCAGAGTCAAGCAACAGAAAATCAAGAGGATGCAAAAGTAGAGCCAGCAGCGACTACTGAACAAATCAGTTCTGAAACTCTCCCAACATTCACTTTGAACAGAGTAAATACACAGTAAATATAATTAACAAAATAACAATATTTTTAAAATCAGTGAAAATTCTCCCCAGGCAAAAAACAAAATTAGCAAAACAACACATATACATGGGTTCATGCATGCATGCGCACACACACAAAACACACATACACACAGTTTTCTCTTCCAAAAATCAAGAAAAGCAAGTAAGAACATAAGAGAAAACATATAATCAAAGCCCCGAACCAGAAACACTAGAATATGAGAGATGCCTCTCTGCATTACCGGTTGATGTTTTCTTCTCTTCCAGTACAGCAGCAGGCAGCAAAAGTAATTCAAATAAGTGTGTATGTGCAGGGAAGTGCAGGGCACTATGGGAAGGCACTGGACAGGGAGTGGTAGGGGTGCCTATTTGGGGGTTGGGGGGGAATACCATACATTGGTATTGGCATCCCAGGGTGCTAGAGGTGAGGGCGGGGTGAGACAAAGCTCGATTGCCCAATATACCAGCATGCGCCTATATATGTGTGGAAATTTCCTGCCTAGTAAAGGGGAAAAAAAGGAAGGATCTAATATAACAGGCACAGGAAGCTAGGTAGCACATGATGGAGGGCACTAAAGCTAAGCAAAAGCAATCACTTATATACCACCCCATAGTGCTTAGTGCATCTTCTGGGAGGTTCACAAGCTAATTAGCATTTTCCTCCCAGCATGCTGGGAACTCAGTTTACTGACCTCGGAAGGATGGAAGGTTGAGCCAACCATGAGCCCTGGTCAGAATCAAACTCACATCCTTTTGGCTGCAGGACAGCAGTTTAACTACTGCACCGCCAGGGCCTGTCCACCCACAAAGAAGGACTGAAATAAAGAATGAACACTCCAGTGGGGTTCCAATAATACAGGTGTCTATAAAGAATCTAAGTTCCCACTCCTACATGCTCTGACAGCTGACAACAGCTTTCATGTTGCTACTGAATGAAAAATTTCCCAGGTAATTTGACAGGCAAAAGGTGAACTGAATGAAAAAGTGAAACATTAAAAACTTTTGTTCACAGAAATCAATCATGTTTTAGAGGCCCTTCTTCTGGAATCCATAGAAGAACTTAGATGGGTTTTTTTTAAAATTAATTCCCTTTAGTTAAAACTCCATAGTTACACTGTGTCCAATGCTGGTGGAAAGATGTAGTTATAATTACTAGTAGAGACTGGTAGCTTTATACACCCCAATCTAGTCAATCCCCTTTAAACTCCATACTATTTGGCACTGAATCCATCCACATTTCACACTTCTGAATGTCCAACTCCTGAGGTTCATAGGATACTCCATGGAGTTCCAGTATTGTGAGAGGAAAATTCCTCATTTTACAATTTAATGTGTACAAAAGTATTCCTTCCTGAATTTCTTACCATTTAAGCTTACTGACTCCTAACATAACATTGGTTTTTCCCCACAGTAACTGTACACTGAGGTAAAACTTTCAGTGAACTAACCAGCATTGTTGTCAGTAATTCATGGTTTGGAATCCACCAGTAAGTATGTGAAGTTTTGAAGTATTTTGGTCTCAATGTACAAATTCAACCTCCCAGTTGAGGACATCTTTTATGAGCTCTTCATAATTCTTTTTAACTATTATATATGCTGGTGTTGTAAACAAATATACCCCATATAATGTGTGCACTGCACAACGTTAAAAACACATAACGTTAAGAAATCAGAAGAAAATTTTTTCACTGCACAACGTTAAACCCTATGGGATGTATCGCACAACGTCCCCTGAAGTCTGTGCTGGTTACAATGTATCTCTATGGAGTTTGACGTTGTGTGAGACATCCCATAAGGTCCAGCATTGTGCG
The DNA here is from genome assembly GCA_030440675.1 of Furcifer pardalis. Lineage (NCBI taxonomy): Eukaryota > Metazoa > Chordata > Lepidosauria > Squamata > Chamaeleonidae > Furcifer > Furcifer pardalis. The sequence goes on from CP126891.1 coordinate 100,431,603, forward strand.
ATACATGTTATCACACAACGTTAAAAATCACACAATGTTAAGGATCGTGGAACCAAGCTTTAATGTTATGCGAGGTATTACTGTAACGATCATATATTCTAGTGTTGCCACCTCTCCCTTAACTTTAGATCATTTCAGGAATAAACAAAAAGCTCTGATCCCCAGCACAGATCCTTTGAAGACTCCATTATTCACATCTCTCATTCAACAACTATATCTTGCCTACTTCCTTTCATATAAACCAATCTGTAGTAGAATATCTATTGCTAACTTTCCCCATCAATCTTTAATGAGTGAATTCAATGAAAGCTTTTGGATGTCAGGATAAATAATATCTTTGAGATGACTCTATCTACATGTTTATTGACACTCTCAAAGAATTATGCAATATCAATGAGTCAAGAACTACTATACCTAAAGCACCCAAGGAAATGTTTGCCTAACTTCTTTTGAAAAATCTTTAATGATAGAGAGAGCGTTTTTAAGCAGGCTATCCCATAACTGAACAATCACCATCAGGAAATTTTTCCTAACATTCATTCAAAATGCCATGTCTTGTAATTTATCCCACTGGTCTGGATTTCTGGAACTGCAGAAAAGAAGTTTACTTCATGTGGAATACAGCAGCCCTTGATAATGATCATATCAACTATCACTCCTCTTCTCCAGATTTGACACAATCTCCCTCAACCAATACACACAGAGCTTGATTTCCAGATTTTTGCCCTCCTTTCAGTATGTTTCATCTTGTCAGTATTGTTCTTGAAACTGAGATGCTCACAATTAGAAATGTTTGTCCTGGTAAGGAGTGACCAAAGCAGAGCATAATAGTACTGTACTGTTATTTCCCTGGTCTGAAATTACTTCTCTTACTGCAACATTAGTTATGTTTGTCACCTCATCACACAGTGCATCCCAAAACAAGATTCATGTTCTGTTAATGGTCCACTAAGACTACTAAATTTTGTACACATTTATAACTGTGACGTCAAATGCTATCCATTCATCCTATACAGTGATACCTTGGTTAAAGAGCATAATGCATTCCATGGGATTGCTCTTTAAGCGAGTTTGCTCTTTAAGCGAAACACCATTGTAAGTGACCAATTGTGACTTCTGGTAGGACAGGGGGATTGCGAACCCCAATTTAGTTGTTAAGTGAGTTTTTGGTTGGTCTTAGTTGAACTCTAGAGTTGGATATGACTGGCTTTCACGCAAGGGTGATCTTTACCTATGAATTGTTATGATAACACAGTAGATGACACAGAGAGGAACCATGCTGCCAAATGAAGATAGGCAGCTTATAAGGTTTGGGGACAAACCATATCCAATATTTGCTTCTTCCTCTTTTATTTTTAAAAAATCAGCTTCTGTCAGCTACTCAATGTTACTTGGTTAGAGTTGCTATAATTCTCTCCCACAAAACTGTGACAAAAATGGGCAAATTATCTACAAAATAGACTTTTAAAACATAATATAATAACAGCTATAAAACACTTTCACATTAAATATATCAATATATAAATGAATTTATTTACAACAGTTAATTTTTACTGTTAAGATAATCTGTTGTACTTCTGAGAAGTCGCATCACAGTCAACTCTTAACATCCTCAGTTCCAGGAAACACACTGGTCACACTTATTAGGCATTGGTGTGAGGCGAGGATGTTAAGATTTGTCTCCAGGTATACTCCAACTCCAATGTGGCAAGAAATCGCTTGTATGATGGCGAAAGTTTGAATTTATTGTAATGGTGTGTTATAATATACAATCAGTAAGTTTTAAAAATCTGGGACTTTAGCATGATTTTTATTGAACTGGCCAGGACAATTTTTCTGACCGTGAATCCAGGACAACCCAGGTTTTCTGGGACATGTGGCAACCCTATACTTGGTTATAGGTAACCTTTATACTGGAAGTCAAGTTAGGAGTGTGGAAGGAATGAAGACTATATTCATACAACTAGACTGACACAAATAGTACCAATTCAACCCATTATTCAGCATTTCGCTGAAGCCAAAACACAGCTCTAAAAGTGATCTGTTTGAATGCTTTCCATCTGAGATGAAATAATTCTATTTTAAAAATTAATAATCCATCAATTTAAGTCTAGTAGCTGAATAGCTCAATGAGTTAGATATCTGGCTGTGAGGCACGAGTGTGGGAGTTCAATTCCTTATTGTGCATGTCAGAAGAGCCAGCCTGTGTGGCCTTGAGCAAGCTGCACAGTGTGGCCTTGAGCAAGCTGCCACCAGAAGTAGGGTAGTAGGAATGCTGAGTACTCTCTACTCAGAAAACCCTGAAAAAGAATTACGATAAATCAAAAGTAACTTTATGGTACATTTATTTTAATAGGGCAATCAGTGCATGTGATCTCTTACAGTGGAAGGGTGAGACATGAGTTTTAAAATACAGTATACTTTATATGTATAGAACTGCTTTTTAAAGAATCAGTTGAAAACTCTATTCTTCTTTCTCATCTTTCTCATCTGAATGTTATTCAAGACTGAATAATACTTACATGACTAATAATAAGTCCATATTTCTATCATTTTAAAAATCTTAAATATTGATAATATATTCATTCTTTACAAATTTGACAAGTACTTGATAATTAAAAAAAGTCAGCCTAAGAAGATACAGCAAGACAAATAAGCAGGAACATTTAGCTATTTTGCTTAACAATTTAAAGAACTGCAGGACATTCATCCAAGGAGACCAAAATAATGCCCTCTAGCCCTATTTTAGGAGTCTTATGATCTGAAGGGCCCTGTGCAGTGACGAAGGAGAGATTAGGTTTGCCAAATGTTTACATTAGCTCTCTTACCACTTGATCATATACTGAGTCATAAGCAATAAACTGACTAGTGCATGCTATAAAAAATCCAACGTTAAAACAAAAAGAGAAAATTAAAAAAAATACAGGAGGTAACAGAACTTTATTCTGGATGGTACATTATCATTAATTCACTACTTTCAATGTATCCCCCTTAATTATCTCTCTATAATGCATAGGAAGCTATACCAAGGCAGAGATATGCACTAGTATCTGATTCTAGTAAACATTCATAGAAGCTATTTATTATCTCCTCTTTATAATCTAAGATGTAAATTGGTCTATAATGCATTTCTTAAATTGAAAATGGAACTTCTGAAATACAAAGCACCACAGTTTCATTTTGAGGCCATCTCAACTATAACAAAACTGGACACCTTAAGAGGACAGTAGAAATATCTCCTATACTCATGGAATCAGATGCTAAAATGCTCTTAAAGAATGCCTCATAAAGCTAAACACAGGAAAAAAATCTAGTCTGTAATTTACACACAGTGCATAGATATGAATTAAATAGTATGTCAATAGAAGAATGTAGCAATCACTCAATTAATTTTTTTAAAAACAAAACCCAGAAAATATTTCCATGATCAAACCTCTTTTTTCCTCATGGTCTTTTCTCTTCTTTGCTTGACATTACTCCATTGTCCGTGCACAGTTAGACGTGACATATCTGCTTCAAGATAAAATGCATAAAAAGCAATCCACAGATCTTGCAAGGCTGAAACTGTGTTAATTTTCTGATCCACGTTCTTGCAACAAACATTAACCGGCAGTCTGATAGCTCCAAGAGCAGACATCTGATTCTTGACATTTAAAGATACAATACTGATGAAAAATAGTGACGCTTTATTAACTGCAAACAGCTTGTGAAGGAGTAAGTGATGTACTCTTAAACAGTATAATCAGAACATTCAATAATTTCATTCTTTCAGCTCAACCCTTTTTTTCAGTCAGCACTAGCTTTTTTTAAAAAAAATAATCAGAAATAATAGCTGGAAACACCAATCTGGTCATTTCATACAATTTTTTATGAGGGTTTGGCTTTCTTTCTCTTCAGAACAAAACAGATACTAGATTGGTTCACAGTGTACAAAACACTGTGTTTAAAGGGTCTCCGGTTTTTATCACAAAATAATGATGAATTAATAAGGCAGATCCTAAGATTATAGAAGCAAATGAATGTCTGTACAGTTAATGTAAGGTTCAGTAAGATTGTAATGCTAAATGAAAGCTTTACTACCTCTAGCTCTCTTGTGACCTGCTGTGCTATTTTGTGTGTCTTGAGTGCCTTTTAAACTCCCCCCCTAATTATTCAGAGAGTTCTTGTTCTTTTCACATGTTAAGAAAATGAAGCAGTTTCTCATTTGAAACACCAACTCTTAGCAACCAAAATGCAGATTTATTCATAATTTGTCTATGAATTACCTCCCACATTCCTCTTTCCATTTTCAGTCTCATCTCAGCAGGAAAGGCAAGAAAGGGACCAGAAGCAGCCTAAAAAATTGCAATCAATAACATATACAGTACCTGAAGATACTGGCAAGACCGTTCTTGTTGACAAGTTTCTGCTTTCATCACTGTCTGGTCCATATTCATGGAAGCTTTCTGGTAAACCTCACGAGCTCTGCTCACTGTCAGTGTAGAGGACCAAGAGCTTTTTTTCATTAATTGAGCATCCAAATTTACTGGCAGGTTTGAACAGGTGGAACATTTAACATCATTATTGCTCCTGGAAGGCTTCACAGCATGTTCGCTAAGAGTGTTATAGGCTTCCATAAAGTACTGAGATGTGGAGCGGTCAGGACATCTTCCCATAGTCATCACTCCACTTGGTCCATGGTAAACACAAACATCATTGTCCAAGTTGTCATCAGAACTCCACCATCCTGATGCATTTGACCTGGATTTTCCTTCTGATCTCCTGTCCTTACTCTTGCTACGCTTGCCGTACCTCATAGTCTGTGTCTCCTCTGGGCTGGCCTTGCCTCCATTGATACTGCCCTTTGATGGGCCTTCAAGAGAATGAGATTTTGTGAAAAGTTTTTGAACAGAGTGAACCAAGTGGCGGATTCTCCCTGGACTATCACTGCGGTGTTCTACAGCAGTCCTTTTGTACTGTAAAGTGTGGTAGCCATCTCGGTTAATAGGAAGCTGCCTTTCAAACTGGTCCAAAAGATTGGCAGGGATACGATTACTTTTACCAGCTGTTCCATGTGGCACCAAAGCACATTCATCTTTAAGCTCATTATGGGAATTGTAATGCCTCCGAGGAAATGTGCTGCTGGCAATCTGATCATTATAGGGAACCATGCATTCTCCCTGAAAAGAATTCCTCTGAGTGTAGTAAGAATGATCTGCAGGATGATGTTCCACTGGATTTAACAAATATGGCTTCCTGTCTGAGTGATGCATCAGAGAGTCACATGCTGGTTCACAGGCAATCCCATGATGGTGACTGCGACTTCCAGATAATCCTTTCATCATTGATATGAAAAGTATCCCAAAGTCATCTGAATATGTGTTACTGAAATATCACCATGAAAGACCTGGAAGAATGGAGAACAGAAACATGAAATGCTGTAGCAAATAATATGTATACTTAGGGTGTTGGAAGTAGATGTGTTACTTGTATGAATGGTTTTATTATTAACGATTATGGGTACAGAGCAGTAGTGGAATTAAAAATAGATACAAAATGGATGTTTCTTGGTATTTAGTGCTAATCATTAGCTAGCGTTTTGCTTTTCAGAAGCGATATTGGTAATTATGCTAAAAGTAATGTAAGTATTTTCAACTGCAGAGTACTTACTTTTTCTAATGTTTCAATTTTATCTTTTCTTTTGCAAACATGACACATTATGCTATAGACCATGGGTCAGCAAACTTGGCTCTCAAGGTGTTCTTAGACTTCAATTACCAGAAGCCCAAGTCAATACATCTGCTGATCATGGCTTCTGGGAATTGAAGTCCAACAACATCTGGCGAGCCAAGCTTTCTGACCTGTACTATAGACCAGTGATGGAGAACCTTGGCACTCCAGGTGTTCTGGAACTTCAATTCCCAGAAGCCCTGATCACCAGGAGTGCTGACTTGGTCTTCTGGTAATTGCATTCCAAGAACACCTAGAGTGCCAAGGTTTGCCACCACTGCTATAGACTATCTGATCTCCGAAGAGAATCAGGATTTACAGCTGCAATGTCAGATGCTTATTTGCTCTGGAATTAATAACTATAGTTCATTGGTTTGGACATAATAGAACCCCACATGTTAGACCCAGAGCACCATTAATGGAAAGGCTTCTTTTATTGATAAAAATGTGTTGTGCCTAAGTGCAGTGGACTGAATCCAACAAAGATCCCACTCCACTAACTAAATACCCGCAGAAATGGAAGATGAAATTAATGTTTGCTTACTTCCCATCTCCTCAACTCCCAACTCTGATTATTATCTTAGAATTAAATTTCATAATTAGTGTTTCTAGAGAACCTATTGGAAGAGATTTCTCTGCCTCCAAATTTCAGAGGTACTGTACATCCCCTACATCAGTCAGAGCCCAAAATACTTTCTCAATAAATGACATTCTACAATAGAAGAATACCTTCTGAATTCAAATGAATCCATACAAACAGATATACACCTATATACTTAAATGTAGAGAAGCAAGGTAAGAATAGGAAAATGAGAATAATAAGTGAATATAACTTTCAAAACAAGTTAGTCAGCATACAAACAAAATGATTTGATGTGCAAAACAGAAATGTAGATTTCGGAGTAAGTTAAGTTTCTTAAGGATACTGCTGAGAGAGCAAACAAGACAGAGCAACAACAGATGGACTTAGCTTATAGAGCAAACAGGGCTCTTAACAAGGTTTTCAGTATCAGGTGAGTCATTATATACAATATGAATGTCAAGCTTAAAGCTATAATATTGTACACCTGCCCTGTGTGGCATAATGTTGAATCAAAAAACCACCCTTGACTCCATAATCATAAGAGATCAAGAGGAAAATGTCTGTAAAAGCATTGTGTGAATGCATGAGCAAATATGTATTTTTCTCTTCTATTTCCCCCTTATCAGGACCATGAGCTTCTTTTTAGATACAGGGAATACAAGAACACACCATTGTTTCATATGGATGGTTGATTCATAAAAGATGTCTCTTTTTTTAAAAGTCAGTTTGCTAGCAGAAATAATCATATCAATGCACCAATTTCCTTTTAACTCCTCTGTGTTTTTCTAAACCTGTAATTTACCTTTCTTCCACTAACAAGATCAACAGTTAGATAATTTAATGTAGTATATTGCTATAGATATAAAAATATGCATGTGAATTGAAATCTAGATCCCGTAAAGGAGAAATAGAGATCTTTCAAATTATTTCCCCCTAATAATTACTTAATGTTTTTGCAGGAATAAACCAAATTCTGCATTTTGGATATTATTTATTTTTGACATTTTTGTACTGCTCAACTTAGTACATGTACTAAGTGTAATAGTGGGACCTTATACCCACTTTCAGATACAGTAATACCCCGGATAACGATTGCATCTGATAACGCTAGAATCGGATAACGATGCAAGTTTTTTGGAAAACACTTGCATCGGATAACAATTCTGGATAATGATCCATTAGCGTTATCTGAGCCAATCGTCTGGGGGGTGGGGGTGGATTGGGTAGAACATCTACCCAATCCACCCCCACCCACGAGCGGGCATTTCACCCAACCCTACTGTGCTTGCAAGAATTCTTACAACCGCAGTAGGGTGGGGGAAATGTGCACCCACAAGCGCATTTCTCCAACAGGCTCGGCATTGGCTACAATCCTCCCCCCCACGCAGGGGGAGGATTGTCACCCAAGCCAAACCGAGCTGCCACTAGGGATTGCCAGCCGCAACTCGGTTCGGCTTGGGTAACAACCCTCCCCCGGCGTGGGGGAGGACTGTCGCCAAAGCCGATCCTTAGGTGGGTGATAGCGCGCCTGGGCAGGGGTGCCTTGGCCGAAATCCTCACTCCTGCACGGGGGGAATTTTGGTCAAGGCATCTCTTTCCTGGGCGCACTATCGCTACGGGTCGAGCGCCAAAGCAAACGATCAAAGCGGGGGTGTCACCACAGACGCTTTGATCCCTTGCCTTGGCACACGACCCCCAGATTGATAGCATGCCCAGGAAAGAGTTGCTTTGGCCAAAATCCTCACCCCTGCGCGCGGAAAAAAAATTTCAGCCAAGGCACCTCTTTCCCGGGTGCACTATCGCTAAGAGTCTAGTGGGGTCCCTGAATTCAGGGCTTTTTTTTTTTTTTTAGCATCGGACAATGCTAAAAATTGGATAACGTCATGACTTGTGGAACCAAGTCATAACGTTATCCGGTGTATTATTGTATGTACATACATATGCCAGAATGAAAAAAGGCTTACCTCCCTTTGATTTTGAGCAGCAAGGCCTTCACATTATCAGGTGTAAGGCTGTTTTACATACTTAACTGGATGTTCAGTGGCAGTCATCGCTAAATGTTATACTGTACGCAATTGTAGACCACTGACTGTACCCCTTGTGGACACGCTCACCTCAGGTACCCAGATTTGACATGTATGAAAAACCTACAAAATGTAAGGCTGAAGGCTTGGAAATGTTACCTTTTTAGACTACTTCTCCCAGAAATACACTAGCCAATTATTGTGAGACTTAATATGAATATTTTAAACATAGCTCTGTACTTTTTCCACATAATAGTTTTACTGCTCATGATTCATCCTAGTTGAAATATCTAAATTCACTCATTTGTTAAAGTTTCAGCCTTCTCCCCAACCAAATACACTCTTATTCAAAACCATTGGTCTATTATTATTTTTTAGCTTGGGATAAACTAAATTGTGATTCAGTTCCCATTTGAAAATCAAATCAAGATTTGCATTCAGTCCAGTTTTTGGTTCTGGCTCTGAACATAACCTAGGCTAGTATTCCTGTACCCCTGCAAAGCACTAAATTACAAGTTTAGAATTTAGAGTATAAGTAGTCTCTCTGACTTTATGCTCAGCATGCTATATGGTCTCTTCAACTAATGACATATTAATCTTTAACAAAGAGTGTCACCTAGATGGCAGACCCTGCAGGAGCCATTGTCTAACATACAATTAATCTGAGTCACATTCAAACAGCATTCCAAGATCTGCATGTACAGAAGCAGAAGCCCCTTGAGGCATGCCTGCACATTTTAGAATGATGTTTAATCAATCCAGCACATTGCTACCTTTCAAAAGATCATGGAAATTTATCATGTACATGTCACTTACATAATACGCTTAACACATATTAACCAAAATTAACCAATTATGTGCTAGGTTCATAGAGAGCAGTTGGTTGCAAGAACCAAAATATTTTTTTAAAAGCAGTGGGAGATTGGTAAACAGCCAAACTTTATCTACTTACAAATGGCATGTTCCCCTCCACCAAATGATACATACCAGCAGTAGAGGCGCTCACATGAGAGTCAGGATTTTGCCAAAGCACATAGTTGACACATTCTCTCATCCAAAGAATAGCTTCTAGGTTCTTTTTGACAAAAATCCAAAGTTCATCAAGAAACTTTGTGTCCCAGCATATATGCATAAGCTATTTTGTAGCTCTATACCTTTTTACATTAATTTGTGAGAGTCAGTAAAGATAACAGTTTCTTTTTCCCATTTATTTAACTACATGTGTATATGAATAACTGCAAACATATATGGCATATTAGTATAAAATAACAAAATATAGATCTTGAATGGATGATAAAAATATCAAAACAGCACTTATGGCTTAACTCAGTAATTTATTGAATAGTCAGATTTAACTGTAAGTAATTTTGGATAATGGATTACTTTTAGGTGAGGTCAGGGGTGCCTAAACATTTTGGGCCATGGGCTGGTCACGTGGTTGAGCGGGTCAGTCATGTGGTTCCTCCCAACAGAAGCAGAAGTAAAACATGCCTGCACATGGGCAAAATGCTGCCGTGAATACACTCATGGCTGTCGTAAATGCATTGATGACATCTATGGATCATTTATGGCAACGTTTTGCGCATGTGCATGCATGTTTTACTTCTACTTATAAGAGTGGCAAGGGTGGTGCAGGCTGGATGGAATGGCACCAGGGGACGGATCTGGCCCACAGGCTGTAGTTTGGGCACCACTGGGTTAGGTTATGGCATAAAGAGCAGATATATTCAAAAGAAATCATTGCATTATAATAATAGAAACTTAAACTTTCATATTTTAGTAAGAAAATGCATTCTTATAAAGTAATTATTAACTTCATAAAATATAACTTAATACTGTACTTCTATATGGTTATAACATGGCAACATAGCTTCTACTATATCAAGGATCCTCAACTTACAGCTCATGGGTCGGATCCAGCCTGTGGCACCAAATCATCTAGCCTACACACTTGCTTTAGCCACCGCCACCTCAATCTTTGTCCCCTCCACTTGGTTTGGTGTGTCCCTATCGGCGTTCCATAGCAGGAGCTGTGCTATGGAGTGCTGTTAGGGACATGCCAAGCCCAGCAGAGGAGAAAAGGTTTGAGGTGGTGATGGTGGTGGAAGCAGTGGATGCACGTGGCTGCCTGCATCTTTCCCAGGAGCTCCTTTGACTGAGTGCGGCTTTCCTGGTGGCCACCTGTGGTTGCCCACTTCTTTCCCAGGGGCCACTCTGGCTGAGCATGTGTGAGAAGGACAGCCTGGACCCCTTTCTCACCCACACCATGCAGCTCCTCCAGGCTAGTAAGCAGGGAAGCAGTGAGGGGAAAAGTAGTGGGTGACTCAAGGTGGTCCCACTGCTGGTGGCGGCAGTGTGTAGGAGGGGTAGGTGGCTCAGAATGGTCCCAGCACTGGTGGTGGTGGTGTGGGGGAGTGGTGGGTGGCTCAGGGTGGTCCCAGCATTGGTGCTAGTAGTATGGGGGAATGGTGGGTGGTTCAGGGTGGTCCTGCCACTGGAGGTGGTGAAGTAGGGGGAGTGGGTTATTGTGGCTTGGGGTGGTCCTGGCACCACCACCAGTGGTGGGGGTGGGTGGGACAATCCTCGAAGGTAGCAGTGGTGGAAGGACCACCAGTCCAGCCACTCAACAGTCAAAGGGGTATGAACTTGCCCTCTAGCTTAAAAGTATTGAGGACCCCTGTTCTAGATGATCAGATGCAGTTGATATGAGTGAATATTTCACATTATACAAAGGTAAAGATTTCCCTTGCTTGAAAGCCAGTCATAGCCAATCTAGGGTTCAGTACTCATCTTTGTTTCACATTATATACATTACACATTATAACCTGAATGTATAGGCTTACAAACTAATTATTGAAAGTCAAGCAGTAGAAATATATGAATATATGCTACAACCACCAGGCTCCATCAAGAATATACAGTATGTACAGTACTTATAACATCGAGGCATTTGTATGTGGCTTAATAACAAAGAGAAAATAACAATCAAGAATGAATATGGCTTAATAAGTTTACCAATACATATGTCACTTGAGTAAGAGCAGATAATTTCTGGAAGATATAAAACAATGCAGTTAACGAGCTTTGTTTTAAAATAACCATTGTTTCAATGATGCAAAACCTTTCCCCAGCTGTTAGAGCTGCCTAGAAGGGGTTAACAGGCTCAATAACTTTTCTCCCTATGCCACCTTGCACAAAAGAGAGAAAATGCCCTTGGTTTTGGCTGATATCTTCTGAGAGAAGATTTCTCAGTGTATGAGCCAAAAAGAGACAACTTTAAATCCGGAATAGAAGACACAGTTAAATAGGAGTTTAACATTTAAACATCAAAGCACACAATTAATAATTTGAGTGAATCAGAAAAGCACAGAAAAATACAGTACTGTTAATACATTTGGCAAATTATTACAAAGTCTAGGAGTAACAGAGGTTGCTTAAAGGGAAACAGTCTAATTCTGCATCAAATTACAAGCAAAGCTTACTAACAAATAAGATGATGACAACATGATGATGCTTCAGGGTCATGTGAAAGGGGGAGGGTTCCACCAATCACAGCCCAATTAAGAGAAGGAATGTTCACCATATAAGGAAAGGTAACGGTTAACATAGGCTATATTTTAAATCAGGAGCTCTCAACCTTTTAAAGCCGGGGGCCGAGTCACACTCCCTCAGACAGCTTTGGGTCCAGACAGCCATTTTGCCCTTCTTCCACCACATGGCACTTCCTGGTGTGATGGAGGCATGGGGGGGCACATGAAATGGTGCCACGGGCTGCAGATTGCGAATTCCTATTTTAAACCTTGTTTCAAGGCCAAATTCTTTCTGATCAGGGCTACTGGGAATTGAAGTTCAAGAACAGGTGGAGTGCCAAGGTTTGCCATCACTGCACTAGGGCAACACAACAGGGGAATTATAAGAATGTCCTCAACCTTATTAAAAATAATAATCAGATAGGAGTAGAAGTGATGCTGGAACTAATTCAAAGACAGCTGACTGTAGAAGTCCATGAAAGGAAATTGAGTAAGTAGGCTAAAATCTTGATACTTCATGGCTATCTGTGTAATATAGCAACCCTGAGACAGAGCAAAATACAGTTTTCCTCCAATGGGTGGGCAGGTGATAAAACAATCTCACATCAGCAATAGTCGCTGTCATTCCTGCTGGGGCCAGCACACATGAAAATGAGGTTCATTATTGTTCTCAGGCTTTTGGAAGGCTCATTGCAAACTAGACAGAGTTTTCTTTTTTCTGTGCCCTACACTAGTGCTGCCAGGGCTTGCATATCAAGAAAGTTCATGAACTGCAACCCTGGTGATCCTGCCACCAGCAGGGAGTGGATGGAGTTGAGTACCCAGACACAAAAATCAAACTTCTTTTTCCTCTGGTACTATTTACTTTCAGAGTTGTCTCTATTTTGAGACTTGAGGGAACAGAGCAATTCCCTGAGATTTGAGCCAGTGTTATAAAATCTGTCAACATTTCCTCGATAATAATTTCGAATCAGACATTATTCTGGGTTGAAATGATTTTTAGGGGATGTCTGAATGAGGATCATTTCATGTCTCCAAGTGCATCTCTCAGATATCGAAACCAGACCTTCCAGGCTCCAGGTCAGCGACTTAACTACTAAGCCACCAGAGGAGCTGCAACATTTCTTCTAAGAACTATGTGTGGTATGTTTTGGACTCACATGCTTCTTCCTCCTACCAGTTTTGATTGAATCACAGTTTTTAATTACATCTGAGCTTGGGAAACTGGTCTACCCTCACTGTATCCACTTTAAAGAATCTAGGACCACAGCTTTGATTCAGCTTGTAGTAAACTAGCATATTATAATAAAAATAAACAGTACTTTTCCAAGTCTGGGGTAAGGCATTTTTTGTTCAAATCTGTCAGTGGATTCATTTATCATTGCATATTTGCAGGGAAGAGGGGCATGGTGATATGTATGGGCCTGAGGTGCACTACAACTTCTTATAGTACTGCACCAGTTTTCCATTAGGTCAGAATTAAGTGGACAATAGCATATCAAAAATTGGAATGCACATTAATTAAGTAGTTACCAAATATAAAATGCTATACGTTGTAAACTAAAATTATACAGCTTCATGACTATTAGGGATTCTGTTACATTAATTTTTTCCATTACTTTAAGATCTAAAAACTTTTGTTTTTATTCTGTCATAAAGCAGCTGAGTGAGTGATACTTCTGAGCTAGAACTTATTACAAAGGAAATGAACGTACCATCTGAATCATATTCCAATTTCCTTCCAGCATAGATTTCATGCAACCTCTAAGTAAAACTTCTCAGATCCATTCAGGATCACATTTCGGGAAGGAATACGGTAAATCAGTTCCAAGGCCACCCAAACTACTTCGAAGTTACTGTGAACATGAATTTTTCTGTCATTATGCAAAGAACAGATGAATGGCTAAATATATAATCTATTCACTTACAAAACATGAGCGAAAGCTGCTCCACAGCCCACACAGCTTAATGTGAATGGGAAGAATGTGGTTTTTTTTTTAAATCTGTCTATTCTATGAGAAAAATCATGCATCCAAATGCCTTAATCAAACCATCTAGATATCACTGCCCCAGTTCAATTACTGGGTGAAGTGGCTGGGGAGACAAATGGCATATTGCTATCTTAACGCCATCTGACTGAAAGAATAAAAGCTGGCTACAAACAAGCAGCTTATTATTCACTTTAGTGTTGTACCTTATGTAATGCCAGATGATTTTTCTCCATATAGTGCAGTGGTTCCTAGTTTACGGCCAATGGACCTAATCCAGCCCAGGGAGCTCATTAGGCCCATGGTGGGAACCTCAGCACCCCCAGAATACATCATTTACTGCGGTGGCGTTAGCAGCGGCAATCACACCATTTTTGCAGGTTCTTGCACAACCTTCACTGCTTCCCAGAAACAAAACATTTCAATGCTTTATGTATCCTCCACTTTAACATTTGATTTTCTAGAAAACACCAGTTAAATATACATGGTATAAAATCATATACAGTACATAAAAGTAGTAAAATTATGAAATTATGGAAGCTAAATTTTAGAACTCAGAGTCTTTTTTGCTAAGCAACAAATAAAACTGCTGTACATATGATTCACACATTTCTTCAAAATAAACAATATTTAAAGCTTGGAATGCTTTCAATGATAAAGATTCACTTATGAAAATAATGGGAATTGTGAACAATGAATAAGCAGGTTTCTGGTGATAAGTTTATAAATGATGGAGAGACACATTCATTGAACAAATAATTTCATTTAAATATATGCTCATGACTTTTTTATCTTTACTATTACTGTTCCTCAGTTTAGGAAATATAATGGACAAACACATTGAAGTAATTGGATGTGTTGTTTAGATTGGCCATAAAATGAAGAACCTTTTGTTAGTTCACTGATAGTTAATTAAATGCAATATGTTTCATAAAACCATTGAGGCTACACCTGAATAACACAGAAGCATGTCTTTTGTGTGGTTAACTGACAACCAGACATGAGGGGTACCTAGCTGTAACTCCCCATGAATGTCTGCAGATTTAACTTTATACTATGATAATATTAGAGGATTTCAGCCAGTATTTTGGAATGAATTCAGATCTATCATACACAGTGAGAAGAGCTTTACTCATGGAAGTTGCTTCTGCTTGATTTTCACTGACTCATCCATTCTTCATGCAATACAAAATCCCTTTGAACAGAGTTCCTCAGTCTGTGTACTATATATGTAGCTGCAGGAAATTGTACCTGGAGGTACAGCAAAAAAGGTGGCTGGTGGTCTTCTGGTGGTCTTCTGCCTCCTCAGTCCCATGCCTTTATGTTGATCCAACCTTTTAAAGTTACTCCAATAAGTGCTACTGACACTGTCTATAATTTTTAGACACTATCTGGCAGGTCAGCAGTTTGAGACCTGAGTACTGCATGATGGTGTGAGCTCCTGTCATCTGTCCCAGCTCCTGCCAACTTAGCAGTTCAAAAGGAAGAAATTGCAAGTAGATAAATAGGTACCAGTTTAGCAGAAAAATGAACAGCATTCTGTGTACTCCAGCATCTAGCCATGCCTGCTATGTGACCACAGAAACATCCAGAGGCAGACAGTGCTGGCTCTTTGGTCATAAACGAAGATAAGCACTGCACCTTAGACTTGGATACAACTGGCTTTCGATCAAGGGAGACCTTTACTTTATCTAAAGGATGACATATCACTAAGATACAGAACCTGATTCCATGAGCCACTTTGCCAATGAAACCAATGGGAAATGACCACAATTGGAATATTTTAACATTGCAGTGTGGATTGGTTCTATTACATCTAACTAAACATTATCATGGAGAGGAGACAATTATTGCTAGCTTTGTAAATATGCCACAACATTTCCTGTTGCCTCAGACCAGAATACCTGAAACAATGGATTCAAATACTGTAAAAGGTACAATGTCCAGTCAATTATAGTAAACCGTCTAATTAGGAAGCTGGTACTCAACTAAGGTGCAGAATCCTGGCTAGATGGTATGTCTAATCAAAGCTTGCAAAAATTACCTTTTGGATTCCAACTCACCAAATTCCTAGTCACTGTACATAGTTCCCCAAAAGTAACATTTCTAAGTTGAAGATATTATAAGGAGAGTCTTTTCTGTTAGTGTTGGTAATGATTCCAGTAAGTACCAAATGAATCCCCCCCCCCACATCTTTTCTTAGCAGTGGAGACAATTTAGTAGTGAAAAGTAGATGTCTGGAAAATACTTTAATCCTTATCTAATTGTATGTGTTTTTTAAGAGCAGGAGTTCTCAACCTTTTAAAGCCAGGGGCCGGGTCACACTCAATCAGAGAGCTTGCCCCCCCCCCCGGTGGATGGCCATTTTGCCCTTCCTCCACCATATGGCACTTCCCGGTGTGGTGGAGGTGGTGGTGGGCCACATGAAATGGGGCCATGGGCTGCATCTGGCCCATGAGCCACAGGTTGAGAATCCCTGGTTAAGAGTCTGCATCAGGACCCAATGTATGTAAATAAAAAAGAAAGAAAGAAGACTCACCAGCATACTGCATAGTGAATATAAATGTAGTTAGTTTTCACTGAAGAAAATTTTCTGGTTTTGCTGGTAAGGATTGTACTTGTGAGCACTGAGCAGAATCTACAACTGGAATAAGTAGATGCAACAAAAGAAAAGTAAACACCTGAAAATGAAAAAAAATACTCTAAAAGTCTAAAAATTTCAGCTGTCAAGCTGGGGAATTTTAGGAGTTATAGGTTTTTTTTAAAAGTTTTTTAAAGATTTACTAATTGCAAATTGAAATCAAAACCCTTAAGGACTCTGAGCCCAACTGAGAGCAGTGCTGTTCAAAGTGTACTTTCCCTGATGTGTTCCTACTGGGTTAAAGCACGTGGTGCTCAATGTTTCTTTAAAAAGACTGAAAATTGTGTCAAATGCCACTTCTGTCTAAATTCTTATTGCTTCACGAGATCAAAGTAAAATTATATCTAGATACTCATCATTCTCAAAGATGTTCCATTGGGGATAGTCAAAATAATGATGCCCTAGAAAAGAATTACAGCTATGTGTTAAAAGCACAGAATATATTAGCTCTCCACCCTGGGTTGCTTGCTTCATCCTCATCCAATCACATTTAAATCTAGCCCGTTCTCCAAGAAACCTGGGGAATTGTGCATAGGTCTGTCCTATTTACTCTCCAATTGCTAGTCATAGCTGGAGTAGTGGTGGTGAATTTGTTGTCTGCAGCTGAATCTGAAGCAGATATATGGCTGAGCTTTTTCCCCTCTGGGTTTAACACATCATATCCTAAGAACTCTGAAGTGAACAAGAACAAGGGCTTCACACAGTTTCTGACATTTCCCCCCCTGCATTTGAATTTTTTTTTACCTCAAGTTCTTTCAATCCTGAATATGTGATAAAGAAATTTTGCAAAATTCTTTAAACCCAAATCCAGTGTAATTCTCCTGCATGGAACAAATTTAATAAGTATTGTTATTTTCACGTGGAGAATGCCAGAATGTATCTAGTTCCAACACAAGTATTAACTACAAGGAACCTCTAATTTTTTTTGTTGTAGGGGTGTGAAACCTGGACAGTAAAAAAAAACTGTCAGGAAAAAAATAATTCATTTGAAATGTGGTGCTGGAGGAGAACTTTGCAGATATGCTGGATTGACAAAAAGACTACCAAGTCAAGCCCAAAGTGGTTCTGGAGGCAAAAATAATGAAACTGCTACTCTCCTACTTTGTACACATCGTTAGAAGGCAAGACAATATAATACTGGGAAAGACTGAAGGTGGCAGGAAACTAAGAAGGCCAAATATGAGATGAATTAATTCCTCAAGGCAGAGGTTCCCAATCCCCAGCTCATGGGCTGAATCCAGCCCATGCATATCATTATTCCATCACTTACCGCAGCAGTGGTTGGAATTGCATGGTTTTCCGGGGTTTTGCACAACCTCTGCCACTTCCAAGGGTGACAGGAGACTTTTTGGAGCATGTTCTCTCTGGTTTGGGAATTTTCCACCGCTTCCCTGGTGTGCTTCCTCAGCTAGAACATGGCGATGGTCAACTTCTGGTGCCAGACAGAGCTTACGTCAGTGCCTGGGATCCCATCATGGAGCAAGGAAGTCGCCTACCACCATGCTCCAGCTGAAAAACTGCAGAGGAGAATTGATGGAAAAAACCCAAACTGGAGCAAACATGTTCTGAAAAGCCTCCCACCATCCTGGGAAGTGGCAGAGGCTATGCAAGAACCTGGAAAAACCTCTCAATTTTCACTGCTGCTGCCGCAGATAATTATGAAAATGTAAGTAGTGTGCGCAGCCTTGCCTCCGGCCCTCACAGCTGAACATGGTGGTGGGGACTGGCCCCTGGTGGGAAAACATTGGGAACCCTTGCCTTAAGGCAACCACAGACTATAACTTGCAGGAGATGGGCAGTACTGTTAAGGACAGGACATTTTGGAGATGTCTCATTCATAGGGCCACCATTCATTAGAATGACTTGAATACAAGCAGGAATAAACCTAACCAGAAGGTGATTGAATATATAGAGATTCAAAAAGAGATTTCAGAGAGTTAAGAACTCAAAGATCTGGATATGGATGGATGAATATGTCAGTCAATTTTCTTTTAGATTCACTTTTTAAAAACCTCAATTTCTTCCCATCTCCAATCAGATGAAATTTACAAAGTTTGTTAAATTTTTATGTAAAATGAACTTTTTCACCCATCTCCACTAGCAATTGACTTTTTTATAATTCTGGCAGCTGTGCAAAAAGGAGGAAAAATAATATTTCCAAGCTTTGGCTAAGCTGGCATTTTCCTCTGGGTGAAGACCAGTAGTGCTTTGAGAGGAATTATCCACCCTTCAGGTTTTACACTGAAAGGTGGGACATTAATATTTAAGGCAAATAAATAAAATATACTGCCCTTGCTGCATATTAATTATCTTTCCACATGGATACTTAACTGTAAAAATTGGTCTAGCAAATATTTTTCAAATCTACAAGGATGCAGTAAAGACAACTCTCAATTTAACAGAAGAAGAAGAAAAGACAAAGCGGCAGATTATTTATTTACTTTAACAAGGTAGTCTTCAATTAGGTATGTGTTGCATATATATTTCTTCCAGGTCATCTTTAGAGTGGTTACTGTGGATTTTAATGCCTTTCAACCTGGTTGTGA
Source organism: Furcifer pardalis (assembly GCA_030440675.1). Classification (NCBI taxonomy): domain Eukaryota; kingdom Metazoa; phylum Chordata; class Lepidosauria; order Squamata; family Chamaeleonidae; genus Furcifer; species Furcifer pardalis. The sequence continues at coordinate 100,450,624 of CP126891.1, forward strand.
CACAAATCTCTCTTCAATAAAGAAATAGTTTCCCCATTCTTTCTTTCTGTAGCTAATTCCACTATACGTTATGAACATCTGACTGTGCATTATGTTATTTGATATACCTGGATGATTTACTCATATTTCTCATGTTTCTCTTGTTAGCTGCTGCATAAAATATCGAAAAAAGCAGACAAGCATATAAAGCCATTTGCTACTTTTCAAAAAGTTTGACCTTAAATATGATTTGCAATACAGTAATACCTCATATAACATTAGTATCGAATAACACTAAAATCGCATAACATCAAGGAATCTGGGGGGAAGAATTGCATCAGATAACATTAAGATCCTATGGGATGCTTCAGATAACAACCGCGAAAGCCTGTGTGGTTACAATGTATCTCTATGGATCCCATAGAGGATCAGATAACACTAAAAATCATATAACACCAAGACTTGTGGAACCAGGTTTTAGTGTTATATGAGGTTTTACTGTAGTAGTAATATTTATACTGCAGGAATTCCAAATTATGCAATCCAGCACAGGTCCAGATTTGAATGTTACTCGAACAGTAAATATTACTATTTTAGCAAAAATGACATGAGGCAAACATAATCAATTTCACTGTAATAAAATGAAACATACTTTTATCACTTTCAAATGCTAGGAGTGGCAAACAAAAGCAGATTGTAATAAGAGGTTACTTGACTTTTCATTTAATCCTAGACTGTTTGTCAAAGCTGTCAAATGGGCAATATACACTGAACAATACTACATTTACATAGTTTCACAATTCAGCTATTATAAGGGCAATTGCAAAGCATATGTTGCTCTCTGGATTCTTAATCAAGTGCCTAAATCCTATATCTTCATGCATTTGGAAAAGTTAAATTGTTGTTTTAAGTCTGAATGTAATCAATATTCAGTTCAATTCATTCCTTTTCACAATGCTTAAATTAAGCTTAAACTTAGTTTTAAAACTGACAAGCTATGAGCCAACAAAACTCACAACCTTCAAAAGCACATGGGTCCATTCTGAATAGAACACTTTGAAACACAGACAGCTATTTATATAAAATTAGAATATTTGTCTATGTACCACATGCACGTAATTCTACAGATTTTTGCCAGTTCTCTCTCTTTCTCAGTATCCCCTCAAAAACCTGGGTTTTCTGCAGAAAAAGTGGGTGTTCTATGCTGGAGCTACATCCTATTATAAAATGGCTAAAACAGCACTCTTCGGTAGTCAGTAGGCATTGGGGAAACTTTGGTTGTCAATTTGCTCCTCTTTCATTTTTGCATCTTTTCAGGTACTGAACCTTTTGGTGAAGCAGAAAGGGAATGTTTTTTAGGGTTATTTTGTTTCAGCAACAGCCATAGTTGTGGTGATGAGGAAAGGAGGGGGGAGAAGAAATCTGATGGGCAGCACGTTTATTACCAGGGGAAAGAGCAAGATGATGGCAGTGAATTAAGGAGGATAAGAAAGAGCAAGGCTGGCAGAAGGGTTGTAGTGAGACCATGAGAATGTAGGAATTATTGGACTGGCAGCAACAAGGTAAAGACAGGGATGGGAGTAGCAAGAACTGGGCTGGCAGAACACTGAGTTGAGCAGAAAAAGGCAGGAAAATACTTTTATATTGTATATATGAGCCAAACAGTGATAACCAAATAGATCAAAATTTAAATTTATCAACCAAACAAACTAATACAGTAAAACCTCGCATAAAGAGCATCTTGGTTAGAAATTAACTCACTTAAAGAACAGAATTTTCTCTGCATGGTCACCTTGCTTAACAACTAAAACCAACCAAAAACTCACTTAACAACTAAATCAGGGTTCACAATCCCCCCGTCCCACCAGAAGTCACAGTCAGTCACTTACAATGGTATTTCGCTTAAAGAGCAAACTCACTGAAAAAGCAATCCTGTGGAACGCATTATGCCCTATAAGCGAGGCACCACTGTATAAGCAATTGCTTTTGCTACAAAGAATAAATCAAAGGTCCATGACAAAAACTAGAACCCTGTTAGTATTTGTGGAACTTGCCATGGCTACTTGCAACTAATTGATTAGGTGCCTAGTTGTGCTCAGTTGTGCTCCTGCTCATGTATCCCATCAATTAATCACAGTTATCCATGTCAAACTATATAAACTCCAATAAGATTCCAGTCTAAGAATGTCAAATGTACAGGTAAGCAATGTAAACTGTCAGATCACCAATTTCTCCAGCAATCACCCCATTGATTGTTTCTTCAGCATTACTTTGACAATCCACACTGATACAGTGAGCTAGAACTCACATTTGGAAAGTTAAAAACAAAACAAAAACGAACACTCCAGCCCCAAAAAAATCAATAAAAAAGCAACAAAAAATAAAGAGAGAGAGAGAGAGAAATAACAAAAAGGGCAAGAATTTTCATTCAAAGCTCTAAATCCAACAACTAATAGAGCCACTGAATTAATTACTGAATGCTCAGTCAGTGATGGCAAGTAATAAATGGAAAGGCATGCACCAACCAATAGGATTTAATAGGTCACAATTTTCTAAAACAAGCATGGAATAAGCACAAGATGTTATACATCCCAGAAACACTAAAGATAGTTTATGTGCCAGAAAAGTAGCAGTTTCCCCAATTCCCATGCATACCAAATGTTACCTTTGTTAGGGCCAGTAAAAATATTACTAGGTTTTAAAATATTTTACTGTGCTGTTTGTTGATTGTGAGATGTCCTGGGTTCCCCATGAGGAGAAAAGCAGCATACAAATAAAAATTGAATAAAAAAAGGATCCTACATATTTTTATCATGCCAGAATATCATTCATACAAACAAAAGGAAGGCCTGAAGTTATTGTGGAGACATTCCTTAAATCATTTCAAAACTATGATCTCTGAATACAATTTCTTTTGAGTGCCTTTTCTCTCCATTATACATTGAAGTTTGCAATCTATTCTTGTAGCTTGGATTGTGAGGAAGTTCTAATTTAGGGACAGGATTTCAGCAGGAGACAGAAGAACTGGACTTGTTAAACACCTGCTCCATCTTATAGATAGAGTCAGTTAATACTCACTTGAAAGTTTGATTGATTTTTCTGACAGCCTAAATTACATGACGGTGCAGGAATTTCAAAATTTACTGTCAAAATGTACAAGCAGCAATATGTAGGTGAATGATATTTTTGAGTCTAATTGCAATGCTAGTTTCAATAATGACTGCAGTGCTAGCTTCTGATAATATTTTTCTATTTTAAGATCAAAGTTTTAAATTACATAAGGAGTTTCTGTTGCTGCACTGAGCATCTCATAGGATATTATGAAAATATTGGCAGAGAATGCATTATCTGCTTTTTTAAAAAACAAAAACTCAGGACATCGGGCTGATTTTCTTTAAGAAGACAAGTCCCAAATAAGAGATTATTTTTCATTCAGAAATAAGGAAGGTCTGGGCTGTATTGCCTGATTCTGTCCATTCATTCATTCATTCATCCATCCATCCATCCATCCATTCATTCAGTCAGTCAAATTTCTACTGCTGCCCAACTCGACAGTGACTCTGGACAGCTACCAGCATTAAAAACAAGCATTACAAGCTTAACTAAAACTCTTAAAAACACATTAAAAGTACCTACAAAATTACCCACCCTAACCCCATCAGTTCAAAGAGACAGGGAGTGATCTTGTTATATGATCCAGCAGGCAGGGGTCACCACGCCCCTCAGTGCCCCACATCTGCTTTGTCAGCCAGGTTTTTGCCTCTTTCCTGATGGGCAGCAACTCCATCTGAAGCCACAACTCAGTTGGCAAGAGGTTCAATAGGGCTGGCGCAGACACCGAGAAGGTCCTCTTTCTTGTGCTAGAGATGAGCCTTTCTAGCTGATGGCACAATTAGAGAGCCCTTCCGATCTGCTCTAGTGGGACGGACAGATGTTCTTGGGGTGACCCTGTCTCTTAAGTATCCGGGTCCACTACTATGTAGGGCTTTAAAGGTCATTACCAGCACCTTAAATTTTACCTGGATGCACACCGGTAACCAGTGCAGGTCCCAGAGCAGCGGTAAGACACAGGAATAATAGTCGCATACCATCACCACCTGGGTGATGGTGTGCAGCCTTTGAATGGTCATCAAGGGCAGCCCCATGTAGAGCACATTACAATAGTCCAGTCTAGAGGTGACCAAAGCATGCGTGACCATGAGCAAGAGTCCTGGACTAGGAGCAGGCATATATTATTATATTATATATTGTGCCTCACAACTTTCACTCTTTTGGGAAGCAAAGACTGAACTTTTTCAGGTTTTAAAAAAGAAGGTACATGTGTTCAAAACCACCTATTTGCATGCATCCACATTCCAATTTAGGTAAAAACTCCTGGGAAAGAGATTTATTCCAAGATAGCACAATGCTACTTACCAAGCCAAAATTGAACTGAGATTACAGGAGTTCACCTGAGATCAATGTCCATTATACTACAGATGCAATCACTTATCTCCTGAAGCTACATATTGTAACATGACTCTGTGATTAACTATAAGAACTAATAAATTTCAGAACCATTTTGCTAAGTTTCATTGTAATTGTGATTGTGCATGTTCATGTTTATGCACTACTCTTAGCTGGTCTGTCTTTCTATTTAGCTAGCTGTCTGTCTTACAATTTGGACAACATAAGAAACAGCAAGAATCCTTTCCTTCTTTAACAACAGGATCCCTTACGTTCTTTAAACTGCAGCTGACAAGAGAGAATCCTTGTATCTCTTCCAGGCCTTTTGCCAACAGGAATAAAAAGAAAGAAGGCAGCTGGTTAGTATGACCACATATACCCACCAGCTAGGGAGCAAAGATGTTATTTATGAAATCCTCCAATGGTCCACTACAAAACAGAATGCTGAAACTCCAGTTGAAACTTTCTTTGCTAAAGATCACACAGCCATCTTCAATGAAAAGCTGAAAAGGTTTAAATTGGAGTTTAAGAATTTAATCTAAGAATTGGGATCTGCTTTTCTCTTGCCAACCATGTTACCAGAAACACAAATGACGTTCTGAAGTGACTTCATTTCCTGTTACTGATATGGTCAAGAAATTCCAGTGGAAGCCATGAAACAAATTATGCATATAAGAAGAAACAGACCAGTGGGAGAGAAGTGTTTATGGATCTCCTATTTTCTCAGTACAAATTTAATTTAATTTAATTATCACACTTGTATGCTGCCCAATCAGGAAACCCGACTCAAGGCTTCTCACACAATATTATGCAGTAAACACAATAATATAATATTTAATATGGACAATAATTATACCATATTCATCCTACAAAAGCACATATCATAATATAAAACAATACAACAATACAATAGTATAAAGGCCTCTCCACTCTGGCTGCAGGGAAGTCCAAGGGCGGCGGCAGCAAAGTCCTACTGTGCGCCACCATAGCAGCCTTTGTACCTTGGCCCAGGGTGGGGTCCAGGATGCCAGCAGTGGTGGAGGGTCCCGTCGATTGTCCAAGTACAAAAGTTCAAAATGGCCACAGACAGTCCAGGGGCTAGGCTGGCCGGGCTGGCCGAACAGCGTAACCCCAGCCATGGGAATGGCCTGGGGTTGCAGCAGCATTCCTGCTCCCCAGAGCTGTGGTTCTTCAACCCCGGCCATGGGCATGGCCTGGAGGTGCTGTGGCATTCCTGCTGCCCAGAGCAATGGCTATTCAACCCCAGCCATTGGCATGGCCTGGAGCTGTGGCTCTTCAACCTCGGCCATGGCATGGCTCAGGGTCACGGTGGCGTTCCTGCTGTCCAGAGCTGCGAATCTTCAACCCCAGCCTGACATTCAACATCTCCCTCATGACTACATATATATGTTTGTCCCCCAAAATTATACTAATAATTCAACCGGTGTGTGTGTGTGTTTATTGAGAAAGATAATTCAGTGTTTAAGCATTATACCCCCACCCCCCAAACAATCAGTACTTAGCAGACATCATTTCAGTATTAATCTATTCTCTTCACCCCACTAACCCCAGCTTTTGAAAAATTAGCAATGGGTAAAACCAGTAATATATTCTGAATCATGTAACAAATGTTGTGTTGCTGACTCACTTATTTCAAGTGCAGGATGTGTTCAAATTATTTGTATTATATTTGGAATATATGTCTGGCTTCAACCAAATCTGTACACTATGCTCTGTATATTACTGGCAGGAAATGCGCTCTTTTTGTTTTTGAACTTAACAGTAGACTAAGGGGAAAGTGTTTTGTGTTGCTTCTGTTCAGCATTTAGGTATTTTTTAAATCAATCTACTGCCCAAGCTGTGCTTCAGCAGCTAACCTAATAAAACATCATATGCTTGACATCAGGACAGTTGAGATTCTATGTATTTCCAGTGACAATTATGACATAAAAATAATACTGTTTCAAACAACAGATAACAGTAACAAAACTAGAAATTCTTTTTGGTATCCATGGCAATGTTAACATACTCCAGTTATGGTACTGTACACTGATGTAAGGCCAAGACATAATGCATCCATAGCATCACTCACCCTTTCCCCCCATATATATGATACAAACTGGTAGTCACAGAAGACATCGTCATACCATTAGGAGGGCACTTCCAAGCTCTCTAAGAGCTCAGATGAGGCATGGAACATTTCACATTATGAAGGCCCCGCACTGTTCTGACTTTAGTCAAGATTCACAGTACAGTAATACCTTGGATAATGTTTACCTCGGATGACACTAAAATCGCATAACATTAAGTAATCTGGGGAGGAGAATTGGATCGAAAAATGTTAAGGTCCTATGGGATGGATCGGATGATGACCGCTAAAGCCTGTGCGGTTACAATGTATCTCTATGGAGCTTTAACATTATCCGATCCATCTGATAGGATTTTAACATGGATCGGATAACACTAAAAATCAGATAACACCAAGACTTGTTGAACCAAGTCATAGCGTTATCTGAGGTATTACTGTATGTGATAAAAGTTCCAAATTTGACTCAAGTCAAACAAAGCCAAAAGTTAAATTGGAGGACCATACGCTTTTGTTTAAGGTGAATCCCCCTTGTGAGGTAAGGCTGGAGCCAAATGGTCTCTTATCCCCCTCCCTTATAGGGGCACACAGTGACTGATGCCAGTAGCTCATTGCCCGAAGTGAGTAACCACTTACTTTAGGGATCCTGGCAGAAATGGTTTCGAATTCTATGGCTGTAAAACCAATCTACTAATCAACTTTCGACAAGAAAACACACAATGTTGTACAGAGAAGAGAATAAAAATTGATATTCTCATTCCTAAGCCCAAGAGACTCACAATTTTGGTAGAAATTGATTTTGATGATAACATGATCTTTCAAGAAGAAAGAGTCACATGGAAATATACAATAAAAGAGTTTTTGCCAAGAATATGGAGGAGGGTTCACTAGGAAAAAGAACAATGGAAGTTGTAATATACTGTTCACAGCTACCCTCATAGCTTAGTATAAAAGAAAAGTGATATGATTAGAAAAGTAGGTGGATTGGATCCTACAACTGTTGACAGATGAGATTTATGTTAAAGTATTCTTTAAATCTATGCAACAAAACTCACATCACAGGCAAATATGGGAAGCAGACAGAATTGGACTTTGTACTTTTCACTTCATAAAACAGCTACAATACCATTCAGGCAGAAGGATAGACAGGACGAAAAATACAGCTGAAATGTCTGTTTCCCCCCAGACACCAAGTCTGGACCACATTTAGGCAATTACAGGTTTCTAGCATGCCTCAGGATAGCCGATTTTTTGCACAGTTCCCTTCATTCCATATATGATAATAACTTCCCTGTGCTCATATGGTGTAATCCAATTTAACTGCTTCAGTAGACGATTTTATCTGTCTTTTATCCATCTCCATTCACTCTATATTGCAAGCAAACCAATGTCATACTTTATTATACCATAATGACCTTGATATAATTCAATTATAGAGCAAATGTTTTGTATATAAAAGTTACTGGGTTCAATCGTCAACACTGTCAGGAAGGGATAGGAAAAAAATCCGGCCTGAAACACTGGAAAGCTTCTGCCAGTCAGAAGTTACAATATTGACTATATAGACTTAATGATTTGACTCAGTTTAAGACCATTTCCTATGATGGACTACCAATGGGACTTCCTCAAACAGTCCTATTCTGATGATACTTGAAGTGAATCACAAGCTGGGGATGGATAGGGGTATACAAACTCCCACACTGTTTTATTACACATAAAAAAAGGAAAGCAAGATAAACCACTCAAGATTTGTATTGAACATCACTTATGTATGAGAATACCCTCTCTTCCGCAGACTATAAGTACCCTGATATACTACAGTCTTCTTCAGATTATTTTACTGTACTGACAAGACGTTTCTCCTAAGAGAACATATGTGCCACTGAAAGCTGTCTGACACAGAACAGTTCAATGGCATATATATTCTCCTAGGAGCTAAATGTCAGGTTGTTGTTAGTTAATTGCTAGCTTGCTGCACATTGGCCAGCTTTCAGCATCCAAGGACCATTCTTAGGCATGACACTGTTAATTTCACACAGGAATGGTTGGACTTATAGGACTAGTGGGAGGAGGTCATACCCTAATACTCATTTGTGGCCTATGTTGTATTGGAAATGTGGAATATCTTTTTTTTTTAGCATTTCTTTGGTGTCTACCTACAGAGAACAAAACAAATGTAAAGACACTAACAGTCTTTCTGACAGTGTAGAACAATATAGTTGTATCTCGCTTAAAGAGTATAATGCGTTCCACAGGATTGCTCTTTAAGCGAGTTGCTCTTTAAGCGAAACACCATTGTAAGTGACCAATTGTGACTTCTGGCGAGGGGATTGAAACCCTGATTTATTTGTTAAGCGAGTTTTTGGTTGGTTTTAGTTGTTAAGCGAAGCAACAATTCAGAGAAAATTCTGCTTTTTAAGCAAGTTACTCTCTAAGCGAGGTGCGCTTTATGTGATGTTTAATGTAGTTGTAAATTGGATACATTATATTTAAAAAAAGGAAAATGCTCCTTTTGGTTGTAGCAGCTCTAACAGGAGTGTTTCCTCCCTCCCCCAATACAGAGTTTGCCCTATCCCTCTGCCCAGCAGCCCAATGGGAGTGCTTCCTCCCTCCGCTAGCACAGAGTTCACCACGCCGCTCTGTGGCAGGGATGGCAGCCTGTTGAGTTTGGCACTCCATCTCTAAAAGGTTCACCTCCACTGGTCTAGCATGTATGTAAGAGAAATGAGAAGACTTCTTGTGTGTTCTGCTCCATTTGACAAGGTTTTTATCCTGCATGGAAAATGGATTGAGTTTTCAAATACTGTATGACTATCAGTAGTTGTTGTGGACTGCTGGGAGGCTATGTTTCACATTACCATTACTGGTGTACACTTGGTATTTCCTTTTCTGTAAGGCTTCATTACCAAAAATAATCCCCTTTTCCCACATGGTCCATATGCACTTCACTATTTGGGGGGAAGAAACACTGCTCAGCAGTGCAGTGTCAACATATATGGCGGGGGTAGGGTAGGGTGTAATGCAAAGTGGAAGTAATTTTAAAGAAATAATTCTCGGAGACCCTTCTTTTGCTTCACTTGTCTGGCACATATTTTCTTCCATTCTTTACTGAAGAAGTGGGCTTGAGCTTCTTGCTGAATTCTTATATGTGGAGTGCTGGAGAGGCATACCTGTAAGGTATGTGTTTCTGGGATCACTAAATCTCAGCAGCCTTACATAAGCCCTGTCAAGAGCTTGGAAGAGGTTTCCCCTTGCCTGATTATTCATTCTCCCCTCTTGGTCCTGCCCCTTCTGCCTTGAAGAGAAAGTCAGGAAGCTAGGAATTGCACATTCCTCCCATCCAAAGGCCACTACAAAGAAGCCAGAGGAAGGGCTCAGATTCCCTGTGTCTAAATAGTAAATGAAAACACAAAGTAAATTGCAGAAAGACATTCAATGAAGTTACAGAAGACTTCTGCAGGTAACTTCAACTTAGTTCATGAATTAGATATCAGAGTAGCTCACCTTAAGTCTTAAACAGAAATATCTGATGGGAAATAAGAAGCAAAATATTACTTCTGATAATCTTTGTGTTTATTAACAGCTCCTGTTATGCATATTATATGATAAACAATAATCTCTTATCTTCTTGCTTTGTCTCTGTTCATTCATGCTTTCATGTAACTGCCATAAGTGAAAAGAGACTTTAAACCCTGATGATTCACTATTGATGATTGATTATCAAAGTTCACATTCCTGGTTTATTAAATTACAGCATTAAAAATGTTAAATAAACCTATCCTTAGGGCAAAATAAATATCATTAGAACTAAAAGCTACAGCCAAGTGGAAGTAAGTACTGTAGCTGGTTCTTCCAATAAGCAACCCAGACCTAACTGCTCAGAACAGATAGAGCTCAGTGTACTACTTTCAACATTTACTTTTCCATTGACCTTCTTGTCTATAGTTCTTTTACTACCATATTTAAATCTTAAATTCTATGTAACAATTTCAGTGGTGGGCAGCAAAAATGTTCACTACCACACCATAGGAGGAGCCTATGTCATGAGCCTATGTCGTTGGCGATCTAGTCATACCTTCCATATGGCCATGTATACATCTGCAAACATAGGCAGCGCTGGCTCTTTGGCTGTAAGTGGAGATGAGCACTGCACCCTAGAGTCGGATATGACTGGCTTTTGAGCAAGGGAGACCTTGAACCACTTGCAGGGTCAAAACCTGATGGGGCAGGGAAGGGAGGTGGGCGTGGTCAGCCAATTTTGATACTCCCCTTGCCCAAAGGCCATCCAATTTTGCCACTCCCCTGCCCAGAGGACACCCAATTTTGCTCCCCCCCTCCCGGGGTGGTGGTGCGAACCTGTTGCTGCCCACCACTGAACAATTTATTAAATGAGCTGTCTATCAGCTTGTGTCATAAAAATGTGATACTCTTTAAGTTGCCAGAAGACTCTTTGATGCTAACAAGATTCATACCTAAATCAATCAAGAAAGAACACAAAACAATAATAAAAACAAAACATAAAATGATGAAGACATGATGGTTGAGGGGCCTCAAAGGCTAACTGACATAATTAACTTTAATGGATCATGAGCTGAAGAAGCAGATTTTAAGATTTCACAACAATTTCGCCTTCTTTAATTTTTGTTTTGTTTTTACTTTTGTTTAGTTTCCTTGACTGATATGCCTGCGTAGACTAACATGGCTACCACATCCTAAAGCAATGTGTCCAGAGTATAGTCATAGTTTAGCACTGATAAAGTATTAGAGGTTTTACAGTGTCTAATAAAACATTATACTTATCTTTTTTTTATCCCTATGGACTCTTACTGGAAAAGAAGTAATTTTGATTTGCGGTTGCTGCTACTGCTACTACTAAACATTTATTGGATGGTTGGTACTACAGAAAACATGCAACTCATATTGTGAAATGGAAAGGCCAGAGGCTAAGAGAGGGAGAATGAATAGAAAATAGATAAGCATGTAATATAGGGGAGTTAGTCACAGCACATTGCACAGAAAATCCAGCAACACAGCAATTCTAGCAGGGGTTTTGTTTAGATAAAACTGCAAGTAGTAGGCTGAATGAAGTGGAGGGAATGACAAAAATGAAAGAGAAAGTACTCTTCAAAAGAAAAGTACTGCACAAATGGAACATATTCACAAGTTGACTTAAGACTTTGAAGTACAGTACTAAGTACTGTAAGGGAGCAGGGTATGAAATGAAACTGACATGATAACTATAAATACAAGACATCAGATCTTAAAATTCTCAATATGCCCCTAGAATACAGTGGTAACGCGCTTGAAGAACATAATGCGTTCCACGACATTGCTTTTTAAGCAAGTTTGCTCTTTAAGCAAAACACCATTGTAAGTGACCAATTGTGACTTCAAGGGGGGGGGTTGCAAACCCCAATTTAATTGTTAAGTGAGTTTTGGGTTGGGTTTAGTTAAGCGAGGTGACCATTCAGAGAAAATTCTGATCTTTATGTGAGGTTTTACTGTACTTCTTTTCTTTGGATACAAATGGTGAACAGATGTGAATATTCAGCACAGAACAAAAAAATAATAATAATTGCTTAAAAATAAACAGCTAAAATAGCAATTCAATAGGGTGAGACAAAAATTATATTACTGTAAAAGCAAAGAAAAAACAAAAACAAAACAGATCACAAATGAGTCTACACACAGACTTCTATTATGGATTTCCAAATATAAAAATAAATAAATACATAATTGTCATCTGTATGCAATACACTTATATGTCAATTCACTGGATAACAGGTGGTGTGTATCTATCTTTCCAATGTCGCAAAATTATTATTTTTTGCAGTTGTAAGTTTATGGGATCAATTTGGGATCAAAATTGCTGGGAGAAACATCAACAATTTGAGATATGCAGATGATACCACCCTAATGGCAGAAAGTGAGGAGGACCTAAAGAAGCTCCTGATTAGGTTGAAAGAAGAAAGTGAAAAAGCTGGCTTGTGACTCAATATCAAGAAAACCAAGATAATGGCAACAGGCCCTATCAGTCCCTGGAAAATAGATGGGGAAGAAATAGAAGCAGTGACAGATTTTACTTTCTTGGGATCAAAACTCACTGCAGATGGGGATTGCAGCCATGAAATAAAAAGGCGATTGATTCTTGGGAGGCAAGCAATGAGAAACCTGGGGAGCATAATGAAAAGTAGAGACATCATATTGAAAACAAAAATTCGTATTGTCAAAGCAATGGTATTCCCTGTGGCAATATATGGTTGTGAGAGCTGAACCATTAGGAAAGCTGAGCGCAGAAGAATAGATGCCTTTGAGATGTGGTGTTGGAGGAGAGTTTTGAGAGTCCCCTGGACAGCGAGGAGAACAAATAGGTCAATCTTAGAAGAAATTAACCCAGAATGCTCCTTAGAAAGTCAAATTGTAAAGATGAAGCTAAGGTACTTTGGACACCAAATGAGAAGAGAGGATTCGCTTGAGAAAGCCTTGAAGCTGGGAAAGGTGGAGGGCAAAAGAAAAAGGGGGCGGCCAAAAATGAGATGGTTGGATGGTATTGTGGAGACAATGGGCACAGAACTGAGCGAGTTGAGGAGGATGGGACTCTTCGCACCACCACCGCTCTCGCCAGAAACACCTGTGGCGGGGGCGGAACAGCCGACTCGGCGTCCAGCCTGGGGACCCACTCCACCTGGCCTCGAAGCCCTGCCCTGCGGAGACCATAAAAAGAGACGCCGAGCCGGGACTCTTCGCACCACCACCGCTCTCGCCAGAAACACCTGCGGCGGGGGCGGAACAGCCGACTCGGCGTCCAGCCCAGGGACCCACTCCACCTGGCCTCGAAGCCCTGCCCTGCGGAGACCATAAAAAGAGACGTCGAGCCGGGACTACTCGCACCACTGCCGCTCTCGCCAGAACATCTGTGGTGGGACTACTCGCACCACCGCTGCTCTTGCCAGAACATCTGTGGCGGGGGTGGAGAGGCTTCTCACCTGATGTGGGACTTAGTAATTGTTTTGCTTTTGTTTAGTTGTTTTGTAATAATTTGAGTGATTTGATCGAGATGTGAAACTTCTGGACTGTTATTTGATATTTTTTATTGAATGTCTTGTTATTGTAGTGATATTGATATTTTGATGTTATGTATTTATGATTTACTGACATGAACTTGTAATTTTACATATGCTGTGAACCGCCCTGAGTCGGACCTACCGAGTAGGGCGGTATAGAAATTGAAAGATAATAATAATAATAATAATAATGGTGGATGACAGAAGTGCCTGGCGGGCAATGGTCCATGGGGTCGCAGAGGGTCGGAATCGACTGTGCGACTGAACAACAAAAAAAGGTTATGGCAAATCCATCCATACTGGCTGGTGACTGATTTCCAAGAATCTGGTATATAGTTTAAAAGTACATAAACATCAGCAAAGATCAAACTCCTCTCCAAAATGCGCTTATAACTGAGCATTTTTATAGCATAGAATGAAGAGATACATCAAAAGATTCACAGCACCAACATTTAGAAGACTTGTTCAGATTCTAAAAAGATGCTTCAGTGTCCTTGCAAGGAATGAATATACTTAGATTAAATGGATGTATGAGAACATGTGAAGAGTGTTGGGTAAGAGTGGATAGAAAGTTGTCTTTGTAAAAGTGCAGGCAAAGACAGCAACAACTGCCAGAAAGGGGCAGAAACAGAGTGTTAGAGAATGGACTATTCATTAGCATATTGGACTAGGATTGCTGGAGAATGGATGATTGATGGGGAAGGTTCTGGAAACTATGAGTAGAGGAAAGAGAGAAGACAATGGAGAGGTTTTGAAAATGGCTGTTGTCCTGGAATCATCCAGTTGAGTAGGGTCTATATTGCCTGTCACTGTTTTTGAGTGTTTGATAAGCTGTCTTTCATTCCCTCCTTTTTGATATCTTCTGACTGTTGCTGTTTGTAAATACCTCAGTTTTGTTAAAATAAACATTTTAAAAAATTCAAGCCCTTGTGTTTCCCCACAAAAGTAAAGGGAGTTTGTTTTTAATCATCTACATGCTATCAAGGTTAGGTCGGAGCACTGTTTATTAGCTTAACCCTAGGGAGAGGGGAGGCTGTAATTTTTTAAGGCAGAGCCTGTATTGAGGTATTGAATATCCCAGGGATTGTCTTGTGTTCAGAAAAATCCAGGCCAAACTTCGCAGGCAAAGGCGTCTTGGCTGGTACGGTCCCAGATTCAACATTTTCTTAGGAAAATGGTCTGGTGATCTTTGTAGTCTTCTATATTCTAAACATATTTTGTAGAATGAGTCATAGCAACAGCTATAGATATCTCAAATATACTGATGTGAGCTACCTTCCATTGATTAGATAAAATAACACAATCAGTTTCTCTGTTCCATTCATTTCTGAGACTTGTGTTGACAATTTTTTTATTGACAAAAAATAATTATAAAGAAAAAATTGTTGCTTTCCTGTTTATGACCGAAGCAATATATTTTATCAAAAAAAAATTCTGCAATCTGGTAAAATGATTGTAGCCTGTACAGATTTCTCATCATTCAAAGCAATCAAATCTACTACCAGTCTTAGATTATCTGTACCCTGGTCTGAATATACCAAGGTTGTATCCTCTTTTCAAAATCTATTGACAATTATTATTTTGGTTTCAACATTCATAAATGAAATTGGTCTAAAAACTGCACAATGAGCATGATCTTTGCCAAACCTGTGGATCACCATAATAAGGCATCATACCATAAGAGTGAAGCCCCCTTTTCATGCATCTCATCATAAACTTAAGCATAACCACAGTGTACCTCTGTACATGATGTGTATAAATTGATGCCAAGAAGTCTCACGCCTATATCTGATGAAGCGGACTTGATCCACGAAAGCTAACATTAAAATACAGCAGTTAGTCTTGAAAGTGTCACATCATTTTTTGTCTTGTTTTATTTACTCTCTGATATGCTTGAAACACAGACTAGGAAGGCTACCATCTCAAAAATTATTTTTGTTGTTTATTTGACTGCCACCTATCAAATAGTTAGGCAGCCAGCTGGTCTCCATTCTAAAGGAGGAAGACCTATGGCAGGGATTCTCAACCTGTGGCCTGTGGGCCAGATGCAATATGTGACACCATTTCATGTGGCCCTCCAACTGTCTCCACCACACCAGGAAGTGCCATGTAGTGGAGGAAGGGGAAAATGGCCATCTGGCCCCTGAAGTTGTCTGAGGGAGTGTGACCCACCCTCCGGCTTAAAACGGTTGAGACCTCCTGATCTATAGCTTCCACCACAGATACTACCTCGACCTCTGCTGTAGAGCCACTGGTAGTTGCAGTATCTTCAGGGACGGTCCCCATCACAGATGCTCCATGGCCACCAGCTGTTGTCAAATTTTGCATTTTTATTATATTTAACATTTATAATACTGCAACAGGCCTTTTGCATGACAACAAATGAACCACTGAACTATTGTAGTGTTATAACTGTAATGAAACAGTCAATTGTTGCAAAAGTAAATTTAGCGAGTAAAGTTTTATGAGAAAGAGCCAGTTGGACTTTATTGAAGCATTACTTAGCCTTCTACATGCATTTTGCTCTGTTGCGCATCCTTCCTATCCTCACTTTCCTTTTCTCCTGCACCAAACAACTTCTGCAGATTTGTTCCATCCATTCCCCAGACCTGGCCTGCCAGCCAGGTTTTCACTCCTTTCCTGAAGGACAGCAGCTCCAAAAGACTTGAATTCCTGTGTGGAGAAAACCAGTGGTTGTGTTGTTACTTCCTGCCCACTTAACAATTAATTTATGGAGTCTTCTTACATGAAATGGGTAAGGTAATTTGGTAGAGCACTAGTGGTGCAGTGGTTAAACTGCTGTACTGCAGCCAAAACTGCTGATGTTGTGAGTTTGAACCTGATTGGGATCAAGGTTGACTCAGCCTTCCATTCTTCCAAGGCAAGTAAAATGAGTACCCAGCATGTTGGGGTAAAATTCCAATTTCCTTGTGAACCACCAAGAGAGTGCACTAAGCACTATTGGGGAGTATACAAATGTAATTGCTATTGGTATAGTATTTGCAGCATAGCCACAAAAGATCAATATCCTTCTATGCATGATTAATGTGGGTACATTACTGGGAGTACTGCAAGTGGTGAGACAATGAGTGGTACTACTGAGTTGTGGAGACCAGGTGTCATTGATGCTGTGTTAATTCTCTTTTTATTTGCAGCCATTTTGACAGTTTTGCTAGAAGCCATATGATACCAACCAAACATGTGTATTTGCCCCCCCAACCTGGTCTGAACAGTGTATTTCAAGATCACAGTAGAAAACCCAATTTCTGCACAAACAACCTTCCAATAATTTTTCAAAGGCAAGCAGGCAGTGAGATTTGTATCAGAATGAAGAAGAGAGATGAAAGCCATCATGTGCGTCCTGAACCTTTGTCATTCATGTCCCATAAAAGCTGCCAGAGAGCACTGGCTAAGTTGCAAATGCCTTCTTAAAGCAAAAGATGTGATGATAAAAGAGATTTGCTGAAAAAGCCTTCTCTGAACTAGACAATTACCAATTTACCTTAAGCAACCCTTTTCTCCAGCAAAATTCTGAAGCACGTTTAACCATTAAGTTGATTCTGACTTCTAAATTTAGATTGCAGCATGCTCCATGCTTTTTATGAAAGCAAATGAAAGCCATAGTCAAGTACACACCAAATTGAATTATAATATCAATATTTGCAAAGGTAATTATTTACATTTGGAAAACTGGTATGGTTAATTGCAGAGCGATTATTAAAAAAGTACCCATGAACATTCTCCTATGCTTTCTGTAAACAGGACATCTATTTATAAATGATGTTTGAACTTAATGTAGAGAAATATTTCAAAAATGTTTTAAGTAATACAATCCAGGAAATTGTACATCGATTGCAGGAAGGTCAAGAGTGACACAGATTTGTATGGCTATTTCTCCCACTATCTCCCAGACTAGCAAACAAGTTTCTTCCAAGTAAATAAGGCTAAAGAAGTGTTTACTCTGCAGAAAATCTGCCTGTACTGTAGTTTCAAACTGAGTTCTTCATGAGAAAATGATTTTCCTCTGCATTCTTATATATAAGCTATCGACTCTTACTAATGTCCTTTCCCATTTATGCTACTGTTCTGGTGACAAATAAAGACAAAACAACCAAGGGGAAATACACCTTGGGGTGAATGACAATTTTTTTAGTAAACTGGCTCAGGTGTATTGCTTTGTCAATGTGTTCCACTCCCATATATTTTGAATGGGGCACAAAACTATGACAAAAATTTCCTAATCATTTGGCAGAGCAGTGCAGGTGGCTGCTTTATGAAGTAATCATATACATCCTATGAACAAATTTATCATATACAGTAAAACCTCAGATAACACTAAAACCTGGTTCCACAAGTCTTGGTGTTATACGATTTTTAGTGTTATCTGATGCATGTTAAAATCCTATGGGATCCATAGAGATACATTGTAACCACACAGGCTTTAGCGGTTGTTATCTGATGCATCCCATAGGATCTTAATGTTATCCGATGCAATTCTTCCCCCCAGATTCCTTAATGTTATGCAGTGGTGGGATGTCAAAAAATTTACTACCCCACCGTGAAATCATCAGTGTGGGCGGAGCTAACATCATGATGTCATGATGTTGTGGGTGGAGCCAAATAAAAAAATTTAAAAAATACAAAATAATAATAAAATAAAATAAAAATAACCACACACAAACACACACACATAACACACACACATAACACAAACTGTAAATTAAATAAATAAATAAATAAATAAATTAAAATACACCCACCCAGTGGGGGAACCAGTGAAAAGGTAAGCCCCGAAGGTGGTTCCCCACAAAAGCTGCTACCGGTTCTCCGGGACACTGGGGAAAGTTACTACCGGTTCTGGCGAACTGGTGAGAACCTGTTACATCCCATCACTGATGTTATGCAATTTTCGTGTTATTCAATACTAATGTTATATGAGGTATTACTGTACAACCAACAAAAGACCTATAAGGGGATCTTTCTTGCCACACTTTGACATCTAACTTAGCTACGAGAGTATGTTTTATACTTGGGACCCTAGTAAAATATACATACATTTTATAAGCAAAGGAAACAATCTGTATATGGGTCACAGGGAAAGGCTGGTAAGAGAAAGGAAGGAAATGACTTGAGTGTGGTGCTCATGTGTGAACAAAGCAGTCTGAGTCACTGAGGCTTCGAACTGCAAAGCTCATCAATATTTCCATTTCTGTTCTGCTGGATGATGAACATCACTAGTGCTGGGAAGATTATACCTTAAGTAAATATCCAAGGAGGTGTCACTAATTGGCACTAATTCTTTTGCAATTTCAAACCTCAACGGTCATGTTGGCTGTCAGATTCCGGGACTTCTGATCCAAGAAAGCAAACATGATCTGTCTTTGAATGTTCAAGCTGCTACAAACTGCATTTACTTTGTGCTCTGACTGATGGCTTAAGTCAAGACAGTTGAATTGATTTTAAATAATCACTGTTACTCAGACTCTATCCTGAAAATACCTGATGTCAGGAAAAGGGTAACACACCAGAGAAAGGGGGCAGGAGAGATGCAGGCCTAGTTTCCCATAGAAAGCGTAAGGCTATAGCTGTCTGGGAAATGGTATCAGTGGTGGTGGTTAATTGTTCTTACAATGCTTCTTTTGGTCCAAAACAATGGCCTAATATAGAAAAAGATACATAGTATGTTTGACCTCTGCAAATTTTTTACTCTATGAGCCTGTTATGTTCCGGATACAGAGATATGGTGCCTAAAGATATCTCAGTTTCTGAAAACAATAGGAAACTGTCTCCACAGGTTTTGGCCTCAGCATGCTATGCACCAATGAAGAACTATGCTTTGGTTGCAACTAGTTGTCATAGAAAGCACCTTTTTAAAACAGTGCTTTCTCTGTTAGCCTTGTCACCCACTTAAATGTGTTTTAGTACTTTTAAAATGGCGATTCCAGATATGTAGGAGGAAGAAAATATGTAAACATCCTTGCCTCATGGTTTTAGTGAATATGTGATTGACATGCCTTGCTAAGATCATGGGCTGGATTCCCTAAGGAGGAGGGCCAGAGGTGTAACCCAGTGATGCGTGTGCGTGCGCATGCACAGTTTTTGCTCTCTATGGAATGCTGTGCAGCCATTCTGCAAAATGTGAGACTTGTGGAAGGAGGGCCCCCCAGAGTGCTTTCCCTGGAACTTTAATGGTTAATTTCTGCTTTGAAATGCTTGCTGATCTTTTGATGAACTGTATCCTGTATGTTACAATGCTTTCAATATATTTCTTGAAGAAACTTGGAGTAGTTGTTTGGCCCAATGCTACCTTTTCTACACATATCCAAAGCCTGGGATGTCCAGCCAGGGAGCTGCAACCCAGAAGAACGTTGGGGCCTACCCGGGAGCCAAGACCAATTAGGTACACAGCAGGAGACTTTAGTGATGTCAGTGAAACAAAAAGCCACTGCACTCTGACAAAAGATTATTCCATCCCCCAATCTTTTCCTGATCCTCTTTTTTTTTCTTGATCCTCTTTTTTTTTTTGTTAAGAGAGAAGGGTTTTCCTTTCCCTAACCCATTTTCTCTTTCAGCTAATATTCCTATTGAGCCTTTCTGTATCCTCCAGGAAACAGGGTCTTTGGATTAGGTCGATAATATTTTCGTTTCTCTCTTAATTATATTTGATTTGTAGGCTTTGCTGCTTTATAACTGAAGTCTCTTAGGGCTGAATTTAAAGTAAGCAAAACTAATAATGTTCAACAACACTTAAAGCAGCTGCTCAAGCTATAGACCTTGATTGTGAATATGAGTGAGACTTCATTTAAAGAGTTAATGCACTTTGTTTGGGATCATTTAGGCAGCTTTAGCGAGAACAGTAACAGTTGGATTGATTGGTTTTCTTCAAGTTAAATTATTGTACTGACCCTGGAATAAAAATATTTCATCCTTAAAATAAAACTCTTTCACACAAACAAAAAACAAACAAATTATTTCATCCTTTGACACCTAAAAAAAAGGCATTCCAAATTTATTTCTGCTCTTTCTGATTAACTGCACTTCTAAATGGCTTTGTTGGCTGGGTATCTCATTAGTTTAGGTAGAGGTTGCGAGTTTGATTCCCCACCATTGACTCCTGGGAGAAAAGGCAACCTATGTAGTTATGGGCAATAGACTGTGCAACTGAACCAAAAGTACAGTCCTAGGACACTCCCAGAAGAAAAGAATGATAAACAACGTCTGTGAATTCTCTGCCTAGAAAACCCTGGAAAAAGTCTGCATAATTTAGAATTGACTTGACAGCACAGAGTTCTTTTAGTTATAAACAATTTCAAGTCATTTCTGGTTATCCCCTCCTATTCACTGGAGGGGGGATAATTACATTTTAAATCACAATTTTAAGAGTTATTATTATTTTTAAATACAAAGAAGCAAGCAAGCAGATGAACAGCCAAATAAGAAATCACACATTTTAATTTTGGATGTACTATTCAGAGCTTTACATATTCTCTATATTGCCCCCAACAGGCTAGCACAACTACTTTGAACAGCTCTCTCATGGTATTTACAAAGATTTTTCACTTTATGATCATGCTAGATATACTAAAATGCACTACTGCAATTAGTCAGAAAGCCATTATACTGTGGATGGTGGGTGTGTTGTAGCAGCCCAGCTATTATGAGATGTGCCATATAACAGCATGTTCAGAAAGTCAGCTTTCACTTGTGTGATTATATTGCCCTCTAATGATTGGTTTTAACCAATACTTTCAGACTAAATATATTCCCTCAGAGAAGGCTGCAGAGCAGGGCAGAGAAATCCTTTGTGTGAATTGTTCATTGCACCTACTCTCTCCACAGATGTGTCCACTAGGTAGAAAGATCAAAAGTGTGGCTCTATATAAGGCAGTTTTGTGTATGGCATAAGGCATTGTTTACCACTCAAAATAATGTGTAGACAGTAGAAGGTCAGGAAATAAATGTTTATATAAATAACTAAATAGTATTTATTTGCTATATTCATATGAAGAGAAAAACCCCGGTTAGTTTTCATCGTAATATACCTAAAAACAGAAAATTAAGCTCTAGGGGGATTGCCCTGAAAAATCAGGCATGCCCATCATATGAACAGGCTCAATGTGTAGGAGACTGCTTTCTCTTCAGCCTGCCCAGTTGACCAGGGAGACAGTGACCAGAAGGGGCACTCTCTTTCTGCTCACATTTTAAGTTTACTATTTTAAAATGCTTGCATAGGGCTAAAGAAAAATCAAGATCATGCATGGAACAAAGCCTGGCTGAAAGACAGTGCTTGCAATGTTGAATTACACTGACAAATGGTAGTTTGATGAAGCCTACAGGGATGGAAGACATTTTATTGTCTGAGCCAAATAACAAGATGGAGCCCATCCCTTCCTCTGTTCCTTGTACTAACATCAACTGGTTGACCTAGCAGTTGACTCATAATTCAACAGTGACCACAAGACAGGGGTCCTCTACCATTAGTGATAGTAACAGGTTTGTTTAGGACAGGCTGTGTCCTAGAAACACAACACAAGATAAAACATCAGAAGACAGGTACAGGTTGCTCTTGCTTGAAAGCCAGTCATATCCCTCTGTTTATAGCCAAAGAACCAGTGCTGTCTGCATCTGCAGACATTTCCATGGACATGTGGCAGGCGTGCCTAAAACTGGAGTGCACAGAATGCTGTTTACCTTCCCACCAAAGTGGTACCTATTTATCTACTTACAATTTTTTGCCTTCAAACTCCTAGGTTGATTCAGTGTTTTGCAAGCCCAAAAATGGCTCAGGAGCTAAGGAGGAAGAGCCCAAAGGCTGCCACTACATTCCCACCCCCTTGAGGAAAAAAGGGAAAAATGTTTTAGGAATTTGGTTGTTGTTTTTGGGTTAACTGAGCATAAAGCAGGAAAATACTTGTGTGTGAAAGATTTAGCCCACTCTCACTAACCTTTGCTGAAGGCACTCTGTCTAGACATTTTTGTAGTTAAAAAAAATCACTCTAGATGAATCTTTTAAAGAAAAAAGTTTACTCACAATTATCAGCTACAATCAGAGGAAAAAGAATAAAAATGGAGTTTCTAGCATGGAGGAAATATCAATGCTTGCTTCTCAAAAGATGGTTGAGGAAGAAGGGGCTGAAACAGAGGCAGAGAAAGCATCACAAACCAAACTAGTGGCAAATTCTAAAAATAACAGGACATGACCATTCTCAATGATACCCAATGGTTAGGTGTGCAAGATTTCAATTTTCTCGATTAAGAAAAAAATGCCAAAAAATTGGTCTTCGGGCTGGAATTCAAATCCTGTATGAATTTTTGAGAGTACCTGGACAGCGAGGAGAACAAATAGGCCAATCTTAGAAGAAATCAACCCTGACTGCTCCTTAGAAGGCCAAATAGTAAAGATGAAGCTAAAGTACTTTGGACATCAAATGAGAAGAGAGGATTCACTTGAGAAAGCCTTGAAACTGGGAAAGGTGGAGGGCAAAATATGAAGGGGGCAGCCAAAAATGAGATGGCTAGATGGTATTGTAGACACAATGGACAGAGCTGGGTGAGTTGAGGAGGATGGTGGAGGACAGGAGTGCCTGGCGGACGGTGGTCCATGGGGTCACAAAGGGTCGGCATCGACTGTGCGACTGAACAACAACAAAATGGCTTTATTAAAAAGAGTACAACTTTTTTGAAGGATCAAAAAATGTACATGAAAGATTGACTAAAAGAGATTATAAAATTTAAATGCTATCATTTTTCAAATTTATTTATTATTATTATGATCATGATAAAGATTATGACCTTATCCTACCAGTATTGGGTTATCTCACTTAAGATTTTATTTTTGTCATTTACTGTTAACACAACTCCTGGTACTATTGGTCTGTCTCACCTAAAGTTTTATATTTTTCCAGCTTTTTTTGAAGGCTTCCCCATGACAGATTTTTTTCTTAAAAAAAAAACACACCAACAGATGCAAAATGGATAACTGCTTCATTGTTTCATTTTATTATTTTAACAAACCAGAGAACTTTGGTTGGTGAGTAGTATTAAAATGCAAAAAACAAAAATAAAATAAAAGCAAGCAAATTTCATTCAGTCAGTCATTCATTTTCTATATTGCCCATCTAGGGAAATCCACTCTTCTGGATGGTTTACTTATAAAAATTCAAAACCCTTTTACCAGATGCAAAAATTACAGACAAAACATAACTATAAATTACACCAATCAAAAGGAATAAAAATAAAAAAGGATGGCAGACAAAATGCAATTGATAACATTTTGACAGAAGATGTTTCCTGGGAATATGTCTTCAGAAGCCTCTTTAAACATCTTGTTTTTATTATCTCAAAAAGGCAGAGTGAGAAAGCTTGGTGGAGCAAGGACATTCAATATGATCTTATGGTACTTAAAAAAGGGTGCTTAATAACTCAGGATTAGAGGAACCTGCAATCTAACACGATGTAAATCAATTTCCTAAGTCCAAAAAGGCAAAATGCCTACAGAAATGCCTGAGAAATATGTACTGTAGTTTCTTAACTAAAATGATTAGAATATAAATCAAAAACCTCTTCCTCACTTTTCAATGCTTTTCTTCTCATTATTTCTTTAAATCTTTAAAACCTTAAAACTGAAAACAGAGGCCTTTGTTGTCATCAATATACTAATGTATAGTGTACTTATTTTTTTTTTTAATAACTAGTACATTTTTATTAAGCTGAGGAGGATGGTGTAGAACAGGAGTGCCTGGCTGACGGTCATCCATGGGGTCGCAAGGGGTCAGAATTGATTGTGCGACTGAACAACAACATCTCATTGTGTGGTTCATAATAAACTCTTCCCATTTTGAGTTATTTGGGTTAGCTGAGATTTAAAATGCAAGCATAATGCAGCAAGCTATGATAACAGGATCAGCATTTGTTTTATTTTTCAAAATATTTCCTACCGAAACTAAAGCAATGCCAATTGCCTTCGTTTTGGATTTTGCAGGGCCAAGAACAAGTTCTTTTCTCAAGCAGAAATAGCACCAATAACGTCAATTGCATTCGTGAATACCGATCATCATGACTCCCACAAAAGGCTGCACAGAATGAATCAGGGGAAGATTTTTACTTTAAACAAAACTGTTATATAATAATAAAACACTTAAATTTTAGGATCCTACTTGGCAGTTCTGGAGATCAAAACCCAATCTATTTTCATTAACAATTTAGAGCAATTTGAGATGTCTATTCTGCAAAAGTTGTGAATACACTTTTCTTACACTGAAAAACAAACTGATGAATCTGGAAACAAGCAAACAAAGCTATGTGTTCATTACACAATATAAAGGCAAGGGTAGGGTAGGGCAATCTTTATTGGACCACTAAAAATATTGTATAAACAGCTAGTTTACAATCTTCTTTTGAAAGTTATTATTTGGCCAGAGTAAAGATAATACAAAAATGAGGAAAGCACTTAGCAGAAAACTGAGAATAAAATTTAGTACATCCACTAGGTCAGTGATGGTGAAACTTGGCACTCCAGCTGTTCTTGGACTTCAGTTCCCAAAAGCCCAAGTCCTTGTGTAGTAAACCCATTCATGTAGATTCACCAGGACTTGGGCTTCTGGGAATTGATGACCATCTCACACACTAGAAAAGTCATGCTCAAGATCCGACAAACTAGGCTTCAGCAGTATGTGGAGCGAGAACTTCCAGAAGTACAGGCAGAATTCTGAAGAGGCAGGGGAACTAGAGACCAAATTGCAAATATTAGCTGGATCATAGGAAAAACAGGGGAGTAACAGAAAAAAGTCTAGTTCTGTTTCATTGACAACACCAAAGCATTTCACGAGGTCAACCATAGTAAACTGTGGCAAATACTTAAGGAGATGGGAATACCAGACCACTTCCTCTGTCTCATGAGAAATCTGTACGTGAGCCAAGAAGCAACAGTTAGGACAGGACATGGAAATACTGACTGGTTCAGAATAGGAAAAGGAGTACAACAAGGCTCCATATTGTCACCTGCTTATTTAATTTATACTCAGAGTACATTATGTATAATGCAGGGCAGGACAAAGCACAAACTGGAATTAAGATTGCTGGGAGAAACATCAACAACCTGATATATGCAGATAATACTACCCTAATGGTGGAAAGTGAAGAAGATCTAAAGAGCATCTTGATGAAGGTGAAAGAGAAGAGTGAAAAAGTTGGCCTGAAACTCAACATAAAAAACAAACAAACCAAGTGACAACTGGCCCCATCACTCCATGGCAGATTTTTATTTGTATTTCGACTTATATGCCACCCCACTTGCACAGCGACTGGGGTAGGAGGGGAAGAAATGGAAGAGGAAGAAATGGAAGTAGTAACAGACTTTTCTTTCCTGGGATCCAAGATCATTGTATATATTAGAGTACAGTAATACCCTGGATAATGTTATGACTTGGTTCCACAAGTCATGTTGTTATCCGGTTTTTAACGTTGTCCGATGCATGCACCCATTCCACTTCACCTCGCAAAGGCTGGTTGATCCCAGCATAAGATCGGCAAATGGAGGGGAGGGGAATGGGTGTCTCCCTCCCTCCATTTGTCGATCTTCTGCTGGGATTAACCAGTGCTTGCAAGGTGAAGGGGAATGGGTGCCCTCACCCATTCCACTTCACCTCACAAAGGCTGATAAATCCCAGCAGAAGATCGGCAAATGGGTGGGAATGGGTGTTTCTCTCCCCCCCCAATTTGCCGAACTTTTTGCTGTGATCAATCAGCGCTAGCTAGCCTTGGCTCCACTAGGCTTCGGCCACAGCCCGGGTGGGTTGTGCCCGAAGCCAAGCGGAGCCCAGGCTAGCTGTGGCTGAAGCCTAGCGGAGCCCAGGCTACCTAGCCTGCACTCCACTTGGCTTCGGGCACAAAACTCGCAGTTTGTCCCAGAAGCCAAGTGGAGCCCAAGCTAGCAATTGCTAGCCTGGGCTCAGTTTGGCTTTGGGGACAAACTGTGCAGCCACACAGTGTGTCCCCCGAAGCACCCCTCAGCCCCAGCGATCGCTAGCTGGTGCTTGGGGGTGCTTCACGGACAAACCCAGTGATCGCCTTCACCCATCTCGCCTTTCCAGCTCCCCCCCTAGCAGATGATTGCATTGGATAACGCTAACAGATCGTTATCTGATGCACTTTAAAAAAAAGGCATCGTTATCTGATTCTAGCGTTATCCGATGCAATCGTTATCCGAGGTATTACTGTATCAGTCTAGTTTTTTAGCCCTCAAAATGAGATCCAAAAAAGGGACTTGACTTATACTCGGGTCAACAGCCCCATGGGTCCCAAAACCGCCGTGGTGCAAATTCAAACATACATTTTTTTAAAAAGCACTAACACTACCGTAAAAACTCAAAAACATATCCACACAAATGTCTGAATAAATTAATTTTACTGTATTTTCATGTATTTTAATTACTGAATCTCACTAGCAGCTGCTGCATTTTCCACCCCTGACTTATTCTCAGGTCAATCTATTTTCCTAGTTTTATTCGGGATGACTTATAGTTGAGTATATAAGGTACTCCTTCAGAGGCAAGCTATGAGAAACCTAGATAGCATAATAAAGAATACAGACATCACCCTGCATACAAAAATTTGCATAGTCAAAGCAATGGTCTTTCCAGTATGACTTTGAATTGTGGTACTGGAGGAGACTCTTAAGAGTCCCCTGGACTGCAAGGAGAACAAATAATTCAATCTTGAAGGAAATCAACCCAGAATGCTCATTGGAGGGACAAATACTGAAGATGAAGCTCAAGTACTTTGGCTATCAGATGAGAAGAAAAGACTCATTTGAGAAGGCCTTGATGCTTGGAAAGATTGAGGGTAAAAGAAGAGGATGAGGTGGGATGGATGGAATCATTGACGCAATGGGCATACACTTATGTGGGCTGCAGAAAATGACAGAGGACGGGGTGCCTGGAGATCGGTGGTACATGGGGTTGCAAAGAGTGTGTGTGATTGAACAGCACACTCGACTGTATGACTGAACAACAACAATCTTTATGAAATTTTTGCATTTTGGCACTTTTTCTGGGATGAAAAATGACATTTTTTAAAAACTACTCCCCCATGTATATTTTTCAACAAACCATACAACTTTTAAATGCAACATGCATATTGTAATATAAAATATGAGATTCTTTGAGAAAAAGCACAGTTCCCCCTGCAAAACCCTTTGTTATATCTTACCCATAAGAAGGTGGCATGAAATTCTTTAAACTGCAAAATGTAATGTGTGAAGCTTTGTTTTTAATTTGTATAACTGAAACTGTGATATGAAGTTAAAAGAATGCTGCTTAACTATACAGTTAAAGAGTAACTGAAGAATGTGGGGAAGCCCTTGCTGGTTAGTGATAGCCTTGCCAGCTGAAAAGTCACCTTGTCTACACAAGCAGGGTGCTAAGAATAAAAATAAATAAAAATCACGTTATCCTTTCGAGGAATAAATACACTGCTTTTACCATAGCTCTGCATCTCACAATAAACACCAGATGGAGGATTTGTGCAAAAATGCAATAACATAACCATATCCTGCTGCATTATTTCTTTAAGCAATCTTATTAGATGAGGTATTTCACTGAGAACAGAAACAGCTGAATTAAAGTATAACTTTACTTCTTTATAGTCTATTTCTCTATGCTTATTATGTATTTGAGTGTAGTGAGAGAAATGGGTGTGTTTTTCCTATCAATTTGGCTGCTTTCCACTTTTTCATTCAGGGGAGTCTGTATACTTATCTTTTTTAGCTTAGCTTGGAAGCCTTATTAACCCATTCTTGGTTAATTTTAACTGCACTAGCTGTCAATGGTTGTAGTTCAAATTTTCTACAAGATCCATACGAAGCCAATATTCAGACTAACTCCTGTTAAAACATAACCACATTTCATTCTGGGTGGATTTATATATGTCATCTGTACTACAGATGAAGGAACCGAAGATAAGCTGCAGGACACCATTTCTCCCCGCCCTTAGTGATTGGCCACCAGGAATAAACAATTGCATGGTGTCTGAGCATAACAGCTGCATAGAATGTGTCTCTGCAACAATTATTTATAATAATTACTAAACTGCCCATCTGGGGTACACAGAAAAAGCCTCCTTGAAGATTGTAGTCTTTTTGAACCACAATCAATTGTACACTGGTAACAGCAACCTTGTGTTACCAGCTAATCTTTCTCATGCTAGGTCAGGTGAAAGGAACTGTAGAATGAACTCGCCAAAAGGTATTTTCATTATAGCAGTTTCATGTCTGGCCTAGACATGGAAGAACTGCCTTTCTTGTGTCTTTTGGCTCTGATATATCCAGTAATGTCCTCCTAGTTTAGATTCTGAATGAGGTCAGTAACTGAATAGATAACACACACACATCTAGGTGATATTTGGTTGGTTTCACCAAGTAGGTTGGTTTCACCAAGTAGGGTGGCATATAAATTGAATTAATTAATTAATTAATTAATTAATAATAATAATAATAATAATAATAATAATAATAATAATAATAATAATAATAATAATAATAATAATAATAATAATATTTCCAGTGCAGAGTAGATGCCTCTACACACACCATTTGTCTAGACCAAGATAAAAATGTTTTGAATGTTTCATATTTTTCTGTATCACTTATTCTAAAGAAAATACAAGATAAAATAGTAGAGAAGACTATGACTCAGAAATGTAGTTTTACTAAGCATTATATCTTGAACATTAATAGCATAGTGGCTAGTAAAATCTTCATTACTGAAAATTATGAGATGGGCTATAAAAAACATGAAGTAAATCTACAACATGCCATTTTAATGTTCTAATTCACCAGCTTTTTAATATTTAGAAAATATGCAGTGCTTAGAATAAACAGAAGCAGCATTCACTTTCCAGTAACATACTTCAGGGTACTGTAACAAAACATCTGCTTCTCTTTTAATATTTCCATAGGCTTGAAAAATAGTTGTGTACCATAAATATCCCACTATGAAATTTATTTAAGTGAACAGCTGCCTCCTAATTAGCCAAATGTTATTCATTTTAAACTTTAAAACTAAATTCACAACCTACAATAGGTTAGAATGCAATTCATCCTCAGCACTTGAAACTGCACAAACCTGCCATTTGTAGTAATCTGTAGAGGTGACTTTTGTTCCAATGGGTTTGAAGAATCCTGTCTGTTGTTTAAGCTGAAGTATGTTCTTCAATGTAAGAGGAGTCTAAAGGTAGGGGAAAAACAGTATTAAGAAGGTTGGCATTCCATCATTTTAAATACAAAGATGAATTCTTCATGTTCAGTTAATATGTTTTGGACTACAAGTTACCCAGTGGCGTCGCGCAGTCTTCAGCTGCCTGGGGCGAAGAACAAACTCGCCGCCCCCCCCAGCTCGCCGCTGCCGCCGCCCCCTCCCCCCGACCCAGGTAGAAGCCGGCCCCCTGCTGACTAGCGGCGCGCGCGCACCACACACCTCCGTCCGCTCGCCCACCACGCACCTCCGTCCGCTCGCCCGCCCGGCTGGCCGTCGGGGGCTCTCCACCGCCTGTTGCCCCTGGCAGCGGCTTTCAGGGGGCAGCAAAATGTCCCCTCCCCACCCTTTTGCTGGCGAAGAGGAGAAAAAGTGTTTTTTTTAGGCGGACAATTCAAGGAGGGGCCCGCCCGCCGGGCTGGCTGTCGGTCGGGGGCTCTCCTGGCGGGCGGCCCGCGTGCGCGCGCACGCTGCCCACCTCCTCCTGCCCAGCCAGCCCCCAGGGGCTCCCCGCCACGGCGCCACCCAACCCGACGAGCGCCCCGTCTCACGGCAAGTTGGGTGGGTGGCTGGGCGGGCGGAGGCGAGCAGCGTCCGCGCGCACGCGGGCCGCCCGCCAGGAGAGCCCCCGACGGCCAGCTGGGCGGGCTACCGGGCATGCCCCTCCTTGAATTGTCCGCCTTAAAAAAAAAACCTTTTTCTCCTCCTCGCCAGCAAAAGGGTGGGGAGGGGACATTTTGCCTCCCCCTGAAAGCCGCTGCCAGGGGCAACAGGCGGCGGAGAGCCCCCGACGGCCAGCCGGGCGAGCGAGCGGATGGAGGTGCGAGCGGACGGAGGTGTGTGGCAAGCGGCGAAGCGCACGTGGGGCGCTCGCCAGCAAAAGGGTGGGGAGGGGACATTTTGCCGCCCCCTGAAAGGCGCTGCCCGGGGCATCCGCCCCCCCACCCCCCCACGCTACGCCACTGAAGTTACCATTCAGCCAGAAGTGCAGCACAGTCTGATACATATCTGAATCTAGTCTTCCAGGGACACTAATCTAAACTTGTAACATCTCCCAGACTGCCATTCAGTCTTTACTGAAATGACTCCCCTAAGGTTTACTTAATGACAATAAGAACTTTTAACTAAATTTGTTGGTAATCCTGGTCACAACCTTTGGCTTCACCTACAGCCGGTACATTCCCTAGAACTTCTCTGGGACAGAAAATGGGCCATGGGCTGAAATCCATAATTTCATATTTGACTTACTGAAAAGAAATGAGTTACAGCAACTCTTTTCAGCATTTTCTAAGTGGAGAGTACTCAGAAGTGACTTACCATTTCCTTCCTTGCGGTGCCTTAATTAATTTATTATTGCAGTACAGACACAAAACAGAATTTCTAAATTCCTTACAATCAGTATCTCATTTGCAGGAAAAGCCAATGTCCACCATTCCTAATGTCTTACTGCCTCCATCCTTCAACAGTTGATTATAAAGTTCAATATTGATACTTTATTCTGATAAGGGGAAAACCCCATCAACTATTGTTGACTGTGGAAGACAATGGATTGCAATAAGAAACATTCTGGCTTAGTTTATCATTTAAAATTCAGGTGAAGTAATGTTGAGTATTTCTAGAATTCTCATTTATCTCTCCATCATTTGCTAAGTTTGGGGACACTTTATATAAAGCTGAAATGTATATTATTCTACTGTCATTAACAGGAAGCATTACATTTACATAGCAGTTTGTTCATACAGTACCTGTATTGCTTCACTGAAGATTCACAGTACAAATTCTGTTAGTAAAAACCTGCAACTACCATCTGTTCAGTGGGACATTAAGATGAATCACAAACCTGTCATTACTTCTTTTGCTGCCAGTATTCATGATTCAGTCAGAAAGCTTCAAGATTTTTGAGAAACATTTTACCTCTCATGGATTATAGGAGGCAGACAAATTTCTTTCAGAAAGAGGGTCTCACAATGAGCCACTCTGTAATATAAGGTCATGGTTCTCCATTTTTAGGACCTTCCCAGGTGTCAAGAGCTCCTCTGATCAGTCTTTGCTTTTGTGTTCATCCTACAGCCCACACAGAGAGTTAATGAGGCATGAGCTACAAAATGCAGCCTGGAAGAGTGTAGGTAGGAAAAGACTTCACTAAAAATTATGGGGGAAGATGAACAAATTTATCTTAGTGCAACAGAGACAGAAATGAGGACAAGATTCAAAGAAAACTGAAGAACATGAACGAAATGAACAATAAAGAGAATCCCAGGGGAAACTGAATATGAGATGGATGTTCTCTCTCTTATTCCATTTCTGAAAGCTAGAGAAAGCATCAACACTGACTGAGAGCTAAAGTCCAGATCAAATCTTTTATGACACGCAGTCATAGGAATCTTTGTGGTGGGGGCAAAAACAAAAACAAAAAACCCCAAAAGCTACTGGAGGATGTACATCTGAACAGATGAATAGCTGGAGAGGGCAGTTTAATTCCTCCTCTCTGGCCATGTGCTTGGGCAAACTGATTCCATCTGTTTTTTCCTCTACTTTCCTACAGTCAAAATGGCACCCTTTATGTAGAAGGTACATTGGCTTAAAAGGCACACAAATGTGTATATGCATATACAAACCCTGGAAGAAAAAAGCATTTCACTATGTTATGCCTATTTTGACCCTGAATCATTTGACAAGTTAAAACTGATATGACAGTCAGTCAGAATACTGATCTCTTGTATCAGATCTTATTAATGTTATGGTTAGTTGTGACTCTTGAATAACTTGCATATCACAAAATAAGCTTTAGTACAGTTTTATTGGTTTACAACAGTAGTTTCCAACTTTTCTTGGCCATGTGCCACCAAAGCATCTCTAAAATCCTGATGCCTGGGTGACTGGTTCGGTCACCTCTCTGGGCCCCCTACGTAAATGTATTTCTGGGCAGCTAAAATGGCTGCCCAGAACTGCGCATGCCTCAAACCTCTAATTGAACCATGGACAGTAAAAAATAGAACTGTGCATGTGTAAAATAGAGGTTTGATGCATGTGCAGTTCCGGGTAGCCATTTTGGCTGCCTGGAAAGGAAGCGCAGGCAGTGCCACTAAAAGCGGCAATGGTGGCCTTTCCTTGCCAGGCTGGCAGGCCGCTGCGTCGCTGCAGTGCTTTGCTGCAGCAGTGGTTTGCCACTGCGTTGCCATGGTTGCTGCCTGACTGCCTGCTGCCTGCCTAGCTAGGTAAGTTACTGTTTTTTTGTTTGGGGTGGATGGGTGGGTTGAGGTGTTTGTGTGTGTGTGTGTTTATTTTATTTATTTATTTATTTATTTATTTATTTATTTATTTATTTATTTATTTATTTTCTTTGGCTCCACCCACAATGTCATGGCGTTATGATGTTGGCTCCACCCATGACATCATGATGTTGGCCCCACCCACAACATCATGATGTCACAGTGGGGTAGTAAAATTGTTGACATCCCACCACTGCATATAATCCTTATTATTCAAAATGTGAACACCTATTAACATAGAGGAAGCCTAAAAGGCCACTAACTTGATCTAAATAAGCTTCCAAAGAACATGGCAAAAATTCACTGTTAATAACTAATTCTTGAATTGCCCTCCTTAAAAATCAAATTGCCTCCTGTAAGACTGTAGTTCAGGGTGGAAAAAGAATTGTCCACATGTACTTATTATGTTTTCCACCTGACATTCTCTTTGAAAGCAGCCTATTTTTGACAATGTAACCCTTTGAAGAATGGGATGCTTTTAAAAAAGTAGAATGCATTCTTTTAAAACTATCTGTTGCACTCCCCCATACACCTTGCCAGAGTGATTCTATCTGTTTTGGCATGGGGTGGGCTTTCTGAGATGCCCGCCAGCTTCATAATGCTTAAAATCACTTCAAATTACACCCTGCTCCCTTTGACCCCCTGAATTTGGTGTATAAAAACCATGCCTGTAAGTTTCACTCTTTGTCTGAAGAAGTGGACTTGATCCACGAAAGCTAACAATAAAAATATAGCAGTTAGTCTTTAAAGCGTTACAGTGTAGGGAAAGCTTATTATTTATTTAAAGAAGTTGATCATAATAAGCAGTTAAATGTTTTTCAATTTAAAAATAACTGTTCTTGTTCGTTCAGCTGATGCATTTTAACACCCACAGTTTGTACATTAAATTATACTTAACTATTTCAGCTAAGTGAAAAGATTATAAAAGTTTTTGCTGTTTTATAGGGAAATCACTGCTTACTCACTCATTTCTTTTGAAGCCTTACTTTGAAAGGTGCCTTGCCACCATAGCATATACCTGTACTACAATATACTGAAAATCAAACATAAAGTTATCTATGTGTGAATATGCATTGTTGTAAGAAATAATAGAAGTGACGTGTCTTTGGTCAGCCATAGAAACTCTCTGGTGTTTTGGAACTGTCAGAGACTGGGGCATGGGGACTTGGCAGATAACACAAATGCCAAAACCCAGGACAACCAGGTAACAGGCCAAACAGTAACTATATCTCAGTCCAGAGTCCAAAACAAAATCAAGCCAGGGAAGTTGGACTGGGCCAGATGATGAAAGCATAGTCCAAATGAGCCAGAAGTCAAATGAGTGAGGGAACAGATAAAGCAGAAGATCTTCAGAGGCTGGAGCAAGGTGAGGATGGACTTCCTGAAGCTAGGCAAGGTACAGCAACAGTCCATAGGAATCAGGAAAAAAAGCAGGGAGTTTTCAGGCAGGAGATCTTCTAGAATCCGGAGAAAAGGCAGGGGATTCAAGAGCCAAGCAATTTCAGGGCTGCTGACGTTCACTGCTGAGGCAGAGGATCTTTGAGGGATGAAGCAAGGGATGGATGTTTAAGGAGTGAGGATCCAGGCAAGGCACAAGAACAGCCAACAGGAAGCAAGAATTGGGGTAGTAGTAGGAATTAGGAACAAGGCAGGAGATCTTCTGAAACCAAAAACTAGGCAACAGATCCAGGTTCACTCCTGCAGGACTTAGACCAGTTGCTTCTAGGGTAAGGGTTCCAGCCCTGTTGGATTTAGAGCAGCTGCTTCTAGGTTGAAAGTTCCAGTACTGTAGGACTTAGAGCAGCAACTGCAAATCATGACAAGGACTAGTAAAAATATTCCTTGGATATTCCAGCTATCTCCTTACTAAAAATCATGGACTAACATAAATTATTGCCAAGGATTCTTTGGGGAATTTCAAGGAAGGCACAGTTACTGGAGGAAAAAGAAAAAGAAATAGTATGTCACTGGATAGCACCTGGCACCATTACTTTTTAACATTTGCACAAATGCTCAGCTCACATTCTCATATGCCAGGAATTTTATCTATTCTGATGCTCTTACATTGACAGAGGAAAACCAATGAGTCCATCAAAAACCAGCTGAACTGCATTAGAAGATCTTTCCTCATATTATAAAAACAACCAGCTGAAGTCAATTTTTTTTGTGAAAAGTCAGGACTATGCCTTCCACTTAAAGAATAGACAAGCTCAGAGGAAGCTCCAAGCTAGATTTTGAAACATTAAAGTAACCCAGAGCATCTGGGCATCAATCTAGATCAAACTAGGACCTACAAAATACACAGTCAATACACTGTACAAACAGTGCCAAAGGAAATAATATACATAGGATTATTATTATTATTATTATTATTATTATTATTATTATTATTATTATTATTATTATTATTATTATTATTATTATTATTATTATTATTATTATTATTATTATTATTATTATTATTATTAAAAATAGTAGCCATGTTAGTCTATGTTTCAGGCATTTTGGAAAATAAACAAAACAAAACACAAATGCTGTAACACTTTAAAGACTAACTATTATATTTTATGTGAACTTTCATGGTTCAAGTCCACTTTATCAGACATCAAGTCAACTGATCAGTAGATTGGCTGATCAGTGCTTTGGGGAACTGGCTTAGGCTTCTGGAAATTGAAGTCCACCAGTGTTTTGTGGAACACAGTTTGGAAACACTGTGCCTAGATGATGACTGAAGAAATATTTTCTGCACACATCTCAAGCTGTAAATATTATTCCTGAAAATGTTAGACTAAACCTAAGGAGAGCAAAATCAACACACTTTGGATGACTACCAAAAAGTGTCTCCACCTGGACTATCTGGGAATAACTTAATAAACTTCAAAGCAGAAAAGTATATAACTATATAAATAAATAAAACTGGGCTTCTTGGATACAGGACAAATTTCCCCTGTGAATGTGGACAATGCAGCATTCACATGCACGCAATTTATTCCTCATCGCATATAGATCTAATAAACAAATGAGATTCAAACCATTGAAATCACCTTGAAAAAGCCCTATTATGGTCACTACAAGTCAATTTTGACTTCTTTACATACATAACAATAATATTTTGAGAGCAAATCCCACATTTCCCAGGCAGCATGGCTACTGTATGATATATTTTCCATATCTTGTATATTTTCCAGACTTTACCAGTAAGCTATCTATTTGGACAGGGCCACCTGTCCTAGAACCCGTGTAAAATACATATTATAAGTAAGAAAATGTATGTAAAGTGGACAAAACTAAAGGAAGAGGAGGGAGCATAAAACATGTATTCGTTCTCTGGAGCTTCCACCTCTTCAGAGTTTAGATAAAAGATGTTACGTGAATGGTTCCCCATTTTACAATCTGTGTAGCCATGAGCATTCAAACTATCAAAGACAAAGGTAATATACAACATTTTTTCTCTAAAATTTGTCCAAGGAATTTTTTAACATGCAAGAGCATACATATTTGATCCCACACAAACATTCTGCAATGATTTATTCCCATAGGGATATTATTCTCCCTGAACATTTCGATTAGGTTGTAATCATATAAGCATGTTGTAATTTAAAAGTGTATTTGGAAAATGGCCCTGTTGTTAAACTGGTTCCACCCGCCCCTTCTTCCTTCTCCTTTAATGCTAAATTTGTATAGCGTACATCCATTGTGTGTCACAAAGGACATGAAGAAAAGCTTCTTAGCCAGAGAACCAAGAAAAATTCACTGGAGCTTACTTTGCCATGGCAACGAATGGAATTTAGAGAAGAAGCCAAATATAGATACAGAATAAGGTTTGCTTCATAACGTCACTAGATTTTATTTTGGTTCTCTAAGCCAGGGGGCTTCTACTGAAAAATGTCTAATTTGTCTTTTGTACACAATAATTTGAGAGAGAAGATCAACATTAGAGCATAACACAACTCCATAAAAAGCCATGCCAGATCAGACAAAATGCCTATCTAATCCAACATTCTGTTCCCACTGTGGACATATAGATGCCTATGAGAAGGCCATAACCAAGACATTAACACAATAATGTTTTCTTTTCATGTCCCCTAGCAAATGGTGTACAACACTTTCAGTAGTGGGGATAATATTTAACCATAATGGCTACCACTATTGATGCATAGGAAACTTCCACGAATCTGTCCAATTCCCATTCACATCTGACCACATTAATGTCCATCGCTAATTCTCAAGCAGGAATAGTCCCAGAAATTCACCTTCCTAAAATGTGAAGCAACCTATCACACTTCTCTGCCTGAAGCCTGCCCTCCACCAGTGCTCAGATGGTAGAAAAGTGACAGCAATGAAGCCAGCTAACCAGTCAACCAGCCACTTGCTCCTCTCTGCTGTAGAAAGCCACATTACTTATCAGCCTAGAGGAAGAGAAGGAAAAAGACATGGAGGAGGCTGCATCAGCATCATCCTGTGTGTGTAGCAGAGGAGAATAAAGAGGGGAAATTGAGGCAATAGCAATGTTGTTGTTGGCAGAGTCACTGCATGTCATTACAGGAAGAAGTAGAGGAGAAAGAGAAGGAAACATGCCAGGTGCACAGAATGCCCTCCAGAGTCCAACTCTACATAGAGCTGGCCATTCCAATAAGACTTTCTTCTCAGAGTTCCCCAGAACCAACACACAATGGGAGGCACTACAGAAGTAGAGAACAGGAAAAAACCCTCCATCTCACCTTTCCCATAATGTCTTGGCTTAAAAGACTGCTCACATTCAGGTAAAACTTAAATAACCAAGACTGGAGGGCTGACCACAGTGATGGCTCTCCAGGGCAATAGTAGTAGTTTCAATGAAAATTTTCATCCCTGGTGTTTTCTGCCTGAGGTGACAAGTGCACCAGGCTAACAGAGCTAGCTTATTATTCTAGTAAATTCTGTAGTTCAGTTATGTACTGAATATGAAGAACTGTTTCCTTCGTTCTGTTTGTAATCACGTACCATTGTTTTCATGGGCTTAGAGAAGAATAACACTTCTTCAACTCCCACCCTCCCCAAAGATGTTAGGGCATTTTTGAGTGGTATTGTACAACGATTTCTTCCCAGTATGTTAGTACAGCTTTAAGGCTCTGCAAGGTGTTTAGGATTGAGGCACAGACTGATTGCACGGCTGTGTCTACCTGGTATATGTGCCTCAGGAACAGCACAGCTGTGGCTGATTAGAGGAATAGCATAGCAACACCACAATATAACAGTGGTCAACTGGGGAAGGTTATACTGAGGAGGGTTAAGATGCTGAAGGAGGGTTAAACTGCTGAAGGAGGTTGTACTGCTGAGGAGAGTATTCTACTGAGAAGGAAGAACTGCTGAAAACTGCTGGCAGACTGACCACTGACTTGAGAGGGAGAAGACGTGCTGCGTGAAGCTCTGTTTCTCTGAGAACTGACAGGTACCTTATACCACTGAGAAGTAGCACACTGATTTTGCCAGCCTGCAGTCAGTGCTTTGCTAGCAGGACTCTGTACATGCTCTTTGGACTGGAGCCATCAGAGGATCCCAAGCTCTTTTGCAACTGTGGGGCTTGGAGAGAGACTGGTACCTTTGTATATAGTTCTGTGTTTGTTGTCTTCCCCTCACTCACAAGTAAACTGCACTATTCACTGAAGCTATATGTGTGTGTGTCTTTGCACCTGAACCTTTAACTGCGCAACAGCTTAAAAGGCTACTCTGCTACCCTGACACACATATCGCTAAGGAAATCCCTGACAATGTATCTACCATATTCGTTCTCCCATCACTAAGGAGTTGTGCCGTCTTTGGAGATGGGTTGCCCAATGAACTCATCCAAGTATGTCTGTACTTTTCTTGGTTGTTGGCAGAACAGAGCAGGACACCCCCAAATACCAGCTCCCCTACTAGATCATGCACCTTAATTCCTATTGAGATTAAAATGGTAGAAGTAGGGAATCACCATAGAAGCAGACTTAGAGTTGAACTTCCAACTAAATCTCAGAGTTATCCTGAGTAGCCCAACTGCTAGTCAGACCCTGAGAACAGCTTACAGCAGTCATGGTGAACCTTGTCACTCCAGGTGTTCTTGGACTTCAATTCCCAGAGGCCTAAGTCTCTGTGAATCCACACAAATGGATTTACTGTGTGTACTACTGCGCATACAGTAAACCTATTTGTGTAGATTCACAGAGACTTGGGCTTCTGGGAATTGAAGTCCAAGAACACCTGGAGTGACAAGGTTCACCATCACAGACTTAGAGTGACATTACCAGGGTCTAAATATCCACCTGGTACATCTAGGTTTGCTGGAGGAAGGGTGCTCTGTTGCTTTTAGAATAGCAATTGTGTTCTGGAACTTCTCAGTTTTCAAATAAATACATTCACTCAAATTTCTGTATTACACTATCATTATTTTGTCAGGGAGTATGGATGAATCAATGTGTTCTTTCTTGTGTAGACTTTGACTGAATAGATCACAGTATAACTGGGGACCATATCCCCATACATTTTCTATTTTTTATCCTTTTTTCCTTGTTGATATACCAGAAATAACATATTTTTATTAAAGGCACAGTGGCTTCCTTCCAGTGGCATAGCACGGGTTTCAGCCACCTGGGGCGAAGGCCAAACTCGCCGCACCCTCCATCTAGGCTTGCCGCTCCCCCCACGTGGGACCCAGTTAACCCCTCACTGCCCATGCCAAGACCCTGGGGGCCCGGACCCAGGGCAGGGAGAGCCCCCGATGGTGAGCTGGGTGGGTGGGCAGGCGGGGGGCGGGCACGTGAGGCGAGGCCAAGTCCGGATGCCCGCTACACCTCCAACACCAGAGACACAGCCAGGACAGGCCACCAGATGGGGTGTGTCGGCATCAGCGAGGGCACGTCTGACTCCGTGCCAGTTGCGCCAAACATGGCAGGGAGCAGTATACTGGCTCCAGAGGCAGTGGCAGCAATGGTGGGAGGAGGAAGAGGAGGAGGAGGAAGAAGAGGTGGAGGAGGAGCAGGAGGATACAGGAGACGATTAGAGTGCCACTCCCACCACCACCATCTCCCTTCCTGCCCTGCTGCCACACCCGGGCTGGCCCTTAATGCAGCGGTCCCCAAGCTGGGTCTGCCTGCCTGCCTGCCTTTTTTAAAATTCAAATTATTTGCCGCCCCATTCACCTATGGCGACTCTGGGTGGCTTACAACAAAACAATATAAAACAGTTACAGCATCAAGTAACATCAAATAGCAGGGGATCAAATAACAAGAACAATTCAAGGAATCCCCAGTCAAAGTTACAAAATGAGCGAGAGTCACAATGAACAATATATCACAGTTACAGATATAATGTATCAAAATATCAAGAGACAAGCAATTACAAAATCTATATCAATACCTCTTACAAAACATTCCAGAAATACATAAACAGAACATCAGAACATCACCGCAACAATACCCCGGCCTCTCCATCCCATAGTGAAGTACTGCCGTGTGCAGCTGCAGCAGTCTTTCGAGCCCTGATCATGGGGCAGGTCCGTGACGCTGGAGCAGGTGGAAGTCTCGGCGTCCGGCCTCCCTGCCCGGTCCACAGGTGGGACCCAGAGCAGGCAAAGAGTCCTGCTGCCGCCGTGGCTTGCCTTCCCGGGAAAGGCTGGGGCAAAACCACCCTCCCGTCCATTGCCTGGCTCACTTCACCCGCTTCTGGAAAGTCCCGTTTGTTGCCTGTCAGGGGGAGTAGGAGCGGGAGGCAAAGCGGCACCAGGCCATCCACCGGCACAGTGAAAGGCCTCCCTTCTGCCTGGGAAGTCCGGCTCCCTAAGCCCAGGCAGAGGGAGGTCAAAGTGGTGGGGACATTTTGCCACCTCCTGAAAAGTACCACCCATCACGGCCTGCCTCCTCCAGGCTAAGCTACTGCTCCCTCCATATCCTTTCCCCCCTGCAGTCTCAGATGGATGAGTTACAGTCCATAGCCGCTTGGGCTCCTCTTGCCACTTTGGGATTCCAGTTAACTTCACTGGAGACCCATAGAATCCAAGTCCTGGGAGGCACATGGGAAGAGTGAGGGTCACACTGGGACACACCACTTATAGGGAGTGTTTTTACAGATGGCAGGAAGGACTAAGTGATGGCGACCCTTGGCATTCCAGGTGTTCTTGGATTTGAATTACTAGAAGCCCTCACTGGACTAAGCTCTGTGGCTCCTTTCCCCAACCTCTCCCCTTGTGCTTTTTTCATTACTTACATCTCCAGTGCTGCATCTGCTTTAGGATGGCATTACCTTCATATGAGGCTTTGAAGCAAGCAAACGGACGGGAAGAGAGTCTGGTGTCTTTGTTGTTGCACAGGGTTTAGACCGGGTTCAAGCCTTCTTCTGCATCTTCTCAAATGTTCCCCTCTTCTGTAGTCAGTGGGAAGGAACTTTCTCCTCTCTTATTTCTGTCAACTCATACTTCTCCAGCAGTTTCCTATCAGGCAACCTTCTCTTATCCAGCTGTATCAGTACCCTCTGGCTGGCTTGAGACTTAGGAGTCCTTTCCTCTGCCTGATGGTCATGCTCATTTCTCAATGTTGAAGAGAGAGCTAATAGAAAGATGAATTATAGATGTTCCAATTCTACACTAAACTACAAGAACTGGGGCTGAAGCAGATTTTTCTTTAAAAGTCAGCGGCTAACA
The DNA here is from genome assembly GCA_030440675.1 of Furcifer pardalis. Classification (NCBI taxonomy): domain Eukaryota; kingdom Metazoa; phylum Chordata; class Lepidosauria; order Squamata; family Chamaeleonidae; genus Furcifer; species Furcifer pardalis. The sequence continues at coordinate 100,492,374 of CP126891.1, forward strand.
TGAAATGCAATGTGAAACATGTAAAGTAGAAAATTAAGTTCTTCTGCGCTTGCTTCATAACTTCTTCTTCACCCTACAACAAAGGATCTTGTAAAAATTAAATATGCATGAATTTTCAAAGGAATTTCAGACTTCAAGGGACAGTATATCTAAATTAGGTATCAAGGCAGAAATTTATAATGTATAACCAAGTTATGGAAAATTTCAAAAGAGCTATAAAAGTGAGAGAATCAGAAATACTGAAATTCTAAAAAAAACCCATCTATATTACAACTGCAAGTGTTAGTTTAATTTAAATCATCTTTTTATAGTCTGAGTACAGGTACTTTGAAATCTTTCTATTTTATTTTATTATTAGGAAAACAATTTCAATCCACTGTGCTACATCTGCAGCTTTCAACGAACTACAACATGTAGAGGGTCTCAGTACAACATCCTCTTTCACTTAGAGAACTGTCTCAATAACACCTACTTGTTGCTTTTCCTGGCACTTTCTTGTCAATCCCATAAGAACTGGATGAAAATTAATGTTTTTAATCCACCATTATTTATATGGGGATTCTGTCTTGATTATGATATTATTTTGCTATACAGTATTTTTTTAAAAACCAATTCTATTGTTTGGGTAGCTTTTAATTTTATTGTAACTACATTTGTATTTACCAGCCACTTTACAAATTCAGATTTTCACTAGATTTTAAGTCCTTTTACTATAGCAGAGCAGCATATAAAAGATGGAATAGATGAATACGAGTTAGCACTCATATTTTTTCTTGGCTCTGACTAGAAGATAGGAGAAACTAAAAGATAGGAGAATTTAATATGTAGTGGTTTAAACATCAGCATTTTTTAATAAGTAACACATTAACTGCAGTACTTTGAATTTTCTTATGATCTACTCTAGGAAAAAACCATGTATTTTGTTTAAATGGTGAATAATGGTTAGTTATTAATCTGAATCAAAACTGATTGAATCTAAAGTGATGGTAGTAGATAATAAGACATTAAACGTGAAAATTACACAATACAATACAATTCAATTCTTATTATGAATCCACAGAATACATTGTTAATTCGTTTAGTAAAAATTGGGAGAAAGCAAATGTGAGACAGAAGATTTAAAGCAGGGGTTCCCAGCCTGTGGCACCATTTCATGTGGCCTGTGTTGCCACCACCACTGGAAGTGGAAGCAGATGCATTTATGACAGCTGTAAATGCACCCATGGCCATCATAAATGTGTTTTAAGCAGCCATGAATGTGCCTGCTCAGCTGTCCGAGGGGGTTTGGTCCAGCCCATAGCTTGAAAAGGTTGAGAACCCCTGATTTAAAGTTTACTCTCCTTCTAAATCACAGAAGATAAGATACTGGGGAAAAGATTAAGTGAATTTGGCCCTGGTGGATTTGTTTGCATAATTAATAGCAGTAATGAAAAATAGTAAGGATGTCTACTGCTATTGTATGCATTGATACATGACCCCACCTCAGTTTACTTCCACTGGATAGGATAAGATTACATACTGTACCAGAAGAATGCAAAAGTAAGCTGCAACAAGAATAGGTCCAAGAATGGAGATTTGGTGAGTCAACCTCTCTATAAGTTCCATTAATTCCATGGACCTTTGCTAGTTGCAACTTACTATTGTATTTCAGTCAGTGTTAGGTTGTTGGAGAAAAGGTATTGTAGCTAGGCTTCTAAAGAAGACCCGGCACCAAGCTTTTATGGATGATATAAGAAGCATCATCCTTAAGTAGAAAGATACAGAAACTGTGGGTATGGATTGAACATTGTGGAAGACACTTGCAGACTGATGTGCTTGGCATAGCATGTAGAGAGAGAGAGGGAGAGCCAGTGGTGGGCATCATCAGGTTTGCACCAGTTCGCCAGAACCCGCAGCAGACATTCTGGCTGGCCCAACCCATCCAAGTTTTGAAATAAAATAGTTCTAATTCACCACAGTGTGGTAGTAATTTCTTTTGGAGCCCACCACTGGTGAGAGCTAGAGGTTTTGCCCATGGAGTTGACAGCATGATGTGTACCTGTCAAGTATAATTCAGTCACATTTTGCTTTCTAGTCTCAAACTACTTGTGCTACATCTTGCTTGTGTTACATCTTCTATTACAGCCACATTGTTTCTTCTGAGTTAGTTGTTTCCAAAATAAACCACTTTACAAATTGGACTACACAATCGTATTCTACTCCATGAAGTTTGTTCACATTGAAAAGTTTAAGCATTTCATTTCTTATTTTCCAGTTTCTTTCTTGTCTTGTTTCCATAATACCCATGCTCTGTTTCAATTAGATCTACTGTGGAGCACCTAACTTTCCTTTTGTCTCTGTCTATCTGTGCAACTAGAAATTCTTTTGATTTTAATCCAGCTGCTTCTTTTGGAAAAGCATTACAGGGTACTTAAATTTATACTCTGCATCTCCCATGTAATTGAGTAAGTGCTTTCTGCCCATGGATCTCATTTTCTGGTGTCATTTCTTCTTTGTTTTTTAAAATTATTTTAGTACAGGGTTTGTGAGTACAAAATACTCAGAAGTTGGTTATCACTGTTTTCTTCCATCTTTGAAATGCCAGTTTGTGAAGAGGAAGGATTTGTCTTAGTCTGGGTTGCCATAATTCTCTCACACCAAACTGGGACAGCCATGTGACATTTATTTATTTATTTATTTATTTATTTATTCACATTTATATACCACCGTCCTCACCGGGGTGACTCGGGGCAGTTTACACATCATAAAAACATAACATAATAGAAACCAAAACCATTATCTAAAACTTCAAAGTTACAGTTATAAAAGATTTTAAAAGTTCAAACCTCCCCCCCCCCCACATTGACGTAGACTCACCTTCAAACCCCACATGAGGTTCCCTTGGAAGAAAGTTCTAAGTAGTGGCCCATGCAGCCCATGGAGCTTCTGTTTCCCTCCAGAAGGAGAAAAGCAGGAGACAGGGACTTATTTTGCAATTGACAACTCTTCACTTTATGTCCTCCTTTTCTAGGAATTTTGCATGCCAGTTACGCCCGCTCCTAGATCGGGACTCCTTGCTCATGATCACACACGCTTTGGTCACCTCCAGATTCGATTATTGTAATGCGATCTACATGGGGCTGCCCTTGAAGACCATTCGGAGGCTTCCATTGGTCCAGAATGCGGCGGCTTGGGTTGTGATGGGGTGCGGGCGTTATGCTCGTGCCTCACCACTTCTCCAAGAGCTGCACTGGCTCCCAGTATGCCTCCGAGTACAATTCAAGGTGTTGGATATCACCTTTAAAGCCCTACAAGGTAGTGGGCCAGGAAACTTAAGAGACCGCGTCACCCCAAGAACATCTTTCCATCTCACCAGAGCAGACCGGAGAGGCTTTCTGGTTGTACCATCAGCTAGAGAGGCTCATCTCTCTAGCACGAGAAGGAGTGCCTTCTCTGTGTCTGCTCCAGCCCTTTGGAACCTTCTGCCAAATGAATTGCATCTCCAGACAGAGGTGCTGCCCTTCAGAAATGGGGTGAAGACCTGGCTGGTGAGGCATGTGTGGGGTGTGGGCCAGGTGGTGAGTTCAGTTGGCTGGCTCCTGTAAATAACCCCACCTCTCTCTCCCTGTTGTGGTTTTTAACTTAATTTTTAACTTTTTAGTCTTTTAATCCTTGATTTTAAATCTTGAATTGTAAGTGATGTGTTTTAACTATTTTAGACTGTAAGCCGCCCTGAGTGCTCAGAAAAGGTTGGGGTATAAATATAATAAATAAATATATAGAGACTCTATGAAATTAACCCTTTGTTTCCGGGATTTTTACATTTTTTTATTTTTTTTTTTGAACTGGCCAGGACAGCTTCAACCTGGGAAAATCACAGAAACTCGGGACATATAGCAACTCTATCTTAGTCTGATGTCTCCACATTGCCTATTTTTCCTTGGGTGATTGTGTTAGGGATCTAGGCTCACAGTGAAGTTAAGTCTCCTGATGGCATTGGTCTCAACTTCACTGACACATGCAAATACTTTCACCACTTTATGGTGTGGCTCTATGTAAAGGTAACCCTTGCTTGATGAGTTCAGTCAGTGATGGGCAGCAACAGGTTCGCATCACCCTTGGAGGGGGCCCCCAACATTGGGTTGCCTCTGGGAAGGGGTGGTGGTGAAATTGGGTGGCTTTCGGGCAGGGGGGTTGCGAAATTGGGTGGCCACAGCACCTCCCTGCCCTGCCCCATCATGTTTTGTCCCTGCAAGTGGTTCAAGGTCTCCCTTGCTCAAAAGCCAGTCATATCCAACTCTAGGGTGCAGTGCTCATCTCCATTTACAGCCCAAATGCCAGTGCTGCCTATGTTTGCAGATGTATACATGCCCATATGGCAGGCATGACTAGATCGCCCAAGTTCTGCCCATGGCATAAGCTCTGCCCACAACATAGACTCCACCCATGGTGTGGTATCATTTTTTTTTTTTTTGCTACCCACCACTGGGTTCAGTGCTCATCTCTGTTTATAGCCAAAGAGCCATCACTGTCTGTGTTTGCAGATATTTCCTTGGACATGTAGCAGGCATGCCTAGACACAGGAGTGCACAGAATGCTGTTTGCCTTCCCACCAAAGTGTTCCCTATTTATCTACTTGCAATTTCTTACTTTCAAACTGATAGGTTGGCAGGAGCTGGGACAGAGATGGGAGCTCACTCCATAGTGAAGTACAATACTGTATGTACAAAATACAGAACACGGCAGAATTAAATCAACACATTTATTGAAAGGTGAAATGTATTGGCTTATATATTTCAAATAATTCAGACTATTCGACAACCAAACATGTTTATTGTTATTGTACAGCATCACTTTTTTTTTAAAAAAAACTTAATACACATATAACTGCTAAATAATGATAAAAGAAAAAGAAATAAAAAATAACATGCTAATACACAGAGACAATAAAAAAATATTCATTATAAAATAATCTCGTATATAACAAATATTACTCATGAATCAAACCACTTAAAATATTCCACTTGTCATTTGTTATTGTTCAGCCGCACAGTCGATTCCGACCCTTTGCGACCCCATGGACCACTGTCCTCCAGGCATTTCTGTCCTCCACCATCCTCCTCAACTTGCTCAGCTCTGTGCCCATTGCGTCCACAATACCATCTAGCCATCTCATTTTTGGCCGTCCCCTTTTTCTTTTGCCCTCCACCTTTCCCAGCAACAACACTTTCTCAAGTGAATCTTCTCTTCTCATTTGATGTCCAAAGTACTTTAGCTTCATCTTTACTATTTGGACCTTCAAGGGAGCAGTCAGGGTTGATTTCTTCTAAGATTGACCTATTTGTTCTCCTCGCTGTCCAGGGGATTCTCAAAACTCTCCTCCAACACCACATTTCAAAGGCATCTATTCTTCTGTGCTCAGCTTTCCTAATGGTCCAGCTCTCACAACCATACATTGCCACAGGGAATACCATTGCTTTGACTATACGATTTTTTGTTTACAATGTCATGTCTCTACTTTTCACTATGCTCCCCAGGTTTCTCATTGGTTGCCTCTCAAGAATCAGTCACCTTTTTATTTCATGGTTGCAATCACCATCAGCAGTGACCTTTGATCCTAGGAAAGTAAAATCTGTTACTGCTTCTACTTCTTCCCCATCTATTTTCCAGGGACTGATAGGGCCTGTTGCCATGATCTTTGTTTTCTTTATATTGAGTCTCAAGCCAACTTTTGCACTCTCTTCTTTCAACCTAATTAGGAGCTTCTTTAGGTCCTCCTCACTTTCTGCCATTAGGGTAGTATCATCTGCATATCTCAAATTGTTGATGTTTCTCCCAGCAATTTTGATCTCAAATTCTGATTCCTCCATCCCTGCATTGCGCATTATGTGCTCTGTGTATAAGTTGAATAAGCAACGTGACAAAATGCAGCCTTGTCTTACTCTTTTTCCTATTCCAAACCACTCAGTCATTCCATATTCAGTCCTAACTGTTGCTTCTTGAATCATGTACAGATTTCTCATGAGGCATATAAGGTGTTCTGGTATTCCCATATCTTTAATTACTTGCCACATTTTGTTATGGTCTACACAGTCAAAGGCCTTAGTGTAATCAATGAAACAGAAGAAGACTTGTTTCTGATATTCCTTTGTTTTTTCCATGATCCATCTTATGTTGGTGGTGTGGTCTCTAGTCCCCCTGCCTCTTCTGAAACCCGCTTGCACTTCTGGTAATTCTCTCTCCACATGCTGTTGCAGTTTATCCTGTATTATCTTGAGCATCACCTTGCTAGCGTGTGGGATGAGCGCAATTGTTCGATAATTTGAACATTCTTTGGCATTTCTCTTTTTGGGGATTGGAACATATACTGATCTTTTCCAATCCTGTGGCCATTGTTGTATTTTCCAAATCTGCTGGCATATAGAATGTAATAATTTGATTCCATCATATTTTAGGGCTTTGAAAAGTTCAACCTGGATACCATCATCTCCACTGGCTTTGTTGTTTGCAGTGCTTTTTAGGACCTTTCTGACTTCACTCTCTAATGTCTGGCTCATCATTGTAATTATCAGGGGTGTTGAGGTCCTTTTTGTAGAGTTCCTCTGTGTACTCTTTCCTTCTTTTCTTAATCTCTTCTGCATCAGCTAACTCCTTGTCATCTTTGTCCTTTATCATGGTCATTTTTGCTTTAAACTTTCCCTTGATTTCCCCAATTTTTTTGAAAAGATCTCTAGTCCTAAACCTGATATTGTTTTGCTCTATTTCTTTGCACTGTTCGTTCAGGTATGTTTCCTTATATCTCCTTGCTTTTCTTTGAAATTCTGTATTCAAGTGATTGTATTTTCCCTTTCTCCTTTGCCTTTTGCATCCCTTCTTTCCTCTGCTATTTTAAGAGCCTCATTGGACAACCACTTAGCTTTCTTACGCTTCTTTTCTTTTGGTATGGTTTTCTTTGCTGCCTCCTGCATGATGCCCCGCATCTCTGTCCATAATTCTTCCGGCACTCTGTATATCTAGTCCAAGCCATTGAATCTGTTCCACACCTCCACTGTGTATTCCTTAGGGATGTTGTCTAGGTCATATCTGTCTGGCCTAGTTGTTTTCCCTATTTTCTTGAGTCTAAGCCTGAATTTTGCGATCACTAGGTTGTGATCTGAACCACAATCACACTTGTCATACTTTTTATATTTCCTTTACCCCTAACCATTCAGTAATACCTCGGATAACGTTTACCTCAGATAATGCTAAAATCGCATAACATTAAGTAATCTGGGGGGAGCGAGAGAATTGCATTGAATAACGGTAAGGTCCTATGGGATGCATCGGATAATAACCGTTAAAGCCTGTGCGGTTACAATGTATCTCTATGGAGCTTTAACGTTATCCAATGCATCCCATAGAATTTTAACATGCATTGGATAACACTAAAAATCAGATAACACCAAGACTTGTGGAACCAAGTTTTAGCGTTATCCGAGGTTTTACTGTATTCCGATCTTAATTCTTACTCCTCTTATCCGTTCAAAATTAAAAACAAAAACAAAAAATTAATTAAAAAAGAAGAAAGAAAAAACGAAAAAGCAAAAACACCCTGTGTTATCTAAGGTGCCCCAGATACAGCCATTTAGCCCACCACAATTACTTCCAAAAACTCATTTGGTCAGGTACTGGTGTGCCACCCTTGCCCTTAATTAAAGTATAACCCAGAAAAAGCATCTAGATATTCCAAAATTTATTTTCCTTAATTATTCCTTTTTAAAAATTCAATTTTTCATAATACATTGCCTAGCAATGGTTAAAAATATAGATATTAAATCCTTCTTATCTTCATCTATATTTAATCCCTCTAAGTCTGTCAACAGAGCAGCACTTGACTCGAGTTTGAGATCTATTCCCATTATTTCTCCTATCTCTTTTTCTATTTGTTTCCAAAAATCCGATGCCACTATACAACTCCACCATATATGCTCATATGTTCCTAACACATTCTGGCATCTCTAAAAGTTTTTTTGTTTTAGTATTATCCATTTGATTTAATATCACTGGAGTCAAGTACCATCTCTATAATATTTTACAGTTATGTTTTTTAACCCTTACAGACAAACTTCTCACGATTCTTTTTCCCCATTTACCTTTCCATTCTGCATCTGAAATTTTTATTTTTAAATTCAATTCCCAACCATGTTTTTTTTAAAGTAACCTAATTAAAAATAAGGGGAGGTCATATTGTAATGAGGAGAAAATCCAGTGAGTCATAAGAGGAAAAGCTGTGAGTCATTCATTGGAGTTTAATCTCTCTTAATTACAGATATGGGATGTGACAGGTAGTGATTGAGAGGACTAGGCTGTCAGTTTTCATCAACAGAAACTTAAATGGGACAATGTCAGGAAGATTTTAAACAAATCTTATAACAGCCAGGGAGAAATTATATCTGATATGATTACTACTGCTGTCAAAGGAATCAACAGGAAGTCAGTTGTCTACCTTTTAGACTCCTATTTGCAGGACAGGAATAGAAAATGGAACTGGGAAAGAAGAAGCCAAGTTTACACAACCAATGTTAATGACCCATGGCTTTCATTAGGATTTTTCTCTAGACTTGTCCCTGAAAATATTTGCCCTTGAAATAATTTCCATCTCTATAGTGTGTGTTTCTAGGGAACTGTTCTATTCCCCCCCCCCCATAAAATGAACTATGATCATGGAAATACAAACTAAGATACTTTAAAAAAAATAATTTTGTTGCTGCTGCTGTTATCATTGTTTTCATATCACTCTTAACCTACCTTTCCTGCAATGAGCTCATAGTAGTGTGCATCATTCTTGTCTTTTCCACTTAGTTGTCATAACAAGAATAATCTGGTGAGGTAGAATATGCTAGAAGAGTTTACCCAAATAAGTTTCATGTCTCAGAGAGAAATGCTAGCCAAATGTTCTGACCCAGGGGTCAGCAAACCTGGCTCTCCAGGGCTTTTGGGAATTGAAGTTCAAGAACATCTGGAGAGCCAAGTTTACGGTCTCCTGTTCTAACCAATAGGCCACAGGGCTGGTGCACTGTTTTATCAGCTGAAGAGGATGGGCATTAATAACCATGTCTCATAATTAGTCTTGCGTGATTATCCTCATTAGCCAGCTGTATCCATTAATTTTAAATTTGATACTTCATTGCTATTTAGCAGATATGATAAATGACAAAGAGTAGCAATAGCAATTACACTTATATACTGCCCCATAGCACTTAGTGCACTCTCTAGATGGTTCACAAGTTAATTAGCATTTTGCCCCCAACATGCTGGGTACTCATTTTACAGACTTCGGAATGATGGAAGGCTGGATTAACCTTGATTCCCATCAGTATCAAACTCACATTTTAGCTTCAGTACAGCAATTTACCACTGCACCACCAGGGATGCTGATAAAAAGTAGTAAGAATAATGCTTTTTAAAGTAACTCATCTGATTATCTGGATAGGAAATGTCTTGGTCCCCTTAATGCCAAAAAGGAACTATTTTTTCATATCACCTGATGTTTAAATGGATGGGCAAATAGCTTCCCATCATGTATAATTCTGTAAGCCTTACCTATCTTCAGTACCTTCCTTTTTCTTCTGCTGAATAAAAATAGAAATATTAAGAAATAAGTGGAAACAGGACACAGTCTAGCAATTAAATGTTTGGACAGGGTAGTTTCATCATATACAGCTAAAAGCAGTATAGTAGGAGGAAAGGAAAGGTAAAGATGAATTTGTTATATTTGAATGATTTCAGGGACATAACATGGCATGAAGTTGAAAAACTCTCCTCTCAACATTGTAATTCTCTGCCCCAATTCAAAGCGCTGAAGTAACTGGTTGCAACTAGGTACAGTGGTACCTCATACAACGATTTTTATCCATTCCATGGGGCTCGTTGTTGTACGATTTTCCCTATGGGATGCATCGTACAATGATTTTTATTTTATTTTTTTTGCTAAGTGGTTTTTCCCATTGAAAAATTGTTGTACAATTTTTTTCCATAGGGAAAATTGCTATGCGGGACACCATCCCCCCACCCACCCAGAAAACAACAACAACAACCTAATTGTTATGTAATTTCTTTGCTATACAGGGCAATTGTTGTATGAGGTTCTACTCTATAGTTGTTTACATTCGGGGGGAAACAAGGACACAACTAAATTATACAGTACTGTACAGTATTTTAACAGTACTAAGACAAGTAGTTACAAAGTTACTGTTCAGCATTTCCTGATTACTTGAGAAAAATTCACTTGTCAGGATATTTAAAAGCATTCCTAGAGATATTTTGATGAATAAATTATTAGTGATTAGGAAGATTTAGTTCATTTGGTTTTTTCTTTTTTGTACTTTAAAAAAATTGTCAAGGTGCAGTACAGCCTTGGCCGCTAGAGGGAAAAGAAAATAATTATCTGGAGCTTTTAACATACTGGCAAGGATGCCACATGCAATGAATAATATATAAAAATAACACTTTGAGCATAAAGTGCCTTGGCAATGATTCAGGTCCATGACTGTCATCCAGACAGAAATTTAGGCCCCTTTAGCAGCACTACAGTGGAATCTCGGTTACCAAACGGTTCCGTTAACATAAAAATCACATAACAAAAGGAAATCCATAGTTTACATAATTTTTTTGGGAATGGGTGAATTGGTTTTCAGTGCATTCCTATTGGAAATTGCATTCTATGTATTCCTATAGGAAATTCAGTTAAAATAATTTTCGTTGTAAGGAAAGTCCCTGAGAATGCATTAATTAGATTAACTGAGGTTCCACTGTACTTACAATGAAGGAAGGCGGAAGACATACTGTATAAGGAAGAAAAAAAGTCTTAGCTTTGTCTTTAACAATAGTGCACAGTCGTAGACTGACTCTAAACAGGACAATTAGCGTGATAGGGACTCTAACAAACTAGTCAAATTCTAAAATAAATTGATAAAAATTTATAAGTGTATCCACCTTGTATCCAAAAATAAATTACACACCCACTAAGCCTTGTTCATAATCTGCATTGACATGATATCATTGTATTGACTTGTTCTATTTACACAGAGTATATGTGACACAAATGTGATATAGCTGTGATATATATGATATAGCTGTGATATATTGTTTTGTTGTGACTCCCGCTCATTTTGTAACTTTGATTGGGGATTCCTTGAAATGTTCTTGTTCTTGATACTTTGTTATTTGATATTGTAACTGTGATGTATTGTTTCATTTTGAGCCGCCCAGAGTTGGTATTAGCAACTGGGGCGGCATATAAATCAAACAACAACAACAACAACAACAAAATGTCTAAAAGGACAAGCAAAATTATTTTGAACAGCAACAAAAAGACTGTTTTCATTAACTGCCCTGGCAATTCTCTGCTCTTCCTTTGAGACTTGCGGATGTTCTGAACTAATTCCTCCTTGTTCTTAGAGTAGACAGGAGGATGGTCGCCAAAGATGTGCATTTGATGTGCTGTCAATGCTTTGATCTTTCGCTCTCTCAGTTGCCGGGCATGATACTTGCTAGGTAGTTGGCTTCAGGCACCCAATAATGGTTTTTTACAACATCCATTGAATGCTGTGCCTGCGTTTTGCAAATATACACGGTGGGCTGAATCATTTGCCTGACGGTTTGCAGCGGACCAAGACTGTCATTTTTGGGAGTTTGTGGCTGTATTCTCTGATTGGTTGCTGATAGCTTTAGAACAGGAGTTCCCAACCTAAGGCCTGTGGGCCAGATCCGGCCATGGCACCACCATTTCATGTGGGCCCACCACCTGTCGTGGGATTTAGCAATTATTTTGTTTTTGTTTAGTTCTGTTTTTTGTGTAAGCCTTATTGAGATATGGAAATTTTTTACTATTACTTGATATTGATGTTTATTGAATTTTTTTGTTACTGTAATGATATTGATGTTCTGCTGTAGTGTGATATTGATATTAATTATTTATGATTTATTGACATGTTGTGTTTATGAACTTGTAACTTTACATGTGTTGTGAACCTCCCTGAGTTGGTCCTACCAAGTAGGGCGGTATAGAAATTGAAATATAACGACAACGACAACGACAACGACAACGACACCGACACCGACACCGACAACGACAACGACAACGACAACGACACTGACAACGACAACAATAACAATAACAATAACAATAATAATAATAATAATAATAATAATAATAATAATAATAATAATAATAATAATAATAATAATAATAATAATAATAATAATAATAATAACAACCACCAATATTTGCTTTACTCCTTCACTTTTCCTGGAGTATTTTGTTAACAGCATTTTAAACTCTTAAATAAATTCACATTAAAAATGGATCCCTGTACAGAATATTCTGATGCTGATAAAATGCCATTTTACCTCTGACCTCCTATTTCTGTTTTTTAAAATGTTCCTCACTTTTTGATGAATACCTGCAGTATTTTGTTCACCATCAGTGCACACTGGCACTTCAACAGTTCTCTTTATTAAAACTGTCAGCTCTGATTACCACAGCTGCATTCCTCATCCTGTTCTCCCTGAGAATGTTCGCTTGAAAGATGGCCTACATGACTTGCTTTTAGCTGTAATAACGCCCTAGCAATTTCTCATGCAGCCATCACAGGCATTTCAGGAAGCATATTGTATTTAAACCTTTTATTCTTATTTGATGCTTTCCAAAAATGTCTCAGAGGCATCCCTTGTATTTCAGAGGGTTTTGAAGCATTACCTTGCTAATAAGAGGGTTGAATGCTAGCATACTAATTCCTTTGATAAGAAACACACTTTTTCAAAGTAAGGATTCTCTTGTCTGTTAATAATAGGGAGTCTTGAACTGTACAGTTTAAGCTTAGTGACACGGAATTGTAAAAACTGGGGAAATTTCTGTATAAGTGTGATTCTGCAATACAATTAATGTCAAGTTTTCCATGTTACTTAGGGCTTTTCCCTTCAAATTACATTATCACAAGGATATAATCAATAGACTGAAATTATTTAAAACATTATTATACTAAAAATATTTTTTATCATGTGGAGCTAAGCCTGAACAATTTGCAAAAAATTAAGTCCTACCAGCTGCCTGCCAACAATCTGATCATACCTCCTGATGCTTCCACCTGGATTTTGTAGCATTTAGGAGATAGCAAACTAAACAACAACAACAACAACAACAACAACAACAACAACAACAACAACAACAACAACAACAACAACACTGCAATTGGGGAAGGGATTGTGTTGAGGAGCACAACTTGAGTAGGTGTGCATAAAATAAAATATGCCACGCTAATATTTAGGACTAAATATAAGTTCCAGTAAGACTACTGAAGCCATGAGTATTAATCATCGCCTTCACCATTGTTGTTTTATATATTCTTAGTGGGAATAGCCTTCCAGCAGATAATAATGGTTGAAGACCACCCTTGACCATTTCCAATTTATTCAGCCCTGCAAAAGATGATATCTGATTGGTTTAGTCTGTTCCTACTCAGAAGAACTGAGACACCTTGATCATCCACCAATTATAGAATCACTTTTTCAATTGGTAGGCCACCACTTAGCCAATGAGTAGGAATTCAGCTACCATTGCTGTTGTCAACATCTCATCTGATCCAGAAAGAAAAGAATGGCCAGAGGTAAGAGGGAATGATCCTCTTCTCCACTAGTTATAAATTTTTAGTGCCTTTGCATATTCAGCATCTCCCATATCCAATTGAACTGTCTTGAGACTGTGTGATCTTTCTGGTATTTTCAGTGAAACATGCAGAACAATCACATTCCCAAAATAGCAGCTTCAACCCTTTTAAGAATGTGTTTTCGTGATTGCCCTGTTCTACAATATTGATTGCCTGAAGTAGTAGGTCTTAGGTTTTGAACTTATGAATGTTTTGAAATTCAGCTTCTAAATTACCTCCCAACTGTCTCTGCTGGAGCAGGCTTCTAGACATTGAACAGCAAAACATCAGAAGAGCCAAAGGCTGATTATGAACTGGAATATTACCTATGCTTATAAGCAGTGATGGGCATCAACAGGTTAGCACACACCATGGGAGGGGGTAGCAAACTTGGGTGGCCTCTGGGTAGGGGGGTGGCAAAATTGGGTGGCCTTAAGGCAGGGGGAAAGCGAAATTGAGTGGCCACACCCACCTCCCTGCCCTGCCCCATCAGGTTTTGCACCTGCAAGTGGTTCAAGGTCTACCTTGCTAAAAAGTGCAGTGCTCATCTCCATTTACAGTCAAAGATCCAGTGCTGCCTGTGTTTGCAGATGTATACATGGTCATATGGCAGGCATGACTAGCTTGCCCACGACATAGGCTCCACCCATGATGTAGGCTCCGCCCATGACGTAGGCTCCGCCCATGATGTAGGTTCCACCCACAGTGTGGTAGCAAATTTCCCCCCTGTCCACGTATTGAAAATATTTTCCCCCTGTCCAAGTATTGAAAATATTTCGAGCTCAAAACATGAGTATTGAAAATAACAAAAGTTAGGGCTCATGGTTAATAACGAGATATCTGATCTTTTTAAAAACCTACTCAGAGCAGCTTTTGTGTGCTTCTTTTTCTCAATATGATCATTTGGATAGATCAATGAATAACTTCTGTTTATATACAATGAAAGCTGTTTTTCACAAGTATAAATATCACCACTAATTAGCTGGGTCAGTAGAATGAGTACGGTTGACAATAGCAATGACATTTAAAATGGACTAAAATTGCCAGCCCTCATCCTTTTCACCATAAGGTAGGAAAGGCACAGATCTCATTAAATAGGAACATAGAATCTTAAAAAAAGACTAGACCAAATAGCTATATTGGAACAATACCAGAGAAGATCATATGATAGCATCACACAGCAGGATATCATCTTATTGCAATTGACACAACTCACTGCATAATGTGCCATATTCAGCATGTGCACTGTACCACAGTGTCAAACATGCTAGTGATGGCAAATAAACACAAACATGCCAATATACACACAATAGTCACTAATTGAATCCAGGCAGAAATTATTTTATGCATATCCACACCCCACACACATGACAAGAAACTTTCAAACTCATCAAATGTGCATAAGAAAAACACATCCACTGAACAAATAAATGAAATCTGGAGCACACCTCTACATTACTTAACCATAAACCAGCAATTATTAATTGCCAGAAAGTAAATAAACAATATATATATATAGTATCTGAACTATTGAACAAATAAGAAACAAGTTTTTCATACAATGCACCTATTAGTGGAGGCAAATTACAAGAACAACTTTTAAGAAACATGCAGTTCATTCAAAATGCAAATTTTAAACTGAAAATACATCTAAATGCACATATATTTGGGACAGTACATATGAATCTCAAAGTACAGGTTACCATTTGAGATTGAAAGCTGGAAAAGGCTTGTTCTCACTATTGGTTTAATCAGCTCTTACTCACCAGACTTATGGGAAACAGGCTTCTTACTCCCTTAACTCTGTCCAGAGTACTGAATTGCCTGCATGTTATGATGCCTTTGTCTATCAGTTCATGGTTTTTTTTCTTGGACTGGATGCAGCTCCTACTTGCTTACTGGCTACTCCCACCCTCAGTTCACGATGTCTTAGTTCCTTCCACGTAAGCCTTCCACAAGAGTGCATAATTCAAACAGCGAACCCAAGTTTGTTCAGGGTCAATTGTGAACAAGTGATGTTTTGTGCAAGTGAAAGTTCCATCACATAGAAAGCCCAATGTGATGGATTTCTAGCATACAATAATAGTATATATATGCCCATCTATTCCAAACTGTTCTATCCATGGAAGTCAGAACACTATATGCATTTCTTAAACAGCCCATGCATATGTCTGTTCACAGTCTTCTTTATCAGAAAATGCTCTCTCCTACCTACAGTGTTAAATATTTAGGATGCACTCTAAATCCATTAAAACGGGTTACAGCATTCACTAGTACTCCAATAGAATGTGAAGCGCACCATACATATTTTATAAAAAGATAATAGATAGGAATCATTTTATATATCAGCCCAAGAACATTTTTATTTATCTTCCTGCTGATATTAAACAAGTGTGTTCATAGTCATTGGTTTGTGAACATTGTCTACATATGTTATATAGGGAAACACTACAAAAACCCATTTGCTTATTTTCTCACTTTTGCAAATCAGAGAAGGCACATGACTTTATTTCCTTAATTTTGTTCAGAGCCAACCCACAGTAGAAGTTCTTTGAACAGTCTTTAGAAGGTCAGAGATTATATCCAACATTTCTATTTGTCCTGCCATTCATTCAGTTTATATAAGTACCTTTGCTTAAATTGAGCCACATTGTTATTGACTGGAGACCTTTCTTGCAAATGTCATTCATAAAGACTGCTCGAATGGTTTGGAAAATTTTGGAGGATTAAAAAAATCACAAGCACAGTTCCTCATTATGATATATGGATGTATATTTACCCTATTTTTTGGACCATAAGACACACTTGATCATAAGACAGACTCAGTTGTAGAGCAGGAAAACAAGAAAAAAATATTCTGATCCTTCAGACCATAAGATGTACCCTCATTTCTTCCCCCCCCCCCTTTTTGGGGAGAAAAAAATATGGGTATATATTTATTTTGAAAAGGGACTGTGTCAAAATTATTATTTTCAGCAAAAACTGGGGTGCATATTTTTGCATAATTACAAATAATGTATCTTGTATTACTTTCAGCATATGTAAATAAATTTTTACATTGTATTACACCAAAGCCCCAACATTTCCTGGTATTTGGCATTTAAGAAGGAGAACAGAAATGCTGGTTGGTTCAAAACACTGCAGCTGATTATTGATTACAGGGATTATTTCACAACAATTACAATGACATTGGCTGCCAGTACATTCAAAGCAATGGTTATAGCCTATAAAAAACCTGATACTGTTTGGGTTTAGAAGATCAGTGATGGCAAACCTTGGCACTCCAGGTACTCTTGAACTTCAATTCACAGAAGCAAGCTCAGGTTTCTATGAATCCATGTGAATGGGTTTACTACATGTACACACAATAAACCCGTTCATGTAGATTCACAGAGACTTGGGCTTCTGGGAATTGACATCAAAGAACACCTGGAATGCCAAGGTTCACCACCACGGTTCTAGGTTATTTGAAGGACTGTATCATCCAACATAATCCCCTCCCCAGTTTCTGAAATCCCAAGGAAAGGACATTCTCTTGGCTCTGCCACTATTGTATGTGCATTGCAGAAAATGTGTTGA
Source organism: Furcifer pardalis (assembly GCA_030440675.1). Taxonomy (NCBI): domain Eukaryota; kingdom Metazoa; phylum Chordata; class Lepidosauria; order Squamata; family Chamaeleonidae; genus Furcifer; species Furcifer pardalis. The sequence goes on from CP126891.1 coordinate 100,509,617, forward strand.
ATCTGGCAACCTGTTTCTTACCTCTTTAGGGGTGACCACTTAACATTTAAACATTCAGATGGAATGGGTATAATTCCTAGAGAAGAAGCACTCCCTCAAATAGCAGGGTCCCAAACTGTTAACCAATTATTGGGAATATTACAGTTCACTAGTACCTCAGATAGTACCCCGGTTTTTAACATTGTGCGATGCATTGATCCCACAATGTAAAAAAAAAAAGCCAGTTCAACCCCCAACCCAAAGGCAAAAGGCAAAGGCGAAAGAGATTCACCCTGCCTCCCCTGCTGAAACAACAGGGTGGACAGGGCGAATCCCTCACTGTTAGCCTTTGCCTTTTTCCTTTGGGTTGAGGGTAGAACTTGGACACCGGTTCAACCCCCAACCCAAAGGCAAAGGCAGAGAGATTTGCCCTGCTTCCCCTGCTGAAACAACATGGTGGGCAGGGCAAATCCCTCACTGTTAGACTTTGCTTTTTGCCTTTGGGTTGGGGGCAGAAGATGGGTGCTGGTTCAACCCCCAACCCAAAGGCAAAGGCAGAGAGATTCGACCTGTCTCCCCTGCTGAAACAACGTGGGTAGGAAGAATCTCTTGCTGTTAGCCTTTGCCTTTGGCCGGAAAAACGCAAACCCAACAGCTAGCAATCTCAACGTTGGGGAATTTGAGACAAACATTTGCATCGCACAACAATGTTGTGCGATGCAAATGTTTGCCGCAAATTTCCCAACGTTATCCAATTTTAGCGTTATCTGATGCAAACGTTATACGAGGTACCACTATATTTGTATTTCACCACCCAGAACAGTTATTTCTTTATTCATTTCAGATGCATCACAAGAGTAGTGCTAGATACTATACTGGGTGGTATAAAAGCAAAAACAAAGCCAACCAACCAACCAAACACATTTCCAAGCGTTTTCAGAATTACATACAACTCCTATATATGTCTAAAGCAGTGGTTTCCAATGTAGGGCATGTGTCCCACAGGGTAACTTCAATTCCCAGAAGTCTACATCAGTACATTGGCTGATCAGTGTCTTGGGGAACTGACTTAGGCTTCTGGGAATTGAAGTCCAAAAACCAAAGATTGGGAAACATTGGTCTAAATTAATGAAGAGGATTTCAGTTCAATCCTTCCCAAAGTTAATTGCCATTAATTTTCTACTCACAAAGTGATCTTAAATCAATGAGCCTTACTTCAAACTAATGTGTTGAGCAGTTGTATAATAACCAAACAACCTCTGTCTCTGCAAAGCAGAACTCCAGAGAAATAAAAGGCCATTGGGTCTGCCTAAAACAACTCTTCTCATGCTAGAATCCAAATGTGACCAATTTAGGTGATGCTAGCAATCAAAGTTTCCCAGAACTCTATGTTTGGTTCACTAGCACTCTGTGTACTTTTTAAAAAAGCACAGTGACAGGCAGCACCATGATAATCTAAGGCAGGAGTTCTCAACCTTTTAAAGCAGGGGGCTGGGTCATGCTCCCTCAGACAGCTTCAAGGGGCAGATGGCCATTTTGTCCTTCCTCCACACATGGCACTTCCAGATGTGGTGGAGGTGATGGAGGGCCACATGAAATGGTGCCGTGGGCTGCATCCAGCCTATGGGCCACAGGTTGAGAATCTCTGATTTAAGGCTAGAGTTCAACTGGCACGAAACCCTGTAACTATCTTTGTTTTCCAGACACTACGGGATCCAGTATTTGTTTTGGCTGAGGAATGCAACAATGTTATTGTTCACTCCCTATTTCTCCAGACAGTAAATAGGAGAGAGGAGAAACCATTCAGATTGGATGAGGTGCACCTGTGATATCTTGAAAGCGTTGCTTTATTTAAAAATACAGTAAAAAGAGCACAACAGCAGATAGTTTTCTGCCTAGCAAAAGGCTGTGTCTCCGGTTTTTGCTATCTTTAGATAAAATATCTCAGGTGTCAATCATTCTGTTTTGGTCCATAACCATTCTGAACTGCTGTCCCCTACATAACGTTTTCTATTGGACTGTACACCCCTGTACAGTCCAATTACTGTGGGTTGACTATTGGGGAAGACTGGAAGATTTTGCATGACCATTACAGATTTTTCTGTAAAATCCTTGAATGTAATTGGGTGAACATAAATTCTAAACAATTTAGTGACAAAACCATTCATATTAATAATAAATAGCCAGAACTACAAAATTATTTTATGTCAATTTTAAATATTTTAGAACTCATTTTAGTGAAAGAAAGTATATGCAGGTACTCAGTGCAACCATTCAAACTCAATAAGAATTAAACATGATTCACTTTTCCTGGACTGCTCAAGGTGCATACATTGTTCAATTTATACAAAGCATAACTCTCTGGAGGTAAAGGATAACCAGAAAAATAAGACTGATACTAAAATCTCAGGCCAAAGGTCTAAAGATTCTCAAAAACCTTTTGTAACTTGTTCCAAGCATTCTTTGCAAAGCAGTGTTTATTACAATGCAAGCCTAAGTTTGTAGAAAGACAAGCCAAGAACAACCATAAATTGAAAACTGATTATTTGTGATAGTTCTTGGCTTATGTTTCCACAATCTTACATTTTTATTCTAATGAAGAAGAAGAAGAAGAAGAAGAAGAAGAAGAAGAAGAAGAAGAAGAAGAAGAAGAAGAAGAAGAAGAAGAAGAAGAAGAAGAAGAAGAAGAAGAAGAAGAAGAAGAAGAAGAAGAAGAAGAAGAAGAAGAAGAAGAAGAAGAAGAAGAAGAAGAAGAAGAAGAAGAAGAAGAAGAAAGAAGAAGACTCTGTAGAAATGATCATTACCCCTTTTATTAGTGCACATAAGAGTTTTGTCATTGGGGAGAACAATATGTTCCATTATTAATTTTGGAGAGTTACCAATAATTTTTGTACAGGAACATAAAACATATTTTTAAGGGCAGTGTTCCTCTTTCTCTTTAGAATGTTTTTGGCAGCTGTATTTAGGGAAATTGAAAGGCCTCTGAAGCTTCTGGCAAAACAATGAGATGAAAGACTGCCATCATTTTCACTAGACTTTTTAGATACAAAACAAGAAGAAAGGCAGTTGGTAGTAAATGCATTAACTTGGGTGAATCATCAGAACAACTATTGTATAGAAATAATGGTTCCTAACAGTCAACTATAATTATTATTGTAAATAAGTAATAAGATGCTTTATAGTGTATTTTATTCAATACCATTTGATCCTGGAGTTCCATATAAGGTAGATCAGTATCACTGACTTCACACTGGAAATGGTGAGTGTAGAAGCTAGGACAAAAGACATGTAAATGAATCTATGGAGGAGGCAAGGTTTGAACCTGATTGGTAGCTCTATTTCTAAAAGTATGAACATGGGTGTAAGCACCTTGAATAATGACATTCAAATTTTTATACCATCACCATCATACTCATCACCACCATTATTCATATGAGATAAAAAATAAAAAAAATATTTTAAAAGACAGTAAGCAAGTACTGCCAATAACTTAATACCATTATGGATAAACAAGAGCAGAAAGATCTCCAGAAGAACACTTCACAGCAAAACATGAGTAGGTGTGTGTTTTGTGTGGGTAGGTTCAGCATGGGTCCTTTTGCCTTAGATGACAACAATATCTTGCCCCGCCACAGCCAGAAGGAATTCAGAACTACAAGCATCATAACTGCAAGGGAATCTGCCCAATAGCAGTGAACCACAAACTGCTGTTTCAGCAATGAACAGCCCCTAAGATGGAGTGGAACATCTTTCGTCCTCCAGATGTTTTGGCATTAAACTGCCATTGTTCTCTCTTACTGGATGAGGTTGATGGGAATAGAAAATATCTAAAACTTCTGAAAAAAGCAAGAATTCCTTACTCATCATATAAAAAGAGATGTACTCTCCCACACCTCAAAAATTTCTCCACTTCTCCACCCCAGCCTCTAATCATCTGGAGCGTTCAATCGATCGAGGTGTGGAGGTGCAGAATAAAAAAAAGGGTAATCCTTTTCTCCACCCCAGCCCTTCACCAGCTGGCGGGGTCAATGTAGGTATGGGAGAAGATTGTGTCTGGCATTTTTGGGGGATGCTTTTGGATATTTTTGATTATTTTTGTACTGGAGGTGTGGGATAAAAAAAGGTAATCCTCTAGGAACACCCCTTTTCTCCACCCCAGTCCCTCACCAGCTGGTGAGACCAATGGAGGTATGGGAGAGGATCGTGTCTAGCATTTTTGTTTTGGATTTTTGGGGATGTTTTTGGAATTTTAAAAATTATTTTTACCAAAAAAGTCCTGGAATGGACTAATTCCTTAAGTCAAGGTTTTGTACTGTGTTACACTAGAGTTTTAAAAGTGTAGGCCTCTTAATAGAAGGATGAAAGGTAAATAAAAGTAGAACTATATGTGGGTATTTTACAGTGACAAATTCATTCTGTTCCTGATGGATTTGATAACTCAAGCATCTGAAAGTGTTCTGTTTTTGCCATCTCTTTATCAATTTGACTTGAGTTCATGAAATGTACTTGGATCAAATATATCTGTTTATAACAACTGTTTGTTCTCATCTGATTCTTGATAGTACTGTATGTCACTGTGAGAAAGTGTGTTGCAGTAAATGGCTCCTGGTCAGTGGCCTCATTTCTTAAAAGAAGAATGCTGGAGTAACTGAACTTTGTATTAAAGTCATATAGTAGATTGGATGTGGGTGGGTGGCTGTCATTTGCTGGCACAGTGTTTTTATATTTTACATAGATCTTAATGATACAATTGGCTTTCCCAATTAATCCAATTGAATATTTGGCAGTTAACATTTTGAAAGAAAGAAGAGTACAAGGAATGTTAATTATGACCTGTACTTATGCCTTAGAACATATTGTCCTTAATTTTGTATCACACTATATAGCACCTGAAGTCCTGTTGGGCTACTTACATCACATATGCCTTATGAAATCATCACCTATGATGTTTTTATTTTTTTGAAATTAAAGAAAAGTCTCAAAGTTTCCTTTGGGATCCTTGTGATCATGAAGAAGCCTTTGGGGTCACTGGGACTGAAGGAAGGTTTTCAATTTCCAAAAACAGTCACCACTAGTAAAATCATCACAGTGACAGCAATGTTTTATAAGTTTTTGAAACTGATAGTATCTTCATTGACTTTCCAGTTTGGGGCAATGTGCCTTCAAAAATTACGCAGTGTGTATGCAAAAGGAATTTGCCCAACCAACACAATACTTTTTAAAAAAGAAAGAGAATGATAACACACTATCCTTTTATTCTAATGTTCTAGGCCAGAAACTTTCCCATAGGAATGCACTGTAAATCAAAAATTCCCTTCCAGACCTCAGAAAAAAGCCCAAAAAACAATTTTTTAATGTTCAAAATTCTTTATAAAGTGCATTTTAACTGCATAAATACTGTGCAGGGTAAATCAAGCAATAACATTTCAAACATCAAACTTCAACTTTTAAAACATCACACATCAAGTATAAAATCATGATCACACTCATGATCACACATGCTCTGATCACCTCCAGACTTGATTACTGTAATGCGCTCTACATGGGGCTGCCCTTGACGACCATCCAGAGGCTTCAACTGGTCCAGAATGTGGCTGCCCAGGTGGTGATGGGGTGTTGGCAGTATGCACATGCCTCACCACTGCTTCGGGAGTTGCACTGGTTGCCAGTATGTCTCTGGGTGCAATTCAAGGTGCTGGTTGTTACCTTTAAAGTCCTACATGGTAGTGGGTCAAGATACTTAAGAGACCGTCTCACCCCAAGAACATCTGTCCGTCCCACCATAGTGGACCAGAGAGGCTCTCTAGTTGTTCCATCAGCCAGAGAGGCACATCTCTCTGGCACTAGAATGAGGGCCTTCTCTGTGTCTGCTCCTGCCCTATGGAACCTCCTGCCAACCGAGCTACGTCTTCAGACAGAGCTGCTGCCCTTTAGGAAGAATCTAAAAACATGGCTGGTGGGGCAGGTATGGGGTGCGGGAGGTGTAATGGATGATCTGAGCCCCTCTCTCCCTCTACTTTTTAATTAGTAAGATTAGTAAGATGTAGCATTTGGTGTGCCTTTAATCTTTTTAGATTTTAATTGAGATTTTTAGGTAGTGTTTGTGTTTTATTGTGATGTTTTTTATTACTTGTAAACTGCCCTGAGTCTCTTTGGTGAGAAGGGCAGTGGATAAATGAATGAATGAATGAATGAATGAATGAATGAATGAATGAATGAATGAATAAATAATAATAATAATAATAATAATAATAATAATAATAATAATAATAATAATAATAATAATAATAATAATAATAATAATAATAATAATAATAATAATAATGATGTTACAAAAAGAGTCTTTTGCAGGGTATCTGTTCAAAACTCATTAATAAAGTGCTCTGTATAGTACAACTCAACATAAGACACATTTCAACAGGGGAACATGGCCAACTGTAACTGTACAACATTTAAAAAACTGTGCAAACACATTTAAACACTGTTTTTAACTGGAGGAGGAAGAGGAGGAGGGCAAATGTGCAGCACTAGAACAACCCGGTTTTTCCCCATAGGTAACTGATCATAAGAAAAAACAAACCAGCTGTGTTTACATTATATAAATATAATGATGTCCAAAAACTTTGTCTTAGCCAGTAGCCTTATATAAAGGTTACACAATGTGGATAACATAATGTAATCATGTGATGATCACAACTTCATAGCCATGGGTCTGAAGAAGTACTGTATCCTCCAATACCATTATCAGGTGCCAAACCTGCAGGTCACATCAGAGCCATCTGTCCTACTCCCATTATATAGAGTTGATCCACCCACTATGATATCGTGGTTGATGGTATCAAATGCTACCAAACATTGAGGGGGATCAGCAAGGCAGGACTCTCTCTGCCTTTCCTTTGGAGTTAATCAATTTTATATTAAACCAAGCTTCAAATGGATTTATATTGTCCATTTTGTCTGAGAATATGCAAAGCGGCTAAGCATACATGGTATGCTTTATCATCTATTGATGTGTTGGTTGTTTATCCTGCCCACATTATAAGTTAGTCCATCAGATAGTGAAAAGTCCATCAGATAGTGAAATCTTTTTCATTCATGTGCCATGAGAGAATAATATAGACTTATTCCATAGAAGCCAGTCACCATAAAGCAGCAAAAACAACAGTGAATGAACAGTAAAACTGGGTTTGCAACAATATTTGATTCACAACCTTTTTAACACAGTCTTTCTACCCTCTCTTCATTTACACAAACTCTGAAATTCTCTGTGTATTTTGAAGAGCATCTATTAATTTGTCAATAATTCATGCAGAGTTTAACCAATACCAAGAAATATCACGCCATGGGTTTAGAAAAAGCACAGATATTGCATTGTTTTGGCAGTCTTCGGAGAGCTTAGTTTTACATGGAATGAACTTCTCATGTCTTATGGAGAGTCTTCACTTTCAGCTAAAAGAAATGGGTAACTGCAGGCCTCAGCTAGATGTATATTTCCAATTCATAAATAGAGGGAAGAGAAAATCAGAAAATGCATGAAAGAGTTAAGCTATAAATTTTCCTAGTTATTTCCTGTAAGAGTAGTTGTCTGCTGTCAATTCAGTTCTGACTTATTGCAGCCATTTCTAGAGTTTTCTAAATAGAGAATAAGCAGAAGTGGTTTACTATTATCTTCTTGTGGGGGTGTCCTGGATTTGTGCAGTTTGTCAATGAACACTTAGTCTGACTCTTCTCCTGGGAACCGAACTTCCATCATCTAGCTCTGCAGCCAGATAGATACCTAATCTACTGAGCTATATGGCTAGATCAGGGGTTCTCAGCCTTTTAAAGCTGGGGGCCGGGTCAAGCTCCCACAGATTTTTAAATAGAATTTTCATTTATTTATTTATTTATAAATTTCCCACTCTGGGTGGTGTACATACAATATCAGATAAAACAAAAAACACACAACAAATCAAAAACAGAACAACCAAACAAATACATCTCAAATAAAATAAAATAAAATATTTTTTAATGTGAAGTCTTATCTTTGACATAGCCACAACCGGTGATGGGCACTTCCGGCTGCTGCCTTGTGGAAGAAGAAAAAGGGAGGCCTTTAAGAAAGCACTTTTGCAAAATTCCAGACTGCTGAACTCCCTCAGGACTCATGCAGAAGGCAACACTTCCCAGGAGGCCCCAGAAGAACACATTCCAGGTATAGTAATACTCCGGATAACGTTATGACTTGGTTCCACAAGTCATGTCGTTATCCAGTTTTTAACGTTGTCTGGAACGCTAAAAAAAGCCTGGAGAGGAGGCGCTCGCATGCGCGCAAAAAGGCACGCCAGCGGGAGACTCTTCTACTGAATGGGTATAGCAATGGGGATCACACGTCAAGGCAAGGGATCAAAGTGGTGGCACCCCCCGCTTTGATCCCTTACCTTGACGTGCGATCCCCGTTTCACGCACCCGGGCAAGGGTTGGCTTGTCCGAATCCCCCCTCCCCGGGGGAGGGAGGATTTCAGACAAGCCGCTCCTTGCCCAGGCATGCGCTCACGCACCTAAACAAAGGTCAGCTTGTCCGAATTCCCCCCTCCCCCGGGGAGGGGGAATTTGGACAAGCCAACCCTTGTTTAGGTGCACGAAACGGGGATCGCACGTCAAAGCAATGGATCAAAGTGGGGGGTGGCTCTCCCCGCTTTGATCCATTGCCTTGACGTGTAATCCTCGTTGCTATAGCGAGCCCGGGAAAGAGACGGCTTGGCTGAAATCCTCACCCACCCTGGATCGGATAACGTTAAATCTCAAGATCCTTTTATATCACAGTTGTACATTTGTAATACAGTATAGCATTTCTCTTGCAGTTTTGTTGCACTTTTTGTCCAGTTCTGACAAGTCCTGCTTGCAAACCATTTGCAAACTTGGCTCATCCCTGGCCAGAATATACTTAATTTTTAATGAATGAATGAATGAATGAATGAATGTTTATTATTAATTTATTAGTCTTATGACCTTATCAATAACATAGCAGAAGAATTAAAATCTGTACAATACAATGGAGTGCAATAAAATACAATACAGTAAAACACCGGATAACGCTAAAACTTGGTTCCACAAGTCTTGGTGCTATCCGATTTTTAGTGTTATCCGATCCATGTTAAAATCCTATGGGATGGATCGGATAACGTTAAAGCTCCATTGAGATACATTGTAACTGCACAGGCTTTAGCGGTTGTTATCCGATCCATCCCATAGGACCTTAACATTATTTGAGCCAATTCTCCTCCCCAGATTACTTAACGTTATGCGATTTTAGCATTATCCGATCCAATCGTTATCCGGTGTTTTACTGCATGTGAAATTACAGATGTAAAATTACAGGCGAAATATGTTAAAAATGCAAAATATACATTGTTAACAGATTTTTCAACATACAGTTACAAGAGAAGAAAGGCAAGAAGAATCTTTTCTGTAATGATATTAAACTTAAAACAATTTGGAAAAGAGTGGGTGTTCGTCACGAAATATACAACCAAACTTCATGTTTAATGGTATCAAAATGAATCTGCTAGCATCCTTGAAACCATAATGCCAGACTTTTGCCTCCTTCACATGCATTTGACCAACTCCTGATGAGTCAAAAATGAATGTCCTCACCCTCCTGGTTAATTTGAACACCCTCGCCCTTTTAATTTGGAAACTTTTTAGTTTTAATCTGCTATTAACTTTTTTATCTTTTAAAATCTTTTAAATTTTTTAACCTGAATTGCTGTAGATGTTTTTTATGTGATGTTAAACTGCCCTGAGTGACCTCGATGAGAAGAGCGGTGTAGACATTTAAATAAATAAATAAATAAATAAATAAATAAATAAATAAATAAATAAATGTGTTGATTGGAATTATTAGGAAAATACTGTGTTTCAAGTAAAATGAAGTGAACAGTATGTATTTATGAATAACTATCCACAAAGCTCTAGCAAATTAATTTCTCTTCTAACTCCTACAAAAGAAACAGTATTTGGCTGTACTGACTTCCCTAGCTGAAAGAGGTAAATGTGTTTACAGTTGGCAATGTCCTTCTTTGTCCTTGTTTCTTTGCTCCAAGCCCTGTTTTGTGCTCCCTGCTGTCCAAAACCTCTGAACCTGAAATATCCTTAGGCTCTGACTTTGCTCCTGTTTTCTGACAATGTGATTATCTCTACAGCTACTTGGTTTCTGAGACTATGCTTGGTATCAGGGTGCTGAACCTCAATGATGTTCATAGCCTTCTCCTGAAGGAAGCCCTGGGTGAAGGGCAATTATGGTGAACCCTTTTGTAATCTTGCATGAAGGTGAGCATAAAAAAATAATACAAGGATTTTAAAAAGTACAGAGATGCTGTAGGTCAAAAAGGTGAAAGCAATTTAAAAAAGGAACACTGTAGCTTCAAGGTAATGTTCTTAACATGCTGCACAATTGAACCAAAGAACTATATGAGAGCCCAACCATTCTGGAAACAAATGTTACCAATACCATTTGTATCCAAGTTCAGCTTGGTAGAGATTCCAAGTAGTTTTCTGTTTCTGTTGTCTTTATCAAAAGCAATAATTGTGTGCTGGTGATATAAGATTGCTTGTATGGCAAAGCCAAATATGTACGAACAGTATCATTCAGGGTACAGAAAATAAATGTCAAAGCTGTGTGTGAGTTTCATTATTGATTTCCGTAGTTCTTTTCACTTGATCTAGTGTGAGAAAGATTAGCCAGCACAGCAGGTTGCTGTTGCCCAGGGTATGCCTGACTGTCATTCAAAAATATAAAATGTACCCTTCACTTACATTGCTGTGTGAATGTACAGATCATCTGCTGGTCTGCCAATTATTACTGGAAACATGTACCAATGAGGACTTACGTTTCGCCAACAACAAAGCCCAGAAGGTCGCTTCGTTTTGGCCATTTAAAGTCTGACTTAGATGCAAAATAATAATAATATTGATTTCAATCCAGAGAAAAATCAACTATGGTGGCTTCGTACCAATAGAATTAACTACTGCATTAATGAATTGGTCCTTTTGCAGGAGAAAAGTGGCCTTAGATCCATTGTGTCCAAGGTCGCCCTTGGGTATCATATTTCAGAGCTCACTGCTGGCAGAAATACCTCTGCTATTTGAATAGCTTTCTACATCCATATTGGACAGTTCCAACCAAACAAGCTACCTTAGTAGAAGAAGTCCTGAATATATTCACTGAAAGTATGGTAGTATATATTTGCATGTGACAGTGTAGAAAATGCTTCTGGTAATGTTTGGGGTACAGTATATTAGTAAAAGTTTTGGATAGAAAAGGTGAAATATAACAAAAATATAAGCGAGAGCTCCTCGCTTAGAGACTAACTTGCTCAAAGAGCAGAATTTTCTCTGAATGGTTGTCTAGCTTAATAACTGAAACCAACCAAAAACTCATTTAACAACTAAATCGGGTTTCACAATCCCCCCACCAGAAGTCACAATTGGTCACTTCCAATGGTGTTTCGCTTAAAGAGCAAACTTGCTTAAAGAGCAATCCCGTGGAACGCATTATGCTCTTTAAGCAAGGAACTACTGTATATATAAAGTAAAAAGTTTTTTCACTGCTACAAGTGGCAGTTCAGCTATTCCGCATCATAATTTGGAAAAAAACACACTCCTAAATCAGGTGCTGCCTTGAGATTAATGTCATTCTTGGGGTCGCTGTATTAAAGAAAATGTGTTGGCTGTCCATTGTGCTGGTGGTAATTTCATGAGGATAGTTTGAATGAAATGCAAGGATCAAAGTCAAGCTTTGGGATGGAAAAGAGAGAAACTCTGAGAATGAATATCTGAAGGCAGCATTAGTAAACACATGCAGAATAACCTGGAATTAAAATCCTAACTCCAGCTATTAGTCTAATTGAAGAAGATAAATGGAATCACAAATATTTGAAAATATCAGTGATTCAACAGATCTAGCCTAGTTGCCACTACCTGTTGGATTTAGTAAAAAATAAATTCGCTGATTGTTGAAGAAGGATGATAGGTCAATGGAGGAAGACAGTCAAGCATTCTTCACATTTTGAATTGATTTGCTCTATAGCTCAGGACTATTATTTACAAACATATTTTCCACATTAGATTTGCTTTTAAAAAAATTAACTGAAAATCCTCAGAATGTGTCCCGTACGAGACAGAAAATTCCCAATACAAAATTCCATAAAACTGCCATAACCATAAGGAGTAATCACATTTGCAAAAAATTTAAAAGCATAAGTATGTGAAACTGAGGTTCTTCAATCTGTGGTATTACTGGACTAATACTGAATAAAAGTCACAAAATAGCTGCCTATATTTAATCAGTACAATTGCCTTTCTGTTTGCAGTAGCACCATTTTTGGGGGAAATCATGCTATTATCAGTTTGCTAAAGTTTACCTTCTACAGAACAGAAGAAGAGATGACATTTTGAAGACTAATTCATACGGTCACTATAGGTCAGATATGACTTGACAACATGTAACAACAAATTTATTTTACAGAAGTTATAATATTGTATTTTAGCTTTCAATATGTACATTCTTGGATTTCTAGAAAGCATTCTTAATGGGACAGTATACTTTAGCATAGTAGGCAATTTCTAACTTCTATGCATTAAAACAAGAGTGGTTACATTGCCTTGATCATACTTAAAAAAACTTTATATGACAAAATTCTGTTTTTATCTATTTTCTCTTTCACCTCAGATATTTGTATGAATCAAGTTGAAAAACTGACCTTTTAAAAAATTTGTTGTTGTTTAGTCACACAGTTGATCCCGACCCTTCACAACCCCATGGACCATTGCCCACAGGCACCTCTGTCCTCCACCATCTTTCTCAATCCACCCAGCTCTGTGCCCATTGCATCTACAATACCATCTAGCCATCTCATTTTCTGCCTCCCCCTTCTTCTTTTGCCCTCAACCCTTCCCAGCTTCAAGGCTTTCTCAAGTGAATCCTCTCTTCTCATTTGATGTCCAAAGCACTTTAGCTTCATCTTTACTATCTGACCTTTTAAGGTTGATTTCTTCTAAGTTTGACCTGTTTGTTGTCCTCGCTCTCCAGGGTACAGTGGTACCTCACTTAAAGAGCATTATGCATTCCACGGGATTGCTCTTTAAGTTTGCTCTTTAAGTGAAACACCATTGTAAGTGACCAATTGTGACTTCTGCTGGGTTGGTGGGTTGCGAACTCCGATTTAGTTGTTAAGCAAGTTTTTAGTTAGTTTTAGTTGTTAAGCGAGGCAACCATTCAGAGAAAATTCTCCTCTTTAAGCGAGTTAGTCTCTAAGCAAGGCACACTTAATGCGAGGTTTTACTGTGCTTTCAAAACTCTCCTCCAACACCACATTTCAAAGGCATTCAGTGTTCCAAGAACAAACTTGTCTGTTATTCCATTTACTTTTTGATTTCCTACTTTGGCATTACAACTTCCTATGATAACACGGATACCATTTTTTGGTGTATGTTCTATGAAGTATTATAGGTCTTCATAGAACTGGTCAACTGTGGCTTCATCTAAACCAGTGGTTGGTGTGTATATTTGGATTACAGTGATATTAAATGGTTTGCCTTCAATTCTAACTGATATCATTCTGTTATTTTTAAGATTATATCCCATTACTGCTTTTCTCACTCTTTTATTGACTATTATGGCTACTCCATTCCTTTTGAGGTTTTCTTGTCCACAGTAGTAGATATGATGATCTCCAGAGCTGAATTCGCCCACCCCTGTCCATTTTAACTCACTGAGTCCCAAAATGTCAATGCTTATTCTTTCCATTTCCTTTTTTTACCACTTCTAGTTTTCCTTGATTCATAGATCTTACATTCCATGTCCCTATACAGCATTGTTCCTTACAACACCTTATTGATTTTCCCACTGTCTTGTCCACCCCCCTCTTCTGACCTGTTAGGCTAAATATCCAATTTCATCTATTTTGCTGCTTTGTTTTGCCTTTTGTTCTTGTCCTGACTTGGTTTGCCGGTTTCTATGCCAGTATTTTCCTGCCATGCATATTATATTATCACAATTTAACACAAAGTAACAGACTAAAAAGGTTGAGTTAATTAGTGCTGTATATATGAAGTAAGAAGGTATATATGTAGTCAGAAGTTAACAAGTATCTCTTTAGTCATCATCCTTGGTATGAAAAGGAAAACCTTAGCATGAAAAGGAAAATAAAATGTCTCTTATTTCTCTAATCACTACCCTCATTAAAAAGTCAAAACAGTGTTTCCTCAACCTATAAAATACTGCATTATGTTTAACTGGAAATTAATTTCCATAGACATATTGTTGAAGTACAATATTATAGTTCAACTATAAAAGGCTTCCTATGTACCAAATGCATCAAGAGACAGTGTTCATTATGGAAAAAAGTACCCAAAAAGTAGTGAGAGGCAGCTAGCAAATGTTTGCACATGAAATCATTTGTGACTGGAGTCATCCAATATTTGTTTGCTCTCAGTGTGATGTGCTAAATTACTGAACCACACAGAAGTAGCTCTTTGCCCTGTGGGTGAAAAAGCATAGCAGACTGGAAGGCTTGTTGCTATTTCTGAGGAAAATACGAACCAAATTACTTTAAGAGCCTTTTCTCTAGCCATCCTTGAAAATAAAGGTAAAATCCATTACACAAAAGAGGGACTTAAATTGCTGCCTCCAGCAGTGGAGGTTTTAGACCACCTGGTATCAACATTCTTTTCTTTTTCTACAAGGTAGTCATTTTGCCTTTCAGAATGAAACATGTTTAACAAATAAAACTGCTGTTACCTAAGAACATTTTGTATTTGATCCTGTGATGCTAGGAATAGTTGGATGATTAGCAGTTAAATTTATTTTAAAAGATAAAAGCATGATCTTTGCAGTGGTCACAATGCCAAGATATTCCACCTCCAGATCAAGTTGCACATATCTTCTATTTATATATCATTTCTTTACACAGGCCAATAGATTCACTATTTTAAATCCAATGCATCACATCATTTTGCTTTTTGTTTAATACTGGATTGGCTCTAAAATCATCCAGCTTTCCCCCCACTGCAAGAGAGGAGAAAACCAGCTTCATTTCGGAGAGGTTTCTTCCCTGCCTTACAAGTGAAGAAAAAGTTCTCATAAAATCTAGTTGCCTCCAAAGGCAGAAAGGGGTTGTCACAGTACATTTATGAGCATTTTTAAAGAGTATGCTAGATGAACGCTCTGTGAACTGGTAAAGTTTGCTCAGTCAGCCTTACTGAGTCTCTGAAGTTTATTTTGAAGCTAATTCTCAAAAAGCCATGTTAGAGATGGGCTTGGAGATGTTAGAGATGTGATTAGAAGAGGGAAATCCTTAACTAATAAATGTTTCTCAATATCAGAAGTCAGTTTAGGAGTTTTTGGTGATTGATTTCCTGGGTTCCTTGAATGTCTAATTTTACAAAAACAAGAAGATTGCTTCAGTCACATTTCTGTAACATTCACATACTTTCAGCTTTGACTGCAGGCTGTCTCTTGTTTGTGACATTGGTCAGAACTCCACAGATATCCATGGCATTTTTTATATAGCACTTCCGAGTCTACACAGAAAAAGGCCATTAGTCAAGCATCACACTGAATTCCATGTATACAGTGAAACACCATACGGTTCTGGAATGCAATCATTGTCCATATGCCTGGCACAGCACACATCTCTAGAGTTGTAAGCATTCCATTCCCTGAAAATACAGAGTGAACATCTGAGTCTAGAGAATGTGCCTTTAGGATGTCACAGATGTTGAGCAGACTAGGGGATTTCCCCCCTCCCCAGGCTCCACACTGTTGCTGCCATGGCTTCTACAAGATGTTTCACAAGCTTTGATGCTGATGTTTCCCTCTCTGCCTAGTTTCAATGCATCCAGTGTTAGTTAACCAAAAAGGCAGAAGGGAGGCGATTGGAAGACAGACAGTGGATACATGCACTTATCATGCCATTTGGAGCAGCACACTCAGAGAAATTTACACATAGACTCAGTGAGTCATGGCATCATCTGGAAAAAGATATAAGTGGATGTCCAGACTTCAAAGACAACTCACATACAAAAATCAAGTTGTCTCCTTCTGTACTGGTGCTATCCCAAAACTTTGTATCACCACTTGAAGAACTGGACAAGCTTAGCAATTCCTTGTGACTTCAGCTGATGCCCTATGTCTTGGCAAACCTAAACGTAACTGTTGGGAAGTTTTTTAAAAAATGGAAACTGCATTATTTACATTCAAGGCTTGTAGCCAATGCAACAGATTTACTGAGCAAGTCAAGAAAAAAGTACCCGTATTTTTCAGACTATAAGGCAGACCTGACCATAAGGTGCACCCCGTCTTTAGAGCAGGAAAATAAGAAAAAAATATTCTGAACCAAATAGTACCGATATACTAAAATATTTATGAAAATAAAGCAAAATATGGTAACATTTAACAGCGTAAACTCAGCAGTGGTGTTAAGAACCATCATCACTTCCATTAACAAATGAGGAAAGACTTAAGAGGCTCAAGCACTTTTCTAGTTTTCTACTTTGGGCACCACTGGGTAAAGGTAAAGGTTTTCCTTGCTCGAAAGCCAGTCATATCTGACTCTAGGGTTCAGTGCTCATCTCTGTTTCAAAGCTTCTGCAGACATTTCCATGGCCATGTGGCAGGCAATCATGTGCTGGGATCAATCGGTGCTTGGGTTGTGGGCAGGGATTGATCCCAGCATGTGATCAGTGCTTGGGGTGTGAGAATGTGGGGGAAATGGGTGCGCACATCCATCCCACCCACCCCAAGCACAGATCTTGTGGGCGCCCATTCCTTCCCACATCCCAAGTGCTGATTGATCCCCACTTTGGGGGGGATGGATGCGCACATCGATTCTTCCCCCCACATACACCCCAAGAGCCAATCACATGCTGGGATCAATCAGCGCTTGGGTTGTGGGCAGGGATGGGCGCCCATTCCTCCCCACAACCCAAGCGTCGATTGATACCAGCACATGATTGGCACTTGGGGGGATGGGTGCACACACCCGTTCCCCCCCCTCACCATTGTGTGCTGGGATCAATCAGCGCTTGGGAGGTGGGGAGGATTGGGTGAGGTCACCCATTCCCAGCACAATTGATCCCAGCACAATTGGCCCTTGGGTTGGGGGGACAGGTGCACACACCTGTTCCCCCCCCCAACCCATGTACCAATCGCATCCTGGGATCAATTGGTGCTTGGGCTGTGGGAAGAATGGGCGCATGCACCCATTGCATCCCACAACCCAAGTGCCGATAGCAGTGCAGAGGCGGCATGGCTGGAAAGACGAATGGGGAGTCCCTGGTCAGCTTCCCAGCCATGCCGCCCCTCCAGCACAACCCACCTTGGGACCATAAGACGCACCCTAGCCCCCCCTTTTTGGAGAAAAAGTGCATCTTATGGTCCAAAAAATACGGTAACTATCTGGATAAAAACATGTTTTGATCAGTTAACACACTTGGATTTGTAACAATAAGTTAGTAAATTCAAATGTGAAAAGAATATATTCCAGCTCTCATAATGCCATACTAATCACAAATTACTCTACTGAACTTTTACTTAGAAAATATATTTAAAAGACAATGAATGTTTGAAGCTTTCATAAAAATACATTACAAATCATAATTTTTTACAAGAGATTCCAATCTGAAGTGTGTTTGTTTATTAGATTAGTTCTAAACCTGGGGTGCAATCCTTACTGGGCAGGGTAGCTATGGCCTAGCTTACCCTGAAATGTCCATGGAAATGAGGTAACCGAAATTCCATTTAAATTAACTACACCAGCTTCAGTTCATGTTAGTGTGACTGAACTTGATTATATGAAGAGATTTCATGTAGATTGCTCAGAAAGCACTATTTTCAAGCTCAACTTTTTATACCCCAGATGGTGCTGTTGGCTTGGTATATGTAGAAAACACTGTTTCTCCTTCAGATTGAAGCTATCCATGTTTAAACACTGGTAAAACAGTTAACTAAAATATGCATAAAACAATTACTTTAATGCAATCATAATACCTCTAAAAATGAAACTAAATAGTATGCAATATAATCAAATGCAATTATGGTAACTAGCTACTCAAAATTTACAGAACACTTTTATCTATTCTGTCTAGCTCTACAGTCATATTAAGGGAGATTAACAGTGGCCAAAATCCTATTGCTTATTGTAGTAAATTTCACTAGAGAAAGTCCATTGACTCAATAGGAATTTAGTAATTCAATTCCTCTGTAAGTTCCATTGATTTAGATGACCCTACTATAGCTGAAATTTACTATACTGAAGTAAGTAACAGTTAGAGTAAAACCATTTGACTCAACGGGACATATCAAACAGTTGATCCACAAAATCCCTACTGATTCAATAGGTCTACTGTAGTGTAACTTATTATGTTAAGAATCAGGTTTTGAGCCAGTATTCCACAGGGTTTCTCTCTATACATATATATTTTTTAAATTTTACATTATGTAAATCTGAAAGTACAAAACTTCCTAACTATTAGAGGAGTAAAACAATGGAACCATATTTTTTCTTGGCTTGAAATGCTTGCAGTAATATTTCTCTCTTTGCTCCCATTTGGCAGTCTTTTAGAAATCCTGTTTGACTTTGAATAATACATTAATACTTCACTTAAGAAAAATTCAAAACTCCTGTACGTATTTGCGTGTCAAGCTAAAATGTTAAGAGTGTAGAAAACTTTACTGTGTACTTTCACTAGGCCAACTTAATGCTCTTGTTTTCTAAACACAACATTCACCAAGCAAGATCAGTCATGCCTGTTCATCTCATGTCATTTTTGAAGCTAGAATGAAACTCTATTACTTTCACCTAAAACTTCTCACATGAAAACATACTTTTCAAAAGCAGCCACAGAAGAAATGGTGATATATTTTCCACTTTGCACCCCCTCTTTCATTGAGGCTGTGCACTTTTGTATTGATAAAAACAACAAACAGTAAGTTTTAACCCCACAAAAAAAACCCACTACAACACTTTAAAGACTAACTGCTGTATTTTTACTGAAGTTTTTGTGGATCCACTTCTTCAGATCACAAACAAACAACACTGCCACAGTCCAATCTCAGAAAGATACAGTAAAACCCTGACTTACATAAAAAGTCAATTCCATAGGCTTTTACGTAAATCAGTTTTTTACATAACTTGAAGCAAACCCATAGAAAAAATGAATTTTTATGTAAATAGAAGCAGACCCATAGGGAAATGAAGTTTTGTGTAAATGGAAGCAAACCCATAGGAAAAATGATTTTTTTATGCAACTTGAAGCAAACCCATAGGAAATTGCATTATGTAAATCAGGACATTTATGTAAATCGGGACATGGTTTTAGCACAAAATCATTATGTAAGCTGAATTTTATATAATTCAAGGCGTATGTAAGTCGAGATTTAACTGTACTTCAGTCTCTACTTAGCAGATCTCCCAGTGGCTTAGTGGTGAAGATGATGAGCTTGGAGTTGAAAGGTTGGGTTTCAATACCCAAAGGCTGAACTTGGGGACATAAAAGGAGTCTTATTCAGATGTCCCCTGAGCAGAGTTTACCCAGCAAACATCCTTTCAACCCAGAGTAATTTCTGACATGAAATTATTATTATTATTTCTACCTAGAGGCAAAAAATATGCCTGGGGGAAAATTTGCTCTGTAATCAGCTGTGATAACCTATCTTAAAAAGAAGCTATTTGGATGACAACATACCAATATCAAAATCATTTTTAACATTACTTGTTCAAAGAAGGCAGGGGCCAGATTGCACGTATCTATTTATTCCACACCCAAAGACTGAAAAACAAATTAAAAACTAATCTTTCTTCATCAGTCTCACTTCTGATCACAAAAATAATTTTTTAAATGTGAGACCTAGTTGCATCATAATCAACATCCCTTAACAGACCCAATTTTGACTCTGACATAACCATACGTCTGACAGAAAATGATTTTGGCAGGAAGTTTCCCATTGGCAGTTTTGGAATCCTCATTACTAGACAGTAGATAAGATATGATGCATGTTAGCATTCAGCACCAAGGTCCATAGTTGCTTAAGGGCCTCTTTGCTAATAGTGAACAGAAAACTTCATCCTGAAGACAATAGTAGCCTATAATTGGAAGACTTGTATAAGACGATTTCAGGGTATTTGTAGATGGTGAAGTTTGTATCCCTAATTACATGCATATTTCAGATCTTCTCCAAGGACTTTCAAGGACTAGGGAGAGCATGCTATGAAAACCCACTCTTATATGCAATCGAAATGCATATGAAAGATGGTGTGTTTTTACTGGTAAAGAGCACATATTACAAGTAATGCTTTTAAGGGTAACTTAGATCAAACAGTGATTTTATATAATTGGCCATTGTTGCTCCATTGTTTCTTCAGGTTTAAAAGTATTCAAGGCCAAATATCAAAGGCTAATATTCTGTTTCTTAACACAGTAAATTGCACTAGAGTAGGTCAATTGAATCAATCAGGATTTATTGAGTCAACTCCTGTCTAAATTCCTTTGATTTAAATGGGAGTACAGTACTCTAATTTTAACTTACTATGCTAAAGTACATATCAGAAAACAAAACAAATAAAATAAAATAAAAAACACTAACTGCTTTATTTTTTATTATTTTATTGTTTTTTATTTTATTTTATTTTATTTTATTTTGTTTTCTGATATGCCTGAACCAAAGACTAACACAGCTACCATTCCAAAAAATTCAAATATTCTAAAGTACATCACACTTAGAGTAGGCCCATTTGAACTAATGGAGGAAGTGTGATTTACTATGCTAAAAGTACAGGATTTTGGATAATATGAATGCTTTTTTCAATTCTTCAGGAATTCTTCAGTTTATAAATATGGGATTTTGT
This sequence comes from Furcifer pardalis, assembly GCA_030440675.1. NCBI lineage: Eukaryota > Metazoa > Chordata > Lepidosauria > Squamata > Chamaeleonidae > Furcifer > Furcifer pardalis. The sequence continues at coordinate 100,530,484 of CP126891.1, forward strand.
ATGTCTGTATTCATAATTCAAAATGCCAGGAAATTGCTAAATAAGCCCACACTGCCAGCATGGGAAGTGATGGCAAGCTTTATATAGCAAAGAGCAGCCTGAATATTGACTACATCAACAGCAGTAGTCAAGATGGTGTACATTTACAAGATACCCTCTTGTGTTCTTTGTCTACAAAGAGACACAAAGCAAGGGAAAATCCCAGGCAGGAATTATAAGAACTTGCTTTATTTAATAAAAAACTAAATTCTGCTCCATTTACTTTCCTTTGTACATTTTAATGAAGATTATTACTGTGCTTCATTAGAGTTGCCTGGTTTGCTCCTTTTATTGTACATAAGCCTTCATCTAGCTTTACCTCTGAGCTTGTATCGCCTTCATTCCTCCAAATCAGGTTAAAGCCCTACCGATCATGTCCTTTTTGCTGTGGCCATTCTTTCTGAAGTGCAACCTATCACCTGTTAGGCAGCACAGGTGCTAAAAGCTTCAATTTTCACTTTAAAACTAACCTTTTCCTTTTTAAATAAGGTATCTCGTTTCCTGTATGCCTGGTTTGCAACTGGATTCATTCTTCCAGTGTTTTCTACAACTGGAATCTACTTGTAAGTCAAGTGCCTTTTTTAAAGTCAAAAGTGTCTTTTTTACCACAATGCCACCATATTTGGGGGCAAATACAAAAATTATAACAAACATACACAAAAATTCAGGAGCATCCTTACATAGATAAAAAGCCACCTCAAGAAAAAATGTAGAAGCCATGACTAAAACCAGAAAAGCACAGATTCTAACATAGAATCTGAGGAGTATATTACTAAGACTATTAAGCCCAGCTACAAGTACAATATCTAGGTATGTTCAAAGTAATAAGTCAATCAAGAAAGAAGTTGGGCCATCAGGTGACAATGGTGTGAAAAAAACAACTGCAGAGGATAGAGAAATTAATTAGGTAAAGGTAAAGGTCACCCTGACTCAAAAGCCAGGTGTTTTCAACTCTAGGATTCAGTGCTCATCTCTGTTTACAGCCAAACAGCCAGTGATGTCTGCATCTGCAGACCTTTCTGTGGACATGTGACAGGCATGCCTAGCAGGGCCATAGCCAGGATTCTAGATGTGGGTGGGTGAATATTTTTTTCAGGATGGGCAACAATGTCATATAATATGTCATATATATAAGCAGGTGGGAGTTTGAGGGTGGGCAAATGGCTAACAGGGTGGGCAACGCCCACCCCGGCCATGCCCTGGCTATGGCCCTGATGCTTAGACACAAAGCTAATTTTTTAAAAATATGAATCAGTCATCACAATTGAAAATGTTAGGATGTCATTCTAAAAACTCTCCCAAAAAAGAGTGCAGCATTTATTTACAAGAGAATTTTAGCAGAAATACATTAATGCATGGGTGCCCAAGGGGGAGGGGAAGCAAATGGGGACCCAGACAAATATTTTCAGTTAACTTTTATACCCATGAACAAACAAGTTACGCTGGTTCAATACACTTTGTGAATCACCTTGTCCTATCCATTATTTGTGGTTTAACGTTATATACCATTTACTTCAACTTAAGCAATTATACTTAATTTATAGCATAACTTTACAATGCACTTCTTTTGCAGAGCACATTTGGTGTATAGCACATTGGCTGAAAATACCTGTTCAGGCTGTTTTTGAAGTCAGCTCCCTAACCCCTTATTGGTTAATCTTTGCATAGCATTGCAGACATTCAGGCATCCTGTTATTCGAATAGAAATATCTGTCCTTTATTGTTCAAGCAAGCTAAGCAGCTGACCCATTTGGCAAACATGTTAACAAAGAGATTTGTAAGGGCTTTCCAGCTCACAATCCTAGTCACTAGTCACCTTATGTCTGTTTTTTCAAACTATTGACCATTTACTGCCCTTTTGTTCCTTGTCAAGAAAATGGTCAGTTGGTTTTAAAGGTCAAGCTGTTTCCAGATGAAGCTCACAAGGTCAGATAAGAAAGAAAATATGAAAAATGGGAATAAATAAAAAGATGAAATAAGAGAGCCACTTGAAATGGAAGTGCCTAGTTTCTTTTAAAGATGCATCACTCCAGATAGTACATAATAACATGTCAAAAATTGCTGACATATGCTACTTTACTGGTCATTTACTGGTCTGCTGATTGCTGCCAGAGGCATGCACCAATGAGGACCTGGGTTTGGGCAACCACAAAGCGAAGAAAGTGACTTCAATTTGGCAGTCCAGGTTTTGAGCAGGACACGAAAGAAGAAGAATATGCTACTTGTTATTAACATTTATTACAGAAGCCAAACTGGATTTGACTCCATTATCGAAACACTAGAAACGCAGGCTAAATAAAGCTGATTTTTCACGAGTAAGAGACTCGGATAAGAAAAGCTCCCTCATGCAGCTTCAGGTGCTGCATGGCCATTTTGCCCTTCCTCCACTGGATGGCACTTCCTGATGTGGTGGAGGCAGTGGGGGGGGCACATGAAATGGTACCATGGGCCACATTTGGTCCATGGGCCACAGGTTGAGTATCCCTGTTCTAGCAGAATGAGTCATACAGTCAAAGAAGCTGCTTGGTCTGAAGAGGGAAGTCCTGTATCACATTTATAGTTTTAAGTAACTTAAGAATTATTTTAGACTGATTAATAAAAATCCACAATGTTCAAACATTTTTACCAAGGTTAAATGTCTGGGAATGTGTAAATCAGAGGACTAGAGAACAAAAGGTAGATATTTATCATTCTTACATTTCTCTAAGGAACGTAGGCTGTGGGGTTCCCAGGGGATTTGTACTGCAAACTAGTAGCATTTAACATTAAAAATTAAGTACAGTAAAACACCGTATAAAGATTGGATCGGAGAACGCTAAAATCTCATAACGTTAAGTAATCTGGGGAAGAGAATTAGATCGAATAACATTAAAGTCCTATGAGATGGATCGGATAACAACCGCTAAAGCCTGTACAGTTACAACGTATCTCTATGGAGCTTTAATGTTATCCAATGCATCCCATAGGATTTTAACATTCATTGGATAACACTAAAAATTGGATAACACCAAGACTTGTGGAACCAAGTTTTAGCGTTATCCAGTGTTTTACTGTACTGTATTTTATTGTATTTTATTGCACTCCGTTGTATTGTACAGATTTTAATTCTTCTGCTATGTTATTGATAAGGTCATAAGACTAATAAATTAATAATAAAAATTCATTCATTAATTAATTCATTAAAAATTAAGTATATTCTGGCCAGGGATGAGCCAAGTTTGCAAATGATTTGCAAGCAGGACTTGTCAGAACTGGACAGAAAGTGCAACAAAACTGCAAGAGAAATGCTATATTACAAATGTACAACTGTACTATAAAAGGATCTTGAGATCATGGTGGAAAGTTATCATGCTGTTCCAGTGAGGGAAAAATAATCAGGGTTTCACAACGGAGGTTGCTAGGAAAGAAATTAAAAGTTAAAAAAGCAAGAATAAAATCATATTCTATGGATAGAAAAAGTGTGTGTGTGTTACAATCATGACAGAACAGTGTTTTATATCTTTATATAGAACATAAAAAAGCATTGTTCTGGATCCCAGTAGGATGTGTTTTATTATTTCAAATGAATATATAATAGAATGTCTAATAAAAGAGATAAAATGGAGCAGCTTCATGTGAAGTTTTGGGGAACCTATCCACCAGGGGTTATTGCAGAGTTTGAAAATGGTTCAGAGGAGGGTAACCAAAATGATCAAGGAGGAAAAACACCTTTTTACCAAGAGAGACTAATGTGTTTCATGTTTTAAAAGGTGACCTCAACTGCAGTCATCATAAAAGTTTATAAAACTATCTAGGGTCTCTTGACAATTTAGATTTCCAGCTCACCTAGTAAAAATGATTGCAACTAAACTCAGGACTGCCAAAAGATATGACAGGAGCTAGTCAGAAAAGATTACTAAGCAGACTTATGGAGAATAGCAAACAATACCTTGGTCTGAAAATTGGCTGCTGGAGGGTAAAAAAAATAGCTGCTCCCATGCCTTGCTAACTTTTGGTAAAAGCCAGATGATAAACTAGCTGGTTATCCAATGCATGTCTTTTAAAGTTATTAAAGTGAATGGTGTAAACAGCAAGGAAGATTTCCCCTCCCTAGCCCTTTCAAGCTAACTTATGTAACCTCAAAATCTTCTCTGAAGAGCTGCGGAGCTCCCCATACTATACTTTTAGATGCCACAGAGGACTGCAAATTACAGGAAAGGGGTGGGGACTTGGTTAGCTAGCAAAAGGAAACCACTGCATGACTGGATTTAGCCCATGTAGGACACCTCATGTGGAGCAGTCCTCATTGGAACTAGAAAGGCAAACATTCAGAATGCTTTTAAGCTATTAAACTATTGAAGTCTGAGAAAGAAAATGCCAATATAGCATAAAGGTTTATTGAGGAGATGATTAAAAGAAGGATTAAGAAACACTTTAGATAAAGAAAAGTACTGTACTACAATATTTGTTTTAAATGGTAGTACCAGAAGAAGCTTAGGTGTGTACCTTCATCTTCTTGATGGATCTAAAGTGGTGGCTCCCAATGTGGTGCACATGCCCCACAGGGGAGTTTCAATTCCCAGAACCCTTGGTCAGTACATTGACTCATCAGTGTTTTGGGAAATTGACTTAGGTTTCTGGGAATTGAAGTCAAAAAACCAAAGGTTGGAAAACACTGATCTAAAGGAAAGTTACAATTAATGCCAGAGATTTCTCAAACAAATGTGCAACATCCCCTTATATCCAGTACTTTTGTGACCTGCCTTTCCCCTTTAACAATAAGTGAAGAAGATGTTTGTTAGGTTTGCAAATTAACAACTGCCTTTTAAAATGCCCTTGATACCAAGAGACCTTTGCAGCACCCTCTTTGCTTGAATAATGCTGACAAAACAATTCTGCCTGTTCGCTTGCATTTATCTTGACAACTATAAAAAGGAAATTGTCTGAGGAAGTCGACATGATCCAGAAAAGCTCAGATTAAAACACGGCAGTTACTCTTTAAGATGCTGCAATGTTTTTGTCTTTTTGTTTTGTTTTATTTCTTGCTAGATATTTAAAAAGGTATGCCAAATGCTAGGGAAAATACCTTATTAAATTCTAATAGCCCATCAGAAGATGTCTTTGACTAGGGGGTATAGTTAGTTCATTATGTGCCATAGTATCAATTCTGAATTAGTGTGACCTTTTCCCAGGTTTTCTATGTATAGAATACACATACTGTAAATGGATCACTATGTCTTTCTTCTGGGGGTGTCCTGCTACTGTGTCCTAGCTTTTCTCTCTGGAGCCACAGGGGAAAATCAAACTTTGCAGAAAGATACCTAACGCAATGAGAGGTCATCTACATGGGCATTTGTCTCACCTTTTGGGACACTGATGTGGCAGATTGGTCTGCACTTTTTCCCAGCATCTACATGTGCACATCTTGGGAGCAAATCATTTTGCCCCAACCCTTACCTTTCTGAGCACCTGTCAGGAACTTCTGTTGTTTTGTTATAGGTTGGTTGGCTGAAATTTTAGTCCATTCCAGTGTTTGTGTTTGTTCAATTGGAATTGAGTAAACTGGAGCCTTGCAGCTGTCAAAGGCAGCTTCTGGTATAAATTTCCAGTATTGTGAAGCAGCTTTCCCTTCTCATCTGCAGAGAGGCAAGAGAAGTGAATTTATTTACCACTAGTAGATTGTTGTAAATGTATTAAATCAGTTAAATTAATGTGATTTCCTTTCTTTTCCGTGTATTTCTGATCAAAACTGCAGCTGATAGTTTCAACTGGCAATATATAGGGAAAAAAGAAAAAATATTTTAATTTAGCTGATTTAGGTGATCTACTATATGCAATAAAATTATTTTGAACAGGAGAAGTGTCCAAATAGCAGGGAAAGGTGTTGAGAGATTGCTTGAAGTTTTTGGACTTCAATTCCCCAAAACCTAAGTCAATTACCAAAAGCATTGATCAGCCAATTTATTGACTTAGGATTCTGGGAATTGAAGTCACCTTGTGGGGCAGGTGCCCTACACTGGGAACCACTGATATAGAATGATGGACAGTCAAACTAGGGTGGAACCACTCCAACAATTAGCAAGATCCAAAACCATGGAAGTTTTTATATTCTAGAGTCAAAACACTGACTCTATCTTGTAATAGATCCAACTCTCAATGCTGTTTGTGTATAACCTAATGGCGGTACTTCTACTGTACAGTATTTAATTCTGTTATGGTGACTGGCAAAGACATAATGAGCATTCTTCTTTAAATGCCGTATCTGTTTCAGATATTGGCTATCATCATGGTAATAGTCTTCCTGTTCTTAACTGCTCACAGTTCTTCTCAGGACATTCCACACCAGTCTATTAGGTTCTTCAGCCATGAAGTCAGTTATGTCCAGGGCCTCTCTTCCCAGGGACCTTCCCTTGTATAGCAGGTTAGAGTATTCTATACTTTATGTTGTTCTTCATGATATGCCCAAGGTATGGGAGTTTTCTTTGTTTAACAGTCCTAAATAGTTCTTCTTCATCATCCATCCAGTGAAACACTTCTATATTAGTCATATGATCAACCCATGATATCCTTAGCAGCTGTTTGTATGTCCACATTTCAAAAGCTTCAGTTCTCTTTTCAGATGCTTTAGTCAATGTCCAAGCTTCAATTCCATATAGCAACACTGGGAATACGTAACATCTCACTATTCGAATCTTTGTAGAAAGAGTCAGATCTCTACTACATAATAAATGTTGCATTTTTATAAAGGTGGCTCTTGCCTTTTCTATTCAAAATTTAATCTCTACCTCAGGATACCAATTTTCATTTAACATACTCCCCAAATAGATAACTTTAACTACTCTTTCCATTTCAGTGTTGTATATTCTTCACTGTTTACCATCTTCCAGCATAATGACACATATGCTTTCTGGTGGGAAGGTAAACAGCGATCTGTGCACTCCGGTGTCTAGTCATGCCTGCCACATGACCACAGAAAATTCTGAAGAAGCAGAAGGCGCTGACTCTTCAGCTTTGAAACAGAGATGAGCACTGAATCCTAGAGTTGGATACAACTGGCTTTTGAGCAAGGGAAACCATTATCTTTACCTTTATAATACTTCAAAACTTAGCTTTAGCTACAAAAACAAAGTGTACTTACAATTCTTCTCTTTCTCTAATCTTCATACATCCTATTAACTTTCTCTACCCTTATTCTGGCATTAAACCGAAACTAGGCAGGAACATGAGGTCGCAAGAAAATCATGTCTATCCCACTAGGAGTCAGTTTGATCTTTGTGCGATGAAGTAAAAAGTCTGAAAGAGGAGCATGTAAGCAAATTCAACTGAATGTCCTTACAAAGCTCCTATGATCATCAGAAGCTCTTCCTTCCCAGGCTTTCCTTTCATGAGACCTCTGAAAACAATATTTGATTAAATACACTTAGAAGCTCCCCTTCAGATCATAGCAGTTTAACTGACTGGCTGGGCTTATTGGGATTATATTCATACTCCTGTTTTCACTGTAATCAGAGCCTTTATATTCCAAGATTTAATGCCCAGCTAGTGATTAATTGTCTTGCTCAACACAATTCATTCCAAACCAAACATGGATTCACTCAGCTCTCTCTCTCTCTCTGTGGCTGTTTTTAATGTGTGAGTTTTCTGTTAGCCACTCATAGTAGGAAAATCTCCTAGATGGGCAGGGTATAAATATAATAAATAATAAAAATCTGCTACTGACACCTCCTTCATCCTAATAAAACCTCCCTCTTTCACTCTCTCCATCAATCATCATTTGTATGTAGATACTCTCTCCACCAGGCATTCTACACCTGTCAATCAGTTTTCATACATGACCACAATTACCATGACATACTGAAAAACTGACTTATACGTTCAAATGTTGATACTTTGACAAATTTGTTTTGGGCAACCTGGAAATCATCCTGTCAGGAGGAAAAACTATTTTAGGTTTACTAGTTAATATTAGTTTCAGATAAATGAAAACCAGTTTTAGTGGCACCAGGTATACCAAATGTGTGCACAGCATATCTGGAATATACAGTTCATTTAAATCAGGGTATTTAAAATTCATTTAGGTAGCTTCTACTAAAGTAGAGCAAGACTCAATGTGGTGTTAGGAATAAAATGATGGATTGAGACTCAGACATTAGGGTTCAAATCCTCACTTTGCTATGGAAATTCACTGGCTGTAGCACTGGTGAAATCACTGCCTACTCTCTCACATAGTTTGAATACCGTAATGGGTCTCCAAAAGTTATGTGTGATGTAATAGCACACAAGACACAAAAACACAAACATGGCAGAAATGTTGAAGATAATTACACAATGGAAAAGAAATGAAATTGTACAATAAACAATTTCATTGGCTGAGTCCCAACATAAAATTATTTTCACAGTTCTAACAAGTATTGTTTTTAGATACTGTGTGAGTTAGAAGAAATTTTGTCAGAGATTATAGAAGGTCTACTTACAGTAACACTCTCTAACACTAGGTTTCTGCTCTTGTAAGTGCTCAGCTCCTCACTTAAAAGCAATTGTACCACTTTAAAAGTTCATGCTCATTGTACAGACATAGACAGTCTTCAGTCAAAAATACAGTTTCACTAAAGTGAAAAGAATGTATGTAATAGATGGCTTTGCAAATGAGTTTAGTGTATCATTAACAGCTGAAATGAAACAGTTTTCAAAGTGAAGGAGTTTTGAAGAATGAATGAACACAGTCCAGCCTCAACCATTTTGCAGCTGATAAAAAAAGAGCTTTCCCTTCAGACTGAAACTCTTGATAAAGACTATAGAGATGCAAGAAACCTTTTGCAAATAGTCTATAGCTCTTGCTGCTAGATGAGATGTGTATAAAGGAAATAAATTGTTCAAAAAGAACAGCAAGAATAGAAAGGGAGGTGGAATAGCATTATATGATGAGATAAGACTGAAGACCTACCAAGGCCAAAATTCTATTTTCCACAAAGGGCAACTTGACACACAAGGAAAGCTCAGAAGCAAAATCATGCCAGAAGATGGCCATTGAATAATCACCACTATAAATGGTGAATAGAAATGAAAGTTTCCCAATTAAGGATGTAAATTTTTACTTATTTCCTTCTTGCAGATGAGATGGGGAAAAAAATGAAAGTTTTCTGTCCCCTAGGCATGATTATTAGTTTTTGCATAGTTTTTACATTTCAAAACTTTTGTGTGTAAAAATTAACATCTTTTTCATTGCACAAAATCCCCCGTCCAAAGATATTTCATGTAAGAACCATAATATTTTGTGCAAACTTAAAGATTCTTGGGAAAATGCAAGGTGAAAAAAAAATCAATTTCATGTGTTCAAAAGACACTGATTTTTGCCAATGCTGCTGCTAATGAAAATGTCCTGGCCTTTTCTTGTTTCATGAAGGAGTAAAAAGTCTCCTGGCAACTGAATCCCCCCCCTCCCACCAGTGGCATGTCTTTGTCATTGAGGAAGAAAAACAATTGCAGATATATACTATAACATTACTTCCCACTTTATCCAAGAGAAATTGCACAGCTGCAGAGCATAGTTTCATCATTAAGGCTTCTGCTCTGCTCAATATATGGAAGGCTCTTATCCTTTCCCCCATAGCAGTTCATAAGAAAAAGGATAGAGTATCATGAGTAAGTGAAAGAGATACAGTACAGTCAAACCTCGTATAAAGAGCATTTCGCTTAAAGAGCGTTTCACTTAAAGAGCAGAATTTTCTCTGAATGTTCACTTCGCTTAACAAAGAAAACCAACCAAAAAGTCGCTTAACAAATAAATCGGGGTTCGCAATCCCCCCCCACCACAATTGGTCACTTAAAATGGTGTTTCGCTTAAAGAGCAAACTCGCTTAAAGAGCAATCCCGTGGAACGCATTATGCTCTTTAAGCGAGGTACCACTGTACCAACAAACAGCAACCCAGTACACTAGTACCTCGGATAACGTTATGACTTGGTTCCACAAGTCATAACGTTATCCGGTTTTTAACGCTGTGTGATGCATTGATTGCACAACATTTTTTTAAAAAGCCCTGTTCCCTTTCTGAAGAAGAAAGGGAACATACGGGTGTCTGGTTTGCTTGGGGAGGCACCTCCAGCTGCTTTAAGATCAGGTTGGCTGGAGGTGCCTGGAGGTGCTTTCCACTCCCAGCCACCCTGATCCCAAAGCAGGCAGCCTGGTTGGCTGGCTGGAGGTGACTGCCACCCCCAGGCCTCCTGATCCCAAACCAGGCAGCTGGGGGTGGTCTGGCTGCTTTAAGATCGGGCTGGCTGGAGGTGCCCACTGATCTGGAGGTGCCTGCCAAACCGATCCCAAAGCAGGCAGCCCAGATGGGCTGGCTGTTTTAAGATTGGGCTGGCTGGAGGTGCCTGCCACCCCCAGCCAGCCCGATCCCAAAGCAGGAACCGCATGGGCTGCCTGCTTTGGGATCAGGGTGGCTGGAGGTGCCTTCCACTCCCAGCCACCCCATCCCAAAGCAGAGAGCCCATAGCGGTGGTTTGGCTGTGGCAGGGAACAGGCTTGCCTGATCTCCCCCCAACCAAACCAGCGGGTCTAAGCCTCGGTTGATCTCTGTCCCAAAGCCTGCAGAGCTGATCTCTAGACCTGCGGGCTTTGGGGCAGAGATCAATGTCGGGGAATTTGAGGCAAACAATTGTATCACACAACATTATCTTAATGTTGTGCGATGCAAATGTTTGCCCCAAATACCCTGACATTATCCGATTTTAGTGTTATCTGAGACAATTGTTATCCGAGGTATTGTTGTTCAGTTGCACAGTCAATTCTGACCCTTTGCGACCCTATGGACCACTGTCCGCCAGGCACTCCTGTCCTATTACCTACAAGGCAGGTTGTCTCAAAACCAATTCATTGCAAGGATCTTTCATAATAGTTTTGCTTGGGACCAAATGTGCATTTATTTATTTATTTATTATTTGGGGGAATGTGGTATGGTTTGTCACCATTTCACATGGTCTAGTCTAGAGGCTACAGTCTGAGAGACAAACAGGAAGCAGTGAGTCCTATTGGAATGTAAATCCTGTGTATTTCAGTATGTGTCACCTGGGCAATAAGCAGATGCAGCTAGTTAAGACTTCAACTGACAGAGATTAGTAGAAATTATATCTTTCACACAACTACAGTTAAAATGTTCACCCATTCATTACTCCAGTTAGAACATGGGTATCACTGTCTGCAGGGATAAGTTTGTTTATGTCTTTCCCTGATCTATAAAAGTGAGAGCAAGCAGCTCTTGTTATGGAGCAAGTAGTAGGCAACGAAAAGAGACAGTAGAAAGTAAGAGAGGAATTTTTGCGATGTAGAGAGAACAGAAGAGTCAAAATCACTAAGAAGGAGGTACTGCAGGATCTGAGAATTAATAGACATACTGTGTCTCCTAGTTTCCATCAACAACAAATATGTGCCTCAGCAACTAAACCTGAAAATTAAGCCTATGTTTACCTTTTAATGACCAATTGCAAAACAAACGTACTGAATATAAGATATGAATGTGATGTGAATCATCAGCTGCAACAGAAATCTCCCTTCACCTGTGGGTAAACCCTGGCTAAAAATGTGATAAACTTATCATCGAATTTGATCCAGGGAAAGCAAAACATTGATCTTACAGGGATCAGAGATCTAATTTTGTATACCTGCAAAGCACAGCTGGATCATTGTCATATTACCACCACTCAAGCAAAATGAAAATGAATTTAAAGAACTGGAACTCTCGCTTGAATGAGACAGACACATTTATACCTTGAATGTTTACATTATGGCAGCAGGGCAGAAATTCAATGGTTGTTTCTTTTGTCTTTGAAGGAAGTTCTTTGGAGAATAAACAGGTTTGAGTAGTTGGTAGCCCAAATTCAAATTCATTAACAAAAGACCTTACATTTTTCATTTAATGGTGCCTTCTGATCCTTCTCCCAAGACTGGCTAATAGTGGGTCTTCTCTCAGATTCTTTTTCTGCCTATGACACCTCTGGGCAGAAAAAACAGCTCAATATGAAGATCAGAGATGTCATTCTCATAGTATTATGTTGTGGGGCTCAGACAGCAGAGATTCAAGGGCGGCCAAAAATGAGATGGCTAGATGGTATTGTAGACACAATGGGCATAGAGCTGAGTGAGTTGAGGAGGATGGTGGAGGACAGAAGTGCCTGGTGGACAGTGGTCCATGGGGTCGCAGAGGGTCAGAATCGACTGTGCGACTGAACAACAACGAACACCTCTTCAGTTGAAAAGTTCTACTTACCGGTAAGTGAATTCAAGCTGAATTTTTTCAAAGATCTAATTCTGAACAAGTATGTATAAGAATAAAGTATGAAAGAATACCCCTATCTTATACTTATTTATTTAAAAAAATATACACTAATCTTATTTATAGGAGCATTCAAGAGACTAGGCAATGAATTTGGCCAGCAATTTTTTTCAGAAAATGCTGAAGGATATGATCTTGTACTGGGGATCTGACAGCTCAAAGGCAACAAAGATTGTGATATGACATGTCATGCTAATCATGATACAACTATAGATTGAGTAAGACATGGATCAAAGGTGGTTACTTATGTTTACATCCTGCCTTTCCTGATGGAAAGTAACTGAGCCAAAGTTACCCAGTGACATGGAGAGCTCAGTGAACACTAAAACATGGATTTCCTAAGCCCAAGGAAAAAAATTACAAAGCACAGCAGTGGTTACACTTCTATTGACAATGCAAGTTTATAACAACCAACCCATAGAAGGAGAATTTTTAAACACCCTGATTGGCCAGGTAACTATGAGAAAGCATAGGAAGTGCCAGTTATGACTTTATAGCAACCTCTGGTATGCAGCAGAAAATCTCCTTCACATTGACTTCATGGGTGGGGATTTTTAACAAAAGCTATCCTGTTATCAACAGTTACCTCACAGATAGGAGTGGGATACATTGCAACTCAGAAAATAGCCATAGTAAACCACTACCGGTGTATAAATCCTGTACAATGAGATTTTAAGAGCAGATTATTATTATTATTATTATTAATTCACATTTATTACCCCGCCCCAATCGGGTAAACCCGACTCTGGGCGGCTTACAACATGAATCTAAAATCACAAGTAAATCTGTTATGATAAAAGCATTTAAGATCTCAAAACCTTAAAATTAAAAGATTAAAACAGTGCAGCAAATAAACAAAGCAAGAGGGGTGGCTGTCCCTTAAATAAGCCAACCTATGTGGGATCCCGTGTTACTGGGCCCCCATACATGCTCCGCCAGCCAGGTCTTCAAGCCTTTTCGGAAAGGCAGGAGCTCTGCCTGTAGGCGCAGCTCAGTTGGAAGGAGGTTCCAGAGGGCTGGGGCAAACACAGAGAAGGCCCTCTTCCTAGTGCTAGAGAGATGAGCCTCCCTAGCCGATGGAATAACAAGAGAGCCCCTCCGATACCATGTGACCCCACTTAGATCTCAGAAGAGGGAAATCTGATGATGTGACTCAATAGAAAAGACACCTAGTACTGTACAAATATTGCAAACATTTTTCATAGGAAAGTTGATCTTGTCTTCTGACCATTTTTCTTGACATTTTCTACATTATTCCTAACTCTGCAAGATCCTTTTTGAGGTGCAGAAACCAAAGCTGGTTCAAATCTGCCAGGTATGACCATGCCATGGATACATTTAAGGGGTTGTTATACTGGCAATTCCATTTCCCTTCCTGCTCCTAACAAATTCCTATTTGCCTTTTTCACACTGAGATGATGTTTAATCATATAATTTAATTAAACTGTGCACCGCAGAATCATTTTTCTGACCAGTCAGTGCCAGATCTAATTCACCAGAATGTATGTAAAGTTATGCTTGTTTGTTTTTAACTTGTGAATTACTTTCAACACAGAATAGAATTTGCTGCTTTGTAGTTCACTGCTAGCCCCAAAGTCCAGATTATTTGCAAGCAAAGCTCTGGTCCCAATAGCAATGGTCCATATAAATGTGGTATTGGAGGAGAGTTTTGAGAGTCCCCTGGACAGCGAGGAGAACAAATAGGTCAATCCTAGAAGAAATCAACCCTGACTGCTCCTTAGAAGGTCAAATAGTAAAGATGAAGCTAAAGTACATTGGACATCAAATGAGAAGAGAGGATTTGCTTGAGAAAGCATTGATGCTGGGAAGGGTGGAGGGCAAAAGAAGAAGGGGGCGGCCAAAAATGAGATGGCTAGATGGTATTGTGGATGCAATGGGCACAGAGCTGAGTGAGTTGAGGAGGATGGTGGAGGACAGAAGTGCCTGGCGGACAGTGGTCAATGGGGTCGCAAAGGGTCAGAATCGACTGTGCGACTGAACAACAAATATTATTTGCATCTTTCCCCTGTGAGAACTGATTCTTTATTTCTACTCTGTTTATCTGTTCTTTAACTGACCTATAAAGGGCCCTCTTCTCTTCCAGTTATTACATTCAGTTACACAGAGAATTATAGAACAATACACATTATTCTAAACTCAAAGATATATTTCCCTGCAGCCTTCATAAGACATCTGCCTCATTGACCCTATCTAATTACATGAATCTAATTTTCACATGCAGAGTTTTAGGCTCTAATTTATTCTTTATCCCTCCATTAAGCAAACATTAACATTATCCCCCCCTCCCCCACAGATTAACTATGCAATTCAGAATTGCAACAAATGCCTTTTAATAGTTGCTTGTGGGCTCCATCTTTCATAAGACACACAAAGAATATTCAGTAGGCATCAGTAGCAATTTTCCTCAAAAACATGTTGCTCTTTGCTGGATTTGATGGCCCATGGAAAACAGCTACACCATAACAATGAAAGCTGCAGCAATCTCGTCAGTATAATTTTCCTTCTCATGGTGATGTATAATTCTTTGCAATGACAAATAGCCACTACAGCAATGTAAGAGCCTCAGCAGTTCACAAAAGGTACTTGTTTATGAAACAGATGTCGTGTACAATAACAATCCCAAAGTACCCAAAACAGAGCAGCTAGAGTTTCAAAAGTCACAAAACATTTATATAATGAATTTAAAATACCAGACTCAACAACAATTTCAGTATACTGTGGAGATACTTGCATTGATACAATGATTTCTCAGAGGCATGAGTGTTCTCATTACTATGCTTTTATACTCTCAAGAACTTCTCCATTAATTACCATAGCTGGATCAGTTCTATAGGGGAAAATAGTTTCCTTTCCACTGTAATAGACAGTGAATCCCACAAGAGTTCAGAAATGTGACTCAGACGGCACCATATCTTATTCTAAAATCTGTCAATAGACAAATTTCCAGGAAAGGAACTTTGCATTGGTGATGCTCTAACTGTAGAATGACCTCTCCCTGTTTATCATGCCAGATATATTTCTCAAGCCAGATGAAAACGCTGGTTTCCTCAAATCTATGGACTTATTAACATTTAGGAAAATGTTCAATTTCAATTGGCCAGTTTTATTTAAATGCCTATTTTACAAATCTGCTAAGTTATTTTAATACATTACTTTATTAAATGTAATCCTGTCATTCTATTTGAAGAATGATGTCTAAATCTCAGCAATGAATAAAATATGGTATGTTGTCATTGCAGCATGTTATGTGAGATTTTATTCAAAATATTAGATTTGCTATTTGGCTGATGACAGAACACTTCTTAAGAAAGAGCAGTTTTCTGACATGTACACAACTTTTCAGAGAGGGCTTTGAAGAATTATTCTTCTATAATGAAAACCAAATTACTTTATAATAGAATGTAAAATATTTTTTAAAATATAGATGCAATCCTTTGCAGAAATATATTACACTGAATACAGTGAAGGTTATTTCTGAGTAGACATGTATATGATTGCATTGTAAATCTATAAAGCCAATAAAATTGACATTACTCTGAAAGAAATAGGATTAACAATTGGATTTTACTCTACAATTCCTGCCTTGTTAAGTGTTGTATGTTTTTAATTGTAAATTGCAGCCCATAGTTTAAAGTCAATCACTAAGCCACATAAGAAACAATGGAGGCATACAAGATTAGAAACCTTTCTTTAAAATTTTGACTGAGAGATATCAATAATCTGAAGGAAATATGATTAAAAGGAGAAAAAGATGACTACATACTGCCCAAAGCAAAAAGTCTTTTGAAATTTTGGAACAGTGAAAAAAATCTTTACAGTAAACGAAAGCCGTAGCTGTGATATCAATGCAATTTGATTGTCTAACATCCTGTTAGATCTGGCAGCTGCTTGGGAATAATGGCATAGATTTCTTTTTTAATGATCATATAGAATCATAACTGAATTTATACATCTCCATTAAGTATTTAATTGTCATCCTCAATCACAAATACTTAGGCAGATGTATGTTTCCAGGCAGTTAGTGTATGTAGATTTAAACAACAAACATGACATCACAGGTCAGGAAATGTCCGGTAAAGTGACAAAATTAAAAGTATTTTTTTATTTGTTGAAGGCAGTTATCTATCTCATCTGGTCCATGTTTGTTGGATGAGTTTTGGGAGGTAACATCTCATGAGGCTTCCAGGGTACTCACTGGTTGTAAAGCCACCACTACTTGCCTGGGTCCTTGCCCTCCCTGTATCGTAATGATGGCCAGTGATGGGACATCAGGACAGGTTGTGGAGATCATTAATTTACTTTTCCGTCTGCATGGCTGAATTAGATTATTATCTGACCCACACACGCTGTTCAACATTACCACAACTACTTATTTACTAATGGATCAAGTTTCTACTTCACTTTAAATTATACTTCTTATATTCCATATCAGCAATCCTGGAGATATGAGGCTAGCTCTACAGTCAATTAAGAAGATCTACTGAACTTTGTTATGCAATGAGATAAAATGATTAGAATTAAGAATGCTCCTGGGATTTTCAAACAGTGCCTTTGATGAATGCAGCTAATTTCCTACCCAAGAAAATCCCTACAGTGAAATAAAGCATGACACACATTTAATGCTGATTGTCTGAAGGGAGAATATAAAAAACATATAATTAAATGCCCTGACATCTTTCAAGATATAATTTGTAAAGGTGCACTAAAATCAAGTTGAATGAATTATGCTATATGAACCTATGAATAGTTGTGATTGCAAGTTAGAGCTTAGGATCTAGTACAGTTCTGCCACACCACTTAGCATTATCTGCTGTAGCACTGAATTATCATCAGAAACAGCATAGCTTCAGAGAATGAGAGAAAAACAAAACACGGATCACTGTTAAAAATGATCCATGATTTGAATAGTAAGAAATTATCAAATTCTGGATATAGAGAAATAAGTATAGCCTTTAGACTAGTTTTCAATACATTATAAACTATGCCTACTGAAATTTTTAAAGAAAAGCATAAAAATCAGACTACATGTTGGAAAATGAAAATCAATTGATGCAAGTTTATAATTTGCAAGTTATAATCTAGCCAGGCCCTATTCTTGATAAAAATGTGGTTATAAAACATCTCCAGAAATGTCTATGCAGATATGTAATAGTATTTATTAGTATTTATTAATAGTATAAATTATATAAAAATGTAATTCATTAGGATTTACCAGTAATAGTTATTCCACCAAGGTATGACACTCATGGCGGCTATCTGTGAAAGTATCACTATATTTCTGATCAAAACTTTATAGTGGCATAAAGAAGATAAATGAATATATATGTCATACCTCCTATAGTCAGTTCTCCATTTCCACTTGCAGATGATCACTTCTGGCATTTGATACTTGGTTGATCTGAAATGCAATAATATGTAACAATGAAAGCTATGTACACATAACATACATATGTAACCAGTGGTGGGCAGTAACAGGTTTGCAAACTCACCCACCCGGCAAGGGGGGGGGGAGCAAAATTCGGTGGCCTTCAGCCAGGGGTGGTGGTGAAATTGAGTGGCCTTCGGGTAGGGGTTAGCAAAATTGGGTGGCCACGCCGACCTCTGTGCCCTGCCCAGACTAACACAGCTACCATTTAAAAAGTTTTTTTTCTGTGCAAGCGTATCAGAGAGTAAACAAAACAAAAAGACAAAAACGCCGTGGCACCTTAAAGACTAATTGCTGTATTTTAATGTGAGCTTTTGTGGATCAAGTCCCCTGGCTCTTTGGCTATCAACAGAGATGAGTACTGAACCCTAGAGTTGGTAATGACTGGCTTTCAAGCAAGACCATACTTTACCTAATAACAGAAGATCCCTGATTTGTATTGAAATTTGACGTCAGGTTTTGTCCCTGCAAGTGGTTCAAGGTCTCCCTTGCTCAAAAGCCAGTCATATCTGACTCTAGGGTGCAGTGCTCATCTCCATTTACAGTCAAAGAGCCAGCGCTTCCTGTTTTTGCAGATGTATACATGGCCATATGGCAGGCATGACTAGATCGTCCACGATGTAGGCTCAGCCCATGACGTAGGCTCCGCCTGCAACATAGGCTCTGCCCACCACTGCATGTAACCATTTTTCATTGCAAAAATTAGCTACTTTTACAAAAGCCTTTTTGTATGCTCGCATATTTAGCAATTGTACAGGTGTTGGTGGGTCATCATTTTGTCAGTGTTGCTTAAATATAATAGTCCTATATCTTGCCATTATTCTTGGCAGAGATTAATCAACCTCTCACCCTCCCCTCCCCACCAAAACAAATACCGTCCATCTGGGATACACTCCCACTCTGGGTGGCTCACAATGTTAAAAAGAACAAAACGAACACCATAAAACCATAGAATACTCCCTCCACCCCACCCAATCAGAACCAAGGACTACTAGCCCAAAAGACAAAAATGATGGGTCTCCTATTTGGTCTTCAACAAGCTGCCAAAGGCCTCCTAGAAAGGAAACATTTTCAGTTGCTTCTTAAAGGTTCCTAAAGACTATGTCAAAAGCAGCTCCTCAGGTAGAGTGTTCCAGTTAGCCGAGGAAGCCCTACAATGGGTAACAGACTTTCTAGCCAACCTGGAGGTTTCACATGGAGGTGCTACTGACTGCCATACAAAACAAGTGAAATATGAGGAGTATTCAAAAACAATTGTGGCCCTTTTCTCTTTAAGAGTTCTAAAGAGGATGGCAATGCTGCTTGTGATACTTTCATGGTTTCTGCAGCAGGAGCTGTTGGTTCCCAACAGAATCAAGTCTGCAAATATGAAACAAATTGACAACCACATCAGAATACTGGACTAGGTTTTCTTGAAATGTGTCAAAACAAAGGGAGCATGATCACTCGAACAAGAATTTTATGACCATCCCTCTCTTTCTCATCTACTTGAATTGCTTTTGTTATTCTGCAACAGCATCTAAAAGAGAGCTAATAGTACAGTCAAACCTCGCATAAAGAGCGCCTTGATTAAAGAGTAACTTGCTTAAAGAGCAGAATTTTCTCTGAACGTTCGCTTCACTTAACAAATAAAACCAACCAAAAACTCGCTTAACAAATAAATCAGGGTTCCCATTCCCTCCACAATTGGTCACTTACAATGCTGTTTCGCTTAAAAAGCAAACTCGCTTAAAGAGCAATCTTGTGGAACGCATTATGCCCTTTAAGCGACACAACTGTACAGGTACTAGCATTCTTCACTACTTTGTTCTTTAGAATTTGTTGCAATTTGTCAACAGTGGAAGAAGCAAACATAGAGAGGGACTTCAAATATTTTTACTGTTAATTTCTCTTTTTAAAACTACCTTTGTGTCACCTTTTTCTTTGCCTATACTTTTTTTATAGATACTGATACCAATTAAGGATGCATGGATAATAGGTATCGTTTAGCCTGTTTCTCAATTCTTTAGCAGAAACAGCAGAAACAAATAAAGCTGAACATCCCTGGGTATTTTGTTACCTATACACAAATTAGGTCAAAGGCATTATCACCAGCAGAGGAATCTAATCCCTTTATGCTCACAAATGTTCAACTTTTTATTAACTAGTCAATGCCAATTGAGCTCAGAGCAAGATGCTTGATGGAGTCTGCTTACTCTTTTAGCTTCCACTCTCTTAAAAGACTGAAGGGATATTTCAAAACACAGCTGCCTTAAAATTAGCACCTTCTTGGGAGAACATTTTGGATAGGTTTTTCCCAGAATCTGGAACTGTTTTCTAAGAGAGATGAGGCTTGCCTCTTCCCTGCTGTTCTTGAACCATCATATAAAATATTTTTGTAGAAGTAGGCTTTTGGCATTTAATTGGTGGGGAGGGGGGAGATATTTAATAGAGAAAGTTTCTTTTTAAAGTGTGGGTGTCTAATATCATTTTATTCACAGAACAAAAAGTAGCTAGTGAAAAGGAATTATCAGAGGACAAATACAGAAGGCAAAAGTGATCCCTCAGTAACCCCATTCCCTCTTACTTCTCTGCCACAAGTAGCCACCTCTGAGACAGATTTGCAATGTTGTTGCTTTATCTCATCACACAGAAGTTGGAACAGTTCCCATATATTGCTATGGTCTTTTAAAAGCAATTAAAAAAAACATTAATCACTTCTTTTATGTGAAGGAGATACTGTCTGTCTCTTTGCCTTGCACAATGGCCAGGGACCTATTGAGATATTATTTTGGAGGAAGTGAAATCAAGTAAGTTGCAGCTAAATAACAGACATACGAGAAGGTATTTGAGTGCTAATTTATTAATTGGTTTTAGTTTTTCATCACAACTTACTAAATTTCAATTATTTCAGAGTAAAATTCAAATAGGATTCTGGCCAAATTGTTCAACAAGTTGTGCAAATATCTCAACTGCCTCCCTTTCCCCCAGAAACAAAAAACACATATGATTGCAAAATTTTGACATAGTATTACAAAGTTCATATTTCAGAGTTTGAGTATGGTATAGTGGATAGAGTAAGGGAGAAGGGCTCAGAAGATGTGAGTTCAAATTCCACATAGCCATGGGAATTCATTCATTCATTTATATTTCTATACCACCCTCCACACCAAGGCGATCCAGGGCAGTTTGACACATCATAAAACATCAGAAGAATACAGATTTAAAAATTTAAAAAGTTCTTAAAATCTAGAATTCATTGGGTGATGGCATTGATAGAACTACTCATTATATCTCTCACATACTTTGGAAAATTTATAAATTTCCATTAGTCAGATGCAACTTGACTGCCTATAGCACACACCCATTAAACCTTATGATAATGTATTTCTCTCAAGTAATTTCTATCCACATAGCATACACATACATACCTTCATACATTCACAAACTCTTTACCTTAAAATGCACATATTTAATTGTTCGTTATAGTTACCCATGACCAGAATAGCTTTGTAAAGTGCAGTCAAGCCAATTACTGAATTTGAACTCTGCTGGTCAGCATGACTCACAGAATAAACTCATGTCCTTTAATTCTATAATATACTTACATGCATTGAAATATCTGTAAAGTCAACAGCAGAGTATTACAATCCACATAACTATATGGGTACTACTTGTACACAGACAATACATTTCCTAAATCCTCCTCACAGTATACACATACAAATTAAACCTGAAACTGCTTCATAGATCATACAAGATAGTCTAAATATTAACTTGGAAGGAAATGGTTTCATTAAGCCAATTAGAAACCCTTTCTGCTACTAGAAAACAAACACACAACAGCAATTGACTTGGCTTAGACTGATGACATGATAATAGAAATTGTTTGGTGTTAATGTTTTGTTTTATATCATTATTCCAACATATAAGTCCTATGATAATAAACATATAAACTCTACTTGATGAGCATCTAAAGGGAGAGCCATAGCTCATCTTACTGCCTTAATGTAAGCACATACGTTAAAAACAAAAGCAAAAGCAGTAACTTTGACCCTCATGAATGTACCTCAGTGCTAGCTTTCATGGATGTCAGTCCATATCTTCAGACACAACTGTGTCTCAAGAAATGAGTTGTAATACAATGAAACAAATGTGTTAATTGTAATTGTGTCATAATACTTGTACTGTATTTTTTTGACCGTAGTGTATTTTTTTGACAATAGCGCATTTTTATTGTATTGCATTTTTCTGATTGTATTATATTCTAATTTTTTATGAAAGATTTGTTGACTATATTGACTGTATCATATTTGTTATATTTATATTATGTTGTTTTTTAATATTTGATATTGTAACATTGTAAGCGCGGCATATAAATTGAATATAATAATAATAATAATAATAATAATAATAATAATAATAATAATAATAATAATAATAATAATAATAATAATAATAATAATAATAATAATAATACATTTGCTCTTGTTTTTATTGTGCTGAAACAAAAAAATATATAGCTACTACTCTGGAAAATAATAATAAAATAAGACAGAATGCCAATTGTTCAGGTAAGAAATTTATTGTGAAATAACCATTTGTTTTTCTGACATTAAAGTTCTCATATCATGTTTAAGTTTGGCTGTATGCATTTAATGTTACTTGATTTGTCTTCCAGGATAAGTTTGGTTGTTGTGTTCTAGTTATAATGAGATCTCACAGATTGTTTGAATGGGCACGGAAAAGCCCAAGAGGACTCAAAGGAGAAAGTTTGAGCACACATCCATGTAAAACATACACCAGTCTTTTCTTACGGTGATCATAGAAGTAACCTGAACATGTTGCAGACTGTTCATATTTTATCTTAAACTTCCTTTCAGCTATGCCTGAAAAACACAGATAGATGTATAGTACTGGCTAATAAACTGTACCTAATTGTATGAGAAAGGTTTTTCAAAATTGTCTGAGGGGGGAAAGATACTGCATAATTCACTGCAAACATTAGAAAACATGGCAAAAGTAATCGTAAGAAAAATTGTGTACTGTACTGACAATTTCACATACTGATTTTTGTTTGGATACCATTTACTGAGAACATGAAAGCTGTGAAGAATTTGCATGGAAAATTTAGACAGTGGGATAAAGAGGAAAAGGGCCACAAGGAAGTCCACAAATGCCTGTCTCTTAATTTGTTTACCAAAAGACGTAAAGAGAGCTGCATTACACTGATCATTGGCCCATCTAGGACCTTGTTGTCTAAACTGATCATCATTGGTTCTGCAAATGTCATTTCTAGCCCTATTTAGAGATGCTAGGGACTATCTTTAGAACCTTTCATGTCCTGAGTCTAAGTGCTAATCCTTCCCCTACATAAGAAAAGTGGAGTTATCATGAGGTCTCATTTTTTCCCTTCTTACATAAACTCTCTTCATCAATAAGGCAGAGTTAGGATAGGTTGAGTCTGTCACCTGGCTGCCAAGCTCACCTACTCAGGTTGCATATGCAAAGCTATTTACAAGGTGATAATATATAAAATGATATTTATTACATCTGCCCCACATAGAATCAAAATCTCCATTTTGTTCTCCTGATACTCTGATTGAATAGAACTATAACTGCCAGGTCAGTTTGGTCACTTTCTGCTTGAACTCCAAATTTTATACTATATTTGTCTGATGCAGAGTTCTTTAAAACTTAAAAGGAGGTAACTTTTTTGATCCACCAAAGCTATTGCCAAATGCAAACTTTTGTTTCTATGAATAGATCATAGCTATTTAACAAGGTACTGTATTATGCTACTATATAGCTAAGAAGAACAGCCCAGCCAAGGAATCTAGGAAATGTAATCCACATAAATAACTACTCCAAATTCTGTTGAAAATGTACCCATCTTTGTTTCAGGCCAATAAGATGAACATCATATAAGAGCCACATTTGTTCTTTATTAACAATCTCATGTAAAACTGTTTAATTTTCACTTAAATAGAATAACATGGTTCATATTATTCCCATGTACAGTACTACTAAAACTAATTTTCTCTCTGAAATGAATGATGATTTTGTCACCCTAACAAGCTGTTTATCTTCTTCAGAACTGCCAGTAACAGGTGGATAGACAGTTTTAGCATTTGGGAACATGAAGTGAATGTCCTTACAAAAAATATCATACGTAACATCAAGGTTTAGTCATACATTTAGGGAATTAGCTAAAATCATGATAGGTGACATTTTGGTCAGTATATTACAGTGGGTCCAGAATTAAGAAGTAATTAGAATAGACTTATTAAAATCATTATCAAGTCTTAAACATACCCTTCAGAATTAATATAAAGTCAACATTGTAACATCATTTTCAGTGCTAGAATATTTCTGGAGGTTTGATGGACACATGGCTTGTTCTTCAGAGCGCAAGATAGGCATTTCTTTGCAAGGCAAAATAAGGTAGGTACTGAAGAACTCACTGAAACAAACAATCAAGACATACAAGTCTCAAGACATGGTCTAATTCCTCTCCAAGAAGCAAATCCAGATCAGTATCTACCATGACTGATAAGGAAGGTCCAAAGGTACAGTTTAACAGTCCAACAGGCAGGCACAGATCAGGAATCAAAAGCTGGTTCTGGGCACATGGGAAGCAGGTTGCCAGTAATGATGACTGTTTCTAGTAGCTTGCACTCCATCTGAAGGTTTTCTTAAAGCTGAACACCTTCTGGCACTCAGCTGTAAGAACACCTTCTGGCACTCAGCCTTGAGAGGAGCAACCTCTTGCCAAGAAGACTACTAACTCTTGGAGAAGTCTTTCTCTGCAGCAGAGAAGGCACACATCTTTGCGCCTTGCAGTTTCAAGCCAGGATTGTGCCTTCAACATCCTTAAATCCCATGGACTGAGCAGAAACCTCCAACCCTGCCCCCCAAGCCTCTGTCAACCACAGAATCAGACTTTTGGATCCACCAGGGTCTGCAGCCAGCAAGGCTGGACAGTTTCTCTGTCCTATTTTTTCCCCTGGAGATTTTTTTAAAAATCTCAAAAAGGCTACTTATGGTAATTAGTGATGGAAAACAATTGTGTCATCTCTTGAGTCCTGGATATAGGATGGGCTCACTCCCAAAAAATAAATAAAGAGAAAGGTAAAAGGAGGTCAAAATTGGTTCTGAATAAAAAGGCCCTCTGAGCTTAGAGATCACAAATATTAGGGGGGGGGGCATGATATCTAAACAGTTTAAGGTAACATGCTTGTCTTTTAAAAATTGGGGACCAAAGTAACAAGCAGCAAGATGGCCCACTTTGCAGTTCACTGCCTACAATTTGCCCACCTCATTCTATAACAATTCACTTCAAATAACACTAATTATGGGAACTCCACATTTTGGCTAGTCTGCCTAGAAATAAGCATCACTTACTCCCAGGTAAGCATGTTTATTCCCAGGTAAGTTTTACAGGATTGCAGCCTTAAGAGCATGGATTGCTTTTGCTAATAGGTCTCATGAAAATGCTTCCAGGAAAAATGCCACCAAATATTATGAACATATGAATGTAACAACATTAATATAGCTTGAACTGAAATGGTTGGTTCCATAATGTATTTGGGTCTGGTTATTACCGAAGACCTGTCCTTCCTCTAAAACTGCAGAACAAGTAATAATCCAAATGAATCTTTGAAGTAAACCCAATGAAAATGTTATTTACATTGCAACATTTGCTATTTGCAATATAATAACAGGCAAAGTACTTTATTTATTCTTCAGAATCACAAACTGCTATACTGTAGTATGTTAAACATGGCTGGACAGTTTCATGAGTTGTGAATCCACAGGCTGACAGTTAAATTCCCTACTGGAGAAGAAGCAGCCTTTGTAGGCATGGGCAACATGTACAATCACAGGATGTCCCCAGGGAAACTGCATGATAAACTACTTTTGAATATAGTTTCCATATCTGGAAAAGTTTGGAAAGGGTCACCATAAAGAGGCATCAATTTAATGACACAGAATTATTACTAAACAAAGTAGACATGTCCCTTCACAAGTGGATGGATTTCTCCTTTCACAAAACAGATTAAACTCTAGTGGAGACTCCTACCAAATTCAATGTAGCTCCTATCACTACCTCCTCTGAATATCCTCTGTCAACAGACAATGTGCTCTTTATTTAGTTCCCAAGTGAAGAGACTATTGTTTTCCATAGACTGGTCAAGGCACAATTATGGTCCACATGATCATTTAATTTTATATACAGTAATACCTTGGATAACGTTTACCTCAGATAATGCTAAAATCACATAACGTTAAGTAATGGGGGGGAGGAGAATTGCATCGAATAACGTTAAGGTCCTATGGGATGCAATGGATAACAACCGCTAAGGCCTGTGCGGTTACAATGTATCTCTATGGAGCTTTAACATTATCCGATCCATCCCATAGGATTTTAACATGCATCGGATAACACTAAAAATTAGATAACACCATGACTTGTGGAACCAAGTTTTAGTGTTATCCGAGGTTTTACTGTATCTGCAAAATCTTTATGGCAGGAGTTCCCAACCTATGGCCCATGGCACCATTTCATGTAGCCCAACACTGCACCCAGAACTGGAAGCGGGTGCATTTATGACAGCCATAAAACACCCATACATGCATAAACATGGTTATAAGCTGTAAATGTGCCTGTGCCTGTTGTAAACACAGAGGCGGGTGCATTTACTTCTGCTTCTGGGGTGTGTGGTCAGGCCTGCTCTGCTGTCTTAGGGGCATGGCCAGGCCCACAGCATAAAAAGGTTGGGAACCACTGTTTTATGCAAACACTTTTACAAGAAGAGGGATGGAATTGTTTATTTATTTATTTATTCATATTTATCCACCACCCTTCTCACCGAAGTGACTCAGGGCGGTTTACAAGTAATAAAAGACATCACAATAAAAACACAAACTATCTAAAAACCTCAAATATAAAACTGTTAAAATTAAAATTAAAATTTTAAATCAAAAAAGATTAAAAGCACACCAAATTGCTACATTTTACTAATCTTACTGATTAAAAAGTAGAGGGAGAGAGGGGCTTAAATAATCCAGCGAGCTGGGGTCATTGTGCATCCCGTACCCCATACCTGCCCAGCCAGCCATGTTTTTAGATTGTCCCTAAAGGGCAGCAACTCTGTCTGGAGATGTAGCTCCATTGGCAGGAGGTTCCATAGGGCCAGAGCGGACACAGAGAAGGCCCTCCTTCTAGTGCCAGAGAGATGCACCTCTCTGACCGATGGAACAACTAGAAAGCCTCTCCGATCCAGTCTGGTGGTATGGACAGATGTTCTTGGTGGGATGGACAGGTTCTTGGGTTGAGGTGGTCTCTTAAGTATCCTGGCCCACTACCATGTAGGGCTTTAAAGGTAATTACCAGCACCTTGAATTGTACCCGGAGACATACTGGCAACCAGTGCAGCTACCGGAGCAGCAGTGAGGTATGTGCATACCACCCACACCCCATCACCACCTGGGGAGCTGCATTCTGGACCAGTTGAAGCCTCCAAATGGTCATCAAGGGCAGCACTCAGTCTTGCCAGGATTCAGTTGTAGCCCGTTGTGCCCAATCCAGACCCTGACAGCCTCCAGGCACCTGGAAAGTACTTCTACT
Organism: Furcifer pardalis; assembly: GCA_030440675.1. NCBI lineage: Eukaryota > Metazoa > Chordata > Lepidosauria > Squamata > Chamaeleonidae > Furcifer > Furcifer pardalis. The sequence continues at coordinate 100,557,891 of CP126891.1, forward strand.
GCATCGCTAGGGTCCCCATGGGCTGAGATATATAACTGAGTATCATCTTCATATTGATGGTACCTCACCCCGCGGTAACGAATGATCTCAGCCAGCGGTTTCATGTAGATATTAAATAGGAGATGCGGAAGTACCGAGCCCTGAATCACCCCATAACAAAGGGGCCTTGGGCTGGACACCTTGCCCTCCAAACACATTGGGGAAAACCAGGACAATACAGTGCCCTGAATCCCCAATCCTCAGAGCCTTTCCAGAAGGATACTGTGGTCAATGGTATCAAACACCACTGAGAGGTCAGGAAGAGCCAGAACGGACGGATGACCTCCATCCCTCTCTCGCCAGAGATCATCCACCAGCATGACTAATGCAGTTTCTGTACCATATCCAGGCCTGAATCCTGACTGAAAAGGGTCCAGATAATCCGCTTCATCCAGGACTTCATGTAATTGCCGTGCCACTGCCTTTTCCTAAACCTTGCCCAAAAAAGGCAGGTTGGACAAAGGCCGGTAGTTGGGAAGCACTGTGGGGTCGAGCGATGGTTTCTTCAGGAGGGGGCGCACCAAAGCATGTTTTAAATTTGCTGGAAAGACCCCCTCCTGTAATGATGAATTTATAACAGCTCTGCTCTTCTTCATATAGTTTCATTTCTCTGAAAGATGTGCGAGCTCCTTGATCATTCACACAATTTGTAAGCAAATTGTTAGCAAATTGTAACAGAAATAACAAAGGACAAGGAAGGCTAAATAATGTTTGAAAAGTATCTAAATTGGAATGAAAAATCAATGTATCGACAGGAACAGTTACGATATTGCTCATCAGTTTTCCATTTCAAAGACCAAGAAAGTTCTTTTAATTCTTTAAATCCAGTTACACATTGCATTTATAACAGTCTCCTTAACATTTTACTAAAGCAACCAACGTAGTTCTTTAGCTATAAATATCTATTCTGCTGTCACACCACGATTGTATTTGTTTTGTTACACTCTGTCTTGAAGCATTTACCACAGATGAGTCATGCAATGTCTCGGGCTGGTCTTCATATCATTTATACATTTGCTTTATATATCACAAGCAAGAGAATGAAGCTATATATTAAAAAATTATATAGCTTTAAACTGCAATTCTACAAAATTGTACTACTGTCATATGAATCAAGGTCCAGAATCATCTTGAAACTTGAAGTGGAATAGTGATTGTAGAAGTGGTTTACTCCACCGGACTGTCCTTTGTGTGGTTAGTTGCATACTGGTGACAAATTATGATACACAACTAAGTATGCGAAGAACAACTAGCCAGGGGAAACACTTGTGTAACTGTCCATATACACTAGGGGTTCCCAACCTATGGCCTGCAGATCTGACCCATGACACCATTCCATCCAGCCTGTCACCACCCCCGCCACACCCAGAAGTGGAAGCAGGTACGTTTATGTCAGCTGTAAAATGTGCCCACACATGCGCAAGGCTGTGGGTGCATTTATGACAGCTGTAAATGCACCCATTTCCACTTCCAGGGGCGTGGTACAGTCTGCTCAGCTATCTGGGGGCGTGGTCAGGCCCATGGCACAAAAGGTTTAGCCACACATAAATGCTCAGGAGATTTCAGGCCTATATTTATATGATTCTTACATAAAAGCTCTTTGAATATGTCTTATAGCAGCAACTAATGAGAACATTCTTCATAATGTTTTTAGAAAATTATTTAGGTCTGTGTTTGTATTTTAATAATTATTAATAATTATATCTATTTCTTAAGTTGAAAGTGTGTATGTGTGTGAGAGAGAGCGAGAGAAAGAGAGAGAGAGAGAGAGAGAGAGAGAGAGAGAGAGAGAGAGAGAGCCTACTTTTACATTGCTCAAGTGAAAATACCTAATAATCTGCTAGCAAACTTCTTGTTTTTACAGGACACCTATGTATATAAAGTAGAATTGTTGGAATGCTGCATGCAATGTATGTTATAAATGTATGTTATAAAGGAACTTGGAGAGTGGATCGTGGAGAGTCAGTGAGTAATTTAAGAAACATGTTTAAAAAAGAGTAATTCTTCTCCATCCTCCACATCCACCTTGAAAACTATCATGCTATTAAAAGCCATTTTGTTATTTTTTTAGCATCTTTTAGAAAAGAATCATTGTAGCATGCAGTAGAAATAGGGCTTTTTAAAGCACACTAAGATGCTAATCCTTAATGTAGATTCAGAGGAATCATGTCATGAGATTTTCTGACTGAGGTGGGTTAGGACAGAACAAGCATGCCCCAGCCAAGAGAGAAACCACACCCTTCTCAGATGCCCTGGTAACAATCTAGGTACTGTATAAGGCTACTGTATTTTTCTGTCATTCATGGATGGGACACTATGAATTGCTTGGCTTTGAGAGATCATGAATCCCTTCATTTCTAAAATAAATCACGACAATGTTCTTAACTGTATTCTTCAGATTGCTATTAGCATGCACCCATGTTATTGTGGATAGTGTTTTTAAAAGAGCCTCTGAGGGGTGGTGGGAGAACAAGAAAAGTTGTCTTTCCTCTCTCATCCAGACTGGCAAGGAATGGTAATATTTTAAAAGTGGTGTAAAATAATTTCCTCCTCATATATCTAAAGACTGCTATTATACTAGTAAAATGTGCCACCACACCACACACAACCTATGTCTTCATCATCTTCCTATTCTTGCAGATACAGGACAAAAGATACTAGACAACTTTCACTGACAGAAAAAATAAGTTTGGCTCCAGTGAGGTTCTCTGCCTGTAATTACTTCTGTGAATCAATCTGTAATTACCTCTAGCAGAATCAAGGTTATACAGAGAAAGTATAATGGAAGAGGAAAGATTTTTAAACAAAGTCATACTCAGAGTTTAATTTTATACAAAAAATAACACAACAGTACAGTAGTTTCCTTTCTGAACAGGAAATCTCAATAATATTGTATTTCTCAAGTATATCTTCAATTGACTTAGAATCATGTATTTCTTTGAGTAATATGTATGTAAAATTACCATCCTAATGGGATTTCAGTACTCTCTTGTTGTCGTCAATGTCGTTGGCTGCTACTTGTATCCAAGTAGAAACCACCACCACCACCACCAATCAGGGAAAATGGCACTGCTGTGAATTTGTTTAAGGTAGATTGCAGCTTGCCATGAAGTGACCCACACACTGTGACCACGGAACCATCTCCTGTGGCACGTATGAAATGAGACATGCAGGATTTAACACAGGGGCTGCAATGGACTGCCTCAGCCTTCAGGAAATTAACAAGGTGCACCTTCACAGCCATCAGGCATGGCCTCTTCTGCCTCCATAACCATTAGGAATCAGGATAGTGAAGTGGTTCCTCCTCTGTTCATTTTGCTGTTGGGCCAAATATTTCCAGTGGCATTTCTTCCACTGAGGTGACCATCACCCCACCTAAAGGGGCTCAACCACCCATAGCCACTGGCCTCTTTAGGGAGTCAGGTTATTTACCACCGCCCAACACTCGGCATCGAATCACTGGCTCTATGGTCTCCATTACCATAGTGGCCAGACAATAAGCACTCTCTAGATAGGGGTCTCAACCCTTTTCAGCCATGAGCCAGACCACGCCCCCTCAGACAGCTGAGTGGGTTGGACCGGTAGTTCTCTCCGCTGTAAACACTGCCATAAAATGTGTTCACAGCTGTCGTAAACACATTTACAATGGCTGTGGACTCATTTACAGCTGTTGTAAACACATTTACAGCAGCTGCGGACTCATTTATGGCTGTCACAAATGTGTTTGCAATTCCAGCAGTGACAGTGGCTGGAGTCATGTCGGGAGCCAGATTATTTAGTGCCACAGGCCAGATCTGGCCTAGGAGCCATAGGTTGATAACCCTTCTTCTAGACATTGGTAGAATGCACCTGCAAATTATAAGATGAGAATTGGTTCAGCTAGAGCCTTACTTGAGATATATGGTGAATATGAGAAGTGCAGCATACTCAAATATAGCATTCTGACTTGATAGAACTCTGTGAAATGCTTAGATTGTATAAACATTCACGATGCCTGGACCCTTCTCTAAAGAAGATGGTGGTCAGTTCTTATTTTCATTTCATTACAATCACCAATGATCTCATAGGCTAAGAAGATCCCTGTCCATTTCATCTCACCTCTCTTGCAAATCTATTTTAGAAGTAATTTTATGTATTACATTCATTGCATAGAAAGGCAGTTTCAGCTTATTTTGACTAATTAAAGGTTTGCTTCCTCATTCTGTCAAGATCTGAATGCTTGGCCTCAAAACATCACATGTCTATTTTATTCTCCTGTGTGTGTGTGTGGGGGGGACTGTTTCATTTATGTAGCACTCTGTAAGTCCATCTTTATCAGCATCTTAAAAGAGGAAGCAATTCTTCTGTCTCCGTTTTATTTTAAGATTTAGAAATAGTACTCTTTCTGATATAACAAAAGTTTTCTCAGTATGAATAGAATTCATTGTTAAGCTTAAACCTTATAACAAAAGATACAGCTGGCCCAAAATATCAAATTATCTTCATCATCTGGAGGATAATATAAGTTAATATATTTCAACTGCATTGCTTTGTTACAAGAGATTTCATACTTTCCTGACATTTTTGGTATAATACAAGACAAATTCCATTTCTATTCTAATCCTGCCTTCTGATAATGTTTTGACATCTATTAATTAGTGTGGCAATAATACATCCAATTTTGTCTATTGCAGTTTCCAATGAATACTGTGAGGTCAGTGGTAATAGTTTTAGTTGCATAATTACATATTAAGTTAGCGGTACTTTATACATGTCTACCCAGGTTAAGTCAGAAAAATTCTTTCTTATGTGTATGTTTCAGCATTACTGTATAACTATTTATCAGTGACTCAAGAAGGGGAAATAAACAGCTTTACCAAGCTCAGACAGATGGAAGATGGAATAAAGGAAGGATATTTTCTTCTAGTTTCTTGAGCTTTAAAAGAAGAATGTGGACCCTATAATTTACCTAACAGGGGAATCCATCTGAAGAATTACATCCTCATAATTTTTTTAATTTATCCTCTCTAATTTGATACAGTTTTTAAGTCAATTTGTGTTGCTTGAGTGGTCTCATAGGTTACAAAATCATTATTTTCCAACTTGTCACAAGTATCTTTGACACAAATAGGGCTTCCAATGATTTTGAAAGTCTATATGAGCATTAGTGTGATAATTGACTCATAGTTTTTCATTAGGAGAAGGAAAGAGGTGCCTTTCAGTTGAGAGCCCAGCTCAGATTAGTTGCTAGCTTAACTTGGTCCAATATGGTCCTGATTCAGACACAATCCAAAACTACATCTAACAGTAATCAGTACGTGTGCTAATCATGCTGCTACTAATGTACGTAACTTATGTATGTAACTGACACACCCAGAGGACAGGGCTATTTTCTTTCATAATTTCTTTTTAAAAATATAAAGAAAACCTTGTAAAATATAGATGACTAACAGAACAAATGTTTGACATGAAGAAGTTTGCATGCTTCTTTTTATCCATAGTGATTATAACATAGACTGAAATCCTGTTGCATAGAATAGTAACTCACAACTAAAGAAGGCCCATTGTAGCAAAAATATAAGAATAGCTAACCACACAGAGTCTAATCATTTGTGTCAATGATTGAAGTTTTAGTGTGTCTGTGAATATTGTTCTTTGGGAGAATTAATAACCATACTTTTGCAATTATGTTTCTGTGTGGTTTTGTGATGAGTTCATATATGATGTGTATTTCTTGTTGCTATTTCAAGGTATGAAATAAAGATTATTTTATGTCTTTTAGCTTTATTGGTGGTGGTGTTACTGGTGGTGTATATAATTAAAAAAATTTATGGCTATAATACAACCATAAATACTATGGCCTTGGCTGGGGCAAACTGCTAACTCAGGGTGGGCCAAGCCCACCCCTGGCCACCCCCTGGCAATGGCCCTGCCTAAACTCCCTCTTTTGCCTGAGGGTAAAAGGTGAAATCTTACTCTTGAAATTCTCTTGGCATGGTATTTTATCTTTGACAGAAACTAAAAAACAACATCATCTTGAAGAATGTCACCCTTCACCAACAGTCTAAAATGGCATACTTAAACTCTGTTTGATGGACAAGTAGACTCAATCTCTTCTTTTCTGAGAAAGGATGATAAATCCCTTTGAAAATACCAAAATAAACTTTGACAGTGAAGTTGCATTAACATTTCTATAGCTGACAATATCTTTTCCTGCATTCAGTTCAGATTCAACTACAGAAGAATCTCTCAATATATATATACAGGTAGTAATACCCCGGATAACATTATGACTTGGTTCCACAAGTCATGGCGTTATCCGATTTTTAGTGTTGTCCGATGCATGCATCGAACAACGCTAAAAAAAAGCCCTGACTTCAGGGACAAATCACTTTAAAGGCAGGCAGGGAAAGAAAGAGACCTCCCTGCCTTTAAAGCCACCCCCCACGCGCAGCGATCTCCGGGAAAAGCACCTTTCCCCCCGACTCTACTTTAGTCTTCCCTCCCTGTACATTTAAACTAAAGAGAAGGGAGAAATAGAGAGATGTGATTGGTTCGCTCTTTCCCCCCCTCCCTTTAGTTTAAATGTACAGGGAGGGAAAGAAAAAAACACAAATACAGTACAGGGAGGAAAAAAGACTGCCTGCTCCGCCACAAGAGAATCTAGCCCAGCCCTGTTCCTGCTTACCTTCAAGCCAGCACAGCTGCTGCTCCCACCAGGTTCCCCTTTGCACTGGAACTCATGGCTCCTCTTGCTGAGCTCCACGCTCCAACTGAGCCAGGCTTGATCAGCCCATTGCAGAGCACAGAGGCATAGCTCTGCAATCTCTGCAATCTCTGTGCTATGCAATGGGCTGATCAAGCCTGGCTCAGTTGGAGCATGGAGCTCAGAAAGAGAAGCCATGAGTTCCAGTGCAAAGGGGAACCTGGTGGGAGCAGCAGCTATTCTGGCTTGAAGGTAAGCAGGGCCAGGCTGGATTATCTCGTGGCCGAGCAGGCAATGGGGTGGGGAGTCCCCAAACTGCTGGGGGTGGGGGTTTGGAAGGAGGGAAGTGGCAGGGAGAGGACCTTTGGCCTCCTTTACTTCTTTATGACGATGGATTGGATAATGCTAAAAAGAACATTATCTGGTGCAAATCTTCCCCCCAAATTTGTCATCGTTATGCGGTTTTAGCGTTATCCGGTGCAATCGTTATCCGGGGTATTACTGTATACACTTTTTCTTGAAAAGACCATTTCATGGCCCTAACCAATGAATGAGGAGAAGACATCTTGGCTACAAACAACACAACTGCCACTCCAATGTAACAACTAATAAAGCATTAAAAAAATAGAATTGTTGAAATGGTGCATGCAATGTATGTAACTTAATACCCTCCAAAGATCACAAAGGATATTTAATAGTCAGTTAGAAAAGTTGAAAAGAGAGCTACAGATTTTACAATTAAATCAAATTCTCATTTAAAGCTAACAACTGCTCCCACCTTTTATTTACTAAATATGGATAATAATGTTTCACTAAAATACATTGTTTCTTAATATTGGTTCTGTCTCAAAGTCTCAATTTCTGGATATAGTACAAACTTTTGTACCAGCCCCTTTTCAATACTACTATTTTGATATATTTATCTAATCACAAAACTATTAACAGCATCACAAGAAAATTATTAACTAAAGTCATGATGGGTGAACCTTGGCACTCCAGCTGTTTTTGGACTTACATTCCCAGAAGCCCGAGTCTCTGTGAATCCACATGAATGGGTTTACTGAGTGTATGTGCAGTAAACCCATTCGTGTGGATTCACAGAGACTCGGGCTTCTGGGAATTGAAGTTCAAGAACAGCTGGAATTCCAAGGTTCACTACCACTGAACTAGAGAAAATTAAATAATAAGGATAATCTCCAATGATACAGGGACTGTGGTGGCTCAAGTGATTAAGATGCTAAACTTGACAAATGGAAGGTCAGCAGTTTGAGACCCGAGTACTGCACAACAGAATGAGCTCTTGTTACTGTCCCAGTCCTGCCACCTTGCAGTTTGAAAGCAAGAAATTGCAAATAGTTACCCCTATGGTGGGAAGGTAAACAGCATTCCATGCACTCAGATTTTGAAGCATGTCATGTCCACAGAAACATCTCTTTGGCTGTAAACAGAGATGAGCGCTAAACCTCAGAGTCGAATACGATTGGCTTTTGAGCAAGGTCATCCTTTACCTTACCCAATGATACAGGTGTATACTTGCAGTATTTCCAAATAAATAGGCACACAGAAATATGCAATATCTGGAGGGTTAAAATAGCAAAACTGGAGGAAAATAACAGATACTTTTACACTAAGAAAGTATTATGCCGCAGCTTGGCTTGGCAAGAAACATCAAAGAGTTTATTAACTCAGCCTACTAAAGCTGTTGGCAAAATGCCTGGATATTTCAGATTACTGCTTCTACAGTAACTCTCTGGGGTGAGTGCTTTCCTTTTCTTCTTCCACTTTCCAGAATGTTTCTTACAGTAAAAGTGCTGTTTTTTAATTGACAGGATATATTTCTCCAGTGAACTATACTCCCATTCAGTGCTGCCATATGTATCATTAGATATCACAGGAATAATAAAAATATACTGTATATTCCATATGTTTTATCATCTGGACAAATTGATAATAAATTCTTTATTTTTATAGAAAGCAAGGTAATTCATATGATAAATATTCACACTAATAGACTTTTAATCATTCATATCTTTATCCATGACATTTCCTAATACAATGATAGGAATATTAAAAAATAAATCTGAGGCAAAAAGTATATATATTTAAATATAAAAATTGGTAGAACAATTCAGAGGCCTCTTTAGACTTACTAATAAGAATAGGTTCCGTGCCTTACCACTAAGCCACCACATTTCATTACGCTATTCAGCCAGCTTATCTCCATAAATTAAATTATTAAACTTTTGGTTAAACCTGATCTGTGTACACACATACAAGGGCATGCACATTCAAAGTAATTTACGCCTATATTGCCACATGATTAAAACCAAACTACCATATATACTCGAGTATAAGCTGAGTTTTTAGCCCTGAGTTTTTAGCCCAAAAATGAGCCCCAAAATGGGGACTTGGCTTATACTCAGGTCAATGACCATGAGGGTCCCAAGACCACACTGGTTTGAGATGTGCCAACAATTTAATTAATGTTACCATATTTTCATGTATTTTGATTGTTGAAACTCACTAGCAGCTGCTGTATTCGCCACCCTCAGCTTATATTCAGTTCAATCTATTCTCCTGGGATTTCAGGTCAAAATTAGGTACCTCGACTTATATACATGCCAGCTTATACTTGAGTATATACAGTAAATGTTGAAAGGGAGGATAGCTGTATTCCTTCACACCCTACTATCAAAATTGTATTCAGGGGTTGATCTTTACTGAGACATGTATGGCACAGGTTAAGCCCAAAATGGCGTATGCCAACAAGATTCAGACAAAGTAGAGCTAAGTACACAGTTTTGTTTTTATTTTTCTCTTTTTTCCTACTGCTAGAAGAAATGCTGAGGGAGGTAAGGGAGAGACTGAGGGGCTTAAAAAGCAGTAGGCACATTCTACTTTGCTTCCTTTATAAAAAGGCAAGGCAAGGAGTCTTCTCTCACTTTCCACCTTTTTTTCTTTTCAGGTGCCTGTCCTCTTCCCTAAATCTGAAATGAATGTTCCTGAAGCCACAGTGTACTGTCTAGAGACATAACTTTGCAACAAAAAAGCCAAGGAACATTCATACCCAACTCTCTAAACTCCTTCTTTTGCCACCATCCTAATATTTTCCTTAATTTTGCTTTCACCTTTTACACTTCTAATTATTATGTGTGTGCTGGATTTAAGATGAGGAATGCTACTCTGCCCTGTCAATGCCTCTAAGTTCTTTGGCTCCATAATACCATTCCTTGACTGTCAGTTACTTGGAATTAAGATGTTACTTAAAGTTAGGGAAAGTTTTCTATATCTTTTTGTGGATATTCAGAATTAGATTTAGGAAGCAGTGAAGGGACTGTGCAGCAGAAGGGCCAGCATTTTCTCTGTGTGACAGGTAGACATTGGTAAGCCTTTTCTTGGCCTCCATTCATTCCTTGTCAAACCATGGCTTGGGGGTTGATCTTGTAGTCTAAAAACTACTGGCATTGCTGGATTATGTTTTCATAGGTTGTCATGGGGTCCTGGATGTTGTCAGCGGATAATAGGTCCTGTCGAAGTTTCTGCAGGGTGGGGTGGGGGTGGGGGTTCCATCAACAATACTCTGGTTTCTCTTCAGATCGTATAAATCTTTCACAATTAGACCTTTCCTTCTTTTTAGTTCAGTGTCCTGGCTTGTAATTTCAGCTCTATAGCAAAATGTGCTGCTAGTGGTAAGTGAGAATGACTTTTGGAAAACCAGGAGAGAGAAGAGGATGATTGAAATGGGGGAAATTACATCCTCAAGCCAAGAAATCAGATGCTTTGAAAGTCAGTTTCTAACTTGAACAAAACAGTTTAATCAGGAGGAGAAAGATTATATAATGATAAGATAAAAGCATAATAAAATTTGAGAACTTTGATAGTTTCTTATGAAAACTGCTCTGTACTAGGTTTATAATAAATCTCTCCTAGAGACATTTGGAAAAGTGTAATATTCTGCAGACACCCTTCTTGCTAATGTTTTTTTCTACCACAGCCTAAATTTGCTGAAAACTGCACTGCTCTTTTTTTCAGTGTTTGACTATGCTAATTTGGGGCATTTTCAAAGAGAATGTTCTGGGCTGCAAAAATGGACTTGGGGCCACCTAAAGCACATATGCCACGTGACACTAACTTTATATTACACAAATACTAGCTTGTTAAGAGAAAGAGCTTCAAAGCTATAGCTTCTGATTAAACTTCAAGATGCATTCAAAATTTATGACTGTAGGCCACTTCAACGCTTTCTCCCATCTGCTTTTGTAATTCCTTTTTTTCTACAATAACCATTTTGAGAACAGTGACAAATGCATGTCAAGATCACTGAAATGTTCTTTTTGTATGTTTTTGCATGTTGCAATTTCTAACCTCATGTTTGTATCTATTTATTCACTTGCACACCGCTTCCCCTGTGTGAAATGCACAGAGGCAATGCTGGTATAGGATGGCACGTATCTTACCTTGGATACCTCTGAGTCATTATTTCAGCAAGGAGTCAGCACATTGGTAGTCATCTCTGCAATGACATTCCACACATGCAAATGGACCTGAGAAATCAAGTCCATATGCATGCGTTTTTTAGCCATTTGGATATCATACCACCTGCTGACTAGGCAGACCATGATGTGTGCTCTCTGCGTTCACCCTACCCAAGGAATCCAATGGAGGACACTTTGGTCCCAGCCAAACATCATTGGCAGAGATGGGTAACAGTGCCCAGTGATGGCAAACCTTGGCACTCCAGGTATACTTGAACTTCAATCCCCAGAAGTCTGATCAGCAAGAGTGCTGGTTTGGGTTTCTGGTAATTTAAGTCCAAGAACACCTGAGGTGCCAAGTTTCACCATCACTGTACTAGAGCAATGGAAGAAATAATAGAATTTTTAATATGAACACACATAGTTAGCTAGACCACAGATCCTACAAAGTAGGGGAAAGTGTGAAAATTCAAGAAGAAAAATTGGAACAAGTTTCATTCAGTCAGGGCCATAGCCAAGGAGCCCAGGGGAGGAACCCTCCTGAGATAACAGCCCTCCTTCCCACCTCACCCCGTGATGTCAATGTTATATAGGTGAGTGTGACATTGTTGCCCCACCTGATTTTTTTTGCCCCTCCTGGACCCCCCACCCCCCAAAAAATCTAGAATGCTGGCTATGGACCTGCATTTGCTATATGAGACAAGTGTTCTAAAATGAACTATATTATAGAAGTTAGAATGATTAATCAATCTATCCATACATCCATGCTTTATTCTTTAAGTGTTATTACTCAATTTTAGCCTGCAGTAAAATATTAGCTACAAAGACACAGCATTTCAGGATACTGCTGACCTAATACTGTGATTAATACTGTGAGTACACCCAGCCTAGCTTTTCTAATCTCTAGGCTTTCTAATTTATACCAGAGATGGGTAGGCTATCAGTAGGGAATTATGAGGATTAGTTGCTGTTTATCTCTGCCTTGCAGAGACACTTCTCTGCTTATGGAATTATCATAAACCCTCTAGCTATGTGAGTACTTCACCACTTATTTAAAAGTCTGGTTGCTTACTACAAAGGATAAAAAAATTGTTATGAAAATGACACACAGTAGACAAAAACTTAAAAAAATTAACAACCTGCAATTTTACCAGTGTGGAAAACATGCACAAAAAATCTTGGTTCATGCCAAAACATTTTTCTCCATGCAAATTAGGATGCAGTTTAATGTTTGAAAGATGCCCCAAAGCATCACTACAATTTTAAAAATCCTAAATATAAATGCCACTAATCAATTACAAAGCATCCTGCCATTTTAGACAAAATAAAAATGTTGTTACCTGTTACAGCATGACAGCTAAAATTCATTACTTTATTAGCATCATATTTATTTTCATGGCCACATTACTCCAAACTAGTATATTCTAAATAGGGGCATAGAATGTTGACAAAAATAAAGGAGGAGGGACAGAAAAAAGACAAATTACTGCAATACTTCAAAAACTATCAGATTTAGTTCAGTGTGAGCTTTTATGGATCAAAATATGCTTCTTTAGATAAAGTGCTACAGTATTTTTATTTTATTTTGTTTTGTTTTCTGATATGCCTGAACCACAGACTAACACGGCCACTATTTTTTTTTAAAAAAAAAATGCAACATTCTTCTTTTTCTTCTCCCATTTTTTAATTTTCCTAATATGCAGAGACAAACTATCTTCACCAGTACTTTGGAAATAAGGATACAATATTCACTCTACTGAGGTGTGCTATTTTTCCCAGTAATTAAAACACCAAGCTACACTTCAGACTTATGCTATTCTTCCCTGAGAATGAGTCTTAATCTTTTGATTAGTTCACCATAGAAAGCAAAAACAAACTCCTGAGGGTGAAATGCAATATGAACTCAAATACTGGCAAAAAGAATCTCTCTGAAACATCCAGCCACACTTAAATTTAACTTGGTATGATATGAAATAATATGAAAAATGTGGTGTTACTATTCCAATGATAACTCATTTTTAAATCATATCTATATGCTTATTCATGTGTGCTAAGGCAGGTGTGGCCAAACTTTTTGTGCGGTAGGCGTGGCCACACAACCTGGACAGCTGATCAAGCCAGCCACATGGTTCCTCTCACTAGAAGTGGAAGTAAAACGCACCCACACATGTGTAAAAGCTGCCATAAAATGTGTCCCTGGCTGTCGTAAATGCATTTACAACAGCTGGGGGTGCATTTACGGCAGCATTTGAGCATGCATGGGTGCATTTATGCATGCATGGGCACAGAGGTGTTGTGCATGTGTGAGGTGTGTGTGTGTTTGTGCAAGCATGCATGGGATGCATCCGCTTCTGGTAGTGGCAAGGGCAGCAGAGGTCAAATGATTTGGCACCATGGGCTGGATCCAGCCCACAGGTCGTAATTTTGCCACCCCTGTGTTAAAGTATAGAGAGGTAAGGCAATTCCTTTGTTCTGCTCACACCCATTTTTGTTCCGTCATTTCCTTACCCTTAAAATTTGTAATATGTCTTCACATTTTTGAGACAAGTTTGTTTGGATTTGTAAAGGCAGGTCTTCCCACACAGGCACTTGAAACAGAATCATCACTTCATACAAACTGCAAATCTTTCCCCATCACCACCCTCTTTAAGAATATATCACCCGAGTAATCACACATTATTGGATCAGACATGGATAAGGATTTTCCTTGCCCTGCTTATGCATGTCGAAGTATCTGACGAAGAGATTCAATTCAATTTCACAATTGGTTACAGATTTTCAAGTTTAAGTGAAACTTTAAAAAATATGATGGTTCCCAAAGAAAATATACAAACAGCACACTGCTATTTACCATATAAAAGAAAAAGTTATAAGGATTATGAATAGAAGCTTTGGGGAGATTATTTTCATCAGAAAAGTTACTGGGCAGGGAGATTAAACCAATTACTTCAGCACTTACGATCCCCACCTGACCCTCTCCTCCCCGATCCAAGAAAATTCATATTTTTAAAATTACATGATGTCTAATCAAGGCTGTCCCCTTATTACATCTAAAATAGCTCTTATGCATTCACAGTTCTAACTAACAAAAACACAGTCCAGAGAGGATTCCATGAATTATTAGTGTAGTAAAATGTTCAGGCTTGAAATTGAATTCCACGTAGCTGAGGAAATAGATTGCAATTCACTTCAGCTCATTCTCAAGTAAATCCATTAAGTTTAAAGATCCCACAAGACTTCTTTGTTATTGTTATGGGCTTTTTCATTTTATTTATTTATTTATTATTTGCACTTATATCCCACCACTCTAGGGGAAAAAATAATCCCTACTCAGGGTGGCTAACATCATAAAACTAGTCATACATCGATCAAGAATAATTTTTTAAAAACATTATACACAATAAAACTCCCAATAAAATCATCACCAAACATTACAATAGCCAGAAAGTTCTGCAAGCCAGTATCCTGGAAATGCAACCTATTTAGGATGAAAAGGAGCCAGGCAGCATTGGTGTCGTCACCGAGAAGGCCCTTCTCCTCATCATGGCCTTTCTAGCCAGTCTCACGGTCGGCACCTGAAGCTGTGCCAACATTGAGGAACAAGTGATGTGGGCTACTGTCCTGAGGGGAAGACGTTCCACAAGGTAAGAAAGTCCCAAACCATTTAGGGCTTTAAAAGTTAGCACTAACACCTTGTACCTGATACAGAAAGGGACAGGTAACTATTTACATTTCACTAATCAGAGTATATGCCTCTGATTTTTTTAAACTGTTCTCTTTCCTTCCTGTTTTCTATTTCTACAGAATATAAGCTTTCTTTTTTCCAAAATGCAGTAGTAGTAATAAATTAATGTAACCTTGGCTTTTAGTCACTTTATGCTGCTAGGCCTTAAAAAAAACTACACAAAATTAAATTGTAAGCCACTTTAAGTAACCACTATAAAGACTGGATAATTTTTAAATGAATGAATGAACAATTGAAAATAAAATAAAACAATGTGGTGTATTTCTTTAAAAAAAGATTCACCAGAAATACTTCTAGCTGACATTTTTAGCAAATGCTTCAAAAAGATTTATCCCATAGGAAAGTAACCAGTCAAAGAACAACCAGTTACAAAATCTTTCCCCATTATCAACTAGAAGGAAATACAGTGCTGCCTCACTTAAAGAGCATAATGCGTTCCACAGGATTGCTCTTTAAGTGAGTTTGCTCTTTAAGCAAAACACCATTGTAAGTGACCAATTGTAGGGGGGATTGCGAACCCCGATTTATTTGTTAAGCGAGTTTTTGGTTGGTTTTATTTCTTAAGCGAAGCGAACATTCAGAGAAAATTCTGCTCTTTAAGCGAGTTACTCTTTAAGTGAGGTGCTCTTTATGCGAGGTTTGACTGTATTTATTTATTTTATTCGATTTCTATCGCTGCCCCCTTGCTGAAGCGACTCCGGGTGGCTTACAATCAACCAATAAAAACCACTGAAATATAAAAATATTATGACAGCAATTAAAATAATAAAAAAATTAAAAAGCCATTAAAATACCCCCCAACATTCACCACAGATTAAAACTAGAACCCAGATGGCCATTCATATGAACCAGTGGCGAGAGGGGCTGTCCCACAGGCAGCACCCCACGCCCGCTGTGCCAGCCAAGTTTTAAGCCCTTTTCTAAAGGCCAATAGCTCTGACTGGAGGCATAGTTCGGTCGGTAGGAAGTTCCACAGGGCCGGAGCAGATACCAAAAAGGCCCTGCTGCTAGTGCTAGAGAGGCAGCCTCTCTAGTCATTGATACCTTTAGGGAGCTCCCCTTCCAAGCAACATTGTAATAAAAATTATGAACTCTAACAGTTTATTTCAATAAGATGTATTAACTATTTCATTTTTTATTAGCACAAAATTTCCAAAAACAAACCAAACCAAAACACCAAACAACCAATGTGGTCAAAAGATAGAATAATTTCTAATGATATTTAGCTATGTTGCACATTAGTCTACATTTTTTTTCTTCATTTTTATGTGACATTCCTGAGCTTGAATAGAAAATAAAATGACTACATTTTCTCAGGAAGTATAAGAGAACAATACCAATGATATCTTGCAACATGCAGACCAATGATGTCAGTCAACATCCAACTGTTAAGAAATAGCACTCCGAAAACAATGCTGTGGTAAGTCGGATATCTACCAACATGAGCTGCAAAAATCCCTTCTTGGCTTAGATGCTAGACACTGCCTGAAGATCACCACCTGCTTTAAATACAAAGTCCATATACTGATCCTTTCCCAGTTGAGACCTGCATGAAGCTATTCTTGCTTTCAGATTACTGATAGATCTAGGCACTGGGTGTAATCGTGTCATTCTATAAATATCTGTGGGAGTATATTATGTTGCACCTTCTGAAATGCTTTTCCTTCACCCCCATCATTTTATCCCTTTACATTTTTAGCCCAAAGCTCACAACATAATAAGAATAAAGACACACTGGAAAATGATTGCACTTGCCCTGTTTTCAGATTGCACTTCTGGATAAAGAAGACAATGGGAAAAGGTACTCCAGGGGTCATTTTTTAAAAAGAAAATATAATGTTTATGAAGAAATGAGAAAAGAGCTCTACTACCAAAGTTATTCATGATGATAACAAAGGAAGCAATTGAGATATTTTAATACAGTCATCATTTGTTGGATAAAAAAACTTCATTAAATGAACTTCATCTTAACATTGCAGTCTTTGAGAGAAAAAGGAAGGTCTGTTTTAGATTATATAAGGCTGCTCAATCAGTCTCTTAAACTATCTACTTCTCAAAGTTGGGAAATTTCTGTCCAGGACTAAACCCAGATGAAGTAAAAGGGCAAATGTTCTGTCATATATAGAGTGATAAATACAGGTACTGTATATTTTCCTGTATATTTTTTAGATAAAATGACAATCACAAGCTTAATGGCAGATGAAAATTTCCTCTCAAAATGCTAAATAAGAATCGCCTTTCTCCATGAGATATTCTGTAGATTGCTACGTCAGATCACCACATGAAAAAGGAAAATCA
Source organism: Furcifer pardalis (assembly GCA_030440675.1). Taxonomy (NCBI): domain Eukaryota; kingdom Metazoa; phylum Chordata; class Lepidosauria; order Squamata; family Chamaeleonidae; genus Furcifer; species Furcifer pardalis. The sequence continues at coordinate 100,575,133 of CP126891.1, forward strand.
CAGAACCCTTGAAAATGGTTTGAAAGCTTGAGGCACTGAAAATTACAGAATTCAGCCTAAAAGGGTGAACAAAATTTCCTGCAGTTTGCCTATTTTAAAGCAACTGTTTTGACTACCAATTAGCTTCTATAGACTTTAACCCACTATATCAAGGGTAGCCAACCTTTTTATACTGTGGGCCTGACCACATCATTGGACAGCTGAGGGGCTGGACCACACACACCAACAGTGGAAGTGGGTGCATTTACAACTGTCGTAAATGCGCCCACTTGTGCATTTATGAAGCTATAGGCACATTTGCACATGCGTGAGTGCATTTTATGGCTGACACAAACACACCCACTTCCACTTCTGGGTACAGGAGAGATGGTGATGGGCTGGATGGAATGGTGTTGCAGGCCAGGTCTGGTCCACAGGCTGTAGGTTGGAAACTCTTGCTCTAGCTCCTTCCTGAGGCAATCTTGCTTTTTCTTACCTTTTCTGAAAGTGTAATCAGCTTCTACAAGAAGCAGACACTTCCTTATGACAGCTCTACTGGTTCTAAATTGTTTGCCAACATATACACTGCTCCTTGATGTCTTGTCAGGATCAGTTGCCACCCGGAGCCCCTTTGAATTTTTTGTTATGTTTTTGACCTGCTGTTGCTTCTTTAGTGGTGCTTTGATTTTTAATGTTGTTGGACTCTGTCCTCTTGAACAAATTTTACAAGGTTTGTAGTTTTTACTCATTAATGTGTTTTGTTTTATTGGGTGCTGCTTTAATGTAAAAGTCATCTTAACATTTCACAGATAGCAATGTAAATATTTCAAAGTAAGAACTAGAGCTAGAATCCTATTAGTTTCACCAGCCAGCATAATTCCGTCAACATAAATCCTGGCTGTGAACTAATTCAAGTTAAGAAGACTGCAAAGAAATTTGCCAGTTATATGGCTCATTGCCCAACAATGAATGCCTATGCTGAATAATTAATCTGTGGCAATTGTGAGTTGGCTTTTATACCAGTGTAATTGTGGCTGTAATTTTTGAAACAATTTATTTAAGGAACTTCTGGGATCAACTATGCACTATCAGGAATTCTGTTGGTCTAATTATTTTGGAATACCTGTAGTAGTAATCTGTGGTTCAGGCATATCAGGTTGTACTCCCCTTTACCTCAGTATCTGGTGTATATAAACAATACCTGGAAATTTTACTCCTGTGTCTGAAGAAGTGGACTTGATCCATGAAAGCTCACAGTAAAAATATAGCAGTTAGTCTTTAAAGTACTGCAGTGTTTTTAGTTTTTAGTTTTGTTTTTGTTTTCTGATATGCTTCTGACCTGTTTCTTCCACATTTCCCATGTAATCCCTTTCATTGTACAGAATAAATAGGCTCTATGGGATTGGGGGAGGACATGCATTTACAGAAAATCATCATTTGGTATGACAATGCCAACAATAGCAATTTTTATCTTCTTTTCCCACAGTTCTTATAGATTACATGGGAGCCGTGAGAGTAATGGGACAGAAATAAGACGTGTTCAGCTTCCAACAGATATACGTATTCAAGCACATTCTAGCCTCTTTTTCATTTCAGGCAACTCCATTTTTTACACACCACTGCTTTAAAAACATAATGGGGAAAATCCTACTTGTTACACCTGCAATGATAACACAGACAACTTAATTTATGGAGGTGAACTGCCTCAAATTAAATAATCAGCTAAGACATTATATGTTGTGCACCAAGTCATGTGTCTTAGCACACAAATATAATGTCTACAACTACATCTTAAGGCGAGAAAATGAACCTTAAGAATTATTTCATTCATGTCACACTAGATCATTATATACTACCCAGCAGTGCTAAGAAATCTCTGGGTGTTTCATAAGGTAATTATGCAAAGCTGGGTCCACTTATTTTACCAACTTCAGCAGGATGGAAGACTGAATCAACCTGGAGTCCATCAGGACCAAACTCAGATCATGAGGAGAGTTTTGACTACAGTTCGGCAGCTTAACCACTGCACCACAAGGCTCTGTGTGTGTGTGTGTGTGTGAGAGAGAGAGAGAGAGAGAGAGAGAGAGAGAGAGAGACTGAGAGAGCATACTATGCCAGGCATACACAAATGTGTATAAATGTGATACTAGTAAAACCATGGAAACGTCTGCAGAAGCAGACAGCACTGGCTCTTCAGCTTTGAAACAGAGATGAGCACTGAACCCTGGAGTCAGATACAACTTGATTTCGAGCAAGGGAAACCTTTACCTTTAGTAAAACAACAAATATTACAAAATTTGTGCCAGTATGGGAGAATCTTACTTTGATGAAACAAGTAATCAGGACTTGAATGTTGTCAATGACAACCCATATTTTCCTGTGTATTCTCTCTCATTTTACTCATGGTCACTGCTTTCCCACCACAGACTTGCTTCAAGAAAATGCTGCAGGCAATGCAGCAAGCAACCAAGGAAACATTTGCTTTATGGTCTTGATTTTCTTCAGAAAAGTGCTGTTGAGACTTCCAGATCTAATGCTACATGTCACACGAATACATTGAGGCAGGAAAAACCCTAAGGGGCAAGTTTCCCTTCTTGAATATTTTGCCTTAAATGAGTTTGTGTCTGCTGCCTTCTTTAACAGTGTTTTTTAAAGGAGAAACTGATGATCTGTTTAGCAAAAAAATATTTAAATGTTAAGGAGATAATGGCAACAATTCCTTATTAATCTCTGGTTAGAGAAGCTAAAAGTACCAAAAAGGTAAGTTTGCTGCCTTCTTTCCTACAGTAAACATAAAGTATATGCAGCAAACATTTTTCTATTCTATGCTATTCAAAATCCTGAACTGACATAGTATATATGGAACAAGACAGAGTGAAAATATGGTGTGGAATTCACAATAAATACTGAGCAATAAAGGAACAGGTACTACAAAGGTTATGCTGGGTTTTTTTTAAAAAAAAGAAAGTCACTCTTTTCTTTAACTAAGGATATCCCTATCATAGGATTGCCATACGTCCCGGAAAACCAGGATTGTCCCAGATCCAAGGTTGGAAAAACTGTCCCAGCCAGTTCAAGAAAAATCATGTTAAAATCCTGGATTTTTAAAATTTACACACCATTAAAATAAATTTGAACTGTCACCATCAAATGAGTGATTTCCTACCACGCTGGACTTGGCATGTACCTAGAGACAAATCTTAATGTCCTCACCTCACACCACTGCCCGATAAGTTTGACCAGTAGACATTAAGAGTTGACTGTGATTCAACTTCTCAGAAGTACAACAGATCATCTTACAGTAAGAATTAACTGTTGTAAATAAATTCATTTATGTATTGATATATTCAATGTGAGAGTGTTTTATAGCTATCATTATATTATGTTTTTTTAAAGGGTATTTTGTAAATAACCTGCCCATTTTTGTCAAGTATACTTCTGTCCAGGTTTTGTGGGAGAGAATTATGTCAACTCTACCCTATCATGCTAATATGGAAGCCAAAAGTCTTTACATTTTTCTTTTGTTCATATACTGTACTTGATTTGGCACAGATGACCATTCAACACTTGGATACCCACTGGAATCAGATTTCACAGCCTAAATTAGCACAGTCCATCAATAACTGAAAAGTCACCCTAAATAAAGCAGTATTTTGCCTCCCCAAAACCTCAGAATCAAAATATGCCAATTTTTGTTTGCATTAAATGCACAAATAATGAAAAACCACAAAAATATACATTGTCATTGTGGCCAATTAGTATTTTTCCTGATGTGATCTCATCTGCTATGATGTTCTGGGAAGTTCTTTACTGCTTGCTGCTTCTAAAATTATTTAGAATAAATAAATAAATTTATAGAGTATAGAATGTATTTATCTAAAATATGTTTACCCCACCTTTCTTATCACAGTTCCATTTTTATCATTTTCATGTATATTTACCAACTAGCAACTACACTGAAATGTTTAATCCAGATTCATTAAATATTCTTCTTTTATTACTGCAAGAGCATCACAGTTTCTCCAAAATAAGTTGCAAAAATTTCAAGCTACACTTTTCTGTAATTTTATGGCTATCATAAATTGTAACATGTTGGCAATGAAAATTAGAAATAATCTTTTTGAATATCTCTCTCTTTGCTACTTCTGAATATACATGGACTAACCCCTACAGATATCATTAGAAGCTATCAACTCGCAAGTGGCATTTCTAGGTTCTCTCCACCCATTACAACATATGGTATGGCTAGCATCCATCAATCATCCAAATATGTTTTTACTGAAACTTTCTCAGCACAGCTGGTATGCTGCAGTTGTTCTGCATATGTAGAACAGTATCTGGGTAAATTGGTAGGAATCTTGCCTAAATATTTTTAACACTACAACTCGATGACTCACAAGAGCACAGAATAGATTTTCAAGTACAGTAAAACCTCACATAAAGAGTGTCTCGCTTAGAGACTAACTCACTTAGAGAACAGAATTTTCTCTAAATGGTTGCCTCGCTTAACAAATAAAACCAACCAGAAACTCGCTTAACAAATAAATTGGCGTTTGCAATCCACCCCCCAAGCAGGTCACAATTGGTCACTTACAATGATGTTTCACTTAAAGAGCAAACTCACTTAAAGAGCAATCCCGTGGAATGCATTATGCTCTTTAAGGGAGGTACCACTCTATAGTTAATGTATTTTTAAAAAGTGAAGGAAGATTATTCATACAGGTGAAACATTATATAGAATAATAGAAGCATTAATACCAGCCTGATAAACTTGCTGACTAATGTCACAACATGACCTAAAGAAACAGCAATATTATTTATTTATTACAGTAATACCTTGGATAACGTTTATTATTATTATTATTATTATTATTATTATTATTATTATTATTATTATTATTATTATTATTATTATTATTATTATTATTATTTATTAAATTCAAATTTATATGTCGCTCTCCTTGCCGAAGCAACCCAGAGCGGCTAACAATGTTACAAAAAACATAATATACATACAATATAACACATATAATACAATCAATGTGGTCAATAATCCTTCATAAAATAATAAAAATATAAATACTGTACAGTACAATCAAAGAAATACAAAAACAATCAAGGATATACAGTACAAAGCAACAGGGAAAGTCCTCATCCCTTATACACACCTCGGATAACGCTAAAATCACATAACGTTAAGTAATCTGGGGAGGAGAATTGGATTGAATAACGTTAAGGTCCTATGGGATGGATCGGATAATAACCGCTAAAGCCTGTGCGGTTACAATGTATCTCTATGGAGCTTTAACGTTATCCGATCCATCCCATAGGATTTTAACACGCATCAGATAACACTGAAAATCGGATAACACCAAGACTTGTGAAACCAAGTCTTAGCGTTATCTGAGGTATTACTGTATTTAAATTTTATGGCCACCAAAATGACTCTGGGTGGCTCACAATGCAATTGCAGTTCACCTTACATAAAAGATCTTACATACCATTAAAAACCTTACATAAAACTTATTATAAAATCTTCACAGCAAATAGACAAATAAAACCTAAAAACCTGGGTGGCAATTAGCATGTTTATATCAGCCATGGGGGAGGGCTGTTCCTCTATCAGCTCCCCACACCTGCTGGGCCAGCCATGTCTTCAGCCCTTTCCTAAAAGCTAGCAGCTCTGCCTGAAGATGAAGATCTGTTGGCAGGAGGTTCCAAAGGGCCAGAGCCAATACTGAGAAGACCCTCTGCCTCGCACTGGGGAGGTGAACCTCTCCAACGGATGGTACCTTTAGAAAGCCCCTCCGGTTCACTCTCGTGAGACCGCTAGGCGATGCGGTCTCTTAGGTAACCTGGTTCACTATCATGTAAGGCTTTAAAGGTGATAATCAGCACCTTGAATTGCACCTGGAGGCATACCGGTAACCAGTGCAGCTCCCACAACAAGGGTGAGGCACAGGCATACCATCGACACCCAATCACCATGCGGACGGCTGCATTCTGGACCAGCTGCAGCCTCCAGATGGCCATCAAGGGCAATCCCATGTAGAGCACATTACAGTAGCCCAGCTGGGAGGTGACCAATATGTGAGTGACCATAAGCAAGGAATCCCAGTCCAGGAATGGGTGCAACTGGTGAATCACATGAACCTGCGCGAAAGTCCTCCTAGACATGGCTGCTACCTACTCTTGAGTCCAGGAGGACACCCAGATTGCACACTGAGTCTGTCTGGGGCAAAAGCAGTAATCCAAAATCCTAATCAGACTGTTGTAAGGCTGTATACACAGTAAATACCTGGAGTTGCATGTAAGCCTTGAAAACATTCACAACACATAGCAGTACTAACTAGGTACTGCTACATGTGTTGGAGGTTTTTCAAGATTGTTAACTAGATATGTAGTGATAAATCTGGAAGCATTAGTAATCATGACAGTCTCCATAGACTTATAAAATGACTGAAAACATACTAGGAGTTGGACTGCTGCATATTAACAACTATGAAGAAGACCTTGATGTTAATTAGATTCTGTCAAGTCAATTCTGACTTATGGCAACTTCTGCAGCATATTCAAAGGTGGTTAACCACTGCCACTTTCTGTAAGCGTTCTGGTGCTGTACAGCTTGCCCAAGGCCACATAGGTTGGTTGTACTCCTGGGAGGCGCAGTGGATAATCAAAACTCAACTTTTGACTCTGAAGTCAGGTACCTCACTTAACATTTCAACCGTAATGGATTTGAGATGCTCTTTCTAGACCAGTGATGGTGAACCTTGGCACTCCAACTGTTCTTGAACAGGAATGCTGATTTGGGCTTCTGGTAACTGAAGTCCAAGAACACCTGGAATGCCAAGGTTCGACATAACTGGTCTAGACCAAGCAACACTCAAATACTGTACTGTGCTTTACAAAAAGGGATTACAATACTCAATTGGGAAAACATACTTCTCTCTTAACTACCATGAAGACTGCATCTTAGCACAGAGGAACAGGAAAGCCTGAAAGGTATAGTCTACAACAAGGATTCTTAACCTATGGCCCATGGGCTGGATATGGCTCATGGCACCAAATTATCCAGCCCGTATCTTCGCTCCTGCTGCCACCTATGCTGCCATCGTAAGTGGCTGTGGGTGTTGTCCTGGCAGCTGTGGGAGTGTTTCTGGCAGCCATGGACACATTTCCAACAGCTACAGAGGCATTCCCATGGTTGTGGAGGTATCCATGGTGACTGTGGAGGCTTTCCCAGTAGCCACAGATGTGTTCCTGGCAACTGTGGTGGGGGATTTCCTTCACAAATGTCATGCGGTTCCTCCAGGGTAGTGGTGTGGAGGGAGGGGAGCTTTTTGGGATGTGGTGGACTCTGGGTCTTCCCACAGGGGACACACCAGTCCAGCCCACAGTCTGAGTGGGCATGATCTGGCCCCCAGCTTAAAAGTTTGAAAATCTCTGGTCTACAATGTCATAGTTCCTCCAACTCAGTGAAAGTATGAGGGCTTCAATCTCATAAGTTCTTTGTTTACTGCCCCCCCCCTTCCCCCAGCATTACAAAATCTTTATGCATTGACTCCAAAGATCTAAAGAGAATTCTCTAAGTGTTTGGCTGAACATATTCATAGAACTCCTGTCATCAGCAATAATGAAGGTCATTTTATTAGAAATATAATGAGCAGAATGAGTGATGAGAGTGCAGAAGTACTGCTCCCCAGAGTATGCAATTTTGGCTTTCATACTGATACATCACATTTATAAATGGATGAGTGGATAAATTATTTCCATAAAGGCTGACTATAACTAGTTTTGGACTTAGAAAAAAATAGGATGAATTTACTTTTTCATAACTTTGAATGATGATTAGAGACAATTCTTAGAATGTTTACTATAGAATATCTACAACTTTTTTGGAAATACAAAAGAGTTTGGGCACATCCCAAGAGACAGTGTTTTTTTTAACCTTCCACATATGTGCTTGAGATTTTGAATTATGGAGAAAAAAAATCAGGTCTTGACTTGTAAGCATCTTCATTGAAATTTCCGGCGACAGCTACCTTGGTCAGACCATACCTGAATAGCTTTTTTGCCCTACCAGTCTCCTTTTGTCCTGAGACAGGAACACTCATGAAAGATGCTAGTAGTGAAAATCAGACCTGACAGGCATCTCATTCTGCTCCCACAGCTCCATACTCAAGGGAGTTTAACTAATAGAATACACAGTTCACTTGCAAAGTGTGTGAACAGTGCATTTATTCCCATTCTCCTTCTCTTTTTACCTCAGTGGAGTACGTGAGACTAAGACATCAGATTAAAGAATCAGGAGTTCCCTTTATACAAATCCAACCAAACAATAGACTGGATAGAATAAGTTTTATTAAAAAGTAAAAAAAGAAAAGCCCAAGTAATAAGCAGAAGAACAATAACTGTAATTTCATAGTAAGGCTCAAATTTTATTGAATACACAGATAGTCTTTGGTTTATGCAAGGTACAGACTAAAAAAAACATAAATCTATCATGAAAAAAAGGGAGATATAACGCAGTTAGGTACAGCAGCTCATGTAATTGATCTAGTCTCTCCTCTTTGAGACAGCTTTTCCTAACAGCAACATTTATCCTGAGAGAGTAGCTGTCATCCAAATACACATAAGCACTACTTTTTAACAGCTAATGGGCTATCAGGTTTATCTGTCTTAATCACCTCAAGTGTTCTTAATCCCCTTTGAAAGTTTGTCAAATCAAAGCCTCATCTTATGGTGTTCCCTTCCTACCAGACTACCAGATTTGTTTATAGGAAACAAATTAGTTATGGTATTTGCCAACATCATGGCCAGAACAGATGCCATGATGTCATGATGTCATGGGCAGAGCCAACATCATGACATTGTGGGTGGAGCCAAAGAAAAAAATCAAAAATTCAATCAAAAATTCAATAAAAATACACATTAACATCAAAATAATCTACCCACACACCCACACACCCCAACACAAACCCATCACTTACCTGGCCTGGGGTCAGGAAGCAGGCACGAGGCAGGCAGGCAGGTGGGCACTAGGCAGGCAGCAGGCAGGCAGGCAGGAACTGCGGCGGCACGGTGGCAAACCACCGTGGCAGCAAACCACCGCAGTGATGTGGCAGCCTGGTGGCATGGCACGACGAGGAAAGGCCATCGCCGCTGCTGCCACTTCTCTAGGCGCTGCCTGCACCCTTCGTTTCTGAACGGCGCATGCGTCAAACCTCCATTTGACACATGCACACTTCTATTTTTTAGTGCACATACATCAATTGGAGGTTTGACGCATGTGCAGTTCCGGAGGGGGGCCAGATGGACGCTACCAGTTTGGGCGAACCGGTCCAAACCGGTAATAGCCCATCACTGTTTATATGGCAGCAAATATGGTAGATACATCGGAGTATAAGGCATACTGTTTTTCCAGTGTATTTTAAGGGGTTGGGGAGAATGTTTTATATGCCAGCAAATACAGAATATATTTAGATAAAAGAGTCATTTGAACTAAAACATCTGCTTCTGGCCAAAATATGACATGACAGTGTGATCTTCTTTTTACTCAGTTTCAAGGATATTAAAGAAGGCATGAAACAGTCCACTTGCCTGCTTTGACCTCTTGTTCTTTAGTTACATTCCCCCATTTACTGGAACATATCTAAGCAAATGGAATAACAGGCAAGTTTGGTCTTGGAACACAGAATGAAGCAGGTCAAAGACTGATAGAGTTCTGCCAAGATAACGCACTGGTCATAGCAAACACTCTCTTCCAGCAACACAAGAGGAGACTTTACACATGGACATCACCAGATGGCCAACATCGAAACCAGATTGATTATATACTCTGCAGTCAAAGATGGAGAACTTCCATACAGTCAGCAAAAACAAGACCAGGAGCAGATTGTGGCTCAGATCACAACCTACTGATTGCAAAATTCAGGCTTAGACTAAAGAAAATAGGAAAAACAATTAGGCCAGAAAGATATGACATAGAAAACATTCCTTGGGAATACACAGTGGAGGTGTGGAACAGATTTAATGGCTTGGACCAGATAGACAGAGTGCCAGAAGAATTATGGACAGAGATGCGGGACATCATGCAGGAGGCAGCAATAAAAACCATACCAAAAGAAAAGAAGCGTAAGAAAGCTAAGTGGTTATCCGAGGAGGCTCTTAAAATAGCGGAGGACAGAAGGAATGCAAAATGCCAAGGAGAAAGGAAAAAATACAATCACTTGAATACAGAATTTCAAAGAAAAGCAAGGAGAGATAAGGAAACGTACCTGAACGAACAGTGCACAGAAATAGAGGAAAACAATATCAGGGGTAGGACTAGAGATCTTTTCAAAAAAAATTGGGGAACTCAAGGGAACATTTAAAGCAAAAATGACCATGATAAAAGACAAAGATGGCAAGGAGTTAGCAGATGCAGAAGAGATTAAGAAAAGATGGAAAGAGTACACAGAGGAACTATACAAAAAGGACCTCAACACCCCTGATAATCACAATGATGAGAACATTGAACATGAGCCAGACATTCTAGAGAGTGAAGTCAGAAAGGCCCTAAAAAACACTGCAAACAACAAAGCCAGTGGAGTTGATGGTATCCAAGTTGAACTTTTCAAAGCACTACAAGATGATGGAATCAAATTATTGCATTCTATATGCCAGCAGATTTGGAAAACAAAACAATGGCCACAGGATTGGAAAAGATCTGTATACGTTCCACTCCCCAAAAAGGGTAATGCCAAAGAATGTTCAAATTATCGAACAATTGCGCTCATCCCTCACGCTAGCAAGGTGATGCTCAAGATAATACAGGATAGACTGCAACAGTATGTGGAGAGAGAATTACCAGAAGTGCAGGCGGGTTTCAGAAGAGGCAGGGGGACTAGAGATCACATCGCCAACATAAGATGGATCATGGAAAAAACAAAGGAATATCAGAAACAAGTCTACTTCTGTTTCATTGATTACATGAAAGCTTTTGATTGTGTCGACCACAACAAAATGTGGCAAATAATTAAGGAGATGGGAATACCAGAACACCTTATATGCCTCATGAGAAATCTGTACATGAATCAAGAAGCAACAGTTAGGACAGAAAATGGAATGACGGAGTGGTTTGGAATAGGAAAAGGAGTAAGACAAGGCTGCATTTTGTCACCATGCTTATTCAATTTATACACAGAGCACATAATGCGCAATGCAGGAATGGAGGAATCACAATTTGGGATCAAAATTGCTGGAAGAAACATCAACAATTTGAGATATGCAGATGATACCACCCTCATGGCAGAAAGTGAGGAGGACCTAAAGAAGCTCCTAATTAGGTTGAAAGAAGAAAGTGAAAAAGCTGGCTTGAGACTCAATATCAAGAAAACTAAGATAATGGCAACATGCCCTATCAGTCCCTGGAAAATAGATGGGGAAGAAGTAGAAGCAGTGACAGATTTTACTTTCTTAGGATCTAAGCTCACTGCAGATGGTGATTGCAGCCATGAAATAAAAAGGCGACTGATTCTTGGGAGGCAAGCGATGAGAAACCTGGGGAGCATAGTGAAAAGTAGAGACATCACATTGAAAACAAAAATTCGCATAGTCAAGGCAATGGTATTCCCTGTTGCAATGTATGGTTGCGAGAGTTGGACCATTAGGAAAGCTGAACGGAGAAGAATAGACGCCTTTGAGATGTGGTATTGGAGGAGAGTTTTGAGAGTCCCATGGACAGCGAGGAGAACAAATAGGTCAATCTTAGAAGAAATCATCCCTGACTGTTCCTTAGAAGGTCAAATAATAAAGATGAGGCTAAAGTACTTTGGACATCAAATGAGAAGAGAGGATTCACTTGAGAAAGCTTTGATGCTTGGAAGGGTCGAGGGCAAAAGAAGAAGGGGACGGCCCAAGATGAGATGGCTAGATGGTATCGTGGAGACAATGGGCACAGAGCTGAGCGAGTTGAGGGGGATGGTGGAGGACAGGAGTGCCTGGCGGTCAGTGGTCCATGGGGTCGCAGAGGGTCGGAATCGACTGTGCAACTGAACAACAACAAAAAAATCTAAGTCTACAGTGGCTAAAGTGGCTAAGACGCTGACTGGAAGGCGGGAGGTCAGCAGTTCGATTCCTGAGTACTGCAGGATGGAATGAGCTCCCGTCTTTGTCCCAGCTCCTGCCAACCTAGCAGTTCGAAAGCAAAAAATTGCAAGTAGATAAATAGGGACCACTTTGGTGGGAAGGTAAACAATGTTCAGTGTGCTCTGGTGTCTAGTCATGCCTGCCACATGACCACGGAAATGTCTGCTGGCTCTTCGCCTTTGAAACAGAGATGAGTACTGAACCCTAGAGTCAGATACAACTGGCTTTTGAACAAGGGAAACCTTTACCTTTACCTATCTAAGTCCATCTTTTTTAATCCATATTTTGATAGGTCCAGTTCTTTAATTTCCTGACAGTACCTTTAAACAGGAATTAAACACCTTTAATTTTCTTTCTAGATTGAAGAAAAACATGGATTGCATTCAATTGCATGGATTGAGAATTCTGTGAGGCAGAAAATCTAAGCTGTTTCATCATTATTTGCTAGGATCTGAATTGAAAAAAGTCATTGCCAGTGCAGCTGCTATTGTTAATAACATAGTTAAAATCAGTTTCATCTTGCTTGAGTAATGAACGCTTAACAATGTGTTAGATTTATCTTCAAAATTCCAAAAGCAGAATAAATATTAAAGATCTAAAACAAATGCAATCTTAAAGACACAGGAGTTATGAGCACACCTCCTTTATTTCTTGGACTAATGGGGTATCGTAACAGAAATACAGTACTGCAATAAAAAGGTATTTACTTAGATTCCACAGCCTAGGCCTCAACATTTTCAATGTTTAAAACTATTTTTGTATGGTTTACATCCTCAACATGGCCATTAAAGCTGCAACCTAGATAGTTGTGCAATTATCTCTGAACACCCAGGCAGCGTGGGTGTGTTTTTAAACATGCTAAAGTGCCACAAGACATCCCTTTTGAAAATGCCACAGCAGTTTTAAGAAATGTTTTGGGAAACTTGAGAATGATGGTCCTACCTAATAAGTGCAGAGGAAATATGTAGATTATAGTTGTTATTTGCTAGATTGATGAACAAAGATTTTTAGATGATTATTAATTAACATAATTATAAATGAATGGACCAAAGGCACATTTATTTATTTTTTCAAACTTTTTTTATGACAAGTGAATTTTTAAAAAAGATTTTGTTTTTCATTTTATTACAGCATGATGGCTTTTCATTATTACCCTGAAAAAACCATATGACTCTATGAAGTCTCAAAAATGCAGCCTTTTTTGCATCTAAATTATGCAAGTTTATTTTAAAAACTGGATAAATAATTTACTTATTGGTCATTCCTGTATGAGACAAATGGAAAATGATATTCTAAATGCAGTTGAACAAAGAGTCTGGCAGCAATTGCAAACATTTTGACTAAAACAGGAGTTCTCAACCTTTTAAAGCCGGGGGCCGGGTCACGCTCCCTCAGACATCTTTGCAGGCTGGACAGCCATTTTGCCCTTCTTCCACCACATGGCACTCAAGGTGTGGTGGTGGCAGGGACGGCACCCCTGGACTAAAACATGTTGTAGCTGGCATATTTGTTTCCATATATCTTCACATCAAACCATGAACTGGAATCAGATGTGGCCTTCACTGCGAAAAAAGCTACCTGCAAACAATAAGTTTTAAAAGTAGCAACCTGCCCACACTGAATGGAGAGAAATGAGTGTGGAAAATGTCAAGTAGTAAATGAAGAGAGAGGGCACTGCCCTGGTGGTAGTTCTTGATCTGTCTGCAGATAGTGTGTAGCTTTACACAGCTGTTTCAGTAGGGAAAAAAATTCCTCTGGTTTAGTATACCTGTATGAGCATCATGAAAAATGAGTTTGTGTCTGTAAATGTATCTTTGCATCTTTAACAGTGTTTTTATAAAGAAGGGAAAAGTGATGATCTGTTTAGCAAAAAATCTTTAAATGTAAAGGACATAATGGTAACAATTCCTTATTAATTTCTAGTTAGAGAAGCTAGAACTTAAAAAAAGATAAGTCTGCTGCCTTCTTTCCTACAGTAAACATAAAGTATTTTCAGCGAACATTTATCTACTGCTCTGCTATTCAAAATCCTGAACTGACATAATATATCTGGAACAAGACAGAGTGAAAATATGGTGTGGAATTGACAATTAATACTGAGCAACAGAGGAAGAGGTACTACAAAGGTTATGCTGGGTTGTATTTTTTTAAAAAAAGAAAGTCACTCTTTTCTTTAACCAAAGATATCCCTATCATGTTAATCTGGAAGCCAAAAGTCATTCCAATTTTCTTTTGTTCATATACTTGATTTAGCACAGAGGAGCATTCAACAATTGGATACCCACTGGATTCAGATTTTGCAGCATAAATTAGCACAGTCCATCAACAACTGAATAAAGCAGTATTTTGCCTCCACAAAACTTCAGATAGTGTGTAGCTTTACACAGCTGTCTTAATAGAAAAAAGTTCCTCTGGTTTATATGTGAACATCATGAACTTTTCACACTGCTGCTTAAAACCATAAGATTTATTTCTTCTATTCTATAATTACAACATTGATGTTAATTCAAATTGACACTGAGTTATGAAGACAAATAATTTAAATTTAACAGCCCAATATTCATAAATGGCATTTAAATGGTTCTAAAAAACATAGCTCAATTTACTGTTTTCAGTCCTCGGATGTTTCAGATTTCTAAATCCATGAGTTAAATTGACTTCCAGTCCAAGTACTCTGATTAATAGCTCTATAATGTCAGTTCTCTCTCTTAGCTAAAACATAATGTATTTAAAGCAAATCCTTTCTCACCAGATACCAGCACTGGAAAAAAATGAGTCACCACAGGTTGGTTGGTTCGGCAACTGGCATGTGAAATCATTTCATGACATGGTTTTTCATCCATCTCAATTAACTGTGAAATGCAGTACAGTTAGGTTATCCTGACAGTGGCTAACTGCATATTGACTGTGCCTGGGCAGGAGAGGCCCATTAGATTTTCATAAACATCTATTGTTTTAAGAATGTGAATAAACCTTTGTGCATCTCCAGGCACATATAAGGGGCAAAAGCAAAAGGGCTATAATTCCTACCCTGTCAGCTTTACTTCACCAACATATAACATTTCAACATTTTAGAATCAGCACTGTGACACTCAGTCTGGACAGCTATGGTAATAGAGAAGACCATACTGCCAGCAACTCAATGCACTAGTGAACTAATCTGGCAACCTGAGGACTAAAGGTCTTGGATGATAATGTCTACATGGAAGGATGATGGTCCCCAATGGGTTTGATCATACTTGAATCCATCTTGATGGAGAGCATCAGCTTCTGGTCTGGGGCTGACTTTATGTGCCAAAAAGGCTCTGGATCTTTTGTAAAGGCAAAGGTCACCCTTGCCTGAAAGCCAGTTGTATCTGACTCTAGGGTTCAGTGCTCACTTCTGTTTATAGCCAAAGAGCCAGCGCTGTCTAACTTTGCAGATGTTTCCATGGGCATGTGGCAGGCATGACAAGATACCAGAGTGCACGGAACACTGTTTACCTTCCCACTGAATTGGTCCCTATTTATCTACTTGCAATTTCTTGCTTTCAAACTGCTAGGTTGGCAGGAGCTGGGACAAACGATGGGAGCTCACTCTATCATGCAGTACTCGGGTATCAAACTCTGACCTTCCAGTCTTACGTTCAGCATCTTAACCACTTGAGCCACCGCAGTCCCTATCATTTGCAATTATTGTTAGCAATACATACCTATTAGTATGTCTATAAAATATTATAATTTAATATAAACTAATTTGTATAGTTTATATTAAATTATAATATTTTATAGACATATTATGTAATAGGTATGTATTAACAATAATAATTACCAAAGAATGGTGCTTAAGTAACTGAAAAACAGTCCCATTTTTCCTTTCAAAAATTATTGTAATATAATCTCCACATTTCATTGAAACAAAAGTGGAAACATAAGCACACTTATCAATTGTGCAGCAAGATGTGTCTGTTAGAGACAACTAAAACAGACAAAATTATGTGAGAAACTGGTTTGATAGTTCCTCCCTCATCACCATTTATAAATCCTTCTTCTAGACGTACTGTTACTTAAAGTTGTATTCTTTGTATGAGCTAATCAGCATTTTATCAAGCCTCTCTTTCATCTGACTTTGAATGACACTCTAATGACTTCATGTCAACTCACAGTAAAAACTCCATTAGTAGACGGAGAAAACAGCAGTGGATTAAATCATGTGGGTACTTTCTCTTGCAGTTAGAAATAACTAGAAGAAAAACACTATTGCTTCCCAAAATCAGAAGAATCACCAACATTTGCATTGCTTTCTTAATATTAAAAATACAAATAAAATCCCTAACTGGGAGTCAGTTTGTTTCCATCTCCCCATTTCTAAATAAAAGGAGCTGCATTCTTCTTTTCTTGTATAGAAACAGTTCTCATTAAGTGCCCCACTGTTAATGCATACCAGGTTGATACAGAATTGGGAAAAACCAGAAAGAATCAAAGTACTGTACTGTACAGTACATCCAAGTACTGTACAGTAATTGATATTAGAATTGTTTATCAGACTATTAAATACTGTGAGCAACAATATTTATATCACAATATTATATCATTACTTGTGCTATTTCAAAACAGTACATTTAAACATGATTGCATTCTTCATTGTCAACCCCTCTAAATGCCTCTAGTCTCACAATTATCCAAATTCTATAATAATTAATGATCCTTATGCATTATTAAAACATATCTAACCAATTTTGCAAGAAGTTAATACAAGCCATTCTGCTGATTAGGGACTTTTAGAAATCAAAAAAGGAGAATGATATGGCATTTGGGACCTGTATTCACCAACGATTTGTTTGCACATTCAACATTATGAATTTGGTAGCAGAAAGAAAATAGGTAGTGTACACATCTCCTGCTATACAGGAGACAATGCAAATTTTACATAGGGGTGATGCTTAAATAATCAACTTATCAAGATCTGAATTCTCTTTAAAATAGCTGGGAGACTATATCCAATAGTCTGCACTTCAAAGCCAGGACAATTTCCTTCAATATCTAATACCATTTCAGTATTACTGTGCTTAAATTACACAATAGCAGTTTAGATAAGTATGCCTTTTAAGGTTTAAGAATTTTTTTTAAAAAACCATCAAGTAACATATAGATATTTTAAATTTGTATATCTTGACACTTAAATAGTCCTAATAATCTCCCTACTTTTCATGAGATAAGAGGTAATACATTGTGCACATAATAACATGCTCTTAAATGTAATTATGCTGCAGTTCTAGGGGAAAAGGCATTTGAAGGTTAACTAGATTCAGAATAAGCAGGTTCTCATTAGGGAGTTGCATTGAATTAAATTAAGTCAATTCATTTAGCAAGCTTTCTGTTTATCAAAAAAAAAGTAAGTAAACCACTTAAAAATGTTGAGCTAAATATTTGAAACAGACAGAATTCATCTAGAAGTATCAATGGGATAATTGTTGTTGTTCAGTTGCACAGTTGATTCTGGCCTTTTGCGACCCCATGGACCATTGCCCGCCAGGCACCTCTGTCCTCTATCCTCGTCCTCCATCCTCCTCCTCAACCCGCTCAGCTCTGTGCCCATTGCATCAACAATACCATCTAGCCATCTCATTTTCTGCCACCTCCTTCTTCTTTTGCCCTCAATCTTTCCCAGCATCAAGGCTTTCTCAAGTGAATCCTCTCTTCTCATTTGATATCCAAAGTACTTTAGCTTCATCTTCACTATTTGACCTTCCAAGGATCAGTCAGGGTTGATTTCTTCTAAGATCGACTTATTTGTTCTCCTCGCTGTCCAGGGGACTCTCAAAACTCTCCTCCAACTATATTTCAAAGGCATCTATTCTTCTGTGCTCAGCTTTCCTAATGGTCCACCTCTCACCACCATACATTACCACTGAAAGAAAGTTTACATGAAAGAAGTACAATGATAAAAACATTAAACGTTACCCTATCCCTTTTCATAAACACAAATCATTTGTGTTTTAGAGTCTCTCTTCTGCAATCAATGAAAAAACAAAGAACAAAAAGGTGTATTTCTAAAACATGAAAGACTCATTCCTGTTCAACACTCTATAAACAATAAAAGTTCACTTATGGTGGATTCACCAAAGTGTAGTAACACATAAATTGATTATATTACTCAGTCTGAGATTATAAATAATCCACCCACAAACTGGATAAAATTTTATGATTTTACTTTTTTCATTTAAGATCTGATTGATCACAAAAGAACAATACAAAATATTAATCACTTCCTGCTCTGATAGCAAGTACAGTGGTACCTCACATAACGAATGCATCGCATAGCAAAAAATTCACATAATGAAGTGTTCATTATGCAATGGCGATGTCCCGCATAATGAAAAATGTTTTGTTATGCGGGGTAACTGGGGTATACCCAGCTAATGGGAACCGTGGTTAACAAACTTTTTTTTGTTATACGGGGTACCTCCCATAGGGAACCGCATAACGAAAAAACTGCATAGTGAAGAGCTCCGTGGAACAGAGTTTTTTGTTATGCGGGGGTTCTACTGTACATGGATTCACAAGAGAGTTACATGTTACACTTTTGTATAGGTTTTATCTTTAGGGAAATATATAGCATCAACCTGTACAAATAAAATAAACATTTTATGCAATCCTGATATTAAAGCCAGTGTAAGAACGTAAAGGTCTGCATTGCTCAAAAGTCAGTCATTTCTGACTCTACGGTACATGGCAGCAAGTAGTGAAGCCCTACATATGTCTTTTCAGAAATAAATTCTATTATATTCAGTTATTTTCTTCCAGATAAGTGATATTAGTTTCTAGCTAAATTTATGATCTGGCAGCAAATGCTTGTCAAGTAAATATGACAAAGTATGGTAGTATAAAATGAACATGAGCTCTTATTTGAATGACTTGTGGATGAAGATGCTACTAAACTACATGAAGTTTAAAATATATTCAGAATTTGATTTCAGATTGTCATTTTTCAAACTTCCAACTTGAAAGGATACAAACCTATGTACTGTATTATAATAATCCATGGCTTTTCTTCACTTGCATTTAGATTCAAGAGCAGAATACCATGGACAAATGCTCAGTGTAAACCTCTGTTACAGATGACATGGAGATTGTTCTGGCAGTTTTGTACACTACTGTCAACATTAATTGCTGAGATCCGTCCAGTGCTGTTCTAAACATAGCAATGATTTACATTTTTAAAGAATGCAAACACTCACAGGTGGAAACAACTTTCCTCCCATTCTCCCAATAAAGACAGCGTTTTCTGATGAATATGTGTTCTTATTTACTAGAGATATAACTAAAGTAATAGCGTTGTCTTAATTGATTGGTTTCTAAAGTAATAAAAGTGCTTCAGATGTTAAGTGTGATCTCCAAACAAGTGTTATAAGGTTCTTATTGAAAGCAGCAAGCAATTTATTTCATTTGTTAATGTGGGATTATGGGGCATAACATCTTATTTAGTTGATTTTTTAAATGGTAGCTGTGTTAGTCTGTGTTTTAAGCACATCAGAGAGTAAACAAAATAAAACAAAATAAAAATAAAAATAGTCTTTCAGGATGGTCCTATAAAGAATAGGTAAGCCAAACAGGATCTAACTAAGGCACATATTACTGCAGTAAGGATCTAACTAAGGCACATATTATTGCAGTAAGCCAAACAGGATCTAACTAAGGCACATATTACTACAGCTAAAGTAGACATTCCAAGGAAAGGGTGCACATGATACACCTACTTTAACTGTAAAAATTCATCACCAATTTTAACTGTGTGAATTCATGTATAGACAAGTTGCAAACCTGAGTTTGCAGGACAAGTATAACTCTATTCAGTCCCTGTTCCTTGATTGTCTTTCACTTCATCAGGAGCATCTTTTACTTGCCAGGATTAGGCTTCAATTTATTCAACCTCATTACTGGCATCAGACACTGGCTTAGAACCAGGCAGCTCTCATGGAATCACATGAAAAGTAGAGAGAGAGAGTTGGCTGTCATCAGCATATTAAAGGCACAATCCACCAAATCCAGACATTTCTCAAACATTTCATGTATATGTTACATAGCAAGGGGGAGTAGAATGGGGTCCTGAGGAAGCCCTAAGGTCATAGTGTTAAAAGCTTTCCTCCTCAGCACCATATTCTGAGCTGAGACAAAATCAAGGATCACAGTGCAAAAGTGTGCCTCCCATCATAAAGGAGCAACCAAGAAGGATACTATTGCTAGTGATATTGACAGCCATTGAAAGTTCAGAAGAATAAATATGGTTACACTTTAACTATCCGGGTCCTATTGTTTATCATCCAGCGAGGTAACTAAGCTATTTCACTACTACAGCTAAGTCTAAAGAGAGAGTGAAATTAATCTAGTGTTCCGTCTCATCCAGAAACTGGAACTATGAAACCATCATAAACTACATCTGGGTGTCACTGCTTCTGATGATAGTGGAGAAATTTACTCCTCCAATTGGGTGGGTGGGTGGCAATTAAGGACCTGGAAGCTTACCTTTAAAAATGAAATGTTAATGGTCCAATACAGGTATTAACAACTTTGCTTTTTATTTCACTCATGGACCACATAGTGAAAATAATTCTTTGTTTATACATATGCATTTGCAAGACTGCCATAATGTCTTTTTCAGAACAACAAGACATAACAAGAAGACAAAACTGATATTTGCTAAACAGAAGAAAGTGGCATTTAGCCTCCTTTCTCCCCACTGTTGCTCAATTTTAAGTAATCCCTAAGCATTTCCCCCCACACCTTTCAAAGCAGGTGCTCCAGCACATTTCAAGCTGGTGAGAGATGAGAAAGAGGGAGATTGTTGAGCAGCTCATTGATTTTTCTTTTGCTCTAAATTTTCTTACCTCCCAAAGCAGCTTTATTTTTTCTTAAAGGGGATAAGGTCATTCTTATACCCATTGATTTATATCCCTTAACATTACATAAAATGCCTCTACACTTCTTCTTTCATGTCCAGATCAAACTTTGGATTTCTAAAATGAAGCCATTTTCTCAGCTTTGTCATTGGCCAAAATTAAGTCTTAATCACTGCATGTTTCTGTTAGTAGCTGGCAGACCAGCAAATGAGCTGGATTTTGTATTTCTCCACATTTGACACAGTGTGTTGTTGCCTGCCATCAAGCCTCACTTGAGCATGTTGTTCTTACATTTAGGGACTCTGACCTATTCAGGCTCCTGCATGTGGCATATGTAAGGTTGAGTTCCTCCCTGCCAACAAAAGTCCACATAGTTAAAGCAATGGTCTTCCCAGTATGGCTGTGAGAGCTGGACCATAAGGAAGGCTGTGCTCAAAAGAATAGACACCTTTGAACTGTGGTGATGGAGAAGACTTTTGAGAGTCCTCTGGACTCCAAGGAGATCAAATCAGTAAATTCTAAAGGGAATTAACCCTGACTGCTTGTTGGAAGGACAAAAACTGAAGCAGAAGCTCAAGTACTTTGGCCACCAAATGAGAAGAGAGGACTCACTCGAGAAGGCCCTGATGCTTGGAAAGATCAAATGCAAAAGGAGATGGGGGAGGCAGAGAATGAGATGGTTAAATGGCATTGATGCAGCAGGCTACAGAAGATGGCAGATGACAGAGGAGTCTGGCATGCAGCAGTCCATCTGGTTGCAAAGGGTTGGACTTGTCTGTGTGACTGAGGAGCAGCAGCCACAGCAGCCAAAGCAACAGCAGGAACAACAACAAAAATCTTTGTCCAAAAAGTATTCTTTGTCCAGTGAGCTCCTTCCTCCATCTTATAACTTAGTTTTGCTCTTGCATACCCTCAAAAATGTTTATTCTTGCCATAAGGCTCCTCCTTGATTGGAGCCATGGACTTGAGGCACAAATCAGTAGTCATTGAGAAAGAACCATAAACATATATAGATACTAGAATTTCTCAAGGAAAAGATATTTGTGTACATACTTTTTAAGGTCGGGTAAATAACTACTTTTAAATTAGAATGAGACACATTTCTAGAAATGATATGGAGAATTCAGCAAAATTCAACCATTTTTTAGAAACTGGCTGAGAAAACAGGACTAAACTGTCTCAAAATACAGCGAGGTAGAGAGAGGTCAGATTCATCTTGTCACAGATACACAAAGCTTGGTCAGATTCATGTAATGTGTTTCAAACATTCAAAGGATTTTGTATACAGTGTTGCAACTATTGCAATTTATCAATTGCAACACCAGTATTTGAACACACCATCATTATCAGTAACAAGGGCATAACATGTGGATCACTCATGCTGGAAATTGTCAGGCAAATGCTTTTCTTCTTTGATAAATCATACTTTATAGAACTTTTATATTTACTTTCAAATTAATATTCCAGTTTCCAATAAGCCTCACTGAACTTAGTAGAGCTTACTTGTGGATGGACATGCACAGGAATTCACGATTAATTTCCAATTCCATCCTTATATGACATGGAAAGAATTTTAAACGTTTCAATTGGTTTGTTTTGTCGTATATTTTTAGAAAAGCATTTCCCATCATTTTTAGGTTTTAAAATAATGTTACACAGAATGGCACATTGGGACTTTAGCTTTTTAACATGCCTGTTTCTGTCACTGTACTTTGTTCAATGGGTATTTTACTATACCATATCTCTTCAATAAAACAAGCTATTGCAGGAAGGTCAAATCACATTCACAGCAAAACATGAGAATACACAATCAATATCAGTCTGGACGTTAATCCGTTTTGAGAAAAACGGTTAGCAGTAATGCATTACTTTTCACAGAGAATCTCACTCTTATTTCCTTCCTCTCACTACACTAGAACATCGGATAATGTTATGACTTGGTTACACAAGTCATGACATTATCTGATTTTTAGCATTGTCCGATGCATACATCGAACAACGCTTAAAAAAGCCCTGAATTCAGGGGCCCCACTGGACTCTTACCGCTTGCTAAGAGTCCAGTGGGGTGCGGAGAAGAGGTGCCCGCTGGTGTGCCCTCTTGCACACGTGCGAGTGCCTCTTCTCCAGAGTCCCCACTGGACTCTTTGCACTCGCTAAGAGTCTGGTGGGGTCGGTAGAAGAGGCGCCCGGGTGTGCAATTGCCCACCCGAGCAAGGATCTGCTTTGGCGACAATCTTCCCCCCACACGCGGGGATTGTCACCCAAGCCGAACCGAGTTGTGGCTGGTTATCCCTAGCTGCAGCTCAGTTCGGCTTGGGTGACAATCCTCCCCCCATGTGGGGGGAGGATTGTCGCCAAAGCCGAACCTGTCAGGGGAAATGCGCTCGTGAGCACGCCTTTTCATCCGACCCTACTGCACCTGCAAGAATCCTTGTGAGCCCAGTAGGGTCGGGGAAAATGCGCGCTCACGAGCACCTTTTCCACCGACCCTACTGCACTCGCAAGAATTATTGCAAGTGTAGTACAATCAGGGGAAATGTGCACTACCCAATCCACACCCCCCCCCCCAGACAATTGAATTGAATAATGGTGAAGGATCGTTATTACTAATTGTTATCCAATGCAAGTTTTTTCCAAAAAACTTGCATCGTTATCCGATTCTAGCGTTATCCGATGCAATCGTTATCTGGGGTATTGCTGTACTTGAAAATATAATAATATGCACAAACATAATTATACTAAAGTTATCAGTTTCTAGTGCAATGCACAGAGTTATTCCAAATTACTTTTTAGACCATAATCACAGTGGTTCCATAATAATTGTGTGCTACCAAGTCAGTTCTGACTTATGATGAATGAGGAATATCTAGAGATTGGCTGTGTACTGGCACCTGACAATAGGAATAGACCAGGTGCCACAGGTTGGTAAAAAGAAACCAGGTAGGTCAAAGAAAACAATGAGAGCATCTTTTAGAGGAGATTGCAAGTCCCCTGGGAAGAAGCCACCAAATTTAACAGTAAACTGAACTTGTTGAAGGCAAATAATTGCCCATTATGCACCCTTGCATGCAAGGACATAAGAAGAGAAGAAGATATATCACCCATCTCGGAAGTATTCCCATTCTGGCCAGTTTACATTTCAGTAAGGAAATATAAAGAAACAAACAATTTTAAAATAAGAAAAAATATACATAATGCTATAATAGACACATACCCCTTGTGGCACCAGTTTAAACTTTTTTTGGTGTATGTATAAAATTAATGCCAAATCCTGTGCCTGAAAGCCTACTATAAATAAAACCAAATCAACTCAAGAACATATATAACCCAAAAGAAAACTAAACTAGACTAGACTAAACTAATTGGCTGCCAACAAAAAGTCTTTAAAGCCCACCATGAACAGGAAACTTTTTATATTTTTCTGAAATATATGCAGGGACTTCATTGTATAATACTGTATAAGACAATAAAAGAGTTTTGTCCACTCATGAATATTTACATTTTTGGAAAGTGAAACTGCTGTCTTCATTATTTGAAATAATTAGAGTCAGCATGACAACATATCTCAGTGCATAATGCTAATACCCACAAGTCTAGAATATTACCTAAGCAGGATTTGTGTCCTTGCAGATTCTTCGATTTCAGTGGTTCACAACCTTAAGGCCTCAGATATTCTTGGATTACAGCTCATAGAAATGCTGGCCAGCACAGCCAATGGTGAAGGCTTCTGGGAGTTTTAGTCCAAGAACATCTGACATACCATCTATTTGCTGAATTTAACTGTTTATATCAGAATTCTAGGCGTTTACCAGATAAGCCTTGCTTAAGGCACCAAATATTAGATGAACCAAATCTACAATTTGTAATACATTTCACACACCCCCTCAAATGTGGGCTAAAAATACAGTATATAGAATAGAAAGCATATCTTATCAGTCAAAGAACATTTTAAAAAGTAATACAGGAAAGTTCAAGAATCCATTGATACCATTGTAGTATTTTTCCCCTTCCAGCCCTAATTACAACTGTGTACAGACCTTTTTTATATACACAACAGTGTGAAGGAAAGGGTATAAAGTATTCAACTTTTCATCAGTACTTCTCACAGCATGGGGGAGGGTAAGATGTTATTAGTCAATATTTCTGAAGATTAATTCAGAATAGAGAAAGTCACATAAAAGCAACTGGCCACCTTAGAACAATTGCACAGCAGTGAACCCCATCTATGCTTCCTACACAGAAAAGATTCCTCATTAAATACTCACCACAACTCACAAAGTTCTCGTTAAAAAAATGCTCAGCAAAACTCACAAACTCACAAATCCAAGATAAGTCTAGCTTTTTTCAGCTGTTGAAAAGCTATGCCAACAAAATTATCTCACTTTCAGAAAAAGGGTTTAAAGACTTGCACATTTTTGATGTTATTGAGCATTACAATGTTTGTGCATTATAATGTTTGTTTTGAAATACAGAATGACTCTAATCATTGTAATCCTTATAAATTATCCAGTGGGAAAATAATCTGATAATAATAAAACCCACATAAAAGGAACACTACAGTCTCTGCATTGTACCCAAAAGACTCATATTGGTTTCAGACATTTTGTTTCTCAAAGTGCAAGAATTCAGTTACATAAAACAATCACATAAAAGACTGGTATCCTTGAACAAACCTCTACTAAAATATCCCACACTAGGTTCTTTGCATGGAAACCTAGGAATTGCTCAAGAATGCAATCCTTAAATAATTCTACATAACATCATTTGCTGGCAGAAGGTTTTCTAGAAGCATCAAGTAGGCCACTATCTCAGATATTATGCTAAATCAGTGATTGCCTGGAGCAGCAATGTGGTTTCCCAACTCAGTGAGAAAGTAGGGATCACATGGAAGAAGGATAAGAGGAATATTAATGTCTATTCTCTCTCATTATTGTGTAGCTGAGATGACTGACAAGTCTTGGAAGGTAGAGTTGCCACAGAAAAACAATGTATTATAATGAGAGAGAGAAAAGAACTGGGAGAATCGAGATTTAAACCCACAAGACAACCTTAGGCCTTTCAACCTACCCTGCCTGCCATAGTTGTTGTGAGTTCAGAACAAGGGCAAAAGATCCTATTATTATTATTATTATTATTATTATTATTATTATTATTATTATTATTATTATTATTATTATTATTATTATTATTATTATTATTATTACAGTCAATAATAGCCCTCAATGGGAGTCTCATCAACAGCTGTGTCTGTGTGGAAGTCAGAAGCACTAAGGAAAGCAAGGAAAACTTTAGGAATGAGGTGAAGGAGAGGTATAAAGGGAGAGGAGCCAGCAGCTGAAGAGAGTGGTGACAAGAAGGCTGCAACAGATACCTGGAGTGATGTGTCTGAGTTGTTCAAAGCCCGTGAATCCTGCAGGTCATTTCATACTATAGATGCACTGACCTCCTACAAGAACATTCTTCTCCAGGACCTATTTCTCAAAGGGTCTGACTATCAGTTGTGGACCAGAAGTCAAAATAACAATAGAAAGGTTTGGGCTTACTCTGATGGCACTCATAAGAGCCCCATCTGCACTCCGATGCAACTACAAGAGGCAGTTCAAGAGGCTACAACAGCTGAAGATCTCAATGCTAAGAAAGGAGAAAGGGCCAAAGTATCAAAGAACTGGAGGTGATGAGAATTGCCAGGGAAATCGGACTGGCACAGCAGGGGGTGAAATAGAACTACTGTCTGGGTGAAGAGGACAATGGGAGGCTAAAGATCCTGAATTAAAAGATCTTGTAAAGACCAACCAGCCATCTGTATATAGTTTGAGATTAAAGTCTTTGCTGTCTTTAATGTCTGCACTGCAGTGGTGATGATCAACCCTATGTATCCCTTTAATGTCTTTTCCTGTAAAGGACTGATTACACATGTCAATTAGGAAGAACATTCTGAGTAGGTTACGTGAATCACAGAAATGACAGAACTGGGGGAAATTAGGCCATACCAAGGCAATCTCTTCCATCCATCATTCTTAGTATATAACATAGCATAAGCAGGGAGTTGTTATCTCTGCATATACATCTGGATCACTCAAGTGTGTGTGTGTGTGTGGGGGGGGTGTTGGTTGGTTAATTTAACTGTATAAGACCACTCATACTAATTAGGGAAATATTTTAAATTAGGTGTTATGAATTAATTGCCATCCCAAAAACTTGGTAAAATAGTCCATATACCCTCTAAAGCAGGGATTCTCAACCTATGGCCTGCAGGCTGCATTGCGGCCTAAAGCATCATTTCATGTGGGACGGGCACTGCTTCCATCACATCAGGAAGTGCCATGTGGTTGAGGAAGGGCAAAATGGCCATCCAGCACCCAAAGCTGTCTGAGGGAGTGTGACCCGGCCCCCAGCTTTAAAAGGTTGAGAAGCTAAGAGATTTATTTATTTTTAAAGGGAGATATGGGACTGTGATTCATTTATGGTTCCCTGTAGGAGCTGTAGGTTATACTGTGCCACAGAGATGGATCCACCTTTGGAGGTGGCTATGCCATAGGTTGTAGTGAACATGCTAAATGTGAAGCATGCTACATTCAAGTTATGAGATATCAAGGCCTAGAATTTATTATTGGATGAGAGATTGATGAAAATTATAATGAAAAGGATGCACTACCAAAAGAGTCCCTGTTGTCTTTACATTGTGAAATATTAATGATCCCCTATATTGCCAAAGTTAACCAAGATGGCCGAACTGGACTAGGAGCTTGGAAGCAAGGACAGCACTTGGCTGCATCATCTACTTTGCTCTACTAGCCATTTTACGGGGTCTTCTTTATAATGCCTTCCTTTAGCTCAGGCATTCGCAACCTACAGCCCGTGGGCCAGACCCGCCCCCTTCCATGCCATTCCATCTGGCCCTCCATGCGTGAGTCAGCAGAAGCAACCAAGGCAAGGATCACCACCTCTTCCGCTTACTTGCTGAAGCACAGAGTGGAAGCATATTTTTAAATACAGTGGAACCTCTTCTCTCCATTTCTGGAACACACACACTGCTTTTTTGCTGTGTTTTCGGGAGATTTAAAGCAGCCTATGGCATTTCTGGGGTGGGGGAGAAGGAACAGCTGACAGCCAGGTCATTACCAGAGATGGCCACCAGAGGGCACAAAGCATGGTTTCCCATAGGAATGTACTGAAAACCAATTTCATCTATTCCAAAAGCAAAAACAAACAAGCCTGGAGGCAGAGGCAAGCTGAGGCAAGCAAGGTAGGAAGGTTCCTTTTGTATACCTGTGGGGTGGGGGGGGGGGGAAGAGTATTTTTAAATCAGGGAGTTATTTGATAAAGTAAAGGTAAAGGTTTCCCTTGCTCGAAAGCCAGTCGTATCCGATTATAGGGGTCAGTGCTCATCTCTGTTTCTAAGCCGAAGAGCCAGTGCTGTCTGCTTCTGCAGACGTTTCCATGGTCATGTGGCAGGCATGACTAGACACCGGAGTACATGGAACGCTGTTACCTTCCCACCGAGGTGGTCCCTATTTATCTACTTGCAATTTCTTGCTTTCGAACTGCTAGGTTGGCAGGAGCTGGGACAGAGACGGGAGCTCATTCCGTCCTACAGTACTCAGGAATCGAACTGCTGACCTTCCGCCTCCCAGTCAGCATCTTAGTGACTTGAGCCACTGCAGTCCCTCAAGATGCATGAAAAACACACAACAGCAACATTTTTCCCCTTGCATTCTTCATGGTTTCCCATCAGCCCCACTCTATCTTATTCTCCATACAGCATTTTGGCTATTCTGGGTGCCTTCTTTGAACTAAAATGCATAGTAAACATATCTACAGTTGAACTATCCTTTAAGGGGAGCCATTACAAAATTTGGAATGTGTGCTTCTTGGGCTCCCTGGGAAGTATTGCCTTCTGCATGAGTCCTGAGGGATTTCAGCAGGTCTGGAATTTTGCAAAAGTGCTTTCTTAAAAGCCTCCCCTTTTCTTCTTCCACAAGACAACAACTGGAACTACAGTTCACCAGTTATGGCTATGTTAAAGATAAGACTTCACATTAAAAGACATTCTAGTTATTTGGGATGTATTTGTTTGGTTGTTCTGTTTTTGATTTGTTGTGTTTTTTTAATTATCTGATATTATGTGTACACCACCCAGAGTGGGAAATTTATAAATAATAAATAAATAAATAAAAATTCTATTCGAAAAAATAATCTGGCCCCTCAAACAGTCTGTAGGAGCTTAACCTGGCCCATGGCTTTAAAAGGTTGAGAACCCCTGCTTTAGCTAGTACTCCGAGTTAAAGAATTAACTCGTCACACGATACGTGCAAGATCATTATTTAAAGACCTATTGCAGTTCTGTTTATAATTAAAGTCTCTGACAAGGAGGTAGAAACATGCTTCCTTAGAAACTCATGAAAGGTCAGACTTGTTAATAATAAAGGGCATTTAACAAGGGAAAGATGTCTGCTGGATTGGTTACGGTTCTTCTGTTTGCATTCACTGGCATTTAATGCGTGCAGTTAGCTAGAGATATATTGCAGTTTACAGAGTCACAACCTTTACTGAGAGAATTGATATGTTTGTTATTAATGCAAATGAAATTTCGATTCCTATTTATGTTCCTTTCTGCCACCACTGTATGAATAAAAATATATTTTTAAAAAAATTGAATAGCAATCCAGTGAAGCTTCACCACTTTTCTCTATCATTATGTTTTTTTCCAGCCTTCACTGACCCTGTCAGCATGACCGTTTAAATTTACAAGATCAAAATTAATCTCTAGTCCTGGGCCTTTTGTGTTTGAATGAAAAAGAAAAAAGAGGAAGGGATTCTTTTGTGTTCTTTCATAAACTCCCAAAATGAAACCCCTAGAACATGAATGATTCATAATAACAAAAGAAGGGTACATAGTAGTTTCAGGGTTTTGTACAGCCAAATTTCGCATAAAGAGCTCCTCGCTTAAAAAGTAACTCGCTTAAAGAGCAGGATTTTCTCTGAATGTTCACTTCGCTTAACAAATAAAACCAACCAAAAACTCGCTTAACAAATAAATCGGGGTTCACAATCCCCCCCCCCCCGCAAGAAAGTCACAATTGGTCACTTATAATGGTGTTTCACTTAAAGAGCAATCCTGTGGAACGCATTATGCTCTTTAAGCAAGGTACAACTATATTTCACTCTTTCTCACTTAGGGAATTTTTTCAAAGGTCTATCTGTAGGCAAGGAATCAGAATGTCCAGGAAGCACAACTGGAATTTTGAATATACAGAAGCACCAGGATTGTGCTGTTTTCCTGCTGCTCTCTATCGGATCCACAGAAGAACAGATGAAAAGGCAACAATGGAAAGGAGAAATCTCCCAAAATTTAGTGGTTTTACTAGGGGTAGGCTTTGATTGCATTTCCCCCTATATTTGCCAGCTTGCTTTTCTTGGGGTTTGGGAGAGGAGTTGGATCATGTTATCTGTCAGGTCCAAAGTTCTATCACCCATTCTACTCAGTTTTCTATGGCCTCACATCTCTGGGTACACAACCTGAAGAAGGCTAAAACAACAGTAACCAGGAATAGGCCTTCTTACCTGTGGCTGTAACATTATGGATTTCTCTTCTACAGTTAGTACACTTGACCACCACTACAGTCTAAAAATGAACTATTCAGAGAAGCTTATGGAGAACTGCTACTCCAATAAGTAATTTCATGTCAGAAATTATTCTGGGTTGAAAAGATTTTTGTGGAAGAAATTCTGCTCAGGGAACACCCAATAAGGCTCCTTTCATGTCCCCAAGAGCTGGGACAGAGATGGGCACTCAGTGCATCAAGCAGTGCCCAGGTCTTGAACTCCAATAATATGATGTCCCTGTTCTCCCCCCCCCCCCAGCCCCAGGATGGGTGGGAAGAGGTGACTCCAACTGTCCTCTGTCTCTCTGCTTGCATTTCCATGGAGGTGCAAAGTAAGGGGTTCCATGCTCGACTGTCTCTTCCCATGTATCTTTTTCATCCAACATTACTGATAACAACCCAAGCCATTCAGCTCTATCTCTCTTATTTCCAGTGTTACTGCTATCTAATTTCAGGTGAATGCCTTTCAACTTTAGTGGTGCACCACTGAGAGATTCCTTTTCTCTTAGGCTAACCAGGGTCTACTGGTTGAGTCAAGACAGCTTGCTTGGGATGCTTGAGGTGATCCTCTTACAAACTATAAATTATTAGACTAATAACATGATAACAAAAAAATGAATAAAATAGAAAACTAAAATGGGATAAAAATGCAAAATAAGCAAAGAAATATGCTACCTGTAGACTGCAAGAACTATCCCTTTTTAAAAATTTGGAACAACAGTACCCAAGAT
The DNA here is from genome assembly GCA_030440675.1 of Furcifer pardalis. Classification (NCBI taxonomy): domain Eukaryota; kingdom Metazoa; phylum Chordata; class Lepidosauria; order Squamata; family Chamaeleonidae; genus Furcifer; species Furcifer pardalis. Next base: position 100,606,459 of record CP126891.1, read on the forward strand.
TGCTTCTTTTCCCTGCAATGGGAACATGACCACCAATTGGAGAATTCAGGCTGTGACCCACAGTACCACAAACACCATCAGTTTTTATTGTTCAGTCGCACAGTCGATTCCGACCCTTTGCGACCCCATGGACCATTGTTCACCAAGCACCTCTGTCCTCCACCATCCTCCTCAACCTGCCCAGTAGAAAGTCCTATATTATTTTTAGCTTTTTTGTGAGCAAAGCTTCTTAGGACTGAGGTTGCAAAGCATTTTATTACTTTGAAAATGAAGCAGTTCAGCTTTGCAAAATAAAAGGAAATGGTTTCTACATGACTGAGGAGTTTTATAAATGGACAGAGACATCTTTGTTCATAAATCAAAATCAGAATACTAACAAAATATTGATGGTAATTAGGCCTAAGGAAATAAGAAATACTAGGACAACTAATCCCAATGATGTTGTATATCAATATGAATATGAATTCTTCTGGATAAAATCATGATACCCCATGTCAGGAATGTCATTAATCATGAGTAGGACTGCCTGACCACAAGTGGTTGGTTCTTGCTTCTTAGCTGCCGCCCCTCTAGCTTGGCAAACCAGGATATTATTATTATTATTATGTTCAAATTTATATGCCGCTCTCCTTGCCGAAGCAACCCAGAGCGGCTTACAATGTTACAATATCAAATATCAAAAAGCAGCATAGTATAAATACAACAGATATGTCACAGTCAATACAGTCAACAAATCCCTCATAAAAACAAGAGTACAATACAGTCAGGAAAATGCAATACAATAAAAAATACGCTACGGTCAAAAAATACACTAAGGTCAAGAATATACAATACAGTACAGAACAATCTGGTCGGGGCGACAGAGGCAAAGTTCTTGTAGCTTCCCGGTTGCCCGGCAGCAGCTGTCTCTCATTCCCTCATTCCCTCAAGCCAAGGCTAGAGGAGGGAAGCTCGGTGGTCGGAGTGACGGGGCTTAGTGTAAGTAAGGTAGTGCATAGCCAAGATACCCCCCTCCCCAGTCTTCTTTGGGTATTTTAAAAGTATACTGTAATCAGAGTTAGTTACAGAAGGAAGTTTATCAAAAGTTCAGATAGCACCTCATAGCAAAGAGAGCTTTTCTAATTGGACAAGCCCAGGGGGCTCCCTTCTGACTTTAGCTCCCACATGTTGTCTCAATTCACAGCTCAGCCTCTGAGAGAAGCATCTGATCAAGAGAATGTCTTGGCTCCTCTGGGTTTTGTCTCCTCACACAGGGTCCACCCCTTTCCCATTCCCCTAAAGGAATCCAACCAATGAGCATACAGTATAACATGTCCATCACACATCAGGTTTCATTTCTTCTAACCTATAAGGCTAGCATGTTTTTAAATTCCAATTCTTCTCAGGAATGTGTAACCAGGGCCCCCACACATAGAAATCTCCACCTTGGGACAGCCAAGAGTGCACCCAGATCTCTTCTGCTCTTTGGCCCTTCAACTCACAGGGGGGGAAATCACTCTCAAAATAGACACATGACCTTTAGATTAAATATAATTTCAGCACCAGTGCACCTGTTAAAAGCAAACAAAAACATGTTTTAGACATTCAAAGAGATAAGCCAAACACTTTCTGCTTCATGGGAGTATGGTAGGGGAGAGCTTTTTTCTGGCTTAAAAGATGTGGGAAGGAAGAGAATGAAATTAGAGTTAAATGGTAGAATGTTCCACAAAGTTTATCGGATGTGTAATGAGAGTTGAAAGGGTGTGGTTTGTCATTCTACAGGGAAAGGTGGCAATGGCATTTACATACACAGAATCTTTGCATCCAAACACCATGTGAGTTGTAAAAATAAAATAAAAACTGCCTCCAAAAGAAGCATGAAATAACTCATAAACACATTTACTTGCTAAGTGTGTGTATTATGTATATCAGAATCCACTTTTTGTGTGCCCAGGATGGCACTTTATACTATTCTATGTATTACTTTTGCAAGGATTTCACTATGTAAGGTAGAAGCTACTTTAGATTCAGATCAATATTTCCCAATGATGATACTGAACCAGAGGTTTTAGGCAAATTACAGCTCAGTTTAATTTGGCCAAATGAAAAAGGCTGGACACAAAGATTCAGATATCTCTCTGAGCCAATGTGTGGATTGTGTAGAGAATCACAGACATCTTATAGCAGGAGTTCTCTACCTTTTAAAGCCGGGGGCCAGGTCAAGCTCCCTCAGGCAGCTTTGGGGGCTGGATAGCCATTTTGCCCTTCCTCCACCACATGGTGACTGTGTGGACCACAACAAAATGTGGCAAGTAATTAAAGAGATGGGAATACCAGGGCACCCTATATACCTCATGAGAAATCTGTACATGAATCAAGAAGCAACAGTTAGGACAGAATACGGAATGACAGAGTAGTTTGGAATAGGAAAAGGAGTAAGACAAGGCTGCATTTTGTCACCCTGCTTATTCAACTTATACACAGAGCACATAATGCGCAATGCAGGGATGGAGGAATCACAACTTGGGATAAAAATTGCTGGGAGAAACATCAACAATTTGAGATATGCAGATGATACCACCCTAATGGCAGAAAGTAAGGAGGACCTAAAGAAGCTCCTGATTAGGTGGAAAGAAGAAAGTGCAATGACTGAAATTTGGCAGGTCAACAGTTTGATACTCGAATATTGCAGGATGGAATGAGCTCCCGTATTTGTCCCAGCTCCTACCAACCTAGCAGTTTGAAATTAAGAAATTGCAAGTCGAAAAATAGGGACCACTTTAGTGGAAATGTAAACAGTGTTCCATGTACTCCAGCGTCTAGTCATGCCTGCCATATGACCATGGAAACGTCTGCAGAAGCAGGCAGCCCTGGCTATTTGGCTTTGAAACAGAGATGAGCACTGAACCCTAGAATCAGATACAACTGACTTTCGAGCAAGGGTGACCTTTACCTAAAAGGAAACTACATCATCTAGTCTATGTGAGGTAAATGTTAGGTCATTAGTTCAACACTTCTAGATCGGGATTAATAAATATTAATATAAATATATTTGTTTTAACATAGTGAAATGTAATATTCAACTTTGTTGGTATGAGGAAGCACTATTTTACATAGCATCTCTGCTTCATATCAATGCAAAATACTTGTGCTTTATGATACTTCACTGTATATCAACCTATCCCATGCCATTGGACAAAGACAGCTCATTATACAACCTACTAAGTCAGGGGCGGCCAAACTATGGCTCGTGGGCTGGATCTGGCTTCAAAGCCAATTCATCCGGCCCACGAAGCCCTTATCTCTCCTGAAACATGCCCATAAAACACACCCATCGTTATCCCCCTAAACCACGTGAAAGTAAAGCCAACAATGAAGAAACTGAGATAGATTTTATATGCCTTAATTCAATCATCAATCTAAATGGGGAATGCAGCCAAGACTTAGAAGAGTAGCAATGAAAGGAATAGAAAAGATCATCAAGGGCAAGGATATATCACTGAAGACCAAGATCATTAGGAACACAAAAGTTGGATAGTAAAAAAAGGAGGGGGCAGGGAAAAAAGATGGAGCAGATGCTGTCCTACTTAGAACACATCATGAGAAAGCAAGTTTCTCTGGAGAAGGCCAATAATGCTGGGAAAGAAGGCCAAACTTGAAATGGACTGATTCTCCAATGAAAGCCAACAGACTACCATAACTACTAGTTGCAACTCTGTTGAAAGTTATCACCAAATGCAAGAGCAGTGTCTACAATTACTAGTGGTAATTTTAAAAATGCACTAATATTTTAACTAAATACATTATGTATACATAATCACAAGAAAAAGGAAATCCATAGAAAATAGTGGCTCAGTTTACGGATTTTTTTTTTGAACGGAGCAATTGATTTTCAATGTATTCCTATGGGAAACCGTGTTTGGGTTAAAGTATTTTGGTTTTCAATAATTCCTTTTGGGAAATTGCATTCAATGCATTCCTATGGGATACTCGATTAAAGTAACTTTTGCTGTAAGAAATGTGCTGGAGAACACATTAATTATGTTAACCAAGGTTCCACTGTACTAGGTTAAGTATCCCATTCAGCAATATATCCATATTCCATATTGTTCTTGGGATAAATGCTAAATGAGCTATCGGAGTCAGGTAAACATAACAATAGTTAGGTGATCCAGGTTTTACAGATTATATGCTATTTCTCCCAATCACTAATGGTAATTAAAGTTCCAAATAGATAACCCAAAAATGGAATTATGTAATCAGTTCTGTTGACCCATTGTTATCTCATTTGCAGCAAATTCAGACTCACAGCCATGAGCATCAAGAGACTGGCAGCACGTACTGTGTAAAATGTCATTCTTATTTTCTGTCTCACTTGCTGTGCTTCACAGAGCAGAAAATTAATCCTGACAGATTTGCAGGAGGAGCCCTGTGATTTGCTAGATTTTATATAAATTTTCATACATATGGAAGGCAAATTCATATCTAACAATTTCCAAGAAGCTACAGTTTAGAATTGCCATGTATTCCTTAATTTAAGACAGTTCTCAACCTTTTAAAGCCAGGGGCCAGGTCATGCTTCCTCAGACAGCTTCAGGAGCAGGATGGCCATTTTGCCCTTCCTCCACCACATGACACTTCCTGGTGCCATGAAATGGTGCCAAGGGGCACATCTGGCCCATAGGCTACTGGTTGAGAATTCCTGATTTAAGACATCAAAGTGCTCCTAAGTGGAGAGCACAAGAATGCTCCTTTTAACATATTTGAAATATTCCTGTAATGAATTTGTGAAAATGAGACTACTTCAGGGAGAGGTACCTTATCCAATTCCAGGCACTATGCCAGCAAAAGTATAACTGTGATTACATATAAGAGATAAAGTCCAGTGCCACTTCACTAGTTCAGAGAAACTAAGCTTACCTTTGAATTTAAAAGTTCAATTTGAATTAAAAAATTAAAAAATAGGAGTCAGATTATATTCATACATTTTAAACCAGAAATTACAATGAGGCAAGCAATGATTCTTGAAATTACCCAGGTGAAAACAGATCAAGTGATGACTGCAGGCACATGTCATCCTGTTAAAAGTTCTTGAAAGTGGCGTTGAGCAAGATGATGTGTGATGGGAATTTAAAAATTAAAAATATAGCTCCCAGAATCTTCCAACAATATATGGAAGAACATTCAAATGAGATTAAAGGAGCAAGAGGAAATATCTGATCAGTTGCTTCTTGTGTTCAGTTTGGATGACATGGATGGTTTGAAAAATACATGTCGAACATACTGTACTTTGTTAGCCAAATCTTCTACTTTTTGGTATTAGATTTTTAAGGAGTGCCCAAGCAATTACTCTCTTCAGTTTCTCTCTGCTTCTTCACAGAAGTGATGCAGTAAACTACAAAATCCTGCAGATTCTGTAGATAAATGTCTTTTAGCATAAGAAAACCCATCTGTGCAGACATTTTTCCAGTATGTTAACACAGTTGACTTGTATCAAAATGTTGCACTATGACAAGAGGAAAGGAAGACAGCTATATTGTTTAAAACTTGCTGAACTGCTAAAAACCAGGGGTGTCTGCAACTGTCCCGATAAAAGACAAAGTGAAACAATTCAAGAATGAACACAACAACAAACAAGAAAATTTTTACTGTTATAAGGAGGAATTCTTTATCTTATCACTTGAATCTGTATTATTGAACTATCAAATACTGACAACTAAACTGTTATATGCTGTCTGAAATCCTGCTGCATGGCATTATAAATCACATCTAGCATAGACCAATTCGATCAGTGGGTATCTGATGAGTCAACTTCTTCATAATTACCATTGATTCAGTTGGCCTACTCTACCTGCAATTTACCATGCTAAACAACAGGATTTCAACCTTTAGTCTAGTTCTTTCTGGCCATCCTACAGTTAGCCTCAAACAAAACATACCATGGACCTTTGGCTGTGTTAACTAAGATTTCTTGGTACAGTATTATAGTCCAAGTACATTTATAGAACAAAACCTGGGTTACCTAGTACAAATCCCAAAGGGTGAGAATCAACTGTGCGACTGAACAACAAAATAGACTCCTTTCCTTTCAGAAGGGAGTAATGTAGAGCGACAATCTCCTCTAAAGAGGCATGCAACTAGCTGTAGTACTAGGTGTTAGAGGGATTTTTTTAAAAAAAAAATAGCATTGTTACAAAAAAAAAATCAGTTAACATTAACTCAAATTCTGTGTCATTTCCCATGTTTTTCTATTAAATATACAGTAAAAGGTTCATCAGTAACCACTGTGATTATCCAGTACGTAATTGCCCCTAGCAAAAAAAGAAGTCTCATCTCAGAATTTGTGACATTCATTTCAACTTCAGCAAATGTACTGCCAGATACACTACATTTGTCAAAGATGTTATTTCAATATAGCAGAGAAAGCCCTTTAATAAAATAAGGTGCCATCTAATTGTCCATTTCCCAGCAAACAACATCTCTGCATATAAAGAGCTGTGCACATTCAAAAGCTGTTCGGAAAGCACAGGCTACAACCAATGCAAATATATATACCAGTGATGGCAAACCTTGGCACTCCAGGTGTAATTCCCAGAAGTCCATGTCAGCACTCCTGCTGATCAGGGCTTCTGGGAATTGAAGTTCAAGAACACCTGGAGTACCAAGGTTAGCCATCACTGATATATACAGTAACATTACATATCTCTCTCTCTCTCTCTCTCACACACACACACACACACAGAGGGAGGGAGGGAGAAGACACTCTAATGTAAAAAGTCTGAACAATGTGAAAACAGAAGAATTCAAATTCATGTTGTTTTTGCTATTTAACAAGCACAAAACAGTAAAAAAAACTTTAGTCTCAAAAGTGTAATTTAATAAAGTGCAGAAAGCACTATTTAATCATGATGGAAAGACTACAGCCTCAATGCATGAAACTTATTATTTTACATTAGAATTTTAATTTGAAAACAGTCCCAAAGTTATAAATTATACATATATTGTATTAGTTAAGGCAGGAACATAGACAATTATGCATAAAATGCAGTTGGAAAAGGTACACAATTTTCACAATTTACACAACAAAAATGTTTCTTATATTTGGTGTCTGCCCTAGATTATCACAAAATGGATTAGATCTATATTAAGATACATAGATGGAATTATTGAAGGTTGCCTTCCACTCTCCATGTAATAATTTCTTCAAAGATTAGAGGATACTAATCATTGTCGATTGCAACTCGCATCCGAGAATGTATTTTTTCCTGAAGCAGGAAAAATGTCACTGGCATGGATTTGTTTAAGATGGATCCCAGCTTGCCATGAAGTGACCCACACACTATGATCATGGAGCCATCTCCTGTGGCACATATGAAATGAGACATGCAGGATTTTACACCGGGACTACAATGGGCTGCCACAGTCTTGAGGATATTGACAAGGTGTGCCTTCTCACCCAGTCCATCTGGCATTGCCTCTTCTACCTCCGTGACTATTGAGAATCAGTTTCTCCTCTGCTCATTTTGCTGCTGGGCCCAATATGATGGTTTCCAGTGGCATTTCTTCCACTGGAAGGACCATCACCCTACCTAAAGGGGCTTATCTGCCCATAGCCACTGGGCCCTTTAGGGAGTCAGGTTAGTTAACCACCACCTGATACTCGGCATTGAGTCACTGACTATATGATCTACTCCATTACCATAGAGGAGTGTCCAGCCAAACTGACAGAGACCCCTAATGGCTATACCTTAAATATCTCACTTATTAGGATCACTAGAAGTCAGTTCTGACTTGACAGCACACAACAAAGGGATATGACTAAACAATAGAAGTAGATACAACACTGCCTCCCCAAACTTCACCAGACAACCCCAACAATAATTCTATTAGGGAGTGAGCAATCTAATTAATTGGCAGCATCTTTTAGACAAATAAACAGCTAGGGTGGAGTATATTCAGTGATAAACAGAAGAGTTGGCAATATCTTTAAACATGCAAAATGTATATTTGTACAATGCAAAACGAAATACTGTACAGATAATAATATATTCAAAAATTTCAGAGTTGAGAAAAATGTAATTAACCAATTTTAATTAAGGACACATTTTAATTATTCATGGTGAAAATTAGGGATGCTATAATTAAAAGCTCTAAGGTTGTGTTTAAAAAAAAATCAGGAACACACATTTATTCTCAATTTAGATTTGCTTTTGCAAAATCATATACTGTACTTCTTTCAAGAGTACTGTATTGTGTGTGTCATATTGTGTGTGCTGTATTGTGTGAAGGGTTCTTTAGCACATACATACAGAGAAATGGGGAAGGAGTTCACTGAATGTACAGGGCTAGAAAATTGACTTTTGCTTGTGGCCTTGATTATTTATTTAGTATATCCTTCTGAATATTATGCATTCCAAGCAACATTTGACTCCAGAAAAGAGTCTCAATGTCATGCTAGTAACCTTGAAGATATAATTTTCAGTTGAAACATAAAATCCATCTAAGGCTCACATCAACAGTTGAAACTTTTCATTCAAATATATTACAGTGGTACTTCGCTTAAAGAGCATAATGCGTTCCATGGGATTGCTCTTTAAGTGAGTTTGCTCTTTAAGCGAAACATCATTGTAAGCGACCAATTGTAACCTCTGGTGGGGGGATTGTGAACCCCAATTTAGTTGTTAAGTGGGTTTTGGGTTTGTTTTAGTTGTTAACTAAGGTGACCATTCAGAGAAAATTCTGCTCTTTAAGCAAGTTAGTCTCTAAGCGAGACACTCTTTATGCAAGGTTTTACTGTACATTCTTTCCTGTTCAAAGCATCCAAAAGCAGTGAATAAGGAGAACTGAATGATTTTGCAATACAGTACTCTTTCATTCTTCTGGGGAGATACAGCCGAAGAGTCCAACTTCATTTTATATATTAAAAAATATCAACAAACCGGTGTGCTTAAACTATTTCAGATGTCCTGTTTATAATGTTATTTCATATCAAACAACTGTTTTTATTTGCCTTCTCTGACACATGATACAAAAGGCACACATATCCATATGCCTCATTAGGGTTAAATGTACATTCTATGTCTGGATTTTTCTGTAACTTCTCTCTGCTTCGTAATCCAATTCCAGGACCACTCACCTGCAAATCATATGGAGGGGGTAGAACCTTTTGAGGCCAATAGGCACATCTAAAGTTGTTGTTTATTTTTAAAAAATGCTGTAGGCATTATGACAAAATTATGGTCTTGGATGCATGTGCTTTAAGAAGAACCAAATATGTCTCTGATTAAATATAAGAAAACACAAAATTACATTATTGTAAATGAACAACCACTATATAGAAAGAAAGAAAAACAGAAAGGCCATAAGGCAACCACAGACTTTTGAAACCACAGCTTTCCGCTTCAGCACATCAAACCTATTTCATTTTTACAAAGCTTCCATCTCCCAGAGCCAGTTAGTAAGGAATGACAGTTTTCCACACATGAATAGACTCTTTTGGTGCAGTGAGGAAGGGGGTAGCACACTGGCTGCTTAAGAAGGCAGCCTAGAGGGCAAATCACTACTGGAGTTGTGGTGGCCACATCTAGGATCTCTAGTGGCATATTACCTGATAAGAATACCTTTTAGATATTTATATCAGAATGTCAAGACAGACCTTCAGAGAGAAAATAAATGTGAGAAGCATAGCAGTAGCAATTACACTTCTGTGTTCTGTCATGTTATTTGATATTTGCTTGTATACCACCCAAATGGGCAGTATAGAAATGTAATGAATGAATGAATGAATGAATGAATGACGCTTAGTGCATTCTCTGGGAGGTTCACAAGGTAATTAGCATTTTGCCCCCAACATGCTGGGTACTCATTTTCCCAAACTTGGACCGATGGAAGGCTGAATCAACCTTGAATTTCTGTTGGGATCAAACTCACAATGTCAGCAGTTTTGGCTGCAGTATACCAGTGGTACTGCAGTGGCTCAAGTGGCTAAGATGATGACTGGGAGGCGGAAGGTCAGCAGTTTGATTCCTGAGTACTACAGAACGGAATGAGCTCCCATCTTCTTCCCAGTTCCTGCCAACCTAGCAGTTTGAAAGCAAGAATTGCAAGTAGCTAAATAGGGACCACTTCAGTGGGATGGTAACAGCATTCCGTATGCTCTGGTGTCTAGTCATGCCTGCCACATGACCATGGAAATTTCTGCAGAAGCAGACAGCACTGGCTCTTTGGCTTTGAAACAGAGATGAGCACTGACCCCTAGAGTTGGATACAACTGGCTTTCGAGCAAGGGAAACCTTTACATTTACCTTACACCAGTTTAATCACTGCGCCACCAGGGCTCTTGAAGCATTACAACCCTCCTTTCACAATCCAATATATGTTAGAGTTGGGGAAAAGGAGGATCTAAAATAGTGGTGGCGAACCTGTGGCACATGTGCCAGAAGCGGCATGCAGAAGCCTTTCTCCTAGCATGCGTGCCATCAAGGGGAAGCCCCACTCTGTGCAGCCCAGCCTGCGCCACTTTCCCCACCACCCCTCTCTCTCTGCCAGAGGTGAGAGGGAAGGCTGAAATCCCAGCCAGTAGGCTGCAGCTGGGAGAGGTAAGGTGGAGAGCACTCATGGGGGGGGGGGAGACCCAATGTGGGTGGGGTGGGGTAGGAAGGCCTGATGGGGGTGGCAAAACCTAGAGGGATAGTAAGGCCTGGCAGGGCTTTTCCAGAGCCTGGGAGGCCTTTCCAGTGGCTGGTACAGCCGCACAGTGCTTGTCAGGGGACAACAGTGGGGACTTGTCCAGGGGACAGCTTGCCAGGGGGGGGGGGGGGGACGAAGCTTGTTGGTATGGGGTGGTGTGCATGCATACGTGTGTGAGCAGTTGAAGTGCATCAGTGATTGCATGTGGGTACACATGCACCCATGTGACATCACTAGCACGTGTGATGCCTGCTGCCCATCTCCCCCCACCTCCTTGAGCACTTGGTCTCTAAAAGGTTTGGCATCTCTGATCTAAAAGAACAATTAGAATAAGAAGATGCAAATTAACACTCACTGACAATGGTGATCCATTACTGATAGCTGGGTTCTAATTGCTACCTAAAAATTATCCCATCTATTCTGTAACTGGAGTTCTAGCACTAATTCATTCTTGATACTATAGTATAGTCAAACCTCGCATAAAGAGCGTCTTGCTTAAAGAGCAAAATTTTCTCTGAATGTTCACTTCGCTTAACAAATAAAACCAACCAAAAACTCGCTTAACAAATAAATCGGAGTTCGCAGTCCCGTCCCCCCCCCACCAATCGGTCATATACAATGGTGTTTCGCTTAAAGAGCAAACTCGCTTAAAGAGCAATCCTGTGGAACACATTATGCTCTTTAAGCAAGGTATAACTGTACATGTAAATTATGTTCACTTTATATTTCATGCTCCAACTACCAAAACAGGTGCTAATCAGTCTAGTTATCTTAATGAGCTGATTTTATTATCCATTAATTCAGGGTGATATTTTTCTCAGAACCCTTCTTGATCTTCTATTCCCTAAATATACCTAGAAAAGCAAAGCAAAGCAATCCCACTTATATACCACCCCATAGCACTTAGTGCACTCTCTGGTCGGATTACAAGTTAATTAGCCTTTTGCCCCATATATGCTGGGTACTCATTTTACTGATAAAATAAGTCTTTAAGTTCATAAAGGGTTTTTAAAACACAACTTCATTTTCTTCCATTTCTTTCACTTTTGGATTTTTTAAAAGCAGAGGTTTCCAACTTTTCCCCACCAGGGGCCAGTTCCCACCACTGACGGTCAGCTGTGCTTATGTTTTTGGCAGAAGTGCCAATTGTGCAATTTCTGTGGGGTCCTGCACAGCCTCTGCTGCTTCCCAGGGCAGCGGGAGGCTTTTCAGAGCATGTTTGCTCCGTTTAGGGATTTTCCCCACTGTTTCTCTGCTGCGTTTCAGCAGCCAAACCATGGCAGTTGGGAACTCCCTGGTTCCACACTCGGAACCCAGGCACTGACATAAGCTCTGCCCGGCACCAAGAGGCTTCCAAGCCATCTTTAGGTGGGTTTCCTTCTGAGCTGGCTAGTACTCCTGTCAAAGTTCATGTGCCCAGATGGTACGTCGAAGCTGCCAGGGCTGTTGACAAGATTGCTCTGAAATATCCTCTCATCTCCAGAGTTCTGCCATCCCCATGGTTCATAGAGGAACTCCAAGCAATGAAGCAGCAAAGGAGAAGGCTAGAGAGCAGGTGGAGACAGGTCCCATTGGATGAAAACCTTAGGTGGGTGAGGAGGGCCTCTTCGCTGTACCAACGATCTGTAAGGCAGGCCAGGAAGATCTATAACACAGCCCGTATACAGGAGGCGACTAACTGACAATCTGAACTATATAAAAATTGTACATTGCCTCATCTCTCTTCGGATCAGTTTTGGCTTGCGTCACTTGAGGAAGTGGACAAGGCACTTACACATTGTAATCCCATGACCTCTCACTCTGGTCCATAGCCATCTTGGCTTCTAAAATCTGCAAAGGTAGTAGGGGAGTGGCTGAAAAATATCATTAATGCTTCATTGGCACAGGGTATTATGACCTCTAGACTAAAGGAGACACCAGGAAAAAAAATTTGGCCACAGATATCATGGACAATTATAGACCTGTGGCAAATATCACTTTTTTGGGTAAGGTAATTGAAAGGGTTGTGGAAGACCAACTGCTGGGGTTCTTGGATGAATCCAACTGCTTGGACCCATTCCAATCAGTCTTTAGGCTGCGCCATGGCACCGAAACCACTGGTCACACTCCAAGATGACTTGCTCCTGGAGGCTGACCAGGGGGCTTTGTCTATCCTGGTACTCCTGGATCTCTCGGCAGCTTTTGATACCATCGAGCATGGTATCCTGCTGGGGCAATTGTCAGAGTTGGTTTTACAGTGGTTTCATTCCTTCCTCAGCAATCGTCCCCAGAGAGTCCAGCTTGGGGAATGTCTTTCGCCTCTGTGGATTCTCCAATAGGGTGTTCCTCAGGGGTCAATTATTTGCTTTTTAACATCTATGTGAAGCTGCTGGGAGGGGTCATCTAGAGACTCAGAGTATGCTGCCACCAATATGCAGATGACACACAACTCTATCTCTCCTTTACATCATCTGAAGTGGAAGCAGTCCAGTACCTGAATGACTGCCTGGCCACGGTGTTGGACTGGACCAAAGCTGAGACTGAACACAGGTAAGACATAGGTGCTGGTGTTGGCGGGCCTGTCTGCCCGACTAGGATCCTTGAACTTGATGCTAGATGAGATGTTTTTGTCTCCAAGGACCAAGTACACAACTTGGGGGGTCATATTTAGTTGTCATCTGACCCTAGAAACACAAATTGCGGCAGTGTGTAAGCTGCTTTTTCCCATCTTTATCAAATAGCTCATTTGCATCCCTACTTGGATGGACAGTCCCTCATAACACTAGTTATTTCACTGATAAGCTCACGTATCGATTACTGTAATGCTGTCTATCTGGGGCTTCCCTTGTCCCTGATACGGAGGCTTCAACAGATGCAAAATGTAGCAGCTTGGCTGATTACCCGAGTGAGAAGATTTGATCATATCTCCCCAGCCTGGGCAGCGCTGCATTGGATGCCCTTTCCTTTCTGTATCAGGTTCAAGGTGTTAGTTCTAACTTTTAAGGCCCTAAATGGTTTGGGACCTTCCTACTTGGCAGAGCATCTTCCCCTCAGGACATCAGCCTTCTTCACTCATTCCTTTCAGATGGTGCAGCTCCAAGTGCCGATCCTGAGTTTGGAAAGGAAGGCCATGAATCAGAGAACTGCCTTCTTGGTGGTGGCACCAACTTTGTGGAACTCCCTTCCAGTTGAACTGCACCAGGTCCCATCCCTGTCTATGTTTGAAAAGCAGTTGAAATCATTTCTTTTTAAAGAGGCCCTTTGAGAATGTTTTGCCAATGGCTTAGTTAGGTATTTTATTCTGTCTTTCTCCATTGACAATAGGGATTTTGTATTTTTAAAAATGTGTTTTTAATATGTTTTTAATATAACCTGGTGGCGCAGTGGTTAAATTTTGCTTTTTAATATGTGAGGTTCATGTTGTTAGCCACCCAGAGTAGGAAAACCTCCTAGATGGGTGGGGTATAAGTAAAATAAATAAATGAATGAATGAATAATAAGGTACAAAAATAAATTATATTTTAGTTATAGTTTGTGGAGTTCAGTCAATTTATTTCCTAACAAAGTACAATCTGTAAAACTGGACTTGGATCAGGGAGAACTATGTTGTAGTCCTCATTCCTTTATGAAGCTTATGAATTTACAAGCCCACAGGACTTTTAATAATAGAACCACTGGGAGGTAATTAATTAATTGGATTGTCAAAAGTACCTTGCTGGCATACAAAAACAACAAATTTCTTGAATAAAGAGTGGGATTAAAAGGTAATAAAATGATAGGTAACTACATTTTTCAAAGTTAATAGGCTAATTTGTATTTGTAAGCCATGTTGATGTGGTGTATCTATTTTAGTCTGCAGTCTTGGCTGGCTCTAACTCACTTTAATTATTTCATTAAAATATTTGTGACAGTCAGCTAAGCATTAAATAAATATAACTTCTAATTTGTATTATTATGGATATCAAACCTGTTGGTAATTATCTTCTTTGTTATTAGAATGGACATGGCTTAAAACAATTGCATAATTTTTGGCATCTTCTTTCATTCAAATATCAATCCTTTGCTACCTACCAAAGCAAAGCAATCATACTTATATACTCCCCCATAGCACTTAGTGCACTCTCTGGGTGGTTCACATGTTAATTAAGCATTTTGCCCCCAACATGCTCTGTACTCACTTTACCAACCTTGGAAGGCTAGAAGGCTGAGTCAACCTTGAGCCCTGGTCAGGATTGAACTCACAACCTTAGGGTTGCAGGGCACCAAGTAACCACTGCACCACCAGGTTATTTGGGGTTTGATTTTTTTCCCCACTTATAAAGGAAGAGAGAGGAAATGACCTTAGCTGGCAGAGGAAGGGGAAACACCATGACAGCAAGGAGAAAGAGCACGGCTGGTGAAGCAAGGGGGTATTAAGTAGCAATGATGAGCCAACAGACTGAGACTGGCTGGTCCAGGAGATGCACAGTGAGGGCAGCAAATCGCTCAGAGAGGGAGCAAAAAGACGAGAGAGAGCTAGCTAATGTGCATGCATGGGTTGAAGAGAGGAAATCCAATATTAACCTGATATTTTTGTGATCCTCTCTTTTAGAAAAATAAATAAATTACATTCCAGACATTCTCTACTTGAAATTGCTGAAAAATCCAGTAATTAAGGTAAAAACCACTTTGTCACTTCCTTCCATCAATGTTAACTCAAAAGTCCCATCCCTCTTGGCTATATATCAAAATATTTCTGTGATACTGCAGAAGAACAACGTTACCCTCTGGCATAGCCTGTAATGCTACTTCCTCTATTTCTACTTCTGATTGGCTTCCTAAAATGATTTTTCCTAAAATGAATACACACTGCTTCTTGTTCACTGAATGAATTCATTGCCCTGTCAGCCTATGCTAAGCTATTCAAGTGAGACCTTGACACTAGCTCACTGACCCTCAAATATAAAAAGCTTTCTTAAATTTTCTATAGATCATGCTGTGAGAACAAGTGGCTAGTAACACTCCCAGAAGCTGAGCCAGCATCTTGGAGAAGACTGGTGATTGACTGTTTTTCCTCAAACATCATCTTTAACTATAGTTTTGAACAGTGACTGGATACAAGAACTTGGAAAACTGCTGTGTAGTTACCTCTCCTCTTTCATAAATCAAACACACCCTGTTTACAGGTCAAAAGAAGTTAGCTGTGCAGTTTCTCTCTTGGCATCCAAGAGATGACCTGAATTCAGAGTATTAGCATAATAAAGGGCTTGCACATCAAGTCATTCTCTCTAGCTGGTGATGCATATCTAGCAGGTTACTAGCATTTTGGAACATTTTCTATGCCTGAGTTACCAGAGGTCCCTGCCAAATGCTGCCTTGATACTCTCTTGCTTCATCCGATTATCCCTCAGTTGTGGTCTGCATATCAGGAAATCACTAATGATATTTAGCTATTCCCAGGAAAAGATTGTATTAACAGATATTTTCCCCCTGTACTCACAATATTAAAAAATTTAAATCAAATGGCATAAGTAAAGTATGACACTAGGGCTGCACGTGTTCCCCTAAAACTTTATATTTTTATCCCACCTTGGAAAACATAGCTTTTCCTCATATTATCCCACTTCCAAAATGTGCAGGAGAAATTCATTTTTTACACAGATTGCAGGTTCATCATATACAGCAAGGGTCCTCAACCTTTTTAATCTGGGGGCCAGATCATGCCCTCTCAGGCTGTTGGTGGACTGGATAGGTGCCACTGCTGCTGGCAGCAGATGCAGGGGGGCTTGGGGTGGACCACCCCCAAGCCACCCACAACTACACCCATACCACCACTGCTGCTGGTGCCTCTGCCAGTGCTGGTGACCATTTATCCACTTGCAATTTCTTATTTTCGAACTGCTAGGTTGGCAAGAGCGAGGACAGATGATAGGAGCTCCCTCCATCATTCAGCACTTGGGTCTTGAATATACACAGAGCACAAGTAATTAAAACACAATAGCACATGAGCATAACTCTCCTGACAGTAATTAGGATAGAGTAAAAAATCTTCTCATCTTGGCTTTAAACCTATCCACCTATCCAGAGTCATCCACCAATTAGATCACAATATGCCTTGATCTTTTCAGAAGAGAATACTTTTCTCTTCACCCTCCCTTCTCTTTAGCTGAAACTGTTTTTAATGGCAATTAGCAGGATTTTCTGTCACAGGCTGGCTCTTTGACCTTGAATGCACTCCCCCCCCCCCCTTAGATAATATCTAGCTGAGAATCTCAATTCCATGTTTTAACCATTTTGCTGTGGAAGCAGGTAGCCTGAATGTGAAGTCTGGTCAAAGGTTCTTGCTAAACAGATAGAGGCAAATGAGCACATTTCAGTGCCAATGGCTGAAAATCAGAGTGGTACTTCAGATATTTTACATAAAAAGACATATCTAAATATGTTACTTGGGACATCCTAAATGCAAGGAAAATTGGCCTTGTATCCAGACAAATTGTATATGCAGCTTGTATTCTCAACAGTACTCTCAAAACTGAAATTATCTCCCACTTGGGAACATTCTTTGTTATAATATTTCAATGATCTACCTAAGAATTTTTGGCATGCCAACTAATTCAAGAGCAAATCAAAACACAAAAGGTGGAGCGAGAGGCAGGTTGCCCTTGAACCAAAGCTTCCCTCTTCATCTGACAGCTACCATTCTTTGGCATTGCCATGAATAGCTCAAAAAAAAAACCACCATGGCCACAAAGGCAGCTTCACTGGGTCACAGTATAGAAGCATTTGCTTTCTAAGGAGTTCATAGGGGAAGAGTTATACACTGCTCTGGTAATTTTCATTTATACTTTCCTCTACTTCTGAAACATGCAGCTGAAACAAAATAATTCCCAATTAGTTTCACTGGACTTTTCATGCTATCCCTGTTTTTTCTTCTTTCCTCCTCCAAACTGAGTCTCCTTTGGCAAGGAAAATTTTTCATTGCTGATTCAAGGATAATGGTTTACCTCATATCTATCCCCTTGGTTGTACTCCTGATAAACCCTATTACTGTATAATTCACTGGCGAGTCCCTCTTCTAGAACTAATCTACACACATTTGATACATGAAACATCTCAACTTTTCTTCCAGAGTTCAAAAGAAGATCACAGCTCTCACCTACTCCATTCCTTTGCCCAAAAGATACAAACAGAGCATCATGAAATGCTTTAAGTATTCTTAAGATATCTGCTTACCTTGAGGGCCTGCAAGCTGCTACTTTAGTGTGCATGCATGTTCTTCCCTGACCTAAATGATAAGAGACTAGCTTCAACAATTGTTATGTGAAATTTAATTTTAAATACTGAGTAGGTTTAGCACCCTGTGTAACTGGAATAGCTGTTCAGAAACAAACTATTGCAGATACATTAGGAAAGCTGCGAAAGCAAGAATTACAAAAGAGTTAGGAGTTACTTTAAACTTGGGCATTACTTCTTATTACATGCCATTAACCAAAATGTAATTTTATTTTGCAACACTAGAGGACAAATGCATTAATATTATTTCCAAATATTTAATCATTGGTTTGTCCTTTTTAAAAAAAGGCTGCAGTTCTGAAATAACAGATAAAAATGGAATGAAAATGGATGGTTTTACAACCCACTAGCTTTAATTCCGGCATGCCTGTCCCATGTCTATGGAAACATCTGCAGAGGCAGACAGCACTGGCTCTTTGGTTATAAAAAGAGATGAGCACTGAACCCTAGAGTCAGTTATGACTGGCTTTCGAGCAAGGATGAGTTTTACCTTTCTTCCATGACAATTACCTTAACTGTCCTATCCAGGTGTCTGAACCTCCAGCCTAAAGTGATTAACTGCACAATTATTCTAGGTAAAAGAGAAAGAGAGGTCGCATTTGTGAGAAACCATACAATTAGATGCAGGAGAACCCTGTATAATCAAAGTCTCTTACAGCGATTAAATCATACAATGATGAGGATTTAAAGAAACATTGTGCCCCGTATAACAACTAAAATCATTATACGGTGCAATGCATCTCTATGGGAAAAATCGTAAAACGTTTTTTTGTTGTTGTGTGATTTTTCCCATAGAGATAATCGTTGTATGATGCATCCCATAGGGATCATTGCTATATGATGCATGCATCGTATAGCGATTATATCTTACAACGACTAGCCCTGTGGAACGAATTAAAGTCGTTATACAGGGTTTTACTGTACTGTACTTGCGTCACAATTTCCTCTCAGTAGGAAGGTGCCAAAAACAGTTAACATCTCAGGTGCATTAGGACATTGGATTCTGCTTTGAAGTATTATATTAAATGTTCTACATTACCATCACCCTGGAAATGAAGAAGGCAGAAGGCTCCTTAAATTAAGTTTTTCAATACTGCTTAAGGACTTCAAAAGGTTTTGCCAACACTATTTGTCCTCCAAGACAAAGATGTAAATTAATCTCAGGCCCCTAAATTAACACAGCAACCCAAGTATCTAGAGAAATTATGTTAACTAGACTGATCAGCCCACAGCTCATCTCTTTTCTGCAAAAGTTTCCTGAAATTATTTCTTAAAAAAAGGGCTGGTAGGGTGCAATCTGGATTAAGTACCCACTGATTATGAGCATCTTCAAGTAGCCAGAATTCTTCCTGTACAACTAGAAGTGTCAGTGGACAGGACAACCAGAAAATTATGACATGCCTTGAAGAACACCTGAGCCCCTTGTGGCACAAAGGATTACAGCTTTTTTCTTGCTTTTCCTTGGCCAAGACCTTCTAGAAGGCCTTGGCCACACAGCTGCCCAGCAAACTTCTTATTTCTTTCAAACCTGAGGGTGAGAAATGACTGAGATGGATGTTTTAGTTACTTCAGCCCATCTCTGCACCTTTAAAGTTGAGATGAAGGGTTCTACTGCCCTCCTCCAAAGACTGGTGCCATACTCATCAATTGCCAAAGTCTAATGATGAATACTAGGGACTGCGGTGGCTAAGTGGTTAAGACACTGAACTTTATGACTGTAAGGTTGGCAGGTCAGCAGTATAAGACCTGAGTGCTGCATGACAGAGTGAGATCCTGTCTATGTCCCAACCCCTGCCAGCCTAGCAGTTCTAAAGCAAGAAATTGCAAGTAGAGTAGATAAATAGGTATCAATTCAGTGGGATGGTAAACAGCATTCAGTGCATCTGGTGTCTAGTCATGCCAGCCACATGTCCATGGAAACGTCTGCAAACACAAACAACACTGGTTCTTTGGCTATAAATGGAGATGAGCACTGAACCCTAGAGTCAGATATGACCGGCTTTTGAGCAAGGGCGACCTTACCTTAATAATGAATAAGACACAGAAAGTAACATTGTATTTTTCATGTTGTCTTTGTAGTAATGCTGTGTTTTGAGGATATTACTGGGAATTGGTGCATATACGGATAGTATATAAAAGCTATAATTGTTACAGTCACCAACTTGTCAGTGTGTGTGTGTGTGTGTGGAGAGTGTTGGGGGGATGGACTGGTGTGTGTGTGAGAGAGAGAGAGTGAGAGAGAGGTGGGAGGGAGGGAGAGTGAACACCAGTTTGGCCCACAAACAGTCTGAGGAGGCATGATCCGGGCCCTGGCTTTAAAAGGTTGAGAAAACCTGATGTACACTAACCAGAGTTGTAGATTGTCACTAATTGGGGTGATATAGATCTTTTTCTACCTCCTCATATTCATCCTGAAGAGAAAATTTCTCTGATTTGAATGAGATGCCACTGTTCTCAGGCCTCCTTGAGCTGAATTCAAACTCTGGCTGTAGATTATTATTATTATTATTATTATTATTATTATTATTATTATTATTATTATTATTATTATTATTATTATTATTATTATTATTATTATTATTATTATTTCAAATGTATATCTCGCCCTACTCAGGATAACTCGACTCAGATTCCACCTATGGTGGTTATTTTCCATGTTGGTTTTCTATTTCTTTGCTTCTTTGCTTTAGCAGCAAAACAGTTTGTCTTTCCCATCTGAAAATTGAACATCATGACATGGACATACGTCATTCTGTCAAGAATAGGATATGAATCTAAGATTCGAAGGTAGTAACAAATACTGGTTAAGAAGATCTTTCTTAAAAAATAACCTACAGCTTTAAAATAACCTGCACAGGCATAGGGTATTCTTATCCAGATGTGATTCGTAATGGTCATGCTGAGTCATATGTTCTTTAATTTACAGTGCCTCTACTACACTAACCATGAAACAGCATGACTTAATGAATCATACTGAAATCGTTGACTGGAAGTAATTAGGTTCTGGGGAACCAACGTCAGTATTTCATTTGCAGAACTACTCAGGTGGAACCTCCAAATATGTCCTAAATTCTGACAGTGATCATGATGTGAGCAAAGGCATCTCTTCAAATGAGGGTCAGGAACAAGGTGAACTGATTTTGCTTTAGGCTGAATTTGGCAGCAGTCTCTCACTCTCTTTCATTTGACTTTTCTCTGTGAAATGGTCCAGGAGGGTGACCTATTTAAAACGTGAACCAAAGCACCTGCAATAAATCATTTTTGGCTTTATTTATTTATTTATTTATTGTAGATGCTACACCAACAGACAAGAGCATTTCAAATTTTCCACAACACAGATGCTACCAAAATGTTTGCATTTATGGATTACCCTCTGCACTGTATGTTCTAGCAAGAACTTTAATAATTAAACAGAATAGAAAGTGTGATCATTCTTTTCTCTTTTTCCTCCCTTTATGGGAGAAGCAAGAAAATTGGTCCTTAGTAATTGCATTAAAGTAGAAATAAAATGCTCTTTCCCCTCTTTCAGATATTAATAAATCCAAAAGGTCTAACTTCACATAATAATATACTTTCAGGTTAATTTCTTTAATATTAAAGATATCAAGCAATATTTTAGGATCTCAGAGATTTTAGGATCTGTGTTTGTTTGTGACAAACACCTAATGTGCAAACACCTAATGTGAAAGCATTTCTATTAAATTAGGATACTGTATAAGCAGATAATGCACAATGCAGGGATGGAGGAATCACATTTTGGGATCAAAATTGCTGGGAGAAACATTAACAATTTGAGATATGCAGATGATACCACCCTAATGGCAGAAAGTGAGGAGGACCTAAAGAAGCTCCTGATTAGGTTGAAAGAAGAGAGTGAAAAGCTGGCTTGAGACTCAATATAAAGAAAACCAAGATAATGGCAACAGGCCCTATCAGTCCCTGGAAAATAGATGGGGAAGAAGTAGAAACAGTGACAGATTTTACTTTCTCAGGATCAAAGCTCACTGCAGATGGCGAATGCAGCCATGAAATAAAAAGGCGACTGTTTCTAGGGAGGCAAGTGATGAGAAACGTCGGGAGCATAGTGAAAAGTAGAGACATCAAATTGCAAAACAAAAATTCGTATAGTCAAAGCAATGTTATTTCCTGTGGCAATGTATGGTTGTGAGAGCTGGACCATTAGGAAAGCTGAGTGCAGAAGAATAGACGCCTTTGAGATGTGGTGTTGGAGGAGAGTTTTGAGAGTCCCCTGGACAGTGAGGAGAACAAATAGGTCAATCTTAGAAGAAATTAACCCTGACTGCTCCTTAGAAGGTCAAATTGTAAAGATGAAGCTAAAGTTCTTTGGGCATCAAATGAGAAGAGAAGATTCACTTGAGAAGGCCTTGATGCTGGGAAGGGTGGAGGGCAAAAGAAGAAGGGGGCAGCCAAAAATGAGATGGCTAGATGGTATTGTGGACACAATGGGCACAGAGCTGAGCGAGTTGAGGAGGATGGTGGAGGGCAGAAGTGCCTGGCGGACAGTGGTCTATGGGGTCGCAGAGGGTCGGAATCGACTGTGTGACTGATCAACAACAACATAAGCAAAAATACAATTTGCATGTACTTTTTTTTTTTTTTTAGTAATTATGTTCCAGAAGTTCTTATTTTCTTCATGAAAATATCTCAGGTTTAAATGATAAACAAAATCAGTTTACTTTGTCCCAACTATTCTTTCAAAAAATGTTTTTGCTTATATGCATTATGAGCATTTTTTATATTACCATGTTGCAATTAATTGCCATTAGCAGCAAATTCACATGATCCAATTGAAAGGAAAAAGGGCCATCCCAAAATGAAACAGTGGTTTCTACCTATATGAAACATGTGCTAGGAACACATGTGTACGTTTAAAGTTCTCTCTTCTGCTCACCAACAGCAAGACCTATAAATTTCCATAATATACAGAAAGGAGTACAGAAAATGCTATATCACATTTTTCACTGCCCGAAGCGTAACATGAAATCAAGATTATATTGAATATAAATAACAAAAACTGCCATCCTCATTTCCATTTGTGGAAGTGTTACAACATGTTTTTAATATGATATCTGCGGAATTTTAAAATATTGTAGTGATTTGTATTTTCACATTTACTGTTGAGACTATTGAGTGTTGCATGACAGAGTGAGCTCCTGTCTATGTCCCAGCTCCTGCCAACTTAGCAGTTTGAAAGCAATAAATTGCAAGTTGATAAATAGATATCACTTTTGTGGGAAGGTAACAGCATTCTGTGTGCTCTGGTGTCTAGTCATGCCTCCCACATGACCAGAAACATCTGCAGACACAGACAACTATGGCTCTTTGGCTGTAAATGGAGATGAGCACTGTGCCATAGAGTCAGATATGATGAGCTTTTGAGCAAAGACAACCTTTATCTTTAATACTGTAAACTATGTCACTACCTAACAATTAAGACACACACAAATACACACACACACACAACCAATGATTAGTACTCAAATAAACAAATTAACAAGAAAGGCAAAAAAAAAAAAAAGGATTATGCTAGACCCATGATGGTGAACCTTGGCACTCCAGGTGTTTTTAGACTTAAATTACCAGAAGCCCAAGTCAGCAGTCTTGCTGATCATGGCTTTTGGGAATTGAAGTTCAAGAACACCTGGAGTGCCAAGGTTTGCCATCACTGTGCTAGACTATTTAGATTACTAAACAAAAGAATTTGCAGTGAAAAGACAAAGATTCAGATTAACCAACAATCACCAAAAACACTCTCTGCAGGTTTTTCAGAGATCTGCTACTAATGGCTAAAAATATATAGATAGATTGATAACATAATCTTGTCCTCCAAACACTGTGACTGGATGGTGCTGGTGATTCCTGTCTAAGATTGCATCCTCTGCAGAAGCGTAGCGTGCCTTGGCGGGGCCCCGTACAAAAATTTGTTTGGGGGCCCTTAGGAAGGGTAAAGATTTGTTTTGCTTACGCACATTGGGGGCCCCCGTGGCCGAGGGGCCCCGTATAATTGATACGGCAGATACGGTGGTAGCTACGCCCCTGATTCTCTGACTAGTCTTTTTGACCTTCCCACCCAAGCCATTCTCCTTCCTTAGAGGCCAGACTTGTGTATTCTACTCTACAACCTCAAAAATTGTCTGCTGTGCTTCGGCATCGTGGATCATGCTATTTTGTTGCCTTTGTTAATGTATCTATCTATCTATATGTCCATGTAACCATCTTTCATTTAGCCTCAGGGAGTAAAGTGTCTTGAGCCAGTCCTGGGATAAAAGTATGCACCCATTATTAAAACTGCAAAATATTTTTGGATTTTTTTTTAAAATGAGTTTCTTCCCACACTATATTTTGATGAACTCCTTTACACCAAAGCCTCACCAGATTCTGGGAAATGGCCACTAAGACCTGGGATCCATTTTGTCCCAACAGCTTCAAAGGGGTAGACATTTTGTTTCTTGAATCCCCTAGGAGGAGTGGGGAGCCACATGAAATGGTACTGCGAGCTGAGTCTGGCCTTAAGTTGGGAACCCCTGATCTAAACTAACCACAAGAGGCAAGTCTCACTCTTTCTTTCTCAAAAGAGAAAGAAAAAAAACGCTCTGCTTACTTAAAATCAAGCCAAATAAATATAATATGACTTTCACAAAATATGGTTTGATTAGACTAGACTAGTAAACATAATTTAATTGTGGGTAGTTCTATGCTGTAAATCTGTTGTTTGTATAGCTGCTGACATTACATTAGCTTATTTCCAAAGAAGTATAGCTATGGTACTTTGTCTAAGAATGTTAACAAAATTAAAAAGGAAAAAGAAGGGAGAAAGGAAAATGAAAAAATATTGTTGTACTTTAAAGAGAGCTTTATTTCAGCAAGAGCTTTTGTGGATCAAAATTTATTTCTTCAGACAATTAAGTGCAAATACTATGTCCTCTGGTATTTATATGCATACTTATATAAGCCTGTGTTTTGTTATAGCTCTTCCATACTACTGTATAGGGAATGGAGTGGCCAATGAGATTTATGTTGTTGCATTTACTGGAGTGGAAGTTACTGCACAAAAGGGTGGTTTTAAATTTGCCTATATTCTAAGTAAAATTGGAGAGGCTGCTTCATGATCTGAATTCCTTCACTTTGAAGTGTAAAACTTTTTGTTTTAAACAACATATATCCCAGTCTGAATGACTTCAAATTAATAATCTTTAAAATATATATACTGTACTGTATTTACACTGAGAGACACAGTTTTCCTGGAAGAAAAGACTGACATGCAATTTTGCTGGGAACATAATGCTTCCAAAGAGATTCTGGGAAAGCTTAATTGTTAGATATAATGATGGAGCTTGTTAACTTCTCGGAAGGAAAAGGAAAATCCATTGCAGAGACAAAAGATTGACAAAAAACAGGTCAATTCTCTGTGTGTTCTGATGTAGTTTGGAGAAGGGGGCAAATATTTGTCAGCAGAGCACTTAATTGCTATATTTACAATACAGTAAAACCCCGGGTAATGAAAGTCCTAGTTTACATTTGCCACAGTTTACAATGGCAAATTTAATTAAAGTAATTTTCCAGCTTACGACCTTTTTTCAGTTTACGACCAAAAAATGTGCTATTTTAAATTCTAAAATGGTGGCTGCTGTCATTATAGAGTTTTAAATGACCACGTCACCATTTTAGAGTTTAAAATGGTACCCGCCCCCTCCACCCGAAGTTGCAATGCAGCACTTACCACTGCAATGCAGCACTTACCACTGCGGAGGTGCTGGCGGCGGAGGTGGCAGCTATTTCTAGACTGTCTGCTGCCCCTGCCAACACCTGGGAGAAGGAGCATGTTTTCAGCTGTAGCAATGGCCAGGGAGCTCAGAGTATGGTGGAAACTGAGTAGATAAGGTCCCCAGACTCTCCTTGTGCCAGTAGGGGTGGAAAATAGACACAACATACACCTCTCCCAGGTTGGACCTGAGCAGATAAGGTCCCCAAATGGCATGGAAAAGGTAGGGAGATCATTTCATTGCTTTTTTGGGGGGCGGGGGGAGATGATCACATCTGGCATATTTTTTTTTTGTGGTGGCTTTTTTGGCAGGTTTTTTGTATTATTTATTTATTTTTGTCCGGTTGGGACTGTTTCCTTTTTGGGGGTATGTGGGATGATTGTGTCTGACATTTTTGGATGTTTTTGTGGTTTTTTGTAAAAAAAAATGGATTATTTTTGGTCTTTTTTAAAAAATGCAATGCATTCCTATGAGAAAACGTGCTTTGGTTTACAATTTTTTTCAAGTTATGATGGAGGCTGTTGGAACAGGCCTCCATCGTAACCTGAGGTTTTACTGTACAAATGATAAATTGTTTTTGAAAATTTCTGCATTGCTGGGCCAATTTATAAGATATAAAGAAAGAAAAAAATATGGAAGTGGAAAGAGGTTCTAGTGCTGAGCATGGCATGTAGCAAAACAAGAGGAAAAAGGAAAAGGCTGCCTCTGATGTGTAGAGAGTAGGACGTAATGTATTTTCCAGCATATAAGATGCACCGGAGTATAAAACGCACCCTGTTATTACCAAAATAGCCCACTGTAGGCCACTATGTACAGAACAAGACCCACTCCATTTTCCAAGTGTTGTTTTTGTGTTTTTTTTTTTTTGGGGGGGGTCTTATATGCCAGTAAATACAGTATGTCTGAAATTATCAGAAGGCTTTCTGAGGTTAGTTTATGCAACATAATTATCTCCACATAAAGTGATGCTAGATGTCAATTTGCAAAATTCTATCTCTGTTGAATATATCTAGCAGAATTACATCCTCACTTTTACTTAAGCATAAACCTCATTTACTTTTAATGGCATCAGAGAAAAAGAAACAGGCAGACTCAGTAGAGCAGTTCAACAACTACTAAGGGAAAGATAAAGAAAACTGCCAATCTATAGCTCCATTAGGAAAACAAGCCAATCATGGAGGGCAATAGAATGAACAGGCATGATGCTTTTTCTAGATTACTTCACCTCTTGCTCACATAATTGCTTGATCTATTCCATGCTTTTATTATTGCATAGGAAAAACAGAGCATTATTAATTACAACTTCAATATAAAGCAAGAATTGGAGGTCAATTGTTTATTTTTAAAATGTGAAGTGTATTTGATTAACAACAATAATAAAAAGTAACTATAAGCAGAAGGTTTTCAATATAAAACACCTCTCACTATAATGTGGCAGACAAAGTTTTGGTGTTGTTCAAATGTCTACTTAGTTGCAGCCCACTTTCTACCTATCCATGACCTTATATCTTAGTCCCACTTGCTGGGTGACTTAGGTATCAAATTGTAGAGTCAGAGGTCAGGAGTTTGATTTTCCACAGTATCTTCCAGGAAAAGAACTTGCCTTTATAGCTTGGAGAAGTTGTACAGTCTACATCTCATTACTCTATACCAAGGATGCCCAAACTACGGCCCACGGCACTAAATCATCCAGCCCATGCCGCTCATAGAAGTGGAAGTAAAACATGCATGCAGCTTTGAGTGGGTAGTTGCATTAAATGTTAGTATATTATGAACTGTCAGTAGTTTTTTTATTCCATAATCATTCGATTTATTGGTGTGGCAGTCAAGCGCTGTTCATTTATAGAGCCACAGTTTTCTATATAAAAAAAATCAAGTTCAAAAAGTATAAAGGTAAAGGTAACACTCCCTTAAAAAACAGTTGTATCCAAATCTAGGGTTAAGTGCTCATCTCTTTTTCATAGCTGAAGAGCCAGTGCTATCTCCTCACTAAATGTGACATTAAGACCAATTCAAAATTAGAAAACCAAATTAGAAAAATCCCATTGGGAATTACCTTTCTTTTCTATATGTCTTGAAAGGTATGATTGTTAGGTTCTTTTTAAGGCTCAGCGCAGTAACCATTGCAAGTAGTGTAGGACATGATGTGTTGCTGCACTTTAGTTCACCTCTTCCATTTGCTTTTGTGTGAAGAGGGCTTCTTATGCCTCAGACCTAGCCTGCAACAGAAAGAATGCCTATTCCTGCACTGTTCAGAAAACAGCAAAGATGAAAAGAAAAAGGTGAAAACAGGCCTATATTAAAGGTTCCTATGTGTCTACAACTTGGCCTGGTAAATGCTCCCTTTGAGATCTATCATATTGCCCGTTGGGTAAACAACAATTTTGCATACTTGCAGTTCTAATATTGGGTATCAATAAAATGCCAACATACATTGGATCATGGAAAAAACAAAGGAATACCAGAAACAAATCTATTTCTGTTTCCTTGACTATACCAAGGCCTTTGACTATGTGGACCACAACAAAATGTGGCAAGTAATTAAAGAGATGGGAATACCAGAGCACCTTATATACCTCATGAGAAATCTGTACATGAATCAAGAAACAACAGTTAGGACAGGATATGGGATGACAGAGTGGTTTGGAACAGGAAAAGGAGTAAGACAAGGCTGAATTTTGTCACCCTGCTTATTTAGCTTACATACAGAGCACATAATGTGTAATGCAGGGATGGAATAATCACAAATTGGAGTCAAAATTGCTGGGAGAAACATCAACAGTTTGAGATATGCAGATGATACTACCCTAATGGCAGAAAGTGAGGAAGATCTAAAGAAACTCCTGCTTAGGTTGAAAGAAGAGAGTGCAAAAGCTGGCCTGAGACTCAACATTAAGAAAACAAAGATAGTGGCAACAGGTCCTATCAGCACCTGGAAAATAGATGGGGAACAGGTAGAAGCAGTGACAAACTTTACATTCTCAGGATCCAAGATCACTGCAGATGGTGGTTGCAGTCATGAAATAAAAAGGTGACTAATACTTGGGAGGTAAGCTATGGGAAATCTGGAGAACATAATAAAAAGAAGAGACATCACCTTGCAAACAAATGCAATGGTATTCTGGTTAGTAATGTATGGCTGTAAGAGTTGAACCATAAGAAAAGCTGAGCACAGAAGAATAGACACCTTTGAAATGTGGTGTTGGAGGAGAGTTTTGAGGGTACCCTGGACAGTGAGGAGAACAAAAGGTCAATCGTAAAAGAAATCAACCCTGACTTATCCTTAAAAGGTCAAATAGTGAAGATGAAGCTAAAATACTTTTGGACATAAAATGAGAAGAGAGGATTAACTTGAGAAGGCCTGGGAAAGGTTGAGAGCAAAAGAAGAATGGGGTAGCAGAAAATGAGATGGCTAGATGGTATCATTGATGCAACGGGCAGAGTTGGGTGGGTTGAGAGGGATGGTGGAAGATAGAAGTGTCTGGTGTGTGATGGTCCATAGGGTCGCAAAGGGTCGGAACCGACTGTGCAACTAAACAACAAAAATCAATGAAAGAGGTGTTTTTAAGGTCTGGAGAATTTATCTTTTCCTACTAATCTGAGGCAAGTAACACCTCTTAATATGTTCTGTTTTGCTTCTCTTCTTTTTTTTAAGGCTCTCTGCCTACATCTGCTTCTGTTAACCTGTAATATGTAGCAACAGCATGGAAAATTTCACTGTGTTGGTAGACCTTGTTTTTTAACCCTTTTTTCACTTCTGTTTGTAACTGCTAAAGCTGATTGTAACTAAAGATGTCTTATTTTTAGCTTGAGTTGCTTTTAGAGTGATTTTAGAATGTAAAGTGTTAGTTATTACAGAAAAGAATCACAGCAGTACTGCTCATTTGTGCTACTCTTCTTATGTTTTTCTTTGTGCAGGTCATTTTATGTTTTATACCCTGCTAACCAAAATGGAATAACTAAATTTCATATATACCCCACCATAGTCAAGTTTCATGGTATTGCATAAAAACTACTGCAAAGTTATAGCCAGTTGTATGTCACCATTCAAGCAAAAGGATGAGTTCTAGATATTTTAAAAATTGAAAATCACAATTACTGCAAAGCTGGATCAAAGTGGAGGTGGAGAGATAGCATTGGACTGGGTCTAATCTGATCTGGGAAGTCAAATTAACATGTGAAACAGACTGGGGGAACCATGAGCAGCCACATTTTAAAAAGATTTTGGCTGGGATTAAGAAGGCAAGACAATCTCACCCCCCTTCTCACCTTAAAACAGAGTGTCTGTATAGGTTTAGGTGTGTAGTTTATATAAAAACATGAATATGTGGATGCTTAACTTCAATAGCAGGTGTTTCCTATTAAGGAGCAAATAAAGAATGTCATGGGGTGGGAATCAAGCTATAACTTTTGGGTCACATGCTCTTTATCCACTTTTTGTGTAAGAAAGACAGATGTGATTACATTATACAGTAGTTTAAAAAAAACAGCAGTTTTCCATTTTAACTAAATTACAGAAAACTATAGTTTGGCACTAGTGAACTATACAGTTCTTGCTGTTTTACTGAGTTATACTGCACTATCGTTAGCTTTCAGGAGAGTATTTTTATCTATGCAATAACAATTTAGACTCTGAACACAAATGCAGTATTAAACAATATACTTAGGAAAATTCCTGTAACATAATAGGTAATTTTAATTTTTAAAAGCTTACAATACTATTACAGTGGCTTTTACTTTTCTTATTCCATGCACACATTACTAGACCTAATGAATTTTAGATAAAGCAATGTGCTTTTGAAAAATATAGATAAAATGTTTTTCATTTGACATAAGACAATATTTTGACAGTGTAAAGCATCCATTTGACTTGTTCTCCTCCCACATTTACTAACTTGCTTAACATGATGTTACCTCCATCCATCAGTAATTATGTCCTATATAATATACTACTTCAAAATTTGTTTATTTTCCCATAGAATGTAAATTACCATCCCAATACAGTAATACCTCGGATAAAGTTTACCTTGGATAACGCTAAAATCGCATGACGTTAAGTAATCTGGGGAGGAGAATTGGATCGAATAACATTAAGGTCCTATGGGATGGATCGGATAACAACCGCTAAAGCCTGTGCGGTTACAATGTATCTCTATGGAGCTTTAACGTTATCTGCTCCATCCCATAGGATTTTAACATGCATCGGATAACACTGAAAATCGGATAACACCAAGACTTGTGGAACCAAGTCTTAGTGTTATCCGAGATATTACTGTACTGAAATATCAACAGAAGACTTGCTGGGTGAACCATTTTATAACTTCTCTGTGTGCTCAAAGCATCAAAACTGAGGTCTGGAACAATAGTACCTAATAAGGTCACTCATCGATGGACACAAACACCTTCTCTATCATTTTTCAGAAAGTGGTCATATGTTTACCTGAAAACATGTTACAGCCACTTGGATCACATATTCACATACTCATATCAATTAATGAGCAAGTCAGTATGATTAAATTGAACTTGCTTCTACTCATCTAATTACATCTACACTTTTCTCCTTTGACTGTTAATGGCTAGAGGAGAACCAGTCAGGAAATCTAAAATGACTTTTAATACAAAAAAAAAAGATTTATATATGTATTATATAATTATATTCAGTTGTAGGATTTAATGAAGCTGTTTTCAAAAGAAAACTTTTTAATACAAATAGCAAAATGTAGTGATCTCAACGGGGACAAAATTGTCTTGTCTAGATAGACTTTTTTGGCTACATACTGTTCTGAGACAATGTATGTCCCATATCTCTTCTGGAGACCCCCATTATGAGAACATATTCATGACTCCTGAAAACAGGATTCAAGAATCAGAGAAAATAATAATAAAAGAATTGACTAAAATGCCCTCCTTTTCCACATAGGCAGACAAGAGGTTTCTGTGACATTAACAATAGTCAAACCTCACATAAAGAGCACCTCGCTTAAAGAGCAGAATTTTCTCTGAATGTTTGCTTTGCTTAACAAATAAAACCAACCAAAAACTTGCTTAACAAATAAATTGGGGTTCAGAATCCCCCCCACCAGGTCACAATTGGTCACTTACAATGGTGTTTCGCTTAAAGAGCAAACTCGCTTAAAGAGCAATCCTGTGGAACACATTATGCTCTTTAAGCGAGGTACAATGTACTATCAATACAAAAATAGCTTGAAAAATATTCTTGAATTATTGGGTTAGCATTTTATAATATTCACAACTAATTCTCTTGACTTGCTTTCTGATTCTCACACTAATCCTCATCTTTATATACCACTGAGTTGGGGGCATGTCTGCTCAGCTTTTGCTTTTACTAGATGTGTTTTAGAACGTACAGTTTGATTTTGTGCTTCTCTATTAATGTTAATGTTGACCCTTGCCAACCTAGCCATTTGAAAGCAGCTACTATTGAGCCCCGAGTACCACATGACAGTGAGCTCCTGTGTATGTTCTAGCTCCTGCCAACCTAGAATTTTGAAAGCAAGAAATTGCAAGTAGATAAAACGGTACCACTTTGGTGGGTAGGTAACAGTATTCTGTGCACTCGGGTATCTAGTCATGCTTGCCACATGACCATTGAAATGTCTGCAGACACACAACACTGGCTCTTTGGCTGTAGATGGAGATGTGTACCACACCCTAGAGTTGAATACGACTGGCTTTTGAGCCAGGATGACCTTTACCATACCATATTAATATTAAGTCCTTAATTGTGTGACATTTTCTGCTTAAATTTAGAAATCCACATTTCTCATTGTTGAAACTTGCTTTGGAGTTGTGGATCTTGTTCTCCAATATGTTAAGTTCATCTTCAACCCTGATTTGTCTTCTGAAATATTAACTACTCCGGTCAGTTTGGTGTCATTAACAAAAGTTCACAAGGTAATTAGCATTTTGGTCCAAAAATCTGGGCACTCATTCCAGCCTCAGAAGGATGGAAGACCAAGTCAAACTTTGTCTACTTATAAATTGAATAATATAAATGGCAATTTAAAAAAAGATTTATGCTACACAGAGTTTTTAAGATGGCATAAGACTTTCTTTTTGCTACAATAGCTTTTCTTATTCAGGCTTTCGATAGCTTTGCCTGCAATTCACTCAACACAGAGACAACACTTACACTGTTTCCTAAATTTGCTCAGATAATCGCAGGTTATTTTATTTTAAATCTCCTTTGAAATGATAGTTTTGCTGTAAATAGCTTTGCCTGTCACTAGATAAAGATAATTCCAATTGTTTTCACTTACTCCTTCAAGTATAACAGACATACAGAGGGTGCCAGAAATGTATAAACATTTTAAGAAATTTTATCTATGTCTTACTTTTTGAAGTTGAATTGAATTATGGTAGCAAGGTGAAGTATAATGTTCGCTCAAAACAATTATTGCTAGCATCACATACGGGATGGTCAAAGAAACATAAGCTGTGAGAGGTTAGCCAGAATAATGGATAGGATGAAGAAGTCCAGTTGGGTCCCCCTCGCCCCAGCATTTTCCTGACTTATACATTTTTGTATACATCTTTGTCACCCCCTATATTTACCAGTTCTCAGTAACCAAGCAGCTCCTGTCTTTCCCTCAGGTTAATTTGTTTAGAAGTACAATAGCTGGATAGCTCACTGAGCTAGTACTGTATTGGGAGTGTGGTTACCCAATCTACTTCCCATGACAACAACCAACCTGTATTGTTCTTCGCAAGTGCTCCCAGAAGAAGTTAGAGGAATACTTTATACTTCAACATTCTGGCAACAGAAGAATGGTTAATCATACCATGTTGTGTGCTGCGTAGTGCAATCCTATGCATATCTACTCTGAAGTCTCACCAGGCTCAAAATTAATTTCTTAATTTTGTCAAAGATGAACACTGACCATTGGTATTCTCTCAAAACCCACACCAAAGTTTTATATCAGTCCTGTAGTTTCAATTCACAAACTCTGGGCTATTGCTACTCACATGTATATCATCAAGCATAAGCAGCTCATGGTATGAAAAAAGGACAATGCTCCACGGCTTATGCTACCAGTTGCTGGTATCTCCAGGTCAGACACATGTATAATTGAATGCACTACATGCAAGAGATGTGAGCAGTTCCTAGACTGGTACAAAAAGTGTTTCACACCAGAATTTTGGGATGTTCTCTTCCCTGTCATGATCACAAGCTCTGTCCATCCCACCAGGGCGGATTGGAGAGGCTCTCTTATCATTCCATCGGCTAGAGAGGCGCATCTCTCTAGCACCAGGAGGAGGGCCTTCTCCGTGTCCGCCCCGGCCCTTTGGAACCTCCTGCCAACTGAGTTATGTCTACAGACAGAGCTCCTGCTCTTTCGGAAGGGCCTAAAAACCTGGCTAGCAGGGCAGGTGTGGGGCTCCAGGAATGTGGGGTCCCATGTTGGGTGGCTGATCTTTTTAGTATTTTGTAAATTACAGTTTAATTTTTTTTAATTAATTTTAAACAATATTGCTGAATTTGTATGGGTATAGTGGGATTGTTTAGTTTGTTTTGCACTCATGTGGGATTTTGCATTATTTAGTTGTTTTGCACTCATGTTGTAAGCCGCCTAGAGTCGAGTTCGCCTGATTGGGGTGGGATAATAAATCTAAATAAATAAATAAGCTCTTACTGACAAGAGAGATGTACATTTATATGCATATGGATCTAATATTTTTATAATTCTTTCTATGATTAAAATGGAAATAGAAAAAGCAAAATCCACCTCCATAAAAATGCAACATTTGTTATGCAGTAGAGATCTATCTCCAGCTATGAAGACTGGAATAGTGAGATGTTATGTATTCCAAGTGTTGCTATATGGAGTCAAAGGTTGGACACTGAAAAGAAAATCGAAGCTTTTGAAATGTGTGGATGTACACACGGCTGCTAAGACTATCATGGGTTGACCATGTGACTAATGTAAAAGTGTTGTGCCAGATGGATAAAGAACAAGAACTGTTTAAGACAATTAAAAGAAGAAAGCTCCAATACCATGGGCACATCATGAGAAACAACATGAAGTACAACTTTGCACAACTTCGTGTGATTCGCCAGTTACGGCCGTTCCTAGACCGGGACTCCTTGCTCATGGTCACACATGCCTTGGTCACCTCCAGACTTGATTATTGTAATGTGGTCTACATGGGGCTGCCCTTGGTGACCATTCGGAGGCTTCAGCTGGTCCAGAATGCAGCTGCGCGAGTAGTGTTGGGATGAGGGCGTTATGCCCGTGCCTCACCGCTGCTGAGGGAGCTGCACTGGCTCCCAGTGTGCCTCCGGGTGCAATTCAAGTTGCTGGTTATTACCTTTAAAGCCCTTTATGGTAGTGGTCCAGGTTACTTGAGAGACCACATCGTCCCAAGGACATCTACCCAGCCCACCAGAGTGGACCGAAGAGGCTCTCTGGTTGTGCCATCAGCCAGAAAGGTGCATTTCTCTGGCACAAGAAGGAGAGCCTTCTCAGTGTCCGCTCCGGCCCTGTGGAACCTCTTCCCGATAGAGCTACGCCTGCACACGGAGTTGCTGTCCTTTAGAAAAGGAGTGAAAACCTGGCTGGCAGGTCTGGTCTGGGGAGTGGATGGTTCAATTTCCCCAGCCAGTTGGATGGTTTGACCCCCAGTATGTCCAAGTTATAATACCTAGTTTTTAATTAAGTTTTTAAGTTTTTTAAAGTTTTTAATTTTTAAGTGTTTTTAAAATTGTTGGAAATCGCCCTGGGTCCCTACGGGGAGAAGGGTGATAAACAAATATAAATAAATAAATAAATAAATAAATAAATATTGAAAGTTCCAACCCCTTATGCAAGGGAAGATCCTTGGGAAGAGAGGCCCTGGACTCAGCAGACCTTGTGGCTGAAGAACCAGAGAGACTGGTGTGGAATGTCATCAAAAGTACTGTTCCAAGGAGTTAAGAACAGGAAGACTTTTGCCATGATTATAATAAATACTGTATTCATAATGGTTACGGCACTTGAAGAAGAATGATACCAGATTTTTTACTTTGACTGAAATAAAATGTATGAACTTTGTATTCAACCAAGAATGTTTTAAACAGAATGAAATGTTTTGTATAATGCAGAGATATTACACAGCAGCCCTTTTACTTCTCTAATAGCCTTTACTATAACACTTTATAGTGTAGAAATTCAATATGGTGTTTTACTTGAAATTGTATTGACTAGCTTCATATCAGTAATTAGAATTAGTTTTCCTGATGTAAGAGAGCATCCTTACATTCTTCTCACCTCCTCCCCCCCCCCCACTCCATCATATGTTAAGGAAGTTTAAGCTTTTTTAAAGAACAAATTGAAAGGTCCTTTTATGCTAGAAACAGGAAATTGTCATCTTTAAAAAACAAAACCCTACAATTATGCCAAACTAGCATAATCAGCAAACCAGTGGTACCTCACTTAAAGAGCATAATGTGTTCCATGCAGTGGTGGGATGTCAAAAATTTTACTACCCCACCATGATGTCATCACAGTGTGGGCGGAGCTGACATCATGATGTCATGGGTGGAGCCAAAGAAAAATAAAATAATAAAATAAAATAAAATAAAATAATAAAATAAAAATAAGGACACACACACTCCTCAAACCACCCACCCACCCACACAACACAAACCAATGGTGCTTTAGGCTAGCAGCTTCTCTTCCTCCTCCCCGCTTGGGAGGACAGTAAGGAAGCCGTGCATACGCGCCATGCACTGTAGGCGTGCATGCTCACCAAGTGCTTGGAGCACATGCACAGTGGGGGAACCAGTGAAAAGGTAAGCCCCGAAGGTGGTTCCCCCCAAAAGCTGCTACCGGTTCTCCGGGACACTGGGAAAAGTTACTACCGGTTCTGGAGAACTGGTGAGAACCTGTTACATCCCATCACTGGTTCCATGGGATTGCTCTTTAAGCGAGTTTGCTCTTTAAGTGAAACACCATTGTAAGTGATCAATTGTGACTTCTGGTGGGGGGGGGATTGCAAACCTCGATTTATTTGTTAAGCGAGTTTTTGGTTGGTTTTATTTGTTAAGCAGAAAATTCTGCTCTTTAAGTGAGTTACTCTCTAAGCGAGTTGCTCTTTATGCGAGGTTTCAATGTAATTTTAATGAGACAGCCATTTTAGTCTGTTTTACTGTTTATAATCAAACAAATAAAAAAGACTTGGAAAAAGGTAGCATCTTTGGTTCAGATTTCACTGTGAGCTTTTGCAGTTTTACAATTTACTTCACCACACACGGGAAGTATCTAAAAATAATACAGTAAGAGGAGTCTTTTCAAAAACACAATGATTCTTTTAAACAAAAGAATTCTTAAAATTAAAATTCTTGTAATCTTTTCAGTGCATAACTTTTACTAATCAATAAATCAGGTGCCTCAGTTCAACCAATCTTTGTTATTTCACAATGTTAACACTTCAGTAATGTATGTTTTACATTGTCCAAATAACTGAGATGCTTTTTTTAATTGAATCAAATTTCAAGGTCAGAATACCAAAGATATTATATAAATCAAAAGTTAAACATCAAACAACAGAATGACAGTAAATAACAGAATTTACATAAAATATTACATAAATCATACAGTATGCAGTTTGTAGTGTTGATCACTGATAGGAACCAGGCATAAATAGATGACTAAATAGATGACATATGGCTAAAAATGACAGCTTATTGTAAAAAAAAAAAAAGCACTGTACATGGCTAATGGACAATTAATGCAGATTCTTTTCTGCAATTAGCACCACTTCTTGAGACTCTAGTTGACTTCCACCCCCCAAATGGATCTAACCCTGGAATGAACTTGCTTTTCCCAGCTGCTACTGAATTCTTTCTGATATGTCTGATATTTGAATTATGTCCAGCTTTTAGAGTAATAATTATAAGTAAACATTTAAAAACAAAGATCCAGTTGAAGGGGACAGATGATATCATAGACTCAAGGGGCAAATGAAAAACGAAGTAAAGACTACAAGGTAAAGCAATGTGAAACAAAGTCAACTGAAATGAAGAGCTAAATCCACCTTTTTAAAAACTAACAACTAGAGAAGATCCACAGAAATCAGTAGCTAAGATTACATTCAATGTTTATATCTGCTTGCAAACTTGCCTTGAATTTCATTATATTACAAGCAGTCATGTGACAGGTGGTACAATTATGTTATGGAGCTACGCTACCCCATTGTGAATATTACTACATACTCAAAGAAAGTACAACTACTTGCAAAGTCTTCTGAAACTAGAAGAACCACTTGCAAAATGTGTTTAGGATACTAACCTTTGTTGGAGAGGATAATAAAGTGCAATTACTTGCATAATGTTGATTGTGCAAGAGTAATGACACAACAGATTCCTGGGCAATGGGACTTAAGTTGGAGTTCATTTCATACCTTTACTGTACCAGAGGCTAATAAGGATTTAACTCAAAGAGTCCTGGGGAACCTTAAAGATTAAAGCATTAATTATAGCACGAGTTTTCAAATGCTACAGTAAATTCTACAAACACTCATTCTCTAGTAAGGCTACGCCTTTGCCAAAATCAGATAAATAAGGAACAGTGAAAGGGGCTAAGGTCAGTATTTGCCTCCTGTTCAAGCACTCCTACCAGGATATTTGGTACTTTATTCCTCTGAGGTACAGTATCTAAAATTAAGTAGACCCAAACTCCCAGGATCTATCGCAAATCAGAATCTACATTTCATTTCTAAGCATGGGTCCTTAATAAATACAGATAAATCATGTTATGAGCCAAAGGATCCACAAAACCAGTCAATAAAGATGCATAAGATTACTAAAAATAAAATTAACCACAAAATTTGAACAAAACAGAATTCACTCTTCCCAAAAACACATTTATGTACAGTAAAACACCGGATAACGCTAAAACTTGGTTCCACAAGTCTTGGTGTTATCCGATTTTTAGTGTTATCCGATCCATGTTAAAATCCTATGGGATGGATCAGATAACGTTAAAGCTCTATAGAGATACATTGTAACTGCACAGGCTTTAGCGGTTGTTATCCAATCCATCCCATAGGACCTTAACGTTATTCAATCCAATTCTCCTCCCTGGATTACTTAATGTTATGCAATTTTACCGTTATCCGATCCAATCGTTATCCGGTGTTTTACTTTATTTTGCTTTTCTGTAATACACTTATTTTCTTACATTTACATTATACCACAAAGAATTTGATTCAAAAATTGCCAATTTACGACCAACATTAAAGCTACCATCTTGTTGTTTTAGTAAAAGTAAAGGTCTCCCTTGCTCAAAAGCCAGTCATATCCGACTCTAGGGTTCAGTGCTCATCTCTGTTTCAAAGCCAAAGAGCCAGTGCTGTCTGCTTCTGCAGACATTTCTGTGGTCATGTGGCAGACATAACTAGACACCAGAGCACACTGAATGCTGTTTACCTTCCCACCAAAGTGATCCCAATTTATCTACAGTAAAACCTCGCATAAAGAACACCTTGCTTAGAGAGTAAATCACTTAAAGAGCAGAATTTTCTCTGAATGTTCGCTTTGCTTAACAACTAAAACCAACCAAAAACTCGCTTAACAAATAAATCAGGATTCACAATCCCCCCCACCAGAAGTCACAATTGGTCACTTACAATGGTGTTTAACTTAAAGAGCAAACCTGCTTAAAGAGCAATCCTGTGGAACGCATTATGCTCTTTAAGCAAAGTACAACTGGGTACTTGCAATTTCTTGCTTTTGAATTGCTAGGTTGGCAGGAGTAGGACAAAGATGGGAGCTCATTCCATCCTGCAGTACTTGGGAATTGAACTGCTGACCTGCTGCCTTCTAGTCAGTGTCTTAGCCACTTGGGCCACTGCAATTTTTTTCGACCAAGGGAAACCTTTACCTTTACCTTATGAAACCAAGAAAGGGGAAACCTAATATTTAAATATCCCTTAGAATAGGCCATCAGTGCTTGGTTGAAACATTTACAATTTCTCTTGGTCTGCAAATGGAAAAGATAAGTGTCTACAACCAGAAAGACGAGAGAGAACTACCAAGGAGAGAATTGTGGTTCACATCCATTCTATGGTCCCAGTACATGTAATAATGTGCAGTTTGACCCTATGAAATCATATTCCACAACTAAATGAAATAATATTGCATAAAAGAGTATGCCATCTGAAAATACTGGAGTACTGGCAGCATACAAATTTCACAATGAAACTGAAACTGTCCTTATTCTGGCAAACCCAATCAGAGCAAACCCAATCAGAGCAATTCAGCTTTGCTGCAACTTGGAAATGGCTGCGATTTTATGCTGCTTTTCAGAATAGGTGATTACAAGAGACCAAGGATTATTTTGATGCCAGTGTCCACAATGGCCTTTCAATCCAATGTGGCTCAATTCATGCCACAGCCCCCTTCCTTTGATCCCACCTCCTGCCTATCCCCTTCTCTCCTTTTACAGTTCATTATAAAATTCATTGGACTGTTTAAAGCAGGGGTTCCCAACCTTTTCCCACCATGGGCTGGACCCAAGAATAAAACTCCAACCGTCCAGTCAGCGAGTTCACATCTTAACCATTTGAGCCACTGCAGTCCCCCTTTATCTACAAACCTGAATTAAGTACTTGAATACTTATCAACAAAACATTACAGAAACATACAATATACATTTCCATACCTGCTATGCTACTGTAAACACATCACGCTTATCTGATTTCTGAAGCTAAATCATCATGTAATGCAATGATTTCTAAGTAGGACTAGAAAAATCACTGAGGAATCATTTCCAATCACAGTTGACAATAGTATATAAAATCTTAAAATAAAATAAAATAAAAATAAATAGTGGGCTAAACTGATTAATGGCCTGACCACTTATAAGACAGCTTCCTATATTCCCAGACATTTAAGAAAAGAGGATGTATATCTCATGTTAAAACTTTGTACCTGCTGTATTTTTTATCAGTTTGTTTTGGAAATTGGAACAGTTGTTGATTTCATCCTGCAACCTGCTAATGCAGTTTCATATTATCAGTTCATTAGGCATCACTGTTCAATTGATATTCTTCTAGGACTTACTTTTCTGCAGCATCCTAACTAAAGGATCATCTCATACTGCTTTAATAATTCCTACAGAGAAGGATACATCACCACCTACTCAGAACTGGTGCCTTAAATACTTTCAGCTGCTTATCTCCAGCCATATCACTTTGTCTTTTGTATTAAGAATTATATATCACCCATTTATCCAATAAATGTTTCTGCATTAAAGAAAAATATCTATCCTGTCATGTTTTTATATAATCATTTGTTTACAAATGGAAATCAATTTGCATAAGGAATTAAAGAATGGATCATGTCTATGCTCATGCTAAAGTTTATTTTTAAATTATTAGGTTCTGTCGGTAATTGGAAAACATGTATTGTACTTTGCTTGACAAAGGTTATGCTGAAGCAATTTGTTTTGAAAATACATGGATACCACATCCCTAAAGAATTGCCATATTTGCTGGAGTGTAAGATGCATCAGAGTATAAGATACACCCCATTTTTAATACACAATATAAAGGAAAATAATAATGTTCAACATTTTTTCATGAATTTCCAAAACTAACTCCAGGAGCCAGGGAGAGTGGGGGGGGGGGCTCCTTTGAAGCCCATTTTCCCACCACCCCACCACCAGCTGGGGAGAGTGGGATAGGGGAGGAAAGGATCCTTTAAGCCCATTTCTACCCCATCCCACCCCCCACTGACTATCAGGAGGTAGGGCAGGATCAGCTGGACACAAGAGCTCATTTAAAAGCTGCCCTTCACCCAGCTCCTAGCAGTCAGTGGTGGCCACCGAACCGCACCAGCAGAGGGTATGTGTGTGGTGAGGGAGGTTTTTAAAATAGCCATTTCCTGTGATCTCTCTTGCCACCGAACTGCACCACTGGTTACCTGTTACCAATGTATAAGATACACTCCCTATTTTAAAGGGGGAAAGTGTATCTTATATGCCAACAAATATGGTAAATAGTTACTTACTCTTGGAAGAAACAGATATATCCATGGGATCTTTTCTTTAAAATGTTAGTTTAACTTTGTAATAGCTAAGAATTCTCACTTGTCAAACAGCTATGTGAACACAAAGAGCAAATACAACTGCAACAATACCACACACTCCATTGACACAATGCAATGCTTTCTACTGGTAAGATGAAAGATTATCATGCAACCTTGAGCTGAAAATTTTGAAATGTACAAGAATTCCCAATTATTCTAGTACGTAGTTTTCTTTTTGGGTGTTTATCCAAGAAAGGAGGCGGGGAGAAGGGGGAGGTCAGCAGTTTGAAACCTGAGTGCTGCATGACAGACTGCATTCCCGTCTCTGTCCCTAGCAGTTCAAAAGCACGAAATTGCAAGTAAATAAATAAGTACCATTTTGACGGGGAAGGCAATGTGCCTTCCATTTGACCACAGGTACAGAAAGCGCTCTCTCTTTGGCTTTAAATGGAGATGAGCACTGTACCATAGAGTCAGAAATGGGCTTTTGAGCAAAGGTGACCTTTCCCTTTACCATGAGAGGAGGGGTGGAGGCATTCATATCCCTGTGTGTGTTTGATAGGCTATC
Source organism: Furcifer pardalis (assembly GCA_030440675.1). Classification (NCBI taxonomy): domain Eukaryota; kingdom Metazoa; phylum Chordata; class Lepidosauria; order Squamata; family Chamaeleonidae; genus Furcifer; species Furcifer pardalis. The sequence goes on from CP126891.1 coordinate 100,648,760, forward strand.
TGGCCCCAGTCCCCATGCTGAAGGCAGAGCTCCTATGCCCCAAGTCAGCCAGAGGTCACTGACCCAGTGGGACAAGAGGAGACTGCTGGATGAGAAACATCTGGAAGAGATTGGGCTTACATTAAAAAAACTCATTGGGCAGTGATGGTGAACCTTTTAGAGACCAAGTGCCCAAACTCACTTTTGTCATAGACTCAACAGGCTGCTGTTTGCACTGAACCCTCATGTAGCCTTACCCCAGACAGGGGAGGGAGGAAGCACTTCCATTGGCCTGCTGGGCAGAGGGGTGGGGTGAACTTTTGCTGGGGGGAGGGACCATTCCCATTGGGCTGCTGGGCAGAGGGGTGGAGTGAACTCTGTGTTGGGGTAATGGTGCACATGCCCACAAAGAGGGCTCTGAGTGTCCCCTCTGGCACAGGTGCCATAGGTTCACCACCTAGGGAGATCTTCACTCTCACTGGAGGGTGACAAGTGGGAAGATGTGAAAAGAAGCTGAGAATCTGGCCTTTGTGCAACAGCACAGGAAAAAGAAATACAGTAAAACCTCATATAACACTAAAACCTGGTTCCACAAGTCTTCGTGTTATATGATTTTTAGTGTTATCTGATCCTCTATGGGATCCATAGAGATACATTGTAACCACACAGGCTTTCGCGGTTGTTATCTGAAGCATCCCATAGGATCTTAATGTTATCTGATGCAATTCTTCCCCCCAGATTCCTTGATGTTATGCGATTTTCGTGTTATTCGATACTAATGTTATATGAGGTATTACTGTACAGGACTCCCTCTTCTCATCCAACTTGCCTGTCCTCCGCAGGCAACAGCAACTGAGAAATCCAGCCTCACTTTCTGGGACCCTAAATTGACAGAAGGTCCCCAAATGAATAGTGACTGTAACTCAGCTCTCTGAGACTGTGGTAAGAGAGGCAGCAGAAAGACTGTAGAAGAGGCAATGCCACTTTTACAGATGTAAAATTTAGCTAGTGGTTATGACAGGGTTAATTGTACATAACATTTCAGAACTGGAATTTGTTTCTCTTAGCAACAATCTCCTCCCTTTTCTTCTTTGATGAGATGAATCATATTGCTAAGCCAGTTGGAGAGAGATCATTTCAAATCAACTCTTGATAACAACTCCACCTGGCTGACTGTGGCCCTGCTGTGTTCTTCGCGCTCAGCAAACTGCAGCTGTCAACTCTATATGTGAGTTTAGCTGAAGACAATGAGTATTAATCATATGTCACTGTCTAATCAGTGTATAAATATCATGGAGCAATATCTAAAGAAGGCACTGAGATAGGATGATCTTCAGAAATATGCCAGATAATTTTACTGCACTATTTTTGCATTGGCACTGCCCATTGAAGAGATGCTATGTTTCCTATACTGAAACTGGCAGGTAGCACCATCTTGTCAGGGTGTTGAAGACAGAAGACTAATGGAAGGCAAGTGCTTCATAAGAGAAATAGTTCAGCCTCTCACCATCTGCTTATCACCAATGCTTGGACCCTTAGAATTAATTAAAGGATTAATTAAAGAATTAATTAAAGAATTAATTACTTTCTACATGTTTGTTACTATCATTTGTTGATGGAAGCCAGAGGAAATTTTCCAACCTCAGCCAGCCTATAATGCTGATATTCTATGATGGGAAAAAGATTTTAAGAACTGAGAATAGTTTTCTTCCAGGCTATTGTCACAAACATGGCATTATAATGAGACACACAGGGATACCAGATAGAAATGAAAAGGAATCAAGCCTTGAAGCTTTTTAAGAGCAAGCAATGACTCCAGTAGCTGATTTTTTTTGTGTTCTAAAATTGCAAACCACAATATTTCACTTATGACTGATATTTTGCTGCCAAGGAAGAGGAGACACCCATATGGGATTATATATTTTGGGTGCCAAAATAATGTGACCAGCAGTGGTTACTATACAGTTGGTTCAAATGCAGAATGTCACTTGCTGCTCTGTTTTCAGCAGCAAAATGCCTTGCCTCAGCTCTGCTCTGCACTTCAGTTGTTTCCTCATTTAATGAGGCACACTCCCAAGCAAACATGAATAGAATTGCACTCTTTTCTGCGTGCAGTACAGATTCATGTATTTTACTCATAAGTAATTCCATTGTCTTCAATAGAATTTCCTGTCAGCAGTGATTATAATTACAATAAAAGAAACTGCATAGCTGTTCAAAAGTAATAAATTAATTCCAAGGAAGTAAATGGGCTATCAGCAATACAGTTTTGCTAGAGTCCTAGTTAAACACACATTGCATTTAATCTTGTCCTGCTCACCTTCATAACCAACCTTCTTCCTATAATGAGAGACATTAGTGAAATTCTACTTGTGTGCATGTGTGCATGTGTACACATATGGAAAGGACCAAAGCTAACAAGCTGAGACTGAACCCTGACAAGACTGAGGTTCTGGTGGGCCCACCCTTCCCCTGGCCAGGAAGGGATAAAGAACGGTCGGGCCTCAGCTGTCCAAAGACCACCACCCACTGCTGCAGCCACCCTTCCCCTGGCCGGGAGGGGATAAAGAACCTTCGGGCCTCAGCTGTCCAAAGACCACCACCCGCTGCTGCAGCCACCCTTCCCCTGGCCGGGAGGGGATAAAGCACGGTCGGGCCTCAGCTGTCCAAAGACCGCCACCACCACTGCAGCCGCCCAAGGCCCCACCCTTCCCCTGGATGGGTAAGGGTAAAAAATCTGTCGGACCTCATGGCTGGCAGAAGACTGGCTGGGAAAGGGACAGAGATTTGATATTTTTATGTATTGTAGGACGATGTTGGACAGATTGGTTCAGGGTGAGTTTGTAATGTATTTCTGAGTTCTGGTTTTGTAATGTTTTGGTAATTACTTTATAATTGTAATTGTGATATTTTGCAACTGTGATATTGTAATTGTATTTATTCTAACTGTGATATTTTACTTCTTTGTTAGCCACCCAGAGTCGCATTGCGAGTGGGGTGGCATACAAGTCAAATAATTGAATTGAATTGAATTGTTGGAGGATCCATCAGTCCAACTAGGTGATCTGGCCCCTAGTATAGATGGGATTGCTCTCTCCCCTAGGGAGCCAGTATACAAGTTAGGGGTCGTATTAGATCCTTATTTGAGCCTTGAAGCGCAAATTGCAGCAGTAAGGAAAGCTGCTTTTCCCCAACTGTACCAAATTGCCCAGTTGTGTCCCTACTTGGACAGGCAGTGCCTCACAACATTAGTCATCTCACTGGTAATCTCACGTATTGATTACTATAATGTTGTTGGAGGAGCACAAGACCATTTTGAGGTGGTATTTGAAATCCAAGCATGTTGTGAAAGTACAACAATGGAAGCGTGAATATGCAACAGAATCTCCAACATAGCTAACAATTGCACGCATTCATGATAAGTTTGAGATGCATGGTACTGTGTGTGATGTGCTCAATGGAAGGCCCAGGAGACCTCACACAGCAACAAGTCCTGCTTCTTCTGCTGTGATGTTGGAACAATTTACACACTTGCCACAGAAGTTTACCGAACAACGTGTACATGAGACAGGAGTTAGCAGAACAAGCATGTGACATACAGTATTCTTAAAACAGCAAAATGGAAATTTTCATCCCAAGTTCATTACATGCACTGAATCAAGACAACTCTGATTGGCTCAGCTTCTTCCACATTCTCCGGACTTAACATCCTGCGACTTCTACATATGGGGTACCTTAAAAGATGAGGTGTATGGCAGAAAGCTGGCAGCACTGTTGGTACTTCGGAAAGGAAATGGCACGTGCAGGGATTCAAGTGGACACTTTGGTCAACATTGCCCAGGCAGGAGTTCACCATAATCAGAAGTGGCTGCACACTAATGGTAACCACTTTCAGCACCTCTTGTAATCACAGAAATCAAATGTGATTTGTATTTATCTTTTTTTTATCAGTATATATTGAGTATTGCATTTTAATGCCATTTTTTCCCTTGGGAGACAAGTGATGAGAAACCTGGGGAACATAGTTAAAAGTAGAGACATCACCTTGCAAACAAAATTTCGCATAGTCAAAGCAATGGACCATTAGGAAAGCTGAGAACAGAAGAATAGCTGCCTTTGAAATGTGGTGTTGGAGGAGAGTTTTGAGAGTCCCCTGGACAGCGAGGAGAACAAATAGGTTGATTCTAGAAGAAATCAACCCTGACTGCTAAAGTATTTTGGACATCAAATGAGAAGAGAGGATTCACTTAAGAAAGCCTTGATGCTGGGAAAGGTGGAGGGCAAAAGAAAAAGGGGGCGGCTGAAAATGAGATGGCCAGATGGTATTGTAGACGCAAATGGGCACAAAGTTGGGTGGGTTGAGGAAGATGGTGGAGGACAGAGGTACCTGGTGGGCAACAGACCATGGGGTCACAAAGGGTTGGAATCGACTGTGTGATTGAACAACGACAAACAAGATGGTGGGTGTTGCAGGTTAACAACATACACAAAGCCAGAAGTTGCTTTTGCCTGCAATGGATCATGGCTTGGCAAAGGACATAAGAATTTATGACCAAAGGGAATAGCTGCATCCAGGTTTCTTAGGGATCAATATCAACATTTTTACTCTTCAAGGCTGCAATAGTTCATCCACTTTGATGGTTTCCTAGAGACCTAGTTGGCCAATGAAGAAGGGAAGATGCTGCACTAAATAATTGGCTTTTGATCCATCAGGGCTCTCCTTATATAAAAAGAGCTGTACACACCATGTCAATTAGATAAAGTTCATCTTTTCTGGAACAGAAATCTGATGGCATGTTCTCAGAACAGGAATCAGCATACAGGGGAATTGATCATCAAAATACCACTGAACTGCCTGGGAAAGGTACTCTCCATGCACCTTTACTCTGAAATTTCCTGATATTGTGCATAGGGTAGCAAAGGGTTGGAATCGACTGTGTGCGACTGAACAACAACAAAAATATGTATACATTTTGGGACTCTGTGTTTTACTGGTCCATGATCTAACTCAGTTTCATTTCATGTAGATTGTATTCTGTAGACATGATCAAAGCTAAATACTGTATATTATAACAGCATGCTCTTTGATAAATATGTTTTCACAATATTAGACCATTATTCCTGATGATCATCTGGGTTTCTATTTGAATGACAAGTATATATGACTACTCAGCATCTTTTGCTAAAATTCACTAAAGATAACCACTATTGCAAACAAAGTGTGCTGTCCATGCCTTAAGCTAATCAACATAACTACGATGTATCATTTGTTATTACAAAATAGCAAATAGAGTAACAGGATACATTTTTGCAATACCTTCTACCTCAACTACATAAACATAATTGCAACAGTAATGTCAATGGTCATTACTCTCAAACTAATGAATGATTTATTTAAATGTTTACTTGAATCAAAAAGATGCCCCAGTTCTTTGTCTACTACTATCAAAGTCTGCACATTTTTCATTCTAACCATATTACTTCAAAAATAAACCAGGTGCAACCTGGGTGCATGCCGTCAATCAATTCAAAAAAGAAGGAGCTATCAGAGAGGGCATATCCACAGTTAGCTATTTCTTGCTAAAGACCTAACTCATAGTGAAACTTCTTATTGTTAAAAGCACATGGCATAGTCATAAACAAACAAAGTCAGCTGTGTGAGCCATATACAAAACAAATGCAGAAGGAGAAGGTGATGCCTTTTTATTATCATTAAACAAAAAAATCATTGCAAGCTTTCATGATTCAAGACGACTTCTTCAGACATGCATCAGTTTCTTGTGGTTAAGGCAGGGAAATTATCAATGAAAGTCCAAATGTTCATGGCATGATGGCCTGTTGGCCAGCCTTTGTTCTTAAAAATGAATGTGAAGCACCAGTCCATTTGATATCCTTTTCCCATTTGACAAACACAGAAAACCAGGCCTCTGCTTATTGCTCTCTCCAAACGGCTCTATTGAGGCTGTTGCACAGTCAGTTTCATGAATTATTTATGATACTAATTATATTGCTACAGACCAAGATCAGGAGTTTTGTAGCATAACACTAACAACTTTTATTTCACACTAGCTTTAAAGGATGCAGCATACATCTGAAGAAGTAGAGTATGTCTGTGAAAGCTGATACCAAAGAAATCCTATTAGTTTTAAAGGTGAGACAAGACTCTGCAGATTTATCTGCAACATGTCTACTTTCATGGAAACTTCAAGAATATTTAAACATATTGTGTTTAAGCTTCTCTAACTTTCCTGTTCTTCAAAGAAGCAGATTAGGGAGCAGCATATACCAAAAAGTCGTTTTGACAGTACTTTGAGATTTTGTCATACAAAAGATATCCAATTTCTTTACCACTATATTGCCCTAGTAACCAACAGCTAAGGCATTTCAGCTGTCCTTGTTGAAGCTAAAGAGTACCCATCCAAAATAATAAAAATTAAAATACTGTACAGCAGTGCAGTCCCTCTGAATGGTGCCTTGAGTGCTTCCACTCCCGATGTTCTGGCTGTACAGCCAAAGGAAGTGTAATTTCTTGCAACCCACCAGAGCACTGTTGAGGATGGTGCTGGTCAGGATTAGAAAGAATGTCCAAGAATAGCTTTATTAAGATGGGGGAGGGGGCATGCACACGGCAAACCCGAACCACAACGGGTCAGCCCACACAACAGTTTGCTAACCCACACAAAACCAGAGCAAGATGTCTCCGTCGGAAAGGCATGCCTTGAGTTTTCATAGCCTCCTTCTCCTTTCTCCTCCCTCCTCCGCAGGAGAGAGGGAAGATTTTACCTCTTTCAGGGGCACTTCACTCACTCGGTCTAGAATCAGTCATGGCTAATCTTGGCACTCCAGCTGTTCTTGAACTTCAATTCCCAGAAGCCCTGATCAGCAGGAGTGATGACTTGGGTTTCTGGGAATTGAAGTCCAAGAACACCTGGAGTGCCAGGGTTAGCCATCCCTGGAGACGAAGCCTGAAGCGATGAGACGGGGCAGCGATAGAGGAGGAAAGACCGCCTGCCTGCCCATCCCCTCGTAAGCCAGGAGTTCTCCCCCCCCCCCCGGGTTGAAGGAGAGACACTCTTTGGCAAACCGACGCCAGGCAGGCAGCAGCAGCGCGCAGGGTTCCTTCCTTCAGGTGCAACAGGGACCTTTTGGCGTGCCTTGTTTTCTTTCCTCTCTGAGACGCTTACACAGACGGAGACCCACTTCAAAACAAATTCCTCCAGAGAAGAGACGTTTCTACCGGGGCAGTTTTGGCGCGAAGCAGGCGCCTGGTGGGGTTTCGTCCCTCCCTTTCGGGGGGGGGGGCTTCCTCCTCACACGCGGAAGGGGCCCCGCCCGCTCCGAGCGCGAGTGGGCGCCTTCTGTGCCCAGCACAGTTCTCGAGGTTGAGAATATGCCCGAGAGTGAGGAGAGCCGCGAGGGCCCCTGGTCAGACTTCTTCAGCCTGGCCAGGCGCCCGTCCGTCCAGAGGCCCGCCAGGCCCACCCTGGGGAAGCCGCAGCCCCTGAGGGGGGGGAGGGGGGAACCGCGCTCGCGCAGCCCCTCCAGGCAGAAGGAGCCCCTTCCTCCGCTCTCGCCCGCCCACCTCAAGCACAAAAACAACACCCACACCAAGGCCAAGCAGCGCAATTTCCACCCCGCCTCAGAGACGGCGGCAGAGACGCCCACGGGGGGGGGGATGAGGGAGCCCCCCTCAGGGGAAAGGGCGGGAAAAAGCCCTCCAGCCAACCGCGTGGAGCGTGTGCGAAGAGCGACCTCAGAGACGACGCGCGCGTGTGCGTGTGTGTGAGAGAGAGCGCAAGCGAGGCAAAAGACGCGAGGCATCCCCCACCCCATTTCTCTCGCGCGCTCTCTTTCTCTCTCACAGACACACGTACGTTCAAACCACCCCGAAAGCACCTCCGCCTTCCACCCCCCCCCCCCCACGGGGGGCTCTGCTCCCCTCTCAGCGCCCTTCCTCCTTCGCAGCCAAAAGCCGCAGCGGTGGGGTGGGAGAGGAGCCGCCGCGACGGAAAAGGGAGCCCTTCCCTCTGCTTGGGCGGTGGGCAACCGCGTGACGTGCCGCCCCCTGCCTGCGGGGGTGTCTTCCCCGTCCCCCCCTCCTCGGAGGGTCCTCCTTGCCGGCCCCACCGCGCCCGCCATCCCCATCTCCCGCTCCCTCTCACCGGTCCAGAGGCGCCCCTTCCTCCTCCTCCAGCAGGCGAGCGGTCCACAACGACGCACGGCAGAAGTCAAACCACACGGATGGGCCCGAGAGGATGCAGAAGAGGCGGCGGCCAAGGCGGCTAATCCTGGGGTGTGTAGGGGGAGGGGGTCAAGCGCTTCCGTGGCCGGAGCGACGGGGATTGGCCGCGGACCTTCCGTGAGAGCGTGGCCGGAGCGGCGGCGGCGGCAGCGGCAGCGCAGCCTTCTGGTCGAGGCGCAGGAACGGGCGCTTCTTGGGAGGTCTGTGCGCAACGTCAGGAAGGCGAGAGGAGGAGGAGGGGAGGGGGATGAAGCCGAAGCCCCGCCCCCTGGTTGCCCCCCCCCCGCCGCCCTCCACGACAGATGATGGGATCCCTGGCGGGTGAGAACCTCGACGCGGGAGGTGCCCCCCTGGAGCCCCCGGGAAGGCAACCTGTGCTCGCTTCAAGGCGAGCCAGCGGAAGGTCTCCTAACAATCACACCTCTATCCCGCTCCATAGCACTCTCTGGGCGGTTCATAAGTGAATGCGCTTTTTCTGCCCCCAACATGCTGGGTACTCATTTGGCCTGGGAAGGATCGACGGTCGAGTCAACCTTGAGCCCTGGTCAGGATCGAACTCGAGACATTTCTGGCTGCAGTACAGCTCTTGAACCAGTGCGCCACCCAGGGCTCCTGCCGCTTAGAGCCGGAGCCTCGCCATGATCAAGGACGGACCCCCGTCCTCCTTGCGGCGCTTGGAGAGGGCGGCCTCTCGGTTGAGCGAGTCCAGAGGTTTCACCTTGACGATTCCGGGGCTTGGTGGGGCGAAGGAAGGAGCAGAGGAGGGAAGCGTTAACGGGTAGGGAAGGGATGGCAGGCAGCAAACACTGCGAGGCAGACGCTGCTCTTCTGAACGGTACCTGTAATGTCAACTCTAGGGTTTTCCCTTACAGGGAAGGACTGCGCTGCCTGCGAGTGAGATCAGTAACGCTGGGCTCCGGCGCAATTTGGCGGGGTTGGGGGGGGGAGGCTGTTTAGGTGGCTTTTTGCTTTAATTAAAGGTGGGTCAGCTAAGTACCCACTTCAGTTCATTGGGTTTTAGGCCTTAACGAGAAATAAATTCAATGATACGATTTTGTTATGTAGGGTCACATTACAACTAAATAATGGCATATCAGAGAATAAACAAAACAAAAACACTGTAGCACTTTAAAGACTACCTGTTATATTTAAATAATGATTAAATAATGGTGATCTTACATAACAAGATATGTGAGATGTTTAAAGACTGGTTTTAATATTTTTAGGGGACAGTAGTGGCTTAGTGATTAAGTCACTGAGCTTGAGGACCTAAAGCTCTTCAGGTCAGCAGTTCAAGACCCAGATGCTCTATCCCAGCTCCTGCCAACCTGGAAGTTTGAAAGCAAGAAACTGCAAGTAGATAAATAGGTACCACTTCGGCAGGAAAGGTAATGACATTCCATGTGCTCCAGTCTCTCGTCATACCTGCTACATTACCACAGACACAGAAAGTGCTGGCTCTTTGGATGTAAATGGAGATGAGCACTGTACCCTAGAATCAAATGCAACTGAGTTTGAGCAAAGGAGAATCTTGACTTTGACTTTTAACATTTTCATCACCCCTCCACAGAATTTCTTTGACTGAGTGAGGAACTGAACCTTGGTTTTTCTGAGTGCAGCTCTGACATACCATTCACTATGCTGTTCAGATGGGTTTATTTATGAGTAAATATACATGAAACCAAACAGCTTTGCCCTTACTGGGAAGTCCCACTGTAATGAGAGAATCCTGTTGCTGTCATGTGCTGTCAAGTTTATTCTGACTTATTGTAGCCCTGAGGTCCTCCCACTAACAGCCTGCCTCAGATATTGCAAACTCAAAGCTGACTGCCTTTATTAAATCAATCCATCTCTTATTTGCTATCCCCTTTTCACTGCTGTCTTCATCTTTTCTCAACATTATTGCCCTCCACAATCTTTTTTTTCTTATGCTGTGCCTAAAATAAGATAACCTCAGTGTACTTCTACTACTCCTATAGAGAGTTCAAACTTGATTTGATCAGGCACCTGTTTGTGTCTTTTTGGTGGCCCATGACATATTTCTTGGAGAAATATATACCTTGGATTGCCTGGCTACAAATACCAACAAAGGAGAGCTCAAGCCCAAGTAAACTCAAAAACTGCCTTTTAATCTGTAGGGTCTTTTATCTGTACGGTGCTGCCTTGCTTAAAGAGCATAATGCATTCCATGGGATTGTTCTTTAAGCGAGTGTGCCCTGTAAGCGAAACACCATTGTAAGTGACCAATTGTGACTTCTGGTGGTGGTGGGGGAATTGGGAACCCCAATTTAGTTGTTAAGCAAGTTTTGGGTTGGTTTTAGTTGTTAAGCGATGCAACCATTCAGATAAAATTCTGTTCTTTAAGCTAGTTAAGTCTTTAAATGAGGGGCTCATTATGCGAGGTTTTACTGTACATGGTAATCCAGTGGTGGGATTCAGGAGGTTCGCCCTAGTTCACCAGAACCGGCAGCAGAAATTCCAGCTGGACCCACCCATCCAAGTTTTGAAATAAAGTAGTCCTAATTTAGGGTGCAATGGAGGCCAAGCCCATCATACCATGCTCACAGAGTAGGTAGTTAAAAAAATTGAATCCCATCACTAGTAATGTCATTCTATTATTTCCCATCAGGTCAATCATAAGTTACTGGGGCATCAGCAGAGTTTCCAAGGCCTCTGAGATATCTCCAAGTGCCTCCCCTCAATTATTTTCTATGGCCATGTGAGGATTTCAACCCAGGCCTCCTGAGTTCTAGTCAATCACTCACCCCATCCATTGCATTACATTATTGATGCTTGCAAATGTTACTGGGGATGTGAAGAAGAGTCATTTAGGAATCTATTGCTGTCTGAGCAGCTATAGAATGTACAGTTTGGGTTGATTTTCACTGCATGTGCTGCTCGTATACACAGGAGCTTTGGCCGTGCCATATCCTTGCATTCTGCCAGTACTTGTGCTTTTGCTGTCTGGTTTTCTCTTCCAATGCTGTCTGTTTCAATAAGAAGTAAGACTGTCATCTAGTTACAGGACCAAACTGAGAAATCCTTCAGGGTTTTCTTATGACATTTTTCAGATGTTAGAAATTGCAGTGGAGTATATAGGTCAGTTTACGATGGATACTCCTTCTCCAGTTTTAAGCAAAGAAAAGGGTTGGGAAGGTCTAGCCACTACTCCAACACATCATAGCTAGTTGACACTCAGTTTTATATATTTTATGTTGCAGATTTACTTAGATTTTAGTCCCACACCAGACACGATGCGGCTTATTCTAAGTAAATGTGTATGGTGTTGCAAGCTTAGGGTACAGTTCTCTATATACTTATCTGGCAGTAAGTCTGATTGAACTTACTGTACTTGGACATAATTTTGAATAGATATACATAGATGTCTTCTTAAAATTATCAGTATTTATTAAGACATCTGCAAGCCTGAAAACAGAAAATAACTAGGTCATAGTTCCTGAGGCACTTATTTTGGAACATAATGAAAGAACTAATTCTTAGTTTCTGCTAACCGAGTAGGTTGGAACATTATGTATGCTAGTGAATAGGTAGATACAATGGAACAGAATCAGATAGTGACAAAGAAACGGTCAGACAGTGATCATGAAGCTTTGATCCATACGGCAAAAACTTCTCAGTAAGATTCCAACATTTAATTTAATATATGCAAACATGACTGAATTTAAAGGAACGCTAGTAAACTAGCTGGCCAATCTTTCACATTACTAAAAATTACTGAAGAGGCTCACCATGTCAGAATCAATTTGTCAACATACAATTATTATTATTTTTAACATACAGATGCTTATTTTTGAGGGCAACAGTGGCTGTTGCATAGAATGTGACAAGAAAATAGGCTGAAACAAGATCTGAATTAATAAGTCAGACCAAGCGTAGCCATCAGAACTGCTATTCCTGTTTGTACATTCTCACCTCTGGCATAGACCCCATATTAGATGCTTGGCTTCCATTTTTAAAGTTAAACTTATTTTAACATTACATGCAAACCGTGATTGATCTTGGCTTCATAACTTATGAACTGAAGGTGGCTTGTTTCAAAAATAATCATGCTTTCTGAGATCTAGGTGACACCAACAAGCTGTGGTTTATCAACAGTGGAATGAACTCTTCCAAACCTTTCCTTATGGCTGCACTATATATGGCAAAAGCCGGTATGGTTCCACAATTTATTTTGACATCTGAGGAAATGTCAAAAGGCATCACTTGTGCAAACAGTGAAATACTTGCCTTATGTTGAATTTTTACCCACCCTTCAGTGGGTAAAAATTGCAAAATTATATTGGATATATTTATTATGTCTATTTGCATAGCTACAGAAGTAAGATTAAATAAATTATTAGGGACCAGAATGCTATTGGTATTTGCATAAGGTCTGCATAACTTCTTGTAATTAATTGTTGAGGTACCAGGGATGCCTTTCTTGAACAGCAAGGCATGAGACTAGACACATGACTAAGATGCATTTTGGTACCTCATCAAGTAGCTGCAATCAGCTATATAGATAATATAATAATAATTTTGTGTCATAAATTCTTCTGGGTTAAAAGGTTTTTTTTCTGGAGAAACTCCTCTCAGGGGATGCGCGATTGAGGTTTCTTTCATGTCCCCATGATCTTTTCCCATTGAAGTGGTCCCTTTTTATCTACTTGCAATTTCTTGCTTTTGATCTGCTAGGTTGCCAAGGGCTGGGACCAGGGCCAGATTTACATGAAAAGAGGCCCTAGGCTATTCCACTTTTGTGGCCCTTTCACAGAAGCATAGCGTGCCTTGGCGGGGCCCCGTATAAAAATTTGTTTGGGAGCCCTTAGGAAGAGTAAAGATTTCTCACAAAAGAAAAAAAATTGCATAAAATTAAAAGAAATATTTATTCATCATAATTATCTATCTGTCACTTACCTTTGCAATCTAAATCACTCACAGGAGCTGGTGTCTGAAAAAATGAAGAAATTTTGGGCACTTTTTAAATGACCTCCTCCCTTTTCTGTTTACCTTTTCTTTTTGTAGCTCCGCTGGGATAATCTCTTTTCCTTTCACTCATTGTTTTTTACAAATCGCTACTAATACTACTAAACCAGAAGAACAATTGTTTGTATTGTATTACAATGTAATACACAATTAAATAAAACGCGTCAATAAACACTGCTCTCCGTCCATGGTTTATCATCGTATCATCATATCGTATGTACATCGATTATTGTGGGATTCCCCCGTTGAAGTAAATGACTTAAACGGGGGAATCCCACAGCCCGCGATAACTGATGTAGGGTGTTGCCAACTTTTGAATGCACGCTTTACGCGGGAAAAAAAGAAATTGCTTTTTTTGACATTTGTCATTTGTGAAATAAAAAAAATTGGGAAGTTTTTATTAATTTTTGCTTACGCACATTGGGGGCCCCCGTGGCCCGGGCCCCCCGTGTAATTAATACGGCAGATACAGCGGTAGCTACGCCCCTGCCCTTTCACCTCCCATTTTTAAGTTTGTAAATTACATGAGAGATAATAAAATACATCATTACTGTGATATATATCAATATATAGGCCCCTGTTGATCTTGAGGCCCTAGGTTGATGCCTAGTTAGCCTATAGGAAAATCCGGTCCTGGCTGGGACAAAGATGGGCACTCAATCCATCTTGCATTACCCAGATCTCGAACTGCTGACTTGCAGGTTTTCCAGCTAAGAAGGTGTTCTTGGACTTCAGTTCCTAGAAGCCCAAGTCAGTACACCTGCTGAGCTGGACTTCTGGGAATTGAAGTCCAAAAACATCTGGAGAGCCAAGTTTGCTGACCTCTAGATCTTATGATGGCTTTAAAACAGAAACATTCTAACAAAAGTTATACACTGGATCTGGATGTAAATTCAGACTGATTCATGTGCAATTGGGGTCACAGTAGGACAAAATAAAATTAATTTTCATAGTACAAATTGGATTAGGTAAGCTGTAGTCTTTTAAAATTTCCTTTCCTGTGTTTTTTTAAACAAAGCAAACTTTAGATATGACTAGTCTACTAAAATTAATTATTTGAAAATTTGGCAGGGTTACTTCTCTCTCTAGGTTGTGTCATCTCTAAATTTCATTTATATCAGTGCAAAACCAAGTCAATGGGTGTTTACAAATCAACCCAATGCCAGCAGACATCTTGAACTGAATGGGGCACAAATCATTCTAGTCTAGGCTGGTTTTCAAATCCCTAAATTGGTCTTGAAAGAAAATTCCACATCAAGCAGATTAAGAGGTTTCTAAATTGACACTGTGGTGGCTCAAGTGACTGTAGTGGCTCAAGCAGTTAAGACACTGAACTCAAAGACTGGAAGGTGGGAGTACTGCATGACACAGTGAGCTCCCGTCTCTGTCCCAGCTCCTGCCAACCTAGCAGTTCGAAAGCAAGAAATTGCAAGTAGAAAAATAAGGACCACTTCGTTGGGAAAGTAAACAGCTTTCTATGTACTCTGGTGTTGAGGCATGCCTGCCACGTGTCCATGGAAACATCTGGAGACTCAGACAGCGCTGGCTCTTTGGCTATAAACAGAGATGAGCACTGAACTTTAGAGTCAGATACAACTGGCTTTCAAGCAAGGGCAACCTTTACCTAAATTGACAATAAACAATATATATATTTCCCTTTACTCCAGAATTACTATATAGTAGTACAGTACTGTATATGATAAAAACAGAGCCCAGTGTTACTCTGGAGGGAATAAGGAACCCAAAGAGTGGCATTTTAATCCTGGGCAGGGAAGAATGAGGAAAGATTAAAGGGGTGTGTAGATCTAACTTGAGATAAAAAAACTGATGTACTATATGTAAAAACAAGGGTATTGAATAAGTAATGAATACTTCAATTTTCTGTTATACTGTATTTTAAAAGACTCTTCTAAAGATCACACAGCAGGCTTTTAACTTCACAACATCTCTATATAACAGATTAGACTGCAATAATGATTTGCCTTATCCCACCCACTGACCTGTAGGCTCTATCTATATATTGTTGTTACTGGACTTGTGGTGCGGTTTTCGGCAAAATGTAGCCTTCCAGCTGTTGTGGAGCTGTAACCCCCAGTGGGCCAGGGATGCTGAGTGCTTACAACATCTAGAAGGCTGCCCTTTATCTGCTCCATTTTACAACATTCATGTTTATGGACCACATAGTAGTGAATTGCATCACATTACAGAGTGAGGTTTATTATATCCCTACTTATTATATCGAAACTGTTTAAAAAGTCTTGGTAGAAAGCTACAATGTTTGTTATTTTCCATCATCAGAGAGCACTTTGTAGCACAGTATTTCCAAAATGGAACTTGGGTAAAAATTATATATAACATCGCAAGTGTAATAAATTGAAAGAAAAATGGTTCCATTTAGTGCACAAAAAGGAAAGATTGTCCTATATATATTTTTCCCTGGCAGATATATTTCAGCAATACATCTGTTAGGCATTTGGTGAAGTGTTCATTGCTCACATCTAAGTAAAAGAGCTTTGCAGGTGGATCATTCTATGTCAGTGATGGAAAATAGAAATTGCCTTTAATTCCAGCCCCCACCCCACCCCCACCCCCGTAATTATTATCCTTTAAAGCGACAACTCGCTTATGTAGGAGTGTGCCTTATTAAATTCAGAAGGGCTTACGTAGGAACAGACATCAGTGCAGTTAAGCTGAAAATATCTTGCTGACACCTAATGATGTCAACATCCACACTTATCTAGACTGAATTATTTGCACCTTGTTCATGTTGGATAAAAATTATGCAAAATCTTTATTAAAATAAACAAGTGACAAAATTATAAAATAAGTGCAAGCAAACAAAGGTAACAACTATCGGTATTTTCAGCAAACTAAGCAACAGAATCAGCTCGCTTGTGCACTTGTGTGTGCAGGTTCATGTGGTTCAGGGGGTCGGTCACTACGGCCCATGGGCTGGATCCAGCCCCTGATGCCAATTCATCCAGTCCGTGAAGCCCTCATCGATCCTGGAAGCAGAAGTAAAATGTGCCCATATGGGTGCATTTTACTTCCTCTTATGGGAGCAATGAGGGCTTCGCGGGCCAGATGAATTGGCATCAGGGGTCAGATCCAGCCCATGGGCCATAGTTTGGGCACCCCTGTTCTATATTATCATGCATCTTCTTTTCACTGTAGCTCATATTGATCACTTCCAAAGTGCTTGAGCTACAAAGCCAACTCTGTTGGAGGCAAATTCAAATACTGTACTGTAATTTATTCAATGTTAGCCCCAAATCCAATTAAACTCTTAACAATTGCAATTACACTTCTATACCTCCCCATAGTGCTTAGTGCACTCTCTGGACAGTTCACAAGTTAATTAGTATTTTGCCCCCAACATGCTGGGTCCTCATTTGACAGACCATAGAAGGATAGAAAGCTCAGTCCACCTTGAGACCTGATCAGGATAGAATTCACAGCGTTCCAGCAAAAAATGAGACAAACAAACCAATACATCTCAAAATATAGTGATACGAAGCCAAAATGACAGGCAAATGATGTTATTGATCATAATATATTTTTAATGAATGAGGAGTTTATGAGAAGAGGTTATAACACTAATGGATCTGTCATCCACCCCTAGTAATAATGGATTTAATTCTTTACCCATAAATGCCAGCTGTGTCTTAAATTACTTTCATATATATTGGCTCAAGTGGCTAAGATGCTGACTGGAAGGTGGAAGGTCAGCAGTTCAAGACCCGAGTACTGCACGACAGAATGAGCTCCCATCTTTGTCCCAGCTCTTGCCAGCCTAGCAGTTTAAAAGCAAGAAATTGCAAGTAGATAAATAGGGACCACTTCAGTGGGAAGGTAAACAGCGTTGCCTGCCTACCACATGATCACAGAAACGTCTGCAGAAGCAGACAGTGCTGGCTTTTCGGCTTTGAAACAGATGAGCACTGAACCCTAGAGTCAGATACAACTGGCTTTTGAGCAAGGGTGACCTTTACATTTACTATATGTTAAAAACAATATAATTTCTATAAATAAAGACCCGCTACCTCTTAAATTTTATTCATTTCACTTAGCAAAAGTAAATGCCATTATGTGTGGGGTTTTCTCTTCACTTTTGGTCAGTTTTCTCTTCTCTTGCACAACCCAGTTTGCAACTGGGCAACACTTTTAACCCCGATCTAGAAGTCCTCTCTTGCTCCTGTGCATACTGTACATTTATTTATTTATTTATTTATTTATTTATTTATTTATTTAGATTTATATCATTGCCCACTCGCCGTGGCGACTCAGGGCGGTTTACAATCAGGAAAAAAAATACACAAAAACAAAACAACAACAACAACACACACAACACAAACAGCTAAAACCCATTCCTCCTTTCAGCCAGAGGACGTTAGTCTTTTCCTTCCCTGGGCAGATAAGGGCCAGGATTAGGAAGTAATGTATTTTAGTATGGATGAAATAATTTGCATAAGATTTCAGTTAGATTCTGATTAATAAAATGGCCCAATTCAATTTACAGCAATATGAAGATCTTGATTTGAATGTCGATTCCAGAATCTAAATATTAGTGTGTTCCATTGACTGTCTTTGGAAACAAAGCATTTATTTCATTTTATTTTTGCAGGTACAGTAGCCTCTAATAAGCGTATTACACCAATCTAATACTTTAAAAAGAGCTCCAAATAGTTTGAGACTGCTGATCATTTTTTAAATTGGCATAAATTACAGGGATGTTACTCCTTATAGGACAAAACTTGACATGCTTGAAAAGAGTGGGTAAAGATAATTTTACAAAGAGTAGCTTTTAGTTTGGGCATTTCTAGAAAATAATGTACTTATTCCTTACATTGTTTGTGAACAATTATTATGAAAAGTTGGTATAATATCCAGATGTTTGTCATTTGACTGTTGGATATCTCACAGATTTGTCTCCTTACATCTTTGACTGCACCCTTTTCGGTCTCCGATGAATGTTGATGGGGTTTCTTGGCCATAATACATGTTTTTCCTCAGCTTTGTATTTTGCATTTAACATGTTTATTTTGCTACTGGTAAATCAACATGGGCTTTTTGTGAAAGTTGCTGATGCAGATATCTCTGAGGAAATACTTTCTTTGGAAAGTTTATTGATTGCAGGAAAAGTAGCCTTAATGTCTACTTTGACTTGTTATGTATGAATATCGAGAAGCAAGTCTCATTTGTTGTAACAAAAGTTAGTGGAAACTAAAATCAGCTATTTTTCACAATCATATAGGAACTTCACAATCTATTTATTCTACATTCTGTGATGCATAATTGCAGAAAAGAAACTAATTGTCTTTAAAATTGCTGCTATTTTCTGCTTGCAGCCAACTTGCAGTATTGATTTCTTACATATTCTGTTTCTGTACTTCACGTTGTCCCTTTTGGGTGTTGAGGCATAAACTGAAAAGCAGTTCTTAAAAAAATTTACAACTATACTCAGCATGTTGAACAAAACTTTTAATCACCCCAATTAAAAAAATTAATTTTAGTGTCAGAAAATTAATTAAAATTTTAAAATAATTTTAGTGTCTTGTGCTTTCAGAACTGATCCATACATCTTATAAGCATTTTAGAGTCATTGTAAACAAGCTCTAGAAAATAATCAAAAGTCTGGTGAGCAGAACAGAATCTTTTATATAACTTTCAAAGATCATACTTAGCATGAAAGGTTCCTAAATGGACTTTGGGATTCAGGCCTAAGCATCACATCTTAGAGCAGGGATTCACAACCTGCGGCCTGTGGGCTGGATGCAGCTTGTGGTGCCATTTCATGTGCCCTCCACCCCAATGCCTCCACCACACCAGGAACTGTCATGTGGTGGAAGAAGAGCAAAATGGCCATCTGGCCCCTGAAGCTGTCTGAGGGAGCATGAGAACTCCTATCTTAGAGGTGCTTCATCCTGGAATCAGTGGGATTTTCAAACAAATATGGTTTGAATTATATTGCAATAAAATTAATGGTTTACATATCACCTAATAAAAATGGAATAGAATAGAAACTTATAATTAGCTGCCACCCCAGAGATGTTGCATAAATGTCAAACTTAAAGCATTTGCTCAAGTTTTGTGGGTCCTGGCAATATTAAAAAATACTTTAAGTTATGTATCTCCTTCCTTCCTTGGGTGTCTGTATTAAGGATTACCCTGCATATTTTTTGCTCAATCACTAAGTCTTCCATTCTAGAGCTTCAAACTTTTATCAATATGCTGTTTTGTGATTGTTTCCATAAAATGAGAAGAGAAAAAAGTGTCTCTTCTCTTCTCTTTCTTTCTTTCTTTCTTTCTTCCTACGCTAAGTCACAGAGAACAAGGATTGTTTTGAATGTATAACATTAATTTTTACGTAAACGTAGACTTAGACCATCCCATGCTATGTACCATATTGGGCAGCAAGAGATAGCCAATGGTTTCAGTCTTGGATGAGTACTTTGGCATCCTCCCATGTCATTTTCAGGGCAAAAGAAGAAGGGGGCAGCCAAAAATGAGATGCCTAGATGGTATTGTAGATGCAATGGACACAAACCTAGGCAGGCTGAGGAGGATGGTGGAAGACAGAGTTGCCTGGTGGGCAATGGTCCATAGGGTCACAAAGGGTCGGAATCAACTGTGCGACAACAACAAAAATCTGCCATGAAAGTTCTTCACCATGTATTTCGAAGGCATCTTCATTGTTGTTTGGCATTATTTAAAGGTAAATAATAATGGCTTGAAAGCCATTCATATCTGACTTCAGAGTTCAGTGCTCATCTCTGTTTATAGCCAAAGATCAAGTGCTGTCTGTTTCTGCAGATGTTTCCATGGACTGGCAGGCATTAGGAGGGGTCCAACTTATTGCAACCTTAGGGCAATGTTTTTCTCCTTACAATAAAATGAGCTGCCATTTGACGTCTTCTTCATGCAACAATGTTATCTAATTTGCATGAGCCACTCATTTGAAGCACCTCCTCATTGGTAATGTCATCAAAATAGCGAATCTTTAAATTTTGGCAGAGGCACCTCTGCTGGAAGTCTCTTGTTGATACTTGCTGAGTTAGTTAATCTTTCTTTCAAAAGAAAGGATTTTCTCAGAGATATTTGCATCAGCAACTTTCACAAAAAGGCCATGTCAATTGACCAGTCATAAAACAAACATGTTAAATGCAAAATACAAAGCTGAGGAAAAAGCATGTATTATGACCAAGAAACCCCATCAACATTCAAAGGAGCCTTGCTTCTAAATGCAATCTAACAAATTGTCTAATTACATTTAGAGTGGCAGGCAGCATTATTATCCATATTAAAGGCAACTCTTACTTCATCAGTAAATGCAAATACGAAGATATACAGAATGTCAAGTTATGTCACCATTATGTGTAATTAAAAAACGATGACATGCAAATACTATTACAGTATATGATGCTTAAATACAACCAGGTGTTTCATAACATATCAACAACTTACGGCAACCTTGTGTTGCCAGCTAATCTTTCTCACACTAGGTCAGGTGAAAGGAACTACACAATGAACTCACCAAAAGGTGCCTTCATTTTGTTCATTTCACCTCTGGCCTAGACATGAAAAAAGAAGAAGAACGCATGGTGTGTATGTTAAGTTGGACATAAAGGTAGCCAAATAAATAATAGGATGATATGATCAAGAAACAGTATAAACTGAGAGGAGTATTGTTTAAAAAAATAATTAATATCTTGTTTTTATTTCAATACCTGTTGCTCTTTTTTGGGGGGAGGGGGGAGATATTAGCACTTGTCCTTAACATGGCGGGAAAAATTATATGTACAGTATTGGTGACTTTTACTGCCACATAGGAATGACAGCACCTGATGGATCTCTAGTCAGCATAGAGCTATTAAAATAATAGTATTCCTCTCAGGAAAAAACTTGTAATACTAGGCAGAGAATAAAAATAACATTTACAGCCTATGCCTGTGAAAAGTATTATGGCAGTGATGGCGAACCTTTTAGAGACTGAGTACCCAAACAGAGGGGTGGGGTGAACTATGTGCTGGTGGAGGGAGTAAGTGCTCCCATTGGGCTGCTGGGCAGAGGAGTGGGGCAAACTCTGTGTTGGGGGAACGGCATGCATGCCTACAGAGAGGGCTCTGAGTGCCCCCTCTGGCATGTGTGCCATAGGTTTGCCACGTGTGTGTGTGTGTGTGTGTGTGTGTGTGTGTGTGCGTGCGTGCGTGCGTGCGTGTGCGTGCGTGTGCGTGTGCGTGTGCGTGTGCGTGTGCGTGTGTGCATGTGTGCATGTGTGTAACTATTAGTCTCATATATTTGATGTTACTTTATGTACTGGATTTTAAATAGGAAGGAGTTTATGTAAATTTTATATAAGGATTCACCAGCATAGAAAGGAGTTTTAAGGTATGGAACAAGCTGAAGTTTGCTTAGTTGCAGACTGGTTTTGTTTGCGAAACAAATCAAAAGAACAAGTCCAATTAGACTGCAAAGTTAAGAGTGTGCTAGCAGAGCAATAAAAGTTAATCAGAATTAATGTTCACATATATTCTCAGAGACATCTCATTGATCAATAAATAAGGTAGAACAAGAAGATATATGGAAAGTTAACTTTTTTCTCTTGTATGCATTAAAAGTACATAGTTGGGTTAACTCATGAGGTGGGTGGATGTACTTACTGATTTGCTTAACCGTTGTACCTCAAATACAAGATAGTTCAAATTCAGGATAAATAAATAATAGCTATTAAAGTTGAAGTGAAGATAGCTTCAAAGCCTTTTAGATTTCCCTGCAAACATGGTTTTGCTTTCTACATATCTTACGGAATGATACACAAATAAGTTAAAAAGTGTAAGAATGAATTGTGTTTTGCTTTTTAATATTTTTAAAAGAAAAAAAGTACGGTATATGAAAGGCACTGATCAGGGCTTCGGGGAATTGAAGTTCAAGGACACCTAGAGGGCCAAGTGGAGAAGGGAAGATTACCTGTACGTTTAATCCCATTTGATGCAAATAGACATAGCTATTCAAGGAAGGGGTCTTAATTGAAAGAAAAATGCATTTTTAAAAATTATAATGATCTCATTTATAATCATCATGAATACAGTAAAACACTGGATAACGCTAAAACTTGGTTCCACAAGTCTTGGTGTTATCCAATTTTTAGTGTTATCCGATCCATGTTAAAATCCTATGGGATGGATCGGATAACGTTAAAGCTCCATAGAAATACATTGTAACTGCACAGGCTTTAGCGGTTGTTATCCGATCCATCCCATAGGACCTTAACGTTATTCGATCCAATTCTCCTCCCCAGATTACTTAACATTATGCAATTTTAGCATTATCCGATCCAATCGTTATCCAGTGTTTTACTGTACTACTATTTCCAGTGTTGTATCTACAGTAATTCCTCGGATAACGTTTACCTCGGATAACGCTAAAATCGCATAACGTTAAGTAATCTGGGGAGGAGAATTGGATCAAATAATGTTAAGGTCCTATGGGATGGATCGGATAACAACCGCTAAAGCCTGTGCGGTTACGATGTATCTCTATGGAGCTTTAACGTTATCCGATCCATCCCATAGGATTTTAACATGCATCGGATAACACTAAAAATCGGATAACACCAAGACTTGTGGAACCAAGTCTTAGCATTATCCGAGGTATTACTGTATACAAGTGTATATTCCTGAGAGATATCTGACATAAATATAATATTTAAATTCAATCGTTTAAAAAGGCAGCAATTTGTTTTTATCTTACCTCCACATCTGTAGCTTCTCATATATCTATTTCTCTTTTAAATCTCAGATTTTTGCTTTGTGCTCTATTTTTATTATTTTTATTAACAATACTAAAGAACTAAGAATAGTTTGTTAGAAAATGCCAAGTTTTATTTAATATCAGATGATCAGCAGTTATTTAAATTAGAACTTCAGCAAATACTGACAAAAATCTTCATATATTTGCAATGTCTTAAGCTGTCTTAATTGACAGTGGGACTTCTGAATAAAAATTACTAGGTATTCCTAAAATGTTCAAAGAATTTTTTTTTCAAACTAATTACAGTTTGAGTCAACTGGAACTTAAATCTTCAAGCTTAAAAAGGGTTTCAAAATTTAAATTTTGAAATGAGGCATAATCCAAAGTACAAACCTTTTTTAACATTTGAATTGAGTTTAATGAAAATATTAACAAGTATAAACCACTTTGACTATATTTTACATAACTTACTCTCATCTCCTAGCTATCCCTAAAACTCTAGGTGCATTTGGTAATAATGCTTGCTTGCTTCCATCCCATTCACCACAATGAGTCTTCCCCTCCCCCAATTGTATGTGTGTGTACACACCAGTATCCTAACTATGAGATTATGTCATTTAGACAAACATTGTTATTGCACAAATAGATGTGCTTCCCCCCTCCCCGGAAGAGTACCATTGGCACAACAGTACTGCTTGTAGAAGCATCATGATTCCACATTTTCATACTGGGAATCTCAATAATCTCGTGAGACATAGTTTTATAATATACTGTACAGTATAGCAATATCAATTATACTCATATACCACCCCATACCACTTAGTGCACTCTCTGGAAAGGTCACTAATTAGCCTTTTTGCCCTCAACATGCTTGGTATTTATTTTCCTGATGTTGGAAAGATGGAAGGCTAAATCAACCTTGAGTCTGTCAGGACGGAACTTACAATGTGAGCAGTTTGGGCTGCAGTACTACAGTTTAACTACTGCACCATGAGGGCTCTTTCCAGCAAATATGTTTATTGCATTTTCAAGACACAGAAACAAAACCTTGCGTTGATATTAGTTATGGATGAATTAATTGCTGAGTGATAGCAGATATGACTCCAGAGATTTTCAGCCAAAATTATTTTACTGACTGCAATTCCACCTTGCATGCATAAATAAGCCACTTCACTGTACTTGCTATTAGCATTTCATTGAAATAATTTAACAATATGTAGACATATAACCATTCTTTTTTCTTTCCTTTCACTCCACTCAGTTGGAAACTGGTAAATCTTTAAAAGCCAGGCGGCCATTGCCATTGCTGCCGCCACCGCCAGATGCTGGACGCTCCCCTGGCCAGCCCTGCTGAGGGGAGCAGGAACAGCTGAGTGGCATGGGCAGGACTTTAAAAGCTGGACAATTGAGGACGTTGTTTATGAGACTTTTAAATGAATGGTTTTTTCTTTTTTGTTTTTGTAATGTGATATGATATGATATTGTGATTTATTTGTTGTTACTCCATTATATCTTATTCTGTGGTAATGTGTATCTGTTTTGTTATATTGATGTTTATATTGTAATATTGTTGTTTCATGGAAAATTATATTTGGGAGTTCTGTCAGCTGCCCTGAGTTGGTTTTTACCGAGTAGGGTGGCATACAAATTGAATAAATAAATAACAATAATAAATCTGCTATCTCCAGTTTATCATTTTAATATCTATTAATAGCCAGCGTATTGAACTGGATATAAAAGTGATGGCCAACCTTGGCACTCCAGATGTTCTTGGACTGCAATTACCAAGTCAGCACTCCTGCTGATCAGGGCTTCTTGGAATTGATGTCCAAAAACATCTGGAGTGCCAAGGTTGGCCATCACTGGGATAGAGTGACAGACTCACCTTCTAAGCCATAGAAACTCACTGGTTGGTGACAATGATAAACAACCTTGAAAATTTCACATACCTATTATGGTCACAGTAATTAAAAGTGGGTTGAAGGCACATAGAAATAAAAGTCAATTACCTGTATATGTACATGAACATTGGAGAGGGTGAGAAAAATCGATGTTACAATTTGATTTGTTTGGTTTAGTCAGCAATGTTTTATCTTTTTTTTTTCCAAGTTAATGGAAGTGAGCAGAGCATGCTTTTTAATTCCAGATCTTAGTTTGTAAAAGAGGCACTCAGACAAGAGTAAGCAATAATTAGGGTTGCAATCTTATGCACACTTATTTGGGATATGCCTTGCTTAACTCAGTGGGACTCACTATTGAGCAGACATGCTTAACTTTGTTTTATATACAGTATATGCTGCTTTTCCCTGTAAGTCTCTCTCTCTCTCTCTCTCATTCTGCTGGTCCTTCATGTTCAACAATTACTTGTGGGAAATAAACAGAACTGACAAGTATAAATTATTTGTATAAACTCTGCAATGGTATGTATTGAGAGTGAACAGTATGTTTTATTCCCTTGAATAACTATGAATCAGATATCAAATTACCTGAAACAAATTCCTTATATAATTCTTGAAAAGCAATAAAATACTGGAGTGAATAAAATTTTGAACTTTACAGATGTACAGAAACTACTTGAATCTTGACCCAAATGCAATGTGTACAGAATAGCCTGCCATAACATCATTGGAATCTGCATCAACTGGAACAAAAGTATGAAAGAAATTACAGTGGAACTCTGCAGCAAGAGCTAAGAAAGCATAATTTGATGTGCACAGTTATTTTCCACTCAAGCAAAAAAAATGTACATAGTACCTGTTTCAGTTGAGTCACTAGACTTAAACTATTACATCTACTAGGAAGGGAAAATATGCTATGCAGAACACTCCTAAAGGCCAGATATTTGAGGAGAAATAATATAATTGGTTACTGCCCAACCATATTACATTAATGCCAGAACAGACATTAGTACACTGGTAAAGAAATGTAGGGGCAATAATTACATTTATTATTCAAGAAGAAGATATAAAAATGAAAAAGATATTCAAAATGAGGGCTATGAATGGACCAAATACTGGTCCTCTTGCAGTTAAGCACTTTCAAGCATTGTTAAGTGCTTTTTTGATTCCAAAGAAAAGCAGATACTTACTCAAGGGTCTTAAAAATGCTTCAACCTGGCTGGAATTTTTTGCAATGTTTGCAAGAAAAGCAGTTATAGTTATGATCCTTCTACAGGTAATCATTATGTAACTCAGGTAGATATACTGTATATCTCCTGTCATATTCAGGACTTGGTGTGTATTTATCTCTTAAAAGTTTGGGTTGGAATCCCTGTGTATTCAGCCATGTTTGTTCTGAATTGTGGCAGCCACTTTTACCCACTGATTGGTTCATCACCACCACCACCACCTTCTTCTTCTTACAATTATATATAACCTCCTCCTTTAAGTGCTGTGAATGGTTCCACTAAATGACTCAGGCTTGTGCAAATTCATCTCAGTTTGCATCTGATAGATTTATCAAAACTCACAAAGTTTTATCAAGAAAGAATACACCTGAGATTTTTGTTTAAATGCAGAAGAAAGACAGCCAAACTGATTTTCCCGAACTGATTTTTCCCAGAAGTGATTTTTTAAAAAAGTAAATTTAGTATCAGTTTAAAATATATTATGAAAGGCTGACCTCCTGAAGTTATCCAGGTCCCTCCTCCTCACTGGACTCCTTTCCTGGTTTCTAGCTCAAACCATTTGGTAGGATTCCAAGAAAATCAAGGAATAATTTTTTTTATTGCATGTATGTTTAGGGCATGTGTGTGAAAAGACCAGGCCAGCAAAGCCCCACATAATAAACATGTATTTCTTTAAATCCAAATCCTTATTGTTGTTTCATGCAATCCATTTGGTGGAACAAGAAAATAAAACAGAAACCTTGCCAAGTTGATGGGAAAACATGACAGCTCCATTACCTTGAATCACTTTCTGGACCCATTTGATAAAATTGAGCAGTGTTAGACTGTGCAGCATCTATGTTTAACCTATATGATAATGAGATCATGTCATTGGATGTTTTTTCTTTGAGGTAAAGGTGGTACTATTCTGCTTTCTGGCTGTTTCTAAATCAATGGGATTGCAACAGGTTGCAACTGCATGAAGTCTATTAAAACCAGCAGGCTGAGTACTCACCAACCTTAGTTGTTTGCTACCTCACAAAATAGTTTTGAAATAGCTTTTGTTTTTAGAGTTGATCACACTAACATTGTTGTTTAGAAACTTTGTAAGTTAATTTTAAAATGAATGTACATGTTCTGCTTTCATATGTACGGCAGGTAAAGACCAACGATAAATGCATACAAAACAGAACAGAAATATAGAATCTATATTATGCTACACACTACATGTACCTTGTGTATAAAACAACTATTGTGTTAGAGTATTGTGGTATGCCATGGCAGCTGCACAAAATGGGGGATGGGCTCTTTAGCCTACATGATAATGTTCTTCAGACATCTTGTACATCTTCATCATAATGATTAATATTTTTACTATAAGACGTTGCTTCCTAAAAAAAATGTTGTATGGTTCCAGGCAATGTGTTTAACTAGGAAATAATTGCCTGCAAGTATACAGTTTGTGGAACTGAAATGTTTAGTATAATTACCAAGAAAACAGGTTACCCAAAATATTGAAACTGGCTGAAAAGATAACATTAAAAAGTCCAGCTTTCAGACTGTCAGTTTCCAAGAAACAAAGAACCAAAACAAAAGTTCTGAGTTCTATAGCCAGACACATAGCGTCTAACTCTCAGCTCCTGCAGGATGTTTTTCCTCTTTAAAATGGCATAATCTAGCAAATAATCTCCGGCAGACTGTCAAAGATTTAATCATTACCTTCCACCGTTTTGCAGAATTTATTGAGCAACAAGAATGTTGTACAGGTTGTACAGAGTACAGAACTGGCAGTCCCTGCACAGGATTATTTAATAACCCCCATTTCATATCTATCTATCTATCTATCTATCTATCTATCTATCTATCTATCTAGTACTGTGGTGCCCAAACTAAGGCCCGGGGGCCGGGTGCAGCCTCTGATGCCAATTCATCTGATCCGCGAAGCCCTCATTGCTCCTCGTTGCATTTCCAGGAGCGACGAGGGCTTTGCGGGCCAAATGATTTGGCATCAGGGGCCGCACCCGGCCCCCGGGGCTTAGTGACTGGCTCCCTGAACCACATGATCAGTCCATGGCCCAAAATGTTTGGGCACCCCTTATCTAGTACATATCAACAAATGAGGAGCAGGTATTTTGGTTCAGGCTACCAATTGAATCCAAGCTTTAGTTTAACTCTCATTTGTATGCCTTTGCTCCAAGATATCTAACATTGTTCCTTTTCCAGCTGTTCAGTTCTCCTGACCCGGTTTTCTTTTCTAATCCTCAACAATAAACAGCAGACTTGAGTACACTGACCCAGATCTTGGACTGAGACCCAGATCTATGCATAATCCCATCTGCCTTTGGAAGTCTGAATTGTATTTACCAGTCAGGCCAGAAGGAGGGACCGGTGGATGGGTGTGTTCTTCTCCAAAGTTCTTATCATATGGTATATTCAAACTTTTTCATAAAATGATGCTAGCTAAATTAACTGAATTCATCAGAAAATTCACATGATTTCTATGGCATGTTTTCAGGAAAAAAAACAACACTTCTGGATACAATATCTTTCCAATGAAACATGTGTCCTGAAAGTCTATGTCAGGGGGCCGGGTCATGATCGCTCAGTCAGCTTTGATGGCCAGACAGCTATTTTGCCCTGCCTGGATGATGAGGGTGGGCATTTTGACCCAACAGATTCAAAAGAATGGCCATTTTGTATCTTGAATGTCCTTAGAGGAGTGGTGAACTGCATGAAATGGTGCCATGGGCTGGATCCAGCTTGCAGGTCTTAGGTTGGGAACCCCTGGTCTATGTCTATAGCTGCTGTTATAGAATAGTTCTTCTAGCTGAACCCAGTTGTCTTATAATACCATGCATTTTCTCCAGGAATTTCTTATTACATTTTGTGGTACCCCCCTTTCATCCTTGAGATTTATCCCCCCCCCCCCATCCACAACCAAGCTAGAAATGCAACATTTCTTGATTCTTTTTGGTGAAAATAATGACTCAAATTACCCAATCCTGCATTCATTTTAGTTATGGGAAAGGGGAAGAATGAAAGGTGAAAATTCACTTATATGTTCATTTTTACCTAAATAACAGCCACAAAACAGTCATGAGGCAGTTATGCTACAAACATGTATAAAAATGAATGCCCACATTTTCCCCAGCATAAACTATGGATTAAAAGACAAAGAGGTAAAGTTAAAGAGATCTATTTGTTAAATAATTTCGGTTCTTGGCTCCATATTTTAAAACAGCTAACCTCAGCAACAGTTGAAAGTGAGTAAACCAAAAACTTTGCTAATGGAGGAGTGAAATGTTTGGCAACTCCTCCCAATATTTTCATTGTGTGCATATCAGTTGTGTATTAATGAGGATTGAATCATTCTTCCAGTCAGCAGCTAGCAAGGTATTTGAAAGTCTCTCAGATATTTAAAGCTATTGAAATGAGTGATGCATTCTCTACTATTTTCATGTTTTTTAAGAAAATCTCTCAATTAAATATAAAGGCCTTTGCTCCTCAGGCTACTGCTGAGCCTAGCTTAGTCAGTTTCTAACAAAATCTGGGCTACTCACAGCTAAACTAATTTCCCGAGGGACAATTATCTGTCTATTGCACTTCCAATAAAAACTACAAGTCTGGTAGCATCATTAAAAGTAAAAAAAATTAAGTGGGTTCTAGTCCATGAAAGTTTATTCTGTAATAAATGTACATGTCATCAAGCTGACATAAGACTCTTGCTTTCACAGCTGAAGTGTGTTCAAGCTGTGTTTTTGAGTAGCAGTTGGAAATGTGATAAAGAAAATCTAGCCCTATATCTTTCTTTTATTTGCTGATGGCATTTTAAGTGGAAAGTCAATTGAGTATTTTGTAACCACCTAGGGTGCTCGAGGCCACAGAGGCAACTTCCCAATTAAATATTTTTAGAAGGTCTCCTTTTGACTTTATTATTCTTTTCTGGACTTGAAAGAAAAACAGCAGTTACTCCAAAAAGAAGCACTATAAGATTTCTGCACATTCTTCTGGAAAGTGTGCAACTAAATGTAAAATCTCAAAAGAAGGGAGAATTAGACATACTGTACATTTTTTCTGATGTTTTGTTGTTCAGTCGCACAGTCGATTCCGACCCTCTGCGACCCCATGGACCACTGTCCGCCAGGCACTCCTGTCCTCCACCATCCCCCTCAACTCACTCAGCTCTGTGCCCATTGTCTCTACAATACCATCTAGCCATCTCATCTTGGGCCGTCCCCTTCTTCTTTTGCCCTCGACCCTTCCAAGCATCAAGGCTTTCTCAAGTGAATCCTCTCTTCTCATTTGATGTCCAAAGTACTTTAGCTTCATTTTTATTATTTGACCTTCTAAGGAGTAGTCAGGGTTGATTTCTTCTAAGATTGATCTATTTGTTCTCCTCGCTGTCCAGGGGACTCTCAAAACTCTCCCCCAACACCACATCTCAAAAGCGTCTATTCTTCTGCGCTCAGCTTTCCTAATGGTCCAGCTCTCACAACCATACATTGCCACAGGGAATACCATTGCTTTGACTATGCGAATCTTTGTTTGTCTCTACTTTTCACTATGCTCCCCAGGTTTCTCATTGCTTGCCTCCCAAGAATCAGTTGCCTTTTTATTTCATGGCTGCAATCACCATCTGCAGTGAGCTTTGATCCTAGGAAAGTAAAATCTGTCACTGCTTCTACTTCTTCCTCATCTATTTTCCAGGGACTGATAGGGCCTGTTTCCATTGATATAGCATGTTAGAATAGCACAAGAGTGTTCAAGCAGAATAATATTTTTGAAGGTCATTGCTGGTTATTTAACCCAGATGAAAAAAACTTCAGGTTACAAATCTTTTATTTTTCTAGTCAAAATCAAACCTATGAGGATTATTTTGCTGAAAGACTGTATGTTGAAGGACATTTCATTAATGCTTTAAATAAACACTAAAAGAAGGGCTGAATAGTAGTTGGATTATCTAATCAGGAGTTGGAAAAAGCTACAGTATATTGAAATTCCTACTAGGCCATTAAATTCTTTGAATGACCTTGCAACAGCCGCAGCCTAACCTAAATACAAATTGTGAGGATGCAGAGCAGACGTGGCAAACCTGTGGTTGCAGGAATATAACTCACAAAATACTTGACTAACATATCCCAGATTTATGGGAGTTGTAATCTGACAAGAGTTGTAATTTGGAGAGCCACGGGTTCTTGATTCAACATAGGAATGAAGGAGACCCATGAACATTGTTTTGAACATCTTAGAAGAAACCCTGAATATAAACATTACTTTCAAAAAATATATAATCCAATATTCAAACATGCAATCCTATTCAAATATAAACAGTGCTTATTTCCAGATAAGCATGTACAAGACTACAACCTATGTTTGTAAATATTTTCAGTAAACCAATTGCTGTTTACCAGCATTACCTGCAGGTTTATTATAATAGTTTGCACTTGTTGCTGACCTGCTCGAATCAGAGTTCCCTCTTCTACTCCATCTTTGTGCAGCTTCAACTGCTTTTTAGCACATCAGAATTAGATTAGCACAGCTTACTAGGCACACAATGACTAGATTCTTCTTCTGATTAATAGCAATGTAGGTACAAAAGGACAAAAGGCAGCTATTTACTCTTTAGAGTAAGATGCATGTGAAAGGACCAGCATGAGATAAATTAATATCTGACATCATTAGAAAAGAATGCATTTTATTCTTATGATGTTGTCTTATCATACATTTTTCAAACTGCCATGCTAAGATCTTAAAAACAGTAATTTTTAGACTTATTTGTAAATAAACAATTGCACTTGTGTGTCTGTCAGTTTCTTTGTATTTGTATATTCTGTACATGACACTCCTCTAATTTTGTGAAATTCAATATTCTGCCTGGACTGGTATGAGAGTTTTTTTCTGTGGTGTTACATCTGCCTTCACACATGTAAGTTATCCTCCACTGATGCTCCCTCTGTTGATGATATACTCATTAAGAGATGGATATGCACATTTGTAGAAGAATTGTTTCCTTTCCAGTTAACATCTTATGACCTGGCCAATCCCAGATTTAAGCTTTGCTTCATTTTCATAGCTTTTGATAGAAAAAAACTTTTGGTTTAGATGCTGTAACTCCTGATGTTCACTGAGTTAATTTAAAAGCTGTCCTTTAGAACAGGAGATTTGTTTACTTAAATGTAATGCCAGCTAATGCAATAAAAGAGAAAGTTCAACTATAAGCACAAATGCTCTTATAGGGTCACTAGTTAACTGTTGATCAGAAATCTGATAAACCCTTTCACTTAGGATAATATAGTACAGAATGGAAGTATGCCTTCCATTGATGTTATTTGTGGCTCCAGTGAGTCATATCTCAGTCAGACAAAAGACTGTGTACAATTCTTATCTGTGAGAAGAGTTGAAGTAGTAAAGTGAAAAATAAAATTACATTTCTTCAGTTGTGCTACTCCATTCTCACGTCTTCATTACAAATGATATTAAATCTTTTTCAAGGTGATAAACATAGTCTTTTGGGTAAATATGATTGGATGTTCAAGAGTGATTTCTTAGCATAATTGACTTGTTTGTGATGTTCATCTTCACCTTTAGTAAATCATTGTTTAGCCATCATGGAATACCATATTGTGTTAAATCAGTATCAAATTCATCTTGATACTGATTCAACACATTTGGTAGTATATGAGCATCATTTTTGTTTTGATAATGTATCTTCAGTGCTATAGTTCACTGAGTATTTGATTGCTAGAGTCTTTGTTACCTCAATACAAAAGTGCAATGTAAGAATGTTTCATGGTCTATTCAATATTTTGTATGTATGTCCTATTCCTTTCTTTGTTCGGAATGATGTACCAATATTTTAGAGGAGATTCATTATGATAATGTAGTAAATATTGTAAGGATCAATTATGTTTATGTAACTGATATGGCTGTAACATAACATACAGTAAAACACTTACTGTATTTTAGCTCAGTTTCCACCATTAATGCCACCACCCTTCCTTCCCTCTTCCCATCATAGTACTAAACTAGCAAGCATAATAAAAATATTTTGGAGGAGAAACAGCCAATGTGCATGTGAAGGTGGAATATCTTTTCTTCTTCCTCATATATTGCCTTTGTCGCTCTCCTTTATGGGAAAGCATAACATTCAATCCCACCAGTTTATACCTTCTTTTTCTTTCTTTTCAAAGGTTTAGCAACCTCTTACATAGCTACAGGTTGTGTGATTAAATGTAATAAGGTAAACATTGGTGGATGAAAAGATAAACATTGTAACTGCCCCAGTGAAAGACCAGGTACTGTACATAAAGAAAGCAAACTAACCAGAGTACAAAGCAACTTTGGGACCAAAGTTTGGGATTGATCTTCCACAGCATTAGACTTGACAGGCATATATAGAAAAGGAAGAAACATTGTTCAGCAGACAGACTTCAGGCTTGAGAAGAAATATTTTGCTATAACAGCACATGGTGCACCATTGAAGACCAATGGTGGTCAGCAACAAGTTTGCAAGCATACCCGGGCAGGGGGGTAGCAAAATTGGGGAGCCTTCGAGCAGGGGGGTGGCAAAATTGGGGGCCACCCACACCTCCCTGCCCTGCCCCACCAACTTCCCTGCCCCACCCAACCCACTTCCCTGCCCAGCCAGAAATGATCACTATTTATCTACTTGCAATTTCTTGCTTTTGAACTGCTAGGTTGACAGGAGCTGGGACAGAGACAGGAGCTCACTCCATTGTGTAGTACCCAGGAATCGAACTCTGACCTTCCAGTCAGCGAGTACAGCATTTTTACGACTTGAGCCACCACAGTACCCTACATTTGCATTAGGTATCCATGATTTATAAGCAAACCATGGATTTTACAGAACCACTAAGAATACAGTAATTCTATTCTACTGATAGAAGGATCAGATTACTCTTATACAAAGGACACTGCCCTGCTGACTATAAATATCTCAAGCAAAGTAAGGTCTTCTCAAAATTCTAAAATATTTTAACTGTGCAGCGATAATGTCAACAAACTTGAACAATATAAGGAATTCTCGTGGCAGTAAACCTGGGTTTGGTGGGGTGCACATAAGCATCCACTAGTGTAAAGGTTTTGAAGTAACACAAGTGGAGTTTGGGTTTGTACATTGTGTCCTGCACGATAATGCACCAAGGCAAATTTGTTCAAGGTTATTTGGTATATTTCTGGTTTTCTAGCAATCCAGCATCTGTGCCACATAATTTACTTATCTTGATAAAAATCTGATATATGTTGTAACTATTTTTATTATTATTGCTACCATTTTTTAAAACAATTTGAGCTGTTTGATATACAAGGCAATGGAAATGTCAAACTTGGCACCTGTCTGTCTTCTGTAAGTAATTAAAATGAAGGACATTTCCTTTGAGCTGTAAAGTTCTGTAATTAATCTACATCTCTGAAATTTCCACAATCCAATCAGTGAACTAACTCTTTCTACTTATCTTTATAAATAGCATTTGTCTTTGTATTTGTCATTCAGACATAATTTACCAAGCAGAGTGATTACACAGTAATTTCAGGCAGCATGAAATATCTTGAAATTGCAGCAAGAAAAGCGATAATTCATTTCAAAAGCAAAAAATAAATATCTCATATTTTTAAGTTGTGTTGTATCAAATATGCCTTTCTTGCTTTGTTTTTCAAGAAAATTTACTAAAGCTTTTCAACAGATGTGGACAAAATTTTACTCCAATACTGGTATCCATTGGACTACTGTCAAATGTCAAATGTCATTGGACTACATGTCAAATGGCCAACCCAACCATATACAGTACTGTATATCTATTTAGATTTTGCTTTCTAAGGCAGTAGGTTAACATCTTAAAACAATTACTACAGCAGAGTATGAAGACAGTAGGTATTTTTCATAGTAATGTCATCAAGTCACCTAATATTTATGGCAAGCCTATGAATAAGAGATCTCGAAAATGTTCTATCTTCAACAATCCTTTTCATTCTTGTAAACCCAAGCCAGTAGATTCCTTTAGGGAGCCAACCATCTTGTATTTGGTCTTCTTGCTGCCTTCAACCTTTCCTAGCATTATTATCTTTTCCAAAGAATCTTGGCTTCTTATAATGTTCCCAAAGAACAGCTCCAATTTCAACATTTTTGCCTTCAGAAATAGTTGTCTTGATTTTTTGTAGGACCTACATGTTTATCTTTCTGGCTCCAGAGTATCCACAGAGCAATTCTCCAGCACCATTTTTCAAATGATTCATTCCCCCCTCCTTTTCCCTCTCATCTTTCTCTCCTGTTCAGCTTTCTCAACCATAGATAGAGATTGGGAATTCAATAGTGTGAATTATCTTGGTCCTCATCTCCAGTGACACATCTTGAGGATATTTTTAAATTCCTTTATGGCTGCCCTTCTGAGTTTCATTTTTGATCTGATTTCCTGGCTACAGCCTCCATTGGAATTGATGATGCAACTAAGGTATACAAAAGCTTTCTTCATTGTCAACGTTAAAGTTGTATAGTTCTTCTGCAATCATGATTTTTGTCTTCTTAATGTTTAACTGCAATCCTACTTTGGGACTTTCTTCTTTCTCTTCCATCTTTCTTTATTCACATCAAAGTGCTGCACAGTTTAAAATTAAATATGTATATGAAATAAAGGTAATTATTGCTGCATATGAATTATAGGTAAAACACAAAACAAATTAAAATGTCAAAATTGATAAGCTATTAACTTGGCCATTTACTAAATCTTCTTTTGTATACATGGTAGTGCAGGAACATAAATGCTGACTTGATTGGATTTCTCCACATTCACAGAAAATTGTTTCTGCATTCAAGTAGTCCCATTTCACTTGATTATTCTTTGATTTTCATACTTCATTTCAAAGTTTATTAAGTGACTTCCAGATGTTCATCCAGATGTTCATCCAGAATATTGTCCTGATGGAAGACACTCTTTGACATTCATCCATTCAGCTAGATGTATTATTTTTGTTCACCATAGATTTAGTCCTAGCTTCTTCTGGTTTAATACTTCAGAGATGGTCAGATTCAAACCCCCCCCCCTTAATTTTAGCTATCTTCTAGAAAGTCAATACCCATGAAGTGGATGGGTATGGTGTTCTATAATTTTATTTAGTACATTATTTGCTAGTAGCAGATTCTCTGGCAGTGTGTTCCATGGTGCCAGAGCTGCCACTGAGAAAGCTCTACTGCAGGTAATAAACTTTCTAGCAAAGCAATGGTATTCCCAGTGACAATGTAAAGTTGTGAGAGCTGGACCATTAGGAAAGTTGAGCGCAGAAGAATAGATGCCTTTGAAATGTGGAGTTGGAGGAGAGTTTTGAGAGTCCCCTGGACAGTGAGGAGAACAAATAGGTTGATTCTAGAAGAAATCAACCCTGACTGCTCCTTAGAAGGTCAAATAGTAAAGATGAAGCTAAAGTACTTTGGACATCAAATGAGAAGAGAAGATTCACTTGAGAAAGCCTTGATGCTGGGAAAGGTGGAGGGCAAAAGAAAAAGGGGGCAGCCAAAAATGAGATAGATTGATGGTATTGTAGATGCAATGGGCACAGAGCTGGGCTGGTTGAGGAGGATGGTGGAAGACAGGAGTGCCTGGTGGGCAATGGTCCATAGGGTCGCAAAGGGTCAGAATCGACTGTGCGACTGAACAACAACAAAAAGCCAAAACTGCTTGCTGCGAGATGCTGACCCCTTACCCACCCGGCCAGAGGAGGGAGGAACACCTGGGGAGGGCCAATGCCTGTTTAAAAACTGATTTGAAAGTTAAGATATCCACCTTGAACCTGAAATGGAATAAAACAGGCAACCAGTGAAGTTCTGCCAGGACTGGAGAGACATGTGCAAGTTTTCTCGCCCCAGTAACCAGCCTGGCAGCCGCATTCTGCATCCATGAAGTTTCCATATCTGGAACATGGGAAGCCCCACGTAGATAGCATTACAGTAATCGATATGTGATATTATCAGTGAGATAACTAGTGTTATGAGGGATCACCCATTCAGGTAGGGATGCAACTGAGCTATTTGATAAAGATGGGGGAAAGCAGCTTTACACACTGCTGCAATTTGTGCTTCCAGGGTCAGATGATGACCCAATATATCCCCCAAGTTGTGAAGTTTCAAGGATCTTAGTTGGGCAGATGAATCCTCCAACACCAGCACCTCCATCTTACCCCAGTTCAGTCTCAGCCTGTTAGCTTTGGTCCATTCAACACCGTGGCCAGGCAGCTGACCAGGCACTGGAGTGCTTCAACTGCAGATGATGTAAAGGAGAGATAGAGTTCCATGTCATCTGCATATTGGTGACAGCATACTCCGAATCTCTGGATGACCCCTGTCACATAAATATTAAATAGCATTGGGGAAATAATTGACCCCTGAGGAACACCCCATTGGAGAGTCCACGGAGCTGACAAACATTCCCCAAGCTGGATTTTCAGTGGGTGATCACTGAGAAAGGAATAAAACCACTGTAAAACAGTGCCTTTGTCTATCCTGGTACTCCTGGACCTCTCAGCAGCTTTTGATACCATTGATCATGGTATCTTGCTGGGGCTATTGTCAGAGTTGGGGGCACAACTTGCAGTGCTACCAGAGTGGTTTTGGTGCCATGGTGTGGCCTAAAGCCTAACTGGAATGGATCCAAGCAGTTGCATTCATTTAAGAACTCCATGCAGTTGGTCTTTTACAACCCTCTCAATGACCTTACTCAAAAAAGGGTAAAAACTTGTAGAGATTATGATTAAAAAAATGGAACTTTTCTCGCAACTAGATTTAAATTGGTTTCAGATTCTCCAGATAAATAATTGGAATAAATTTTTTTTACATGAAAGGAGGTTAGAAAGGGAATTAATGATATTTGAGGACCTCTTAAGTAAGTTAAGAAAAGGAGAGATGGGTAGTAAAGGGATAGTAAGCAAGATATATAAGATTTTAAATAAAGGAGAAAAAGTACAGGAGTTTTTGAAAAACATTTGGGAACAAGATTTGAATGTGACAATTTCAGAAGAAATGTGGCAGAAAAAATGGAAAAGAAGAATTATGAGAACTATGTCTGTAAGAGTCAAAGAACATAATTACAAACTATTATGGCGATGGTAACTGACCCCAATTAGGTTGCATCAAATAGATAGTAAAATAAGCAATATTTGTTGGAGATGTAAACAGTCAATGGGAACATATATGCATATGTGGTGGAGTTGCAATGTGATACAAGAATTTTGGAGAAAAGTAGAAAAAGAGATTAGAAATATGTTTGGAATGCAACTAGATTTGGGGCAAGAGGTAGTACTGCTAACGGATGTGGATAAATTTAAAATGTGTAATGATGATAAAGAATTAATGACTGTGATGATATCAGCAGCTAGACAATGTATTGCAAAGAATTGGAAAAATGAAGTATTATTAAAAATAGAAGACTGGTGCAATTAGCACTTAATGATAAGTTAACATGGGAATTGAACATTAGAAAAGGCATAGTTCATAAAAATAGATTCTGGAGAATCTGGCAACAATTTGTGGAATATGTAATGATTAAAAATAAAGGTATTAAGCCTGTACCGGACCAAATTAATTTTTGGAATATGTGATATGTTATAACCCCCCGGACAATGTATATAGCACGGTGGTGAAGTATAGAAGATTGATGATTAAGATGTAAAAGAAGCAGATAAGTGTATTATGCAACATTATGTTAGAAACTTACAACATACACGCTTCTGTAGAAATGTTTATTCTTTTTATTTTTGTTCTTTATTCTGTATTTGTATTTTATGTTTTACATATATTATGTATTTTTTGTTAATCTTTTGTGTCAATTTCCTTGTTGTACTTTTTCTTTGAAAATTTATAAATAAATTTTTTTTTAAAGGGGGATATTTGCCACAGGTCTCTAGTTGTTCATGTCATCTGCAGCCAATTTTGTTTTCTTCAGGAGTGGGCGTATAACTGTCTCCTGTAGTCTAGAGGGCAAAACAAGGCATTAATAATATTTCTTAGCCACTCCTCTACTTCCTTAACAGATTTTAGTAGCCAAGAAGGGCAAGGATCAGAGCGAGAGGTCATGGGATTACAAAGTGGAAGTGCCTTGTCCACCTCCTCGAGTGATGCAAGCCAAAACTGATCCCAAGAAACCGGGCTGAGGATCTCACTGGACATCTCATCCAAGATTTACCACAACAACTGCAGCATCAAGGTCCCAACAGATGACGTCCACCTTTGATTTGAAGTGTGATGTGAATAGTTTTCAGGGCCAATGGGATTGGTGAGGACCTGCGGAATGGCCAGAGATGAGGCAATGTATGATTTTTATAGTTCAGCTTGCTGATTAGTAGCCTCCTGTATAGGAGCCACATTATAGATCTTCCTGGCCTTTCTTACAAGGTTTTCATCCAACTGGACCTGTCTACACCTGCTCTCTAGCCTTCTTTTTTGCTGCTTCATCACTCGAAGTTCCTCCATGAACCACAGGGATGGCCGAGCTCTGCAGAGGAGAGGATATTTTGGAGCAATCATGTCAACTGCCCTGGGAGCTTCAACATGCCATCTGGCCACCTGGGCTTTGACTGGAGTACTGACCACCTCAGAAGGAAACCCACCCAAGGTGGCTTAGAAGCCTCCTGGATCCAGCAGAATGATAACACTTGTTCTGAACATGTATGCTCTTATAAGATTTGGGTCAAACACCTGCTCCATTGCCACCCTTTCCAGTGATCTGAAGACTAGAGTGGGAGCCCCCCAATAATGTTGCTCCTGGGGTAGACTTCCTTGCCCAGCTACATTTGTGTGTGTGTGTGTGTGTGTGTGTGTGTCAGGGGGGAATCTACTTGACTGGAGGCATATACTTAACTGGCAAGGGCTGTATCCTTCAACTTTAAAAAACTAATTGATTGCATTCTTGCTGTTTATTTTATTTCATTGCTATCTTTCCTGTTTTATTCTTTGCTATTCTTAATAATCTCATTTTTAAAAAAATAAGAATTATAATTTTATTTTTAACTGCCTTGGAAGCTTGCATTGTTATATTTCAACTATGTACATAGTTGGGAGGGATGGTCCTTAGACAGTATTCACTGCTGTGAGAATGCTTTGTTGTGGAGGCTTAAAATTGTGCCCTCACTTTTGTCTGTGAAATGTTGGATGGTCATATTCTTCTACATACTATAATATTTGGAAGCTACATCCAGTATTTTTTCCCTTTGGCACACTTCAGTGGTTTTAAAAATGAATCAATCCCAATAGCCATGCTTTTAGTGACAGTTCAAAATAATAATAAGATAATGGATTCTCATTCATTTTCTTAAACCATTCAAAGTAGCCATTTATATATATAGTACAAAATCTATACACAAAAGCAAAAGAGAGCTCCAGAAGCAGAGAAGCTTAACTAATGCTCTACAGCCACTGTTATCTTAGTTTGAAATATGATGCACTATAAATCCTAAAGGTATAAGTTAGTTATAACATAGTAAGTAACTTATACCTTTAGGATATATAGTACATCATCATATTTCAAACTATAGTAACAGTGGTATTAGTTAATCTGTTCTGTTTCTGAAGCTCCCTTTTGTATTATATATATATATATTTAGTCTTTCTGGCCCACCACTCTATACATTTCCTTAGATTTTGGCTTGTCACAAGAATTTTTTATTCATAACTTTCAAACCCCTTTCATCATCATCATCATCATCATCATCATCATCATCATCATCATCATCATCATCATCATCATCATCATCATCATCATCATCATCATCATCATTATTGCCACCACCGCTGTCGTAAAGTTCTTCTGTATATTCTTGCTATCTTTTCTTAATCTCTTCTGCATCCACTAGGTCTCTACCATTGTTGTCCGTATCATGGCCATTTTTGCTTGAAGGATTCCCGTAATTTCCCAAATTTTTTTTGAAGATATCTCTATTCCTTCCCTTTCTGTTGTTTTCCTCTATACTTTGCATTGTTCATTTAAGAATGCCTCCTTATCTTTCCTTGCTTTCCTTTGGAATTCTGTATTAAATTGGGTGAATCTTTCTCTTTCACCTTTGTTTTTTGTTTCCTTTATTTCTTCAGCTATTTGAAGGGCCTCCTTAGACAACCACTTTGTTTTCTTGCATTTCTTTTCCTTTGGTTTTGTTCTAATTGCTGCCTCCTGTATGATATTGTGATCCTC
Source organism: Furcifer pardalis (assembly GCA_030440675.1). Lineage (NCBI taxonomy): Eukaryota > Metazoa > Chordata > Lepidosauria > Squamata > Chamaeleonidae > Furcifer > Furcifer pardalis. The sequence goes on from CP126891.1 coordinate 100,690,011, forward strand.
TGTCCATAATTCTTCAGGCACTATGTCTATCAAATCTAATCCATTAAATCTATTTCTCACCTCTACCATATATTTCTTAGGGATGTTGTCTAGGTCATACCTGTGTGGCCTTATTCTTTTCCCTATTTTCTTCAAAGCCTAAATTTGGCAATCAGTAGCTCATTATCTGAGCCACAGTCTGCTCCAGGTCTCATCTTTGCTGACTGTATATAGTTTTTCCATCTTTGGCTGCAGAGTATGTAATCAATCTGATTTCTATTTTGGACATCTGGTGATGTCCGTGTGTAGAGTCGCCTCTTACCATACATTGTTGGAAAAAAGGGTGCTTGCTATGACCATTGCGTTCTCCTGGCAGAACTCTATTAGCCTTTGCCCTGCTTCATTTTGTGTTCCAAGGCCAGACTTGCCTGTTAATCCAGTCACCTTTTGACTTCCTACTTTGGCATTCTAGTCTCCCTTTGATGATAAGGACATCGTTTTTGGTGTCTGTTCTAGAAAGTGCTGTAAGTCTCCATAGAACTGGTTAACTGTGGCCTCTTCTGCAGCAGTGGTTGGGGCTTAAACCTGAATCACAGTGATATTGAATGGTTTGCCTTGAATTCATGCTGTCATTTTTTTTTTTTAGATTATATCCCATTCCTGCTATTAAGGCTATTCCATTTCTTCTAAGGAATTCCTGTTCACAGTAGTAGATATAATGGTCCATTGAGTTGAACTCACCCATTCCTGTCCACTTTAGCTCACTGATTCCCAAGATGTCAGTGCTTATTCTTTCCATCTCATTTTTGACTCTGTCCAGCTTGCCTTGATCCATAGATCTTACATTCCATGTTCCTATATAGTATTGTTCCTTACAGCATTGGATTTTCCTTTCATTATCATGTCCACCCACACCTTCTGACCTGTGGGGCTCACCATCCTGTGCCATATAGTTTGCCTTTTGTTAAAGTCCATGGAACTTTCTTTGCAATATTTTTTTACGTGGGTTGCTGGTTCCTTATACAGTATCACAATTTAAGACAGTATCTTATACAGTAACAGTATGTTATACAGTAACACAATGTAATGGAATATAAGAGGAGAGGAAAAGTTGGTATACTATTCAATGCTACTTGGTATCTTTGGTTAGTTTAACTAGGAGTTACAGATGTATCTCAAAGGTTAATGATTGACATCAAACATTAGTATGAAAAGGAAATGCACTATATTAGGTACCAGTCTTGTTGCCTACTTAATATGTAGTAACTAAACAGAATAGTAATTACTTACTCTAGCTGGGATTAATATTTGTTTTAGGCTGAAGTGCAGAAAGAGGAATACTGAAAAGTTCCCAGTGAAACTGAAAATGTTTTTAGCATATATTTAAGTATAAATGACCCTTTTATGAGATTTTCCCCCCTAAGAGGCATCTGTGTTAGGCCCTCTGATGTCTAGCAGAGTCCCACTCTATCTGTAAATCACTCCTTTTCTCTATCTGCACAGAGCAATCACTTAGAATAGTAAGAAAGAATAAGATCAGTGAGATTTGATGATTCAGCTCCTCCATAAGTTTCATTGATTGAATTTGTGTTGCAGTTGCAGTAGATCCATTTGAATCAATGAATGTTATGAAGGAGTTGATTCCCCAAATCCACACTGATTCAATGGACTCTTGTGAGAATTATGACACTAAGCAAGAGGATTTGGGCCTTTATGTCTCTTACATAAAGTATGTGCTAATGCAGACTGGAAAACAATGATATGTTACATCTAAACCAGTCTTCATCCTTATCTACTCTACCTTATGTATCCAAAAGGCCCCTGCTCCCTCTCTATCCTCAGAACCCCAGTCAACACTGGAACAAAGAGGAAGGAACCTCCAGGGTGAACTCATGGAGGGTGTTTCAAAGTTTTCTGTCCTGTTTGTAGTAGCCTGTGTCAACACCCACTATTCCAAGGTGTACAGTATAACTGAGAAGAACGAATAACACAATACTTTGTTCACAGTGTTAAATGTTTCTTTATTGAGCCTTCTTCATCTCAAAGATGCTGCTCCAAGCCATCTCTGTGTTGACTTTTATTGCATGGCCATGACTCTCCTAACTAGCTGTTACAATGATAGTAATTTTCTCATAGTTTTTGTACACTATTGTTGCCATAGACAGGAAATACGAACAAGTATGCTTTATATAATCAACTCAAACAAGTATTGGATAGTTTGCTTGAAGTATTTGCAAGAGATGAAGAGAAACAGAATAGGTTAACTAAAGTTCCACACTCAGTAACCCTTCAAACCAAAATATAATGAAGCAGAAACTATCCCTGAAGCTCTGTTATGCTTCCTAACAAAAACCAGAAGTGGCATGTTTGAGAATAAGCCTTCATTTTACATTTAATTGTTTTTGCCTAGGATTTAGCCAGTGGGCATTGATTAATCACTGTATATAAAATGTCTCTGGAATCTGCTGCATTGAAATCAGTGGGACTTTATAGTGGCTAAACTGTTCCTTGTACTTACTTGCTTCCTTTGCTGCTTTTTTCCAGGCTTGTCCAAAATGGGGGGACGGGGGAGAATCTCTTGGTTAAGAAATATATTACTTTGGCTGCACTGAAGAGTTATTTAAGAGCTGAGATAGAAAATATTACCTGACCTTATTTTTCTTTTTATTGGCTACCTAACAGCTATTTAGAGCATTCTAGCAGTAAGACCAGTATGGTTCAAAAAAGTATCTCTTCTTATTGAGATTTAGGCATCAACCTGTCAAGCTCAGATCTAAACAACCAGACACAGAATCAAATTGCATAGCCACAATCCACCTCTCGGTATTTGCTGGCAGGAAACAAGAGAAATTCAATTTGAAATAAGTACATGTAACAGTGTATAGGCCAATGATGGTGAACTTTGGCACTCCAACTGTTCTTGAACTTCAATTCTCAGAAGCTCTGATCAGCAGGAGTGCTGACCTGGGCTTCTGGGAATTGAAGTTGAAGAACACCTGGAGTGCCAAGGTTTGCCATCACATGTACAGGCAGCAGGAATCTGCCATGTAAAGAAAGCCCATTACTTCTCTCCTTCCTTCCCCCTTCTTCTTGAATATTAGTGAGGGGCATTGGGTTAATATGCAGTAGAAATTGTGGTGAAAAACATTTGAAAACAGTAAAAATAAGAGGACTGTGACAACTTCTTTCAGCTGAAATGTTTGGTGAATAAAAATTCAGTGCACCCCTAACCTATGCCTAACAGCAGGAGTGCCCAAACTATGGCCTGTGGGCTAGATCTGGCCTCTGACACAAATTCACCCAGCCCTCATCACCCTTGTCACTCCTGGAAGCAGAAGTAAAACAGGTCCATACATGTTTTACTACTGCTTCCAGGTGTAAAGAAGGTGGCATGGGTTGGATAAATTGGCATCAACTGGCAGATCTGGCCCATGGGCCATAGTTTGGGCACCCCTGATTTAAGCAGAAAAAATGGCAGCCTAACATCTATTTCATCCTGTTGCAAAACAGATTGCATTGCATGTTTTACTTCTACTTCTGGTGGGAGGAACCATGTGATTGGCCCACTGAACCATGTGACTGACCCGCTGAACCACATGACTGGCCCATGACCCAAAAAGATTGGGCACCCCTGCCTTACAGTATTGCTTGTCCAAATAAATTCTGCTAGTTAGGTCTGGAGCTGACCACAAGGGAGAGAACAGTGCCTCATAGTGTTGAATCTAGTAAGTACTGTTCACTTCAATATTCTTATCACCTCCACTGCATGAACATTTGTTCATGAACAAAAGCATGAACATTTGTGAAACCTCTAGCTGCAGTGGGGATCCAGAGGACAGAACCAAAATACATCTCTACCATCTTAAAGTGATTCAGGCTTAACATTTGCATAGCCCAACCTTTCTTCCCTCTGTAGTTGTTTTCAACATGCAAATACTGTACAACAATTTCGGTTCCTGTAAACCCTAGCATTGTGTTGCTCTGTGCTCATCTGTGCCTTTTGTGGGTGAGTGTTATTTGATTGATTCCCACAATAGTGTTTTTCTACTAGTCGATCTCTACTCCTGCGTGCTCCATGGATAGCTAAAACAAGAAGAGACAGGACTAGAGCTTGAAGTAAGCTGGAAGAGAGCAAACAAGATACACAAAAGGGGAAGGCAATCTTTGCTAGTAGAATGACATCAGGCAGCAATTTTGGATGTGTCTGGATAAGTAGCACCAAAAAGATCCAGTGCATTACAGCACATTCAGTGATTAATATCATCCCTTTGTGTGTGTGCAAATACCTGGATGATCTGTTCAAATCTGTAATTTAAAAAATACCCCAAAGACCAAAACAATCTGAGAAAGAAACAGAGACAACACCACTGTATGGATAAAAGCAGTGGTGGGCAGCAAAAAATTTCGCTACCACACCGTAGGCAGAGCCTAAATCATGGGAGATCTAGTCATGCCTGCCATATGGCCATGTAAATACATCTGCAAACACAGGCTGCACTGGCTCTTTGGCTGTAAATGGAGATGAGCACTGCACCCTAGAGTCAGATATGATTGGCTTTTGAGCAAGGGAGACCTTGAACCACTTACAGGGACAAAACCTGATGGGACAGGGAGGTGGATGTGGCCGCCCAAATTTACACACACCACTGCCCAGAGGCCACCCAATTTTGCTATCCCTCTTCCGAGGTGTGTGTGCAAACCTGTTGCTGCCCACCACTGGATAAGAGTAGTAAGTAATATGAGCATATGAAAACTCACTTTAAAATATAGCAGTATTTAAGATACCATAACATTTTTGCCTTCTTTTGTTTTGTTTTATGATGCTTCTTATTCACTATGCTTGCACAGACTAACATGGCTACCACTAAATTATTCAGTTTGTGCAGTCTAAGTTAAAGCAAAGACAGAGGTGCAGTGTTTTTAATAAGGGCCTTGTCTCATTACCCTCACTGTTCAAAATAATAATAATGAGGAGGAGGTCTAGGCATAATGGATGAGTTTTAAGTGCACAGTCTAATCTTGATATTTGAGAATTCAAAATTTTGAAAACAATGAATGACAATTTGGCATCAGTTGTCAGAACAGCAAGTTAATTGTCCTGCAGCAACGGAGACAGCTCAGAATCAGACTTAGTCTTAGAAATGAAAAATAGTATCAGCGAAGATTGAGCTGATAATGAACAAGAGCACAACAGATAAGGCATAGGAATTTAACCCCTTTCTGCTGCTGGATCCAGAGAAGATTCATTTTCTCAAAGTAATGAGATATTTTTTTCCCCACTTCAAAGGAGAACATTTTCTCAAAACCCCAGTGGGAAAAAGGAGGACTAAATGTTCTCTGACCACCTGCTGATAATCTCAGTTCAGTTCACTTTTGTTTAAGCATCTCAATTAGATTCAAATGTTGCATGACATGTAACTTGACCCTCATAGGCTGCAGCCAAGGAAAAATACTTGTGCTCTCCCTTTCATCATGAAGATTGATGAGATGGGAAGAAAAAGGCCTTCAGATTTAAGTTTTCATTATGAGATCCAACCGATAACACTCAAAAGCTCTCTGCAAAACAGAAGTACCAGCAGGAGCTTATCGTTGTTTAAATTGAAGTACAGTACATGCAGTTCAAGAGTGGGAAAGATCCTATGAATAATTCAAAATTTGACCCCAATCCTTCTGTGTCCTTCTAGGATCTGCTACAGCAGATAACTTGAGCTTCTGGGTATTCATGTATTGATAAGAGCCTTGAATATTTCTCTTGAATGGCAGGGTAGAAATCAACAAAAAGCAGGCTGCATTTGATGGGGGGAAATAGAAGGTTTTTTTTCTTTACTCTTTGATAGATGTTCTGGTTGTCCTACTATTGCAAAACATCTATTAGGAACTTGTCATTAGTCACTGGAGAGTAACTCATAAGCCACCTCATCATGCAAAAACAGAATCAATTCCAATGTCTTCATACTGCAGGCATGTTGAATTCATCACGGTGGTGTAGTTGTCTTAGCCCCAAGCTGATGTTCATACATTGAGGGAATGGTTTTTTTTTTAGAAGGGGGAAATTTCATGTTAATAATAACTTCATATTTGTTTATATTGATAGATCCCTAAGTTTTCAAATGTACAAAAATCTGACCAAATGCAGATTGGTAGATAGAATTTATTCTGCAAAACTGGGTGCATGGGAATGAAGAGCAGTATCCTGGGAAAGGAGGGTGAAGTAAGAGTCACATAGATAAAAAGTGCCATGTCTTTGTGTGGGTAAGTGCGTGTACACAACTCTGGAGAAAAGCATTCAGAGCAGAAACATTTGCACCTCTGTTCACATATGTGGATGTGTGATTCCTTCTTTTAAAACTGCAGTTAAATCATATATCAGCATATGTGCATAAGCATAATTTTCAAAAATAAAAAGGAAGTGGCAGGACAAGGGCATGATATTCCCATAATGCTCAACCCCAACATGATGTGCATACCTATCCACAGCAGATTAAAACAAGGGGGGAAAGCCTGCAACATTGATTTGTATTGAAATCAACCTCACACCTGTTCACTGCTAACCAGCAGCAACCAAATCCCCATTGATTCAAAGGGGCTACGCTAGTGTGACTTACTATGCTAAGTCATCTGCCACACAGTCCATGTGCGGCAGATGATTTATTATAGTAAGTCATACTAGCATAGACCTTTTGAATCAGTCTGTGTGTTGCAGATGACCTGTCACAGAAGGTGAAATCTTGTTAATGCTATAAAAACATGATTATGGCAGATTTTTGTGTTGGTGTCTTAATCATAAAACAATGCTGATTTGCCAACTATGGAAAGGGAGAAAACCCCCTCTTGCTATGACAATAGTATACAATTAGCAGTTAAGGAATTCTATCTTCTAAAGCTGGGTTACCTGTAACCCAGGTGTGTTTTTCATCATGTTAGATACCTACATGTATTTAAAAGAAGACTGCTAGCTTAGAAAAAGGAAAGCATTTGGGCATTCCCCAGGAAGAGTCTTTTGGATTAGGGCCTAAAGATAATGTTCAGTTTTTGTGTATTTGAAAGTGAGGCCTCAAAACTCTGTAAACTTTTAAAGGGGGAGAAAGGCAAGGCTGGACATCCATTCATACATAGATAAGGTAAAGGTAAAGGTTTCCCTTGCTCGAAAGCCAGTCGTATCCGACTCTAGGGGTCAGTGCTCATCTCTGTTTCTAAGCCGAAGAGCCAGCGTTGTCTGCTTCTGCAGATGTTTCCGTGATCATGTGGCAGGCATGACTAGACACCGGAGCGCACGGAACGCTGTTACCTTCCCACTGAAGTGGTCCCTATTTATCTACTTGCAATTTCTTGCTTTCGAACTGCTAGGTTGGCAGGAGCTGGGACAGAGACGGGAGCTCATTCTGTCCTGCAGTACTCGGGAATCGAACTGCTGACCTTCTGCCTCCCAGTCAGCGTCTTAGTGACTTGAGCCACTGCAGTTGTATGCAGTTGTATGCCACTGCATACATAGATAGGCCACCATTATCTTCCTAAAGGACTCAACAGTGGTTATACTATTAACAAGATGCCTGATTTTGCATGAAAATAATAATAATCATAATCATAATACAAGCAGAACACAGAGTGTTAATGGGGCATGGAGCATCTGATATATAAACCAACATTGAAGGTAAGGCATAGACCTTACCTCCAATGGTGGCTCATATACCAAATACTCTATACCTTATTAACAGTGAGGGTCAAGCAATATATTTAACGTCTTCCTTAGGACAGGCAAGGAAGAAGCAGTTTCAGAAGGTTGCAATCAGGAGGGAGTGGAGGAACATCTGGAGGAGGGGATGTTAAGCCTTTTATGTCTGTTTCTCATTTATAGCGGCTGCTATGTCCTGGGGGAATACAAGCACACAGAGGGAGCATAGGAAGAAGCAGCTGAAACTACTTTCATCCAAAAGCAACACTCCCCATTTGTCGTTTCTTGAAAGAATATTGGAAGAGTAATCACTGGACTTTGTGTATCAAAGAAGGAACTACTGGAATAGAATGCTATTTCAATCTCTCAACCCAATATTAAAACATTAAAGATCTTAATTATGCAGACACAGACATCTCAAAAAACCCAATCCCAGTGGCGTCGCGCAGTCTTCGGCCGCCTGGGGCGAAGAACAAACTCGCCGCCCCCCCCCAGCTCGCCGCTGCCGCCACCCCCTCCCCCCGACCCAGGTAGAAGCCAGCCCCCTGCTGACTAGCGGGGCGCGCGCGCAGCGCGCACGCGCGCGCCACACACCTCCGTCCGCTCGCACCTCCGTCCGCTCGCCCGGCCGGCTGGCCATCGGGGGCTCTCCGCCGCCTGTTGCCCCTGGCAGCGGCTTTCAGGGGGCGGCAAAATGTCCCCTCCCCACCCTTTTGCTGGCGAGGAGGAGAAAAAGTGTTTTTTTTTAGGCGGACAATTCAAGGAGGGGCCCGCCCGCCGGGCTGGCTGTCGGTCGGGGGCTCTCCTGGCGGGCGGCCCGCGTGCGCGCGCACGCTGCCCACCTCCTCCTGCCCAGCCAGCCCCCAGGGGCTCCCCGCCACGGCGCCACCCCCCCCCCCCGACGAGCGCCCCGTCTCACGGCAAGTTGGGTGGGTGGCTGGGCGGGCGGAGGCGAGCAGCGTCCGCGCGCACGCGGGCCGCCCGCCAGGAGAGCCCCCGATGGCCAGCTGGGCGGGCGACCGGGCGTGCCCCTCCTTCCCTCCCCCCCCTTTTGCTGGCGAGGAGGAGAAAAAGGGTTTTTTTTTAGGCGGACAATTCAAGGAGCCTCCTTGAATTGTCCGCCTAAAAAAAACCCCTTTTTCTCCTCCTCGCCAGCAAAAGGGTGGGGAGGGGACATTTTGCCTCCCCCTGAAAGCCGCTGCCAGGGGCAACAGGCGGCGGAGAGCCCCCGACGGCCAGCCGGGTGAGCGAGCGGATGGAGGTGCGAGCGGACGGAGGTGTGTGGCAAGCGGCGAAGCGCACGTGGGGCGCTCGCCAGCAAAAGGGTGGGGAGGGGACATTTTGCCGCCCCCTGAAAGGCGCTGCCCGGGGCATCCGCCCCCCCCCCCCCGCCCCCCCACGCTACGCCACTGCCCAATCCCTGTTCTAACCTATTACTGTCAGTTTGCTTTGGATCTTTTCAAACCTAATATCCTCCAACCTACAATGACATCCTATTCCCTCCTTTCTGACATGACATCATTTCTTCATCTGCATTCACAAAATGGTTGATAACAGAATGCCAATTAAAAGCACCAGTTTTTTTTTTACATCTTACAAGGACAGAAATGTGCAGTCTGCATCTTAACATTCTGACTATATGAGCAGGAAAGGAAAGAGACTTGACATAGATTTCTAAGTACTGTACTGTATTAACTAAAAGATTACTTTGCCAAAAAAGCTTTCTGTCTTGTGTGCTACATGCCCAGCCCCCCTAAAAAAGAACAGATCCCCTCCCAATGCAATAGAAGACAGGTTTGCTTTTCCTACAGATTTGCTACAGTTCCTACATGAATAATTTGGGAAAGATAAAAGGGCAAAAAGAATAAGCTGAAGCTTCTAACATTGTCAGCATTTTTATCTCTCAGCCTAAGATGTGATCGCTTTAAAATGCACAGCTATCACCCACTTTGAAATGATATGCTTTATAGGTCACCCTCAGGGAGAGCTAAAAACAAATGGGGAGAGGGAAGCCCTCCTGGCTTCTGTAGGAACTTTCTTTTTCATTTTAATGAAGCAATTAATGTTTTGAAGCTGAGTGCAGTAGCTATGTGACATAGGACAACAATTAAACTTTAACAGAATTACAAAAAGACTTACCATAACATGCTTAAATTACTAACTTTCATTTTCACCTGCTAAAGTATATTTGTGGGGAAAGGGGTGTTTGAAAGAAACAATCAGTTTGCAGGAGATTACGTCTGTAATAATCACAGAATAATTTAGAATAATTGAGCAGGAAGGTGCCTATGAGGTCACTGAGTCCAGCACCATAATTGTGGTGCTGAAAAGACATCTTAATATATTAAAGATAAGGAATATGAGAAAAACATCACTTTTGCCAGTTTATTGACAACCTATGCTAAAATAGCACCCACTATGGTACTGTTATATTATTTTATAATGTAAGATATGTTATATTTATATATTATTATCATTTGTCCCATCCAACTGCTGCAACCTTTCCTACAATGGGCCAGTCTACACCAAAAGGACCAGTGTAAGCCGTGTATTCCTGCATTGAAGCAGGGGATTGGACCTAATGGCCTCATAGAAGCTCTCCAACTCTGTTAGGGCATTTTTATGGGTATTGTAGCAAGATTCCTGACCACTGTGTGAATATACCTTTAAGACACTTGTAGAGCTCCAGACACAGCTGTTAGCTGTTGAGGCATAGACTGATTACACAGTTGTGTCTGCTTGGCGTATGTGACTCAGAGTTGAGCACACCTGTGACCACTTAGTGGGTGATACAGCAACAGCAGAGTATAACTATGGCCCACCTGAGATGGGCTACTCTGAGGAGGGCATTCTGTGACAGACTGACAACTGACTTGTGAGGGAGAAGACATGCTGCTTGAAGCTCTGCTTCTACTGAGAACTATCAGGTACTCAACACTGCTGAGAAGGGCACACTGACTTTGGTAAACTGCAGTGAGTGTTTTGCTGGCAGGACTCTGTGCATGCTCATTGGACTTGAGCCTTCGGGGATTCCAAGCTCTAACTCAACTGTGGAGCTTGAAGAGAGACTGGTACCTGTGTATACAGTTCTGTGTCTATTGTCTTTCCCTCACCCAGAAGTAAACTGCACTATTCACTGAAACTGTACGTGTGTGTCTTTGCACCCGAACCTTTTGCTGCGCAATAGCTAACTGCTAGTCTGCTATGCTACCACACATACCGCCAGAAATCCTTGACAAACTCCATTACTGTATGATTCCAATTCTATTTAGTGGATAGAGTGGCAGACTAGGACTCAGAAGACTGAGGTTTGAATCCTGACTCAGCCATGAAAAAATCACAGGCATTGGTGGAGTGGATCTGATAGAACTGTGACTTGGAAAAAAAGTCATTTTATGAAATTAAAGACTGCTAAATGTCTTCTTGATGTTGCTGCAACCAGTTAATAGGAAAACCCCTGTTTCACTTATATTTTACTAACAATTCCTAAAATGGGTTGTGCCCAAGACAGCCTAGTTGTCTTAGAAACATGATACCTTGATGCCTACATTGTAGGATAGAACCAACTGTTTGATTATCTATGTTTCTGTTGAAAAACAGAAAGCTAAGAGGCATGCACAGTTGGATGAATGCTTATGAATTTTAGTATAGTTCCTTAAGACCAATGGTAGCAATATGTAATGCTAACAGCAGGTAGTGAATAGGAATAAAGGGAAGAGGGAATGATGGCGAGTATTATTTTTGAGTAAGATGTTTTTCTCATGAGTATATAAACATGGTTGAACAGTTGATCAAGGTTCCCTCTTATTGATTAGGCACCCTAGGCACTATGTTTTATTAAACAATTATTCTTTCTTCTCCAAGAATCTCTCTGGCTATTTATTTTAAATATATGTCTCTGAACTGACCTTTTGGGAAGCCTGTCATTTAAAGAGAGTTTGGTGACAAAAACATTCCTTAAAAATCTCACTTAACTTGGATATCCTATTAGGGTTATTGCAAGTTGATTCCAACTTGATAGCATATAACATACATGCTAAAATATGGTTAATAAGACATATAATATTTACTCATTAACCTCACCACATCAGAAAAAGAATAGTAGAAAAAAAATGAAATGGGTAAGACTGTGTGTGTATGTGTTTTTGGAGGGTGGGGGATTACAAGAAAAGCAAATACAGTACTGTAAACTCATTCACATCAGAAGTAAAGGACAGATTATGAATGCTGTTGAAGTTATTCTTCCCATGACTTAGTTAGTGAATGGAGAGGGTGAGATGCATTGGTCCTACAGAGTTAAAGATGTCAAAGGTCAATACCATCACTTGAGTAATGCCCATGAATGAACTGAGAAACATTGCAACTGCTTAAGGATTTTCATAGAAGGAGGATTTTAAGCACACACACAATTTATTAGTTACATTTCTTTTCTTTAAAAAAAATCAGTGAAAGTGAGCTTGCTGTTCTTCTTTAATATAACCTATGAGTAGCCCTATGAAATAAGGTCAGGTTGAGGAAAAATTACTGGCCTAAAGCTAGCAGTATATTTTATGGTTCAGTGGAGACTAAAAGCTGCATCTCCCAGTCCATGTCTTTTACCAGGAGTTGGTGGCCCCATGACCAAGTGCACCAACTTCTGGCTGTTTTTGTAACACCTAATTCTTATTCACAGTTTTTTTTTTAAAAAAAATGTCCTTCCAAAAGAGCAAATTCCTGTTCTAGGACCAATGATTTCACTGTTTAAATAATTTAAATAGTTTGTGACTCCCCCTCCCCCCCGGTATTATTGAACACCAACAATATCAAATTTTCAAAACTAAAAATAGACTTCTAGCCACTTTTTGTTTCTATTTTTTTGGTGGGATTTACCTGGTTTGTGTGTGGAAATTTGAGACACCCCCACACACCCCACACACATTCACAGTGTTTAACCCTGAAACATATAGAAATGTAACCACTTGAGCCTGCTCAAACAACCTGCCTTGCAGCAGCCACAACACCATACTGGCATGCCTGTGGCAAATTTCTCACACCCTTCTGTTGTGAAGCAAAATTAATGTGAATGAGACATTTCAAAGAGAGTTCCCCCAGTCCTGTGGTGGGAGTCAGCTGACTGGTAGTAGAAATTCCAGCTGGCCCTGCTCATCTGGTTGCCGGAGCCTCAGGTCTTTGGCCTGTGCCTGCCTCGCATACTGGTGATATAGCCTCCCTGGGCTTCCCCCATCTGGTTGCTGGAACCTCGCGTCACACCTAGCAAATCACATGACCATCTGGCCACACACACCCAGTCACATGTCCACCATGCCACACCCACAGAGTAGGTTGTAAAAAAAATTGAATCCCACAACTGCCGCACTCCCCTAACAGTGTGGGATGTTAATAGCATGATTGCCTCAGCTTTTGTGATGAATTTTGCTTCAAGATTTAATGACTAGGTGAGAGATTATTAAGGAGATTGGTATCCTCACAGCACCATTACAGCAATCCTAGTCATACCTACCATGAAGCAAGTACCATTGAGTTTAGTAAGATATAGCCCTACCCCAGGCAGAGAAGACCAAAGGAGTGATGTTGGTAGTGGCTACAATTTCCAGGACAAATTGCCATGTGTGATGTATTATTCTGGAAAGAACAGCCCAAAAAATAATAATATAATGTTTACCATTTCTGTTCCCAGTATTTTCATATAACACTAACAGCCTTGAATTATAAATTTTCAACATTATTCATCTGATAGAGTGTTCATCAGATTAAACCAGTGTTTCCCAACCTTTGGATTTTGGACTTCAATTCCCAGAAATCTAAGTCAATTCCCCAAAGCACTGATCAGCCAATGTACTGACTTAGGCTTCTGGGAATTGAAGTCCCCCATTGGGGTGTGTGCCCCATGTTGGGGAACCACTGCATTAGACCTTGCAATAGTGGGAGACAGGGGATTAGAAGCCCCATTCAGTGACCACAAGATGACTTTTAGCCAGTCACTGTCAGCATGACGTGACACTCACTGTGATGTTTACGTGAAATAAATAATGGATTCATTCCAGTACTTTTTGGAGGAAGGTGAAATAAATTAGAGTGCATCTATACAGAAAGGCAAAACATAAACAACCAGTTTTTCCACAATACTTGGTTAATTTGATGTTAAGATTAATTATATCATAATGTTTAATATCTTGTTCTTAATTTCTCTAGGTTTCTATATCATTGGAAATCTGATTTTGCACTTGTGTAACTATAAGCTGCACAGTTCCAGGGTGTCACCCGTGGAAGGGAATGGTAAGTCACTTCTGTGTATTCTCTATGTGGAAAACCCTGGAATGAGTCACTGTTAGCCAGAATTGACTTAACGGCATGAGGCTATAATATAAACTCCACTAGGAATTCTTTCTAAGCAAATTCCTCACCAGCTAAGCAAATGCTCTGCATCCATTTTACTTCAGGCAGAAGTGCATTATGGACTTTGTTTTAGCCTGGAAAGAAAAGAGCCCCTATCCTGATCTTTTAGTCTCAGAAAAACAGCACCAGGACTCTATGAGTTTTCTGTGTCTGCTAAACAAAGACATTTAATTTCTTTTTCCACCCTGGGAAATAGCCATAGTGGCATTACAGTAGGATGTGGAAAAACACATTCCTGGAATAATTATCTCACAATTCTTAGATGTCCTTTGATAGCACAATAATAGCTTTAACCTTTAAACATTAGAATGGTGTGGGAAAGACAACTAATTTAAAGTCTAATATGTTATAAAGAATGGCAGCAATATAATATAGATCTGTGCACACTGCTGAAACATTTATGTGCATACATTTTGGAGGACTCTGGGTTTCAACAAAGTCTGCCAAAGATAGGGGGAAATATACTAAGCAGAAAGAGTATCAGAAGCTCCTAAATATCTTTCTTTCTTTCTTTCTTTCTTTCTTTCTTTCTTTCTTTCTTTCTTTCTTTCTTTCTTTCTTTCTTTCTTTCTTTCTTTCTTTCTTTCTAAGAAAGGTTAGAGAAAGATCTGATATGAGGGATCATAGAAACTGCAGCCTTTGCACCCGTAGAGAAGTAGCATGATCAATGCAGCAGCTTTGGTCTTGCTAAAGCTTGCTTCCAGGCTTCCAGATCCAAGTAGCATAAGGGATAACATGCAATATGTCATTTAAAGAAAATTCAGTCTTCCAGAATTGCTAAAAGCAATGTACTGTTCCATGAGGGGAATGTGTAACAAGACTGGCAGATTGAAGTTATATTTTTAGATATTCCTTTGTGAAACATTCTTTTCTTTTTTATTCCCTTTGAGTGCTATTTTAGCAGGATACAAACAAGGCATACCACAATTTATTCAAATTCAACCATAATTTATTACTGTACTCAATTCCTACACAATTTTATGGGAATTTAGGGGACAATTTTTCCTCCAGGGCTATTTTGTTTTTAAATTGGTAATCCAGGCACTTCTAGTTTCATTGGGGGACTAGAGCTGTTACCTGGAGATCGCCAGGAGAATCGTTTTTTAAAAAAACCGTTTTCATGTTATTTTAAAAAGCTTTTCAAATTTATTTTTTAAAATGGATGATTCTGAAGCAGCCATGGAGTGGTGCTAAATATTACACATCCCAGCTTATACCATTAAAAGATTTGACATGCTGCCTGGGATGGGAGGGAAATAAGTACTGGCAGGAAACAGCAAAGATCTCAGGATAAACCAAAAGCCTAGCAATGTAAACATATCCTCACATTGTCCAAAGAGTTGTTAAGGAATTGGAAAATGAAGCTCCATAATGGGACAGAAGATCACTCAAACAGTTGATGTGGGGAAAACACTTTGGACTACATGTCCCAGAATCCCCATTGGCCATTCTGCAATGGGAAATCTGGCAGCTGGAATCCAAAAGGTAACTTTTCTAACCTCAGACCTCTGATAGGCAAATAAGTCTTCAATGGGAACAAGGCCTTTGATAGCAAATGCAAGGTGAAGACATGTTCATGTAGATAGATAACCCTTCAAAAGCTTGTTCCCAAAATGTTTATGGCTTGCCAGGTAGGTAACTGGCAGTACTTTTAATTATGTCTCAAAATAAACTGGCCATCAGTGCAGACTAAAACTCACTAAAATAGTAGATTACAAAATAAGCCAATGGCAGTTGTGTTTGTGCAGTTGCATTTTGCTCCAGTGGGTGTTTTAAGTCTTATTGAATCTCAGGTAGGAATACTGTCTTTCTGCCATTAAATATAACAAAAACTCAGCTTGATTTGAAGCATTCCAGAGCAGGCAAAATAACTTTGGTGGATATTGTTCCCAATGTTAACATTGTATTTACTACTCTGTTGCAAAGGGACACATTAAAGCAAAGCTATAATACTGAAAATCATCAGACTGTTTGTAGGACAATTGTTTTCCCCCACTCAGAAAACAAACCTGTATACCGGTAGTAAAAATCTTCTTCAAATGCTGATCAGTCACAGTGGCGTAGCTTTGGTTTCAGCCGCCCGGGGTGTCAGACAAATTTTGCTGCCCCTTGGGTGGGGACCATGACATGGGTTTCAGCTGCCCGGGGCATAAGTCAAATTTGCTGCCCCCTGGGCAGGGCCCAGAGCACCGGCGCCCGTCCCCATAGCGGCCTCTTCACCCCTGCCACTAGTAACTCCGGGTGCAGCGAAGTCCTGCCACTAGTAACTCCGGGTGCAGCGAAGTCCTGCCACCACAGTAGCCTATTTATAGTGAAATTTTGCTGCCTCCCCCAAAGTGCCATCTGGGGCGGGGGGCACCCCATGCTACGCCACTGATCAGTCATGAAGATCATCCTGAGACATTATAGTGCACTGGCCTTCCATATCGCAGCATGGCATCTGTACCACTAATCCAGTTCTGTGAGTCACTTTCTGGTCCTTAGTCCTTTTTGGCACACAAAGTCCTCTTCAGCCCCAGGCCAATATTGATGAAGCCGCTGCCCTCCATCAAGATGCATTCAAGTGGGGTTTAATCCACTTAGAGACCATCACCCTTTTCCATAGACTTTGCCAGACAAGCCATTCATTCTCAGAGTTGTCAGGTTAGTTAACCACTGTCTGACAATCACCACTGAGTTGTTGGCAGTAGGGTCTTCTTTATTATCATAACAAGATAATCTGGGTTTTTGTTATGATGGAAAAGAAGGAAAATTCCAGTGAAATTTACAAGGTGAACAGGGCTAGCCTGCTATGCAAAAGAGAGGGTATTGTGTAGCCCAGGGGTCAGCAACCTATGGACCATGGGCCGGATCCAGCCTGTGGCACCAAAACCAGCCCATGCCCTTGCTCCAGCTGGCCCTGCCGCTGCTGGAATCAGCCGTGGACACATTTATGGCAGCTGTAAAGGGGGGGGGCACCACCAGTCCAGCCCCCTCAACTGTCTGAGGGAGCGTGACCTAGCCCCTGAGTTAAAAAGGTTGACGACCCCTGGTGTAACCTGTCACCAGCATTACATGGAGGCTGAATCTTACTTTCGTAAAAGTAAGAAGATAATTTTATTCATTACACTTGAGAGCAGCAAGTTAATTAAATGGGATACATTTAATTAATGGGATACATATACATGTACAGTATTTCTGCTTGCTAATAGAGAGAATGAGTTGTAGGGAGGCTCAAAAGAGACAGTTTGGGACCGGCCACTGCTGTCTTACAGCATCTTACACATTCTTTATCTTATACAATGCTAAGGAAACTTACAACGGTTCCTTCTTATTTTGCCCAAATCAAACTCCCACACACTTCTATAAACACTAGACAAGGGGATCACCCCAAAAGATCTGGAGGCCCTGCTGTTGTAACAGGGCAGGCTGAACATTCTTACTTTTATTTTTTACATCTTCAGGTATTTTTTGTTAGAAATTATTTTGCAAGTGGAAAGAACATCATTTTTAAAAAATGATGTCTTTGTAGAATGGAGTAGAACATTCTGTACAACTACTAAAGGGTATCCAATACAGGTGTCCAGATGTGTGTCGGGGGATTCTGAGGGCTGCAGCTGCCAAGCCCTCTAGTATATAAAAAAGCTGGGGTTGCTCCAGCTGTTTGCCTGTTAAATGGACCCTCTACTGCACTTTTTGTGTGTGGTTTTTTTTTTAAACAAATAGAGGATTGGTAAAGAAGCAAATCAGCATGTCCTGGCTGAATATCTTGTATTTTTCCTCTAAATAAATTTCATTTCTGTCATTCTCAGGCAGGGCAAGTAAAGTAAAGTAAAGCATATCTAGGGTTCCTGTGGCTTAGTGTTTAAGTTACTGAGTTTATCTAGCAGAAGGTCAGCAGTTTGAGACCCGATTGCTACATGACAGAGTGAGCTCCTGTCATCTGTCCAAGCTCCTGGCAACCAAGCAGTTCGAAAGCAAGAAATTGCAAGTAGATGAATAGCTACTGCTTTGGTAGGAAAGGTAACTGTGTTCTGTGCATTCTTGTGTCTAGTCATTCCTGTCCCATGACCATGGAAATGTTGGCATATGCAAACAGAGGTGGCTCTTTGGCTGTAAATTGAGATGAGCACTGCATCCTAGAGTCAAATACGACTGGCTTTTGAACAAGAGAGATCTTGACCTTTACCAATATTTGGAGCTGGAGTTATTAACATTTTTAAGCTGGGTGCAGAGTCAAGCTACCTCCATGGCTGGATAGCCATTCTTCCACCACATGGCACTTCCTGATGTGGTGGAGGTGGGGTGCACATGGAATGGCACCATGGGCCATATCCAGCTCCCAGGCCAAAGGCTGAGAATCCCTGCTTTAGAGAGTGCCCAAAACTAGAGATTAATCTACTTTCAGAATCTACTTTCCATTTTAGGGAGCTAAAAAGCAACACCCAAAAGCCCGATTTATTTTTCTTTTTTGAAAACATTTTTTTAAAAGAGGGGAACCACATAGTCAAAACTCCATTCATGATCTGAGTTTGATCCCTATTGAATCAAGATTGACTGACCCTTCCATCCTTCCTATGTCAGTAAAATGAGTACCACCCCCCTTGTTGGGTGCAAACTGTAGTTTGTACAATTATTTATTTATTTATTTATTTATTAGTTCAAATTTATATTGCTGTCCACTCGCCGTGGCAACTCAGGGCGGCTTACAGACAATACATTACATTACATTACATTACAATATGTTGGGGTGGGCACAGGGGCAGTGGCGGCAAGGTCCTCATCCTGCCCCGGCTTCTTCCTCCCCTGGCAGTTGGTGTAGGCACAGCGGGAGGGGCGGCAAGGTCCTCATCCTGCCCCGGCTTCTTCCTCCCCTGGCAGTTGGTGTAGGCACAGCGGGAGGGGCGGCAAGGTCCCCATTCTGCCCTGGCCTCTTCTTCCCCTGCCAGTTGGTGTAGGCACAGGGGGAGGGGCGGCAAGGTCCTCATCCTGCCCTGGCTTCTTCCTCCCCTGGCAGTTGGTATAGGCACACCTTGTAAACTGCCCAGGGAGTGATTTAGCAGTTACATTTCTATTTTCTTGGAGGAGGCTTCTACTCATACCTCAGGGCACAGAGGATGTGATGCCAGAATACTTGGTCCTGCTCCAAGATTGAACTAAACCATAACAGGTACAACATACTATGAACTTATCATGTTGAAACACTAAATAATAGAAGGAAAAGGCAAAACATTTCTAAAAATTATTCATATATTTCTTTGGGGCTACATTCTATTTCTTTCAGCATTTATTGGGCACACAATAGGCATGATACAGTCCCAATTTTGATTTTTCCTTTTTCATGTTTTCATGGAGAGTCAGATACTATCAGGGCAAGCCATCCTTCGTCTACCAATTCTGCCAGATGACTGTATGACAGAATTGCTACCCATTGCCCAGGAGATTGGGAGTTTTATGATTTTGACAATTGCTTGTGGCAAAATTATAATTAGCACCCCAGTGCTGCTATGCATTCAAAATCAGTTCATGTTGTTTCTTGCTCCAATTTTCCTCCAGCAGTACATATATGGTTCCTAAAATGATGATAAAAACAAAATAGAGCAGACAATGGCTGCTAGCTTTTATTATTATTATTAAAAAGCTAACAACTACCTTGCTTTAGTAACTGGATGGTGCTGTCTCTTCTCCACAGCTGAACTCAAAGCAAAACAAAAATTATACTTTATTTAAGAGACTACAGGTACTAATAATTTAACCTTGTCCATACCTGGCTTCTGAAGTGCCAGCTAACCTCTCATAAGAGATCTAAGTCACAGGAAATATCCAATCACTGGGCTACAATATTAAAAGGGTTGGTAATTACTTATAGGCATACTGTACAACTTTCTGCTTTTACCTATCAATTTTTTTGTTTTGCATAAAAATGCCAGACAGCTGTTGTTGTTATTATGTACCATCAAATTTCCACCAATTTGTGGCAATTTTAGGAATAAATGAGCAATCTCAAAAATCTGTTCTCAACATTCCTGCTCAGTAATTATAAACCCAAGACTGTGGCTCCTTTGGAGAGGCAACAGCATAACTTGGGATATATGGTCTTCCTCTTTTCCTGACATCTTCAACTTTCCCTAGTATTATTGTCTTTTTCCCAATGAATCTTGCCTTCCCTGCTTCAGTTTTGTCATTTCTGCCTCCAGAGATAATTTGCTCCACCTCTTTGCCCCACTAAGCACTCCAGGGTATTAATGAAGCCTTCCATCTATACCATATTTTAAACAAATCTTTTTTCCCCTGTCACATTTCTTCACTGTCCAGCTTTTACACTTATACATAATAATTGGCAATACAATAGTGTGGATTATAATGACCTTGGTCTCCAGTGACATGTTCTTACATGTAATGATCTTTTCTAACATTTTCATTATTACCCTTCCAAGTCTCAGTCTTTTTTTAATTGTTTGGCTGAAGTCCCCATTTGGATTGATGATTGGACCATGGTATACAATTTTAACTTCTTTGTTGTCAAACTTAAAGTTGTGCCGTTCTTCTCAAATTATTATTTTTATTTTAATGTTCAACAGTGGTCCTGGTTTAGCACTTTCTTCTTTAATTTTCACCAAGAGTCATTTTGAGTAATTACTGTTTTGGGTCAATAAGATGATGTCATATGATCTGTTCTGTGTACAGATTAAACAGATAGGGAGATGAAATGCACGCTTATTTCACTTCATTTTATTTATTGGATTTGTATCCCACCCATTTGACATACGCAACTCAGGGCACCTTATCTGGCGCCTTTGCCTCTAAAAAATCATTCTGTCTTCCCATATGCTGCCCTAATGGTAATTTCTTGTCCACAATATAAGTTACACAACAGGACACTAAATGATGAGACATACCCATTTCTTTCAGGCCATGCCATTGCTTCTCATGGTCTGCAAAGCCAAAGATTTTGCTGTTATCTATAGCACATAGACTAATCTTCTGAAATTTTTTGGTGCTCCCCAGTAGCCAGCAGGTATTTGTAATATGTGATAAAAACCTTTCTTGCAATATCTTGAGCATCAGTTTTCTTACATGGAAAATTAGAGCAATGGTTCTATAGTTACCGCACTTCTCAGCATCTCCTTTCTTGAGGAGTGGAATGTGTATTAAACATTTCTAATCTATGTTTTGTTTTTCATATTTGTTGGCATCACCAGCTAACCTCCAGGAGTCTGTCTGGCAAGCAAGGTAGCGAGCTGCATGATCTATGCACAAAAGCAAGAAACAGGGTTAGGTATTACTTTTATTGGACTACAAAAAGTATGACAAAAAGGCAACATTTTAGTGTCTTTGAGAACTCTTCATCAAGCTGGAAAAACTTTTCCCTCTGCTTGGAACAGTTTCTGCTGGTTTTTGTCTGGCTTCCTCCATCCAGGCTTTTTAAAAATTTGTTTAAAACACATCTATCCAAAGAGGCTTCTGCTGAGTTCCTCCCCTGAGATTAAAAGTTAATGTAGGGTTTGCCATCTGGATTTCTAAGAGCACATACAGTATTGTTATATTGTATTTTTTTTCTCTGTGCATATTGTTTGGTTATTATGTAGTTGTTCTGTAAACTGCCATGAGTAGAGTTTGTCATTAAATCTGTTGAGAGAGAGAAGGGGGGGGTGGATGGATGGATGGACAGATGGATGGACGGACCGGTGGACGGGTGGGCAGATAGATAGATAGATAGATAGATAGATAGATAGATAGATATTTCTGAACAGCTGGGTATGTTTCAAAATGGAGCACTGTGTTGTAGTTACCCGCTACTTTGGTTTCTGATAATGCCTTGGAGGTTTACATGTGGCTAAAAGCATTCCTGGAAATAAAGATTGCACTGAAATCATAGAGAGGTAGATATGCCTGCCCAACACTTCACCTATTTAGATGACTAGGAATTTTGTTGATGGCACTTGAATATGCTGTGAACACACTTTTACTCTTAAGCAAACAAAGAATCGTTACAGTTCTTATGTAACAAGCAGCAGTGCTAATTTCTAACAGAAATGCTCTGGCTCCTGCCTGATAAATTTAGTTTTCTGGTATGTTTATTTCTTGAACTACCTACTCGATACAGTGAGGAGTTTGAACTAATGCTGCAGAATCCTTGTACAAGAGCTTGACATGAATTCTGTTGGAACAAAGAAATGGCAGTACCCAACATCATTACTTTTTTTAACCTTCTAAAACCCCAGTAATAATGTCATCCATGACTACAAAATACACTGAGTGCCAGAAATGTTGATCATTCTTTACAACTAAAACTTCTTTTGTACCAGCCCTCCTCTCATTCCTCATCCCTTCTTTCCTCAAAAGATTCTTTGTAAGTGGTTTAAGAGCAGATGGCAGATCAACTCTTTAAGGTTGATAAAATGGCAGTCAGTTTTAATCTTGGCCATTTAAAACCAGATGCTAAAGTACAAACAGAAAAAGACAGTTTCTCTTTCTTAGCAGATGGTGTAAGACTGAGGATGAACATGTAGAGCTATTCAATTCTGGTAATAATCTAGCCGAAATTTGGACATGAACAGTTCAGTCTCCTTCCTGTCCATGACAGCTTTGTATGTGTTCAGCTATAAATCAGTTTCATCCTGTTTCACCAAGAACCTGTAATTTAAGAAAAGCAACAGAACAAAACATTTCATGGTTTTACTTTTTGTTGTTGTTCAGTCGCACAGTCGATTCCGACCCTTTGCGACCCTATGGACCATTGCTCGCCAGGCACCTGTGTCTTCCACCATCCTCCTCAAGCTGCCCAGCTTTGTGCCCATTGCATCTACAATACCATCTAGCCATCTCATTTTTGTCTATTCCCTTCTTCTTTTGCCCTCCACCTTTCCCAGCATCAAGGCTTTCTCAAATGAATCTTATCTTCTCATTTGATGTCCAAAGTACTTTAGCTTCATCTTTACTATTTGACCTTCTAAGGAGCAGTCAGGGTTGATTTCTTCTAGAATCGACCTATTAGTTCTCCTTGCTGTCCAGGGTACTCTCAAAACTCTCCTCCAACACCACGTTTCAAAGGCATCTATTCTTCGGTGCTCAGCTTTCCTTATGGTCCAGCTCTCACAACCATACATTACCACTGGGAATACCATTGCTTTGACTATGCAAAATTTTGTTTGCAATGTGATGTCTCTACTTTTCACTATGTTACCCAGGTACTTGTCTCCCAAGCATCAATCGCCTTTTTATTTCATGGCTGCAATCACTATCTGCAGTGATCTTTCATCCTAAGAAAGTAAAATCTGTCACTGCTTTTCCTTCTTTCCCATCTATTTTCCAAAATATACTTTTAAACCCAAATATACATGTTTTTTGCATGAATTCTGGCAGCAGTAGAGAAGTGGGGATGAGGATAAAAATAAATGAATATAAATGAATGAGTCCAGTTTTGAAACCAGACACAAAAGGACACAGCAGCAGATAGTGTTTCTAAATTGGAGAAAGATGTATTATGTTGCTCTTGTGGGAGGAATGATTGGCGTGAAGGGTAAAACAGTGTTTGGGTGAATGTTTGCATCTAAGTGTTAATGTATGCTTGCTTACTTGCTTGCCCAGAATGCATTTTTCTATATATCCCCTTTATTCAATGCTCTTCCTTTAACCATTGGCTCCACCCATGTTGATAGCTTTGCCCTCTACCACACCAAGCACAAAGGCTAGGAGCTGCCAATGACTGTATTTGCAAAATTTGGGAAACTATAAGGACAAAGGAATAGCTGTACACTAATTTGTGCATGAGTTTGGAAGGTATGAATTGGGTATTTCATTTTAAAATGTGAACTGAATCCAATTATTGAACCGGCCCTAATTTTTCCATACACATTAGCGGGTACCATCTTTCATTTCAATATAATTTCAAAATTCATACATGAATTCATTATTGTTGTTATGTTATGTTATGTTATGTTATGTTATGTCATGTTATGTTATGTTATGTTATGTTATGTTATGTTATGTTATGTTATGTTATGTTATGTTATGTTATGTTATAGCTCAAATAAGGCAAGGAACTCTCTGTTATGTCTACAGCCTAGAGTTTGGAAACAGAATTCCAATTTCAACTTTGCAATTTGACTATAAAACTCAAGTTTTTGTCTAGCCCAGCTGTCTTTAACCTGGTGCTATCCAGAGTTTTAGACTATGACTATCTTATTCCTTAATTAAATGGCATGCTGGGTGGGGCAGATGTTCAGTTGTTGTCCAAAACATCTGAAGGGCACCATGTTTAGACTGGCTGCCCTGAGCTGTGAGGTAAAAATTGTGAACTGGGATGAAAAGAATGAAAAATGATTTTCATAGAATCATTCCAAAGTAAACTGTTACTGCTGATTGATTGAAAGTCACTGATTTAGAATTGAGAGTCCTAGGGAGAAAATTGCTCTATTCAACTTCAGCCATTTTAAACAACTCTATCCATTTAAAAATAAGCCTCAGTATCATTTCCATTTTCACACTGCTTCCCCTGATTCTTTTACAAGGGAAAGTATGCACATACAAAACAGAAAGAGAGATTTCCTTTTTCTACAAGTGCTTAAAAAGTGCTTTCCTTATGTTCTTTACATTGTTAAAAATAAATGCAATATCCAATTGGAGGCAAATACCTCCAACATGGTTAAAGAATGTATGGTTGCTATGGTGATTGCACAGTTGGCTGGCTACATCAGCTGCCAACTCAGTATTATTTTTGTGTTTGCTTATTTGTGAATTAACCTTTTAGAGGAAAAGTGTTAAAAACTAATTAATGGGAGAAAGCAGCAGCAACAACAAGATTATCCCCAAAACAAAACTGATGGGCATGGTTTTACAGTGCCAGTGTACATCGCTGTAAGACTCTTGTGGCCTCATGCAGTTCAGCTTCAATATAGAAAGCAAAAAGACACCAACAGATTATATTCCAGCTCAGGCAACTCTCCTATCTGCCACGTTGCTGTCTCTTTCTTCCTCTTTATTTTGCACCTACCTATACAACCCAGTCCATTTTCTGTCCACTCTGATTGACTATCCTGTCTTCATATGTTTCTCCCAATCCTCCATCTAGGCCAGCGATGGCAAACCTTAGCACTCCAGCTGTTCTTGAACTTCAATTTCCAGAAGCCCAAGACTTCAATTTATGAAGATATAGGCATTGTGCAAATTTTTTTAGAGAGAAATAAAGAAAAATGAGGATATCCAGACACAAACTCAACCCTCTGTTTCACCACGACACCCTTTGCCAATTCAGGTGGCTGTTTATTGATTTGCACAAAAAACAAAACCCCTAGTGACAACAAATAAAAGTTGTATGTTTAACTGCTGCTCCTTTTCTATTTCTCTGAAATCATCTAAAATATGGTTATACATTTAACTGTGGCTTTGATTTTGTATTTATATTGCTGTTATATTGGATGTTGTAATGAGCCCTTGTGGCACAGTTGTTAAACTGTAGTACTATGGCCAAAACTGCTCACATTATGAATTCAGCCCTGACAGGTTAAGACCAGAAGGTCAGCAGGTCACCAGTTTGAGACCCGAGTGCTGCATGATGGAGTGAACTCCCATCTCTGTCCCGGCTCCTGACAACCTAGCAGTTCAAAAGCAAGACATTGCAAGTAGATAACTAAGTACCACTTCAGTGGGAAAGGTAACAGCATTTAGTCAACCCTTGCATCTATTCATGACCACAAAAACATCTGCAGACACAGACAGTGTTGGCTCTTTGGCTGTAAATGTAAATGAGCACCACACCCTAGAGTTGGATACGACTGGCTTTCAAACAAGGGAGACCTTTACCTTTTACTAGTACTGAATGAAGAAATGCCTCAGAGACTTCACATTCTTCTTAAAGTAGTCATACCTGCATTTGTATTTTCCCAGCCATCATAGACAACTTTGCATTCACGTCATGGCAATTTCTTTTTAGTGGGTACAGTGATGCAAAAGAAAGACTCTGTAACTGCTGTATTGCCACATTTGCTAAATGAAACATAAGCAAGTTTTTCAAATACAGTGGACCCTTGCTTAACAAATTTAACATGTTGTCTGGTACCTTTTGAATTATGAAAGCGAATTTCCCCTTAGGAATGCATTGAATGCGATTTCCCATAGGAATGCATTGAAAACCAATCAATCCATTCTGGAAAAAAATTATTAACTGAGCCACTAATTTCTGTGGATTTCCTTTTGTTATGTGGATTTTGTGTTAAGCGAGATGCTTGTTAAGCGAGGGTGCACTGTACTAGTGAATAGTTAATCAGGAATGTTAGCCGTGGCTCAGTGGTCAATTGTCTCTTAACAGCTTGCGGGGCGGGAGGGGGGGGGATGCATAGACATGTTAAGTGACCTATTTTTCTCATTCTCATGAACTATTCACTCCAAATATTCCAGACTGCTTGAGCCTTGGGTTAGGGCCCTGATGGCGAACCTTGGTGCTCCAGATATTCTTGGACTTCAATTACCAGAAGCCCAAGCACCCTGTAAATCCACACAAATGGGTTTACTGCGATTCATCCAGCCCACATGTTTTACTTTCATTTCCATGAGCGACGAGGGCAGCGTGGGCCGGATGAATTGCAGTAAACCCATTTGTGTGGATTCACAGGGTGCTTGGGCTTCTGGGAATTGAAGTCCAAGAACATCTGGAGTGCCAAGGTTCACCATCATGGGGTTAGGGATACTAAGCATTGGAATTTAAAAAATAAATAAATTAAGCAACAGAAAGACCATATTGCCAAACATGGGCTAATTGGGGCTGTTGTACTAAAGCTGACAGAAAGGCAGTGTTTTAATTTATACAGCATTTCCATAAGGCAGGCTCATTCTTGGTAGGACAATGTTATTGTGCAGCTATTCCATCTTTTTCTCCTTAACTGATTTTCTGCTGAAAAAGAGAGAAGATGGAGGAAACTGTGAGAAAATGTGGAATGGCAAGGTGAGCAGAGGATTATCTTATTTCCCAACCTGTGGGCTGGATCCATCCCCCAGGCCCATTTCATGTCCCCCCCCACACTCCAAGGGCATTCAAGAAACAAAATGGTGATCCCTTTGAAGCTGTTGGGACCAGGGCTGTAGCCAGGGGACGGGCAGGGTGAGCATCGCCCACCCTGAGTTAGCCATTTGCCCACCCTCAAACTCCCAACTGCTTACATATGTATGATAATGTTGCCCAGCCTGAAAAAAAAATTGGCCACCCACATCTAGAATCCTGGCTATGGCCCTGGTTGGGACAAAATGGCCACCCCATCATGCAAGGCAGGGCAAAATGGCCACCCAGCCTTCAAAGCTGACTAAGAGACTGTGACCTGGCCCATGTCCTGAAAAGGTTGGGAACCCCTGATCTTGTGTGCAGCCCTTGTAAAATTCAGTGAACAAAGCAGGGCACTGGCATAATAAAATACTCATCTGGAATCTCCCCAAGGATCTGTAATCTGTCTGTTCTTTTTCATAAATACAAGTGGGAGAAGAAAATTGTTTCCTTCCTTTCTCTCAAAAGAATTACAGCTTGTTCTGTAGCAAGGATTGGGAACCTACATTACCCAATTGCCATTTGGCAATTCTCATGAATCCAGTTCATGTCTGACCCACAGTGTGAATTCAATTTTTATGGGAATGTGATATCCAAAACTTTGTTTATATCTCTGTCATTTACTGGACTTTTCACAGTGTTTCCCTGTTAAAACAATACTAATTCTTTCTAATTCTAATTCATTCTTGGTAGTACAATGGTATTGTGCAGCTATTCCATCTTTTTCTCCTTAACTGATTTTCTGCTGTAAAAAAGAGAAGATGGGGGAAACTGTGTGAAAACATGGAATGGCAAAGTGAGTAGAGGATGATCTTGTGCAGGGGTTCCCAACCTAAGGCCTGTGGGCCAGATCCACCCCGACCCCATTTCATGTGTCCCCTCCATAGTATTAGTATTAGTATTAGTATTAGTATTAGTATTAGTATTAGTATTAGTATTAGTATTAGTATTAGTATTAGTATTAGTATTAGTATTAGTAGTATAATTCTAAATGTGTTCTGGTCTTCTAGCATATATTACCCAGAGAGAGCACAAGAAATAGGATCATTTAGTACCCAGTCGAAGTTGGGTGGAAGTATATAAATTTGTGAAATAAATAAATAAATAAATAAATAAATAAATAAATAAATAAATAAATAAATAATAATAATAATAATAATAATAATAATAATAATAATAATAATAATAATAATAATAATAATAATAATAATAATAATAATAATAATAATAATAATAATAATAATACACCTTTACTTTATTTGTGTCTGAGCATCATACAGTTTAAATTATGGAAGTATATAATATATAGATAACATTCAAAAAAATTAAAATGCAAAAATTATTAGGCAATTTTTGACCAAAAGAGGTCTATTTCAGTCATTTACTTGATTTTCATTTGTAAGCATAATAGGACATAAGTTGCATGCACATAAATGATGCATTGATTGTATTTCTCCTTAGTCACAGAAAAATTGTCTTGTATTGAAGTAGCACACTTTTACTTAATTGCTCTTTGATTTCTCTAATCTACTGTCTATTAAGTGACTTCCAGGTTGTCAGCCAGAATGTTATTCTCTTCAGTATTGTTTTTGCTTTTCATAGGTTTAGAATTTAGAGTTTAAGATGTGTACAGAAAACTTTTTCTCAATTTTAGATGTCATCTAGGAGGTTGATGTCCTCAAAGTGGATGGGTTTGATGGTCTATTACTTTATTTTGTTCATTATTTGTTAGCACCTCTTTATGTATTTCCAGAAGGACGATGCCAGCCAAATAACATACCTTTTCAGTGTGGGTAGGTTTCAGGCAGCCTTTAATATTCATGCATGTTTCATTAACAGCTATATCTACTTGTTTGGTATGAACTGATTTATACCATATGGCACTAGCATGTCTGCTATGGACTAGCACTGGAACAGAATTGTTTTTCTTATTTTCTGTGAATGTGAAACCCAATCTGACCAAGCATAAGTATGTTATTTCTGGGGGTAATTTTGTTTGGTATTTTGGACACCTGCCCAAAGTGGGTTCATCAGTCCTTCTTGCATTATTGTACCAGGTGGACACCAATCTTACTAGGGAATAACTGATTAACAGTGAACTGACTTTAAGAACCAAGTCCAGCTAAACAATCAACACCCTGTGGGGATAGATAATCTACTTCCCTCTCTTTCCTCCAATGGACTCAGTCTAAGTCTTCCCTCTTCAGCTTCCTTCAATGAGAGGTGACACTTGACACTGTCAGTCCCAACTCAGGTAAAGATGGTGGCAACAGTAAGGACAAATACTTTGAGATAGGGCAATGTTCCAAAATCCTGCCTTCCCAGCTAACTTGGAGTTAACCTTTAAATCTCTGTTCTCTAAATGGAGGGCACAGATATATGTCTCAAAGGGGTTTGGTTTCAAATGGTTGCTTTATAATACAGTCAAACCTCGCATAAAGAGTGTTTCGCTTAAAGAGTAACTTGCTTAAAGAGCAGAATTTTCTCTGAATGTTAACTTCGCTTAACAAATAAAACCAACGAAAAACTTGCTTAACAAATAAATCGGAGTTCGCAATCCCCCCCCCACACACACAATTGGTCATTTACAATGGTGTTTCGCTTAAAGAGCAAACTCGCTTAAAGAGCAATCCTGTGGAACGCATTATGCTCTTTAAGTGAGGTACCACTGTACAAAGAAACATCTTCTAATGCAAAGGTTCCCCATTTGGACTGTTAAGGCAAGATCATCAGCATAGATGAAATCCCCAGTGTAACATGAGTAGAGCCATTTTGAGATGAAATGCATCTCTGGTTAAGAAACACATCTCTAGTTAAAAGCTATTTTCAGCCAACTCACTGGAAGCATACCCAAGCCCCTTATCTTTCTCTAACAGACTTTCTAATAGCAGGCAGAAGATAGAGTTTGGTCTTCTTCATGATGACCCTGCCCCTACCTCCTTCCTTGCCTGCCTGCATTAGCCAGCTTAAAGCAGGCCTAACATACAACTGTGTAATCAGTTCTAGCCATAAAGCTTCATATGATTGGTTTATGTCAGGGGTTCCCAAATGTGTCATGCCATGGGACAGTCATGTGGTTGAGTGGACTGGTCACGTGGGTCCTCCTGCCATAAACACTGCATTTACGACAGCTGTGGGTGCCTTTACAGTAGCATTTATGACAGTCACTGGTGCATTTATACATGGGTGGGTGCATTTTATGGCTGTTGTAAACGTTCCCACTTCCACTTCCAGTAGTGGCGAGGGCAACCGCAGTCCACATGAAATGGTACTGTGGGCTGGTGTCAATCCATGGGCTGTAGTTTGGCCATCCCTGGTCTATGTATTTAGCAGTTTGGAAAGTTAGACAGGCACATTTTAGCAGAGTGACATGTAGAAGCTTATAAATTATTTTTTGCTTAGGATCCAGTAAAGCAGATGTGTAATGAATATAACTTGTAGAGAATATAATAATGGGAGGAGAAATAATGGATGATGTTATTTTGGCATAAGTTGTTTATTCACCACTATATAAAGTGTGTCTTGATAGATAACAAGCGTCCCTCCTCAATGAGAAGGCATCTTGCATGCAAAGCTCTAATAAATTGGCTCTCTTCTTTAAGCAACTCTCTGACTTATTTTTTAAAATTGCATGTCTCTGAACTAAGTATTTGAAAAAAAAGCTTATCATCTAGAGAGTTTGGTGACAACAGAGTATGGGAACATAAACTGATCATTTGTGTTAATATTTAAAGTAGTGTTGCTAGGATATTATCCTGTGGAGACTATTTTTTTAATTTCTCCAGCAACTGTTGCTCCCTTGAAATCTGACAAACAATCTTTGATTTTGGAGTAGAATGGCAACCATGTCTGTTAGTAAGGAGGCGGAGCTTTTTGAGCAACAGTTGATAGTGGATCAAAGGAAGGCCATAAGATGCACAGCATGACTCCAGCATGTAGCCTTGTAGAATTCCCTAGGGAAAACTCTAGCAATGTAAAGGACAGTTTGCACCCAACAGGGACACCTTGCATTAAGCAATCTTCCCATACAAACCATTTGAGGGAACTTGCACATGTTGATATTTTCTGTTCACAACAGGCTCCTCACTCTGAACTTTTAGTACAAAGAAGCAGTTGTACTCTACTCCCAACAAATAGTGATACAAAATATTCCACATGGATAAGCCTGGGAAAGATATATATTTAATGCATACAAGTTGCTACCGATTTCAGTGTTTCTCCCATCATGCTTTAGTGCCAGTCTGGCTGAAGCTATCATTTGAAAGTGAATCATTAGTTAGTATTTGGATGGTTTATAAAACTGTCTGTGTTTGGATTTTTTAAATATATAAAACCACCACTTTACTGTATTGTTAAAAAAATTAAGTGTACAATGAGTTTTTAAAAACGTTTCTTGCTCATCATGCAATGACTCAGAGGAAATTCAAGTGACAGAAGGAAATCTATTTGAAACAGTTTGTTAGAAGGAAGCGGGGAAGATGAATGCATATACAGAACAGCAAAAATGATTAACTCACTCCAAGCCACCTGCTTCCTGCATTTGATCAGCTCACTTGTCTTGAGAAAAACATTCCAGTTTTCAAGGGGAATTAAGGGAATATATGCGATTTAAAAAGAAAAGATATTTTAATCTATCTTTTAGGAAATTGTCTTATAGTAATGAACATCTCAAAGATGCATTAGCATAAAATCAGAACATGTGCTCATGCCTCACCACTTCTCTGGGAGCTGCACTGGCTCCCAGTGTGCCTCCGGGTGCAATTCAAGGTGCTGGTTATTACCTTTAAAGCCCTACATGGTAGTGGGCCAGGATACTTAAGAGACTGCGTCAACCTGAGAACATCTGTCCGTCCCACTAGAGCAGACCGGAGAGGCTCTCTGGCCGTACCTTCAGCTAGAGAGGCTCATCTCTCTAGCACGAGAAGGAGGGCCTTTTCTGTGTCCAGTCCGGCCTTATGGAACCTCCTGCCAATGGAGTTGCATCTCCAGATGGAGTTGCTGCCCTTTAGGAAAAGGAGTGAAGACCTGGCTGGCAGGGCATGTGTGGGGAGTGGGCCAGGTGGCCAACTCGGTCGCCTGGCTCTTTTAAATATTCCACCTTTCTCCTCTGTGTTTTTAACTTGAGTTTTAATTTTTAATTCTAATTTAATTTTATGCTATTTTAACTGATTGTATGTATGTATTTAATTGTTTTTAGTTATAAAGCTGCCCTAAGTCTTTGGAGGAGGGCAGGGTACAAATGAAATAAAATAAATACCGTAAATCAGGATAAGCAGCAACTTGAGTCTAAGTGTACCCTCCCTTTCTTCACTACAACTGCTTTCCTTCCATATTTGGCTTATCATGTTGCACTTGTTAGCCTAGTCTACATGGTTTAAACTTTGTGGGGTTTGCCCCCTGCAGCATTATGTTCTTGTTTCTTCCAGGATTTAGAACCTCTTGTCAAACACAGAGTGGGCTAGATTGGAGTATTTAGTGAAATTCTGCTCATACTGGAAGGAATGGGTGTGTGTGTGTGTCATGCTGTACAGTTCATAAACATGACTATAAAAATTAGGAGCACTGTATATACTCGAGTATAAGCCGACCCAATTATTAACCGAGGTACCTAATTTTGACATGAAAACCCAGAAAAATAGATTGACCCAAGTATAAGTCGAGGGTGGGAAATGCAGCGGGTGCTAATGAGTTTCATTAATCAAAATACATGAAAATATGCTAAAATTAATTAAATTGTTGGCACATGTCAATCTGGCATGGTCTTGGGACCCTCATGGTCATTGACCTGAGTATAAGCTGCGTCCCCTTTTCGGAGCTCATTTTTGGGGCTAAAAAACTCGGCTTATACTCAAAACAACATCTTTTTTGCAAAGCCTGCATGATGTTCCTAGCAATCCGGATCACTGCTTAAATTCATAACTCTTTAACATTGAAGAAATCTCAACATATTTATTTACTCACATTTTATTACAAAGTCTGTCAAATTACAAAGTCTGTCATTACAAAGCAGATAGTCACTATTCTTCTCTCCTCACACCCAAAATGCAGGCCTGGAATGTAGGAACTTGAGAAGCTACTCAAAGTCAAAAATTGGTCAACCTAATCCTGTACCATAAATGATGGCAATCATTGCATTTTCTAGCTCTGCCTGGAGATCCTGAGCATTTCCTGATGGTCCACTTTCCAATCCAAGGACTTGGTAGAGTTGACAGTGAACAGCATTGCGGTGGGATACATGTTTTTACATGGGGAGGTGTCAGTAGGGAAAGAAACCCCTCTTAGGGTTTCCTATGTTGCCTTTTACCTTCCCTGACCTATGCTGATTTTCTTCTAGCCCTGGTTAAACTTCTTAGGCTTGCTAACGTACCTTTTTCCTTTTCATATTTCCTTTATCATCCATCCTGCGCAAAGACAGAGGAGACATCTTGCCTTTTTCCCCAAGATCTAAAAGAGCAGCTATTGTCCTGCATTCCCACTGAATGAGATAAATTTTTGATTCATATAATCTTCCCTATATCAATGGCTCAAATCCTGCTAGGCAGCTGAATGAGCAGTGGGGATAACATCACCAGCAGCAAATCACCTCAGATTAAAGACAAAATGCTGCTGATTAAAGGCAGTTTTGGGGTGGAGTGAGAGGAAATTGTGTGCACTCTGCAATCATCAAATGAAGTCTTTAATCAGTAGTGACTTGCTGATGACGACGACGTTGGCTCTGTTGTGAATATAAAGCTGCAGAAAAGGATTTTGTCCAATGGATTTCTCTCTCTCTCTTAAAAATGTTGTGTTTCTTGTTTTTTTTCCTAGAATAAAAAGTATGAATATAATTTCTAAAACAAGGGTGCCCAACTACGGCCAATGGGCTGGATCCAGCCCCAAATGCCAATTCATCCAGCCCGCGCTGCCTTCGTCATTCCTGGAAGCGGTAGTAAAATGCACTACTCTTGATCTGGCCTGTGGGCCATAGTTTGGGCACCCCTGGTTTAAGCAGAGAAAATGGCAGCTAAAATCTATCTCATCGTATGGCAAAACAGATTGCAAGGTACATTTTACATCCGCTTCAGATGGGAGGAATCATATGACCAGCCTGCTGAACCATGTGACTGACCCATGACCCAAAAAGTTTGGGCACCCCTGTTCTAAAGGGATGTCCTGTTCAGCTAACTATTCTGAATTTCAGGCACTGAATCTATATTTCACTTTAGCAACTGCTTGATGTTGCTTGCTCTCTTATTAACAGGACTGAGCTGACTCATCCCCTGTTTAGCTACTGTAGTCAAAGAAGATCAGTGTCTTCAGAGGAGTACAGTGGCATTTGCAGACTGGAAGGACATTCTGAGAAGCAGTGTGAAAGGCAATACAAGGAACTGCAGGAGGCAAAAAAGGTAAACAAAAATGCCTCCCTTTCTTCAGAAGGATGGCTTTGCTGCATCCTTCTAATGGAACAGGTTCATATATATATATATAATAGCCAATCCAAACTGAACCCAAGAAAATAGTTGACAGCTTAAATCCTGTTGCTTAGTGTAATAGAATTCATAAAATAAAGACTCCCTCCTATGATTCTTTAGCATGCCATTTTTGTCCAAGAATCATGGTGAAAATTTATTGATTTATTGCTGGTTAGGCATGGACTACAGCCATGGTGGCTTTGCGGTTAGGTGGTGAGATTGATGATTGGAAAGTTGGTAGGTGAGCAGTTCAAGATCCGAGTGCTGCATGACAGTAAGCTCCTGTCCCAGCTCCTGCCAACCAACCATTTCAAAAGGCAATAAATTGCAAGTAGATAAATAGGTAATGCCTCAGTGGGAAAGGTAACAACATTTTATGTGCTTTGGCATCTAGTCATGCCTGCCACATGACCACAGAAACATCTGCAGATGCAGACAGTGTTGGCGCTTTGGCTTTAAATGGAGATGACCACTGAGCCCTAGAGTCAGACACTACTGGCTTTTGAGCAAAGGTGACCTTTGCCTTTACCCAGGAATGGACTGAATGTTACACACCACTAAACAACAGGATCCAACCAATATTACTCTCATTTCTTTGAAACTAGTCCTGTAAAATGTTTAAAATTGTCCAGGAGTCCAAAGAACTTAACAAACTTGCTCCTTCCACTTTTACTTGGCTTGCAAAAATATTTTTGTTGCATAAAGAATAATCTTCTTCACATGGCAACATATAAAGGAAAAACTGGGTTATTGTGTTTGTTCCCCACTTTGAACATGTCCCCTTCACTTTATAACCTTACATTTGACACATTTGTATTTCAAAGTAAACATCAGGAAAATCACTACAATTTCTTTAAAATTTCAAGGCAAAATGTTAGCAAATGTTCTCCTTGATCTTTTGTATCTTGGAAGATTGAACCACTGCAAAAACGTTATAGTTCTCCTTCAATTTGTCTTATTATTCGTTTCCTTTTCACTTTAACACTAAAATAATATTTTATGCAAAATACTAATAATGAGACAAGAAAACCTTGGGATACACATGTTAGAGCACCGATATCATTGCAATATGATATTTGAGTACAGTACTTTTCTGGGTAGGACATGATATCTAATTTTAAGATAATTGTCTTGATATTAAAACACTCTGTTTTTAAAGACATTATTGTGTACTTAAGATGCATGCCTAAGGCCAATGACACTATAGATCTCAAAACAAATTTATTTTGCAATATAGCAAGTAACATTTACCCTAGAAGGAATATGTAAAACATAACATGCTTTTGGCTATAGAAGTTGCTGCTGTACTTCAGTGAACCACATTAGGAAGCGAATATTTGTGCAGCTGTTCACCCAGTATGTTTTATAAAGTGTTTACTTGTCTACATGAAAAACATATGTTTCTAACCTTTGTTCTTTCACCCTTCCTCAGAACTCACTTATTCTTTTTCTTGAACTGCCCGCAATCTGTAATCTGGGCAGTCTAATATGATATGAATAGGGTTTACTCCTAAAAAAATTAGTATAGAATTGCAGTCTGCAAATGTAAGGCTGTAGACGTCTACTCAACAGCAAGCCCCACTGAGTTTAGTGAGGTCCATTTTTAAAATAATTATACATAGCAGTGCTACATTACGTATCTTATTAATACTTCTTTGGAAGTGAGTTTCCAATTGAAGTAAATATCTCTGGCTTCTGAGTAGATGCACTTAAGATTCTACTGGTACAGTAATACCTCATATAACATTAGTATCGAATAACACTAAAATCGCATAACATTAAGGAATCTGGGAGGAAGAATTGCATCAGATAACATTAAGATCCTATGGGATGCTTCAGATAACAACCGCTAAAGCCTGTGTGATTACAATGTATCTCTATGGATCCCATAGGATTTTAACATGCATCAGATAACACTAAAAATCATATAACACCAAGACTTGTGGAACCAGGTTTTAGTGTTATATGAGGTTTTACTGTACTTTCTTGTAACTCCTACATGTTCTGTCCACTATTCTGACAATAGCCTTTTACTGCCACTGTGGAAACCCTCCTGCGTCCACACTTATAATAGATTTATAATGGAAAGGCCTTCAGAAAATATTATTTCCTGGACAGTGACTGAATACAAACCTGACTTGACCATAGCATTCCTTCTTTTACTTTCTCCCCTCTAAATCAAAAACTGTTCATTTAAAAATAAATACTGTATGTTGGATACCTTGGAGTCCTTATTCAGTGAGGAGTCCATGCATTGGTAGACCTCTCCATGATGACATTCCACACATGCATATGGACCCAAGCAATCAAGTCTATTTGCATGTGGGTTTTTTAGCCTTTTGGATATCATGTAACCTGCTGGGTAGGCAGACAATGGCATGTGCCCTCCAAAATATTACAATGAGAACAAGCTGAACTTTACCTCAAACTATATGTATCATTTTTATTAACCTAAAATCAACTGTTTCCTAATCAGGCTGTAGATTGAATCTTTTGGATTGGTGCACACAACTGGTATCTCAATGAGACATGGGCAAGCTAGTTGAGATGAAGCAATATATTTTATTTTAGACAGTTGCATTTGTTTTGCTACTGGACTTTAACTAACAATGGCCATGTGCTCTATTTTAATAGAAACAACCCTATGTTTAGATGTAAGAGTGATATTCTCTCTTTGGTAATTGGGGGAGGGGGTAGCATGCTGGGAGTAAGAGAAAAACAAAGTTAGCAGTAGGCAGGGCTGGAGTAAAAATGGATGACTTATCTCTGGGTGCCAACTACATTGGAAAACCAAACCAAAATCAATCAGGTTTGCTTGATTTAATTTACAGTCTATCACATTTTAAATCATTATCAGTACTTACACAAGAAGGGCACAGTGATTGAGGAATTCACTATATGTAAAGGATACCTTACAAGTCACGTGCCCTCTTTCTTTCTTCTGGCCCCACCTTTACCTGTTTTTCCTTCATCTGGTCTGGTCTGTAACAATTCCTTTATGATTCCCTGTTGGGGTTTTGAAATGAACACACACACAACCTACTGATTCCCCCTCTTCCTCCTCCCTCCTCAAGCACAGGGAGAATTTTTCTCTCAACAAAGACCCTAAACAAGCTTTTTCAAATTTCTTGTTCTTTCCTGACCTGCTTTGTTGTTGACAAGAGGAAAGGCTGCTCTAGAGCTAATCTTAAATAAAATAAAAATTAGAGTACACTTTGGGGAGAGCAAAGAACACAGGGG
This sequence comes from Furcifer pardalis, assembly GCA_030440675.1. NCBI lineage: Eukaryota > Metazoa > Chordata > Lepidosauria > Squamata > Chamaeleonidae > Furcifer > Furcifer pardalis. Next base: position 100,727,764 of record CP126891.1, read on the forward strand.
AATGTACTACAGTCCAGAACATCACCCTCAACTGTCTATATCATCAAAACAACATCAGGCAAGTACCCCATCTTTGCAAGAATGAATCAAACCTCACCACTTGGGGGGGGGGGAAACTAATTGAATAATTCTGGCATGAAAAAGTAGAATCTGTCCAGCAGCAGAGGGAAAAAATGCTGCATGGATTCAAATCAGCCTTTGCATCATGCAGTCAATAAAAATAAATAAATAAAATTCACCCCTTTTATAAGTAGAGAAAATTTCATGGTTTTTGATGATGTAATCGGGCACTCTGTTCATTTTCTATCACCATGTTTTATCTCTCTTTTTGCCACCTGCATTGCTATTTCCCTCTGCCTGGCAGATTGCCATAGGAAGAACAGCTTTATCTTTCCTGAGGTCTTCTCTTATTGCTTGCAGAAACCTTTTGAAACTAGGCATAGGGCCACATCAAGTTAGCCTAAGGGCTACAAGCTGTTGTCCATGCTGGCTTTGTTTGAACAGAGGACCAATTTTAAAGATATAGGATTGTAAGAAAGGGGACTTGAATTTACTCATCAACAGCAGCAACAAACCAAATGGGAGCACTGATCACCTTGTCAAAGACTTCACAGTATGTGTAATGTTCTCATTTCTATTTAACCCATCATATTTCTATATTGCATTTTTGTTGTTCAGTCACAGTCAATTCCAACCCTTTGTGACCCTATGGACTATTGCCCTTCAGGCACTCCTGTCCTCCACCATCTTCCTCAGCCCGCCCAGCTCTGTGCACATTTCATCTATGATACCATCTAGCCATCTCATTTTTTGCCGCCCTTTCTTCTTTTGCCCTCCATATAAGCACAATGGAATTTTATCCTGACCCACACTTTGATTTGTCCTTTTATTCTTACTTGTGCATTTTCTCTCTTTTGATAACACATCAGTGGTTCCACAATGCTAATCATTATAACAAATCCAAAACTTATTTGGCATTGTTATTACAGCATGGAAAGCTCATTGTGAGAAACCATAACACTTCCTATAACCATAGCAACCAGACTTACAACCAAGCTGCTCTCTTCCATGAAATGATAGCCTTTGATCTTTAGAGCCACACCCATATTTCCTGTTAATTTACCCAGACTGGTTACATTAGAGCCTGCAGCATCTTAAGGACTAGTCGAACCTAATCAGGGCTATTGGGACTCAAAACACAGATAATGTAAGTGCTGTTTGTAAGAATACACCACTTCCTTTTCCTCCTTGCCCCAGCCCTCTCCGCGCTCCATGAATTGCCTGTCGAAGTTACCAGACCAACTCTTGAGTTTCTGAGACGCCAAAGGTCTAGGAAAATGGCTCTTAACCCTGCCTTTTAACCTAGCGACCCCTGTCTTAACCTGCAAGGAACAATGGATTCTCTTCTTTAAAGTGATCCTTGAATATGGAGAGAGAGAAACTATATTTGTAGTAGTGTTGAGGCATCTGCCTGTGGCAATAACTCTGTCTTCTTACCCCTTTGGAATAATCAAACGTTGTGATGAAGAAAAGTTGTTTTATTGAAAGTAAAGCTTAAAGTTCAATTCATCTATTACAGGATACAAAATACACTAATCAAAAATAGTATTCAGGAAAACATACACATGGTCTCGTTGCCCTGAAATAAACAAAACCTAATCTAAAGCTAATTAATCATGATGGGGAACTGAGTGCCTGCAAAGACTCTCAGAGCCCCACACCAAGCTCTGATCTGAGTTCGGAGATCCATTCTAACTCCAAACTGAGTCAGAAATGAACTAACTAACTATCACAAGCTTCAGTATATTAAACATGGGTTCTGGATAAGGTAATTTGAATATAGCAAATCAAATTCCTTGCCTTACCAAAACAAACTAAGTTCTCACTCTGCTTTCCCAGAGACAGGATACTGACTCATAACACATTCCAATCCTAGTATGCTGATGTTGGGTTTATGAGATTCCTTTGCAAAGGGCTTCTCTCACAGCACCTGCAAGATAAACAGACTTTCAAAGCTTATCAGAGTGAGAACACAGCAATTTAGCCTTGCTGAAAAACTACACACACACATACATATGAGCTCTTAAGCTGAAGAGACTCCATTTTGAAACAGGAAAAGTCCAGGGTACATCAGGACCCTGACACTGTTCAGGTTCAGTGATTACTAAGAACCAAATTAGATGTGATTTGGAATGGACAGTTGAGCAATATAAATAGTCGGGGAGGTTGCTCAGTATGATTGAGATTATGATATGCAGGAATTTAGTGGATGTTCATCATAGTCTTGATGATGGTGGAAATGTTGTATGGACTACAGATGAGGAGGGACAAGACTGAAAAATCTAGCCTTGAAGGCAGCCCTTATAAAAATGAACTGAAGCAAGCAGAAAGCTGTGGAGTAATATAAAAATGGTGTCTCAAGCAGATTTAAGCATGATTACAGAGTGGTCCTGTTCTTTGCACTCCTTGGTCACTCCTCCTTCTCCATATTCAGCATATGCCATTTGGATCCATAAGGTTTTTATCATACAAAGCATGGTGGCTGACATTTTTTCACAGCTCCTCAGCAGCACCAGCCCTACCAGGTGCCATAGTGAACCAAATGGCTCAGCTGACAGACCACCTCCCATTGACCATATTTGGGGTGTATGTGTCTGTCATTGGCAAATCATCTATGCCTCCTGTAGTAGCTGCTGCTGTTTGTCAGCCTGCTGCTTTCACAACAACAAGACATAAGGTTCAGTTTCAAGACAGAAAATGCCACTGCAGGAAAGCAGCCAGTAATGGCCGGGAGGACTCTCCTGAGTGCCTCTAGTGTCACTCTAGTTCCCATGCCTCCTTTTCCAGGGAGAGGCACGGTGTCATGGCTCCCTAAACAGTGCCTGGACCACTGTCACTTCTGTGCCCAGGTGGTGATGGGGGTACGTGTTAGTTTAAAATTTAAAGTTAATTAAAAATGTGTGGATATTCACCACTGTAATGATAAATTATTGTTCCAAGCAATTTTGGTTATCCTGCCCATAGTGTGTCACCCTGAAGAAAGATTCTATTATCAGAATGTGGCATTAAGGAAAAATGTGACTCAGAAATGATGAAATTACTCATGCTATATCAGTGCAGCAGCAGCAGCAGCAGCAGCAGCAACAGAAAAAGTAGAAATCAGAGCTTTGGAAAGTTCTCTTTTCTCTTCTTTTGCAACAAAAAGCTGAACTCCTCCAACCTCTGAAAAGGAATCACAAATGGCAGTAAGACGACAGAAGGAGAGGGGGAGGAAGAAGACAAGGAGGTGAAGGCCAAAACTCATTAGCAAGGCACAAGTTTACAAGCACAAGGTCCCAAGATCCTGCCTGGTATTTTCAGGCATGGTTGGAAAAAGTCCCAAGACCCTGGACAACTGTCTGCAGCCTGAGGAGGCAAGCACAGGGGACAGTGAGGGAAGAATAAGACCCTTGCCTATATCACTGAAGGGATCTTCCTCAGATAAGAAATAAATGGTACCTGGGACTCTAAGAGAAGGTTGCAGAATCCCCTCCTGCAGAGGCAGGGAGACCTGGGAAAGAGTCCAAGGCGGTGGAAGAAACAGGGTCTTTCTCCAGCCAAAGAGAGCTTCAGCGAAGAAAGGTATGAGACAGACAGGAAGCAACCCAGTGCAGTGCCTTGGGAGCAGGGAGGTTCTCTTGAGCGTGTTCCTATAATGTGGCAAATATAGATATAATATTCATGGGAGGGAAGGAAGAGATTAATTCACTTCTGCTGATCCAGCATTTTGCACCCCTTCCTAAATATTTTTAACAAACCCCTTTGCCTGGTGTAAAGTGTAGACCAGGGGTGCCCAAACTTTTGAGCTGTGGTCCGGTTACGTGGTTCAGGGGGCCAGTCACTGTGGCCTGGAGGCTGGATCAGGCCCCTGACACCAATTCATCCAGCTTGCAAAGCCCTCATCACTCCTGGAAGTGGAAGTAAGATGTGCCTGTACGGGCGTGTTTTACTTCTGTTTTCAGGAGCGATGAGGACTTTGCGGGCTGGATGAATTGGTGTTGGGGGCTGGATCCAGCACTTGGGCCATAGTTTGGGCACCCCTGGTGTAGACAGTGAGCACTTGATCTCCCACCCCCTCTCTTTTCATAAACGTTTACAACTGGAACCAAGACAGAAAAGAAGGAACTGTGAGATGGTTCAGCACAGAATATTAATAGTGACTAAAATAGGGATTTTTCCCCCTAATGTTATCTGATATTACCATAACAAAAGATGATTAATACTAAAAGTAGAAAATGTGATACTTCTGTGGAGAGGTTATGAATTTAACATTATTCTGAAGGACACAATTATCTTTTATGGAGCTTCAGTGCTAAAGGATAAAGTCAGACTATTCTCTACTAATACAGTAAAATCTCACATAAAGAGTGCTTAGCTTAACTCGCTTAAAGAGCAGCATTTTCTCTGAATGGTCGCCTCGCCTAACACCTAAAATCAACCAAAAACTCACTAAACAACTGAATTGGGGTTTTGGAATCCCCCCCCCAGAAGTCACAATTGGTCACTTTCAATGGTGTTTTGTTTAAAGAGCAATCCCGTGGAACGCATTATGCTCTTTCAGCGAGGTACCACTGTACAGATGTCTTTTAAATAAAAACCATCAATCAGTGCTAATAACAATATTTTTCCACTATCTCTCTCTTTTAAAAAAGGGACTGCGGTGGCTCAAGTGGTTAAGATGCTGAACTGGACAACTGGAAGCTCGGAGTTCGATTCCTGAGTACTGCATGATGGAGCGAGCTCCCAGCTCCTGCCAAGCTAGCAGTTCAAAAGCAAGAAACTGCAAGTAGATAAAATAGGGACCACTGCAGTGGGAAGATAAGCAGCATTCCATGCACTCAGGTGTTGAGGCATGCCTGCCACATGTCCATAGAAATGTCTATAGACACAGCCAGCCAGTAGCAAAGCATGGGATTCAGTCACCCGGGGCATAAGCCAAATTTGCCACCCCCTGGGCAGGGTCTAGGACACCGGCTCCTGTTCCCGCTAGGGCTTCTGGGAATTGTAGTCCAAGAACACCCACATGCCCAAAAATTGCCACCTGTGGCGGGCTGCCCCACCCCGTCCCCCATGCTACACTACACTACTGCAGATGGCATTGGCTCTTTGGCTGTAAACAGAGATGAGCACTGAACCCTAGAGACGGATATGACTGGCTTTTGAGCAAGGGAAACCTTTCCCTCTTTAAAAACCAGGGCTAACTACATGAATAGCATGACTAAAACAATCTACCCTGAACGGCAAGCTTTTTGCAAAACTGGGCATGATATCAAATTCTGCTAGGTTTAGATTCAATGACACAGAGATGGAAACAGCGGTCTAGATTCAGAAGGATGACAGATGACTCTTAATAACAGCCAGTTTCATGAGATGCTAGAGCACCACTGCTTATTAATAGATAGCAGGAGGCCACTTCATGGCTCGCTTACCGATTACAGTTTCATCTGTTTCAGGAAGAAAGCAAGAGACAAGCAGGAATTTTAAAGGTACTGAGAAGACCCAGAATCCTGAATGCACACTTATAAAAGTACTGGTGATGTTGTCTTATAACACAAAGGAGGAACTTGAGACCCTCCATGTATTGAGGAACTACCAATCCTATCACCTAAGACCATTAGGTATCCCTTTAAGTATTGAGGTGAGTATCCATTTATAGTAATGTTGACCCATGGTTTCATCACTGTGGTGATTTAGATAGAAGGGACTAAGCTGGGAAATTACAGATACGCAGCATTGTAAGGGTCCAGACATCAGTGGATGTATATCCAATATTTGGTGTTGCTGAGATAATATGGATATACCAACACAATTCTAAGATTAGGACTAGACATAAAAATCAATAACAGCCAGTCAGGCTCCAATCATGTTCATGTTTTGTTGGAATATCTTTAAAATATATTGGAATCACATCAGGAAGTGAGCCAAGTAGATTTCTTGGAAGAAGTCTGCAATTTAGTTGTACAAAGAATGTGATGTCAAATATCCCCTGTCAGACATACTGTATCTCATATTGTGGCAGAAGGCAAATCTTAATCAGGCCAAGGCTTCCAACCAAGGTCATCTTGTTTTGTTCAAACAACATAGTGTATGACTGGGCAACAGAATCCCTGTTCTTTCTTGTGTAACCAAGTTTCAAAGCTGTATGCCTGAAACTGTATGTGTCAGACAGAGTACATGAAAATGCGAAGGAAATCACAGTAGATTACTTCGGCCCTCTTTGCTTGCCCAGCAGCCTTCAGGTAGTGCTATGCAGAAATATGGAGTAAAATGATGGGGAAATATATAAATTTAATAAATTATCCTATTCCCCTGCCATAGCATTGCTTGATCTTTAGTGTTTGTTTATGGTGGCAATGTCCCCTGCACATATTCTCTTTGATACCCAAAAATAACTTGCATAATTTGGGGGATCTCTGACACAATATGAAGAACAAAACACTTCAGACAAGATACTGGAGAAGACATGGAGGGAGCAGCAAAAGACTAGATACTAAAACTGTTGTTTTTACTACTACTAAAAATGTATTGTTAATAATATAACTGAAAAGTCTTGTATGCTTATTTGTTATGCTAACCAATCACTCTGTACATGATGCCATGAAGCCTCACTCCCCTGTCTGATGAAGTGGACTTGATCCACAAAATCTCACATTGAAATGCAACAGTTAGTCTTTAAAGTGCTGCAGCATTTTTGTTTTGTTTATTTTCTGATATGCCTGAAACACAGACTAACATGGCTACTATTCCTGAAAAGTCTTAAGTACTTTTAAGGTGTTGAGAGAAATTAGTCTTAACCAGACACGTCATAAACTTATATTTTCCAAATAAAGTGTGCTGTGCATATAAAGATTAAACATGCTTCTGTCTAAAATCAAAAATAAGAATTGCTGGAATCCTACTGACATTCCCATGAGGCAAGGGTGGCCAACCTTTTTGTGCTGTGGGCTGGACCATGCCCCCTCAGACAGGTGTGTGGGCCAGAGGCATGGTTCTTCTCGCTACTTCCATGGCAGTGGAGGCAGCAGTGGTGGTGGTGGTGGGTGCATTCAAAAGCTGCCATGGCAGCAGGACTCCTTCGCCCACCCTGGGACTCCCCTGTGGATGTGGAGAGGAGGCCATTGCACCACCGGACGCCGAAACCTCCACCTGCTCTGATGTCATGGGCCCACCCCAGGACTAGGTCTTGGGAGGCTGCTGCAGCTGCACGTTGCAGGACTTCTCCATGGGATGGAGAGGCAGTGATGCTCTGTTTATGTATTTTTATTGTTGCAGTGATGCTCTGTTTATGTGTTTTTGAAATGTTTTGTAAGATGTATTAATATAGGATTTTGTAATTGCTTTGTTATTTGATCTTTTGTTATATGATATTTGTAGCTGTGATATATTGTTTTGTTGTGACTCCCGCTTATTTTGTAACTTTGACTGGGGATTCCCTCAATTGTTCTTGTAATTTGATACTTTGCTATTTGGTACAGTATTGTAACTGTGATGTATTGCTTTGTTGTGAGCTGGCCAGAGTCACCTTAGGCAAATGGGGTGGCAAATAAATCGAATAATAATAATAATAATAATAATAATAATAATAATAATAATAATAATAATAATAATAATAATAATAATAATAATAATAATAATAATAATAATAATAATAATTATTATTATTATTATTATTATTATTATTATTATTATTAATGGTTGTTTTTGCTGCTTCTATTGCTTCCCATTATTGGAGCATTTTTGGAGCATTTTCAGCACTTCTGGTGCACTTCCAACATGTTTTTGGTGCTTCTGGCAACAGTGAGGGGGGCCTCACTGTGGGCGGGATTAATTGGCACCATGGGCCAGATCCAGCCTGTGGGCTGTAGGTTGGCTACCCCTGTTATAAGCACATCTTTGGTTGTAAAGTCATAATTGGGGATGTGACTGAAACATATCACAATGGCTAATTGCCACTAGTTAAGGAGTTGCTAATTGCATTCTTTGTTGCCAGTTTCATGACTTAGCATGGTATGAGGAATGCAAGTAGTGACTCTTAATTATCAGCTACTTGCAGCTGTGATTTACATTGTTACACTTAACCTGACATGTGCAAACAATGGGTATTTGGCCACTGAAATACATTCCCAGGTCACTATCAGTTGATTAGTACCAAGGAGTTTTGAAGTACTTTTCCAATTAATGCTACGGCACTAACTTGTGGATATCAGGAATTATCTATTCAATAATTCATGTCAGATGCATAGAACTGTAGTATAGTATTGATAGCTAAGGGCTAAGCTTGAAAAAAAAATGTTACGCTCAAAATAGACATGGCATCTGCAGAACAATTCCATGCAAGCCTTTACTTCATAAACCTCAATGCAAGATATTTTCAGGTAAATATGTATATAACTGCAACCTTAGCTTTCCATGTTGAGATTGGTCAATTGGTTTTGTAGGCAATAGAAGTCCTTTAAGTATCACCTGCATTCTGATACTGTATATGCCATCCAAGACAGAACAACACCTCAGTTATCATAGAATCAAAGAATATCTTAGTTTCTTTGTCCATGTCTAGGCCAGATGTGAAACTGCCAAAATGAAGCCTGCTTTTGGTAAATTCATTACATATGTTTTCACCTGACCTAGTGTGAGAAAGATTAGCCAGCACAAGGTGGCCATTGTCTGGGGTATGCTGATTGTGGTTTTAAAATTCCACAGTCTTCAAGGAGGCTCTTTCTGTTTACCCCAGTAACCGAGTTGGAAGGGTCCTTTTAGGCCATTGAGTCCAACCCAATACTTGATGCAGGAATCCGAATCAAAGCAGACATGACAAATGGGTGTTAAATTTTCTCTTGAATGCATCCAATACTGGAGCACTCACCATCTCTCAAGGGAGTTGGTTCCACTGTTGTATTGCTCTAACCATCAAGACATTTTTCCTGATATTTAGCCTGTATCTGGCTTCCTTTAGTTTGAGTCCATTACAGTATTACAAATCCTGCACTCTCAGATGATGGAGAACAGATACCTTCCCTCTTTATGGCCATCTTATTTATTTATTTATTTATTTATTTATTTAAATTTCTATTCCATCCTCCTCACCAAAGGCGACCCAGGGGTGTTTAACACATCCTAAAACACATTAAAAGGCTAACATTCTAAAAGTTCTCAAAAACCCACAGTTAAAACCAATTAAAAATACAACTAAAACGTTATATGATTTAAAACTTAAGAACTTAAAGGAGCAGGGGAGGAGGTCAAACCAGCCAGCAGGTTGAGGTCGTTGTGCCTCCAGTACCCCAGACCTGCCCTTTCAGATATTTGAAGAGTGCTACCATATCTTTCAATCCTTTCCCCACAACCACGAAAGAAAGCACCAGAGAAAATATGGATGATTCTGACAGTTCATATTATTTATTTTTACTGTGCCTTGAAGAGTCTTTTATTACAAGCTATTTCATTACAGAGATGTTACTGGGTCAGAGCTTCTTTTGTTGTCTGCATAGCTGAAGGGTTCTCTACTTGACATCACATCATTTCACAAGGATTCTCCACTTGACATCACATCTTTCACATCATTTCCAAAACCATCTTATATAGCCATTTTCTTCTGATTTCTATTTATTTTTTCCTCACTGTTTATCAGTTGCTCTTCTGGTGACTTGTTAGTTCAAACATCTACTTACAGTTTCACCTCCACATAGTACTTTGCCCTTTGTACACTTGCCTTGCACCATTGTCAGCAAAACAATTCTCACATTTCTTGGCCACACCAAGGGTATGACTCAGCTAGAAAAAGGTGGGAAATGCTATGGGTTGAGACAGGCTGGTTCACATTTTTTCCCACTGATCACAAAATGCAAAGAGAAATAAGAATCAGCCTGGAGTCACACCATCTGTAGCTTTTCCCTCCCTCAGTGGAGCATCTACTTTTTAAAAATTGGATTGATTTGCATTGGTTGAGATGTGTAATCATTTGAAGTGGGGCAAATAGCTGCTGTACCAGCATACCAGTGATGGGATGTAGCAGGTTCTCACCAGTTCGCCAGAACCGGTAGTAACTTTTTCCAGTGTCCTGGACAACCAGTAGCAGCTTTTGGGGGGAACCACCTTCGGTTTAAAAGCTCTGGTTGATTTGTGTTTGGGGTGGGTGGGTGTATTTTAATGTATTTTTATTTTATTTATTTACAGGTTTGTGTTGTGGGTGGGTGCATGGGTGGGTTGAGGGGTGTGTGTGCGTGCTTATTTTTATTTTATTTTATTATTTTTTATTTATTTATATTTTTTCTTTGGCCCTGCCCATGTCATGATGTTGGCTCCACCCACATAATGATGTCATTACATTAGCTCCGTCCACACTGTGATGACATTACGGTGGGGTAGTACAAATTTTGACATCCCACCACTGCAGCATACCCTCATGGACAGCAAGCAAATTTTATCACAGGGGTGCCAAAACTATGCCCCAGGGCCCGGATCCAGCCCCCAATGGCAATTCATCCATCCTGCGAAGCCTTCATCGCTCCCAGAAGTGGAAGTAAATTGCACCTGTATGGGCGAGTTTTACTTCTGCTTCCAGGAGCGACGAGAGCTTTGTGTGCTGGATGAATTGGCGTCAAGGGCTGTATCCGGCCCCCGGGCCATAGTGAACAACCCCCTGAACCACATGGCCAGCCCATGGCATGGCTCAAAAAGTTTGGGCACCCTGTCTTATCAGCAAAACTTTTTTTTTTTTTTAACAGCTAAGGGTGAACAAATCCTCTCTTGGCAAAATACTTTTTTATATCTTAGAAACAACAAGCAAAGCTGGGACAACTTATAAAAAACTTAGACAGCAGAAAAGAGTAAGAATAAGAATAGAAAGTGAAAATATGAAAAAAGAGAAAGTTGCCACCCCTTCTTGTTTACAGCTAACAAATAGCTCTTCTGAATTCACCTGGTGAGCTACAAGAGAGCTATATAAACAAGCTGCAAACAAGGCTTTCCTGTATGGCCAGTTAGTTTGAATGGACCTAGGGGAAAGTGAACTCCCTAATATGATTTCACAGCAAGTGAGTGTGAGCAAATTCATATTTTCCCTTGCTGTGTAGTCATGCACTAACTCCATTCTGATCTGTTATTATTAATTTTATTATCTATTCACAACAAAGGAACGGATGATAACTGGATGGGAATAAAGATTCCTAGATCTCAGACTTTGTCTGTCTATGCTATATGCTTGTTTGTAGTGATGTAGTGATGAGAAATTTTTTTTAAAGCTGCCTATTCACTCATAATACAAAAAGACAGATATATCTTGATAGTTAAGAGGGATGGCGGAGGATAGAGGTGCCTGGCATGCGATGCTCCATGGCGTCACAAAGGGTCGGAATCAACTGTACGACTGAACAACAATGAAAAGTTATAACAGAGAGACAATCAGGTGACTAGAAGGTGATAATCAAGCATATAAGGTGTTTCTTTATAATTGATAAAACAAATGAAAGGGAGCAGTATTAGATATCAAATAGAACTTGGAAGTAACTAACTAATGTAGCCACTGTACTTAGTTATTTTTAGGTGACAAATAATATAGTGAGTATTTATACAGTTACAGTAAAAGCAATATAACAAGTACTTAGAATTACTTTTTAGCTTCAATGAATAGTGGTGGGACTGTGGTGGCTCAGTGGTTAAGAAGCTCACCTTGTTAGCTGGAATGGCGGCAAGTCTGCAGTTCAATACCTGAGTACTGCATGACGGAATGAGCGCCCATCACTGTCCCAGCTCCTGCCAACCTAGCAGTTCCAAAGCAAGAAATTGCAAGTAGATAAGTAGGGATCACTTTGGTGGGAAAACATCTTGGGAACATGAAAGGTGACTCATTCAGGTGTCCCCTGAGCAGGTGAGTTTATTAACCACTGAGCCATCACAGCTCCTTATACTCCTTATAGTACATCTTTTCATCCAGGGAGTTCAAGGCAGTATACATATTTCTTCTTTCCCTGTCCTCTTCGCCCTTAGAACCACCCTGAGAAGTATTCTCAGCTGTGAACTGGTGACAGTCCAAATTGACCCATAAATGTCATGGCTAAATTAGAATTTTAATCTAGATTTCCCCATCTGAACACTCTAATTTCCTTTACATCCCACTGACTCTGTGGCAACTATTTACATAACCAAAAACATGTTAATTGAATCGATGCAAATAGCATCACACTAAGTTCATTCAACAGTTTCTTCATGGCCTAATGGTATTGGGCACACTGAGTCAGCAACTTAAATACATTTAAAATGTTCTCTTGAAAACTGATTTTAAAACTTGTGCAGCAAAAAGAACTTTGCAAGCTAGGCAGCTGGCTGACTTTGTCAAGATTTAACAGAAAAACCACAAGGAAGAGCTTCCCCAGAGGAAATTTTTCCTCTAATATACAGCCAGCTGTGAGCATTTCAGCCTCTTGTATTCAGTCATAATCATTTCCATAATTAGCTCTACACATTGTGACTAATTAGTTATTCCTGTGGCAGGCAGGCATGAAATATGTGTTTTTCCATTGCTTTATTTTATTGCTAAATTGCCAATGGTGATTTTAAAAATGAACAATGACGTTTATTCATATAACTCCATGTTTCCTGTTCCTTTAGTCCTTCTTAAGGGGAACTTACACAGTAACCATGGTAGCAGGATTTTTTTATACATATGAAAATTATATGGTGTGGATGCAATTGCATTTATTGGGAATAACGTGTTTTTAATCTTGTCCTGCCAAGATAAGAATATTATTTATATTGCTAGAAGTACTGTGAGAAACCAATTTCTCAAGATGATGTATGGAAGTTAATATACACAAAGTAGAGAATTATGCATAAAGACTTTTTCCTGTGGTCTCTCTGTATTTTTAACCACTCACAAGTCACCATAGAAGAAAGGGCTTATGAAAATCCAGGGTACTTCTAGTTCAGGGGTGGCCAACCTATGTCCCGTGGGCCAGATCTCTCAGCTACCAGAAGTGGACACATTTATGACAGCCAAAAAATGTACCTGTGGATGTGTAAACACACCCGCACCTGCCATAAAAACTGCTATAAATGCACCCATGGCTATCATAAACACATGGATGCAATTTACAGCAGCATTTGGGGGGGGGGGTGAACCATGTGACTGGCCCACTCAGCTGTCCAGGAGGTGTGGTCCGGCCCATGGCACAAAAGGATTGGAAATCCCATATTATCATGAAAGTATCAGGCAAAAAGCATCATGTTGTCAAAAGACAGTATTTAACTATTCCATCTTTCCTCAGTCAAATTATCTCTGGGGAGAAAAAAGACATAAGAGGCAACTGGACCAGGTGTTCCCAATGTGGGGGCTATGCCCCACAGGGGGCCGTGGAGGACAGTGCCTGGCAGACAGTGGTCCATGGGGTCACAAAGGGTCAGAATCGACTGTGCAACTGAACAACAACAACTAAGTCAATATATTGGCTGATCAGTGCTTCGGGGAATTGCCTTAGGCTTCTGGGAATTGACGTCCAAAACCAAAGGGTGGGAAACACTGGCCTGGGCAACCATAGGGAGGTTACAAATGGGAGGTGGCAACATTTAGGAGAGGAAAGTAACAAATTTTTGCTTAGTTTTTTCTTCCCTGACAAAACAGGCTATTTCAACACAACAAACTGTAACCCCTACAGCATAAGAACAAGAAAATAAATGTTTTTATCCATTAGGTTTTCTGCAGTTTCTGCATTTTTTCCTACACAGAATCACTGCCTTTTCATTTTGTGAAACCAAGCAAACAGGAAGAAATACAGAGGAACTGACTATTTGATCCCAACATACACACAAATCCTCAAGTGCCTCAAAATTTAAAAAGCCCATGCAACAAAAGATCAACTGTAATTTTATGCAGTTGTGCTTTTTCAGCAAAAAATAAATAAAAATGAAGCTGACTCATGCAAAAACTCATCAAATTGACAGAGAAATTCTTAACATCTGACAGAAAACATGTGAAGGCTCTTCTTATTGTCAATGAAAACACCACTAGCAAGAATTTACATCTTTAACCTGGACCCCTTTATAACATTCTGTGAATAAGACAAGGTAATTGCAGAAATCTTTATCTGGATCCACCAGTAGTGAGAAGGGAAAAATAAATCATGAAGGAAGTCCTATCTGCAAACAGGAATATTCCATCCAACAGAGCAGGGTCAACATTTTAAATAAAGCAAAATGGTTTGCAAGACAGAAATTTAGAAAAATAGACTTCATCTCTACCTCTCTTCCTGTGGTCCATTTGTCTGTCTGCCTGCCTCATTTATAGGCCAGCTTTCTCCCAAGGAGGGATTGAGTTTGCAGTTTTAGTACTCAAGGAAGCTTCCACGTTTATATTTTCCACTATATACACCTAACTGGGTGTTTTAACTGTACTCACCAACAGGTGCTACCTGCCAAATCGCCTTTCCTGTTCTTAATATCTAGTGCTTTGTGCACTGGTCCACTTTTGAAAAATAAAAAAGAATACTATGTGGAAAATTACAAAAGCTGGAGCAGTTCCATATTAAAGTACATCCACTCACTTACCCATGAATCAACCAATAGTTCTATTGCAACATATCTCTCAGGTATATCAGGACCCTTGATGACATGAATTTTTTTTTACTTACTTTCAATTGATGCAGGTAGCTCCTGATTGCAGAGTTAAGATCTGCAGGTATAGATATGTAAGAAATAAGCCACTCTCCTTGGCCCTATGCCTCACATGAGCTATGTGTGGTTGGAGGTGTGATGGTAGATTCTTTGTGAGTCATCCATCACAAAGGAGGGTAACAGGGTCACTTTGGGGAATGTAGGTGCAGTGGAGCATACATACTGTAGAGCAGGGTTGCCTAAACGTTTTGGGCCGTGGACCGGTCATGTGGTTCAGGGGGCTGGTCACTATGGCCTGGGGGCTGGATCCGGCCCCCAATGCCAATTCATCCAGCCCACAACACCCTTGTCACTCCCGGAAGCAGAAGTAAAACACGCCTATATGGGCGTGTTTTACTTCTGTTTCGGGGAGCGACGAGGGCATCGCAGGCTGGATGGTGTCGGGGGCTGGATCTGGCCCCTGGGCCGTAGTTTGGGCACCCCTGCTGTAGAGCACACATATTTTTTCTTATGTAAGAGAAGAAAATGGCTCACGATCTCCTGAACACCCTGTTTCAGCATTTGCTACCCAAAGGTGGCTACAGTTGGACCTTGCTTAAAGAGCATAATGCGTTCCACAGGATCGCTTTTTAAGCAAGTTTGCTCTTTATGTGAAACCATTGTAAGTGACCAATTCTGACTTCTGTTGGGGGAGGGGATTGCAAAACCCAATTTATTTGTTAAGTGAGTTTTTGGTTGGTTTTATTTGTTAAGCAAAGCAAACATTCAGAGAAAATTCTGCTCTTTTCTATTTTCCAGTTCTTCTAACATATCCAATTCTTGTCTAATCCATTTAAATTGGGTGGAGGAAGACCTTCTTGGGAATTATGTACAAGTGGAAGCTAGTAAATATGATTTCCATTTTGTTTGCTTATTCTCATACTTACTTACTTACTCTTACATACTTACTTACTCTTGCAATCAAATGCAGGCACTCAACCTTAGTTTAAGAAAAGCTTTTCTTGAAAATTCTTATGAGCCATTCCTGTAATATAAGAAAAGAGAGATTTATCTTTTTATATTTTGGTCTTTATAGATAGACCAATCATTGTAGGCAGATTCAGGAGGCCCTGAGTTGCTCCATGAGTAGGGCGGCATACAAGTGTGAATAAATAAATAAATAAATAAATTTGTAGAGCAAATTCATGACTTTGCTGGAGGTTTTGATAAACATTAGAATTCACTTTGCATAAGATTGATACTATTTCCTTATTCAGCTAAATCATATTCTTAAGTGCTCAAGTAATTTTTGTATAGTTAACTGTCTATATTATATTTCTTGATGCAACAAAATGTTTTGACAAGAATATTTGATCTGAATATAAAATTTACATTGTAAATTATTCCATTTTACTTCTGATGGCAAACTTATACAGATAGATAAAAAAGTTACCTATGGTAACAACCCACACATATTCAAATTTTGTAAATTCTATATAGATCAGGGAATAAAAGCTCTCTACAGGGACTATATATAACCTGAAGTTGGTAAATATGTTGTTGTTCTTCAGTTGCACAGTCAATTCCGACCCTTTGCGACCCCATGGACCACTGTCTGCCAGGCACTTCTGTTCTCCACTATCCTCCTCAACTCGCTCAGCTTTGTGCCCATTGCATCTACAATACCATCTAGCCATCTCATCTTGGGCTGTCCCCTTCTTCTTTTGCCCTCCACCCTTCCCAGCATCAAGGCTTTCTCAAGCGAATCTTCTCTTCTCAAAAATACTTTCAGTATAAAGGTAGCAATCCTTTTTGCACAGTAATGCAAATAGTGTAAGTTTTACATGCAGACTGCCACAAGTCAAGAAATCTCTGATGATGTTATCTGTTGCATACAGAGTTTCACAACTCCTGTGCAATAAATACACAATTTAATTTATGGCAATTTGCATGTAGATATTATGTCATTTTCATAACTGTGAACAGACTTTAGGAGATCAATATATAGGATGATCATAATTTTAAGGTTGCATATATAGACAATTCTTTCCCAGATGTGGTAGATTGCTAAGCAAGGAGTATTTGACAGGAGAGTGTGGTGAAGGGGTGGTTGCAACTGTATTTGCAGACAGTCAAATAATAAAAGAAACAAACTTCCCCTCCTTTTAGAGTCTAGCATGGTGTTATTGTTTCCTTGATATTCCATAGGGAGTCTACTTATACAAAATAAAACCATTTTTTGCATTAAACAGGATATCTCCACTACCTGTTAATAGGTGTGTACAGTGGAACCCCGGGTTAAGGATACTTTGGGTAACGGAAAACTCAATTTATGGAAAGAAATCCATTGAAAACAATGCCTTGGCTTACAGATTTTTTTCAGATTAGTTCCCCCCCCCCAGCATTCCTATGGGAAATTGCACTTCGCTTTATGGATTTTTCCCCAATGCATTTCTATGGGAAACCATGCAATGCATTCCTATGGGCGCTTTGTGATAAGAAATTTTTGCTATAAGGAAAACCAAGTGGAATGGATTAATTTCGTAATCCATGGTTTTACTATATTTCATTCAACTTTTTCATGGAAAGATGGGTTACAATACAAATAAATAACCTGCTCAAGGAAATCTATGCATGTCTTATTACCTCATGTGGTGAAAGAGAAAAAATATAGAAGCACTTTAAAGACTAACAATTATTTCTGTTTAAAGTTTCATGGTTGAAAAATCTACTTCTTTAGACACAGAAGTTGTTGAGTTTTTGAAACTCAATGCCAGTACAACATAATGGAGAGTATCTCTCACATGGACACAAAATCTTGAGTTCATCCTTCCTTCTGCATTGCACCCTTCATCGTTAATAACTTCAGAGATGGCAGATCTTTCATATGCCTTGTATTACCCATTGGAAAGGCTGATGAAATTTGCTAGCTAATTGTGTTTGTTAGTAGGTAGGGGTTGATAATTGATCCAAAATTCACAGATATCATCATAAAGGGATGAAGTGAACCTGAGGTTAAAACATTTGAATGCAGGAGCAGTAACGTTGCATGAAATTCAGCCGCCTGGGGCTGGAGCCAAATTTGCCACCCCCTGGTGGACGCTGGCGCCCACTCCCACTAGGGCTTCTGGGAATTGTAGTCCAAGATCATACATAGCTCACAAAGTGCCATCCAGGGCCACCTCCCCCTAGTCCCCCGCCCCCGTGAGACCACTGTGCAGGAGAAATTGAAGCTGATTTTGGTCTAATCACTGTCTCTCACAGTGTTAGCGTTTAACAGCAAAATATGACATTCTTGTGACACTCTGAGTTCCATTGCAAAAGAGAGTTTTAACTGTGAAATACATATATCTTCCTATGTCAGAAACAAGGCCCAAATGAAGGCTTGCTTCACACAGCTCATAATTTCACAGCCTAAAGGGCACTGCTTGCCAGGCCAGCCATCACAGTCATGTAGACTCACAGATGCAAGAGACATGGTCTTCTCACTATTGGCTCCATCTTTGTAGAATATGTTTTTTTCTTCCTTATTTCAATTGCTTTTAAATATATCTTTTAGATACTTTTATTCAAATCTGCTTTAAACTGCTTTCTATGATTTCTTATTATTACTCTATTTTCTCTCTGCTAGCCTGGATAGGGATATGTTTGCTATACAGTGGTACCTCGCTTTTAGAGCATAATGTGTTCCATAGGATTGCTCTTTAAGCGAGTTTGCTCTTTAAGCGAAACACCATTGTAAATGACCAGTTGTGGGGGGGATTGCAAACCCCGATTTATTTGTTAAGCGAGTTTTTGGTTGGTTTTATTTGTTAAGCGAAGCGAACATTCAGATAAAATTCTGCTCTTTAAGCGAGTTACTCTTTAAGCGAGACGCTCTTTATGTGAGGTTTGACTGTATATTTTAAATTTGATATATTCCATATATTTAAATTTTTAATTGTTTTATATGATTTTTGCTGTGAGAACAGATTTTGTCAAGGTCAAATTTGACCCAGGACAGAAATAGTAGTGCCCCTATGTACAACACACAGTGGGAACTTGTCAATTTCCCTTAAAAACAGATTCTAGGTTATTTGCCAAAATCCAAAATGTTGGTGCTGTGGTGCATGTGTTGCTACAAGACATATATAAAGGTATGAGGGGACCACAACAGTTCGTTCGTACAGCCTGGTGATACTGTATTCAGGAGGACTCAGGCAGAGTCATTGGTATCTCTAGTTCAACAGGTCATGTAGCAAGAGATCATAGAAGAAATCCTCTGTTTGAAATCACATCGAGAGCTGCTTCTGGTCAGAACATGTCCAGTCTAAAGAGACACATCATCTAGCTTTGGGGGAGGGTGATGTGCAGTCCAAAGCACCATCAAGCTGTATTTTCTCTATTTGTTGCCATGTGGGAGGCATAATAAGAAGGTTAAATAAATGCTCTTTGTGCTAGAACACTCCCCCCTCCCATGTGCTGACCTCCAAATACAACCTTTAACATCAGAAAGCACCAGATCAAGGAAGGCCATGCTGGAGTGTTGTTGAAACTGAACTTGTTCTACTTCTCTCTACTGCAAAGAATGGCACCTTTAAATTCAGCTGTTTGCTGTCAGTTATGATTTAAATTATGAGGGGAAGGATGACCAAAGCAACAACAACAAAAATCAAATTCAGTTAACAAAATAAAACTTGGGATCCACTTGCATATGCTAATATTCTTTTCAACAACCGCACTGTCAGCCTTGCAAATTTCTCAGGTAATGCATTAGGTAAACTGAGCATTGTATTACTCTAAGTGTGCTAACATGCTTTGGGGAGGCTTCCATTGGGATGAAGATTAAAAAGAGCAGCAACCTTTCGAAAATCTCATTTTAAAGTAAAGAAATAGATGAGGAAATGAAAGAAATTAGGTGCTATGTAATAGCTTTGTTGTTTAATTAAAGTGGCATCTTGTTTTACACTTCTCTAATTAGGTGCATTCCAATAAAGGGACTAAAATAACTTTAGGTAATGGGAAGACCTCCATTAATTTGCTCGCCATGTACGTTCTTCATTAAATAGGATAAATGATACTGTCAAGAACCGTTGAAAGACTGACTTCAGGTTGATTTAAACCTAATTCTGCTTTAATCAATAAAGCTAGATAAACAATTTAATTGATAGAAAAGTGTGGGAATGCAAACAATTAAAACAAAATTCGTGCTCTCAGGGGCCACTGCTAGAGTCTTAACTCACATCATACCATCTATTCACAAGAAAGGACAGAATCCTGTTCCTTCTGTCTCTCTAATGGTGCATTGTGGAAGTGTGCTGACATTTTTTCAGCTTCCACAAGAAGGTATTCAAGTCTCTCTTTGTACAAGTGTAAGCTCTGTTCTCTCTAAAGGGACAATCTCTGTTTATGTGATAGCATTCAGGTGGAGCATATTACTGAATCAGCAGATCAATAGTAGTTGGGGGGCACAGTTTCTAACTGTGTCCCCAAAAGGCAACTCATATGCTCAACATTTTCTGAACAGCTTGAAATTCAGCACAAGCAGCTTGTCCTATATACCAGCTTTCTGTTGCAAACAAAGCTCTATCTCTAAAAATTCAGTGCTTAGCCTGCAGTTAGATTCCAATGTTTTCCTATGATAGGAAAGTAAACTACTGTACAGGAAAAGTCAACTGGATGGTGAAGATGTCAGATGAAACCAAACTCAATGATAGCTGACATCCAAAGGAAACATTGATAAATTCTAGTAAAGGTAAAAGTTGCCCTTGCTCGAAAGCCAGTTGTATCCGACTCTAGGGTTCAGTGCTCATCTCTGTTTCAAAGTCAAAGAACCAGCACTGTCTGCTTCTGCAGACGTCATGTGGCAGGCATGACTATACACCAGAGCACACGGAACAATGTTGACCTTCCCACCAAAGTGATCCCTGTTTCTCTACTTGCAATTTCTTGCTTTCGAACTGCTAGCTTGGCAGAAGCTGGGACAAAGACTGGAGTTCATTCTGTCCTGCAGTACTGGGGAATCAAACTGCTGATCTCCCACCTTCCAGTCAGCGTCTTAGCCACTTGAGCCACTACAACAGTAGATATTCACCAGCCAGTCCAGCACGTTGTCTGTTCCCAAGTCTCCCTATCACAATTGAAAGCATAAAAGCTTAGTTCAGCTAGGAAGATTTTGGCAGTCCTAGAATATAGTCCTGTTTTTCTCATAGACATGTGTCTCCTTTTACAGAACCCTCAGTACTATTACTTATTCTGCCACAGGCTTATCACTGTAAGGCTGGCTATTAACTACAGGAATTAGTACATTTCTTTACCATTGAGCAATTAGGGCAAGGTAATTGTACATCATGACTGTACAAAATGATGTGGGTGAGGGATTGGTTATTGCCTTTCTCTGGAACATTTAAACAGTCTTGCTGTAAGGGTGCTTGTAGCAAAACACACTTGGCTTGCTGGTTCTAATGTCCATGTTTTGCCTGTCTCACAATGGCTTTAATTTTTTTAAACAACAACAACAACAACACTATTTCTCTCAAATTGAAGTCTTATCAGCTGTCTGACATTACAGAGCATGTGCAAAACTATATCATTTCAGTAAGCAGCCTTTATATATCCAAAATTATACCCTATGCTGATTTTGGTTTAGTTGCTTGTGTAGCATAATATAACTTCCTTGCTCTATATGCCATGGGATATCAAGGATAAGAGCTGTCAAAAGTGCAGCCTTGGAGAAAGATGAGGACATATGGTGGCCATCTAGTGGCAATAAAATGCCTACCCAGATGTATGGAGATAAGCAGAAGATAGTAGTAAGCCAACTTTTCCTACCTTAGTAACTCCACATTGTGTTGATCAACAGTTCTGCTCAACCACTGCCAATGAGGTCAATGATATCATACAGTGGGTAACAGAAACAGTGATCAACTAGTAAAAGTAAGGTAGGGAAGTATACTTCTCCTAACCATTCCCAGATAATCAGGAGGAATGTTTAATATCCTGCAGTCATGCAACAAGTGATTGTTACCCATTGCATGATACCAGCAACAAAGGTAGCTGGAGGAACAAATGCCATTTGAATGTGGTGATTGCATCTAATGTCATTTTGCTCCTCCCCACACACCTTCATCCTGTACCACATTGAGCAAACATCAGGCAGTGTAGACTAGCTCTTACCTGATAAAATAGAATATTTTGATTATTAAAAGTTTTAGGTTTAGTAACACAATAACTTCATTTATTCAATTGTAATAAAGCTCTAATTCTCCACTTCAATTGTATCAAGTTTTATCTCACATAAAATTAAAGATGTAGGGACCTTAGGAGCTCCTTTGATTAGCAATATTAAAACTTTTACAGGTTATGAACTACAGTTAGGGTACACTGATGTTAAAATAATGATGTGTAAACAGCAGCTCATCAATGAAGGAGAGGAAGCAAAAAATATGGTGCTGTATATTTTATGACTAAAAATCTAACTACAAGGCAGTGTGGAATGGTTTTTCAGATTCTTTCCAGATTTGGAGGGGTGATGCCTCCCTCCCCTTAAATATTAGAGTATATAATGATCAAATGAAGAGTTGCCTTTTGGTGTTTGTGACGGCTAGGATCTCACTCTCCACAGCTTAGCAGGGTTAAGTCCTCCATCTATCCTTACACATTAATTAAATTTAATTTAATAGTCATGTTTATACTTTCCTCCTCACTGAGGCAACTCTGGGCAGCTTACATGTATAAAACCACAGCATAGATATATATAAAACAATGAAGTAAAAGTATAAAATTGTTTAAAATTAAAAATTTACATACCCTCTCCCAGCAGCCACATCATAGGATTTCTTTTAACACTAAAACTAAAAAGCCCGGGTAACCCTCAAATAAGCCACCCTAAAGTGGCCGTCACCCCAACCGCCCCCCAAACCTGCTGCACCAGCCAGGTTTTAAGGTTTTTCGGAAGGGCAGAAGCTCTGCCCTTGTCAGACTTTTCAACATCACACCCTTCAGTCCCTCTTGCCAGCAGTAGCCCATATTCTCTGAGTTGGGCAGTACCCCTCTGGTACTCTCCAATACTCTGCCTGACTTATGAACTTGAATATGTGTGCAGAGTTCTCTTATCAGTACTATTATGGTAACATGAAATTCAGGTACAGTATGTGGGTCCAACACAGCTCTTTATTTCCATTCAATAGACACAAAGGATCTATATTTTATTAAGTTTATTAAAGCTTTCTCAAGTACTGCACATGGTAATAGAATTAGTTTCAGACTTTGCAAACTAGCCATTTTACTTTAAAATAATAACACTTGCTTACTTCAGGCCTTGGGCCTGCCAATCTTTACTCACATCCATCTCTGAGGTGAGGCTCCCTGCATCCTCATGGAGAGAGGCTGTTTCTCTACCCACTCATCCTTTTTATTTTAACCTCCATCTCCCACCTCTGACCTTCTATGTGTAGGACTCCAGCTAATCACATCTTGCTAATTCTAAATTTCACGTTCTTCCAAGGCACAAGATCTAGTTGTTTAGTCTATAAGAAGGCAATGCAGAAACTGAAAGCTAAAAGCCTTCATTTTATCCATGGCAGTATATTGTTTTTGAAAAGCATCTATTATTCAAGGCACTCTGAGTGGTGCTTGCACCAAAAGGGTGAGGTATAAATGCAAGCAGATAAACAAACAGATAAATATGTTGTGGAATGAAAGCATTAATAAATTTATAATTTTAAAAAAAATCATAATTAGCTATCCATTATTAGTGAAATTAGGTACTTGTTATATGGTTGGGTGCTGTGTAATGAAATTAGAGCACTTGCCAAGAAATAATCTGTAATTATGTCAGTCAGAATTTATGGTTTTTATTTAATAATCTGATGAAATAAATCTTTGTGCACTGTGAAGAGTGCCTGGTCCCAGTTGTTCAGCACTGTTAGTTCTGAATGCTCCTATAACAGGCAGACAAAAGAGTCCAAGAGCTGTGACTTTCCTCAGACGCTGCTCAGATTTGGACATGACCCTGCACACTTTCCCCTTTCCTTTCCTTTGCATAAAAACTCTCCGAATGGTAACAAACTGGACTATTTATGAATTTCATGTAGGATTCTTTAAAATAATGATTGGACAGCTTAGTGTAAGTATTCAGGTCCCTTTGCAAGTCTTCCTTGAGTTCCAGTGTTATTCTATAAAAGAACATATCAGGAAAACAAAACAAAACACTGAAGCACTATCCAGGCCTGTGCTGTGGTTCCAAATTACTGGAACGTGCAGCTGTGTGCCTCTACTGAGAACTCATAACTTAAAAGGCCACACCACCAAGGCAGTTTCTGCTTCGGCTCCTCTTGCAGGGCTCCACTCGGCCCTGCAGGAGAAAATCCGATGCACTTCTGCAGTGGTCCAGAGAAATCTCTGAAGCTGCAGAAGTGCTTCAGACTTTCACTCACAGGGCAGTGGGGAGCTCCTGGTGAGAAGAGCTGAAGCAGAAATTGCCAAGGTGGTGTGGCCCTTAAGTTCTAAGTAGAGGTACCTGGCTGCCTGGCCCGGTGGCCCGGTATCCTGGCAGCCCAGCAGAGGACTGGCCACATGTCCACCGAAATGTCTGCAGACACAGCCAGAGCTGGCTCTTTGGCTATAAACAGAGATGAGCACTGGATCCTAGAGTTGGACATGACTGGTTTTCAAGCAAAGGTGTCCTTTACCTTTACCTTTCAACCTTTAATGTTGGTATGGAGCACAGGTCATTTATCTCCCTTCTTACAGCAAGAGGGAAGCCGCAAGTCCATTTCCTATCACTGGTACTGCCACCAATTTTGGCAGCAACTTTTGAACTATGAATATGAAGGAGGGAAATAAGGCTTGTAACGCTAACCTAGGGAGAAGTTTCCTCAGCCTGCTGAGCATATGGTGCCCACTCTAGTTTAATTGACTGTGCAGTCAGTTGCATTTAGCTCTAAATTTACATTCCTTTGAAAATGGTAGTTCACTGGGAGACATACTTCTAGATGTAAAAACAAAAGGAATCCTGGCAGCATGAAGACACTAGCAAGATTATTTTGGTGTAAGCATTCATGGATATAGTTCATTTTTTTACAGGAGGGAGAGTATTATAATCACAAAAGCTCACTTTGAGACAAATGTGTTAGTCTTTAAAATGTCACAGGACTTGTGGTTTTGCTAAAGCAGAAGTAACATGGCTACCTCTCTGAAAACTTTCAGATGTGCTTCTTACATTCCATTGTGTGTGAGAGAGACGCCATGCAATAGCACAAATCTGTAATGTGGTGGCACCATCTTTTGGACAACTGCAGAAGCTGCAGGACATGTTTCTAAGGAAGGAGATCCCAGATTAATGGTAAGCCGAGAGCCAATGGGGAAAAAGAAAACTACTGCATGTATTTCTTTCCAAGTCATATTTGAAGATTGTGAAACCAGCATCTCTCCATCTCTCCTCGCTTTGTGCTCTTTGTTGGAGGCATGATCCATAATAGTTGTAAGAAATACTTAAATTCATCAAGGAAATGAAAGGCATTGATCACTACAATGAAAGAGGGCCTTTTCGGCATCGGCTCTGGCCAGAACCTCCTGCCGACTGACCTCTGTCTTCAGCCAGATTTGTTGGTTTTCAGGAAAGGACTGAAGACATGGCTGGCTCATGAGGAGTGGGCAGTGGTGGGCAGCAACAGGTTCGCACCCCCAAGCAAGGGGGAAAAAAAGCAAAATTGGGTGGCCTTCAGGCAGGGGGTGGCGAAATTGGGTGGCCTTTGTGGGAAAGTGAAATTGGGTGACCATGCCCACCTCCCTGCCCTGCCCATCCTAACACAGCTAACATTTAAAAAGTTTTATTCTGTGCAAGCATATCAGAGAGTAAACAAAACAAAAAGACAAAAACGTTGTGGCACCTTAAAGTCTAATTGCTGAATTTTAATGTGAGCTTTTGTGGATCAAGTCCACTGGCTCTTTGGCTATAAGAGATGAACACTGAACCCTAGAGTTGGTAACAACTGGCTTTCGAGCAAGGGCAACCTTTACCTAATAACAGAAGATCCCTGATTGGTATTCAAATTTGACATCAGGTTTTGTCCCTGAAAGTGATTCAAGGTCTCCCTTGCTCAAAAGCCAGTCATATCCAACTCTAGGGTGCAGTGCTCATCTCCATTTACAGCCAAAGAGCCAGTGCTGCCTGTGTTTGCAGATGTATACATGGCCATATAGCAGGCATGACTAGATCGCCCATGATGCAGGCTCCGCCCATGATGTAGGCTCTACCCATTATGTAGGCTCTGCCCATGGTGGGTAGCGAATTTTTTTGCTGCCCACCACTGGATGTGGGGGGCTGTGGGAGGAGCAGGCTCCCCCCACTCCGCTGGCTTATATGACCATGAGAATGACTGCCATCTTAGATTTTTAATTTTAGATTTTCAGATTTTAGCGTTACGGAAGTTTTGATAATGGGTTTTTAAAATTGGGTTCTTATTTCTTTAGTGTAATGTTTTTTAATGATAGTGGACCATTTTATTGTGATTGTGGGTTATGAATTGTGAGCCACCCAGAGTCGCTACGGCAATAGGTGTGGCCATATAAATATAAATAAATTAATAATAAAGGAGGACACTGATTTGTACAAAATTGCATGTGTTAATTTATAAGTAAATATGATTAGATTTATAAAAGCAAGTGGAAAATTTAAAAGTTCTTCTATAACTTGAAAAGAATTAGAATTCATCTCACCTGAATAACTGAAACAGTGACTTGTTATGTGCCTGCTAAGTCTGTTGTTCATCAGGATACTCACTTTGGCTAGACATGTGAAGGAGCCTTGTTGCCCTTCCTTGTGGAGGTTTTTTCCTCCTATTCAAATGGACTTGACCCAGACAGCCATTCAAATGGAGGACTAGCTAAGCCTCAACACCTTCTTATTTAGCTCTTGTAAGGGCTCTACAATGTAGGTAAAACTCCCAGAATAGAGGATTATGGTATTTGTAGTAAAATGCAAAAATCCCACTGTGGGTGGAGATCTACATCTGCTCGAACATCAGTTGCTTCATTACAGATGTAATCAAATACAGTAGAACCTCGACTTACAAATGGTTAGAGTTACAAAATTTTCACAATAGGAATGAAAATCAATTGAAAATAATGGCTTGAGTTATGAATTTTTCTGGAACAGATTAATTGGTTTCCAGTGCATTCCTATAGGAAACCATGTTTCAAGTTATGAATTTTGGTTTTCAATGCATTTCTATGGGAAATTTGAGTTAAAATTTTTTATAACATATAAAATGCATTGGAATGCATTAAATTTGTAACTCAAGGTACCACTGTATTGGATTGATTGTGTGTCATCCACAGAACTTAGAAATATTAGATTAGCAAATTTGGAGCCCAGAACAGAAATAGTGTCCCCTATGTGCAATTGCACAGTAGATACTTGTCCTCTACCCTTATAAACCAGATTCTAGGTTACTGTATTTACCTTTAAAGCCTAGGTGCCCATCTGCCAAGATTTCCAACTAGTGCCAGGGCTTATTGGCTCAGTGTAATCAAATCTATATGTGCGTCTCACTTTTGTAAGGTCATACATAACATCACCCAAAAAAGGCAGAAAAAGGAGATGGTGGAGACAGTGGCTTGTTATCCTTTTGAAAAAAGAAGAGAATTGAATATCAGCAGTACAACTAATGAGGTTTTTTTTTCAGTTGCAGAAGGCCTGGTAAAGGGCTTGGGAGGGGGAATTCCCCATGGCCTGGAGGTAAACTTCCCAGAAGTATTAAGTGTGTTGTAGGTCAAGCTTCATGAGATATGAACCCTAATAAGGAAATGGTGGCAACTGCTGCAGCTACTGGGACAGTCATGCTAGCTATCTGGTCAGGTGGACACATACAAATTTCCCCTTTTTCTGGTTGGCTGGTTTTCATTCACATTCTGAATAGGTTTATCCATATCCCCATGCCTGTTTCCACAGTTAGGTGACTGTTTCCGGCCATTTCTTGTCTCACATTTGTGACATCACAAGAACCTACCCCTCTAAATCTGAGGGGACATAGTGCTACTCACCTAGCAACCCAATGTATGGGAATTGAAACAAGGATCCTACACCTTTAATGGTTGCCTGGAAAATGAACTTTCAGCAGATGTAGCTTCTCATGCCCCATATTACTTACTAGCAGTAATTTTAATTTTGAAGGCCTGGAAGATGCTTCTTTTCCCCAGTCCTACTGACTAGGGAGAGAACTCTGAGATGTCCACAAACATAAGAAACATTGGCAATGTGGTCACAATGTTTAATCCTTGACTATGGCTCATTTCACCTTTCATTTCTTCATGGTAGTCTAAAAAAAGGTCTCCCACTTGGCATAGAGAGCAGCTGTGCATGCACAGCTCATAGTATGACAGGGGCAAGGGGAGTCCTGCAAGAGGAGCTGAAGCAGAAATTGTCAAGGTGGTGTGGCCCTTTAAGTTATTGGTTCTCAGTAGAGGCATGTGGTCGCCTGTCCTGGTAATTTGGTGCCCCAGCAGCACAGGTCTGGCACTATCTGATATGCCTGAAACATAGACTAATGTGGGTACTATTCCAAAAAAATTATCTAAAAAAGAAGGACTTTAAGCCATTTTCTTTGATCAGGTAAAAACTGTAATATAATATGTAAAATCATATAGCAATCTGTGTATCAAATTTGATAATGTCCCAGAAACCCTTCGCTAATACAATTCTAGAACAGAGAAATTACAAAACTAGGATTGAAAGGGAGACAGCTGGAATCAAATACATCCATCTGTTAGACACCCATCGCAGGGGACTAAATATTAGCGAAGGGTTTCTGGGACATTATCAAATTTGATACACAGATTGCTATATGATTTTATATATTATATTACAACTTTCCTGCCAAGTCTCTTTAGCAAAACAGAAAGTAACCAGTTACAGTGTTTTTGTTTTATCACAAAACAAAACAAAACAAAATAAAATAAATAAAATAAAATAAAAAACACTGTAGCACTTTAAAGACTAACTGCTATATTTTTATTGTTAGCTTTCGTGGATCAAGTGTTTTCTGACATACAGGTCAAAAGTTGATCAGAGACGAGAATGGGCTTTCTCAGCAACCTTGAGACGGAAAGGAAGTCATTTAGAGCTAATCTGAATAATCTATTGTTGGTAATGGCTGTGTGAAGCTGTATTGTACTTGCTTGTCTGTCATCTTGCTTGACCACACCCATCTCCCTTTGACCCCCTGAATTTGGTGTATAAAAACCATGCCTGTAAGTTTCACTCTTTGTCTGAAGAAGTGGACTTGAGCCTCAAAAGCTAACAATAAAAATAAAGCAGTTAGTCTTTAAAGTGCTACAGTGTTTTTTATTTTATTTTTATTTTGTTTTCTGATAAGTCTGTGTTCTGTTTTGGTTGTTCTGTGAAGTTGTATTTTATGATTGTTACTGTACTGTTGCTGTTTTGACTGTAAACCGCCCTGAGTCGCCTCAGCGAGTGGGCAGCAATATAAATCTGAACAAACGAACAAACAAACAAACTTGTAAGCCTTAAATATCTTCAAAAGGAACACACAGAAAAATCACATTTAAAGCTCACTCAACCTAACCTGCCTTTATGGGGGAAATCCCATGGTGTTTATTGTTGTGGCATCTGACAAAGTCAGCTACATTCCTGCTATATAGTGCCAACATGTTATCAGCATTGCCTCATGCAGACATGTGATGTTTTATTCATGTTCCTTGCTTGCTGCTGTTCCTGTGCTTTTTCTGACTATCTTTCCAGCCAGTATTTATACTGTAGGAATGTTTACATTCAGCACTGTAAAGCACACACTATGCTCGTACAGATGTCACCACAAAAAACAGCACCACAAAAACCGAGCTTTGTGAATATGGAGACCTACAGAATCCTGCTCACTTGCAGGTCTGTCAGTTACCACGAGAAACTTGTACCAATGAGCATTTAAGTTAGGCCAATGTCAAAGCCAAGAAGGTGGCCTCATTTTGGCCGTCTAAAGTCTGACCTGCACGCAAAAGAAGAGTCACAAAATTTAGCAACATTATATGAATACTACAAATGGCCACTAGATGGTGCTACTGTTATAACATATTTCTCCTCTCATTAAGGTGCAGTTGTCCAAGGTATAAATACTGTACAGTCTAAAACCAAATAGCACATGTACCTGTGAAAGACAATAGTTTGGTTTATGTGACCTTGTCAGGATGAACAGCAAGATAATTGTTCTATAAACTGCTGTCCAAGCTGCAGTTTGAGAACAGCTTGAATTTTTATCAGGGCTATTTTCTCCATTCCCTTGTAAGAGTACATGCTCCAGAATAAACTCTCCCAGAACCAGCCACAAATCACCACATCATTCACTTCTTTTTCTTTTTCTTGCTCATTCAAAATCATCCCCCTAATTCTCCTTCCTTTTTTGCATATCTCCAGGAGATTTAAAGGTAAAGGTTGCCCTTACTCAAAAAGCCAGTCATAGCCGACTTTAGGGTTCAGTGATCATCTCTGTTTATAGCCAAAGATCCAGCGCTGTCTGCACCTGCAGACATTTCCATGGACATGTGTCAGGCATCACTAGAGTGCATAGAACACTGTTTACCTTCCCACTGAAGTGGTACCTATTTACCTACTTGCAATTCCTTGCTTTTGAACTGCTAGGTTGGCAGGAGCTGGGACAGAGATGGAAGTTCACTTGTCATTCAGCACTCGGGGCTTGAACTGCTGACCTGACAACCTTCTAGTCATCAAGTTCAGCATCTTAATGACTAAGTCACCGCAGTCCTTCTAGGACAATGATAGTGAACTTCGGCACTCCAGTTGTTCTTCAACGTCAATTCCCAGAAGCCCTTATCAGCAGGAGTGCTGACTAGGGCTTCTGGGAATTGAAGTCCAAGCACACCTGGAGTGCCAAGGTTCACCATCATGGCTTTACGAGATTTGAAACAATCTATTTAAAATAACCACTCACATATCTCTTCTTCTTGGGATTATTTCTCATACAATAGTTTCTCCCCTCAGTATCTCAGTATTTCTTTCTCTCACTCACTAACACACACACACACACACACCCTTCACAAACTTCTTTCTCTCCCCAATCTCTCAGTAGGTAGCTCTGTAGGATTTCCTAATCCTGCCCATTGACCTCTGTAGTTCTCCATTTCTAGTCTCTATATTGGCTTCTCCCCACTCGTCCTCTCCTAGTTTTCTCATTGTCCTCTCCAAACCTTCTCCCTTCCTAGATGGGAGGTAAACAGTAGCACAACATGTCTCATTCACTCAATCATTTTTCCTTCCTTCTTTAGATCCTTGTGCTGCTCATAGGAGTTCAGGAAAACAAAGATGGCAGAAAGCATGAGCACAGCATTTCACAAATCTACATTAATCAAGAGAAAATGTCCAAGGAGCACAGCACCACACTGTCAATCCCATGGTGAAACCATATAATGTGTTAAACAGCTTTCAGTTCCACAGGATCTACTGGGTGAGGAAAAATGTCACATCTATTGCATTTTGGAAATATAAAACCTGACAATTATTCAGATTTCCTGTCCAACTTGAATAACTTCCAGCTGGAAGGGATCATCTCTCTAAAACAAGATCTTAAAAAATACAAAATGGAGAAAGTTAACCATCAATTTCACATCAGTTATTGCTGGAACTGAAAACCAACTGTTGTTATAAAAAAAAAACATTAGAAATATACTCCCTATCCTATATCTTTAAAAGAATCCGAAGATAAAATTAGTTGGCTGTGAGGTTACTGTGTGGATATGGGTAAAATCAAACTCTGGATAATTTTAAAAAATGTCAGACCCTGATAATGAACCACCTTGAGTAGGGCGGTATTGAAATTGAAATATAATAATAATAATAATAATAATAATAATAATAATAATAATAATAATAATAATAATAATAATAATAATAATAATAATAATAATAATAATAATAATAATAATAATAATAATAATAATAATAATAATAATGACTAAACAAACCTAGGAATATGATAATATTACATTACTATATATCCTAATTTTCATAAAGGCAACCTGAGCACTCATTTAAGAGTGGAAATGAGAGGCATATGAAATAAAAACATCTTCAGACCTATCCATGTTCTGTGGCAGATCATGGGATAAAAAAGAAAGAGTTGTAGCCAGTACTTCCCCTGATCCAATGAACAGTTGCCAGTTACATCAGATGTCAGTTGTATATTGTTGGCATATGCCATGAGTGAAATCCATTCTGTGATATGATAGATAAGATGAATTAAATCAAGACTAGATTCGATTAAATTGGCTCAGTTTGAAGCTAGATTAAATTTACTTGCCAGTGTGGTGCCTTTTAGAAACACTAAAAGGCTACACATGTGAAGCAACTTGACACTAATGGAAACAGAGATTTATGCTCTATCTATGATCTTCTCTGGAATAGGAGAAAACATAATAATCAAAAGGCACAAGATTCACATGAGCCCGCTGGTTGAAGGCTCAATATTTTTGCAGTAGTCTTGCATTTAGACAAGAATGACACCATTTTAAAAACTTAAATAATTATTATCCTACTTAAATCTATACAAGATTAATATACAGTTTACAAATTTAATGCATTCTCTGGGATATTTTGCATTGCGAAAAATTCATAAACTGAAATGCAGTTTCCCATAGGAAAGCCTTTCAAACCAAAAAATGCATAAACCAAGGCATTATTTTCAATAGATTTTATTCATAAACCCAAAATTACATTAACCAAGGAGTTTGTAAACCAAGGTACCACTGTATATAAAAATGTATTCCGTGTTTTAAGGAAGATACTGTTTTACTTGGGATTTAATTCAGTCCACAGATGAACAAGCTCAGTTGCAAGTGTCATGAGTTTTATTTATCCCCCCCCCCCCTTATAGGCTTGGTCTTACACACACAGGCAAAATTTGAATGTTTGTCATGATGTTAACTAGCCCCTTGTCCAGATCATCATGTCAGACCAATCAAGTTGACAGCTAATCAGGATAGCTGAGCAGAAAAAAAATCCTATCCCACTCCAAAATGAAAGGCAACCCAGAAGCACTCTCATCCACAAGGCGAGGAGATCACACACACACACACACACACACACACACACACACACACACACACACACACACACACACACAGAGAGCAATGAACTGAGATGCTAGAGCAAGGGTTCCGCTGCATAAAAAGGTTGGCCATCCGTGTGCTAGTGTCTCAAGCCCTATCTTCCTTTCCTCATCCCTCAGCCCCTTATCTAAGCCATGTAGCAGCCAGATTTATGGACAACCCTATATCAGAGTAACTTAAAAAGGACTGCTCCATCTTTCACATTAATGTTAATTCTGAAATCTGCTCATCCCTGACGCTAGCAAGGTGATGCTCAAGATAATACAGGATAGACTGCAGCAGCACGTGGAGAGAGAATTACCAGAAGTGCAGGCGGGGTTCAGAAGAGGCAGGGGGGCTAGAGACCACATTGCCAACATAAGTTGGATCATGGAGGGGGAAAAAGGAATATCAGAAACAAGTCTACTTCTGTTTCATTGATTACACTAAGGCCTTTGACTGTGTGGATCACAACCAGGGCCGGATTTTCCTATAGGCTAACTAGGCTTCAGCCTAGGGCCTCAAGATCAAGAGGGGCCTATATATTGATATATATCACAGTAATTATGTATTTTATTATCTCTCATGTAATTTACAAACTTAAAAATGGGAGGTGAAAGGGCCACATAAGTAGAATAGCCTAGGGCCTCTTTTCATGTAAATCCGGCCCTGATCACAACAAAATGTGGCAAGTAATTAAAGAGATGGGAATACCAGAACACCTTATATGCCTCATGAGAAATCTGTACATAAGTCAAGAAGCAACAGTTAGGACAGACTATGCAATGACAGAGTGCTTATTCAACTTATACACAGAGCACATAATGCACAATTCAGGAATGGAGGAATTACAATATGGGATCAAAATTGCTGGGAGAAACATAAACAATTTGAGATACACAGATGATGCTACCCTAATGGCAGAAAGTGAGGAAGACGTAAAGACGCTCCTGATTAAGTTGAAAGAAGAGACTGCAAAAGCTTGAGACTCAATATCAAGAAAACCAAGATTATGGCAACAGGCCCTATCAGTCTCTGGAAAATAGATGGGAAAGAAAGAGAAGCAGTGACAGATTTTATTTTCTTAGGATCAAAGATCACTGCAGATGGTGGTTGCAGCCATGAAATAAAAAGGCGACTGATTCTTGGGAGACAAGCTATGAGAAACCTGGGGAACATAGTGAAAAGTGGAGATATTGCCTTGCAAACTAAAATTTGCATAGTCAAAGCAATGGTATTCCCGATGGCAATATATGTTTGTGAGAGCTAGACCGTTAGGAAAGCTGAGCACAGAAGAATAGATGCCTTTGAAATGTGGTGTTGGAGGAAAGTTTTGAGAGTCCCCTGAACAGCGAGGAGAACAAATTGGTCAATCTTAGAAGAAATCAACCCCGACTGCTCCTTACAAGGTCAAATAGTAAAGATGAAGCTAAACTACTTTGGACATCAAATGAGAAAAGAGAACTCACTTGAAAAATTCTTGAAACTGGGAAAGTTGGAGGGCAAAAGAAGAAGGGGTTGGCTAAAGATGAGATGGCTAGCTGGTATCGTAGTTTCAGTGAGTACAGAGGTTGATGAGCTGAGAAGGATGGTGGAGAACAGAGGTGCCTGGAGGACAATGGTCCATAGGGTTGCAAAGGGTCGGAATTGACCGTGCAACTGAATAACAAAACTTGTGGGGCAAAGCTGAGACAGCAAAACTCCCATTTCGTCAATATGTCCTTCCCAATGTAACTGTGATCAAAAGAATACCTGCAGCCAGGGGTTCAGTAACATTATCAATTACTATATATGACAATAAACGAGCAAATATGGTGTGCTTGGCAGATAGACCAATGTATAAAAGAAATTATAATAGCTCTGGTGGTGCAGTGGTTAAACTGCTGTACTGCAGCCAAAACATTGTGAGTTTAATCCTGGCCAGGGATCAAGGTTGACTCAGCCTTCCATCCTTCTGAGGTCAGTAAAATGAGTACCCAGCATGTTGGGGACAAAATGCTAATTAACTTGTGAACCGCCCAGCAAGTGCACTAAGTCCTGTGGGGGTTCTATAAGTATTATTGCCATTATACTTAAAAGTTGTTTTCAAAATACTTTCAGAAACAGTCTAGCTATTTTTTTTGATGCAGTTTCCTCCTTCTCTTGCATTTCTTGCCTTTTCAACATAGCCGTTTGTCTCTGACACCATTTTACTGCTACTATGAACTCCAAATATTATCTTGATGAAACAAAGTTTCTTGGTGTATATAGTATTGTCAGATGGCTCTTCCCACTGTCTTTTGTATCACTCAGTTGTGTGGTGTGGCATATCCCAAGCCTCCCGCAGATTCTCAGATTCTACAACAGCCTGTTAAGGTTTGGCTCCCTTCCACCAGAGGGAAAATTGTGGAGGAGTTTGTAGCAAGCCAAGGCTGTTGGCAGTTCTCTACTTTTATATATAGAAAAGATACTAATAGTATTGCAAAAAAACAAAAAACAAAAACCAAACCAGGCTATAAAACTATAAAAATGTTTCTGGACCTCTCCAGAACATAAAAATCACATTTTCGTATTTTCCTCCAAGCAGGGATTCTTGGAAGCCCTTGGGGATGCACAAATGCCCTTGGGGCTTCATGCAGCCATGGGCTGCCCTTTGCCCACCTTTGGATTACACTGACTGAACGGTTCCTAATCAAAGGTATAGCCATTCTTGTTGTGATGCCTCTCTAGGTCTAGTAAAAAGTGAGTAGTGAATTTTGCAAAGGCAGCTGAGGAAGGGTGAATGGATAGAACCTCAATGATCGCGTAATGCATGGATGAACAAGTTGCAGCCAAGTTTGCCTCTAGCAAGCCCATATCCCCACATTTTAGGAAATATTTTTGTTTTTGATTGGAACGGGAAGCCCCTCCTTGGGTTTATAACAGTGCAGGGGAGCTAAGCATGGGAAAATTTCCCTCATGCTCACATTGAATTTAAAATATGAATATTATTGGGGGGGGGGGGGAACAGACAACTTCCAAGAATGGGGTTCATGTGTGGCTCTTGGACCTCTGAAATGTGTTTGCTCCTTTTTTAGTGTTTTTCCTGACAGCAAATTTTAGGTCATATGACAAGTAGCATTTTAATCAAGAGGTCTCCATGATATCCTGAGTTTATCCTGAATAGACAGAAATACTGTCTCAGCAGAATAAGAATTGATGGCATCTCTGGAGGACTGAGGACAGGTATCAAAACAATTCTTAGAGAGAATTTCAAGAATGAAGTAGAAAACCTTTAGCCATTAAGTGTGACCTATTGAACCTTGAATCCCACAGTGATAGTTGACTATAAACATTGTTACCAATGCATGCCAGTAGGTAAAGGTAAAGGTAAAGATTGCCCTTGCTCAAAAGCCAGTCATATCCAACTTTGGGGTTCACTGCTCATCTCTGTTTATAGCCAAAGAGCCAATGCTGTCTGCGTCTGCAGACGTTTCTGTGGACATGTGGCAGGCATGACTAGACATCAGAGTGCACAGAATGCTGTTTACCTTTCCACCGAAGTGGTCCCTATTTATCTACTTGCAATTTCTTGCTTTCGAACTGCTATGTTGGCAGGAGCTGGGACAAAGACGGGATCTCACTCCGTTGTGCAGTACTTGGGTATCGAACCCCGACCTTCCTGTTTTAAAGCTAAGTGTCTTGACCACTAAGCCACCACAGTCCCTAAGCCAGTGGCGTAGCGTGGGGGGGGGGCGGGGGGGGCGGATGCCCCGGGCAGCGGCTTTCAGGGGGCGGCAAAATGTCCCCACCACTTTGACCTCCCTCTGCCTGGGGTTAGGAAACAGGATTTCCCAGGCGGAGGGCGGCCCTTTTGTTGGCGAGCGCTGCTCGCCTCCGTCCACCTGGCTGGCCGTCGGGGGCTCTTCGCCGCCTGCCCCTGACTCCGCCTCCGTTGCGAGTTCAATCCTGGCGGGATACCAGATTGCCTAAGCCATTCATCCTTCCGAGGCCGGTTAAATGAGTACCCAATGGGACGGAGGCGAGCAACGCTCGCCAGCAAAAGGGCTGCCCTCCGCCTGGGAAGTCCTGCACGCACGCGCGCACGCTGCCCACCTCTGCCCGCCCAGCCATCCACCCAGCTTGCCGTCAGAGGGGGCGCTCGTCGGGGGTGGGTGGCGCCGTGGCGCGGAGCCCCTGGCGGCTGGCTGGGCGGGAGGAGGTGGGCAGCGTGCGCGCGTGCGTGCAGGACTTCCCAGGCGGAGGGCGGCCCTTTTGCTGGTGAGCCCTGCTCGCCTCCGTCCCATTGGGTACTCATTTAACCAGCCTCGGAAGGATGAATGGCCCAGTGGTCAGCAAACTTGGCTCTCCAGGTGTTCTTGGACTTCAGTTCCCAGAAGCCTTGATCAGCAGGAGTGCTGACTTGGGCTTCTGGGAATTGAAGTCCAAGAACACCTGGAGAGCCAAGTTTGCAAACCCCTGGCTTAGGCAATCTGGTATCCCGCCAGGATCGAACTCGCAACGTTTTGGCTGCAGTGCAAAAAGGCTGGAAAGTCCATAGGGTTGGTGTGTGTGTGTGTGCGCGCGCGGGGCGCTCATCGGGGGTGGGTGGCACCCCTGGCGGCTAGCTGGGTGGGCTGGCGGGCGGAAGTGTGCGGCACGCGCGCGCGCCGCTCGTCAGCAGGGAGGCCACCTTCTGCCTGGGTCCTGGGGGCGGCGGCGGCGGCAGCGGCAAGCTGGGGGGGCGAGTTTGTTCTTCGCCCCCGGCGGCTGAACTCTGCGCGACGCCACTGCCCTAAGCATGCCAATACAGGAATTTTTTTAAAAAAGAAAATGTTCCCCTCATTGTCTGTGGATTATATTTCCTTGGCTATCAGAAATATAGACACTACTTTACACTCCTTGTGATCTAAGCTGTTCGTATCCATTATGGAGTGAATACCTTATTTGCCACTCACTAAATGGAGCTGTTCTTCTAGAAAAGTGCTTAGCTGGCAAGAGGAAAGGCTGTCACCCAAGTAAGAATCTTCATGACCTTTTAAACCAAGTATTGTAAACAATAAAACTTTATGCAAATAAACTATTCTGATAAGGTCAAAAGAAGAAGTAAAGGCCACTAATTTCCAGAGAGTTCTCAGAAATGCTCCCTGGATGGAACATGCTTTTTATCCCCCAATGCTGGCTGTCCAGTTGTGACACTTGACTGTGATCAGCACTGCATACACTGCCCCAGGTTTGAAGCTCTGATTTTAATTAGGAGAGATGTACAGTACTTCATGTCCTTAACTTGACTCCAGTGTCTCATCGACCCCAACATACTGAATGCAGACATGTCATCTTCAAACTTGATGCTTCCTGACTGCTGTACAACAGCACGTTTAGCTAGTGTTGTCAGGGTTACTATTTCACTGTCAGCTTGCCCAATACTAGGCCACCTTCCCTCTCCTTAGGCAGCAAGTACTTTGGCTGTCCCATCGGTTCCATGAAGTAGTTTCCTTGATGCCTAGACTCAGCTGGTTGTCTGTGCTTTTCATGGTTATAGACAGAAACAAAGCAGAACTGAAGGAACTATCAAATGAAGTGGAAACTCATGGACACTCTCAATATAATGGTTGTATTACTCTTACAGATATCATGGCTTTCTTAGTTATTTTATCTGTGCTTAGATATTTTTAAAACCTGGTCTGGTTCAAATACTAGATCTGCCACAAATATTATGCTATTAAGTTGTTTCTTCTTTGGCTTATAGATGAGAAGCTGGTGTTCCTTTTGGAGCACTGTTGTTACTTGGAGACAGGAAGAAGGGTACATCATGTTTCTCCTAGGCTTGGAAGTCTCTAAGCAACCTGCCTTTACTCTGAAACTCTCAGAGTTGAGCAGGAAAAGTGATTACTTTTCCAATATTTGGAAGTGCCTTGTATAGTAAGCTATTTCCATATACACTAGTACCTTGGATAACGATGAGACTTGGTCCCACAAGTCTCATCGTTATCCAATTTTTAATGTTGTGCGATGCATTGATCACACAACATTTAAAAAAGCCCTGTTCCCTTTCGAATTGCGGTGTTTTGGCTTACTGCACTATCCAAGTTGGTTGGGGAAGATCAGGAACCATGTGGATTGGGTCCCCTGACCTCCCTAGAGGCGACAGGTGTGGTGGGGAGCCCGAAATGGGCAAAAAAATTGAGTCCCCCCCATTTTGGACTCTTTGGAACCCCTGCTGTCTCTGGGGAGGTCAGGGGACCTGGTTCACACTGTTCCTGACCTCCCCAGACCTCCCTGGATGGTTCTGCAAGGCAAAACACCAGGGAAAGAAGCCTGGTGCTTTACCTTACAGCACCACCCGGGTAGGTCTGCGGACTGCATTCCTTTTGCAAGCAAAGGGCTATCCGACACTGGGATAGCCCTTTGCTTGCAAAGGGAACCCCTGCAGGTGCAGGGGTGGGGTGGCTGGGGAAGCTGACAGGGGACTCCCCCATCAGCTTCCCCAGCCACCTTGCAGCTGCGGAGGCATGGGCAGGGTGGCTGGGAAGCTGAACGGGGGAGTCCCCTGTTGGCTTCCCCAGCCACCCTGCTCCTGCCTCCGCAGCTGCAGGGTGGCTGGGAAGCTGAATGGGGAGCCCCCATTCAGCTTCCCAGCCACCCCATCACTACGAACAATTACCTGGGATAACGCTAACAGATCATTATCCAATGCAAAAAAATTTTTTTTAAAAAATTGCATCATTGTCCGATTTTAGCATCATCCGATGCAATCTTTATCCAAGGTATTACTGTAATGGTAAATTTACAGTGGAGTAGTCAAGATGATCACATATCCAAAGAATGTGTTTCTACAGACTGATCCTTGATAATTTCTAATAAACAATAATCTCCAGCCCTAGACTAATCTGGGATAGATTGGTCTATATTTGGCATGGAGTGGAATGCACTCACAAAAACATAGAATAGCTTTCT
Organism: Furcifer pardalis; assembly: GCA_030440675.1. Lineage (NCBI taxonomy): Eukaryota > Metazoa > Chordata > Lepidosauria > Squamata > Chamaeleonidae > Furcifer > Furcifer pardalis. The sequence continues at coordinate 100,767,397 of CP126891.1, forward strand.
TTTCTCAAATGCTCTCAGCTGTTCCAGCAGGGTCATACAAAGAGGACTAAACTCCTGACTATCTGATCTCTGAGTCAATCCATCTCATGTTTGGTCTTGCTCTTGTATGCAACTTGCAACTTTCCCCACCATTATTGTCCTCTCTAGTAAGTTTTGTCTTCTTGTCACGTGCCCAAAGTATGACAGCCTAAGTTTTAAAGCAAAGCAATCACACATATATACGACCCCATAGCACTTAGTGCACTCTCTGGGCAGTTCACAAGTTAATTAGCATTTTGCCCCCAACATGCTGGGTACTCATTTTACTGACCTCAGAAGGGTGGAAAGATGAGTCAACCTTGAGTCCTGGCCAGGATCGAACTCACAACCTTTTGGTTGCAGGACAGCACATTAACCTCTGCACTACCAAGGCTCTTTTACTTCTAAAGAGACTTCAATCTTCATTCAATCTACCATTTATTTGTCTTTCTGGTAGTCCATAATGATCATAATGCTTTCCTCAAACACTATACCTTAAATGAATCAAAAATGTTCCTACCCAACTTTCACATTCATGCATTGTAATTGAGGATCCAGGTTGCTGCCCCATATCCATGGGCTAAGTTATCCGCTGGAGTAAAAACATTCAATAAATAACCCCTGAAATAAAATATTTCGAAGATAATAAGAGGCCACGGCCCGCATTGTAAATATAAAGTTCATTGTGATCTGCAGTTTAAGGTATCTGTGGTAAGTCTCAGAATAAATACCCCACCAATAAGGAGGGCAACCTGTACCATAGTATGAATACCATAGTATGAATAAGAGTAGTCTTGGTCTCCAGTGACACATCTTTCCTCTTAAGGATTTTGTCTGTTTCCTTCATATATATCAATAAAGATCAAGCAGGATTTGTGAAATATATATATATGTCGGACCTGGTAAGGAGAGTATTGGATCTGTTGGATTCTACAGAAAGGAAAAAAGAGAAGATAGGATTTTTATCTCTTGATATATTTAAAGCATTTGACTCTTTACAATGGGCAACAATTCATGGAATGATCGGTCTATATGGATTTGGTAACAAATTTCAGAGTGTAATTACAAAATTATATCAACAAGGAACAGCTAAAGTTAAAGTTAATGATATATATACAGAGGATATAAAATTGGAAGCAGGCACCCACCAGGGGTGCCCTCTGTCCCCAGTTTTGTTCATAATGGCAATGGAGTTTTTAGCCAATGATATACGTCAAGATGAAGAAATAAGTGGAATAGAGGATAATAAAATAAATTTATATGCAGATGATACACTTATAATTGTAAAGCAACCAAATAAGGCATTAGATAGAATATATTTGCACTTACAAATGTCTGAAGAAACAACTGGTTTGAGAGTAAACTGGGAAAAATCAGAAATGATATATTGTAACGGGGAAAAAGAGGAGCGAGAAAATATTGAAGAAAAATATAAGATACAAGTTAAACCCAATTTAAAATATTTGGGAATAACGATTTCAAGCAAAACTGGGGACCTTAAAAAGCTAAATTATCTAAAACTAAAGAAAGACATTGAAGGTAAAATCACACAATACAATAAACTAAACTTATCATGGTTCGGCCGGATAGCCTTAAGTAAAATGATGTTACTGCCTAAATTAAACTTTTTATTCGACGTTTTACCAATAAAACACAGTAATAAAGAATTGGAAGAATATCAAAAAATCATAAATAGTTTTTGTAACGGGAAACGAAGAACAAGAATATCTAAACAATTGTGGTACATATCTCAAAAAGAAGGGGGACTGGGAATTCCAAGCATACATAATTATTATAGAGCTTTTCAAGTAAGAAATGTTGTAAAAATTTTGATGAGGGAAGAATCGATATGGGAAAAAATTGAAAAGAGGGATTTTTCACAAGTGGGTAAAGCTATATTTTTAAGTAAAATTGATAGTAAAAAATATAAAGGGACACAGAATAGGATGATAAAAACAACTATAGAAGAATGGAATGGAGTAAGAGAAGATCTTACTCCAGGGATTTCGCCAACTGTAGAATTAGAAGATTTTAATAACTTCCCAATTAAATTAGATAGAGTTTTTAAGGCAATTTTATTAGAAAATGGGGTTTCACTGTTAAAAGATTGGTTGAAGATTTGTAGCGATTTAGAGAAAAGAAAGGCACTTTTTTCACAATTGAAATTAAATTGGTTTCAGATTCTCCAGATAAATAATTGGAATAAGAGAGTCTTATCTTATAATAGTCTAGACAGACAACTTACAACTTTTGAAAAACTTCTGGTTGAAATAAGAAAAGGAAACATGGGAATTAAAGGGATAGTTAGCAAAATTTATAAGATAATGAACAAACAAGGGAAAACTCAGGAAGTTTTAAAGAATATTTGGGAACAAGACCTGAATAAGACAATTACGGAAGAGAATTGGCATAGACAATGGAAAAAAAGAATAATGAGAACTATGTCTGTAAGAGTAAAGGAACATAACTTCAAGATGCTTTGGAGATGGTATCTGACCCCAATTAGACTGCATCAAATAAATAAGGAAATAAGCAACAAATGCTGGAGATGTAAGCATTCAACTGGGACATATGTACATATGTGGTGGAATTGTAATGTGGTATCAGAATTTTGGGGCAAGGTTGGAAAAGAAATGGAAAATATAATGGATATGCGGTTAGAATTGGGACCAGATACGGCATTAATAACAAATGTGGATAAATATAAGATAAGTAAAGATGGTAAAGAGCTGATGGCTGTGATGCTGTCCGCAGCAAGACAATGTATAGCAAAAAATTGGAAGAGTAATGTGACATTGAAGATACAAGATTGGTACAAGGAAATGTGGGAATTAGCTCTTAATGACAAACTGACATGGGAATTAAATGTTAAGAAAGGCATAGTTCAAGTAAATGGATTTTGGGGAATCTGGAGGAAATTTGTGGAATATGTGATTGTTGGAAATAAGGGAGTCAACCCTGTACCAGAGCAAGTTAACTTTTGGAAAATGTAAAAGGATATAACCCTCCTGGACATTGTATATAACACAGAGGTGAATTAAATAATGAAGAATGCATATTGTAGTGATAATAGAAATATTAGAATTATTGGTTCAAGAGAGGTGACATAAAAGTTGAAAAATGTGTTATAATATTTTTATTCTTTGTATTCAATGCATATCAAGTGTAGTATTCTTGTGATTTTTTTTGTATTGTATGTTTGTTTTTTTATTGTGTCATTTTTTTTATTGAAAATTTATAAATTTATAAACAACCTCTGCACTACCAAGGCTCTTTTACTTCTAAAGAGACTTCAATCTTCATTCAATCTACCATTTATTTGTCTTTCTGGTAGTCCATAATGATCATAATGCTTTCCTCAAACACTATACCTTAAATGAATCAAAAATGTTCCTACCCAACTTTCACATTCATGCATTGTAATTGAGGATCCAGGTTGCTGCCCCATATCCATGGGCTAAGTTATCCGCTGGAGTAAAAACATTCAATAAATAACCCCTGAAATAAAATATTTCGAAGATAATAAGAGGCCACGGCCCGCATTGTAAATATAAAGTTCATTGTGATCTGCAGTTTAAGGTATCTGTGGTAAGTCACAGAATAAATACCCCACCAATAAGGAGGGCAACCTGTACCATAGTATGAATAAGAGTAGTCTTGGTCTCCAGTGACACATCTTTCCTCTTAAGGATTTTGTCTGTTTCCTTCATAGTTGCCCTTTTACGTCTCAGTTTTCTTGGCTTCTGTCTCTGGCCAAGATTGGACTGATGATTGGACCAAGATATAGAAGATGCTTAATGATTTCATTTTCTTTTTTGTTAACTCATGTATAGACATTATTCTTTTATTCATAATGTTCAGCTGCAATCCTGCCTTTACAGTTTCTCAGAATCCTTTCTGCCCCATTTCTTCTTCTTCTTCTTCTTCTTCTTCTTCTTCTTCTTCTTCTTCTTCTTCTTCTTCTTCTTCTTCTTCTTCTTCTTCTTCTTCTTCTTCTTCTTCTTCTTCTTCTTCTTCTTCTTCTTATTATTATTATTATTATTATTATTATTATTATTATTATTATTATTAATCCAAATTCAAATACAGTATTGGCAATCCTCATGTCGATCAGTCATGAAGACTGTCCTGACAATACAATGCAGTGGCCTTCCATTTGTCTTACACATCACAACATGACCCTAGTACCACTGATCCAGTTCTGTGAGTCACTTTCTGGTCCTGAACCCTAGACCTCATCGGCCCCAAGCCAGTATTAATGAAGCTGCCCCCCCTCCTGTCAAGATGGATTCAAGTGGGATTTAATCCACTTGGGGACCATCCAGTGATGGGATGTAACAGGTTCTCACCAGTTCGCCAGAACCGGTAGTAACTTTTCCCAGTGTCCCAGAGAACAGGTACCAGCTTTGGGGGGGGGGGGACACCTTCGGGGCTTACCTTTTCACTGGTACCCCCACTGTGCATGTGCACCAAGCACTTGGTGTGCATGCATGTCTACAGTGCTTGGCGCGTATGCACGGCCTCCTTACTGTCCTCCTTGCTGTCCTTGTGTTGTGGGTGGGTGGGTTGAGGTGTGTGTGTGTGTGTGTGTGTGTGTGTGTGTGTGCTTATTTTTATTTTATTTTATTATTATTATTTATTATTTTTCTCTGGCTCCACCCACAATGTCATGATGTCATGATGTTGGCTCCACCCACACTGATGACATCACGGTGGGGTAGTAAAAAATTTGACATCCCACCACTGGGACCATCACCTTTCCCTGCGGACTTTGGTACCCAAGTCATTAGTCTTCAGGGTTGTCAGATTAGTTAACTGACACCTGGCATTGAGTCACTGGTAGTATGGTCTACTCTATTACCATAGCAGGATAACCTGGCCAGGCTGGCTCTGCTGCACAGATTTTTCTTCTTCTTTTTCTTCAGTGCATTTCAAAGTACAGGAATGTTGAACTGCCGATTCTAATTATAAGTGATGCCACCAAGATATGTAAAACAGACCTGGGAAAATATTAACAATAAAATATAAGGCCCAGATTGCAAATCTTGCCTCAAATCAAATTTTGTTAATGGTTACCAGAAACAGACACCAAATAAACGGTTCCTTGGCCACATCAATTGATTTTATGTTTACCTTCTTACTAAGACATAACCTTAGCAAAACTTTTAAACTGAAAGATCCTTAAGGCAATTCATTAGTTTAATGGAGCAAATTAAATCAATTGTTAATAAAGCAGTCTGCCTATAGAAAGAGCAAACAGTTTAATAAACTTAGGGCTTCAAATTGCCAGTCTCTGTGTCCTATATAATTTAATACCAAAAATGTCTTGCTCGTTTCATCATGTAATCAAGATATATCAAGATAAATTGTCCACACAAAAAGAAAGAACATTGAATGTACAAGTAAAACTTATACAATCTACATGTTAGTTATTCTTTTAATACACATGAAAACTATGATGAAAAGCAGTTAACTTTCAATTGAAGCTAAAATAATGAATAACTGATTGAGTAATGACTTTATCACAGAGGAAATGACAGCTAAGGCTGGATATGGCATGAGGATATTCATTGTTGGTGACATTCAGATGGTCTGGCCTCTATAGGCCAGGTTATAGCTTTGGGACTCTTCTGAATTCATTCTGGCATCTAAATGCATAGGTCAGAACTGTCTATCACCTCATTTCCTTCAGCTCATCTGTGTGTTGAACATTCACCTCAAATCCCAAACATCAAAAGAAACAAGCTGCTTTAGAGTTTTGATGACACACAAACAAACAAAATGAGATCTTGGCACCAGATGTGTATATATGTGTATCTATATTGGGGGGCTTCTAGAATAAAAGCAGATAAGTGGAATACTGTACGGTACTTCTGTTTTCCCCAGCAGGAATGTTCCCAAACAGCTACACAACAACCACATGGCTTTTGCTCATTTCTTCACATTAATGTTGTTATGAAGGCTTCCTTGTCTACTCTCAGTTTGAAATCCTTTGGGAATTTTCTTAGGGAACAGAAAGAGAGCTGGATGGCTTGTAGATCTTTTTGACAGTCCGCTACCTCATTTGGCAGGCAGGCTAAGAGGCTCATTCATTCCATTCTTATCTTCATACATTTCTATTACAAAATAGGTCAGTGGCATCGCAGTAAAATCTTATGACACCAGTAATTGTACTGGAGTCATTTACTGTATCTTGTTCTTATAGCATTTTAAAGACTCATGCACCAAGGTTAGAAAACCAATCATTCAATATCATCCATAGGTGAGAAGGTATTGCTGCTTTAACTGGGCATGAATGTGTACCCTCCAGATGTAATCATCAAATAAATAATTTAGGAGATTTAGTATATATGCCTAATCCAGTATCATGTTTTATGAATTTCCTCTTCCTTCATTGTGTTTCTTTCCACTTTCTTTTCTTGTCCTTTTTTGTTGTTGTTGTTCAGTCGCAAGTCAATTCTGACCCTTTGTGACTCCATGGACCACTGTCCTCCAGGCACTTCTGTCCTCCTCCACCATCCTCCTCAACTCGCTCAGCTCTGTGCCCATTGTTTCTACAATACCATCTAGCCCTCTCATTTTTGGCCGCCCCCTTTTTCCTTTGCCCTCCACTTTTTCCAGCATGAAGGCTTTCTCAAGTAAATCTTCTCTTCTCATTTGCTGTCCAAAGTACTTTAGCTTCATCTTTACTATTTGAATTGCATTGGGGTCACATAAGGGCCTTTCCCGGATTTCCTAGTTCAAGCAATGGGCATTTAACCAAAGAGAAACTATGTCATGCAAAACCTATTCATATGTCTCCAGCATACAATTGATATTAAAACCATGAAACACGTTTGATCTGTTAAAGTAGGTATTTGCTTTGGTAATAAAACTTCAGTGAGATGACAGGGCATTTTGGATCACATTTAGTGAAAGACTGGAGTCCAAGAAAGGGTGGATTTGAGACACTGGTTCTGCCAGTTCATCTTGTACAGCAGTATCAGAGCTGATTGCAATAAAATTACAAAGTAAACCAGTCTTACAGTTAAAAGTGCCCCCAGTTTTCTTATTTAATTTGATAGATTAAGCATACTTAATGGGTTTCATGGGTAGCCAATCAGAAGATTTTGGGAAAAGGACAGGTTTTTGGATGAAGCTGTGGTTATAACCAGTTGTAGTTTTTCTCAGTGGCAGACACAGAATTGTCTCACATTTATTGTTAATCCAAATGTAAGTGAAATTACACCCTAAGGATCTTTATAAGTTACTTTGCATGTGAAACATGCAACTAAGGATGGCTCTTTCAAGTTTGAACACACTAGACTGTGCATGACAATTGTAGTCCATTCTACACTAGCTCAAATAAATGAACCAGAGAAATGTAGGGTGCTATTCTCTGATAAGGATACATCTTTCACATTTCAAATGACAAGGTTTGTTTCCACCTCCTAGATAACACTTTCTGCTGCTAATGATTCTGACGGTATGATTGTTTACTCAGGGTCCTTTGTGAGTGAATTGCCATTTTATTGTTAAGTCTATTTATTACTATTAATGATTTATGCTAGCTATTGTAAAATTGTATAATGTATTTTAAACCTGAACAAACCCAACTCAAACATTGTTATATTGTATTGCATTATGTTGTTTTTATTATATAATTTGCCAATGGCTTTGTTCTAAGGCAATAAAACAAAATTGAACAGTTGATCTGTTGGTTAAATGGAAATCCCAAAACAAAACAAAATGCTCTCTTTAGCATAGTTCACTAACAATCAGAGACTCTAAAAGACAAACTATTCATGCTTTTGAAAGAAAAGCAAATGAAAGATTTATGCTTCTTTCATGTTCACTCTATCATGTAACTTTTCACTTGTTCTTTGTTTGTCAAATACCAGATACATTTTTGATGTGAATTCTATGAAGTCTTACGTTTTGGTTGGGTGGTCTGGCAGCTTTTGCAATGTAAAAAAACCCATGTACTTTCGATGAGCTCCCGCCACAAAACTAAAGCACCCACGAAAATAATGGTTACATCAACTGAAAGCTCATCTCGGTGAAATTCAGAAATGTAAAGAGCCATTGGCCAAAAATACAAAGCAATGACGTCATTGCTTCTGAAAGTTGCCTTGAAAAAATGCAATCTTCACGGGGGGGGGGGTTCTAGTGGCCCAGCAACCAAACCACACAACCGATTCAGGTGACCCAAAGTGCATTTGAAACAGGAAAGAATAACCTTTGCGGTGACACTATTACATTTGAAATTGGACTTTGGGGGGAAAACTATAAAGTGTTTTACAAAAAAACACCCAAAAGATGTCACAAAAATGCAAAAATAAAAGGGAAAACCATGTTAGAAACTGAATATGACAACTCCCCGAAGTGGATACAGTTCGAATACAACATGTGAAGAAGAATGATTACAAAGCAGGAATCAACAACAAAGATATTGAGGAAAAACATGGCTCATAAAAATTACATTTTCGAGGGAGGCCCAGTTGGCGGTGAGCCTGAGACCAAACTGATCAACTGATCGAAGTGATCCAAAGTGTGATTGATAGAGGACATAAAAACCTTTCTTGTGACCTTATACACTTTGAATCAGACTTCAGAAACATTTTCTATGAAGGTTTTTTTTATTAAAAAAACCCCCACTTTCTTTTTAACCTTCTTTCCTTCAAAAAAAGTATCTCTCCACACTAGAATAGATACATTGGTGTGAGAATGGATACACTGTAACAAGTTTCTCCTTTGAAGTCATAACCACTTTCCCTTTTGGCTTTCCTTCTTATTGAAGAACTGCTTTCAAGGAATCGTGAAGGAAAAACTCTTTTACTTTGTGGTTTGACTATTGAAATATTTATTAAAAATAGATCCTTTGCAGTTTTTCACCTGTGGTGAATTGTTGTGTGTACAGTGAGCTGCTTATGGACATGTGTGCATAGTGGGTAGAATCGGGGAGAATGAAAAATAAAGGTTAAAAGCATCTTTATTGAAAAATAAAATATAAAAAAATAACAAACAAATGAAATTGGGATTTCTGGTTTTGGGTTAACACAACGTAGTTCAAAAGCAAGAAATTGCAATAAGATAAATAGAGACCACTTTTGTGGGAAGGTGAACAGCGTTCCATGTCTGCCACATGTCCACAGAAATGTCTGCAGACACAGACAGTATATCTTTGGCTATAAAAAGAGATGAGCACTGAAACCTAGAGTCAGATATGACTGGCTTTCGATCAAGGACAACCTTTACCTTTGCTCAGAAAACCATAGATTTTATGAACATTTTATGAAAAATTTAATTTTATGGTGTCTTTATTTTTCCCTATGTTACCCAATTCTGGGTGATTGGATTCACTCTCTGGCAGAGGTACTAGAAAGACCCAAGAACTTACAATGAGGCAGGTTTTTCAGTCAAAACAAAATATGGTTTATTGGGAGCAAAAGCAAAGGGAAGCCTATTCAGGCATATAGTCTGGCCAGACCTATAATTCTAAATAGCTAACCTTCCCGCAACCGTTCTGAGGAAAAGACCCCCTTGTGATCCCTGCTCACAAAATTTGGTGAACAGAAGATAACCCCCACCCACCTCTAAGGGCTTATATCTGCTTTCTAGACTAACTTCTAGGTGACAAGGGAGAGGGGATTGAAACTGGGAAGGAGGAAAGGCAATTAACATATTTTAATTACATGTAAACATAAAACAAAGGCAGCTCTGAGGTCAGAGACTTTAGTTACACAAAAGCGGCAGATTAAATCAAAAGCGGCGAGGCTGGTTCAGCAGAGGCAACATTGTTGCAAACTAAGGTCGTAAAAATTCCTGTGGTTTCACAGCTATTTACAAAGGAAATGATGTATTTTCTGCTGGCTGAGTCAAAGGGGCAAGAGGCGGGAGCAGCAGCGCGTCTCCTCCAATGGGAGACGGGCAAGCAGAACAGGCAACCAATGGCATGTAGCGGCGGGGAAACAGTGGATTCCGGCATGAATGGAGCCTCCGGACGCAATTGGTTTAGCGTCTAGCGTGTAAGCAAAGAAACAAAGAGAGATGTTAGAATCAATATGCCTTAATCATTTAGTTAATGGGAGACCTTTGAGGAGAGAAGTCACCTTTTGTTTTTCCCTTTTAATCCTCTGGCTGCGTACGTGAGAGACGGGATGTCCGCTTGTCCCTGTGCTTGTCAGCTTACTTCGCTTGCTTCCCCCCCTTTTTCCCGATCAACTTTGGGGCTGTATGGTTGTTCCCCACAGAATTTTGCTATGTTTATCCTTGGGTCAGTGTTCTAATCAATGTTTAATTGAACTTTAATCAAACCAGAGGAATGAGTCATTCAGCAATTGAACTTTAATCAAACCAGAGGAATGAGTCATTCAGCTTCCTTTGTGAAGGAATTTCTGCTTATCAGAAAACGGCAACAAACCGGTTTCCACACCCTTTGGCCCAGCAGACTGAGGACAATGGAGCTAAGAACAATGGAGGCAATCAGTGACTTTTAATCTCTCCCTCTCTCTGGAAAGGCTTCCAATTATGTGAATTTAAACTTTTGGCTTTTCCTTATTTTCCATGTGTGTGTGAGTGTTGTGATATTTATAATTTAATAAATGCTGTGATTAATTTAATGTTTTATTCCAAATTTTTTGGTATCACCTATTTGAAACACCACCCATAACTAATGAATGAAATAAAAGAAATAAATGAACTCATGAGCATAATTCAACACATGTTAGCAGATAGTCAGGACACTGGGGTTTGGTAAGGATTTTGATTCTGTATAGGTGGCAGTGAAGAGTCTCATTTTGTTTCAGTTGTTTTTTGTGGGTCGGATATTTGTGTTCTGAGCTTCTAGTTCTCTTCAACTTAGATAGTTACCTGCCTGATTGCCTTTGTCTGGAGATCCTTTCTTCTCTTTTTGTGTTTTATCTTGATTTTGTTTCATATCTTTCCATTATTTGGCCAGGCAGCCTGCCTATGCCAGTGTGCCTTATTGAGATTATTTTTTAGATTCTCCCAAAAAAATATATTGGGAGTCTTTCTTTCTTGGATTATTTTTGCATTTGCCTGGCCTGCTTGCTGCTTCCTACTGGACTCAAAGAAGAGAAGAAACTAAGTTGTGAGGTGACAGAAATCTCTTGCATTCTAGTAGTTTTGGTTTGGAGGTCTTTGATTGTATTCTTTGAATTTGCTTGCTTGCTTTTCTTGGGTTTAGAAATGGGGGCTTGTGGTTTCTGTGAAATCACGTGTAGGGTTCCTTTTGTGCCCTTGACACCATGCATGCTTCCCACCGTGAGAGTCATCCTTAATTCCCTTTTTACTATTGCTTAGAGAACATTTCAGCAGTACAGTCAAACCTCACATAAAGAGCGACTCGCTTAAAGAGCAACTCGCTTAAAGAGCAGATTTTTTCTGAATGTTTGCTTTGCTTAACAAATAAAACCAATCAAAAACTCGCTTAACAAATAAATTGGAGTTAGAAATCCCCCCCCCCATCAGTCACTTACAATCGCTTAAAGAGCAAACTCGCTTAAAGAGCAATCCTGTGGAACGCATTATGCTCTTTAAGCGAGGTACAACTGTATTTCTCCTACCATCATACATTTTCCACTTTTTTTCAAACTGTCTGTATATAATTACTAACCACTCTTCACACCTTCTCCTGTTTCTTGTTTAGTACTCCCTTTAAAAAAGAAACTTTTTTATCCATTTAAATTTCATATTTGCCATGTTGCTCATAATGGCTTTCCTGCCTTTTTAATGGCCCCAACAGATGCATCAGGTGTAATAATAAAATTCCCCTCACAGATGGATATTTAAAGTCTCTGTTGTCTCTCTGTGGGACAATATGGCTGCCAGTTCTGCAAATAAATAAATAAATGAAAGTTACCATTCAGAACTTCAGAAATTGTACTTATGGAAAAGGTCCCTTGATTCCTACAGTGTCAGTTTGTAAGAAAGAAGAAAACTCTTTTTGAGGCTGTCCAAACCAATTATATTTTGCTCAAGCCACAGAAGCACAGACTACCCAGACAGAGCTGAGTAGCAAACCCTGACTCCCAACCTTGAAACTAAAGATAAACTTTCAACTTTGAAAACATTAAAGGCACCATTGACACAAAAGAGAAAAAAAGACTAAGACCAAGAAACCCAAACTACATTTTGCCAGTAGATGCTGAACTTTCCAAGAGATTTTAACAATGCTATCATGCATAATTGTTTTGAATCTAAAATGTAAGAATCTAGACTTCAGAAACAGGATGAGGGTGCAATTGCATAAGACCGCTTCTGCTTATCCACACCTGTCACAAGCAGAAATACAGAATGAGGTGAAAAATGGAGGACCTAAAATATATATGTTACAGTTAAAACCCGTTTTTAGTTAAAACTAGTTTTTATGAAATGCCTTTGTTAAAACTAGAATTGACTGCCAATGAAATACAAAGTTCAGATAAAACTAGTTTTCACTGGTTACAACTAGTGTTTACAAAATGGCTCAGTGAAAACAGTAGAAGGTGTGGCCCTTTAAATTTGGTAATACTGTATTTTGCGTCAGGTTACTGGACAAGAGCCCTCAATGTCACATTCAGAGCATCTGATGAAGTAAGCTGTCGTTTACAGAACAGTATGATTTAAGATAGGAAAAAAGTGTTTTAACTGAAAACGGATTTTGACTGTGTCAAACCCCCCCTTTTTTAATTGAAGCCTCTTAGTGGTTAAAATGTCACCAGATTCCTCCTCTTCTATGACCAGTTGACTGACCCTCCACTTTTATGACCAGTTAGCCTCTCCCTTTTTGTTTAGTCACTGTTGAAACCTGTTATCAGTTAAAAGGTTTTTTTTCCTATCTTAAATCATACAGTTCATGACTGAATTTAAAGGGCCACACATCCTATACCAGTGATGGTGAACCTATGGCACATGTGCCAGAGGTGGCACTTGGAGCCTACTCTGTGGGCACCCATGCGGTTGCCTCAGCACAGCAGCTCAATAGGAGCACTTCTTCTCTTCCCACAGCACAGATTTCACAGCACCCCTCTGTCCAGCAGCCCAATGGGAGTGTTTCCTCCTTCCCCCCAGCACAGAGTTCACCCCACCCCTGCCCAGCAGCCTAATGGGTGTGTGTTTCCTCCCTCCCCAGTTGCCATGTTGGCACTTTGTAATAAATAAGTAGGTTTTGGGTTGCAGTTTGGGCACTCAGTCTCTAAAAGGTTCGCCATCATTGTCCTATACAGTTTTCACTGAGCCATTTTGTGAAAAGTAGTTGTAACCAGTGAAAATTAGTTTTAACTGAACTTCGTATTTCATTGGCAGTCAATTCTAGTTTTAACAAAGGCGTTTCATAAAAACTAGTTTTGAGTAGGAAAAACTAGTTTTAACTAAAAATGGTGTCAGGAAACGACATATTTCCTCATGTTTCCCAAGGCTTGAGGTTGTAGTTAAAAATCCTTTGTTCTCTGTGTCTCACAAGACTACGTGTCATGAGACGGTTTGTTTTCAGGCAGTGTTCCTGTGTTATCTCTCTAGCTAGCTGAGCTTCATGTTTTGACTCTGCACGTATGTAAACAATTATTGTTTTGAGAAAGTTTTCTTCTGTTCCTTGATTGGCCAAGGTTAACCCACCTGACTGCAGAATCTCCATTTTGCAGAGAAGTTAGTCAGTTTGATTTTGGATTTCAATGGCTTAAGACCCTGGCTATGGTGTGGGACTATTCTCTTGTTTTCATCATGATCACTTAACCTGTGGACTGATATCTGTTATTTACCTTTTATAACTACGTTTTTTCCATGGACTATCCTACATGAACCTGAAGAACAAAACAGCTGTTTCTCTCTGAAGATTGTTGTTCTTTTATTGGCACACACACACAAAGCTACGCTACCAGAATCCTCCCTTGTTTTGCTCTATTGCTCTATTGCCTGAGCATAGTAAGAGTTCCTTTCTACGCAGCTCAGCTCTCTCAAAGGTGGAAGGTAAGGGTGAGAGTTCCCGGAATGGGACAAGGTGTCTCAGAAACTTGGGGGGAGGAGCCCTTACGATGAGACGGTCGATGTCTGACAAATGGCTTTTAACTGTAACATATATACTTCAAGCCTGAAAAACAAAATACAACAACTTACTTGACATTGAAATCTATTCAACCTTGGTACTGAGTAATTCTATGGGAATTACATACTTCTACATACTTCTGGTGTCACTACTGAAAAGGTTCTTTCACCAATCATCATTGGCTTAAATTCTGGTGGTGAAAGCCTTCTAGAGGGCTATTGGAAACTAAGTAAAGGTGATGGCTCTTCTAAAGCCAGCTACCTGAAGTATCTGTGTTGGCTACCTTCATAATAATTCAACCGCTGTGCTCTCTGTAACCCTCATATCCCCTAAAGGTCTTCAGTAATCTGTTACTTTCCCGCTCGTACCTATGCTTAATCATGTTTATTCAGATATAAGCTGCATTAATTTCCCTGGAATTTATAAGTTCAGTGCTGGCTTTTTGTTTATCATTTGTACACATGCTGTAAGATCAGTTTTAAGTCTAAACACCTGTCATATTTCATTAAATCAATTCTGTGGGAAATGTCTCCTACCACCAGGACTTCAATCTGAAGCAACATAAATAATGGTTTCTATCTAGATGCTGAAAAGCAACTGATTGCAGGATAAAGTGCTCATAACAGAAGCAGAAAGTTGTTTCACCGCACAGATTTTTCTATGAGTCATCTTTGATTTATATTACAGACACTCCAGGAAAGGGCACAGAGTCACAGTCTTCCACATATTTGGAAGAACAAATGAAAGAAAATGGTGCCTCCAAAAATAGCTGTTAGACCATCACATCTTTAATTATTTAAATGTTCTTCTGAATGTTTAGCTCCTGCAATGTTCTTAGGTTGCTGTACATCTGGAAGTTTCTTGTTCTTTGCAATGTAGCAGGAACAAGGACGTCAAGGCTGTGTTTGGTCTTACACTGCAACTTTTATTTTTCCCCTGAATTGCACAGGTGCTGCAAAATGGCTCTCACTTGCAAAACACATCTTTGAGTGCCCCTTCTTTGCCAAATGTTTTCCAATACACTATCCAATTTATTTTTTTCATCCAGGAAAATGGGCTTCTGAAGTAATCCCATTGTTACTCAGCTCATACCTAATACAGTATAGTAAAGCTTACCCGAATGCCTGTTGAACACAGCCTTGTGTAGAACTTGATGGTACTGTAGTTCATTTTCTTTCTTTTATAGATAGTCCATTGACTATCTTGGGTTTTTTTCCTCACTCAGCCAAGTCAAAGTGGAATAGTGGACAGAGGGACAGACTCCTAGATTTCAAGACACCAGTGCTTGAATCTGAACTTGGCCATGCAAACTCACTGGAGTGTGTATGAAAGTGGTAAAACCACTCCTGAAATATCTTACTAACCTTGAAAATTCTATTAAGGTTGTTATAAGTCCGTCCTACCTTGACAGCAGATAACAGAGAGAGAGAGAGAGAGAAGGGTAAACTCTCTGGACAGCTCCATGATAGAGGTATCTGGCTGTGGAGTTTGATTACCCTACTAATCCTTACAGAAGAAGTGCCAGCATGTGTAACCAGAAAATCCTAGAAGAGGTCACCATAAGTTGGAATGGACATCACTGTCAGTAATCAACATCATAACACTTACTATTAGATGCAATAAAAAAATTGATGAACTCCAGTAAACTGAGCTCCGAAATACAAAATCTGTTGTTGTTCTATACTGTCAACTCATCCCCAACTCATGATCTTAAAATTTTTGGGGGAAACAGTAGGGAAAAACCTACCATTAACTGTTTTGATTCCTGTTGTTTTGGTGTTCTCTTCTGCTAATTGATGATGCATACTATATTGCAAATTGCAAAGATCTTCTTAAGTGTTATATTATTGACCTTGTGGATGGCATGTAAACGTCCTTCAAGATAAGGTGCAGCATGAATAAATATAGGAGTAGCAATTGCTATTAAACTTATGTTTTTTTTACCCCTTAGCACTTACAGCTGCTGCTGAACAGTTTGCAAGGAAAATAGCA
The DNA here is from genome assembly GCA_030440675.1 of Furcifer pardalis. Taxonomy (NCBI): domain Eukaryota; kingdom Metazoa; phylum Chordata; class Lepidosauria; order Squamata; family Chamaeleonidae; genus Furcifer; species Furcifer pardalis. Next base: position 100,783,430 of record CP126891.1, read on the forward strand.
TTTTGATCCTGAGGGATACACATTTTACCAATTTAAGAAGGATAGAAGGCTGAGTCAACCTTGATCCTCTTCAGATTGAACTCAGAGTTGCAGTTTAACCAATGTGCTACTGTGGTTCTCTAAATATAAACTACACTGCATTTAATTTTCATTCTTTCTTCTTCTTCTTCTTCCTCACATCTAGGCCAGATGTGAACCTACCAGAATGAAGACACCTTTGGATGAGTTCATTCTGCATTTCCTTTTGTCTGACCTAGGGTGAGAAAGATTAGCCAGGCACACAAGATTGCCATTACCAGGGTATGCCTGATAGTGGGTCAAAAATACAGTACCACAATCTTCAAGAGGCTCTTTCTGTGTACCCCCTTACTGCACTAAAGATACTTTACCCACCATCTTCCTTTTTTCTATGTGCTAAATAATGCTGTAATTGTTCCAGCTTACTGTTGGGATGAATATCATGTCAGTTTCCTAACAGCTTTTCAATATACAGTTAGCGTTGTCCAAGGTATTACTGTAATGTATATCCAGCACCCACAAAACTCTAACTAGAAGTGCAAATAAATTACTTTAAATGCAATTCACTTAGTTTCTCCCTAAATTGTAGTGTCACTATCTAATATTGCAACATAGATCTATCAGTTCCCACACAAACATCCAGGATGACTCACTCTCTATACTCCTGATAAGAGTCAGTTCCAAGCTGACACAGCAAAAAAGTAGACAGACAAACCAGCACGCTGAAAAATAAATTTAAAAACACAACTGTTATAGAAATATAATTTTGATTAAAACTGTTCCTTCTCCATTTCAGTTCTCTTACAAATGGGTAAACTACAGATTATGTTCTTCATGCAGGCACACAGTTTGCAGAAAAAACAATTATCCCCGATGTGGTGCTTTTATGTTTGCTTGGATAACAGATTCGCCACATCCGGCGAATGGTTCTTTTATGAGCTATATTTGCATGTTCTATATAGAATGGATGGAGTTTTAATCAAAGTGAATATGTGTATTAAGTAAGCCTAACAACCAAATGGCAAACTACTTCACTCTTTATTAGTATCCTCATGACTAACTGAATTGCCAATAAAAACTCAGGTTTTGAGATATTTAGGATTAAAAATACCTTTTCCCCCTTAACATATATTTATTTAGGGACACTAAATTAGATTCTGCTGGCTGGATAGCTCAGTAATTTAGATATCTGGCTGCAGAGTGTGACATTGGGAGTTCAATTCCCCACTGTTTGTCCTTTTGACTTTTGAAGATATTTGCTGGATTTTTAAAAAAATAAATAGGAATATCAATGTAAGGAATAATGCAGAAATTGCTATTAAGTGCATTTTAATTGAAAGAAATGGAAGAGTTCTAAACTTCAGTGATTTAAAGAAGTTAGCATTAGCAATGTGTTCCTATACATGTGAATTCAGAAAAGACTAATCTGAGCTCAGTGGGGCTTACTCCTAGACAGTGGTAGGCTCTCAAAAAATTTACTACCACACTGTGGGCGTGATATGGAGGGTGTGGCCAGGGGGAAAGCCCTGCATTGCACCTGAATTAGGACTATTTTATTTCAAAACTCGGATGGGCGGGGCCAGTCAGAATTTCTGCTACCGGTTCTGGTGAACTAGGGCGAGCCTGCTGATGCCCACAACTGCTCCTAGGTAAGCATATAGAGCAGTGGTTCCCAACATGGGGCTCTCATCCTACAAGGGAGCTTCAGTTCCCAGAAGCCTGAGTCACTACATAAGCTGATCAGTGTTTTGGGGAATTGACTTAGCCGTCTGAGAATTGAAGTCCCAAAACCAAAGGTAAAAAAACACTAATACAGAGGATTGCTGCCTTAATAAGACTGAATTTCTTCTTTCTTGTGCTCTTTTTTCATTTCATGGTTGTTGTTTTTAAAAACCAAGTTGGTTTCAAGTTGTAACTTGAAAAAGCAGTTTAAAGGAATATGAAATAAAATACACAATGAAGACTGATTTACTCTGTATTGAATTGTAGACACCATGTTTATGAACAATTTGCTAACAGATATTTCCAATTCTATTTTATTGTAGCCATTAAGCATGCTGCTATTTTTATTCCATAAAGGACCTTGCTTCTGCTACATTTCCTCATCTGTACTGTTGATGTAGCAAACTCCAGAGACACCAAGAATCTCAAAAGATCTATGTGCTGGTCAACTTCATGATTATGACACTCGCAGAAGTAGAAGACATTTTGAATGTAGAACTGCACCCTAGGAATGCCTTGGTCTTTACCTCAGTTTCCATGGCATTATTTTGTTACTTGTGTGAGAGGCACTGCATAAATATCAGCTTATTTAACCTAATGCACATACACCTCTATCTCTTAGCTGATGACTATTGCAACTGTATGCATCTATCACTATGTGCTGATAATACTTTGGTTTGCTTTTATATAGTTGTGCTGTACTGTTGATGCAGCTGATACTAAGAAGGCAGAACTGTTTCTGATGCGAAAAGCAGTAAGAATTGAGAATGGATGTTGTTTACTTCTTTTCATGCTTCTTTGTTGATTGACGCCTCTCAAGCTGTAGACTCACACTATTGCTTGTGTGCTTCTCCTTTGTTTGGGTCTCTTGAGATAGCTGCTGGACAGCCTTTTGAATGGCAGTATGTACTATCTGTTTGCTGGCATTCTGCAGTCTTATTTCTTCTTGGTCATGTCCAGATTTTTCCCCTGCTAGGAAAAAGGAGAAAATAGCTATAATTTAAAACGTGTGTGTGTGTGTGTGTGTGTGTGTGTGTGTGTGATATTTGCATGCTACCAATCTCCCCAAAACTGGGATCCATGACACCATACAGTACACTTAAACACAAGTACAGTTGAAAAAACAGTGCATTATAAATATTAACACATAAGCCAGAATTCTACTCCTCTATGCTTGTAAAATGGAAACTGTAGCCAGTTCTACTTCAAACTACATTCTGTGTCAGGGGTTCCCAATGTTTTACTGCCAGGGGCCAGCTCCTGCCACCGCAATCATCTGTGGGCGCTGTAGCCATGGCTGTACCCACATCTTACGTTTTCATTGTCATTGGTGGCAGGAATCAAACAGTTTTTGCCACTTCGTGCACAGCCTCCACTGCTTCCCAGGGCATGGGGATTCTGTTGAGCAGGTGATATGCATGAGGAAGATGCCTCAAAATCAAGAGAAGGTAACTTCAATAAATGAAACTCCATCAGCAGCAGAAGACTACTAGAACTAAATATTTTATGGGGAGCAGAATCTTGCTAATTCTAAGACTGGCCTGATATGCAGAAGAAAGCACCAGAGATATATTTAAGACATCTGTTTCAGAGCTCATGCGATGTCCACACACAAAATGGTTGGAATTTTTTTTTTGTGGACTACAATTTCTAGAATACTTGAGCTAGAGCAGCTACTTCAGGGAGCTGGGGACAAATCTTTGATGATGTCCAAGCTATTGTTGTTACTATGAAGAAGGAGGGATAGAAACAGAAGCTGAAAGATTCTTGGGTGATCTGGAGAGTTGCATTTTTTTAAAATCAAAGTTATGGGATGGGTTTACTGCCATTCACCCAGCCCATACCACCCTTGTCGCTCCTGGAAGCGGAAGTAAAACATGTCCGTACTGTGCTCCAGTTATTTGGACAGCAAATAGGTTTGCTAGAGGGCTATTTTTGGAAGACCAGTTGTGTTCCCCCACACAACTGGTCTTCTAAATACAACCCTCTAGCAAACCTATTTACTATCCAAATAACTGGAGCACAACTGTCATGGTATTATGCTGGTGCTATACGTGTACTCCAGCTGTGAGTACATATCCTCTTATTCATTTAGTCCTTCTCTCTCTCTGTCTGATTTTTGTCTTTTAGATACAGTGCTGGAGTTCTCACCACCTCCTGAGGTAATTGGTAATGGCATTGTAGTACTGTTATAACAGTTAAGAAGGGGTATTTTTTTTTTTGGGGGGGGCATTTATCCTATATTGAATCTGAGGCTATTATTACATATCTTGCACTCTGGGCTAATCAAGAACAGATCCTATCCCTTTTCTTTATTACTGTCTTCCAAGTATTTGAAAAGTGTTATCATATCCCCTCTCAATCTCCCCCCTCCCCCCAAAAAAAGAAGCTAAACATACGCAGTCCCTACAGTATTTCCTCATAGGATTTGATTTCCAGTCCTCTGATCAGCCTTGAATTTTTTGGAATAGTAGCCGTGTTAGTCTGTGTTTCAGGCATATCAAAGAATAAACAAAACAAATGTGCACCCCAAATGATAGCTGCAAAGCAGCTTAAAAATACCCCAAGGTGGAAAGAGGTGGGCACACAGGATGACATGTGGGAGATCTGGACATAGCACAGAGGCTGCTTCCCCTCCAGCTGGCAGATGCTGTTACAGTATTTCACAAGTTTTTTGCTTTCTTGACTCAGTGAATGCTAGTCTGCAAAGCTAAGCAAATTCTAAGGAGTTGGATGGGTAACCAGATATGCACTGGCTAAGGATCTGACTCAGGCTGAGAGTTCTATTCCACACTGTGCCTTCCAGATGAGTTACTATTCCAAATTGCCCCCAGAAGAACTGGATTGTGGTTTTTTTTTCTCTAGTTGAGGATTTCTGGATGGTTATTAACTATTTTTACATAGTTTATAGCTAGTTTTTTGTTAGAATTGCAGTGAACTAATAATCATAAAAACAACAGACACACAACACAAGGTTGCCATTCAGTTCATTAATACAGTTAGCAATTATTGATTATTGCAGTTTACATTTGTGACCTTATATAATAATTATTATTATTAATTATTGCAGCATACATTTGTGCCCTAATATAGTAGAATATATCTACAGTATATCTATATAGATATATACATGGAAATAATAATAATACAGTTCTTAGGTCCTTCATTAGGGTCAGAAGATAGGTTGTGAACACATGTGCAACCTTCTGCACTTTACCTGTTAATATACAGGAAGAATGAGAGAAAAAATTCTAAGTGAACAATAAATATCAATAGCTGAGTGTCATTATTGTTTTTATTATGTATAAAAAATTAGCTACCAGAAATCTTCTGTCCAATTTTCAATAACCATTTGTTGTTCTGCATATATTTGTCCAAGGACAACTTTAACCTCTAGTTTACAATATATTTATTTTATATGACTATGTGCAGTGTTGTATGAGAGCGTTTATACTTTTCAGATCAAATGTGGGGGTACAATTTTGTACCAGTCTTTGACTGAATCTAAAAAATAGATGTTATTTTAGAATATCTTTATTGATATACATCCATTGTTCATTTAATCTGGAGCAATCTGGCTTTACAGTGGTCCTTTACAGAAAACTGAATAAAGGTGCAGTTTAAAGTGCAGAACCTAGGAGTACTTTTTATGAAGTCGGTCCATTTCTTTCTGAGATACAGTGGAACCCTGGATTACGGACGCTTTGGGTAATGGAACACTCAATTTACAGAAAGAAATCCATTGAAAATAATGCCTCGATTTCAGTGGTGGGATGTCAAAATTTTTACTACCCCACCGTGATGTCATCACAGTGTGGGCGGAGCTGATGTCATGATGTTGTGGGCTGAGCCAACATCATGATGTCATGACATTGTGGGCAGGGCCAAAGAAAAAATAATTTAAAATAAAATAAAAATAAGCACACGCACACACACACACACACACACACACACACACACTCTCTCTCTCTCTCTCAGAAACACAAACCTGTAAATAAATTAATTAAATAAATAAAATAAAAAATACATTAAAATACACACACACAAATACCCACCCACCTACCCCAAACACAAATCAACCAGAGCTTTTAAAGCTCATTCTGGCTAATCTTTCTCACACTAGGTCAGATGGAAGGAACTACAGAATGAACTCACCACAAGATGGCTTCATTTTGTCATGCTGACCAACCACGTTGTGCCTCTTTATCTGATGTATATAAATTAGTGTTTAAAGTGTTACAGCGTTTTTGTTTTGCTTATTCTCTGATGTGTCTGATCATCCTTGCTGCCCTTCTCTGAACATTTTGTTAGCATTTTTCTTAAAGTGAAGTGTCCAGAATTGGAAGCACTTCTCTGGAAGTGGTCTAAACTAGTGCTGAATTGAAGGGGACTATTTTATTCGTCTACTCTATGGACTATGGAGGATGGCAGATGACAGAAGAGCCTGGTGTGCCATGAGCCATGGTGTCTTAACTTTGCAACTGAACAACAACAACTACATCTCATGGGTTTCAGAGACTATCCTTCTGTTAATTTGGCCTAAAATAGCATTTGCCTTTTTTACAGCCACATTGCACTTATGCCTCATTCAGCTTGCGATCTACAACGATTCCAAAATTCTTCTTGCTTATAGCGTTACTGAGCCAAGTATACCCCAGCTTGTAAATGCACATTTGTGTTTTCCCTCATATGTGTAGAAATTAACTCTACCATTCTTTCCATACTGTTTTGCATTTGACCCAGAGAAACTCAAGGGTTTCAGAGCAGGAATCCAAATGTAAATTCTATAAATCTGAAATCAACTTATTCCTGCTTTAAAACCAATCTTAATGCTGTGCTTTGAAGTGTTCAGTTTGCTTAATGTTAACCCATCCTGGCAGCTTGATGGACTATATTCATATGCACATAGCAATTAAATTAAAGGCTAGAAGGTGTATTCCACTCATTGTGATTCAGCACTATTTCTCAGTTTCATTTTGCAGTGGCATGATTACTATATCATAATTTGTGCTAACTAAAGAGCATTCTAAACACAACCACTTTTTACAAGCACGTTTACACCAAATTTGGAAAACAACATTAACCACAGCTAAGGTCAGTATAATGTGGCTAGGAGATTCCACCCACATGTTATAGTACAGAGTCAGCAGTGTACTTTGAATTAAAATGTAAAAGAAGATTTAGCTCAGATGACATTAACCAAGTCCATAACAAATTGGCTGAAATTCTGTTTGTGTTCCTGTGTAAATTTGCCAACTGTGATGCCAAGGCAACAGCAAATTGTATGACTGCACAATCTGTTGCACAGTCCTGGTTGTGATTGTTGCACAATGCTGACAGAAGTGCTTCATGCATAATACTTCTGCCTTGGCAATATTCCTGCTACAGATGGTATAATGTTAAGTTTTATCCACATACTTATAGTACATGATGTCATGCATTGTTTTTAATGGGAGCATTGTATTATTCCTTTTAAAACTCATAACTGCTCATCATATTGTGTTTTTTTATCTTGACAAATGCTTCTCTGTTTTTTAAGTTCACAGAGAGCCCTGTTTATTCATTATACAGTACTGTACTACTGTATTTTTTAAAATGATACAATACAGGAAATACGCAGACATTTGGGAAGTAGTGAATATCCTTTCTGCAGGATCCGTTGGAATCATTATATTAAATAAACAATTTAGAATAGCTTACAACTGTGAAAAGTCTTATACCACAACATTGGCAAATGATATATTCATTATAAATATATATCAGCCTTTTTAAAATGGTGTCGTCTTTATTGTAGAAACAATTTCTTGCTGCAGTACTTTGGTCTGATGTGTTTTTCTCAAAAACAGGCTGTGAATAATGAGGTGAACCATCTGTTCTATCAGATAAAAGGTAATAAGGAGAGATGTAAGGCCTCTAGAGGGTACTACAGAAAACACAGGATTGCTCAGCAAAGACCAACTTTTCCTCATAAAAGTGTCTTCTAAGTATGCTAGACAATCTGAACATATTTTTTTCACTTGCAAAGAATGGATCTAGATTTGATGATAAAACCTTCATCTCATTTGGAAGCAATTTCCATTTGTTTCAACAGAATCCCCTGACACCCTTCAAATCATCTTACTTTTCTTTTGAGAGCCTTCCAGTACGAGCAGACCAGTGGGGTAGAGACTCTTGGTTAAATAAATCGCTTTTTAGACTACAATATCTACTTCTCAAAGTGGGGGGAGGGAAAGAATCCAAAATCAACAGGGCCAGGTTGATATCCAAAAACAATCTTCTTCGGGATAAACTCAGAACAGATAACAATCGAATACTACCCTATGTCTCCGTGCAGTTCCCTGTTTTAAGACTCCAATTACTGTAATCAAGTAGCTGCATATTTTCTTGCTGCACAAAAATGGATGTAGATATCTACCCAGTGATGAGATACTCAAATGAAGTGGATTTTAATCTACAAAAACTATTGCAGGTGAATAAAACTTGCTATCTTTCAGATGCCACTAGATTCTTTTTCCTTTTGCTGTGACAAGCTAATATGCTTACCTCTTTGGATACTTTTCCAAAAACATTATGAAAAGTCAAAAATTCTGTCCTGGGCTACAGGCCTCAAATCTCTTTCTCTTCAATCAACTGAATCTTTGTAATTCTCTCTGAGGTAGACTAGCATGGCTACCCACAGGCTACTTTCCCCAAAGTTTTATAAAACACACAGTATTTGCCCCAGCTGCAATTTCCAAAACCATTTTCTCATAAAATCCGATATATCCTCTGGGATAAACTCCCATAATATTCTGGAATTAAGTAGTTGATAATTGTAGTACCAGGTTGCTGAAACAGAATTATAGTCTCTTCCACATAGCTGAAAAGTGGTGGTAGGGAATCAGATGCCTACAGTTATGCTATCTCTATCTATTCATATATAAAATCAGGTGAATGCCCACCTCATCTCCAATGTTCCGATACATTGTTGACTGTGAGCTAATCAAGGCTAAGGGGTACATGGACGATGACTCACTCAAAATGGCCACCCCTAGTGGTGATCTCTATTAATATTGAAGATATCTCATCAGAAAAGGAAGCATTATTATCTGACATTTTCATGCAACATAATTGCAATATACTGTACTGCTTATTCAGGAAACCACAGAGGATCAAGCAATCAATGAGCGAAAGTAAATGGAATTAAACCTATTTTAGAAAGACAAAATGAACAATATGGGAATGCAATTTTTACTAAATTGAACATTAGCATATTGTCTGCAGGTATGACCAAAGCAGACAATATTGAAATTCTTACAATGAAAGTTCAATCTTGCACAATCACATCTGCTTATAAGCCACCAAACAAGAAATATCATTATCCAGAAATGTGTAGCTTCCACTCTCAAACAACAAAATAGTCCTGTGTGATTGCCATAACCCTTCTTGGGGATATAGAGATACAGTTGTACCTCACTTCAAGAGCACAATGCGTTCCACAGGATTGCTCTTTAAGCGAGTTTGCTCTTTAAGCGAAACACCATTGTAAATGACCAGTTGTGGGGGAGATTGTGAACGCCGATTTATTTGTTAAGTGAGTTTTTGGTTGGTTTTATTTGTTAAGTGAAGCAAACATTCAGAGAAAATTCTGCTCTTTAAGCGAGTTACTCTTTAAGCGAGGTTTGACTGTACAGACATAAGTGGAGGAAGGCTTGGAGATTGGGCCAAATGAATAGGCTTAAAATTAATATATGATCCAAAGCTGTTCTCATCCTTTAATAGTTGGTGTAGGTGAGGATATAACCCAGACAATATTTTTGTCAGTGATCATATTGCTTGACAAGCCAAGAATAATGTTGTAGAACTATTCCCAAGAACACAACATCAAACTAATATATGTACTATAGAAGCAGCTGTCAAGCCAGAGATAGATGCATTTAAAATAAGATTCAGCTTTAAGAGAGCCCAATGGGACAATTTTGCTCTAGATCTGGATCAAGAAGTGAGAAAAGTTGACCCTCACCCAGAAAATTATGGAGATTTTGTTGAACTGGTGAAGATAATATCTTGTAGATAGAATCAAAGAAGATGTAGAACTTCTTATGTACCTGGCTTTGATAAGTATTTGAAGGCTTTTCTCAAGAAGAATGAGTAACTTTTTGCTCCCTTCATTGAGGAGACAATATAAGTGGGTGAAGAGCTTCTCCAAGCCATATCAACATCAAGAACAAATAGATGGTGTAACCTCTTAGAAAATTTGGATGTGAAATGGAATATTCACCAAGCTTGGAAATTATCAAAGAATCTCCAGGGTGATCCAACAGCCCCCACATCCTCTGTGGAATCGAGTAAAGTCACTCCTGATCAAATTGCACATCAACTGTTATTAAATGGGAAAACTACAAGAAGACCTAGAGAAACAAAATCCCAAAGGTACACAGAGGAGAAAAACCATCTTGCTACACCTTTCACATATGAAGAATTGATAACTGCAAACAAACAGACGAAGAACAATAAGGCTGAAGGCTTGAATGGCATAAGGTGAGAACAAATAAACATTTTGTCTCCATAATTAATAAAATTAATGAATACAGTCAAACCTCGCATAAAGAGCGTCTCGCTTAAAGAGTAACTTGCTTAAAGAGCAGAATTTTCTCTGAAAGTTTGCTTTGCTTAACAAATAAAACCAACCAAAAACTCGCTTAACAAATAAATCGGGGTTCACAATCCCCCCCCCCCCACAATTGGTCACTTACAATGGTGTTTCACTTAAAGAGCAAACTCGCTTAAAGAGCAATCCTGTGGAACGCATTATGCTCTTTAAGCAAGGTATGGCTGTACTTCTGTGGATAGGATGCTGATCCCAAAAATCTGGTGTAAAGTGAAAGTTCTGTTCCTACCTAAGCCAAGAAAAGAACCAACTTATCCCAAGAACTTCTGACCTGTGTTTCTCCTTTGCAATTTTTTTCAAATTCCTGGAGGGAATGATTATGAACAGAATATATGGTTCTGTTGATGGAATTATCATTAAAGAACAGTCAGGCTTCAGACCAGGAAAATCACACTCTGGGCAAATACTTAATTTAACCCAACATGTGGTTAAGATGATGAGCTTGATTATTAGAAGTTCAGCCTGTCAGAAGTTTGAGACCTCAGTGCTGCACAATGGAGGGAGCTCTTGTCTCTGCCCCAGGTCCCACCAACCTAGCAGTTTGAAAGAAAGAAATTGCAAGCAGATAAATAGGTACCATTTTGGTGAGAAGATAATCAGCATTCCATGCACTCCAGTGTCTAGTCCTGCCTGCCACATGTCCATGGAAACATCTGCAGATACAGACAGTGCTGGCTCTTTGGCTTTAAACAGAGATGAGCACAGAAGCCTAAAGTCAGATACAACTGGCTTTCAAGCAAAGGTGACCTTTACCTATAGAGGGCAGATATGAAAGGAGGCAGATTACAGGAGTAGCTTTTATTGATCTCACAGCTGCATATGATACGGTAAACCATAAGAAATTAATGAGGAAGGTGTACCCAGCTATAAAAACGATCGGCTGACATAGCTCCTTCAATGTCTATTGCAGAATTTACTTTTTTGTCACCCTGCAGGGCAAAAGGAGCCATTGGAAAGTTCAGAAAAATGGCCTTCCCCAACAAAGTGTATTAGCTCCTATATTATATAATATCTATAACAATGGCTAGCTGATTAATACTGGAAGTAGCATCTTCATTTATGCAGATGATACAGCAATCACTGCTCAGGGAACAATATTTGAAGAAGGAGAGACTAAGCTGGAATCTGCTCTTGAAGAACTAGCTGTATATTATGACAGCAACCACCTGAAAACTAATCTGGAAAAAACACAAATATGCGCATTCCATTTACAAAATAGGAGGCAAGAAAAAAGCTGAACATAACCTGAAGGCACTGCAGTGGCTCAAGTGGGTAAGATGCTGACTGGAAGGCGGGAGGTCAGCAGTTCGATTCCCAAGTACTGCAGGATGGAACGAGCTCCCGTCTTCGTCCCAGTTCCTGCCAACCTAGCAGTTCAAAAGCAAGAAATTGCAAGTAGATAAATAGGGACCACTTTGGTGGGAAGATAAACAGTGTTCTGTTTGCTCCAGCATCTAGTCATGCCTGCCACATGACCATGGAAATGCCTGCAGAAGCAGACAGCACTGGCTCTTCAGATTTGAAACAGAGATGAGCACGGATACAACTGACTTTCGAGCAAGGGAAACCTTTTTCTTTAGCTTTAACCTGAAGAGGTAACAAATTAAACTACTGTGACAGTCCAAAATACCTGGGAGTAAAACAGGACCATGCTTTAATTGATAAACATAATTGTCAGGATATTATGCAGAAAGTATGCATCAGAACAATCTCATATGTAAACTTACAAATATCACATGGGGAGCACAGTCTAATGTTTTCTGTACACCTGCTCTTGCTCTGAGTTTCTCTGCTATAGAGTATGCTGCCCCAGTCTGGAGAAACTCTGCCCATGCTACTCAAGTTAAGGTGACCCTTTATGACACAGGCTGTATAGATACAGGCTGTTTACGACCGAGGCCTGTTCATAAAGTCTTCTTTCTCATGGGTAGAGTACTTGCAGATGTAAGGAGACAACTAGTAGCAGAAGTTGAAAAGAAAAAGCAAGAAATAGACCCAAGGCATCCAATGTTTGGACTTCAACATCATCCACCAAGGTTGAAGTCAAGGAGAAGTTTCCTAAAAACAACAGCACCAATTCCACCTACAGCTGAGGCTCCTTGAACTGAACTATGGGAAAGAACATCACCTGGAGGGTTATGGGCAACAAAGGAGAAGCCAGAAACAGGTTACCATCTCTAATAAGGGACACAGAAGATGCTGAACAGGCTGAAAAATGGTTGAAAACTCGGCGAGGGAGTGGCAATAAAAGTCAAACAAAATGAATAAATATAATAATTTTGTGTTAGAAATTATTTTGTGTTAGAAATTATTATTTTTGCTGGAGAAACTCCCTCAGGGGATGCTTAACTAAGGCTCCTTTTATGTCCCCAAGAGCTGGGACAGAGATGGGTGTTCAATCCATCATACAGTACATGGGTCTTGAACTGCCGACTTGCCCACCTTCCAGCTAACAAGGTGAGCTTCTTATCCACTGAGCCACTGCAGCTAAACAAACCTAAAGAAGTGAGGACACATTGGCAAAGGTGAACAATGGGGATGTGGTGAGAGACAAGACTTTGAACATCTGCTAATCTGCAGCAGTTTGCCTGAACTGTGTGATATCAAGGATTTGTTTGAAGCAAATGACAAGGCTATTCAAACTGCTAAATACTAGAAAAGTAGAGTGTGAATATGTAAACATGTGATTTATGCATATATTTTTAGATGCTTAGTTTTGTTTTGTTTTTAAAATTATGTTGGTTTTAAATGTCAGTGCGTCAGACTTGGATAGATAAAAAAGCCAAAAACCAGACAGTCAAAACATATTTAATATCCAAGGACATCATGGAATATGTTTCACAGATGAGAACATAGTTACTCAATTTTCTGTCTTGGAATGTGCAAGGAGTTCAAAGTTAGGAAGGAACTTTAGCTCAGAGCACATGATTTGCACACAAAAAAACCCCCTTACATTCTGTCCCAGCCCATCTCAGGCAAAAGGATCTCAAAGAACAACTCTGGGAAAGACTTTTTCTTGCCTGAAGCATTAGAAAGGGAGATGCAATCAAAGTAGACAGTAGTAATCCATGTGATTTGATCCTGAATAATGCTTATCTTTATGCAAATACCTTTAGCTAGATTGGAAATCAGAGTTGTTGAAGATAAAAATCATTATTGGCTAAAACCCTATTGCTTAACAGGAAAGTCATGCTAGACTAGGCCAATTGAATCAGTAAGGATTTGGTGAGTCAGTTCTTCTACAAAACCCTCACTGATTTAGTAGTTTACTTAAGAGCAATTTACTATGCTAAATTACAAGATTTCAGCCACTGCATCTATGGGTCTCATGCTGTAATGTGGAAGACAGATGAAAGGCTGCTGCATTATATTCTCAGGACAGTCTTCATGGCTGATTGCCACGAGCATCACCAATATTCAGATTTGGATATGGCAGAACAACAACAAGAAGAATATATCATTGTATATACAGTATAAGTTGTAACCTAACTCTGCAGTGTTGGCATTTTTCCAGTTCATTTAAATTAAGTTTTCATGTTTTTTGCATCAAGTCTGAAGCTGTAGAATGGAGTTATGTGTACCTTTGTTGAACTTAGTTCTTACAGAAATCATTGGAACTGAAATTAAAATATACCTTGGATACCTTAGAGTTGTTATTCATTGAGAAGTCCATGCAATGGTAGAAATCTCTGTGATGACATTCTGGGAAACAAAGTCCATTATTTTTTTAGCCATTTGGATATCACGTCACCCACTGGCTAGGCAGACCATGACATGTGCCCTTTTGCTTTCACCTTGCCCAAGGTATACGCCAGAGGATGCTTTGGTGAGTCTTAGTCCCAGCCCAACATCATGGACGACTGATGGGCAACACTGCCTAGTTAGACTGCTCAAGCCCAACACCTCAACAAAGCTCTCACCCAGCAGAGAAATTAAAATATATTCATTCCAATATTTCAGCATCACCTACGTTCCTTTACTTTAATAGCTTTACTAACAGGTTTATTGTAGTTTTATGGTGGCACAACACCAATAAAGAATTTTCTGTTTATAGCCAAAGACTCAGTACTGTCTGCATTTGCAGACGTATCCGTGGACATGTGGAAGGCATGACTAGACACCAGAGTGCTTGGAAAGCTGTTTACCTTACCAATGAAGTGGTCCCTATTTATTTACTTGCAATTTCTTGCTTTCGAACTGCTAGGTAGGCTGGAGCTGGGACAGAGACGGGAGTTCACTCCATCATGCATCACTCTGGTCTCAATCTGCTGACCTGCCAACCTTCCGTCTTCAAGTTCAGAATCTTAATTACTAAGCCACTGCAGTCCCTACTTTGTACTAGACAAGAGTAAAATTTTGTAGTGATCATTGGCACAATATAAATAAATTCTTTGCCCACTGAAGGAATTTCAATTCTATCTAAATTTCAGAATTATTTCTGACTGACCATGCATAGGAATTGGCTTTTTGTTGGTCAAAAAAGTCTCTTTTTAAAAAATCATACTGTTTATAGACTTTCTCCAGTGTTACTGAAGTCAATTAAAACTTCTTTCCCATCTGATAAATTTTAACCAAAATTAGTGGTTTTAGGAAGAGAAATAGCTTCTGAACAGACAAAACACAAATCTGTACATTCCCAGTCAGAAGTCCATCTTACTGAATTCATCCCCAAAGTTCTGCTTGATCATTTTCTTCTAGCTCATTCTTTATTCTCATCTGTTTTAAAGTAAGCTCAAGGAAAATGAGAGTTTATGTCTAGATAGCAGGTCCCAAGAGTAGCAGGTCCCAAGAGTGACTTTAGAGGAATGACAGCGCTCGCAAAGGCAAAAGTTAGTAGAGGATACATTTATAAAGACATACACTCAGAGCTCCAGTCGCATCCTGCCTCTCAGCAACTCTAAACCCTTGTCTCCATAGTTTTGTCACAGAACTGTTGAGAGGCAGAGCAAGCCCTTTATGTACTCCAGACAAAACAAGTTCAACCGAGCCCCAGAAGGACCGTTGCAGTTTCTGCTTATCAGACCAGCCCCTGTGTGTGGGCTGGGGAAAGACAGATCATTAGGTGGAGGCCCGTAAGCCTGTACGGGTGCATTTTACATCTGCTTCCAGGAGTGACGAGGGCTTCATGGGCCGGAAGAATCACTTAAGAGCAATTTACTATGCTAAATTACAAGATTTCAGCCACTGCATCTATGGGTCTCACGCTGTAATGTGGAAGACAGATGAAAGGCTGCTGCATTATATTCTCAGGACAGTCTTCATGGCTGATTGCCACGAGCATCACCAATATTCAGATTTGGATATGGCAGAACAACAACAAGAAGAATATATCATTGTATATACAGTATAAGTTGTAACCTAACTGCAGTGTTGGCATTTTTCCGGTTCATTTAAATTAAGTTTTCATGTTTTTTGCATCAAGTCTGAAGCTGATCTGGGCCCCGGACCATAGTTTGGGCACCCAAGGTGTACACAGATAAAGCCTTCTTGAAGATTGTGGTGCTATTGAACCACAGTCAGGTGCACCCCGGGCAACAGCCACTTTGGTCCAGCTAACCTTTCTCACTCTAGGTTGAGCAAAAGGAACTGCAGAATGAACTCCCCCAAAAGTGGCTTCATTTTGGCAGATCTCACATCTGGCCTAGACACGGAAGAAGAACAACAAGCGTGGGCAATAGTTCTGTAACCTTGGAGGGCTCCTTACAAGTTGAGATGAACAGCCCCGGAGGTTCACTGACAACACAAATCCCAGCCTCCATTGCCCACCTGCCATGATCAGAAAGAGAGAGAGAGAGAGAAGGGGGGAGGAGAAGGAGAGAAGGTGAGTCTACTTTACCTGGAGCAAACACCATGGTCTCTTCCTGCCAAAGGAACGGGGCACTGAGAGGGCAACCCCAGACCCTGGGTGAAAGGGCCGAAAGAGGGCCAGACAAACCAACGGGATCAGGAAGGCCGGTGGCAGGGCTGGGACTGCCAGGAGCATCAGCACCTCGGACAGCTCCCCGGGCGCCGGTTCCCCAGGAGCGAGCGAGGCTGCCTCGGCGCTCGCTTCCACAATGCACCGCTCCGGAGCGAGAGAGGAGGGAGGCGAGGAAACCCGGGACGCCCCGATGCACCTCCGGCTCTGCAGCAGGGAAGAGCGGGGGGGGGGGGGGAGAAAAGGGAATCGCGGAGATGCTCGGCAGGAGAAGGAACTAATTGTTCCTCATTAACGCTCGTCAACCACCGCGCTGGAGGGAGCCAGCCTGACATTTCCAGGAACAATTCTGGGGGCCCATCTCCAGGCTTAAGCAGGCTCCGGGGAGTTGGGAGACGGCCCCGGTTGGGTGGTTGATTTGAAATAACTTTTTAAAGCAGGGTTGCCCAAACTATTGCGGCCACCGATGGCGATTCATCTGGCCCACAAAGCCCTTGTCGCTCCCGGAAGCAGAAGTAAAACATGCCTGTACGTGCGCGTGCTTCCGAAAGCGATGAGGACTTTGCGGGCCAGATGAATTGGCATCTGGGGCTGCATCCATGGACCATAGTGACCGGGCCCCTGAACGATGTGACCGGCCCACAGCCTGAAAAGTTTGGACACCCCTCTTTTATTCTTTGCACTTTTCCCACTCAGGAAACCTGACTCAGGGTGACATACAAGTGTTCTGATGTTTAAGTAGAGGAGAGACGCCACTGTGGCGCACAAAATATGTAGCAAGGCAGGGACTTACAGTGAGGGTGGTGGCTTAGTGGTTAAGACGCTGAGTTTGTTGACCATAAGGTTGGCAGGTCAGTAGATCTAGACCTGAGCGCTCCAGGAAAGAGCGAGTGCCTGTTATCTGTCCCAGTTCCTGCCAACCTAGCAGTTCGAAAGCAAGAAATTGCACGGAGATAAGGTCAGGGTCTACTAGTTCCTGCCTGCTGTATGATCACAGAAATGTCTGCAAACAGACAGCACTGGCTCTTTGGAAGTAAACGGAGATGAGCACCGGTCCCTAAAGTGGGATACAACTGGCTTTTAAGCAAAGGAGACCTTTACCTTATCATCTCATAGTGCTTATGGCACTATGTGGGCGGTTTACAAGTTAATTAGCATTTTGCCCCCAATTTTTTTTTAACCAATCTCAGAAGGATGGAAGGTTGAGCCAACCTTGGTCCCTGTCAGGACTGAACTCACAATGTTTTGGTTGCAGTACAGCAGTTTAACTACTGCACGACTAGGGCTCTTATGTTCCATCTTTTTATACCAATGCAGTTCTCTGCAGTTCCCATATCATAATTTTTTCTGAAAGTGGCTGAAGGAGGACATTTCTTGGGATGATCTTTGTTATCATTTGCAAACAACTCTTGGCATCCACATGTGCAGCCAGAAAAACAAAACTTTTCCATCTGTGATCATTTGTAAATCAGTACTGCGGAATTTGCTACAGCTAGCTGACATAGAAAGCAAGCAATTCTAAGTCTTCACCTTAATCTTTTGCACAGATCCCAGGGCTAGTTCCTTGCAACTCACTGTGCTTCATGTCTGTATGAATCAGGAATGATCTATCCACAGTTAAGCACTGCTTTTACCCGAAATGATTTAAGTAGTTAAACTCTTTCACTTACAGCAATGGAATTGCCAAGGCATAAGTAAGAAAAAAGTCCTGTTATAAATGGCACCTGGAATTAAGTATTTTTCAATGGACCTTTGATGAACCCTAGATTTAGTGACAGTATAAACCAGATAATTGCAAGTGCATGGGTCAGCAATAATGTTGTGGTGTACCTGTTAAAACATTGGACTAGGACTCAAGAGGCCATTTGATTATGTTACTGAGTGATCTTGGGCTGGACACGTTCCCTCAGTTAAGCCTGCCCTTCTGGGTTGTTGCAAAGATAAGATGGGGAGGCAGCTATGGACACCACTTTGAAAGAACAGGGAGAGATGGAGATGTAATACATAACTATCTGACCTTGGCCAAACTTTTCGGGCAACTGCCAGCCATGTGGTTGAGTGAGCTGGTCATGTGGATCCTCCCACCACAAGCAGAAGTAAAACGTGCCCATGCATGTGCAAAACACTGCCATAAATGCACCTGTGGCTGTTGTAAACCCATGACAGCCACTGGTGCTTTATGGCACTTTTCACGTGCACATTTAACTTCTGCTTCCAGGAGCAGCAAGGTCAGCACAGACCAGATTAGGAGCCGCAGGCCAGATCCACCCCACGGGCCTTGGTTTGAACACCCCTGTTCTAGCATAATAACTGGAGCTGAATCAATGCAATGTATTGATAGTCCAAGAAACTACAATACCTGGTCATGTCCCAGTGATTCAGGATAACAATGTAAAATATTAGAGTCTAGAGTATATTACAAATTTCTGAGAGTAAACAAAACAGAACAAAACAAGAGAAAAAATGTTGTGTCACCTTAAAGACTAACTCCTGTATTGACTTGATTCATGAAAGCTCACATTTAAATACAGGAGTTAGTCTTTAAGGTGCCACATTTTTTGTCTATTTTTGTTGTTGTTTTGTTTACTCTCAAATATGCTTGCACAAACTAAAATGGCTACCACTTCAAACATTAAAATGTTGTTCCTCAAAGCACCAAAGGATAGCACAAAAGTTTTTCTGTTTCTGTATGTTAAATGGCAGTCTTTTGCACCAGCAAATTTTTGTGCAAAATCTTATTTCATGATTTATTTGTAATGAGTGAACAAGCAGTACTAGGAAGGTTTGCATCCTTATCTATCATAGGCACAAGGACAGGATGTAGGCCCTTACTTGGACCGCTATTCCTCAACTCTTTGTCTTCAGAATTGCCATATCCAAGGTATGATGTCAGTTAGTTTAGGAATGTATCTCATATAGGAACTTATTAGTTTGTGTAAATGTCTTGTGAACGTGTCATGGAACAATGCCTGTGACAGCTAGAATATTTGTTCAGTATAATCCATTAAACAAGCTTATATCAATGGTTTGATCACATTTACACACTCATTTTAAATACCAAGGCTGTAGACACCATTTACAAGTTATCAAGCCAGCAATTTGAATCCTAATAGGCATTGCTAATAAAAGCTAATAAAAACAAATTAGTTTTTCTTTGCTTAAATATAAGTGATCCTGGGGATACTTGCAAGAATTACTTTCCATCTAGAAAAATGCTTTTCAAAATGACTTGGTTAACACTAACCACACTGATATAAACCAGAGGTGAGCAATACTGGAGCCATGCACACATACAGATTTTAATAGGTTTAAACATTTTTTTAAATTCACAATATCTTCCTGTGCTCTCTAGTTGACATGAGAAACAAGTCTGTCTTGTTTTTACCAAACACCCCCCCCCCCCCAATTTTAGGGCTTTCCAGATCTCCCAAAGTTTCCAATTTTTGTTTTAAAAATGTGTAACTAAAGAACAGTTTAAAAGATAACAATTTTGGTATGAGTTTTGGAGGGCTGAAGGATTTGAAGATTAGTGCTAGGGATTGATATATCTAGCTCCTGAACCTCTGGAGAGATTGCTGAGCCTGACTAAAACTGAGATATTTGCTAATGTTTTAATAGTCAGGGATGGAAACCACTACAAATTTGAATTCAAGACCTTCAGAATTCCTTTAATTCTCCAATGTCGTTCTGTTTCAGACATCAACATCAAAAAGTGACTCTGCGAAAGTTTGGTATACACCTCATAGAGCAAAATCTGCTGATAAAACAAACAGGCTTGCTTCTAGTTTGATGTGTATGGTAGTGCATCACAAAGTTATCAGTTCATTTCAAAGCAACTATGAATGGATTAAACAATTTCATCTGAATTAATCTTATAAACTTGGCAAAATCAATATTTAGTTCAAGCTAAGATTCACCATTTGATGTGCTTTTAGACTGCCCTGAGTGCTCACATCAAAAGGATGATGTATAAATGTGATTAAATAAATAAATAGACCCAACATGGCTCCCAGAAGGCCAAACGGACGCTGTGGCCAGAAGCCTTCTCATGTAGCAACTGTTGGTGCATATTTTCAAAGAGAAGATGGATTTAGGCACAACCACCATTGACTTATTTACATTTTAACTTGACTACTATAATCTACTCTAACAAGAACTGCCTTTGAAAAGTATTTGGAAGCCTAAACTAGGGGCTGCTAATTGCTTCTGAACTTCATCTTCCTTTGCCTGAACTAGCAAAGCATGGTCATTTGTTTTTACTAATAATAAAGCTTCTTCATAAAAATACCATAGCATGGATTGTGTACTTTACTCAAAGTGTCACCTGTTGTTTTTTTTACAAGTCCCCAACCCTCTTGAGAACCAGTAAAACAATGAACTAGCCAGATATATTTGTAAAATTTGTACTTTCATTCTTTGCCTTTTTAGAAATTCAAAATTAGGCCAGACATGACTGCCCTGGCCTGAGTAACCCTATGATCTCTGACTAATTAGAATGCAGAATTCCATGCTCCAAGCATTGTTTCTTGAACCACAATAATTTCACTCTGCAAAAATTTTATGCACATATTCAAGTTCTAGTTCATTTCCAAACCAAAAAAACAACCACCCTTTAAATTAGTTTGGTCTGGGTTGTGTGATAACCTACTGAAAACAACTTTAATACTTATTATAATAAGAGTAATAGTTTATACCAGAAATTCCCCCCCCCCGAAATAAATGCAAACAACAAGAAAATATATGGCAGATTCTTTAACCAAACAAATTTGACAAATAAATAAAGCAGAAAAATAGATTGTTTCTAGGAGATGGTTGTTCTCTTCCATTGGCCTTTCAACACATGCTCTTCTAAAATATCTAAGTTTCTTCCTTATTAAAATCCTTCTATGGACAAAGGCCTAGAAGTGAGTGGTGATGAATTTAGTGGGACTTCTCAATAATTCATGAGGCCATGCTGCAATTTTCTCTGGCACGAACACTCATGGGTTGAGTCCAGAACAGCACTTACTGGAGGAAGGATGCACTCATTCTGCTGGGGTCAGTGAAGCAATATTTGCTGGGTCCTCCTTTCCACTGATGCTCCATGACTTCTGAAAAGCTTCTTCTGGAATGTGAAGGGGGGAAGGGACACTTTCTGAGAGCTACAGGGAAATTCAGCACTCACAAAAAAGTGTTTCTTGCAGGGAGCTTCTGTAGGACATCTGCTCATGGAAGGTCAATCTAGATTCTAGAATCTTATTAAAATATACAAGTTATCTACTCAAGATGGAAAATGTCAAATTAGCCAGCATATATGCACTTTTCAAGGCTTCATTATTTGTATATATAGAAACACATGTAAACATTTGTCTTTTCTATTTTCACACACAATATTTGAGTAGAAACATATTGGCTTTTACCTAATTGTGCTTCTATATTACAAATTATTCCTCCTCCAAACAAAAATTAAAGTGGATTTGTGAAGCACTAGTGTATGAAATAGCTTTCAGTTACAAACTCAGAATACTTATATATTTCAAAACTGCACAGCAGACATTCTAAAACCAAGGTATCAAAAACTGAGAACAAAACAGTGCTCCTGCAAAATCTATAAACACACAATGCTTATATAGTCTAAAATATTCTTGTTTTATTTACAGGACAAATTGCAAACCCTTGACATTTTAAATATAACTTAAACTGGCCTATTTAACAAGTTATTTACAATGAAGGTATAACAAAGGTCAATGGCCTGATGCAGTTTTATTCTAATACTAAAAAATGTTAGTCTTAATTACTATTTAGAAATGTGAGGTGTTTTTACATACAGTAACATATAAATACTTATTCTAATCCATTGTTAAAAGAACACATCTTTGTCCAATGTTATTCAACATGTAATCTTGATAATAAAAATATGTACAGTACAACAATTAAGCCTCAATCTCTTTAAATACTTTGGCAATACGGTATCTTGTTGCCAAATGTGAAGTCTAACTGCTACACAGGAGTAATTTCCTCACAAGCTTCAGTTGATCTCTGAACTAGATTTGCACAAGCTGGGAACTGCCCTAGTCATGCCAACAGGACTTTCTGCTTCCACAAGGAGTTAGTGTGCAGTGGGTGGCAAAAGAGAAACTGTATCCGTGCAGGATACTGGCCTCTGACTGAGTGAAAGCTTCCCTTTTATTGAATGAAAATACCCTTCTATAACTGATGACAGTCTTAACACATACCTGAACAGTGACTGTGTATTTCAGATTAGACCAGTTAATTCAGGGGTGCTCAGACTATGGCCCGTGGGCCTGATCCGGCCCACTCCACCCTTGCCACTTACAGAAGCGGAAGTAAAACATGCCCGTGCATTTGCAAAACATTGCTGTAAATTTGTTTATGACAGAAGAGGGTCATTTACGGCAGTGTTATACACATGCGCAGATGCGTTTTACTTTTGCTTCCAGTAGGAGGAACCACATGACCAGCCTACGGCCCAAAAAGTTTGGGCACCCCTGAGTTAGTTACTTCACAACTGGTAGGCTAAATAACCAGTGAAACTACCCTGCAATCTTACCATTCTTTTCCATGGAAAAGTGGAGGACACATTCCTTCTCCAATGATCCTGGATGCAGAGCCTCCTATAAAAAACTGGTAATTCTTTATAAAGTAAATCAAACTAACTCTGTATTCTAAGCCCTGGCATTAAGCTGCAAAATGAAACACGCAACCTAAGAATTCAGCCCAGCTGAACTTAGCAGGCTGTTTTCAACAAACATGTCTAGAACTCTGTTGCTCTCAAATACCAAATATCACAGTTAACTGACTCCTTGCCTAAGACTGAAATCCTACACACATGAATTAGGGAATTGTTCCAAGTTTCACAATGAGATCTGAAGTAAATTAAAATTAGTTCTCAGTGCAGTGTTAAGGTTATGTCTGGGCCACACTACTGCAAGGAGTTCCAAGCGATAGCAAGCAACAGAGATACTTCTCATTGTTACATGGCAGTGATTTTTAGAAGACTAACCTTTTTAAGAGATGCTAGAAACGTGTGCCTCACCTTTTGAAACACAGAAAAAGAGCGTATCATGGATAGCTCCTGTGCTTGATTGATCTCAAGGAAGTTCCATTGCATACTGTGAAGCTTATTCTATTGTGAATGCACATAGGATTACAGCCTAAATGTCTGGTAAGCATAGAAAACAAAGAACCCTTGAGATACATTAACTCATATGATAACTTAAGAAAAGCAGCAAAACAGTCAGTGATGTTCAGCTACCCACAACTGGATGACTTGCACTTACAATCATAGTGTATTAAGCTGGAATTAGACAACTTCAAAGAGGCGTCATATGAAATACCAAAGTCATTTTACATCATTATGAAGTCTACTTAGATAGCTGGCATTTCCCCCTCTGTTTCAAATGAATTCTTGCATTTCTTCCAACTCATAATTTCAAGATAAAAAAATCCATTGTATCAGACATAATTTATTTAAACTGTTCAATATTCACTGACAGTGCAATCTTCAGGCCAATAAAACCAAAGGCCTTGGCATTAAGCCCATTTTGTCATATTTACATAGAACTAATTTCTATTGAAAATCCATGAAGCTTATTTTCTTGTAACAGCTGCAATACAATGAATCCCCATTGGCTGTCCATTTTGACTCAGTAGCTTGTCCCATCACTTCTGATTAAATGGGGGTTTCCTAGATCACAGCAAACATACTTGGCACTGAAATGCCCAGCAACTGGAATAACTAGAACAAAAGTTTAGATCCAAATGCCTCAGCTTGATTTTGCTGTGCACTGGCTTTCAATTTCACCTGCAGTTTACTCCAAAGGGATTATGCATGCACCGAAACCCAAAGTCTTCATAAAATAAAATAGCAGTTAAGAGTTCAACTCTTGCTTCTTCATTTATATCCAACTGGATGGTTGCCTAGATCAAGACCTTATCCTATTTTTAATGTCACTGATGGGGTGGGCTTTTCTGCAAATTACAAAATGTACATCTTATTCTCCAAATCCCTTGAAAAATATTTTTCTCCGAAGACACTCAGTCAGACCAATTTTTTCCCCCAACATCTTGCTACCTTTGCCTTTAACTACAAGCTATAGTTTCAAGTTGCTGTTCTGCCTCTGCGGCCATGGCTGCTGCTTGTAACTGTTCTGTTTCACTTTGGAGAGCACTAGTTGTGGTCACCTGTTTCCTTTCGCTGTGCATATTGTTCTCATGTCTCTTTAAATCGGAGGCTTTGGCAAATGCTTTAGTACAAGAGCTGCAGACAAAAGGTTTTTCCCCTCTGTGCCTTCTTTCGTGATCTTTCAGGTGGGACTTATGCTTGAAAGCTTTGTCACACATGTGGCATGCAAATGGCCTTTCGTTACTGTGAACTCGCTCGTGCTTCTTTAGATCTGGAGCTCGAATAAAAGACTTCCCACATACTTCACAGCTATATGGCTTGTAGCCCGTGTGGATCTTTAGGTGCTCTTTCAAGTGGGCTTGAGTGGTGAAGCCTTTTGTGCACATTTCACAAACAAAAGGTCTATCAGCAGTATGAAGTTTTTCATGTTTTCTCAACCGTGCCTCATCAGAAAATGTTTTACCACATGCTTGACATGCAATTTGTTCCCTGTGACCATAAAGCAAGTACTCAAATTTCATGTCACCGGCTGCTGTTGTCCATGCTGGTGTCTGTTCATCCTTCACTTCACTTATGCCATCATTAAATGCAAGAGCTTGAGGAGTCTGTGATCCCAAGTCTTTAGATTCTGCAGTCTCTATTGACTCAACTTCTTGACCATAGCAGTTTACCTTTCGAACCTCTTCGCTGCCCAACTCTTTTAGAATGGCTTCCTGAACCCTTAGAGTAGCTGTTGGTGATTTGCCATCTTCTTGACTAGGAGGAGTTCCTTCCATTGTCATATCAGATGGGCTATCATCATGATCTCCGATTTCCTCAACCTCATCATCTTGGTTATCATTGGATTCTGCAATTGAGCGATTTATTTTAAGACAATACTTATTTTTGGATTGTGAAGTATCTTCTGGACTAGATACATCACGTTTTTGAGAACAGAGTTTATCCAAAAATCTAATACCAAGAATCTGACCAGATGACATCATTAAATTTACGTCTTCTTTTTTAACTGAAATCTTGGCTGTGTACATATAATTTAAAACTTCTTCAAATATATCTGACCGAAGGAAGTCTATTTCTATTACAGATGAACTGTCAACTTCCAGTTTTTTGAAAAGTTTTTTAAAGTAAGTACTACAAGCAGCAAGTACACACCTGTGGGCCCTAAATTTCACGTCTTCTACTACAATGGCTATGTCGCAAAATTCTCCCTCCAATCGTTGTTCATTTAATGTTTTCAGAAATACAGTTTTGTGATCATCGTCATTATATTTAATGGTTTCAGACATGCTGAGGAAAAACTCCTGCAAAAAATAATGAAAGCTTTATCTACCAGTTACTCTGCAAAAATAAAGGCACTGGACAAGATCCTGTTGCATGAAGTTACACTGGTGTACACAGAATTTGGTGCTGGAAATGAATTGAAAGCTTCTTCTTCTGCCTCCTTCAGGGTCAAAAATTATCTTGGGCTAAATTTTGCCGGGCGAAAAATTTGGGAGCATTAAGATGGATGTATAGATGTGAGAGTCTATGTATGTCAACATCACTGAGGTCTGGAATGTTGATGGCAATTTTAATCTATTAAAAACTCCCTTATCCTTTTACCCTGGGCAAAAGGAAACCCAAGGGAGCCTTGGAGCCAGAAAGGTGGGGGAAGAAATCTTTCAATTCATTTATATTAAATCTTTCCAGTGCTGGGTACATTTTATGCTGGCATAACTTTATGCAATAAAATTTTGCCCTTTATGAGAAACACCTGAACTTTCAAATTTCTAAAACAATTTGCTACACACTTCACATTAATTAATAATCTTTAAGAACCACCTTTATTTTACCTAAGAAACACAATGTTCATCAATCTGATTGTGGATAAGCAATAAAACAACTGTTTTCTTCCATTTTCTGTTAAGAATGGCAATTGAACTATTATTGGACATATTTTGGAGCAATGGTTCCCAACGTGTGGCCCACGTCCCACAGGGGAACTTCAATTCCCAGAAGCCTACATGAGTACATTGGTTGGTCAGTGCTTTGGGAAATTGACTTAGACTTCTGGTAACTGAAGTCCAAAAACCAAAGGTTGGGAAACACTGTTTTAGAGTTTCTGGCCAGAATCCTGCTGATTTACAGTACAGTAATACCTCAGATAACGACTGTATCGGATAACGCTAAAATCAGATAACGATTCAAAATTTCTAAATTTTGCATTGGATAACGATCGGTTAGCGTTATCCGATGCAGACGTTCTCCGTTCAGCTTTCCAGCCACCCTGCAGCTGCGGAGGCAGGGGTGGCGTGGCTGGAAAGCTGACAGGCGGCTCCCCCGTCGGCTTCCCCAGTCACCCCACAGCTGCAGAGGCAGGGGTGGGTGGCTACGGAAGCCGATGGGAAGTCCCCGTCGGCTTCCCCAGCCACCCTGCAGCTGTGGATCGGGTCCCCCAACCTGCCCAGAGCCGGCATGGGGGTCAGAGAGCCCGAAATGGGTAAAATCCCAACGTTTTGGCTTGCTGCAGCCTCTAGGGGAACAGGGCTTTTTTTTTAACCGTTGTATGATCAATGCATCGCACAACGTTAAAAACCGGATAACGACGAGACTTGTGGAACTAAGTCTCATCGTTATCCGAGGAACTAGTGTATGTGTATATATTTTGCATTACATAACTCAGCACAGTGAATTGCTGCTAATAAGTGCCTGTCATTTTCTTTCTTTATTCTTATAAGCACTGCACAATTTAAAATTATGGATATATATGAAATATAGTTAAAATTTAGAACAAATGTAAAAATAATTGGATTATTTGTAGCCAGAAGTGGTGTACAACAGCCTTATTTCGGATACTATTAAGCTCTTCTTTTGTATACATGGTGGGCATGAGCTGCATAGACATAAATGTTGCATTAGATATGTGCATTTAATTATATAACAACTACACAGTTGGCAATGCAATTGGCCCTCTTTGGCTAGCAGCAATGTGTGCCCAAAAGTTATACAATGTGAATCTCATTAACAATTTACTAACAGGATTCTGGCAAGAGTCTAGAGCTGTGTAACACTGCACCAGGCTTAGCACGACCCTTGATAGCAGAAGCCTGTTTTCTGACATGATTCTTAGCAGCCCTGAAGAACATAATTTTATTGCCTCCCCCAGGTGTGTTTGGGAATGAGAAAGATGGTAGCAGTACAGAATTCAGAAACCATGTCAAGAGAGGACATACAATGAACACAAGAACAAAAGGCCATGTCTCTCCCTACCTTTGGTAAATATGGCTTGCCATTCATCTGTAAAATTTTACATACAACTGTCTAGTAAATACAATTAACTGAAATATAAATATTAACAAAATGCAACCCCCCTCCCCCAAATGTTAATCTTACCATGAACAATGAAGAATCTTTTCTGAATATCTGAGCAAAGTTTTGACATCAGATTAACCTTTTTCCTGGGAACCTTAAACCTGAAAAAAGAATAATGCTGTTGATTTTGGTGAGAATCTGGGACTAGTACAAGGTCAGGCAGTGAACTTCCCGCATAACAGACATTTGAACTCAGATCTCCAGCCCTATCTTGACTCTCAAACTATTCCATTGTACTGACCCGCTATCATTTTCTGTTAGTGATAAAACTAATGGTTGGTTACGCATTTGGGAGGGTGTGGGTGGGTGTGATTTTCTTGCCATTGTCACAGAACAATAGCCAGTATCCTACTGACTATTTATGTGCATGAACCTGTAACTGCAAAAGATGCCAGTGATTTGATCAATTGTCTCTTGCATACAGTAAAACCTCATATAACACTAAAACCTGGTTCCACAAGTCTTCGTGTTATATGATTTTTAGTGTTATCTGATCCTCTATGGGATCCATAGAAATACATTGTAACCACACAGGCTTTCGCGGTTGTTATCTGAAGCATCCCATAGGATCTTAATGTTATCTGATGCAATTCTTCCCCCCAGATTCCTTGATGTTATGCGATTTTAGTGTTATTCGATACTAATGTTATATGAGGTATTACTGTATCTGACAGCACATAACTAGCACCTCAACAGATTGTGGTGGCAGCTTTTACAGCCATTATTTCTACATGTACATAAATATTGAACAGGGCACTGGCCAGTATTAGGACAACTCAATTATGGTACTACTTTCTAAAGGTGTGGCTGAAAGCACATTTACTGACACAATGCATTAGCATCAAGACTTGTTTCAAAAGTGGAAACCTTTAATTTCTATCCATATTATATACAGCATGTTGTTTTTATAGAATGGCTTTCCTCAAGAGGGTACATGCCCTTCTTCATTCCCATTTTATCCTTACCACCACTATGTAAGACAGGTTAGGCCCATGATGGTGAACCTTGGCAATCCAGATGTTCTTGGACTTCAATTCCCAGAAGCCCCAGCCCCTGTGAATCCACACAAATTGGTTTACTGCAATTCATCCGGCCCAAGCCGCCCTCGTCACTCTCAAAAGCGAAAGTAAAACATACCTGTATGGCGTGTTTTACTTCCGCTTCCAGGAGCAACGAGGGCAGTTTGGGCCGGATGAATCGCAGTAAACCCATTCATGTGGATTCATAGGGGCTGGGGCTTCTGGGAATTGAAGTCCAAGAACATCTGGAGTGCCAAGGTTCATCATCATGTGGTTAGGCTGAGAAAGACTTGACCAGCCCAGCGTCATGAAGTTTCATGGCTCAGTAGGGACTTGAACCAGTATAGTACATCTTATATCACAATCCAACAGTAGGTGACTGGTAGTTTTTTGAGACACCTCTACAGAGCCTAATAAACGAAAATACTATTCTCCCCTAATGCTTGTTACTTGACAGAGTTTAGAAATCCATGTCTTCCTCGACATTAAATGGCTGTTGCTGCAGAGAACCTCTGCAAGGAAGTTATGTATCCTGTAACTCTTAAGAGACCTTTGATTATTATTACTTTTGCAAAAGAAATAAAAAGTGGAAAGGGGGCAAAGGGAATTCCTGGTGAATTTCAGAAGCTGTAGTGAAAAATATCCCAAACCCCCATGTGAATGCCAGATGTTTGCCCAAGCCACAATTTTCACTGTAAGCCTTTCTGTACCTTAACTGCTGAATATTTTCAGCTCAACATGCCCCCCCCCCGCCCAGTATTATCTTTTAATATCTATTCAGTAATAAGTTCCACTAAATTCAGTGGTTGTGTTCTCCCAAACACACAGGTAAAGGATTGCAGCATAAATATACTTGTCACAAGTGTAATAGGAATGTTGGGAACAGAAGCAACAGCATATTCTTTGGACTGTAGCACTACTGGTCAAGAAAATGTGCTTGTAAATGAGAAAGGCTCCAAATGCCAAGCATATATATCTTTTGTTAAGCAAATGTTTGTCATTATTTGGAATATACAAGAGTGAAATCTGGTTAAACTGCAATGCTATTGGACTAGTGAAACTATTAATATGCCCCATAAATTGAACAACATATATACCAAATGTTTACATATATTGCAGATTCCTTTGACTCTGTTTTCTTATTTTCATCTTCTTAAAAGTTCTTTATGACATGCAACAAAGCCACTCATTTCTCTATGGTTTTGCCACTCATTGCTTAAGATGAGCACATAATTTCTTGCTTGGCTTGTGTGTGGTCTCAGCAATGACCTGCATACTTTCGGGCCACATTTTCACCTCCAAATAGTGTTGCAATGCAAATGTCCCCCTGACTGCTGTGGGAGATGTTACACTTACACAAAAGTAGTTGTCTAGACAGGATATCATGAATATAGTTGACAGTTCCTGCCTAAAAACCTGGACATCGCCTGCCTACTGGCCAGCTTGACAAGAAGTTTGTTATGCACATAAATATTTATAGAAAGCAAGAAATATCTCTGTTGCTTGCTAATATCACAAAAGGACTTCAATGCAGTCAACAACCTTCATTTAGAAGGATCCATTTTTATGGGTTGGGCAACTATGATTCTCTAGATGTTGATAGAGTGCAACCTCTACTGTCTCCCAACACTAACTATACTACCTAAGGGAAAACAGTTTTGTTGTTCAGTTGCATGGACCACTGCATGCCAGGCCCCCCTGTCCTCTGCCATTCTCCACAGCCCACACAGGTCTAGCCCATCTCGTAACAATGCCATCCAGCCACCTCATCCTCTGCTGTCCCCTTCTCCTTTTGTCTTCAATCTTTCCCAGCATCAAGGCCTTTTCAAGTGAGTCCTCTCTTCTCATTTGGTGGCCAAAGTACTTGAGCTTCAACTTCAGTATTTGTCCCTCCAATGAGCAGTCAGGGTTGATTTCCTTCAGGATTGACTGATTTGATCTCCTTGCAGTACAGAGCAGAGGTGTAGTCTAACATCTTCTTCTATCCAATTCTGAATATCGGATATCATCATGGCAATTAGCCATTAAAATTGTCCTGGGAGAAATATAACGCAGCGACCTTCCATTTGCTTTCCACACAACGCAGTGCCCATACCAAGGGTCCAGTTCCATAAGTCACTTTCTGGTCCTGAGCCCTTTTTTGTACACAAAATCAAAAATTAACATCTAGATTAAGGTCACAACTATTTTTGAAATGCCCCCCCAACACTTTAACCCTATCGAGGGGGAGCTCATTCATTACATTTAGCCACGCATTTCCTTAAAAACCATGACCACTATCACTTCATTGTTTTTTAAAAACGATCTTTCCAGTTGTCGTTTCTATTTCAAAAAAAAAAAACCACCACCAGGTGTTTCGTCGTAATCTGAGGAGAGCAGATTTATGAAGAACATGGTGGCGTTTAAACGGCCTGACATCGTAAAAAATGCCTCCTTTAAAACCACCGCGCTGGGTCGGCCACAAGTATTCCCAGCCCTCAGCTTTTCGGCTTGACTCGATGCGCGCCTTTCCCCCTGGTGCGAGGCCGGAGCGTGCATGTTCAGCGTGCACGTACTCTCTCCCTCCCTCCCCCCCCCCCCCACAGCTCCCTGCGGCAGTCAGCCAGGCGGGCGTCCGTGCGAGTAACCATGTTAATCTAGACGCGCACCCGGTGCATGCGCGCTGGTGCCCGCGCGGGGTCCTAATGCCTCTACGGCCCTTACTGAGCCAGGGCCGCGGCGGAGCGAAGGGCGCCCCGCATGCGCAGCTGACTCCCTCCCGCTGCTCCACCATCGAGAGGCAAGCCTAGAAGGGTCCGCTGCCCACGCGCACGGGAGCGGGTTTCCGCTCCCGCTGCCTTTTAGCTCAGCCGGCGCTGCGGCGGCGCTCACTCGCTCATTCTTCCTCAGCCTTCTTAAAGGGAGGGGGGCGCTGCGGCCCCTCCCAGCCACCTGAGGCGAGTCTCCTACTATATGGCCCGCTATAGGGCTGTCAGGCGCGCCACTTTCCCAGCCCTCCCACCCTCTCAAGAGCTGCCCTAACAGGGTCGGCCGACCACCAGGGGCCGAGACCAGCGGCGCGCGGCCGACCAACTGCCACAGGCGGCGCGCGGCGGAACCTCACCGCCGCATCCTCACCCTCCCCCCCCGCCCCGCCCCGCCCCGTCCTCCCTCCGGTTCCGCCGCAGCCTGGGCTCGAGTGCGCGCGCCGATCCCTCTTCCCCCCTCCTCCTCCTCCTCCTCGCGCTTACCTGCCGTTGCCAAGCTTGGTGGGGGAGGGGGAAGGAGGGGGTGGCGGGGTGGCGGCGGCAGGAAAGCTTTTGCTCTGGGCCAGGATTTGGGGATATTGGGAAGGGAGGGGGGGGATGTAAATGGGGGGTAAAAAAAAAAGGAAATGGCGGCGCGCGCTTCTGCCGACCGTTACCGACGCTTCCTGCACGAGCGTCCAGGGGCGCGCCGGCGCGCGCGCGAGAGAGCAGGACCGGGGGCGCGCCGTAGGCGGGAACGTGCATGCGCGGTGCGAGCAGGGCGCGCCTCCCAATAGGGAGGGGGGCGGGTACACTGGTTCATCTGGAAAAGGGAGGAGGAGGACCCTCGTAGGCCTGGAGGAGGAAAAGAGGGAAGAGCGCCCGCCAGCAAGCGGCTCCCTGTGGATCTCCGCGGGCTCGCGCTCGGCGGTGGGGCCGCGCCCGGCTGGAAAGCCGGTGCTGTGAACTGTGGCGTTCACGTTATTAAAGACGCTTTCCGTCCTGTACGAATTAGGAACGGCAACGGGGGACTTTGCTTCTCCTGCCCCGAGTTTTGAAATAAAAGTTTGTTCGGTTCACGGCTCTTGTCTTGTGTGAGAAAAATAGTCCTAAATAAACCAGAAACGACGGCGTCGAGAGAGGGGAGAGCTCCTTCCCTCAGCTCTGACCTGACGAGGTCGCGTGCGCCATTGCTCGCGGCCGCGATGGCGGAGCTGGCAGTTGTCTACGCAAAAAAGGACAACCGCGGCTCGTTTTCCCTCACAGAAAATATGGCGATAAACGAGCAGGGTGAAAGGGGGGGTGGGGTGTCGTGCTTTCTGCCTCTCGACGCCGTTCAAGCTAATGCCTGAGCCGCCGCCAGGGCTCTGTCCTGCGCGCACCCCGGCGCCATCGCGCCTCATTGCAAACAGGTTGGAACTGTTAGGAAGGGAACGTGTTTTCCCCCTGAATGGAAGCCCTGAGGAGCGGAGTAGAGTTGTCCGCTTTCAACGATGGAAGGGGGGGGGGCACAACAATATTAAAATTAAACCCAAGAGTTAGTAGGCATAAAAGGGCTCCTGAGACGGAGGTAACACTTTAGGAGAAAGTGTCTTCACGGTCCAGAGGACATAACTAGGATTTCTAGTGCCCAAACGTGTGAGATTCCCTCAGCTCCACATCCTCTGAATGGATATGAGCCTCAAGTCCGCCAGCTCAGATCCAGGAAGAGTTTTATGGCAGAACATTGTGGGTAGGTAAAGGTTGCCCTTGCTAGAAAGCCAGTCGTATCTGACTCTAGGGTTCAGTGCTCATATGTTTATAGCCGAAGAGCAAGTGCTGTGTGTCTGCAGATGTTTCTGTGGACATGTGGCAAGCATGACTAGACACTGGAGTGCACGGAACTCTGTTTTACCTTCTCACCGAAGTCGTCCTTATTATTTGTTGTAATTTCTTGCTTTCGAACTATGATAGGTTGGCAGGAGCTGGGACAGAGACAGAAGCTCACTCCGTCATGCTGACATTCCAGTCAAGTTCAGCGTTAACCACCAAGATCCATCTCTTGAGGGTACACAAGAGCAAACCCAAAATAGAAATGGAGGAAACCAGTGGTGTAGCGTGGGTTTCAGCCGCCTGGGGTGGAGGCCAAATTTGCCACCCCCTGGACCCATGATGCAGACAGTGTCAAATTTTGCCATCCCCAAAAAATGCCACCTGAGCTCCCCCCCCCCACTGTTTTTGGGAGTGAATGAGGGATCAGGGTGCCCCAAAGACAAAACCCTCACTTTTTAGGAGGTGGTCTCCACCGTGTCCCACACCTGCTTCCAATACACCCACCCCAGGAGGTTTGTAGATGGCAAAAAGCCCCTGCAAACCCACTTTAGCTGGCCTCATGGTGAATGAAGTCGCTTGCTGTGGGTGCCGCCTCCTCAAAGCTCCCTCGCGCAGGCAATGCCCTCACTGGGTTCAATGCCCGATGCAAGGTCTCCCTTGCCCAAAAGCAAGTTATATCTGACTCTAGGAGTCAGTGTTCATCTCTGTTTACAACTAAAGAGCCAAGGCTGTCTGTGTTTGCAAACATTTCCGTGGTCATGTGGCAGGCATGACTAGACACGAACTGCTACCTGCTCAATTTCCAGGCATTAAGCTCATTGACTACACAAAGGCCTTTGACTGTGTGGACCACAACAAAATGTGGCAAGTAATTAAAGAGATGGGAATACCAGAACACCTTATATGCCTCATGAGAAACCTGTACATGAATCAAGAAGCAACAGTTAGGACAGAATACGGAAGGACAGAGGGGTTTGGAATAGGAAAAGGAGTAAGACAAGGCTGCATTTTGTCACCCTGCTTATTCAACTTATCCACAGAGCACAATGCATAATGCAGGGATAGAGGAATCACAATTTGGGATCAAAATTGCTGGGAGAAACATCAACAATTTGAAGTATGCAGATGATACCACCCGAATGGCAGAAAGTGAGGAGGACTTAAAAAAGCTCCCGATTAGGTTGAAAGAAGAAAGTGCAAAAGCTGGCTTGAGACTCAATGTAAAGAAAACCAAGATAATGGCAACAGGCCCTATCAGTCCCTGGAAAATAGATGGGGAAGAAGTAGAAGCAGTGACAGATTTTACTTTCTTAGGATCAAAGCTCACTGCATATGGTGACTGCAGCCATGAAATAAAAAGGCGACTGATTCTTGGGAGGCAAGCGATGAGAAACCTGGGGAACATAGTGAAAAGTAGAGACATCACATTGCAAACAAAAATTCGCATAGTCAAAGCAATGGTATTCCCTGTGGCAATGTATGGTTGTGAGAGCTGGACCATTAGGAAAGCTGAGCGCAGAATAATAGATGCCTTTGAGATGTGGTGTTGGAGGAGAGTTTTGAGTGTCCCCTGAACAGCGAAGAGAACAAACAGGTCAATCTTAGAAGAAATTAACCCTGACTGATCTTTAGAAGGGCAAATAGTAAAGATGAAGCTAAAGTACTTTGGACATCAAATTTACTTCTTTATTTATTAGTTCAAATTTATATTGCCACCCACTCGCCGTGGTGACTCAGGGCGGCTGACAAACAATACATTACATTACATTACAATATGTTGGTATGGGAAGAGAGGATTCACTTGAGAAAGCCTTGATGCTGGGAAAGGTGAAGGGCAAAAGAAGAAGGTGGCGGCCAAAAATGAGATGGCTAGATGGTATTGTAAACACAATGGGCACAAAGCTGAGCGAGTTGAGGAGGATGGTGGAGGACAGAGGTGCCTGGCAGACAGTGGTCCATGGGGTCACAAAGGGTCGGAATTGACTATGCGACTGAACAACAACATGAACCACTAAGCCACTGCAGCCCTCAAATGGTAAGTCAGGTAAAGGCAAAGGTTGCCCTTGCTCCAAAGCCTGTTGTATTCAACTCTTGGGTTCAGTCCTCATCTCTGTTTCAAAGCTGAAGAGCCAGCGCTGTCCGCTTCTGCAGATGTTTCTGAGGTCATAAGGCAGGCATGACTAGACACCGGAATGCACAGAACGCCACATGATTTTCTTTAGACTAAGCCTGAATTTTGTGATCAATAGGTTGTGATCTGAGCCACAATCTGCCCCTGGTCTTGTTTTTGCTGACTGTATGGAGGTTCTCCATCTTTTGCTGCAGAGTATGTAATCAATCTGGTTTCAATGTTGGCCATCTGGTGATGTCCATGTGTAAAGTCTCCTCTTGTGTTGCTGGAAGAGAGTGTTTGCTATGACCAGTGCATTATCTTGGTAGAACTCTTATCAGTTTTTGGCCTGCTTCATTCTGTGTTCCATGACCAAATTTGCCTCTTATTCCATTTACTTTTTGATTTTCCACTTTGGCATTCTAGTCTCCTATAATAATGTGTACATCATTTCTTGGTGTCTGTTCTATGAGATGTTCTAGGTCCTCATAGAACTGGTCAATTGTGGTTTCATCTGCACTAGTGGTTGGTGCATATATTTGGATTACAGTGATATTGAATGGTTTACCTTCTATTCTGACTGACATCATTCTATCATTTTTGAGATATCCCATTACTGCTTTTCTTACCCTTTTGTTGACAATTATGACTACTCCGTGGTTTTTTTTTTTAGGTTTCCTGGTCCACAGTAGTTGATATGATGGTTTCCAGAGCTGAATTCACCAATCCCTGTCCATTTTAACTCGTTGATTCCCAAGATGTCAATGAGCTTAGAGAACACTTTTAAGAATTCTGCAGTGTTTCACTGATAATTTGATTAAATCTGTTAGAAATCATTTTAATCAATCAAAACCTAGACTGCTGCCAAGACTGAAACACCTACAAGAGCACACCTCTGGACTTTTTAAGAAACATATTACAGTACTGTATACAGTATTCCATATAGGCTTTAAAGAGTAAATTCACTACTGCATGCTGTTTGTTAAGTCACTACCAGGTGGCTCCAGTGAGTCATGCACTTGCTCCAGTGAGTCACGCACTTGCTCCAGAGATAGCGTGAACGAGTTTTACTGACGCGTTTTACTAACGCAAGGCTTCTTGTGCTGGGATATTTTTCCGCCCCCTGGTAAGTGGTGCCCGGGGCAAACCCCCCCCCCCCGGCGTCCCCCCAGCCTACGCCACTGGAGGAAACAACATTAAAGAAGGATATAGCTGAAGATCTCAACCTCCTCTACCTCACTTGAAGTCCCTGAATAGGCTGAGGGTTGGAGTCCCTAAATGCAAGACCAACGTGTTCAAGTGGGGGCTGCTGGCAGACAACAACATGCTGTGTGAATAAGACACAGAATCCGGCTCATTTACTGGTTTGCTGATTACAACCGGAAACATGTAACGATGTAGACTTAAGTTTGACCAAGAAAGTGGCTTCATTTTGGCAGTCCAAAGTTTGATCTGGAGACAAAAGAAGAAGCTAGACTGTGTATTAAAATATGTATTAGTTTCATATTTCTGTTAGGTTTCCTGGTGTCTCTACCTTTTCTTCACAAAGTATTTGAAACCCATCAGTTGAGGCTTGTAAGTCACTTGCTACTGAGCCTAGTTCAAACATTGTGCCAACTAAACCATGGTGTTTGCTCCATTTATGGGTGAGTTTGAGTTAGTCTTTCTTGACTGATTCAAATCTCACACTTTTGATCCCAACCTGTCTTTTCCCCCTCTGCTGTGGAGGCCTACTAATTCTTTTTTAAAGATACAATCAGGCTTTTTCTCCCATGGTATGTTGTGATTCCTTGTTGAAAAGGTGGTAGTCCAGTGATGCAGGCAGTTGAGGTATGATGTTCAAGACTGGGATG
The DNA here is from genome assembly GCA_030440675.1 of Furcifer pardalis. Taxonomy (NCBI): domain Eukaryota; kingdom Metazoa; phylum Chordata; class Lepidosauria; order Squamata; family Chamaeleonidae; genus Furcifer; species Furcifer pardalis. Next base: position 100,820,733 of record CP126891.1, read on the forward strand.
TTCAAGACTGTCCTCTTCTTTTTTTTTTTAAAAAAATGATATTAGCAGTAGAAGATCCTTTCACCTTATCAGTGGGTCAACAACTGAGCAGGTTGGGAAGGCACAAGAAACTGGAAAAAGTGTTTCTAGAGATTTCTCTATCAAGAGAAAAGGTGCTACTGCCATTGAGGTAGAGATCTCCAGGGCACTCAGTCTGTTAATAGGAAGAAAGGGAGAGGGCATTCCAATAGTGTCATGTATGTATGTATGTTATTCTTTTGTGATTTTATTTTTTCTAACCACACACAAAACCAGCAAGATAGTCATAAACGGATTGGGAGAGGCATGACCAGAGGAAGAAAAGACAGGCAGAAACAGGACTATATGAAGGCAGTCCCTTGGTGACCATTTGGAGGCCCCCTCTCCCTTGTAATTTTAATTAGTGAACTTTAGTTTTTAATCTCTTTTTAATTTTTTAACCTTTAAATTTTAACTTTCTCGAGATGGGTGGCTATTTTATTGCTGGTTTTATTGATTATTTTTAACTGTTGTTAGCTGCCCTGAGTCACTCATGAGGAGGGCGACATAGAAGTGTGATTAAATAAATAAAGGGGGACTGTGTGCTAGAAGTGTTAACACTGAACTCCTGATTCAATCTGCAAGCCCAATATGAACAATGATTATGATTTCAAGCCTTCTGATTTGGCTTTCCAATTTAGATACACCCATTGTCATAAAAGAGAACTCCTTAGCTGGTACTCTCATCTTGCTATAGGCATGGTTGCTCATGTGGTGAAAGTAAATATGTAGCAGCAGCAGCACCACCACCACCAGGGATTTGTATGGAAACTTCATCAGGTATGCACTAATGCGGAGTTATATTGCCTGGGTTTAGCCATCTGTTTCCAGCTTCTTCCATGTCCAGGCCAGACATGAAACTTCCAAAGTGAAGACACCCTTTCATGAATTCATTCTGTGGTTCCTTTATCTTAACAGTGTAATGGTAAATATGTAGTGTGAGCATTCATCATGATCATCCCCAAAGCCATAGCTATGTTGTTTAGCTAGTAAAATGTTAGACCCAGGAGATCTGGAGCAAAATTTCCACTTGGCTGTGAAGTTTATTGGACCATCTTGTCTCTGTCATTCAATCAGATCCACATCAAAGTATTATGAGGATAAATGGGGAGAAAAAAAGTCATTCGCGCAAATAGTAAATTAGTTCTTTCTAGAGCTCACTGGAGCAAAAAATGTGATGTGTGTCTGTGTGTGGAGGTGGGATGAGTGTATGTATACATTTGCCCTCAATAGTATTCTGTAAACTTAATAGACTAATTGGTTATTCAAGATCAAGACACTTAAATACTTAACATTACACAAGAGTTAGTTCATGACTGTAACTTTGCTGAGAAAATCCATTCCGTTTCTTGATAATGTGGAAATTAAGAGGCACTATGATGTGGTGGACTAGTATTCAGAAGATCTGGATTCAGATTCCTGCTTTGCCATGGAAATGTGATGCCATTCTAATAATACAAACCTCAGTTTCACATTGTTTGCCTTTAATCCACTTTTATGAAATCAGATCAAATTTCTCAGTCTTTACTTAATATAGATTCCTATACTGATACATATTTATCTCCCTGTACCACTCTTCTATTTTTGCCAGTTTATCTGCTATATAATGTCTGCATTCCTAGACCTATCTGTTTGAGCTGTAGAATGTTCTGTTGTGCAGGCCCTTCAAAACCCATGTGTATGATTCACAAAAATCATGAAGAACCAGCACTTTGAATTGAGCCCAGAAATACACTCTAACCATCTCATCATATTCATATCAAGCAACTACCCAGACTGTTCAGTAGGAGGGCAATGGTGTCCATTATTTGACTCATCTCTGGCTAACAAAACAACCAATGACAGGACACCTCTTGAGCTCTTCAGTTAAAAAAAAGCCCTACTGTTCTCCAGAATCATCATCTTCAGGTGCCATATCCATTCTGGATATAGGCTCTCAGGTTCTTCAGCCATGAAGTCCATCTATGTCCAGGGCCTCTCTTGCCAGGGATCTTTCCTCCCCGGGCGAGTTGGAGTATTCTGTACTTTGTTGTTCCTCATGATATGGTCAAGGTATTGGAGCTTTCTTTGCTTAATGGTATTAAAGAGTTATTGTTCTTTATCAATTCAGCGCAATACTTCTACGTTAATCTACTAAAATGATAATTAACCATCTTTACATCTTCAGATAGCTTCAAGGTTAGCTTTTATCTAACTGGAACAGGACAGGAAACTCAGTGATATTAGAAGCAGAAAGGTTTGAGGAGTATGAGCAAAGATTAAAATGTATGTCCAACATTTGCAATAAAGTTTGTGTAAAAACCGAAAGAAGATATGAAATATCTTCCTTTAAGGACTCAACCAGAAAAAGAGTACAGTAAAACCTCATATAACACTAAAACCTGGTTCCACAAGTCTTCGTGTTATATGATTTTTAGTGTTATCTGATCCTCTATGGGATCCATAGAGATACATTGTAACCACACAGGCTTTCGCGGTTGTTATCTGAAGCATCCCATAGGATCTTAATGTTATCTGATGCAATTCTTCCCCCCAGATTCCTTGATGTTATGCGATTTTAGTGTTATTCGATACTAATGTTATATGAGGTATTACTGTAATTAATTTAAAATGTGTAGTTGTGCATAATCATAAATGAACTCATTTGTTAACCAGTTTATTAGGAGAGCTATTTGAAAAATCAATCGTCAGAATGAACACATGCATTAGAAATACTTTTCCTTCTCAACCTTAGGTTTTGTCACAGTTCATTTGTTACAGACATGCATGTTGCTTCCCAGACCCAAGTGTGGTTATCACTTTCCTATCAGACTTGAAAATGCCTTGTGTTATTTTCCTGCCCCTTCCCAGTCATCTTCTGCTGGCTTTCTAGGACATAATTCCATGACATATGAGCTACTTCTGTTGAAGGAGAGAGATCAGGATTGCCTTGCATTGTCCCTGTAAGTCAAGAATGCTTTGCATGCAGGCATCCAGGTTTCTAGACTTGCATCTTTGATGTATTGCTGTATTTATCCACTGGCATAAATACTTATTCTACACTCTTCATACATGTTTTGAAACATGATCCTTTATCTCTATAAATCAACTCACACTGCTGCATTTTCTGAGAAATGAGAGATTTGTTTCTGTTTAGTTCTGCCCACAGCAGAATTAAAAACCCCTATGAGGGCTGGTCTTGCTTAAGTTAGTTTGTATGGACTGCTACAAGCACAAAAGCTGAATGAAGACCAATAAGGAAAAAAGAATGAGACAAAAGACAGCTATTACAAACAGGCAAGAGCTTTTTATTTTATTCTGGCACAAAATTAGGCAGTCAACCAAAAAACAAACTATCAAAAAAGCAATAGTGTTTCCCCAGGAAATACTCTCAAACAAAGTTCACTAACATTGAGCCATAATTGTGCACTTCATTCTCATTATAGTAGTGAGTTAGCCAAATTAAATAGATAAATCTTACAAAACAATAAACTCGCTTTTAACAGCATTATTTCAGTATGCCATGCTGAAATGTAGCAAACAGCAGTAACCTTGGACATAAGTCTCTATCCCATAAACTGCAGCACACTCCTATGTCTCTTGGTACACAAGTAAGTTCCACAGTATTCATTGGTACATATTCCTTAGTTCTGTGTCCAGGACTGCAGATCAGAATAGATTCTGATGCCATGCTTCATAATAAGAGTTATATTGCAACTGCTTAATTTTGAACTGGCCACTGCAGCTGGCCAGTTTGTATGAACTATGCCAGTGATGGCCAACCTTGGCACTCCAGATGTTCTTGAACTTCATTTCCCAGAAGTCCTGATCAGCAAGTGTGTTGACTTGGGCTTCTGGGAATTGAAGTCCAAGAATATCTAGAGTGCCAAGGTTGGTCATCGCTGAACTATGCTGATTGCAGAACTATGATTTATTGATTGTAACATTTCCATTTTAACAGCAACATGTAATCAAGTTACCTAGTTTACACATGAATAAAGTACTTGTACATGGGTACACAATCTTTTCACAGATAAGTATCAGCCCCATTTTTTTTCTTTTTGGTCTTGCCAAGCAGTTATCCTCTTTATGAAATAGTAATCTGCTTTCAGAATCTGTTTTAAATGTTCAATGATTTATCCAGAACTGGGGTATAATCTTCTAAGAAATATGGCATACCCATCTCATCAGCAGCTGTCACAGCTAAAAAAAATAGTTTTGGCATTCAGAGAAGTAAAAGAAAATGATTAAAGTTGGATATTCTGTCCCAAAACAACACAATTGGGGATGGGTGATAAAAGCATATAGAAAAGCATAGTGACTCTTTGCTTGTTCTCTAAGAAACTGAAGAGAATGGTTGTACTTGAAGAAACAAGCTATGGATACAAACAGGAAGTCCAACGTGAAAGAAGGGATGAATGATTGGATGAGGGCTGTTCCCTGCATTATAACAGTGAGATAGTTTGTGCAAGGCAGGATAGGAGTAGAAGGGCCACACAGGAATGTCAGAAATCATGTAGGAGAAGAGAGTACAGTACTGTACATTAGTTTACAGATTTAATTAAAATGAAAGAATGACTTGCAATTTATTACTCAAGAAGTAAATACTATTGTGTTTAATAGTGCTTACGCCTAGTAATTATAATTAGGATTGCTGCCTTATACAGATAGCTAGCTCATCAACAGAGTGTATCTATTATAAAACATCATGATCTGTTTGTGCCTTTTGGCTGGTTAGCTAAAGTATATTAACATGCTGCATGAGTTTACATAAATGGGAATCATTATTAGAATAACTTTACATTATTGTTATGCAATACAGCCCTAATAATGTCTAAAGGACAAAACTCCGCTGTTAGCCGGATCCAAAACTTTTCAGTAGTTCACTGAACCAGGGAGCTACATTCTTGTAGCTGTTGACAGTAAGTGCAATGTGTCCCATGTAAGTGCATGAGATGACTGACAAACGGTTTTTCCGTGCTGGGATTGTTTGGAAATGCCAGTATTATGAATTGGCAGCTTTACTTGAGGTTAGACAGGCAGCATCCATGATTTGTATACTGTTACTTTCTTAAGCCAGTGATCACACTAATTGTGAAGCTTTGTATTTAACCTCTGCACAGATGTAGAAGTTCATATTACAAGCCTCCACAAATTCCAGCTGTGTCACAAGACAGCTAACACCATGTGTGATCACTGAAATCTGATCTGGACCTGAGGTTCACACTTGCAAAGTGCTATTGAACCAGTGCTCTTGTATTTATATATTTTATCAATATAATTTTTTTTAGATACACCCTTTAAAAATATTTATTTTTCATCTATCCTAAATAATTTTACTTTACAGAAGCTCCTACCATTGTATACAGTTGGAAATGGTATGATTTTCTTAAACTTTTATCAGTAAAACTAAAATTACAGATGGCCCTTAATCAAAAGCCTAAAAAAGCATTTTATTAAATGTTTTAACAAAGAAGCATCACGACCATCTAAATTAAAAAAAGCAAAGGACATAAACCGGTCTAAATTAAGTAGTCTCACTGATTTTAGTGAGAAAGTATAAAACACAAGCTTAACTTTTTTACTGGAATGGAGCTTTACTGTACACAGACAGCTTGCTGAATCAGTTTTCTGTTTAGATTAGCAAACAAATCTAATCCAAGCTAATACTAAAATGGGTTAGGTGATCATAACCTTCATTTAGGTTATGTGAAAAACATTTCACAGCTACATAATAATAATAAATTAGACAGCACCTCTGGCATGTCACAATTGTACAGAAGAAATTTGTTCACACAGCACTCATTTGGTTTCCTATTTCTTCGTGCTCTGATAACATACTGTAGCCAATACTGGAAGAACATTTCCATAGTAAAATGCCTTAATGATATTATACAAATGGTACTAAAGTATGAATACAGAAAACATTTTCAGACATAGACCAATACAAATTTGGATGCATTTACCACTTTTATTTCACTATGTAGAAACATACATTCACCATGTGTTGTAATGTGACTGACAATGTAATGAAGACAGTATCCCTTAAATAGATGAGATAACCAATACCAAAGAATGCTTAGTGGGTGTTCTGTACAGTTTAAGGCTTAACTCTGACCTAGATATGAAATGCTAACTGGACTCGTGAAAAGAGATTTTCATAGAAGGAAACATTTTTTTAAAAAAAATATCACAATTTCAGACTAGAATTTCTGAACTGCTAAAGAAAACACACATTTTTGTTAAAATAATCACAGCTCAGTTTATAGAACAAGGATGTGTGAAGAGGTAACTGCAGGATTTCTAACTTGAAACTCTAAAATAATTACTACTAATTAATGATCTTAAGTAAACAAAGCATTAGTTATAAGCATTTAAGTGAGACTGGAGATTCACCATTGTTTATTGACAAAAGAATAAAATCAGATGAAAAGAAGTATTTCATTCAAGTTGTTTACAGAATAAAGTGTGTTGTTGGCACATCTAAGGTGATAAAACATTATACACAGACTTATACAGCTTCTAGCATTTTAGGGTAATCTTCATATACCCTAAACAAAAGTTTTGCCACCTAAGAAACTGTGATTTAGACTTAGTGTATAGGCATGAACTATTTTATGTGTAGCAGGGGATCATTGTTTTTATATCGTCAATGAACGTGCAGGAATAGATGGAAATGTATTTTAGGAAAATTAAAATGCTGCTTTTTTTTGTAATTTGTTGCTTCATGCAAATACTGGGTTACTAATGTTGATTCAGATCACTGTAAGTGGGACATATTTCTGCCAGTGTCCTTAAGTAGCACTCAAGATTGATTCTTCGCATTGCAAATTTCTCTGAAGAGATGAAAGCCTGCTGCATTAGAACCATGATTCCACGTAGGCTCTGGTATTCCCAATGGCGTACAGATAGAATTGTTAAGAAAGCTACATTATTCCTGCAGTAGAGAGAGTACAGTTAGGTTCTAGAGATAAGTTTCTGTAAATGATGGATAAACTCTTATTTTTTTTCTACCACAAAAAGTATTACAGCAATTGCTAAAACAATCAGCTCTTTACAGAAGAGCCGATTTAAAATTGTTACCGCCCTGAGTCAGTCCTACCGAGTAGGGCGGTATAGAAATTGAAATAATAATAATAATAATAATAATAATAATAATAATAATAATAATAATAATAATAATAATAATAATAATAATAATAATAATAATAATAATAATAATACTCCAAAGGCTCCAATTTGCCTTTGAGTTTGTCTCAAGACTTGTATACTTTTTCTGAAGCAATGTACAAAATATATTAAATTATACCGATACTAGTTTTTTTTTAAAAAAACAGGGTTATAATAAGGATCTATCTTATATATGGACAATGACAATATCCAGATCAGTAGTCATAAAAAGTGTGAGCAGTAGATCTGTGAAGATGTACTATGCACATTTTAAACCTCAGTTCACAGAAATGATCCATAATGGGTTCTAGAGGAAAGAAGAGGAATTATGTGTGAAAAGCACAAACTTTTCACTCAGAAGCTCCTGCATTCAGGAGACTTTAGGACAGCCTCAGCCAGTCAGAATAGACTGTATCAAGCCAGGTAGACAAATGGCTTGATCCACCATAAGGCAGTTCAAAAATTTTACTACCCCACCGTGATGTCATCACAGTGTGGGCGGAGCTAACATCATGACATTGTGGATGGAGCCAACGTCACAACATCATGAGATTGTGGGCAGGGCCAAAGAAAAATAAAATTAAAATAAACACACACACACACCTCGACCCACCCACCCACAACACAAACCCATAAATAAATTAAATAAATTAATTAAAAAATACATTAAAATACACCCACTTATCTACCCCAAACACAAATCAACCAGAGCTTTTAAACCAGAGCTTAAAGCTTATTCTCGCCTATCTTTCTCACACTAGATCAGATAGAAGGAACTACAGAATGAACGCACCACAAGATGGCTTCATTTTGGCACTTTTCAACAGTTAAAGAAGTTAGGTACTAAGTCTTTGCCTAACCAGTTCTCTAGGATAATATGCGTTAATATAAATGTAAAATAGCTGTACCTCCTTAAGGGTTCTCCAATTGGAACAGCAATTGGAACAGCACAGGTGTAGCTTATTGATGAGGTAACTCCAAGACTTTGCTTGAAAACCCCAAGCAAAGCCTTTTTAGGAACTGTGGTAGTATGTCAATACTGTATAGGTAAATGTATTAAATACACATTAAAATACACACAGACACACCACATCCAAGGTGAGTCACTTACTCTGGGGAGCAGGCTATAGGGAGCTTCAGGCTAGCAGCTTCTCTTCCTCCTCCCCGTTTGGGAGGACAGTAAGGAGGCCGTGCATACGTGCCAAGCACTGTAGTGCTTGGTGCGCATGCACAGTGGGGGAACCAGTGAAAAGGTAAGCCCTGAAGGTGGTTTCCCCCCCCCCCCAAAAAAAAAAAAAAAAGCTGCTACCGGTTCTCTGGGACACTGGGGAAAGTTGCTACCGGTTCTGGCGAACTGGTACGTACCTGTTACATCCCATTACTGTCTGTAACTAACACTTGGACTTCTCATTTCTTTTGCTAAATGGACCCCAAATAAAATATTTACTTTGTCCAGGAGTAATCTACAGTCTGTTTCCCACCTTAGAAGTCTTTGTCTTTCTTTTCTATTATCCCCGTTTTGCAAACCTCTCAATAAGGCTACAGCAATAATCTTTTATCCCAAATGCCCATTTGTATCAGTATTGGGCAATACATATTGCTTAACATATTGGTTCAAATGAAGCAGAAAAGTTACTACTTTCTTTTTTCATACAACATTTTAAGCTATCTATAGATGATAACATTAAGAGCTCTTGCATAGCACATTAGTATGTACAACATAAATCCAGCACATGCATACAGTAGCTACATTAGTATCAAGATGCTTCTGAAGCCATAATATGTCAGCATGCCTTTACTGAACTGCAGCAGACAGGAGTAACTGTATATTTATTTTACCAAATTTCTTCAAGAAACAATGCAATTGTATGATGCAAAACAGCCATGTAGGAACAAGAAGACCAAACCATTCATAGCAGCATTTATTATTCAAATAAACTCAGAAAATGATAACAGTTTAAAGTCTCAATCATACTTGAATGACTTAACCCCATGCCCCCTGCCCCTGAAATCCTAGCATTGCTGTTCACTATATGATAGGCTGCAGCCATTACATTTGCAAGCTTTTTAAAAATCAAAGTAATATTTTACAATGAAAAAAAAACCCACTTCCCTTCTGCAACCCAAATGCATAAGCATTTTTGAGGATTTTAAATGAGAAAGCAACATACTGGATTATGAAAAATGCATAGCAACTAGCAAACAGACATAAGCAAATTGATTTCTTCTATTTGTCTCACTGGCATTCATAGAAAAAGACTGAGGGAGAGGGAACAACTAACTAAGAAATGTAAGGTAAATTTTGGGTTGAATATTTTCAGAAGGCATAGTGCAAATGCCAGAGAGAATAAATAGAAAGGGTTAGAGATGGACGATGAGAGAAGAGATGACACTTGTCACATGCCAGCCCATGAGTGTCTGGGAAAAATCACATCCTCTTACCTGTGGTCAATCCTCCCCATCTTCTGGTGTGATTTCTGTCTCTTTATGTACCACTACTTTGGTCACTGACATGTCAGGGTGCTGCTCTTTGGCCTCTTTAATTGCCTGAGCCAGCGCCTAGCCCAAGGAAAACCACAGAAGGGCAAAAACAAGAAGGAGGTGGAACATGCATGATCAGTAGCAAGGTGAAGAGAGATTCATGATAAATTACAAAATTCCCAAATGAGAAAAAGTGATTTAAATAGCAACCCCATTAAATTTAAAGACATGCCTATACCAACAGTGCATTTTAGCTTTAGAGTTAGGAATGAAAAACTTATATAGTTTCAGTACTACATAGATCATACCTGATCGTGGTCAATGTCTGCATCGCCTGTGATAACTATTCGTTTTTCAATTCTTGTCTCTGATATGCCTCCTTTCACTGTCTGAAGTGAAGAAATAAATAAATATAAGCCTCAAGTAAAATTTGCTTTTCCAATAAAGTAATTATTTGAGCTTTACTGGATGAAATGTCAGGTCTTCAAAATGTTAAGAATTCTGAAATGTATTCCTCTAGATTTTGTGCATATACATTATTTGAATGAAAAATAAGCGAAACTTGCTGCCAGGTAGAATTACACAAAGTACAGTACCCCATTCAAACTAACTTCATTAACAGCCACTACAATCTATAGCACTTAATTCTCAATTAAGGTAAGGTTGTTATGCCTTGGTACAAAATGAAGGTATAGTAAAATTTACTTCTTAATGGGGGATAACAAGAACCTTGTATCTTCCTCAACACTTGAAACGGTAAATAAAAGAGGAAATAAAGAAGAGAATGAGGGATAAGCAAAAGAAAATGCTCTCACTTACTCCCAGATTCCTTCTTATTCTGGCTGAATTTCTCACAGCCTTTCTATGCAATCCCAGTTGAAAATTATTACTCTTATAAAAGTCTGCGTGTTTGTCCTGAAAGACATCTACAGCAACAGGAGCAAAACATATTAAAATTTGCATAGACTTTGCTGAGGTTCCAACTGAAATAACTGGGTTGACTGTATTTCAACAGATTATGCTGGCTGGAGGATTCTGAGAGCAGGAATGTAAAACAGTATGATCAAAACAGAGCAAGAGTACCAATTACATATATACTAGCCTAATAATTCAACTCTGTGCTTTTCATTTGAAAATCTGTGAGGCATCAAGAAGGTTGCAGGAGACCTGGAATAATACCAGGCTCGAACACTGCACCACTTCCAAATACCCCAGATTGAACTCTCACTTTCAAGACCCACTGCCTTAATAACAAACAGAAGGTTTTTGCCAGAAGATGGGCTGCCAAGCCACACACATTAAAAACCTCTGCACTAGCTTTATGTTACTCTGCAGGAAATTATGCTAGTCCAGTGTGGTTCAGATCAAAATATGCAAAACAGGTGGATGTGGCCCTAAATGAAACAGCAAGATTGGCCACAGGTTGCTTAAAACCAACTCCAATACAAAAAGTGCATTACTTAGCGGGCATCCCTTCACCAAAATTCGAGAAAGTGCTGCTCAGAAAGAGTGGGTCAAAGCAAGATCCTCGAAAACACACCTGTTATTTGATCGCCAACCACCAAAGCAGAGACTGAAATCAAGGTACAGTTTCCTCAAAACATCTGTCCCCTCCCCGGAACAACCAGCCCCCACAGACTGCCTTAGAACTATGGAAGGCAAGCAAGGAGCCACCAGACAACTGGGCAGAACCATACGATTCTCTACCGCATGTCCAAAAACAACCAGGGCCTTTAATCAGACTGCATGCCAGGGTAGGAAAATCAAGGGCTTATCTGAGAAAGTGGGGTTCCCCTGTAGATGACAGACTGTGTGAAGGCAGAGAAGAACAAACTGTCGCCCATATGATACAATACGCACAATGCCCCTTAACGTGCACTGAGAAAGACCTTGTGTTGGCAGTCAAGTTTTTTGATGTCTTGGCAACATAGGGTCCATGTTTCACAGCCATACAATAACGTTGAGATATCCTGATACTCTATTACCATAGCAGGATAACTTGGCCAGACATCTATGCTTACATACATAAATAAGACTTGAAGATGGAGAAGAGTAGTTTGATATTTTAAAACATTATATAAAAATGAAAGTTGTATTTGAGAAACAGACTTTTGAAACACTCACTTTGGTGATATGTGTAGTAGTTGTAGTACTGGTAGTTTCAGATGTGATGGTCTGTGCACTCATCAGAACCCCCGGGTCAGAGTCAGCAGTAGCATCCCCCTGAGAAAGGCATATGAACACACTGTATGTAGTACAAAATACTTCAGAATCTGGAGATAGTGCCATACAACTGTTAGCAAATATTCTATTTTAGTCTGCTACAGTAATACCCCGGATAACGATTGAATCGGATAACAATGCAAGCTTTTTTGGAAAAAACTTGCATCGGATAATGATTCTGGATGATTCTTAGTGTTATCCGATGCAATAGTCTGCAGGTATGGGGTGGTTTGGGTAGAACTACCCAATCCACCCCCCACCCGCAGCAGTCTCTGCGACTGCAGCAGGGTCGGGGAAAAGCACCCGCCTTTTCCCCCGACCCTACTGCAGTCGCAGAGACTGCTTTTTTCTTTCTTTCCCTCCCTGTATTTAAACTACAGGGAGGGAAAGAAAGAAAAAAGCAGTCTCTGCGACTGCAGTAGGGTCGGGGAAAAGGCGGGTGCTTTTCCCGACCCTACTGCAGTCGCAGAGACCGCTGCGGGTGGGGGGTGGCTTTAAAGGCAAGGAGGTCTCTTTCTTTCCCTGCCTGCCTTTAAAGCGGTTTGCCTCTGAAATCAGGTCTTTTTTTTAGCATTGTTCGATGCATGCATCGGACAACGCTAAAAATCGGATAACGTCATGACTTGTGGAACCAAGTCATAACGTTATCCGGGGTGTTACTGTATTTTATAATATATAATGGTAATGTGTTAAACTTTAAGAAGCTAATTAAAATATATTGTGAAGTAAAATAACTTTGTGATCAATATTTTTATAACTGAGATATTCATGAAAAAATCCGCTATGAATCTTTGACGTAACAAAACTGAACATCCCCCTCCCAACATATAATTGCCTCTCTCTTCCATTTGTCTCAGGAAAGTACTACAATTCCAATATTAAGTATAAGTGCTAGGTTTAAAAATTAAATCCACCTGCTAAATCTTTCTTATAAAAATGTTATTGAAGAAGGCTCTACAGTCCATATGCAATATAATTTTGAACAAGGCTATCTTTGCTTTTCTTACACTACTTATAGTACATGCTGTGTTTTCTATCCTTCACAGTATCTACCCATGCTATTTTTAACAATGATTACCTCAGATGATTCATATGTAATAGTTTTAGTTTCAGTGTGAACGACAGGCACCTCCTTCATAGAAATTTCCAACTTCTCCCCACTTGAAGAAACAGTGGCAAAACTGACTGCCTCAGTCTTCACAATTGGTGACTGTTTCAAAGAAAACAAAGGTATTGTAGAATACATTGAAGTTCTTAGAGTTTATAATTAGAGCAGAAACCAATGTACTCTCCTGCTGCATGAGAAAAACAAAAATCTCTTACGTTATAAGGAATTATATTCATACCAGCAATACATTATCCAAGCCATGGTTGTATTTATTAAGCACTACTGTTAGAGAAAGGGACTGTGGTGACTTAGTGGTTAAGACACTGAACTTGACAACTAGAAGGTTGGCAGGTTAGCAGTTTGAGACCTGAGTGCTGCATGACAGAGTGAGTTCTCTTCTCTCTCCCAGCTCCTGCCAAACTAGCAGTTCAAAAGCAAGAAATTGCAAGTAAATAAATAGGTACCACTTCAGTGGGAAGGTAAAACAGCATTCCATGCACAGCGGTGTCTAGTCATGCCTGCCACATGACCATGAAAATGTCTGCAGACGCAGACAGTGCTGGCTCTTTGGCTATAAACGGAGATGATCAGTGGTGGGATGTCAAAATTTTACTACCCCACCGTGATGTCATCACAGTGTGGGTGGAGCTAACATCATGACATGGGCGGAGCCAACATTATGACATCATGATGTTGTGGGCGGGGCCAAAGAAAAATAAAAATAAGCACACACACACACACCTGGGGATCAGGCTATAGGGAGCTTCACACTAGCAGCTTGTCTTCCTCCTGCGTGGTTGGGAGGACAGCAAGGAGGCCATGCATATGCGCCAAGCACAGTAGGCATGCATGTGCAGTGGGGGAACCAGTGAAAAGGTAAGCCCCGAAGGTGGTTCCCCCCAAAAGCTGCTACCAGTTCTCCGGGACACTGGGGAAAGTTACTACCGGTTCTGGCGAACTGGTGGGAACCTGTTACATCCCATCACTGGAGATGATCACTAAACCCTAGAGACAGATACAACTGGCTTTCGATCAAGCTCAACCTTTACCTTTACTGTTAAAGAGCAGACAATTATGGAATTTCTTACCTCCAATTTCAGTTAATTATAGCTCAGAATAACATACGCTTATTTTTCTTTAAACATTATATAAAAGATCAAAGGCATTAGTAAGATTTTATAAAGAGCAGTTTGAGAGATGGGGACCCTATAAATTAACAAAGGAATATACACAGTTGAGGCAGTTCTCAGTTTTGATTTTGTCTACAGAATATAAACTCATAGATGCTGGTATTTCCATGGTATGTCACACCACATCTGTATGATTAGGAAAAGCTGGCTAATTGCCATTTTGGAAATATATCACCTCCAAAATTAGAGGCAATATTCCTCTGTATACCAGTTGGTGGGGAACATGAGTGGTAGGGTGCCTCTGCACTCAGACATTGCTTGTGGGCTTCTCATAGGCAGCTTCTTCTTCTTTCATGTCTAGATCAAACTTTGAACTACCAAATGAAGCCACCTTCTTGGCTTTGTCATTGGCCAAAATTAAATCCTCATAGGTACATGTTTCTGGTAGTAATCAGCAGACCAGAAAACGAGCCGGATTCTGTATCTCTCCACATTTGCACAGTGTGTTGTTGTTCACCAGCAATTCCCACTTGAGCATGTTGGTCTTACATTTAGGTACTCCAACCCTCAGCCTATTCAAGGTCTTCCAAGTGACATAGGGAAGCTTGAGATCTTTAGCCATTTCTTCCTTTAATATTATTCCTTATTTGGTAAGCTTCTTCCATCTTATAATTTGATTTTGCTCTTGTATATCCTCTAGAGCAGTGGTTCCCAACAAGGGGTACACAGCCCACTAGTGGACTTCAATTCCCAGAAGCCTAAGTCAGTACATTGGCTGATCAGTGCTTTGGGGAAATGACTTAGGCTTCTGGGAATTGAAGTCCAAAAACCAGCATTTGGGAAACACTGCTCTAGAATGTTCTTGCCTTAAAGCTCTTCCTGAATCTGAATTGGCAGACTTGAGGCACATATCCATTCAGAGGATGTTATTCTCTTGTTTAGTTTTCTCAGTATCTGAAGCAGCTGAATGACTACTGAACGGACAACATGCTGAATTATATGAGCTTTCAGTTTGTCTCGTACACCAATACAGTTAGATACTCCTCAGTAATGCATATTGTCATTTGTAAAATGCACAATTTAAAAAGTGAAACCAGTAACAAGCCTCAAGACTGCCATGCAAGGGAAGAAATGGAGGATGCTTCATGTGTGACATTTCATTCGTAAGGCATACACAACTATGGAGGAATGTTGCTTGCCTACCCATGTGTATGTTGGCACATGTATTTATCACATTAACAGATGCCAATCATTGCAAACAAATGTGCCTATGTGGTCTAAACATAGCTTTTTTACAGGAAAGCCACTGACAAGGGAAACAATAACACAAGAAGCTATCCCAAGACAAGAAACAAGCTGCTCATTATCACAGCCTAATGTGTATATAACTCTTAATTAGCAATTTAGTTTAAGAGTAGTACATCAGTTTGTGCTTTTATACAAAACCCTAGCTAGATATTATTGATTACCTCAAAAAGAAGTTTTCTTTCTTGTAGTTGGGCTGTTGCACTCTGTTCCTCATGAAAAGTAGTAGCAGCTTCTTCTTGTTTGGTCACACCTTTTCCAGCCTCCTCTTTAGCCCCCTCAGTCACAGTGGTGCCCTCCTTTCCTTTGATGCTAGAAGCTATATGAGACATTGCTTGTGTAGCACCATCTAGCTGAACACCAGCCAATTTAGTCACATCCCCACTTGCATGCACACTCATCACATGTCTCTCTTCGACCATAACAGTTTCCTGCACAACCTTCTTTGTGACCTCCGGTGGTTGTTTCTTCTGCACTTCCTCTGACTTCTTTTCACTAGGATGTGTCTCCTGACTGGGCTTTGCTTCTGTTCTCTGCAGAGGAAAAACTTATTATCAATAATTTGTGTGATATACATAACGAAAGAATACTACTCTTAACTGTTTCCCTTGCTTTTTCCATTAGACAAGGTTTCAGCTTGAATTCTTAAAAACTGGAGAGTTGTATTAAGTGATAAAATGATAGCCCATTTCTCCTTAAAATTACTAAGTTTCAGAACACTTTGAGTATTCTTTAATATATTATATAGTTCAGGAGCAAACCAACCAACCAACCAACTTACATCCCTTCTCAGGTTTTTATGTGTGGCTGAATCTAGAAGGAGAAAGTACCTAGCATGTAGATTTTGAGAATGCTTTCTTATGAATGGGAAACCAACACCCTTATGTGGAAAATAATAAGGAAGTCTCATCCTACCACAACCACAAAACCAACTAAAAAACAACAAACCCCCTTCCCAAACCCAAATAATTAAAATCTAAAGATGGAATCAAATGGCCACCTGCGCCCAGCTACGTGAAGTAGATGTAACCCCTCCTATGAACTCAGTTGGTTTTCTTGCAGATTCTATTAAAGTGAAGATATCAGACCCATCCAAAGTTTTTTCACCGGAGACTTGTTTTTTCTAAATAGACAGAGAAATGTAGAGTCACATAGATAAAGAGAAGCAGAGACAGAAACATGATGATTGTGTTAATTGACAAAAATAGAGACAAATACAAGGAAAAGGGGAGAAGTGGTGAGGATATCGGGAGGAAAATAATGGGAAAATAAATTAGCACAAGTCTGTAATGACTATAAGCAGTAATCTAAAACAGCAAAGTTGTTAGCGCTAGGATTTTGCTGGTATTGTGAAGCATTTTTCCTTCCAAAACAAGCCATAGCAGCACACGAGTAACAATTTAGTAACAATCTTTTTTTTAGTTTAAAAGCCTAAAAAAATGCCTGCTTTGTATTGTTAATTGACTTAAATCATGACGAATTAATAAGCAGCTGGGTTGTCTGGTGTCAACATAAAGCCAAGCAGCAAAAGGACTGAAAGGGTGGTGAGGGTATTGCCTAAAAAGGTCATGCTTTATTTTTAAAC
The DNA here is from genome assembly GCA_030440675.1 of Furcifer pardalis. NCBI lineage: Eukaryota > Metazoa > Chordata > Lepidosauria > Squamata > Chamaeleonidae > Furcifer > Furcifer pardalis. Next base: position 100,837,771 of record CP126891.1, read on the forward strand.
TGTTCAAAGTTGTATGTTACCACTACTTTTGATGCTGATGATTCAGTAACATAGTGAGCAGTAGCAACGGCAACAGGTGGTTCTCTGGAATATTTCCACTCAGATAAACTCTTATCTGTCCGGTCAACAGCCTCTCCTTTTATTCTTTCATGGTCAGGAAATTTCTCAGCTCTAGCAATTTGAATGCTCCCCTCTGTATCATGCAACTGCAAATCTTGGTCCATCTTCAGCGTCTTCTTCACACTTTCATCTTCTGGACTTTGTAGTTGAGAATCTGTCTCTTTAATAGGTGTTAAGGATTCAGAAACCCTTCCTTTCGCATCAGATACCCTTCTGGCTTTCTCATCAGTAATTGGTTCTAGAATTTCATATTCTCCCGCTACTGGAATGATTTTCACAGGTTCTGGCACTGCCCTTTCAATTTTCCGAAATGCTTCAAGTGACGATGGCACAATTTTTTCTCCCTCTCTTATTTTAGTGGTCATAGTTACAATTTTCCCAGAGACAGTGTCGTAAGATTTTCCTAAGGTATAGGTTTTTTGCTTATTGTCATCTTTCAACTGCAATTCATTCTTCAAGTCCTCAAAGCTTTGTATGTCACCAGTACTGGATTTTAAAACCTCAGTTGAGATGTCACCCGCTTTACTGCTCACAGTCATTACTTTGTATGTCACAATGGTTTTCGATTCACCATCAACTACATCAATGGGTAGTTTGTCTACAAAAACCCAATCCTCAGAGCCCTATATTTGAAATATAAAAGCTAAATTAGAACAACTAATTGTATTAATTGTGTGTCAGGAAACTAACATATATATTTCAGGAAATTATGGTAGCCACCTTGAGAACATGTACATTTTTGCATTCTGTCCTACTGGGACACTGAAGACAGCTTTGTACATTTTGACTTTACCTGACAATTTCCATTTGTTTAAAAAACTTTGCTATTTGCTATCTAGTACAGTATATTACATTTCAAAGAGTCAAAACCAAGCTTGCATCCCTATATAATTATGAATATTAACTTCCAAGTTATTATACTTTCTACCAAAAGAACCTCTCCTAATACTATCAATCAACAGACATTACATATCTATTCAGCCATTCTTTGCTTTAAAAAGTTCAAAGGTACAATGAGAAAACCTGGAAGGATGGTTATTATGTCTGGATCCATAAATATCCATATTTTAAGCACAAAGTGCTAAGTTAAAGGACCCTAGGTCTTCAGTGTAATGTATATGAATTTTTTTCATAAAGATAGACATGCTGTGGAGCTTCAGCTATGATGTCCACTTGCATGAATTAATGAACAAATAGGACAGTTTTCTAGTTGCCAATTTGATGAGATGTGACCACATGAGTTCTCTCTTGCAAATAAAATCTGTAAAATTTAATACAGCTAGTATAGAAACTCTACATATTTTAATTGAACTAACACTTGGCAAAGTTTGACAGCTGCTTTATGTTACTGTTTCAAAGTAAATATGAAGGCATGATCTTTCTCCATATTGGTACAAAAAAGATCCCTTTGAATCTATTTGTCTCCTTTTCTCAGCATGCATTAAGCAGTCAGGAAAATGTCTGTGTGTATTTCCAACTAGACTTTTCTTTGCCGTCAGAGTATGTTTCCTTTCACATTTGAATAACTTGGATAAAATTGGTTTCCCATCCTGCCTGCATAAGAACAAAGAGGAAACCAATGGCATTTTTGAATTTCTGTAGGCACTCTGCTTGAAAAAAATATTTTTGACAGTTTATTTTCATGTACACAATCAGATAAAACATCCACTAGGAGCAAATATATTTCCAAATCCATGAATTATAAAAGAAAGAAGAATGAGGAAGGTGGGATTGAACTTTAACCACAATACAGGGACATACAACATGAACACTACCTTGGCCTCTTACTGTGTAGCCCTGAATCTGGGAAGATCCTATGTATTTCTCACAAACCAAGTGATTTGTTAGGTTTCAAGATTAAAAAAATGCTGCTCCCATCTTTTTAGATTACCATTTCTTTGCCTTTATTAACAATATCAGAAATGAACAGTAGATAGTGGGAGCTGTCACCAGTTCTATATTCCCAGGTGGCTTCTAGATTTCAGCAGGGAGGGTGGGGAAGTTTACATTTCTCTGTCTTTGGATGCTAAAGCATCAGTGTGTTGGATTGTACATGAAAAAACGTGCGTGAATGCATGAATATATGCAGTACCTCCTTCTTAGGTACTGGGTGTGATAGCACATTGAGGGGGAGAAACTGCTGTGTACTTCTGCTCTACTAGATGCATATCTATTGGATTAAATATTTGCTTTAACATGTGAAACAGATTAATATTTTCCACAACATTTAGGAAATTCATTCTTATGATAAAAACCTGTTGCTTAGTGTATTTTTTCAGTAAAGTGTTAAAATTTGCAAATGAATGTATGAGGAGAGAGAAAAAATGGGAGTTTCTACCTTTTTTACATTTATTAATTTTGATTTATATTCTTACTCCCAGAACCAAGACTCATGCTGGCACATCAAGGTTACATGGGAAAGAATCTTAAATCTCAGAAGATCTTTGCACTGGTATTCTTTTGATCTTTCCAGCATTTCAGTCCACAATTCTACCTTCCACTATTTTTTAAAGAGACAGGTTTTTTTAATGTGATTTGATTATTACATCAGAATCAGTGCCACAACATGTAGCTTATGTGAATAATTAGCGGCATGCTTTGTTTTTTTTTTACCTGAGAATCAAGGTATGTGGTACTTTCCTTCTGCAAATATATAAGTTTTTCAGATTTTTCTCCGTCTTCTTTGGTCTAATGAACAAAAGGGATCAATGGGTGTAGAATGTTAATATGTAGACAGGGATTAATGAGTAAGATGTCTTGTATGGAATTCATATCATTCCTTTCCTTTTCCCTCTAACATATTCTCATAACTATAATTTACTGATATATTTTACTTGGAGCACAGATAGGTTGATAAACTGACAGATAATTTGTAGGCAGTAAAAAAAAAGGTAAGTCCACTAAAGCCAGTAATTTAAATTGGTATATGGAGTTAGTCATTTGTGTGTGTGTGTTGGGTGGGTGGGGGGGACCAGAGCGAGTGAGATAGTTTTGGCATAATTTAGGGAATTGGTTTTTTGGGCTGATCTTTTGATCAAATACTTGATAGGATCTGGCTTGGAGTAACAGCTAGAATGTAACACTTCCTTCCATTTCATTTTTTAACCACATCATGACCATTTTACCCATTAATCTATTATTCTAAGGCATCCTGATTTAATAATTTGTCCTAATATGAAGTGAAAATTATTTGCATCCATCACTTTCATGTGAGTTTACTGAGCCATAACACCTGAAAAGCATAACCATAAGAACTCACTTCTTCAGGCACAAGTGGTTCAATCATAGGAGCTTCTTCATGTCTTGCTACAAGCCGGACTGGTGATGTTGAAAGTCTCTTTTCCCATTCATTTGTCCCTCTGGTATCTGCAGAGGTTTCCAAGAATGTCCGTTTCAGCTCACTTATATTGGTCTGGTGTTTCATCAGATCTTCTTGATTTTTATCTAGTTCCTGAAGGGAAAATACAACTTTTGTTACCTACTTTATCTTGATACAAAACAAACAGATCATGTAAGTTAGTCAGCAAAAGAAGCCTTGATCAAATTAGATCTCACAGCACTAACACAACACTCTGGGGGGAAACTGCAGTATTTTGAAGGACAGTTGCACAAGAACTCTCAGGACACTCTACACATTACACTCTGGGGAACTAGGGTTTGCCACTGGCTATTCACCCAACACTGACGAGAGTACCAATTTTACACATGTATTTACAACTGCATATTTATTACATTGATGTATTATATTTTTGCATGTATATATGGAAAAAATTTATGGGTTCACTTTAAAATGCAATGTGTAAAATTGTCCTCATTCATGTGTGTCAACTGATCTCAGTACAGTCAAGGTTTCACACAAATTCTAACAGATATCTATTAAAGAAACTTTTAAAAACTCTACATACATACACAACAGAATCCTACAGAAAGTGTAACACAAAGTCCTAATCTCAGAAGAAAGACTGGTTTTATTAGAAAGTGAGAATACACAACTCATGCATCGTAGTGTGGGTCCACAGCTTAATCAAAACACATACAGTACATGCACTGGTATATACCAATACCAACCTCTAACATAAGATTACTATGTTTGACATACACATTTTCACCCTTTATGCGCTTAATCAGACTATTCTGAAAAAAGTGAAAGAGAAAGGGAAGAGTAAGGGGAACAATACTGAAAAGCTACAAAAGGCCGTTCTAGGCAACACTTGGAAATATCATACCAAAGGAAGAACACAAAAAGTTAAACCACAGATCCCTCAATATTACATTCCTTCAAACTTACTTGTGTCTTGAGCTCACCATCTTCTTCTTGATCAGACTAGTAATATAAAAAAGGAAAGCATTACTTTAAAAATAAAAATATATCATGACTACAATTGTAGTAGTGGCAGAGTGCTTCATATACAATGTATATGATAATATTAGTAATAATTATAATACCTTCAAGTCAATTATGGCTTAAGGTGACCCTTTCCAGGGTTTTCTAGATCAAGAATAGAGGTACATGATATTACACATGAATCTAGCAATTATTATGACAACAACTCTAATCTTGTAGAGAACTCAGAGGGTCAACACACTTTAGCAAAGAGGTTTTAATAGTTCCAATAAAATTATTACAGAGAATGCTACAGTTTGCAGAGTGAAACAAATGTTCAGGCATTCAGACAATTTCAAAACCGCTCTCCTGCTTTACAGAGATTTGCATGTTAGAATAGCATTCATCATACACTTTTCTTTTGTTTAGGAATTTCAGAAATCTGGGGGAAAAGGATGAATTAGCATGTTCTTGATATTGGTCTGTAACCCCTACCAGCAAAGCCTCAATGAATCATGGGAGCTGTAATCTGAAAACATCAAGATAGCCTCACCAGCCCTGTCCTAATATATACAAATACACTTCATATATGTATTGTGTCTATGCATATTGTATTAAGTGTGCTGAAAAATATCATGCTCCATTTCAATGCTTATGTACAGGCTTTGAAGGAGAAAAGGTACAATATTCTTCAGCAACAATGAATTATACAAACCTCTGTAGCAGTGGTTTCACCATCAGCTCCAGTATCTGTCCTTTCACTGTCAGTCTGTTTTGTTATACAGTACAAGCAACCAGGTTCCAAAAGGCAAGCAAGAATAAAGAATAAATACAGTTTGTATGTATACATAAGTCACAGGTTGATTTGCCAAGTAAATATCCATGTGAAATGCACTTGAGTTGCTTTTCAAATGACAATTTAAAAGAAGCAAAATAAGGGTGGAGAAAAACACAAACACACAAATCAGGCTCAGAAGAAGTTTCAAAGTATACTGTACAAAGTCTATGGCTTTTTTATTAAAACATTTTAGCCAAACAAAGTATTATTTTAAAAAAATGTACTTGCAACTTGTTTTTTCACAAGAAACCCAGGTGGCTTTGACAAAAAACAAAACTTGGGAAAGCAAACCTTTTCACTATAATTCACAAAAAGTAGATTTATAATGAAAAAAAATACAAAAATAGCACTAATTTATATTTGGAAATTGAAAAGATAGAGGCAAATCTGTCTTTTTCTGCAAAACCATTTTAACAGTCACCTGACTTTCAGCCCCTCATTTGTACAGATTTTATTTTCCTCAAATATGCAATGGCTACAAAGCGGTCTTCATTACCAGACTTTCACCAAACATCGATAAATGTAACAGAATCTCCTATATCTGGCCTCTGAGAGAATTACAACCAGTTATTAACCAAGATCTGTAATTGCTCAGCCAGAGATTCTGATAATTAATTCCAAAATCATGAGAGAATAGTAAACAAAAATGAAGGCAATACTTTTGATTCCGGTGTAGAGAACATGACAAATATATATAGAAAATAAAAGGATAATGACATTTACTAGATACAAGTGATCCAAGTGAAACAAAGCACAGCATTATTCATTCTAAATTATCGGTGGTTTAGAATGTATTAGAACATCTTTGCTTGGACTGCTTCAGAACAAATATATAGGTGGGATCAACTTAAAAGTAATTATTGAAGTACTGGGGTTAGACAATGGAAATCTTTCAAATTTAACTACTACTCATGTAAAAGTTAAAAAAGGCACTTCAGTGCTATAAGGAAATTTCAGTAATACAGATTCTTCTTACCTCAGTAATACATCTGTTATCACAGATAACACATGGTTGTAACATTGTGTTAGATAATTTTTCTGTGACATTATAGAATCTGTACAAGAGTAATGATAACCTCTAAGAATGTATAGTATTCTGAAAAATGTGTAGATATTTTCACCTCAGCCAATAAGTATGGTTATGTTCATTGGATGATGCAGATTTGGTCATATAGCAGCTCCAACCTCATGGCAAGTGGCCTCCTATGAATCAGGTGAACAGAATCCAAAGGCTTCTGCACCATTTCACATCTACCGAACAATGGCATTTCACTCCCACAGAGGGGTGGGTACACAGAAAAAGCCTCCTTGAAGACTGCAGTATATCTGAACTGCCACCGGGCATGCCCTGTAGGGCGGCCAACTATCCCGCATTCTGCGCGGCAATCTCATTTAGGGAGGGGGAATTTCGACTTACCCTTGTTTCGAAAATGGTACCGGACCTCCCCGAAAAGCCGCAGGCGCAGTTCATTGGAGCCTTTTCGGCTCCGTTTCTCTTTAACTGCCTGCCGGTCGGAGTGGAAACCGGTGCTTCCGTGACGCAACGGGGGAGGTCCGGTACCATTTTCGAAACAAGGGTAAGTCGAAATTCCCCCTCCCTAAATGGGATTGCCGCGCAGAATGCGGGACGGTTGGCCGCCGTGCCTGTGAACAGCAACCTTGTGTGGTGAATCTTTCTCACAATAGGTCAGGCAGAAAGAACTATGGAATGAATCCTCCAAAGGTGGCTTCATTTTGGCATTTTCATGTCTGACCTAGCTATGGAAGAAGTTCCACAGAAAGTACAATATCTAGAAGCCATGTGGTGAAATATGCTGAAAATATGAATGCATTAATGTATTTTTATTTTGTGTTTTGAAGTAATAGTCACAAGACTGGGTAGTCATGACTCTAGAACCCCATGAATCCACATGAATGGGTTTGCTGTGATTCATCCAGCCCATGCCGCGCCACCCTTGTCACTCCTGGAAGCGGAAGTAAAATGTGCCCCCTTCCAGGAGTGACGAGGACGGTGCGGCGTGGGCCAGATGAATCATGTGGATTTATGGGGGCTTGGGCTTCTGGGAACTGAAGTCCAAGAACATCTGGAGTGCCAAGGTTTGCTATCATGGCTCTAGAACCATACCATGCAGGAAAGAGGTTTAACTTGTACCATGGTCCTCCTGTCAAAAAAACCAAGCCACCCACATTCCACCTCAGTGATTATTTGCCCTGAGAAGGAAGCTGCCACTGCTAGCAATAGCAGTGGCCTTTCTTTAAGGGCAATTAGCAGATAGAGTAGCCAAGGGATAGGTATTAAAGTTAACACTTCTTCCTGTACATCATGTTTCACACCTGATTAAGTCTTCTCATGTCTGTCATTTCAAGAACAGAAAAGAGAAGCATTAAATGTAGACAATGAAGACATGGATATATTCACAGCAGCTTACACTGAAATATAACTAACACGGCTACCAATTCAAAACCTTGAAATATAAACATGAGTCTTTATACAGGTTATTTTAATTTTTAATTTTGTCTGGATGTGCTTGAACAGAGTAACACAGTGGTTTCTTTGGAAACTACAACTGTTAACATATTGGTTGAAATCCAGTAGCATTATTTATATTACTTAAGGCTGATGCCGTTCCCGCCAGGAACATCTGCGGCTGGGTGGAGAGACCGCTGCGGCGTCCAGCCCTGGGACTTGTTCCACCTGTCCCTGGGACCCCGCCCTGCTGGGGCTTTAAGAGACACTGTGTAGCAGGATTTTTTGCACTGCCGCCGCTCCCGCCAGGAACATCTGCGGCCGGGTGGAGAGGCTTGTCACCTGTTGTAGGACTGTTTGTTTTTGTTTAGTTCTGTTTTTTGAAATTTTTTGTGTAAACTTGACTGAGATATAGAAGTTTTGGACTATTACTTCATATTGATGTTTACTGAATCTTTTTGTTACTGTAATGATATTGATATTTTAATGTTATGTGATGTTGATATTGATTATTTATGATTTATTGAGATGTTGTGTTTATGAACATGTAATTTTACATGTGTTGTGAACCACCCTGAGTCGGTCCTACCGAGTAGGGTGGCATAGAAATAATAATAATAATAATAATAATAATAATAATAATAATAATAATAATAATAATAATAATAATAATAATAATAATAATAATAATAATAATAATAATAATGCTCTCAGCTATGTCATTTTTGGAAATTCCAAATTTCCAACCCTCCTCCCCCTCCAAAGGTTCTGAGGTTCTCTTGAAATCCCTTTTGTTGTAGAAAGCTATTGGGGGCTATAGGGAGTGTCTGCTATTTTCTGAAAAACACTATCACCAGGACAATTTTACCAGGAGAGGCAATTTTCAGAAATTAATTGTTAATTTCTAAGAAAAACCTGCTGTGTCTGGCTATGTCATCAACCTAACAGGATGTATGTTAAAACACTGGATTCTGGGATGTATGTTAAAGCACTGGATTCCAGGATGTATGTTAAAGCACTGGATTTCAGCCAATGTCTATTTTGTCCCTTTCATACTTCTTGTTAAGTTGGGTTGTTAATAAGGCTGGTCCATAGCAGTATGAGGTTATAGAATCCCCTCATTTTACAACCAGTTAGCCTTAATTGAACATAAAGGTTCCCACAGAACAGCCAAAATCAAATTTTCTAGTTTGACTAATTATCACTTCATTTTGCAAAAAACAGAACAGCTGCAAGATGTCCATTGTTATATAGAGTATCATTCAGCCAAAAGGCTGCAGAATTAGTACTGAACAAGAAGCTAAGTTTTTCTTAATCCTGGCTTCTTATTGGGATACTGAGTAAAAACTTCAAGGCCCCTGATCACAGTCAAAGATGCTGAAGAGATAAAATGTACAACCTCATGATTCTAGTGTACACAAGTCTACAGCAAGCCTAGATCTATTCTTTTTTTTAAAAAAAAAAGTTTGCCTACACCACATGTGATCAAGGTGTAGATCCAACTGCATAAGTTACTTAGCAAGATGACGTTCAATGGTAAGAATCCATAAATCTGCACTGTTGTACTTTGTATAGGGATTTTCTACAACATCAACAAAAATACCTGCAATATTAGAAATCACAAGGATTCTTATGAAATCAGCTGTCCTGCTTGGCAGCCTATTTATTAAATTTGTGTTATGCTTGTATTCTTTTTGTCGTTGGTATTAACTGACTTACTGTATAATGTATTTGATAGAAAATCCCAGTATATGGTCAGTATATATACAGAAATGAACTGACAATGTATTCAACTGTCAACATGTTCAATATTTTAGCTTCAAAATGCCTGTTATTCTACAGAACTACTAAAATGGCTGCCTCTGATCCTTGTAAGCATTATATTGCAGACATTGGCCTCTAGTGGCTTCCTCTGGTAATGCTCCATAGAAATGCATGTATATTTATGTATTTCAGGAATCTTTGATTGACTATTTTTATACTCGCAGATAACTGAAACCATGGATAATGAACTGATGGACATGGGAGGGTGACCTGCAATTTAATTACCTACATAATGCAGAACACAGGTCTCCTCTACTTTATGTACTGGCTCTCCATTATATCACTAGGTGGACAAGCCCTTTCTCCAGGCATGTTTTCAACAGTCTCTAGCTTTAGAAACATTTCAAATGTCCTGTCTGCCTTTATTAGTTTTTAGAGATGCTCACCTGCTCATACATGCATTACATTATCTCTATATAAACATGCCAGTGCAAAACATTTATCACCAGAAGGACGGCTCCACAATATTATTCACAATGTAGCTCTTAACCCAAAGTCTTTTGATGACATTTTATATAGTTAAATAGGCCTATTTTTCCAAATGAAACAAAGATCTTAGTGCTTAACTACAAGTTTTTGGGCATTCTCATGGGTTAAAAACACAAAATGTATGTTCTTGCTCATACAGCAAAATAAGGAAGACAGTGCATAATGGTGAAATAAACTGGTCAGAGCCTCCAACAGGAAGTATTCTTAGGAGCAGGAAGCTGAACAAATGTTGGGCAGCTACTGACAAGTTTGAACTTTGAAAAATTTATTACTGCTGGAACTAATAAACAGAAATAGGCTGCCCCAAATGTAAAATAGCCTTAATTTAAAAAAAACACAAATAATTCCAGTCACGTTTTTTTTACATTTTCATAATAACTGCTGTGTTTTGTTTTGCTGATGTAATGCAGACATGCCCAAGTTTAAAATAAAATTTTCATGCAATATGTCCAACAAGTAAAGCACCCTGGATTAGGCACAAGTCTATGTAGCCTATCAAAGAAGCAATGACAAGAGAGCTGGTTCAAACATAATGCCATAATTTAACGTTGCATTATCAAGGTCTAAACTTTTGCACTTTGTTCTATCCTTCTTCACTCCTTACACAAATGATTTCTATTTGTTAACTTTGCTGTAGTGAAAATTCTTTTGTGTGATCTCTGAATTGGCAATCTATGGTTTCCACTTTCCCCTCTAAACAAGCATTGTCAAATATATCATAAAATCAAATTATGGCTTGTAATCTTGTTTGGAATCAAAAAATATAAGCCATTATGTGCTTGTTCAGCTATCAGAGCAACCAGTTATTTCTACTGAAGTGTAATTGATGGGACAAATGCAAAAAAAATGCATTCATGCTTAATTCATGTACAGCAAACCATGTTGTGATATTAAGACAGTTACAGACCATCTACCACATCCACTCCAATCATATTTCTTTTAACTAGCAAGATGTAATTCTGAACTCAATGAGGTTTACTGCCAAGCAATCCTCCTTTGGATTGACTTCCCAAATACTTGTATAGTAGTTCAGATTTTGATGTGCAAAAAATTAATAATCCCATAAATAATTGGTAGATATCCAAATTGAAGGTAAATTACATCACTACCAAACAAATTATTTTTCATTGTAATTATAAGCACTGTTCAAAATACTTTAAATGAATAATAATTAAGAGTACTTTTTTGGCAGTAAGCGAAAGGCAGTAAAGGGTACTTAGAAATGTCTGGCAGCCATATATTTGTTCCTAGTGCTGGACTACTTTAACAAAACCTCAGCTGGACTTACAATGAAGTTCTAATATCAAATCTGGATAGCAGAGATTTCAGAGACATAGTATATTTTCTCAATATTAAATGATTGAGCCATCCTTCAAAAAGCAGCTTCAAGAATTTTCAACCTCATTTTAATTTTGAGAATGACACAAACTGTATACAATATAGGAACCAGATCCAATTGAACAGATACACTGACATAATGCAGTCGTGAAACTCAAGAATGGAAGGTAAAGATTGCCCTTTAATTAGAAGCTCTGGAAATAGCTTCTAATTAATGAGTCACTGAGTCAATTCCTAGTCTTACATCAGTTGTGTTACTTGGCTGGTGGCTAAGAATTCAACTGGGGACTTATTAATTAGCAGCTATTCAGTTTACACTTAAGCTGGTATATACAACTGGATTATGTCTATAGAAATATGTAATTAATTGTTTGATGTCAGGAGGCGCTAAAACAGTGGAACCAATAAAGATGTTCTTGTATTCTAAATAAGCTGCCCTGAAGTTGATTTACACCTCTTTGTAAATATAGCTATCTTATACACATAGTTTTGTGCCTATCCTTGGAGCTCAATCTCCACTCTCCACACAACAAAAATTCTGAACATATCAGCACAGACAGAAATGAGGCTCTGAAAGTAGGACCACTTTTTGTAGCATTCTGTTTAGGACTGGAACAAGGAACACAAAGAAGTGTGTTCTATGCCGAGGTACACACCTCATCCTCTGAACTGTCACTCAGGTCATTGTCAAGTGAGGCACTCAAGGAGGCCGCCTTGGGCTCCAGGTAGCAGAGGCACATGGCCAGAGGAAAGGAAAGAGTGAGAGCATATGGCACTGAGAAAGAGGCAGAGAGCAAAAAGAAAAAGATGAAAAGAAAACAAGGCACAAGGGAAGGTGAACGAATGGGAAGGAAATGCTGCACACTTTCCGGTAGAAAGTTGGTTTCAGAGAGGTTAGGAAAGGATAAATAGCCATCGTCATCCAGGAGAGTGGGGAAGGACTCCGGAAGTTGCAAGGAGAAAGAAAACAATGTCCCACCTTTACCAGCTTTTTGCTTACAACGATATGTTATATCTTGTTCAACTGAACAAACTCTTCCTCCTTTTTGGTCAGAGTCCAAATCATACTCGCCACACTGTTGAGCAGTATTTTTAGGTGACTCACGATTTAGTGCCTTTTGAGCACTCTCCTTACATCTCCTATGGAGTTTTGTTGAAGATGCAAAGCGACTAGACTTTGACGATGGTGAGGGAGGTAATGGATCAGGGCCAAGCAAAAGTGGCTGATGAAAGAGAAGGAAAAGCAGCAAACAAAGTGCAAAGAGCAAAAGGACAAAAAGAAAATTGTAATTAGTTGATTTCCTCTGTGTATATAAAAAAGTTAATGTTACACAAGGTTAAAAAGCCAAATTTATCCACTGGTTTAAAATTATACTAATTCTCATGCTGCATGCAATTACTATTCCAATAAAGAACAGCAGCCTAATAAAGCAAATTTGAAAGTCAACCCATCTGTTAAAATATATTGTTAAACATGTTATATTTAGAAATTTTCAAATACGAAGTTACTGTGGGAACCCAACTACTACACTAGAGACTCCTGAAGACAAAGCATGAATTCAGATAATCTTACCAACCACGGTTTGAAGGAAAGGAAACATGTCAAAGATCTCACACTCCTTCCCCCTCTTGACACATTCAGTAATTCCCATTTCTATCCCCAGTTCATTTGAGCAACTGTTGCTAGTACAGACCCTAAGCCACAGCAGCAAATTAATGTCAAACCATGGCTTAGGTATTTGCTAATTTGGCCATCACTATAGAATACAATCACAATGTTATGGGGGAAGGGGATCAAAGAGGGAATTGGTTCATGACCAACATTCACGAAGATATTCCTGAGCCCTGGAAGCTGTTTTTCTGAATAAGAACCAGATGTTGTGATTTAGAGATGGGAAGGATCTGAACTGTCCAAAATGCCCCAAAAGAATTAAACATACTCAGTAATCACACTGAGAATTTCAATATAAGAAATGTTATGTGTTATTCTACAGGAGCACTAATGACAAAGAAACAGCTAAAGAAGAGAAGCAGAAAACAAAGAAGGAAAGAAGCTTTGGGTAACAACTCTACTTCCTAGAACTAAGGGAAGGAGTGGGGTGGCAAAGCAGTAGCCCTTATGCTAACCTCTCAGACAGCAAATTTAATAAGGTGGTTCCTTTTTCTGCAGTCCAGTATCACTAACCCAGAAACTTCTTAGTCTCCTATCTACTCCACATTTGGGCATTTTAGACTAAGATGGGATGGATAGTACAATGAGAGACAAAGAGTCATTTGAGAAGAAGCTGGCAGCTGATCATAAGTTTTTTTTGTCAAGTTTCTTAGGGGAAAAAATTCCTGCAAATTTTCTTCTTGATGAACCTAACCTATACCAGAGACTAGTGCTGCTTCACTATTCTGGACTTTTAAAGAATCACATTAAAAATCCAAAGAAGAAAAATAAAATAGGAAGATTTAGGATAAGAGTACTTTCCAGGTGTAGCACCATCGTCACCATGAGCCTTATGTAATATTTTGACTATACAGTACTTCAAAACTTTTCAACATCACATTCTCTTTCTGGGAAACTTTCATGCGTCCCAACCTTTCATCATCATCCAAACCCCCTTTTCTTGAGAAATCCTGAATTCTAGCAAAGTTATCTACCATGGAAATTTGTTTAAGCAAATTTTAAAGATCCCTTATGAAAATCTCAGAATCTTGCACTGTCTCCAAAATTTCTTCACACTCTCATTTTTTAAAATCACGTTCTTTACGCACTTGTTTTTATCCCTATATTCCCCATCCTAAGAAGTTCAAACTTAGGCATAGAAACAAGGGGGCATGGAAAAATCTCATACTCAATCTACTTATGCCCTGGAAGTGGGAATCCCTACAGAAAATACTGGTAAGTTAGGTAGCTATTAACTCACCTCTATCCATCTGTTACCCCCAAATGGGTCCTGCTGACCAAGTATCACTTGTGTTGCCAAATGGCTGCCTAGATTTCTTTGTAGAAATCTCTTCACCCACAATGCCTCTAGTTTTTGTCTGGCTGATAGCCACATGCATTTCTGCCTTCTTCCCATTCATTCAGAGGCAATATGTTCAGTGTGCCCTCTGTCTTCCAGTTTCCTCTCATTTGTGATTTTTAGAAATGGAAGTTGTCCCTTCTGTTAGCTTGACTTTCTTTCAGAAGGGAGTAGGCTGTGGAGATGCCTCAGAATGAGGATGAATTTGACACAGAATTTTAAAAATAGGAAATTCATTACCAAAAAGGAAGATAAATGAGGAGACAGTTTTGCATAATATTCAATATCCTAATTTACACTAAAGGTGCAAATTTAGATATTTTTTAGTGATTTAAACAGAATTATAATGCATTTCACTCAAACTAGATGTCAACAGGTAGGTGACTTGTGCTCATTCTGGAATGGCAACTTCAAGCTCTCTGACCTCTCTCCTCTGATTTTTATATTAGTAAAGATTTTTCTTTCTTTTCTTTAATGTTCTACTGGAGTTCTATAGATATTCATTTAGATAAAAGCCTTTTGGGCTGCTGAATTAAAAGTTCTCATGTTTAGTTCTAAAATGGATTATGGACACTGTCTAGCCTGTTAGTTTTGGAATACACAGATATAACTGTAGCTTCTGGGGGGAACTAGCATACATCATAATGTTTGAAGAAAGAACATGTCCCAACTTCACCCACATTACAGGCACAACAATCAGATAACTACTGTGCCCACTGGGCTGCCCAACTCATGCATCCAAAGTAAAAAGATACTGTAGTTTAGAACTCATTTAATAGATTAAAAATTACATATACTTTTACACAGACTACTGGCATGCAAGACAGAAGAACATTATCAAGAAGTGATGTCTTATTTGAAGGAGTCACTTTTCCAGAAATCAAAAACAACTCTCAGAAGTCATCACCTTGGAATCTTGCATATCATGATTTAGGCCTTATTGCCAAGTAATTTTGCCATTATTTTTTTTAGAAAGGATCTAACACACACAGAGAGAGCCATTTTTTTAACAGCCATTTTGCCCCCCATGAAATAATGCCTGACGGCGGTCCCGTGGGGTGGCAGGGCGTACTGGGAGGTGGTTTTAGTAGGTAAAAATCCAAGGGCTCACAGTGTCTTTTGAAGATTTCCACCTGCCCTTAAACACACACACACACACACACACACACACACACACACAACCTATTATTTTTTCTCCAACAGTTACTTTCCACATGGTTCTGAAATGCCCAACAAAATGGTGTTTCCTGCTCTCCAGATGCTGTTGGATTACAACCTCTGTCAGCTCTAGGCAGAATATCCCATGGAGATGCTAAGTAGGAAATGAAGTCACATCTGGAAAGTCACAAGCTTTCCTCCTTGCTATAACAGAAAGCTGTAAAAAAAAAAAATCAAAGCACTCAGCATCTCTTTGAAGATGTAGAACTAAATTTACCAGTACCTCCTATGGCAGGAGTGCCCAAACAACGGCCCGGGGGCTGAATCTGGCCCCCGACACCAATTCATCCAGCCCATGAAGCCCTCGTCACTCCCAGAAGCGGAAATAAAATTTACCTGTCTGGTTGCATTTTACTTCCACTTCTAGGAACAATGAGGGCTTTGGGGGCTGGGTGAATTGGTGTCGGTGGTCATATCCAGCCCCAGGGGCATAGACCCTGGCCCCCTGAACCATGTGACCGGCCCAGAGCCCAAAAAAATTGAGCACACCTGTCCTATGGCATTAACAGATTACAGTCAAACCTCGCATAAAGAGCGTTTCGCTTAAAGAATAACTCGCTCAAAGAGCAGAATTTTCTCTGAATGTTCGCTTCGCTTAACAAATAAATCGGGGTTCGCAATCCCCCCCACAATTGGTCATTTACAATGGTGTTTCGCTTAAAGAGCAAACTCATTTAAAGAGCAATCCTGTGGAACACATTATGCTCTTTAAGTGAGGTACAACTGTATTGGCATAGTCAAAAGGGAGTGACATGATCAGAACTCTCCATCTTGTTAACTGCCCCTTACCACCAGGTTTGGTAAGCAGTTCTCCCCTAAAGAAGTGCTTGCTACTCATGTCACCCTCTACTCCCAGGCCTCACTGCTGTAAGAGGCCACATCAAGGGAAGAGCGGAGAGTGTCAACCAGGAACCAGGGTTTCTTAGTGGTGGCACTGACTCTATAACATGCACTTCCACCAAAAGTACACCAGGCCACCTCCTTCAAACCTTTAGAAAGTTGGCCAAAGCAGAGCTCCATAAAGAAACCTTTAAAAATCTACTTCTTCTGCTGCAGGTATCTTGTCAACCCTAATTTTAGTGTTTAAGTTATACATCACTATCTGTTTTCTTTTAGCATTGTTTGTATTATGGATTATTTTATTACTTTTTGGTTGTGGGGGGTATCATTATTGGATGTAAACTGTCCAGAGTAGTGGTTTTTCACTAAATTCATGGTATGCAAATCGAACAAACAAAAGTGAAGACCATTGCACTAAACTGCTGTTTTACCTAACAATTGGAAGATAAAAAACACTGTTAACATGAAAACATTTTCTACCTTTGCTGTTGCTATCTTATAATATCATCTGTACCCTCTCATTCATTATTATGCTTAATTCTATTAGAAATAATTCTAAATATAATTAACTCAGTAAGTTGCAATACGTTTTGGAAAGGGTAAATGGAATTTTGAATTTATTGAGAAATATTGCCAAGTAAAATGAGAATGCAATGTTGCAAAATTAAAAAAATGCAATAAAATAGGATAACAATCTATTTCTTAAGTCAACATTAGGTTCAATATTTTGATTACTTAGTAGAACATTTTAATGAGACATAGCTGTGGGCTATATGGCATCGTTGACGCAACAGGCGTAGGTCTGTGTGGGCTGCAGAGAATGGCAGAGGACAGAGGAGCCTGGCATGCAGTGGTCCATGGGGTCGTAAATGGTCGGACTTGAATGTGCGATTTAACAACAAAAGCTGTGGGCATAAGAAGCTATGCCAGTAGATCCAAGTGGACACAATTCATCCCCCCACATCATCCCTAGCACATTTCAGCAAGACTTTTTCTTTCACGCTTCCTTCAGCCCTTGTCACCATCTAAAAGTCTGCTGTGAAGGATTTCCCATTCTTGAAAGAAGACAGCATGGTTTATATTTGTTATGCAAGCAGTAGTAGAAATTGTTGCACAAACTCTTGTGCAATAAACTAATACTTGATATAAACCTGAGATCTGAAAATTCACAATTGCTAACACAATGGGTTTTGTACTAATGTAATGTTACCATGGATACAGGAGAAGGCCAGAAATAATAAATCTCTCTAGTGTCTAATGGTGTTTTGAACACGCTGTCAAAGAGTGATGTGCATTATATTCGGGATAGTCTTTGAGAATGTAACTAGAGAAGTATCTTTAAAGGGTGTTTTTGCTTCAGTAACTCATATTCTGTTCTTTCTGAGTGAGGCAGATCAGAGCCATTATATACCATCTCCTTCCCAAGACACACTGCAGGCCTAGTTTACAATCCTGTGGCCAAGGACATGGCTTCATGGTACTGTATGAAGCTTCTAGACCCCACATAGTTCCCATGAGGTTCTGTTCTATTAGGCATTTTTAGCTGATTAACTGGCTGATTTGGTCCAGAATAAAAATCACAGGTTGGTATTTTCCACCTTCATTCTTCTCACAGAATATTTAAGTGTTTTCATATCACTCCATTGCCTCAGTTTTGGCTGAAGCTGTTGCCTGTCCAGCCTCCATACGTTCATGAGTCACCAGAATGTGGCTGAGGTATGTGGATTGAGCCCTTCTAAAGGGAGAAGGTATGATTGTCATGGTTAATGTAATGTGTTAGCCTTGTTCTGAATCCGTGTCATGGTTTTATTGGGATGGTGGTTAAGCCTTGTGGGAAGTAGATTGAATCCTATTTGCACCTAATGGCACCTGCATACCTTTATCTCCCATGTAAGTTGCCTTGGTATATATACCAGAGTAACATGTTTTGGTGGAATACATTTGGGGTTGTATCTCCAGTGTAGTCACACCACCTACACATACAGGTGACAGGGCACTCACCCAGTGGACAAATGCCTGGCACTGTCATCCTGTAGCTTCCCCTGAGAGTAAACTGGGGAAAGGGTAATTCCTAACTCAACAGATGGTTTGTCTGATGCCTGGAATCACACCCTAAACTGCACTAAGGTTCCTCAGTTATAGCTAAGCAAGTTAACACTGTTTTTTTCTCCATCAGATCTGGTACTGCTTCTTTACCTATGTGTCTTGCTAAAAGGTATATCAGCTGGAATGCTCTTGGCTTCCTTTCTTGGTTGCCTTTGCCATTTCTGTAGAACAACTCTGAATCTCCTTGGCATCCTGCCTGGGGCTCTATTCAAGCATTTAGCCTGAAATTGGGGAGCGCTCTGAATATGGTTGGGACAGGAGTACGGATGTGTCCTGCCTCTAATGCCCTTCCAGATGCATGTTAGACAGAATGTCACTTAGTGTGTTAAGTCCAAAGAGTCAGCAATCCTAAAATCAGAAGGATCCCAATCATAGGAGTGCTATAAATGCATTTAGCTAAATGTGCTTTACAAAATACTTCTCCAAATCTTCTTGCTAAGTACAAAAAAATCTAATTCATATCCAGGGGTGTACTGGAGGAGGAAGGATTTCTATGCATCCCTACATCAGCATTCTTTTGCATTAAAGAAACAAGGTACTAGGACAAATTCCTCAAAAGCAATAAAAACAAGGCAAAATTGAACAGACTGAAAACTAGTTGAATTTTGGGAAGAACTGTTTGAAAATGAAACATTTCTATATAAAATCTGGTGCTTTAATTCAAATCAAATCCCCACATTCAAATTGACAAAAAGAAATCCAATAGCATTAATTCACAAAATATATCTACCAGTGAATTGTTGGCTCTTTTCATTTCTACCTCCTATAATATTTAATATTGCTTAGTTGGAGCAATAAAATAAAAAGATGGAAACGATACCTTTACTGAGACTGGAGTGACTTCCTCCGCTGTCTTTTTTTTCTTCTGCTCCTCCTCCTTCTCCTCCTCTGCTTTTTTCTCAGGAGTCACAGTGGTTATCAAGTTGGTTTGAGAGATGCCCTTTGTTGTGACATACTGGCCAGTACCAACCTCTGCAGCAGACATAGAATCCTTCATGTACATTTCATGGTTTTCATTCACTGATGCTAAAAGCAAATATAATTTAAAGAGGTAAAATCTGAAAGAAATTGCTTTGCAAAATTAAATAAGCATAAACTATGGCTTAGCAGTGCAATTCTAGGTATAGCCACTCAAATGCAAGTCCAATGAGCAAAAATAATCTTGCTCTCAAATTGTGAACACAGAATTGCAGAGTAAACCATTTTGACAGAAAATGAAAATGCCATGTTTCAAAACATGCAGAAACATGTCTCAAAAATACAGCTGCAAAAAGAACAAATCAATATAGAAAGTTGTATACCCATATACACATATTTTATTAAGAATTTGTGTTCACAAACATGCAGTTGCTTCATCGCACATATTCTGAACACATTTATCATATTAGCTGCTAGACTGCTCCACATGAAATTACTAAAATAATCTGCTTACTGCAACATTCCTTGTATAAGAAAATGTAATAATATGGATCTAGCAACATATACAGCAAGAAAGCTTTATTTTAAACCATATTTTTAATTAATACCCAGATGCAGCGCAAACAAAACAAAGCCCCAATCCCTAAAAAATATTCATCCAAGAAAGGGTTAGAAAGCAGCATATGTAAAAAAATTGCTGAATGAAAATAATGATGCATTAATATACATCTCAACAATATAAACTGTATTTTCCCTTTATTATCTGTTTTAAAATTGCAATTCAAACCTTTTATGCGTATCCTCTTTTGTGTTTTAATTGGATGGCATATTAAATTGTAAGATGCCTTTAGCCCCACTCTTGTGAGAAAAGTGGGAATTAAATCAAACATACAGAAACAAATACCAAGCAGATTTAAACACACCGACTATATCCTAATATTGATACAGTCATACATGGATTCTCTCCTGGAGACAATTCAAATATTATATGAATAAAGTGATTATAATTTCCAGTCAGTCATGACATTTTATTCTGAGGACTCAAAGAACATCCTAAACCAGGGTTTGCCAACTTTGGGGCCCCAAGGTTGGACTTCAATTACCAGAAGCGCAAGTAAGCACACCTGCTGATCAGGGCTTCTGGGAATTGAAGTCCAAGAATACCTGGAGCACGAAGGTTGGCCACCCCTGTCCTAAGCCATTTACTTGTGTACTAAAGACTGCTATTTTGTATAGTATCTGTAGCCTTTAATAAGTCCAATCAAAGACAAAACGGATTGAGAGGAAGCTGAATTTTTCAAATTTTATTCAGGATTTCCTCATTCAGACAATTTTTACTCAGCCCGTATATGTACAATTGCCTCACCCATTTCTGGGGCCAGCCAGCATCTTCTAAGAAGAACATGTTGTTGGTGTGGGTGGCACTGGGCATTGTCAATGGCATTTTAATGATAATGTATGATAATGATGAACTGATTACGGCAATGACGATGATTGAAAGCAGTGCTGCTCTACATAGACTGTTGATTATCATGATGATTCTTCTTTCTCATCTGTACTGTTTGCTGCTGCTGCTGAATATTTATAATTTGTGGGAGCAATATATCTAAATGTTGCTCAGCTGAATTGTAATGAATGAATGTGTCTGAGTTAATGTCTCTGTATGGGTAAGTGTTATATGGGAGTGTATATACATCCCTACTTCTTAAAATAGGTTTTCCCTATCAGCTCTGGTTCTACCCACCCACTGTTGGTTAATGTGCCACCACTGTATGTATATATTAGAGCTGTGAACTAATGGAGACTCAAAATTTTTTATTTCATTTGAGGAGACAAAAGCTAAGTGGAATATTTCACTGGTCCCCATCACTGCTATATAGTTACTTTGATTCCTGGGCTATTTAATTCCTTTAAAACATCTTCTACCTATCTCATTCTAAGATATCATTTTGGTGGTGAGTACAGCTGGGATGAAGCCAACCAAAAATTGTGCATAGCTCGAGTTGTTGTTCAGTCGCACAGTCGATTCCGACCCTTTGCGACCCCATGGACCACTGTCCGCCAGGCACTTCTGTCCTCCACCATCCTCCTCAACTCGCTCAGCTCTGTGCCCATTGCGTCCACAATACCATCTAGCCATTTCATTTTTGGCCGCCCCCTTCTTCTTTTGCCCTCCACCTTTCCCAGCATCAAGGCTTTCTCAAGCGGATCCTGTCTTCTCATTTGATGTCCAAAGTACTTTAGCTTCATCTTTACTATTTGACCTTCTAAGGAGCAGTCAGGGTTGATTTCTTCTAAGATTGACCTATTTGTTCTCCTCGCTGTTCAGGGGACTCTCAAAACTCTCCTCCAACACCACATCTCAAAGGCATCTATTCTTCTGCGCTCAGCTTTCCTAATGGTCCAGCTCTCACTACCATACATTGCCACGGGAAATACCATTGCTTTGACTATACGAATTTTTGTTTGCAATGTGATGTCTCTACTTTTCACTATGTTCCCCAGGTTTCTCATAGCTTGCCCCCCAAGAATTAGTCACCTTTTTATTTCATGGCTGCAGTCACCATATGCAGTGAGCTTTGATCCTAAGAAAGTAAAATATGTCACTGCTTCTACTTCTTCCTCATCTATTTTCCAGGGACTGATAGGGCCTGTTGCCATTATCTTGGTTTTCTTTATATTGAGTCTCAAGCCAGCTTTTGCACTTTCTTCTTTCAACCTAATCAGGAGCTTTTTAAAGTCCTCCTCACTTTCTGCCATTAGGGTGGTAGGCTGAGCTAAATCAATTGGACTTACAGAGGAGTTGACTCAGTGATTCAATGGACCTATTCTACCATGATATACTAATCTAAAGGTAGGCCAGCCATCTGAGAGGAGAGAGGAACAAAATGTGCAGTACTTGTTATTACTATTATTATTAATTTCAATTTCTATACCTCCCTACTCGGTTGGACCGACTTCAGGAGGTGATTAAATTTTGCCCCTGCAGACACATTATGTAAAGCTACTATGTCTTTTCCCACTAGCCAATTACCAAATGAAAAGAAGCTAACTGGTAACTTGTGATCCAAAACAATGATGGAGGTTGAGCCTACATAGTTTACTCCTCTTTGATCTGTGAAGCTGCCAGTCTTGTTTGTTTGTTTATATGCCACCTTTCTTCCCATAGGGAACCAAGGTGGTTCACAACAATGAAAATATGAAACCCACACTCTTACCAAACAATCCTGGGAAGCTAATTCAACAAATAGAATGACCTACCAGAAGACCTTAACAGTCATCAAGACTCATATGGGGTGAATATGATCCTTCATATATCCTGGACCTGTTGTGATAAAGGAGGTACATCCTCCCTATAACCAGCCTGGATGGAGTATTTTGAACCAGCTGAAGTTTCTGAACACTCTTCAAACACAGCTGTAAGTAGAGTGTGTTGCACCAACCCAAATGGGATGCAACTAAAGCATGTGCCATTGTTGCTAGACCAGACATCTCAAGGAATTAGTACAATTGGCTTTAGCTGTACAAATGCATTCCTGGCCACCATGAAAACTGGATCCATGCTCAGGGTTGAGTTCAGGACCACGCCCAAACTGCGGACTTGACTTTTTAGGGGATGTGTAAACTCATCCAGTACAGGCTGAATCCCTATCCCGTGACTCGCCTTTTGATGATCAGGAGCACCTCTGCCTTGCCTGGATTAAGTTCCACTTTGTTAGTCCTAATCCAGACCATCACTGACTAAAAACACTGGTTCAGACATGCAACAGTTTCCTTGGAAATACATGAAAAGTAGAGATAGGGTTGAGTGTCATCAGCATACTAATGGCCTGAGACCTCAAAACTCTGGACCTCTCCCATCAGTTTCAAATAGATGTTGAACAACATGGCAGGCAAGACAGAGCCCTGAGGGACACCACAGACCAGCAGCCAGATGCTGAAGATAATTCTCCCAACACCATCTTCTGAGTTATGCCATCCAGTAAGGATTAGAACCACTGTAAAACAGTACCTCCAAGATCCATTCCAGAAAGGTATCTCAGAAGGATACCATGGTTGATGGTATTGAAAGCCACTGAGAGATCCAACGGAACCTAAAGGGATACACTCCCCCTGTCATTACCAGCCTAGGTCATCCAATGTAACCAAAGCCGTATCTGTTCCACAACCAGGCTTGAAGCCAGACTGAAATGGGCCTAACTATCTACTTCATGCAAGAATCTTTACAGCTGGAGTGCCAGCACATCCTCCTTATCTTGTCCAGGTGGATAACTAATGGGTTGCAAACACAGAAAACCATTCTGACTAACCATCTAGCTAATTATGCTGAAAGAAACACATTTATTCTAATGCTTTTAACAGGAAACCACTTTTAAAAGGAAGATTTGCTTATTACAAACTAATCAAAAGAAAAATAAAATTGAGAACAATTTTTATTATGAGAAATATACATAGCAATAATGTAATGAGTTGCTTGGTAACCAGCGGGGAGCATATTAGTACTTGGGAGATCAACATTAATGAGTTATAAGCACCCATGTTATCAGTTTTAACAGGAAAGCAACAGGAATTATCATTATTTTACCCAGATAACTGACTCAACAAGCTTAAATCTAGCTATGTTTATTTTAAAAGTAAAGATTATTGAATTATAACTTATAGAAGATAATTGCATACACATTATTTTATGTATTTATTATTTATTTTTCTGATTTCTATTGCTGTCTAACTCCGAAGACTTTGGGCGGCTCACAAAAAAATAAAACCAGTCACATTTTAAAAACCAATAAAAACCCCATTAAAACTGCCACCAAAAATTATCTGATCTCTACAGATTAAAAAGAGGTTTAATGACAAGAACTTGTTAGTCTACACATCACGGTATTGTGATTGCTTGATTTTAAAGAGTTGTTTATTCCTAAATTCCATCAGCAATAGGAAATGCACAGAAAAAGTGGCAAGTAGCATCTAAGGACACTACCATCAGGGATTTATGTAAGCCTAATGGGCTGAGTCATGGGAGAAATAGAAAATAAAGGTTAAAAGTATTTTATTAAAAATAAAATATAAAAAATTAATAAATGGAAATAAAATGGGGTTTTCTGGATTTGGGGTAACAGGTTTGCCATAGTGAACATATTTAGTCATTTACAAATAAAATATTCTGATTTATATAATTGAGAAGGTACAAAGGATTCTATATATAATCCTTTTTTCTTTATTGGATGTATAATCAGAACTGTGTGTGTTAAGCAGGCAGCTGCAAAAGACTAGTTGGATGTTCTGCCCAAGAAACCACAAACAAAGGCTTGTGCTTCAACTAGGCATAAGAAACAAACAAACTTTTAGTAACATATCTCAACTACATTCTTGAACTACATAAAGGGACTGAAAAATACCTGGTATAGTAACCCTTTGGCCAGACATGGGCAAGCATGGTTCTCCTTGTGAGTAAAACTTTTAGAAGGCCTGCTCTCGCCTGGCTAGCAAACATGTTAGCATACAGAATAATAAAGAAAAATCATTTATCCTCCCTTACAATGTTGCTGAACATCAAAAGACCCAAAGGCAGAAAATGGAAAGTGATTATGTTACTGCATTCGGAAGCGGCCTCTCAAAAGTGACAGTTACACTGACTAATGAGGATAATTCAACACATTTCTCCTCCCCTGCAGTGTGGCTGTACATCACTAGCCAGGCTGTACATCGCTAGCCTTTGCTAGCCAGGTGTGAACAGGCCTTCTGCAGTGTGGCTGTACATCGCTAGCCAGGTGATGTACAGCCACACTGTAGAAGGCCTACTCTCACCTGGCTAGCAAAGGCTGTGGCCAGTTTAAAAGTAAACCTTTTTACTTTGAAGACAAGCAACAGCTTGATAGCGGCTGCCACCAGACTTTTTTTTAAAGGAAGGAAGGTTAGAAAGAAAGTTTGTGGTGTGTGTGCGCGCGCGTGTGTATCAGGACCCAAACGAACACATTGACAGCCTGTTTACTTCTACATCCAGTGAATAGGCGAGAGTTGGAGAGATACTTTTTTTGAAGGATAAAAGGTTAAAAAGTGTTTTTTTTTTTTTTTAAACCTTCATAGAAAATGTTTCTGAAGTCCGATTCAAATTGTATGTGTCACAAGAAAGTTTATTATGTCCTCTATCAATCGCACTGTGGATCACTTAGATAGGTTGATTGGTTTTTTGTTGGCTCACCGCCAAACCCCCACGGAAATGTCATTTTAATGAGTCACAGTTTTCCTCAATATATTTTTTGTGGATTCCTGCTTTGGCGTCATTTTTCTCCACATGTTGTATGCAAACTGTATCCACCTTGGGAAGCTGTCATATTCATTTTCTAAATTGGTTTTTCCTCTTTTTTTCATAGATTATTTTTCCGAAGTCCAATTCCAAATCTTAAAGTGTCCCCCACAAAGGCTAATCTTCCCTCTTTCAAATGTATTTTGGATCATCAGAATTGGTTGGGTGGTTTTGTGGCTGCCCCCTGACAACTCACCTCCTCTAGCAAAACTGTCACTTTTCCGATGCTATTTCCGAAAGCGATGCTGTCATCACTTTGCATTTTTGGCTTTTGAGTTCTACCAATTCTTAAAGTCGCCGAGACAATCTTTCAAATGACATAACCCTTATTTTTGTGGGTGCCTTAGTTTTGGTGTTGTAGCTCATCAAAAGTACATTATTTTTGTTACATTGCAAAAGCTGCCAGACCACTCAACCGAAATGTAAGACGTTCATTGAATTCACGTCAAAAGGAAAGAATTAATTCAAGCACCCTTAGGACCTTAACACAATATACTTGAAGCCTGGTCTAGTTATAAACTCTATTTTCAAACACTGCTAGCCAAATGTTCTATGTTAAATTCTGAACAGAAAACAATTCTACAAAGCCGGATTACTGCATTGTGCAGCCCTATCAAATACAATCAATTTAGTAAATATTAATTGTATAGGAAATTTGAGACAGGAATTGGTCAATGACATTACTCTAAAAAGTGTGATTTATACCAAAACAGAAGTGCAATTGAAAACTAATATCAGTTATCATGTGCATCTCTATTGTTATATGGGAGCACTCTCCCCCAGCATAGAGTTCACCAGGACCCTCTGCCCAGTAGCCCAATGGGAGCGTTTCCTTCTTCCCCTGTTGCTGTGTTGGCACTTTTTGATAAATAAATGGGTTTGGGGTTACAGTTTGGACACCCAGTCTCTAAAAAGTTCACCATCACTGCCCTAAAACAAACTAACATTAAGAAAGAGTTCTGGTGGCCAACCATTGAATCTCTGCAAAAAAAGCAACAAATACTTGGCCCTCCTTGCTACTAAGAAAAAGAGAGGGAGATTGTTTGTTTTGCATCTAGACTGAAAATTATTTCCATGGATGCAGAGATGACATTAGTTGGAGTGCCTTGAAAACTTGAGGAATGGAAGGCAAGCGTTTCAATAGCAGAAGATCTAGGGATTGAAGGAACAGATGGGGAATAACTGGAGCTTTATTGTTCCACCTCTTTGGCATTATGGAGTGCTATATGAACAAGCAAAGAAAAGCAGAAGGCTGGTACTTGCAGAATGGCCATCTTAACATGAGTAAAATCCCATGCATATACTTACAGTGTCATCAGGTAGGAGCTCAAGAGACATGAGATTGTAAAATGCTTAAATATACAAGTTAACAAGGTGTCTTCTTTTAATTTATGCTGAACTAAATTCCAGATAAAAGCTATGAAGAATTATCTTACCCCCATCTAGGCTGCGAGACATAGTGTAGCGCTTACTGGATGAACGCTCAAAATAAGGAGCAGGGCGGTCAATCAGTGCACTGGCTCTCCTTGTCTGGGCTTGAGTCCTTCCACTGTAGCGAAACTTGGAACCCAATGTAAGGAATTTCTTGGGAGGTGCCTCTGGTAGCAAGAGTCTAGAGTATAGGACAAATGGATGGTTCTCTATTTATTTTTTTAAAACCTGTGTGTCTAAGTCTGTATTTCATAATATTTGAGATCAACAAATATAGTTCATGACACTCACTGCAATGTCTTCCCAAAAGTTCACACAGTAATTGTATCAATTACTATACAGTAATACCTCGGATAACGACCTCATCGGATAACGCTAAAATTGGATAACGATGCAAAATTTCTAAAGAGAAATTTTGGATCGGAGAACGATCTGCTAGCGTTATCCGATGCAGTTGTTCGTAGCAGCAGGGTGGCTGGAAAGCTGAACGGGGTTCTCCGTTCAGCTTCCCAGCCACCCTGCAGCTGTGAAGGCAGGGGTGGGGTGGCTGGAAAGCTGATGGGGGGCTCCACCATTGGCTTCCCCAGCCACCGCACAGCTGCAGAAGGTGGGTGGCTGGGGAAGCCGACGGGGACTCCCCGTCGGCTTCCCCAACCACCCTGCAACTGTGGATCGGGTCCTCCGACCTGCCGAGAGCCGGCAGGGGGGTTAGAGAGCCCGAAATGGGTAAAAAAGGATGATTTTTTGGGCAGGTCGGGAGACCCGATCCAAGCTGTTTCCAAAGTTCCCCCACCTCCTGAGGGAGTGCAGCAAGCTAAAACGTCAGGATTTGAATAAATTTTGGGCTCTCTGACCCTCCTGCCAGCTCGGGGGGGGGGGTCAGGGGACCCAATCCAAGCTGTTTCCAAAGTTCCCCCACCTCCCTGGAGGCTGCAGCAAGCCAAAATGTTAGGATTCAAACCTTTCAATATCCGCAACTGCTAGAATTGAATTGTAACTAAAACTTTTTGATCTCATTGTTAGCCTCATATCTAAACAAAAGTATTGTTCTTGCTCAGCTTCCTTTATGTGAGTATGGTATTTGTTCAATTCTTTTTAAATACTGTAGCAATTTATTATTTTTTAGCTTTTATAGTGTTGATTTTTAAAATATTATTAAGCCACATTTGATCCTTTTAAAGATAAAGGCAGGGTATAAATATTTTGAATAAACAAATAACTGAATTCTATCACTGCTTCCTTTTTTGACATAAAAATAGTCATTGCAATATTTTTTAAAGGCTTAGAGAACCATACTTGTCATGTATCATATAACACATATTTACATACAAACCTATTTTGTTGTTGTTCAGTCGCACAGTTGATTCCAACTCTTTGTGACCCCATGGACCATTGCCCACCAGACACCTCTGTCTTCCACCATCCACCTCAACCCACCCAGCTCTGTGCCCATTGTGTCAACAATGCGATCTAGCCATCTCGTTTTTTGGCCAACCCCCTTTTTCTTTTGCCCTCCACCTTTCCCAACATCAACGCCTTATCAAGTGAATCCTCTCTTCTCATTTGATGACCAAAGTACTTTAGCTTCGGCTTTACAATTTGTCCTTCTAAGGAGCAGTCAGGGTTGATTTCTTTTAGGATCGACTTATTTATTCTCCTCACTGCCCAGGGTACCCTCAAAACTCTTCCAACACCACATTTCAAAGGCGTCTATTCTTCTGCATTCAGCTTTTCTAATGGTCCAGCTCTCACAACCATACATTACCACAGGGAATACCATTGCTTTGACTATGCAACTTTTTGTTTGCAAGGTGATGTCTCTACTTTTCACTATGTTCCCCAGGTTTCTCATAGCTCATCTCCCAAGAATCAGTCACCTTTTTATTTCATGGCTGCAATCTCCATCTGCAGTGATCTTTGATCCTAAGAAAGTAAAGTGTGTCACTGCTTCTACTTCTTCCCCATCTAGTCTCCAGGAACTAATAGGGCCTGTTGCTATTATCTTGGCTCTCTTTGAGTCTCAAGCCAGCTTTTGCACTTTCTTCTTTCAACCTAAGCAGGAGCTTCTTTAGGTCTTCCTCACTTTCTGCCATTAGGGTAGCATCATCTGCATATCTCAAATTGTTGATGTTTCTCCCAGCAATTTTGATCTCAACTTGTGATTTGTCCATCCCTGCATTGTGCATTAAGTGCTCTGTATATAAGTTGAATGAGCAGGGTCATTAAATGCAGTACTGTCTTACTCCCTTTCCTATTCCAAACTACTCCGTCATTCCATATTCTGTCCTAACTGTTGCTTCTCGACTCATGTACCAGCATAGTATTTATTGTAGTAAATGCCCAGTCTGCAAAAATGCATACAGAACCAAAAGATTACCAGTACTTAAAAGACTAGGCAATATGCCATGTCCCCACAACACATCCAAAAAAGGTGTCATTGTGTGTGGGAAGTGGATCAAAAATTCTCCTTGCCATTTTTAGGGGAGATGGTGAGTGATTTTGTTATATTTTGAGGTGCTCCCAACTCCCATAATATAAAATAAATGGTCACTAGAGGGTGCAAATACACTTTTTAATTTAAAAAACCAACAGCACTCCATATAGTAACTTTTTTTTGAGGGGGAAGAACAGGAGTTGCTCTCCAAGGTCCAGAGATGAACATCTGCAGTCTTTGGACTTTGAGAAATTGCCCATCTCCTAAGTATACAAAGGCAAATTCAGCCATTCTAAGTTAAAACCATCAAAGTGTAAAATACCGTTGCTTAGGTCATATCCTATTACAAAATTTATAAAGTTTGCAACCAAAAGAATAATGTAATGAACTGTATCAGATGAACAATATGGCACATTATTATTGTTTACTATCTCTGTCTGAAAACTTAGGAGGGAAATAAGATAGTCACCTAAACATATGGCACAATATTATATAAGAGGAGCATACTGTTTTCTTTCACTATTTAAGATTAAATTTAATTTTTCACAGGTAAACATAACTGAAAATAACTTTTTCTACCAGACCAATTACTAAACAATAATTTTATGCATCATGGTATCTTGATAAAATTCTAAAAAGAAGTTAGATACCTGAAAAATGTATGATGCTCAACGCATACTTTCCACAGACGTTTTGCAGCACGATGATTTGGTAGTTTAAACCCAATTGTGCTTTCAAACTGTTCAAACTAGGGGGAAAAGAATATATGTTTTGTCATGAACATAATTCAAGAATTTGCTGTTTATGTATATTTACACTTATGCAAACATATTACATATGAACAAATTTTTAGTAGTTTACTAATTTGTTGAGGTTGCCAATATAAGTAACATGAAAGTTATTCAAAATGTGTAGCTGTACACAAAATCATAGTCTGGCCCCTTATGAGGGATGAATTCTAGGACTGAATTTTTGTGGAAGGATGTACCATGTATTTAAATCTATTCCCATAAAATGGGAATGAATTTCCCCTAGGTTATTATCCTGAGTTTTTAGCCAGTACAAAACCAGTATTTCTCAGTTCAGAAAATTGTGGTATAATGTTAACTAAGATCTCTAAGAGCATGCAAAGAGAGAAAAGACAAAGAGATTTCAGCTCACCCTTGACTTAATGAATCATAATAACCAAACTACAGTAAAATTAACAACTAGAGTAAGTAGTCCATTTAATTAGAAAAATTTAAACTTGCTGATTCACCAAATACCTACTAATTCAATGGGTCTACTGTAGTTGTAACTTATTGATTGATTTTAGCCATTGTATCCTTCAGGCTTATTTAAAATATAATTACTACAGTGGAAATTATCCTTCAATTTCTGTATTTTCTTCTTATTCTAAATTTCCTGCTTTTGTACACTGTAAGCCCAGGATCATGTAGTTTATTGGGAAATGAAAGAGTGCTAGTTGTATTTAGATATGAACTTGGGTAAGGATGAAAGAAAATTGGGAGGAACAGATAACCATTGTTATCTAGTTCAGAGTTTCTCAATCTTGGGCATCCAGACGTTCTTGGGCTTCAGTTACCAGAAGCATCGATCAACATGCATACTGACTTGGACTTCTAGGAACTGAAGTCCAAAAACACCTGAGGGTCCAAGGATGAAAAACCCAGATCTAGTGGTTTGGCAACATACACCATTACTCCAACCACTTGCTCAAAGGCAAGTCTTTAACAGTAGTCTGTTATACTTCACACTGAGAAATTCAACACCCCAAATCAACAACCAATAAGAAAACATACACACACCTGAGCATGATCTTAACTGTTAACAGAATTGTAAAATTTTCCTAGATACACAAACTCCCTGAAATAAATTAATTTCACATGTGGTGCAGATGTGATGGAATGGCATAAAAATCAATAGTGAAGAGGTAGAAAGGGAATTTTCAAGATTTTGTAGACTGGAAAAATGCCTAATTTGTAAATAAATGCTTTACAGTGCTCTGATTCCTAAATACAAATTCAATTCTACAGGTGGATGAAATCAGACAAGCCGGACTGCTCTCTTACAACAACATAGGCTGAGGACATGCAGTTGATTTAACTCCACTTACTTCTCCGGGTCGAATTTTGATGTAGAAGTTATTCCTCTTGTATGAAATTTTAAGAACCTTAGGCCAAGCAAACCTGTTTATTCTGAGTCTGTCCCGATATATCAGGAGACCACTTGCACAGACTCCTAGCATGATTTCAACACCTTCAGAATCCTTTAAAACAGAGGAACAGTGCATTAGAAAAAGGATAATGTCTTTTTTCATAAGTCTTCCATATTTCAGTAGTAGACTTAGAGCTATGACATATATTGTATTTAAATTTTAATTTGACTATTTGTTCTGTTTCTATCCCATTGGAAATCACCCAGAGTGAGAACACCTCCCAGTGGGGCAGTATAGAAATGCATTAAATAAACAAACAAGCTATGATGTTTCACCACCCCTCACCTTAATTTTCAAAAATATAATGACTATTTCCTTGGTAATATCAATAATTGCCATCAAGTCAATTCTGATTTATTTGTTTATTTTTCAATGAATCCCTATGGATGTTTTGGTTTACAATTTTTTCAGTTTACTTTACAATGGAGGCTGTTGGAACAGACCTCCACCGTGGCCCGGGATTTTACTGTACTGCAAAATATTTAAATAAATAAATACCACCTAAGCACATAAAAAGGTCCTTACCATAAAAAGTTCCTTAACTGAAAAGAAAATCAAATTTAACATGTGAGCCTTTCTATTGAGATGAGATAGAGAAAAAGGCACCACAAACCTGCCTCCAATTATATAATCAGTTGATTCTGATGATACAGACACCTCCCAAAATGCCTTAAATCATCTCAAGTAATCCATAAGGATCAAACATTAGAATCAGTTCTGGAATGCCCAAGACAACTGTTCTGGCACACTGCAAGGACCTGATAGTGGTGATTAAATGCTGTGATCTTTGCTGTCATCACTTTTAGCATCTTAGGAGTAAGTTTTAAGTTCAGCTCATCCCTGTAATTGGTTTTCTTAATTTCATTTTTCCCTACCCATGAACCAACTACTGTCCAAATTCAAAGGGCCTGGACAAGCCTATATCCAGTAAGAAATGACACTTATTAATTATCTGGTCTAACAGAGAATGCAACATGCCAAATTAGAATCTCCCAATCATGGAGGAATACATCACTACTCATCAGCCTTTGGGGGTAGACTATATTAACTTCTACAGATCTACTTTTATAGAAGAAAAATGCCATAGTGAGGAGAATATAACAAAGA
Organism: Furcifer pardalis; assembly: GCA_030440675.1. Classification (NCBI taxonomy): domain Eukaryota; kingdom Metazoa; phylum Chordata; class Lepidosauria; order Squamata; family Chamaeleonidae; genus Furcifer; species Furcifer pardalis. The sequence goes on from CP126891.1 coordinate 100,870,761, forward strand.
AGGGACCATAGAGCCTTCAGGCTAATCTACAACTAATCTACAACAAGAAACCACTGTCCTGCTGTTTCAGTTCACATTCCCTGTTCAGAAATTATACGGAGACTAAGCCATGGTGATGACACTTACTCCTACTGCTTGTGTGTTGGCTAATAAACAAGAATGAAGAAGCCTCTAGAAGACCGGACTATGCTGGGAATCATACTGGAAGCCCTTAGGAAACATACTTAACAGCTAGAAATCTACCACTTTCCCCTACATTCAATATTCCACCAAAGAAAATGCAGACTTCTCCAACCACAACTCTGATGGCCAATTTGCTCTACTTTAAAGACACAATTTATGCCTTTCATGAAATCTATCAGTTCTTACCTTTCTAAGGGGGAAAATGACTTGTGCACATCATACTAGATTTTCTCATAAAAAAAATTCCACTAAAAATGTACATGCAATCAGGTACTTTGTAGTCTCTTCACTAAGGTAAAGGATCCTTGTTGATTTCTAATATGAGTCATATCCACTGCAAACACAGGCTATTCCTGCAGAATAATTAAGTCAAAGCTATATGACTGAGTAGCCCCCTGAAGCTATCAAGTCATCAGTCCCTCCTCCTGTTTAGCTGAACTGCAGAGTTTGCAGTAATGAAGCACTATCTGTCTCCTGGCTTTGGAAGTATATTTTCCTGTTTCTAGTAGGAGTCAACAGCAGATATTTTCCCTTCCTCACACACACCCAACCCCAAATTCTTAGATGTTAGTGTACAGGGAGGAAAAAGGTAAACTTCATCATTCTTGTACACTGAGATTGATGTGCACATTCATAGTTTTATTTCAGGCTGGGGATTATATACCGGTACATTTGAAACCACTGTTCCAGGATGAACATTTTGGAAGATTTGATAGCAACTGAAAACATGCACACACACACACAAATATGTAACTTGATCAACAGCTACCATCTGAATTAGCCTGCTTCTCTGCTTGTTGTTTTCTACTGGATTCTCCTGCTGTGATTTAGACTGATGCTACTGCTATGGTGCCATAAATCCTGTCACAGTGCTCTTTCCTGGCTTGCCATGGCACCAGTGACACAATCATACATGACAAAAAATAAATAAATAATGAGATGTTAAAGGCTAATGAATGAGGCAAGTTTGATTTGGTGTGATTTTGCAAGTTGCAGCCCACTTCTTTGGACACCCTGAGGACTACAGCCCATTTTGTCAGACATCCAAATAAGACCTTGTCTTTAAAGGATTTTTGCTATGACAAATGTACACGATTATCTTCCTAGCTTCCATGGCTTTGTGGGGTAGGCTGCCCATCAAAGCTGATGTCAAACAAATTGTGTAAGCTTTTAAGATCCCACAAAAGACCTTTTTTTTTTTTTGCTTTAACAGACTAATTTTACATCCTTCCTGAAAAAAGTTACAACCATTCATTTTCTCTTTGATGAGGTAATTTTCTGATACGACTTTGCACAAGTATAAAGGAAAGTTTCTCCAACAGCTCTATAAATGTGGTACAATGGACCATGAACTTTTCTTTGCTTCCAGTATGCAGCTATTATATCCAGAGGCTTCACTTGCACAACACTGTATGCTAATGGCTGCTCAAACACAAATGTCTCACAATTGTGAAATAATTTCCACAGCTATAAGAGGGAAATTACTATTAAGCACTTGTTGCCAATGCAAAATAAAGGAAAATATCTAGGCTTTTAATCTCAACTATTCTGTTTATAGTCTGTACCTTGGCATGGTGTAGATCTACTCCATACATCGACAATTTTTTGGCATTCTCCAAAAAATGCATTTCAGCCTCTGCAGGTGTCATTCCCCTAAAGAAAGTCACTACAGTTAAAACCAATAAAATATGCAAAATGAACTAGTTTTCTGAAATAGAAATAAAAGTGTCATCTGATTTGAACAGAATTTCAAACATGTCTCTTTTTAAGTTAAATACAAAGGTTTTACCTGCTTTAAAGCCAGTCATGTCTGATTCCAGGATGTGATAACTAGGCACCGGAGTGCACAGAATGCTGTTAACTTTCCCACTGAAATGGTACCTATTTATCTACTTGCAATTATTTTATTACTTTCTAACTGCTAGATTGGCAGGAGCTGGGACAGACGATGGGAGCTCATACTGTCACTCAGTACTCGGGTCTCAAATTGCTGACCAGCAGACCCACCAGTCCTCAAGCTCAGCATTTTAACCACTAAGCCACCGCAGCCCTTAATTCATAGATACTCACTAAAATAGACACTGATTCCATTTTTCATTTAGTACTAATACAACATATTTTTCTTGTTTGAACCTTAAATTCCAAAAAGTCATCATGAATTTCTACTTGCTTTTCTTACCTGTGGCTTTTATGAAGTTCTATTACTTTATCTTCCAGTTCTTTAGTATGATTTGGTGCAAAGCGAAATTCACTGACATAATCACTTCCATATTCATCAGGATCATAATCTCCAAGCTCTGACTGAACAGTATAGGAGCCCAAGAGTGCAAGTGTAACAAACGAACATGGCAATCTTCCAGAAACAATGTCATCTCTCAGCTGTAAACAAAGGTAGTACCTGTGAGGGATAAAAAAATTACACTTACACACACACCTTTCACTTCCTCCACCACCTTCACGCGCCTGAGCTACACAATTCCTAACAAAACAGACACAATTGTAGATCACAAGTTGCCACTTGAAATCCCCTGGCCTAAGCAGTGAAGGAAATGAAGAGAAAGAGAAATTTGAAATAAATATCCTTCCTTTGTTGTTCAAAAGGTATAAGAGAGGTACACGTCTGCATGCTCAGACATTGGATGCAGTCACAACTCTAATTTTTTTTAGGCACAGCAATTGTCCTCTTGAATCGCAGACCATGTTCCCTGTTCTGCTTTGTTTTCTGTTAATCTAACTACAAGGAACTATTGTACACATGTACAGTTGCTAATGCTAAACCGGTACCATTTCCAGTTTCCTGAATCATCAGTACAAGCTAATAATTTAACCAAATGGTAGTCTTACCAGCATTTTCTTATCAGAAATGTGTTAGGGAAGAATTATAGGTTTTGTCTTATAGATCTTTTAAAGAATTCTACAAGGGAATTTGGAAAGACCACCTCTATATAGCCTCACCATTAACAATTCATCATATTCACTTCTTTTTATTTGCCCCTAAATATAGTACATTGAGGTAAGGAAAGAAACAGCAATCAAAACATCTGGCTCAAGAATAAGCTGGAAATCATCCACTGCTGCCAAAAAACCTAGGTACTCTAATTTTCACTATGACCCGGCTTATTTTAGTAGAAGAAACTGGAAGCCACATCTTCCAGGTTTCTTCATGGTAACAGATGCCTTCTGGCTAAGGCCTCTGATGCTTCACTGTCTCCTTAAAGCCATCTCTTGGTACATCAAGAGTGGTTCTGAGAAAAACTAACTACCTAAATTTGAGATCAGGGAGGAAACAGAGGATAAAGTTCTTACACATACTCTTCTTCTACCACCTACTATCATCACAGCGACTGAAAATGTGATCACATGGCACTGAAAGGACACCTGATGGTTAAAAAGCAATTACTACCTTCAACAATATAGGAAGGGAGCTGGTGCTTTAAATACCTGGTAATATCTTCAGAGAGTTGGGCAGGATCAGGAGGATAGAATTTCACATTAAATGAAAACTGCCAAGCACCACCTATAAACGAAACAAAGAATGACTGAGATTTTCTGTATTAGGCCTACCTCTGCAGTGTTCATATGGTAAAACTCCCTCAGCATTCAAATGTTATTTCTCTTCCAAGATAGAATCAGTGCCCCTAACTGAACAAAAGACCCATAATTATTATCACCATATATACTCTATAAGCTGAGTTTTTTAGCCCCCAAAAGGGCACACGTCTTATACTCGGGTCAGTGACCACAAGGGTCCCAAGACCGTGCCGGATTGAGACACCCCAACAATTTAATTAATTTTACTATATTTTCATGTATTTTGATTATTGAAACTCACTAGCAGCTGCTGCATTTCCCACCCTCGGCTTATACTTGGGTAAATCTATTTTCCTGGGTTTTAGGGTCAAAATTAGGTGCCTTGACTTTTATTCGGGTCGGCTTATACTCAAGTATATACAGTATTATTATTGTAAGGTGATGTGATTTTCTGTGATTTTTTTTGGACAGCCGCCCAGAGTTGCTATGCGAGTGAGGCGACATACAAGTTGAACAATTAAAATAAAATAAAATAAAAGTAACTTTTTCACCAGCACTTTGGGGAATGCTACCTCAGTATAAACTGTTTTTTAATATGAACAAAACTGCAATGACAAATATGGAGGTCACTACCCACAATTAACCTTGAAACCTTAAGGTCCAGGTTAATGTTCTAATACACTGCTTCACTGAGCAATTCAGTGGTATTTTAATTTACATTTTCGAATAAAAAATAGTGTTAATTCTTCTAGACAGTACTATTTAAGTCTTAAGGCAACTAAATTATTTACTTCAAGAGTGAAAAGTATACATACTGTACTTTCCTTTTCTACATAATGTTTTACCCAGTTTCAATAATAATAATAATTGGGAGGGGGAGCAATTCCTGCATTCCAGAAGCAATGATAGCTTGAGGAATCTGTGGAATTTGGACTTTGAGAAAAGGAACTTTCCCAAGATCTGCTTTTACCAGATTTACCTTGTATGCTGCCTGTACCCTTTCTTAGGCCTAGTTCATGTTCCAGTGACTTTCAAATTACGTTATTATTACAACTTCCGTGTGGCCTATTTTTGAAACACCTCTACTGATTCAGAATTCAACTGCCAGCATCCTATCTCAAACCCATGGTCTCAATAATACTAAAATCCTGCACCAGATACATTACTTTCCTCTTTGTTTTGAGGCTCAATTCAAGGTACAGTACTACTTTTGATCATTAAAATACGTCACAGTCTGCAAACAGGATAGCTCACAAATTATTACTCCCTCAAGGCCCACTTCTCAATCCATGCAACTGCCATCATATATACAACATGAGTGTGAAAAAATCTGAAATTTGTGGTACCCAGAAACCAAAACATTGTTTGAGAAATAAGAAATGAAAAATCGCATTTACAGGATACAGGGAAACATTTGACTGCAACCAGAATTTATTTTTTAAAACTTAGCTATAAATTTGGTGGCAAAATTAGCTGCTCTTTTATTGTTTCTTTGTTGATTTGTATATAAAGAAAAACCTGATAGAAAATTATACAAACTATATAAACAGCTCACTAAGAGGATAAGTATCTGCTTATCGCTAGCAATAATGTGAAATAGATATTTTAATTCCATTTTAAGTGCTTTTACATTTTGAGCCACTCTATCTTTAAATATTCAAGCACAGTGCACAGTGATGAATATATATGTTGAAGCCATGTCAAGTTTTATTACTGAAGCCTTGGTGTGCTTGACAGAAGAGGGTTCTAATCTTGACATTAGAACGTGCATTAAGCTTTTTTCCTACATGTTTAGAAAAAGGCCTGGAATATTATCTCCCTGAGTAGACTTTTGCCACATATAAACTTCTATGCTGTTTATTTACATGCATCTTGCCATACGATGTATTTTCTAGTCCATTTTTATATATTCCTCTGCATGAACAAAGTATTTCAGATTTTTTAGCAGAGCTAAATTTCTAAACAGAAGCTGCTCAGCGATTGTAACAATTCCCACATGTAGATTCCTGAATCAATCATTTGGATAGAAAAGATAAAAAAGAAATGATCTAAGCCCACTATACGCACACTGCTTTGGGGGGGGGGGGAGGCATAGTTCATTTTTATTTCACATCTTCCTGTGAAACAGAAAGTTGTTTACATTCATTTAGTCTAATATATCCTAGGTTACATAACTCCATTTGTCTGCTAGAATAATTATGCACCTCTATCAGTAGAGCAGCTAAAAAGCTACACTATGGAAATGAGTATTTGGATATAATCTGCACTCTTTCATTATAAAACAAGAAAGATTTCGATGGTGTTTGATAATACTGAGTTCTCTGAAACAGCAAGATCTGCATTTTAATATATTGCAACTAGATCTTTTCTCAGAATCAAGCAAAGCACTTTGCTATCTGTTCTGGTAAACTTCTAGTGCCACAATTATTCACAAAAGATTCCTGGCTAATAAGTCTATGGATGTGGCAGTAGTGGACAAAGGTGGGGAAAATGATACAGGATTGGGGTGAGCCAATTCACACTGTTCTCCATTGACCATATAATGCAGGCGTTCTCAACCTTTTTAAGCCAGGGGCCGAGTCACGTTCCTTCAGACAGCTTTGGGGGTCAGATGGCCATTTTGCCCTTCCTCCACCACAGGGCACTCCTGGTGTGATGGAGGTAGTGATGAGCCACATGAAACAGTGCCAGGGGCTGCAGGTTGAGAATCCCTGATATAATGCAAAGGGAATAACCCTCCCCAAATCTGTAGTTTTTCTATCTGTCCCTTGGGTTTCTACTTAAAAAAAAGGTTCCATTTACATTGGTTCAAGTATGTGATCATCTGAAAACATACTTGTGTCAACAAGGTCTTTTTTTTCTGGATCAGCTAAGGATGAGCCACCTAGGTTCTTCATAGGAGGAATGAGAGGAAAAAACAACAGGAACTAAGCCTTATTTACAACATATTAGGCAGTTCACATATGACCAATCTTTCTACAGGATTTCAACAGGGTGGCAAACAACCTGCAAACATGAGCAGACTTGGGGAAACCTGCATTCCTTAGTGTGACTTCACAGTGAGTAAATGTGAATTTACATTTTGCTTGCTGTGTAGTCACACCCTAAGTTAGATACAAGCAGTCTAATACTATCAACAATAACAAATTCTACTACAGTACCTCTTTTCTAGACCAGGCATCAGCAAACATGGCTCTCCAGCTGTTCTTGGTCTTCAATTAACAAAAGCCCAAGTCAGTACACCTTCTGGTAATTGAAGTCCAAGAACATCTGGAATGCCACGTTTGCTGAACTCTGTTCTAGACTATAGTGACTTTTTTTTACAAAAAGCATAAAGAACTCATATAGCCAATGATACAAAATAATTAACCTAATGTATTAATTAACTGAATCAACAATTAATTAACCTAAATAATAAACCCAATTTAAATCAATGCATTTTGACTCATAAAGTCTTCAAAAACTAATGCCACTTCTACCTAAAACAAACCCACTATACTAATAGAATTCAATTTAACGGTAACAAGTGCCATTCATTTCAAAAGATATAGATAGGACTAACACTGGACTTAGCTCCTTGACTGCAGCACAAAAGGTCACACAAACAGACTTCCATTCACACAAAAAGACTTTACCTTCCACCTACTTTCAAGCCAAATTTACAAGTCTCTTCAGAGTAATGACTGCTTCAAACCTTTACTCTCAGAAGACATTTTAAAATAAACAATGTAATTTTTAAAGCATCTAGAACAGATTAAAATTTTCTCATTATACAAGTATGCAGTTTCACTAAAACTACAAATAATCATTTTAATGGAAAACTGCATTTTTATTCCAGATGGAATGTGCTCTCTACAAAATATAATTGCTTACATACACTTGGTAACTGGAAACTTTTATTTGTGAAGTGTTGTTTGAGAAATACCATCGACATCTGTTTGCAAGACCACATCCACACACAAACATTATGGCAAACTCAGAAGAAAAACCCCTCAGTTGCCATGATATGTTTATTTGCGGTACTTTCGGGGTCACAAATTAGAGCAAAGGTACAGTAAAACCTCGATTAACGTAATTAATGCTTTCCCCAGAACCTTTCTTAAAGCAAAAATTACTTAAACTGAATTTCCCATAGGAATGCATTGAAAACCAATTAATCCGTTCTGGAAAAAAATATATCTTAAAACACTATTTTCTATGGATTTCCTTCTGTTACGTGATTTTTATGTTAATCAAGCCGTTTGTTAACTGAGGTTCCACTGTACTTTTAAAAGCCATACACTGGTAAAAGGGTAACATTACACTTTGAAAGTGAAGAAGAATTAGACAGGTATTCAAGAGGCCTTCAATAGGCACAATAATTGGTAAACTTTGAAGAGGCCCAGAATACATGTCATTAACTGCAAGAACAAAATGTTCTCTCTGTAGTCCTGAGGTTTCTATACTTCCTGCTGAAATTAAATTTCCCCTTCAGTTTAATTGTAATGCTGTGTTTACTAGTTATGTATCTCAAAAGCTTGACTAATTAATCACTTTGTCTGGAAAATATTAATAAGATCTGTAATTACCTGAAGATAATTTAAAATGCAGAGTGAAAAACCTAAAAGGGACACACTGTTTTGCTCCACATAAAGAAAGACGTGCTTATTAATACATAGGATGGCAAGAAGTGTTGTTTGACATTTGTTTTATAGAAGTATATCAAGTGGCCAACTAATCAATGTACCAATAAGTTTGCTGTTGCAAAATGGCTGGACAAAGTATGGTTGTTGCTGTTACCTGTTTATTCCAAGAGTCATCTCTAGGGCTGTTTTTGAAAGACACCACAGGGAACTCTCTAGAACAGGGGTCGCCAACCTTTTTAAGTTGGGTCCTGGGTCACACGCCCTCAGACAGTTGAGGGGGGGGGCAGCCTAGTGGTCCCACCACCATTTACAGCTGTCATAAACACATCAGTGGCCAATGCTGGCAGCGGCGGCTGGAGCGAGAGTGCAGTCTGGATAATTTGGTGTCATGGGCCAGATCTGGCCCACAGGCCATAGGTTGTCAATTCCTGCTCTAGAAGTACAGTGTACTTAAACAACAGTGAGAAAATGTTTACCAGGATCCAATGTATTCATGCAGATAGCTGCATATACAGTAAAACCTCATATAACACTAAAACCTGGTTCCACAAGTCTTGGTGTTATATGATTTTTAGTGTTATCTGATCCTCTATGGGATCCATAGAGATACATTGTAACCACACAGGCTTTAGTGGTTGTTATCTGAAGCATCCCATAGGATCTTAATGTTATCTGATGCAATTCTTCCCCCCAGATTCCTTAATGTTATGCGATTTTAGTGTTATTCGATACTAATGTCATATGAGGTATTACTGTAATTGGACCCAAATAATCTTGTTTGCCCAAGATAACTTTTGATTTGAAGTGTTGCAGAAAATAAACACATATCTGGCATTAAAATGAAAAGCCATCATTCAGTTTTTATAACTTTAACACGAATGTGCATATCAGCACATCTAATAATTGGCATAACATTTTCATGGTCACAGGTACAACACTCTTTAACTATTATACCAAGAAAACCATGGGCAAGTCAGTATTTCTTTACTATAATCACATATTTATTCATTCATTCATTTATTTTCTATTGCCGCCCCCTCACCAAAGCGACTCCCAACAGCTTACAATCAACCAATAAAAAACAATGAAATATAAAAACATCCCAACAGCAATTAAAATCATAAAGACACAAAAAAGCCACTAAAATACCCCCCCCCCAATTGTTCACCATAGGTTAAAACTAGAACCCAGATGGCCATTCATATGAACCAGTGTGTGTTTGGGGGGGCTAACCCTCAGGCAGCACTCCACACCCGCTGGGCCAGTCAAGTTTTAAGGCCTTTCCTAAAGGCCAATAGCTCTGAACGGAGGTGCAGTTCGGTCGGCAGGAGGTTCCACAGGGCCGGAGGACATACTGAAAAGGCCCTCCTTCTAGTGCAAGAGAGGCGGGCCTCGCTAGCCATTGGCACCATTAGGGAGCACCTCCGGTCTGCTCTGGTGGGATGAGCGGATGTCCTTGGGGTGAGGCATGGGCATATCTGACTATCTATTTCCACTTTTTCTACAGGAACTTATGATCCTTAAAACAGTAATCACTGAGCTGATGTTTACTTGTTCTTTAGTTTGGGAGTGTGATTGCTTTCTCCTGTCACAGTTTCTTTCCTGGGAAATTCCATTCCAAAGATTTTAGTGGGAGGAGCATTGCCTCTAAGCACAAATCACACGTGTGATCATTGCACTCTTTCCCTTCATTTAACAAAGATAAAGAATTTTGACTGCCCAAAGTTAGCCACAAAAATAAAGGTCCTGGAATTGGTCATCCTCTCACAGATAAGGATTGGTGGAAAACATTATTCTGCCTGAGGAAAAGCAGCAACTGGCACTATTCTGTCAAGTTAAGGTACATAGTAATGAAGGCTAGAAAAAGTCCATAACCATCTGTCTTCCTGGATGGCAGTAAAAATACAATGGGACTAAATCCAATGTGATCTTCAAATAGGTCACATAACCTTCCTCTCTTCTCTTCCCAATTCTAGTAAAGCCCTAAATCTGTCCATGGAGGATTTCCCAGTGCTCTAGATGTAGTTTCTGGGATACTCAAGGAGAGGATGTAACGGGAGGATGTAACAGGAGATTCTTCTACTGTACAATGGTTCAACAGTGGACCATTATATAACTATTAATCTCTTGCCATTTCAGAGTACAGTAATACCTCCAATAACGCTAAGACTTGGTTCCACAAGTCTTTGTGTTATCCGATTTTTAGTGTTATCCGATGCATGTTAAAATCCTATGGGATGGATCGGATAACGTTAAAGCTCCATAGAGATACATTGTAACCGCACAGGCTTTAGCGGTTGTTATCCGATACATTCCAAAGGACCTTAACGTTATTCGATCCAATTCTCCTCCCCAGATTACTTAACGTTATGCGATTTTAGCGTTATCCGAGGTAAACGTTATCCGATGTATTACTGTACCTGAATTATCAGCTAAATAGTTGAGCTTGTCCTTCACAATGAATCAGTAACTATTTCCATCTTAAAACAGTTTCCAGACTGAGTCCTAACATTACCAGTGCTAAACTGAAATAATATGTCACAGCTCCTATTTCGCTTGTTGTAGAAATGCACTTGGATACCACCCTGTTTTCTCGTCACTACCTAAATCAATGTTTGTTTCTATACAAGTGTAGCATATTCTTTCTTCTCTCACATGACATCTTCATTTTATATAGATTTAGCGTAATATAAATCTTGCTAAGAGATTACATTACAGCTGTACCACATCTCACATTAAGCACAAACATCTCAGTAACATCTCACATTAAACACATTTTACATATATGCACACACACAACTTGCATGCACAATTATACTTTAACACTGTTAATATTGTGTTTGGGTTTCCAGCAAACTGGTGCTTTCCTCCCCACCACCACCACCCCAAAACATGTACATGTAACCACTAGTAAATGTTTGATTGCAACTTACTTCGGATCTGCTTTTTTATTTCCTTGGCTGGGTCCAACCAATTCTGAAAAGAAGCATTTTTAAATATAGGAATCAGACATATCAACAATTCATTTCAAAAGTTAGACTAAATAACAAATCAAAGCAAAACCAAATGGATTTTAAAAAATTAAGCCCTCTTAAGTTCAAGGGAGATAAGCATAAGCCTGAGACCCAATGTACTTAATTTTGTGTCATTCACATTCTTTTGTGCTCAGTTTAGAAACAAAGTGAATGCTGACATCTGCTAAGTGTTTATGCTAAAGGCTGAAAAGTCTCTAGTTCATGCCCTCCCCATCATAACTGTATGCTAATGATTACTATGCCTGATGTCAAGAAAGAGCTTTGCCCATGACTATGATGTTGAAGAAGAGAACCCCTGATATTAATAATTATTTTTTATTTCTGACATGGACAGAAAATCTAAAAGACAAAGATCAGTCTCAATGTGAATTTTTTTTTTTTGGATGAGATCTCTCCTGGAGTATTACCATAAGGATTAACAGACTAAAGAAGAGTATCAGCTGTTTAAGAAGCAAATTTAATGCCTTGTCAATTTTATGTCACCTCCCTTTGTGTGGGCTACACTGAGGAAGTTGCTGTTTCAAGGAGACAGTACTAAACATAAGAATTGCAGAAATGTACTTGTTCACATAAACTGTTCCTCAGTTGTATGCCCCATCCAACAATTTCCAAAACACAGTTCTATTTGTTTACAGAAGTATGAGCTACTTTCTGACCTTAAAACAGGGGTGCCCAAACTACAGCCAGTGAGCCTGATTCCCGCCAACATCAGAAGTGACTCGCTGTTGCCAGAAGTGCCAAAGTGGCATGGAAATCACACAAAAACACAGCAGAAATGCACCAAAAAATCAAAAAAGGCACAAAAATGCTCCTATCTCATTCACTCCTCCATTGGAAGTGGTAGAGGTGGCAAAAAAAAAAAGCCTAAAAACACACACTGAATTAACATGCTGCTGCCGGCAGGAATCACTTGATGAGCCCACTAAATTGTTTGAGGGGGCATGGTCAGGCCCCGGTGGGAAAAGTTTGGACACCCTTGCCTTAAATCATGTACCAAGCCTGAGCTATCTAGTCTTACCTAGCAGCCCTATATATAGGCAGAAAAGAGACAAATGGGTATTAGCTCATGAATTCTAAGATTTTTTTGTGACTTAGGGTCCCTCAGTAAAGGTAACACATATTCATAGGCCCTGAAACGGTCTGTGCCAAAGTAATGAGAATCTGGTTTTTTTAAAACCCCAATACTATATATCACAGTATTAACATTAAATTCTATCAATGAAACATCTGTAGCTAAAGCTCTAATTCATTTTTAAAATCCCTGCGGAGCTGAATAAAAAACATAAGAAAACAGAAATGTTATCACATCACAAGTGAGAGAGTTAGTAATTTATAGGATCAATTTTTAAAATTTTAATATTAGATTCAACTATACTTTTGAAAGTGGAAAAATCATTCTTGAACTGCTGGCAAGTAACCAGTTTCAAATGCAATCTCAGTCACATTGATTTCAGATCTTTCCTTCATTCCACCACCTCCTCATTTCATGGATTTCTTACATTCCTTGCTAATTTTACCTTTTGGTTTTCCATGTCTCTGTATGTTAACCCAAAGTAATCTTTCTCCAAGAGGTTCAAGTGTTCACATACTTTGTCCAACAGCACATGGCCCCTAGAACGCTTCTACATGAAATAAAGAGAGAAAGGAGGATAGGAAATGTTTTAGAGTTTGAAACATAAAAGGCTTTGAAAGTCAAAACAGTTATTGGGAATTAACTAAAAAGGCAAGCAGTGACATTTTTCTATTCATGTTGCAGAAACATGACCCAATTTAAGTGATGCAGGAATGTAAGAAGAGTTAGCCTCATCTTGTCTGAAAGGGAAAAAAATCTGAAAAAATAACTAATTTTTAACTTTTAAGTAAGTAAGTAAGTAAGTAAGTAAGTAAGTAAGTAAGTAAGTAAGTAAGTAAGTAAGTAATTGGATAGATCTATGAATACTGTATTTTGCTTTTGGTGGCAGCATAGCTGGAAATAAAACAGTAGAAGAATGGTAAGAGATATACTTTTCTGAACACCCATACTGGGCTTCAAGTTATGTTGTCATGCTCAGCTAGATGGCTATATGATTCACTGCTATACCCTAGAGTTGGATACAACTGGTTTTCAAGCAATGGCAACCTTTACCTTTATCTGCATTGGCAGTCAATTTTATACATCTTTACACAAAGATAAATCCCAGTATATCTAATGGATGTTGCTTCTGAATAACTGTACCTAGAATTGCTAGCATGATAGTAACATTTACCCACTCACATTGTACAAGCATTTCAAGGGAGGAAATTAAGAGGAAGGTTTCTATTCATTTACTTCCTCTTTAAATATTGTTTCATGGTAGTTAATGCAAATCCTTGACAAGGTTCTTTGGCTCTCCTGTTAGAGTAGAACACAAGGTTCTTCTACCCATTTCTCTTTCAAATACTGCTCCTCTCTACCCTTAACACAGCAATCTCCTCACTACATAAAAGAGGGGGAAATATGATACAGCAGGCATAGGAAGCATTTGGTCCTCCAAGATGCTGAACTTTAACTCCCATTATCCTTCATAACTGGCATTCCTGACAAGAGTTGATGAACATCAGTCCATCAATATCAGGAGAGTTGCAGGATCCTCACAGCAAAAAAGAAAGAATAAAGACTGACTTCTCAATAGGATGCATATTACATTTTATCTACAAGGCACTCTTTGTATGACACAGATTATAGTGGTGATTCTGAACAACTACGACTTTGAGAAGGCCAATTATGCTAATACCTTCACACTTTCACTTCCTTTCCAAACACAGCATATGTGTGGGATGGGTAACGTTAAAATATGTTAAATTTCATAAAGGATATATGCATTTGTACTAACAGCATGCCCTTATGAAAAAGTATTCAGTATATGCCGTCCTGATTTCAAACTATAGTTGTATCTCACTTAAATAACATAATGTGTTCCACAGGATTGCTCTTTAAGCGAGTTTGCTCTTTAAGCGAAACACTATTGTAAGTGACCAATTGTGACATCTGGTGGTGGGGATTATGAACCCCGATTTATTTGTTAAGCGAGTTTTTGGTTGGTTTTATTTGTTAAGTGAAGTGAACATTCAGAGAAAATTCTGCTCTTTAAGCGAGTTACTCTTTAAGTGAGACGCTCTTTATGCGAGGTTTGACTATATATGTAGTATCAAGCATGCATCCAAGTTCAAAGCCTCTAAACCTCTGGTTCCCAACGTGGGGCATGCACCCCACAGGGGGGCAATTTGATTTTTAAGGGGGCAATTCCAAAATAAGTTATTAACAGTGAATGGCCTTTTAGGCTTTCTCCAAGTGAACAGGAGTTCACATTTTGAATAATAAGTATATGTCACTTGGCCGGGGGGGGGGAGGGATCAGGATGTTAGAGATGCTTAGGTGGAATATGGCAAAAAAAAAAAAAGGGGGGGGGGTTTGGGAACCACTGCTCTAAACACTGCAGTGAATGAATGGGATATGTTTATATAAGGACAAAATCACAACAAAATGCTCACACATTAATCCTCACTTTATCCCAGGTACTGATTTGCCTAATTGGCTTTAGAGGAAAGAGATGATATAAATATATGAATACACACACCCAATCTGTACTTTTGTACCATTCCACTGTATCTGTGAGTATCAGTAACATTAAAGAAGAATGGATGCCAAATCAGAAAAACTGTTGAGATGTACGTGCCTAAAAATTGGTCTAGCTCAGAATAATAAGGCTCAATTATGCTATTGCCATCTATTTGCATGTGTGTTCTGAGAATGCATATGTTGTCATTTAAACATCAGACAAGGTCAAAAATCAAAGAGGTTTCAGCAGCCAGGTCTGCAATTTTACACAGCTGTCTCCTTTAATGAACAACAATAAACAGCTGCAGGTTAAAGTGCTTTCCTGGAAGACTGCAGCAAAATAAGGAACAAACATTCATTACTAATTAATGTACAGCAGGTAACCAAAACAGTGAAAAGACAGTTTCTCCTCAAGGACTCATTGTACTAGATAATACTTGGTATATGGACCACACATAAAAATGACTTACAATACACAATCAAATATCCTCTTTTAAATATTTTCCACAATGCATTTTTTACTCCACCTTAATGTAAGTTTCAACATGTTATTTATTTATTATAAACAAACAAATCAACAATATACACAAAACTCAATAAAGCTCCTGCCTATTAGAAGTATTTACTTAGTCATCCATGTTGAATAATACAGTGGAACCTTGGTTAACAAATGGCTCGGTTAACATAAAAGTTGCATAACAAAAGGAAATCCATAGAAAATAGTGGCTCAGTTTACAGATTTTTTTTGGAACGGATTAATTGGTTTTCATTGCATTCCTATGAGAAACCATGTTTTGGTTAAAGTATTTTGGTTTTCAATGCATTCCTATGGGAAATTGCATTCAATGCATTTCTATGGGAAATTCGGTTAAAGTAATATTTGCTGTAAGAAACGTCCCAGAGAAAAGGAATAGAAGTGTGTTTCCAGTCTCACATTCTATTGGCCCTCCCTTATCCTTTAAAAAGGGCATATTGAAGAGCCAGATTCGAGCTATTAGACTCCATGAATAGATATGGGAGGTTTTCATCACTTACCATATCACAAAAGAAAATGAATATGTGGTTCTCCTAATGTTGAAAATATCTCTCATATTTTATTAGATTGCCAGTTGTACACTGACATTAGATTTAAAAACCTTGCATCCCTATTGGAAAAAAACAACTTTTTGGGACTCAAAAAACAAACTGTCCTATCTCCTTCTGGGTTCTAATACACACATTGTATGTAGAACTGCCAAGTTTATAATTAAGGCATCAGCTAAAAGAATCTAATATGTCAATCAAACTGGGGTATCCTGCAAGGGAGATTCACTTATCTGACTATGGATATGCATGTATTAATTGTATTAAGGCACCTTCTCCAGTTTACATTCTTTAAAAGTAGTTCAGGTATGTACATATTGTATTTATTGTATTTTTACTGTATTTTTATTGTATTTTATTGCACTTCATTGCATTGTACAGATTTAAAACTCCTATGTTATGTTATTGATAAGGTCATAAGACTAATCAATTAATAAACATTCATTCATTCTATTGGCACTTTTGGGACTGGGCAACCTGCCTGAGGTTACAAAGGCTTGCTCTTCTCCTGGGGGACACACTGGTAAACTGAACTTCTGATCTCTGGCTCTGCAGCCAAAATGCTACCTAATTATGCTACTCAGCCATACATATCATTTAACAAGAGGGTACTGAATTAAAGAGTAACCCAACAGAACTAATGGTGTTACATGCCAGTCAGCTATTTCTCCCTCCACTAGCATTATGAATCAAACCTAGGCCTGAAATCAACAGTCTTACAAAAGACCACCTCAACTTCTATTCATATTATATAACAGAGTGGAGAATGCTGCAATTTTCTTACTATACATCTTGTCTGATTTTATGAAAAGTGTCCTTCACAACATCTTTATTTTATTTTCGCACTTCTATCCCGTCCTCCTTACAAATGACTCAGGGCGGCGAACAACAATAAAAAAACAACAATAAAACCATGATAAAATCCAACCCATCTCAGACAGTTAAAATCTAAAGATTAAAATCAAAACAAGTAAAAGTTAAAATTTACCAACTAAAACTATGAGGGAGAGGGGGGAACAGTCAGATTTGCCAGCCGGTTGGGATAACTGACTGGCCTGAACCCCACACCTGCCCTGCCAGCCAGGTTTTCACACCCTTTCTAAAGGCTTGACTGCATATAAATTAGCAGGCATAGCTCAAATAAAATTAATGTGCACATTTTTGATAATACAATAACCATGAGGTGTCTGAGACACAGTGAGAATAAAGAGATAAACACACACATGTGTGATCCTGTCAAAAAGATCTTCCTTGTAGTTCCTTGCATTTGGTGCCAGTGAATGCTTCCCTTTTGATGGAAACGCTAACTTCAAACGTTGGGACTCAGAACTACATGAAAACCAAATGAGAACTAAATGAGAGTCAGAGAAGGCAGTTTGCCCCCACATGCCCGCACAAAAGAGACTGACCACAGTATTGATGGTATAAACAATGGGCCACTTTATTTTAAGTTCAACTTGATTAACTTTAACCATTGTAACCAATAACTTTCTGCAGCAAGGCCGCAGTAGCACTGGTAAGGTACAAAGATATTTATTCATAAACTTAACTTGGATATCCATCAATCATTTTTTAACTTCCTTTAACTGTCCTGGTCAGAAGTAACCAGTTGTTATCTCCTTCTGACCCAGAACCGGGCGAACTATATATTGGGGCTGCCTGCTGTCGAGCTGGGCAGTTCCCAAGTTCACGGTCTGCATTTTGATCAGGCTCACTCTTCTATCTTCCCTTCTTTGCTTACAGAGTGGCCGATCAAAACACGTTCCAGCCAGGTTCTCCTGGGACCAAATTTATTCCCCACCAGTGCTACCCACCACACGGGGGGAGTGAAACTACACACCGCCCCACCCACCCCGAGACCGACAACTCGGTCACAAGGCCCTGCTGCAGATCCCCAAGGAACAACGCCAGGCCATCAGGGGACAGGTGCACCAGGTGCAGCAGCCATAAAAAAGATCCCTCAAACACCATCCTAAGCCAAGAATAGTTGCTTGTACTTCCCCTGAAGACAGCTTTTATTCCCACTCTATTTACACACACCTTTGTTTTAACCCCCCATAAGATTTAGCTGAGTGAATCAAATATTTACAGAACATACTCACTAGTATTACATTTTCTCAGTACAAATACAGATTTGTGTCAGGAATACATTATTATCACTCATAATGATGGCACCCAAACAGACATATTAATATTGCCTGAGCAGTTGCACGCTGAAGTACATAATGACAATGTGTCCTTTTCTTCTATTGAAAAATAAATTAAGAAGCCTCACAAGAAAAAATATATGAATTAAAGAAAGAAAGAAAGAAAGAAAGAAAGAAAGAAAGAAAGAAAGACACATTGTTGAGAACTATGGAATACCATCATAAAGAAAAAATTAGTATTGCGCCTCACCAGAAGTGACTCAGTAAACTTTTAGTTTTTAATTCTCTTCCAAAAGAACTAAACAAAACAATGAAATAAACAAAAACACTGGAAAAGATAAGACTGGAAACATGGAATAGACCCATAATGCCTTTGACCAGTTAGGCTAGCATCTCTCTGTTTGGAAGCATCTGAGATGCAATCTTATTAGGCTTGAGTACATAATAAAGAGGCTGACAACAAGTTAGACCAAGACTGCTTTAAGAACCAAATATAGAGAACATAGACTCAACTTAACATATATTATAAGGGATGAATTAAGGGACATGAAATCCCATTACAAAGCATTAATCAAACGTAAAAAGTTAGAAGATACTCATAGGGCATGGGAACAACTAAGGCTAGCAATAAAACAAAATACTGTAATTCCTCCCAATTCTGGAGTCTGGTTTCAGGCTGTTCAAACAAGTAATATCAATCCTTATTTCCTGACATTTGGGAGAAACATTTCCATAAACTTTATATGACCCTGGATATTACGGTAACAACCCAGGGAATTCTGGCAAAGCCGGGCAATCTACCTCTCTGGCCCCCGGTTCAATCTCAGAGATGAAAATACTGATAGGTAAGACTGAGATCTGGCAAGGCAGCAGAAGTTGATTTAATCCCCCCAGATTTAATTAAAAGAAATATGGAGTGGTGGCCCCCGGTGTTGGCCAATCTATTTACAATTACTGTACTGATAAAACAGGCAGAATTCTAAGGCGTTGGGAGGTTCTTATTCACAAAAAAGGGAGCATGGATAACCCAGCTAATTATAGACCGATAAGTTTACTAAGTGTCAGAAGTAAACTTTACACTTTCATTTTAACATGTTACCATCAGTATTCCGAGAGGGGTTATTTAAGAAAGTTACTGTTCAGGAGTGCTTATATATCTGTCAGGCCTGGCAGGAGGAGACCTCCTAACGCATACTTCTAGAATGCCAGTTTTATGATAACCTTAGACATGACCTTATTGCTGCCTTCCCTCAAATCAAGCTGAATAATCATATGTTTAGAATCATGCTCTCAGACAAAATCACTGATCTGACCACCTCTGTTGCCAGGTTTGCTTGGAAGGCAACCAGGGTACGGAGCTTTAGAGGGAACCAGCTACATCAGGGGCAGATTAAACACTAGCCATAATGATTTTTTACTTTGTACTTGTAATCCTATTTTATACCCTACTGATGTATACTGTATCTACTATGTGTATACAGCACAGTATATGTATACAGACACTTTTGTTCTCATTTTTATAACTATAACTTTTAAACTTTTGAATTCATGTCAGATTTTAGAGATATAAGCTGTCCTATCCATATACATCTGTGTTGTTTTATTTTATTTTTAATTCAGATTCAAAGAAGTGTTGTTCCATTACCTAGCCCAAATGTAGCACCAATTTTAAGAAATGATTTTATTCTACACCAACTGCCAGGGGAAGAAGAAGCCAGGGGAAGAAGAAGCCAGGGCAGGTTGAGGACCTTGCCGCCCCTCCCCCTGTGCCCACACCAACATATTGTATTGTAATGTAATGTATTTTCTGTAAGCTGCCCTGAGTCACTACGGCAAGTGGGCGGCAATATACATTTGAACTAATAAATAATAATACATTTTATTTCAACTCAAGTAGATATGTTTGTGGTAGTACATTTTGATTGTACTTAAACTGCTTTTACTGTACTGGTCACTGACCATAATAAAGTGATTTGATTTGAACAGTTGATAACATTATTTTGAAGAAAAGAATAAATCTAACAGTTCTATAGCAGCTCACAAGGCTGTCAATGATTGTTTTGTTTTCATCACCAATGTAAAATTTTCATAGACATTAAATAATTATTCACAGTCAAACATCTTGTATAATGCTACTAATGTTCCCAGTTAAGTAACAGGCTAGGTATTTACTTCAACTGGACATGCTATCTAGAAGAATTTGGGAATTGTGGTCCATTTTACTCAAATGGATTCTATTGAGTTCCCAAATTATCTGGATATTGTTTAGTGTAGTAAACTGCAATAGAGTAGGCCCACTGAATCAATAGGAATTTAGTGAATCAACTCCTCCATAAGTTCCACTTAATCAAATGGCCTACTCTAACCGTAACTTATTCTAGTGCAATTTTGGCCATTAATCTATCTTGCCGTTCTGACTAAAGAATGATGAAATTCACAGTCCAAAGATACCTAGATTTTAGTGAGGGAACTATATTTATTTATTTATTTATTTATTTATTTACTCCAATTTTTATACCGCCCTACTCGGTTGGACCGACTCAGGGCGGTTCACAAGCACAGAGTAAACAGCAAATTTATAAACACAACATGTAAATATAAAAAAGAGAAGAAAAAAAAATCAGTATCGACACCGTAAAACAACTCAACATCATTACATCATAAAAAATTCAATAGGTATCAATTTCAAACTACAATCAAAAATTACAAAATTCATCAAATTTACCTAAAGATTTGAAACATTATCAAAAAGTCCAGCCGCCACTGCGGCCTTTAAGCATAGCCTCCGGAACAGGTGGAGGGAGTCCCGGCTAGGCGCGGTGGTAGCCTCCTTTCCCCGGCCGCAGGTGTGATCTGTGGCGGCGGGGCCCTCCACTCTGGCCGGTGGTGGGGGCGGGAGGAGGGCGGCAGCGTCGGCGTCCCGGGCTCCAGCCAGCGGCTTTTGAAGCCCTCCACTCCGGCCGGTGGTGGGGGCGGGAGGAGGGCGGCAGCGTCGGCGTCCCGGGCTCCAGCTGGCGGCTTTTGAAGCCCTCCACTCCGGCCGGTGGTGGGGGCGGGAGGAGGGCGGCAGCGTCGGCGTCCCGGGCTCCAGCCAGCGGCTTTTGAAGCCCTCCACTCCGGCCGGTGGTGGGGGCGGGAGGAGGGCGGCAGCGTCGGCGTCCCGGGCTCCAGCTGGCGGCTTTTGAAGCCCTCCACTCCGGCCGGTGGTGGGGGCGGGAGGAGGGCGGCAGCGTCGGCGTCCCGGGCTCCAGCTGGCGGCTTTTGAAGCCCTCCACTCCGGCCGGTGGTGGGGGCGGGAGGAGGGCGGCAGCGTCGGCGTCCCGGGCTCCAGCTGGCGGCTTTTGAAGCCCTCCACTCCGGCCGGTGGTGGGGGCGGGAGGAGGGCGGCAGCGTCGGCGTCCCGGGCTCCAGCCAGCGGCTTTTGAAGCCCTCCACTCCGGCCGGTGGTGGGGGCGGGAACTATAATCCTTTTACTAAAAGTAAAAGCTAGAAACAAGAAACTTTGCATAGATACTACTGATGCGGTAACATAAGGAATAAGACAATTCATTTCTCTACTAGCACTGCTGTCTTTAGTGGGAAGCAGTTTGGGACAAATATTTTCAAGGATACTGGCAATTTCTCAATTAAGTGCATTTTGTCTCACCAGAGTGGCTAGATGCAGTGTTTCCCACAATCTTTGGTTTTTGGACTTCAATTCCCAGAAGCCAACTCAATTCCCCAAAGCACTGATCAGCCAATGTACTGACTGGGATTTGATTTAGGCTTCATGGAACATAGTTTGGGAAATGCTGGGCTAGAGGATTCTGGGAGTTTATTTATTTATTACACAATTATATTCAAACAAATTACATTTCTGACCACGTGTATAAAGCTGTGTGTTAGGATGACTGCTGGGTCAGACAGAGAACAGAAAGAAAGCAGCATGAACAAGATTAGAGCAGGGTAAGAAGAACAAGCACCGAGTCTAATGTATATATCTGCTAGTAAGGTCTAAGAAACTGCTTTATTTCAGCAGGCTGTGTACAGATAATACTAGTTCTGATGAGATTGCTGTTGCTGAAGTCATAAGCAAAGGCCCTAATTTGTTTTCATTCCTGAATGATGAATAGGTCACCAATCTTCTTATCAGGATTTAGCAATCCTTTGGCTGGTTTTTTGTTTTTAGATTAGTGCTAGTTTTTTTAGGATTGCAAGCTCAATGACTATTTTAAAAAATAACAATACAAACACAAGCTGGCCCAAATAGAAAATACACTACATTACACAATGTCACTAATACCAGATGTATGTTTGTTACTGTGATGTAAAAATAGTCTAAATTATCCTCAATCTCAAAGTTGAGATCTTAAGGAAAATATAATGCACTTGTATGGCTGGATGTACTTTGGACATCAAATGAGAAGAGAGGATTCCCTTGAGAAGGCCTTGATGCTGGGAAAGGTGGAAGGCAAAAGAAAAAGGGGGCAGCCAAAAATGAGATGGTTAGATGGTATTGTGGATGCAGTGGGAACAGAGCTGGGTGGGGTGAGGAGGATGGTGGAGGACAGATGTGCCTGGAGGGCAGTGGTCCATGGGGTCGCGGAGGGTCGGAATCGACTGAGAGACTGAACAACAACAATGGCTGGATGTACTAAAAATGTCATTTTGTCTAATACTATTTTTATAGAAAATATTCAGTGAAAAATGCAGTAAAAAACACATACAGTATGTAAACAAACCTCTTGGACACAAGAACACAAGGCAGGCTGAACATGGGAACACTGGAGGAATACCTCAAAGTTGCACTGATAAAGTCCTTGTTTGAGAAGAGGAAGAATCGTCTGTAGAGTTGTGATTTTGAATTGAGAAGAAGTGAGGCATCTCTGGGTGGAAATCATGCACATTAGGGAGTGAAAGTAGAGCCCTGTGGCTTCTTCACAGCTCTGGAACTTTCTGAATTGTCTGCATACGCACAGGATTTAACCAAGGGTTGCCCAAACTACTGCCCTAGGGCCGGACCCGGACTCCAATTCATCCAGCCCATGAAGCCCTCGTCACTCCTGGAAGCTGAAGTAAAACGCACCCGTACAGGAGCTGGGTCTGGCCCCAGGGCCATAGTTTGGACTCCCTGAACCACATTGGTGGCCAGTGGCCCAAAAAGTTTGGGCACCCCTGATTTAACCCATGTGTGCATTCACAGGACCAGAAAGAATGTGACTATTCTCACAACTGCTTGCGTTTCCTTTTCAGTTGATGCATGAAATTTGATATACCAGAGCACCATCAAAAGAAACACAAGCAAGGGATGGATTCTGAAAAAGAAGGGAATGGATCACAAGGCCAGGCTATGTTATAAAGGAGACATATTGGGGGCTAGCAATGTTCAAACATGGAAGACTCCAGTAATAAATAAATTTCTTGTCAGAAATAACTCTGGGCTGAAAGGATTTTTGCTGGAGGATGCCCGAATGGGGCTCCTTTCATGTCCCCAAGATCTGTCATGGAGCAATTGGCTTAGTGGTTAAGACGCTGAGCTTGAAGACTGGAAGGTACTCCAGAGTTAGCTATAGGATAAAATGTTCTCTTTTTATGCAGTTGCTTGTATATTCAATAGTAGACAGTAAATCTATTTTAATACTAAATCTCCTGAATTCTTTTGACATCTTTTTGTCAACAGATACATTCAAAACTAACAACAGCAATATGTATACAGTAATAAGACAGAATAAAAATCACATAACTCATTCACATTTTTGCCTCAAGGCTCTGTTGCTACCATGGTTCTCCCCTCCCTGCTCTCAGTCTTGCAAACAGCCACCAGAAGAATTCTACTTGACTTTTTCAGTTATTTTAGAATTTTACCCTTCAGTTCCAGTGGAACCTTCCTAATTTCCATGAATTACAGATAGTACCTGTGTATTTAATTAAACAGAGCACTGCTCTGGTAAGCAACATAGCCCTTAAAGCATATCGTTCCAATTTGTCTAACCTTGCAGAAATATTCTTGGCTTCCTTCTGTTAAATTAAGCCTGATATGAGAAATCTATAATTAATCATGCCTTTTATACATAGTACAACTAGACAGAGTTGCCATCTAAAATTTTAACTGAACAAGCTGTATCTGCATATATGCAATTCTGATAAAATTTAACAGCCAGTGTATTAATGGCTAAAATGAAGATTTCTTTTTAAAATGTTTCAAGCAAATTAATTTTAGTTATTCATTGCAGCATATCAACAGATGTTCCACAGTGGCAGCCTTAACATACCAAAGTTATTGTTCAATAATGTTATACACCTGTACCTACGTATTGGGAGAAATCTTGGCTGAATTAAGTAAGAGTTAAGTCTACCTAGATGTGTAGTTTGTGCATATAAGTAGCCTATGCAACTTGACAGCTGCTAGGAAAAACCCCACATTAAAAAAGCACTTCTGTTTGTGCACCTTAAAAATTGGAAAGATTAAATTGTCAGTTCAGGGTACAGATTTTATTTTTAAGTGTCCAAAACAAAGCAATCCTGAAACCTGAATAAGATCAAGCAGCTACTAACGAGCATCTTTATGACGGTGAGATGTAATTAAGAGTTTTCCGAAAGTTCTAAATTTAATTCTTCCTTTTATTACTAAAGCTACTCAATTTTTTATTAAACTGAATTCATAGTAGCTTATGCACACTGAATAGCTTACAGATAGAAAGAAGAAAAAGTACATTACATTAATACCTCGGATAACGCTAAGACTTGGTTCCACAAGTCTTGGTGTTATCCGATTTTTAGTGTTATCCGATGCATGTTAAAATCCTATGGGATGGATCAGATAACATTAAAGCTCCATAGAGATACATTGTAACTGCACAGGCTTTAGCGGTTGTTATCCGATCCATCCCATAGGACCTTAACATTATTTGATCCAATTCTCCTCCCCAGATTACTTAACGTTATGCGATTTTAGCGTTATCCGAGGTAAACGTTATCCAAGATATTACTGTATAAGACTTTATACAACATATGCCTAAAATTTATTGATACTCATATTGAAGACTTCCAAGTACAGTAAAACCTCATATAACACTAAAACCTGGTTCCACAAGTCTTGGTGTTATATGATTTTTAGTGTTATCTGATCCTCTATGGGATCCATAGAGATACATTGTAACCACACAGGCTTTCGCGGTTGTTATCTGAAGCATCCCATAGGATCTTAATGTTATCTGATGCAATTCTTCCCCCCAGATTCCTTAATGTTATGCGATTTTAGTGTTATTCGATACTAATGTTATATGAGGTATTACTGTACTGTATTCATTTTCATGAACAATGCAATTTGGTAAACCTACAGTAATGTGATACAGAAAGGGGAATTCACTGATTTTTATTTAGTAACCATGTTTAAAAGCCACTCTAGGCCTATCTTTACTTTTAAAAGTCCTTTCCATGTAATTAATAATTACTGTCACACTTTGGCTGCAAATTCTATATGCTAACTATACATTGAGAAACAGTGTTTTCTTTGTCATTTCCAGATTAAATACTGACCAATTCCACTGGACAATCCAGAACTCTGCTTTGTTTACCTTCTTTGTTGCATTGTAAATTTATAACCGTGTCTCAGGGCATTCATCCCATTTAAAGTAAGAGGCACGATACTCTGTCTTCTCGCCTAAGAAATTTCAACCCTGTAGTCATTGTGATTCCACTTATGCACACTTTTTCTATGACTGATATCTATTCTGATATGAGAAGCTGGAACTGTAAACAGTGTTCCAAATACATTCACAATACAGATTTATATACAAGATTTATAGTCCTGGCAGCTTTATTTTCCATCTGCAACCCAGTAATCCCAAGCACAGACCTGGCTTTTTTCCATCTCTGCCACACACTGTTGTCCTTAATGCTAAATAAATTGCTCACTCTTTCTCAAAGGTTACCAACAAGATTCCTGCCCTGTGAATAAAAGTGTGACATTCTAGGCAGGCTATTCTTTCAAGAGTCTATGAAGCAAAAGGCTTTTAACTAAAAGAAGATCTAATGCTACTCATAAAAACAGTCAAAGACAAAAGCTAGAGAACTCAGTTATAGTATTCTATGGAACAAATATAGAATTTCCAATCTATATTACTTTTTTTCATGCTGATGTGTTCTATTAATGCCTAACGTCTCTATTGGTATCAATAACTTATCTTGACTTTCAAGGCAAATCAATACATAGAATCCCTGGAATTAAAACATTCTATTTCACTTTTGTTTTCTTCTACCAGATACTAACAATCAAGCTATCTTAAGAGCAATGCATTTCCCTTCTTAGACATATGTTCTCATTTTGATAAGAAAAGAGTAAAGGCAGGTTGTGTTGCAATCATTCTTCAACTAAACATCACCATCTAACTAAATGCTAGATACAATATAGAGAGGGAAAAATCCTCCTTCCCTCCCCTTTCTCAAATATTTACCTCCACTTCACAGCCATATTCTGAGCCATCCAGAAGAATCACTTTGCACTGCATATTTTTTGGTTTTTTGACAATCTTTAGAGGAGATCTGGAGAGCTTGCTTGAGGATGATTTCTGAGAAAGCTTCTCGTCTTCAAACTGCTGATATTCCAGTTGTTTAGCTGCTGCTGCAGCAAATTCACGTTCTTTGTCAGTGTCCTACAAAGACAAAATAGGGAGATTAAGTTCCAGTTTCAGATTAAAAAAATAGGGCTTATCACAGCAAGCTTTCAGAAAAACACGATCAGTCATCTTTTTTAAGAAAATGATTTGCAACTACATTTTAAAAGGGAGGATGCAACTACACTGTTACAGAGCTAAACTTTGTTCAGTATTTTGAAAAGCCTTTCTGGTCAGTGAAACTGCTACTCTGTTGCATAGCTTCTAATTCATGGCAAGATGCTAAAATGAATCATTATAGTGCATACCTTTTATTAATTATTCAGGAATCTGAGTGTAAAAGATCCAAAATGCAGTATGGTATCTAAATAGCCCTGCCTTTTCAAGAGACCAAGCCAAGGTTAGAACAATCTCTAAACAATAGTATATTTCTCCCCTTCAAGGGTTGCTTTTCAGTGGTAGGAGCACTTCAATAATGGCTGCCTCTCTTCGCTGCTCTTCTACAGACTAGTCCACAAATAGAATTCCAGCAGGAACTGAAACACAGAAAAACCTTAGCTAAAGCTTCAGAGGCTAATCTTATTTTCATCTGATCATCATAAAAAACATATCTGATTTAGTTCAAAATTACTTCAGAATACCGCAGGAGCCTGCAGCACCAACATTCAGCACAAATTAATCCTTCATGTCTGTTTCCTTCTTTGTAACAAGTCTCCATAAGAATGAATCAAATCTGGGCAAAAGCTTTAATCTGCTTTCAGACTTGAAGAGTTGCCTGTTGCCTAGTATATAGGAAAGGACAAGATTCCACTGGGTACAAACCCAGAACATTTTGGTGTTCTAGTGAACTGGTGGTGGTGCAGAGAGAATAAAAGACAGGGACAGATCAGCAGGGAAGCTTGTTATGTGAGTTATGAACAAGAGCTTTATACAGTGGTGGGCTCAAAAAAAATTACTACCTACTCTGTGGAAGTGGTGTGGTGGGCATGGCCAGGGGGAAAGCCCTGCACTGTACTCGAATTAGGACTACTTTATTTCAAAACTTGGATGGGGATGGCCAGCCAGAATTTCTGCTACTGGTGTGAACCTGCTGATGCCCACCACTGGCTTTAGACATAAAAATGAAGCACATGGGCAATCATTTCTAGAAGTAAGTTAACACAACAAAAACACCCTATAGAGACTTTCTCTAGCTTAGACTGTTGCAGCAACATCTTATATTAAATTTGTGCTGTGCCTCTCCTCTCTCCCCCACCCCCCCCCCCCAAAAAAAAAACCATGCCAAGAACTATCACAGCAGGACCCAAAACTGTCAAGACAGGCTCATGCAGCAAAATAGTTTCAGGAGGAATTAAATCTCATCTTCCTAAAGAAGCCTGACATCCTGCTCATGTAGTAATCTAGGGCAAGATGACCACAGAGACAAAACTTACGTTCACTATTTGGTTTCACATTTTTACATGCATAAATTAATTATATTTCATGTCAAAGAAACTCTCTTTAAAGAGGATGGCTGTGATGTATTTCCACAAGCAATGAGATTATTTATCCAGTGGCACCTTAAATCAACATCTAACTTTGAAGAAAATAAGCCCATTAAGGTGCAAGTTAGTTCCAGATAGAACTGCACTGTTGTAGATACAGGGCTCCCTTCTCTTTCTGGCACACAATCAGAATGATGACTATTTTCAAGCACATGTTAATTAATATGTTTTGGATCCAACTCTGAAAATGATCCACTTAGCACAACAATTTCCATGGTTGATCTAGAACAGGAGTTCTCTAGCTTTTTAAACTGGGGAACAGGTCATGTTCCCTCAGACAACTTTGGGGGGGGGGGGCAGCGGCGGCGGATGGCCATTTTGCACTTCCTCCGCCACATGGCACTTTCTGGTGTGAGGGAGTTGGTGGGGGCCCACATGAAATGGGACTGTGGGCCACATCCAGCCCACCGGGTGCAGGTTGAGAATCCCTAATCTAGAATGTAGGAAATTATTTTAGCACTACAGTGCAATATACCATGTGAGTCTCAAATGAAACAGTTTCACAGTTCTAATACTTCATGAAAATATCTACATTCATGTGCACTAAATTTGTATAAATGACAAGCTTGTTTTCATTTGTTTGGTGTTCGTACATCCTGGTGTAAGAGCTGAGGATCTGCTAATTATCTAGTGGAGAAAATCACTCGCATTCCATCAAGGTTGAATCCCAGAATGGAAACATTGGATCTGGGGTTGTCTGAAGTGCAGTCTGGTCATATTATCAGAGATTGGTTTGATCTAGTTGCCCCTGAGGAAGTGCAGAGGCTCCTGGTATCTCTGTGTGTGCCACTGCATGTGCATTAGATCCATGCCCCGCCTGGCTGGTGAAATCTGCCAGGGTGGTGACAGGTGGTTGGGTCGAGGCCATTAATAATTCTTCACTCCAGGAAGGGTTTTTTTCGGCTACCTTAAAACATGCTTTGGTGCGCCCCCTCCTAAAGAAGCCATCCCTCGACCCCACAGTTATGACCAACTACTGGCCTGTCTCTAACCTTCCATTCCTGAGTAAGATTTTGGAGAAGGCAGTGGCATGGCAGTTACAGGAGATCCTGGATGAAGCGGATTATCTGGACCCTTTTCAGTCAGGATTCAGGCCCGGATATAGTATGGAAACTGCATTGGTCACGCTTGTGGATGATCTCTGAAGAGAGCGGGTTGATGGACATCTATCTATCTATCTAAGCTACACCTATGCTCTTCTTGACCTCTCAGTGGGTTTCAATACTGTCGACCATGGTATCCTTCTGGAAAGGCTCAGAGGATTGGGGGTCCAGGGCACTGTGTGGTCCTGGTTTTCTTCATTTCTGAAGGGCCAGACCTAGTCGGTGTGGTTGGAAAGCGAGAGGTCCAGCCCTAGGTCCAGTGATGGGATATAACAGGTTCGCACCACTTCGCCAGAACTGGTAGTAACTTTTCCTAGTGTCCCGGAGAACCGGTAGCAGCTTTTGGGGGAAACTACCTTTGGGGCTTACCTTTTCACTGTGCATGCACGCCAAGCACTTGGTGTGCATGCACGCCTACAGTGCTTGGGGTGTATGCACAGCCTCCTTGCTGTCCTCCCAAGCAGGGAGGAGGAAGAGAAGCTGCTAGCCTGAAGCTCCCTATAGCCTGGTCTCCAGGGTAAGTGACTCACCTTTGGATGTGGTGTGTCTGTGTCTATTTTAATGTGTACTTAATACCTTTACCTATATTGACGTACTACCACTGTTCCTAAAAAGGCCTGGTGGCCAAGCTTGAGGTTTTTAAGCAAAGTTTTGGAGTTACCACATCAATAAGCTACACCTATGCTGTTCCAATTGCTGTTCCAATTGGAGAACCCGTAAGGAGGAACAGCTGTTTTACATTTACATTAAGACATATTATCCTAGAAAACCGGTCTGATGACCATATCCATTTTGCAACATGTTGCTGCCCAGGCATTTATACTAACAGGTAAGTGACGGGTTTGTGTTTGGGATGGGTGGGTGGGTGGGTTAATTTATGTTTGTGGTGGGTTGGTGAGTGTTGGGGTGGGTGGGTGTATTTTAATTAATTAATTAATTAATTAATTTTATGGTTTTGTTTTTTTGGTGGGTGGGTGGGTTGTGGTGTGTGTGTGTACATATTTTTATTTTATTATTTATTTTTCTTTGGCCCCGCCCATGACATCATGACATTAGCTCCGCCCACACTGTGATGACGTCACGGTGGGGTAGTAAAATTTTTGACATCCCACCACTGCCTAGGCTTCTCCAATACAAGGTGCCTCAAGGCTCGGTACTCTCACCTCTCCTATTTAACATCTACATGAAACCGCTGGGTGAGATCATCCATTCCCACAGGATGAGGTATCATCAATATGCTGATGACACCCAGCTGTATATCTCGGCCCATGGGAACCCAAGCAATGCAGTGGAAGTCCTTTCCAGGTGTCTGGAGGCCGTTAGGGTCTGGAGGGACAACGGGCTATAGCTGAATCCTGACAAGACTGAGTGGTTGTGGGTTAGGAGTCCTGTGCTAACTCGGGAGCTACCATCTTTGGTTCTGGATGGGGCAGTCTTGCCCCAAACAGACCCGGTGTGTAATCTGGGGGTCCTTTTGGACTCCCAACTACTGCTCGAAGAGCAGGTGGCAGTCGTGGCCAGGAGGGCTTTTGCACAACTTTGTGTTATACTCCAGTTACACCTGCTCATAGATCAGGACTCCTTGCTCATGATCACACACGCTTTGGTCACCTCCAGACTTGATTATTGTAATGCGCTCTATATGGGGCTGCCCTTAGTGACCATTCAGAGGCTGCAACTGGTACAGAATTATTGTTATTGTTTGATTTATTTGCCGCCCCACTCACCTATGGCGACTCTGGGCGGCTAACAACAAAACAATACAAAACAGTTACAACATCAAGTAGCATCAAATAGCAGAGTATCAAATAACAAGAACAATTCAAGGAATCCCCAGTCAAAGTCGCAAATGAGCGGGTGTCACAATGAACAACATATCACAGTTACAGATATAATGTATCAAAATATCAAAAGACAAGCAATTACAAAATCTATATAAAATACATCTTACAAAGCATTGCAAAAATACATAAAAAGAACATCAGAACATCACCGCAACAGTACCCTGGCCTCTCCATCCCATAGTAAAGTCCTGCCGCACGCAGCTGCAGCGGTCTTCTGAGCCCTGATCGTGGAGCGGGTCCGTGACGCCGGAGCAGATGCGGCTGCTTGGGTCATGATGGGGTGCAGGCATTAAGCTCGCGCCTCACCATTACTCAGGGAGCTGCACTGGTTGCCAGTATGCCTCCGGGTGCAATTCAAGGTGCTGGTTATTATCTTTAAAGCCCTACATGATATATTGGACCAGGATACTTAAGAGACCGTGTCGCCCTAAGAACATCTGTCCATCTCACCAGAGTGGACTGGACAGGTTCTCGGGTTGTACCATTGGCTAGAGAGGCACACCTCTCTAGCACTAGGAGGGCCTTCTCTGTGTCCGCCCCGACCCTATGGAACCTCCTGCCAATTGAGCTACATCTCCAGTCGGAGTTGCTGCCCTTTAGAAAGGGGGTTTATGACCTGACTGGTGGGACAGGTATGGAGTTTGGGTCAGACAGTTGCTTTGGCTTGTTGGCTCATCTGACCCCTCCCTCTCTCAATGTATGAATTTTTAATCTTTTAACTTTGCTTAGTTTTAATCTCTTTTAATATTAATATTTTAAACTGGATTTTATATTGTGTTTTATGTCTTTTTAAAAACTTTGTTAGCCACCTTGGGTCTTTTTTTAAGGAGGATGGCATATAAGCCTTTAAATAAATAAATAAATGTCACTGTTCTTCTGTTTCACTGTAAGGCATCATTCAAATATTCCTCTGGCATCTGAACTGTGATAACAAATCTGAATTAAACCTGTGCTTGCTACCATTTTTAAGCTTTGTTTTGCTACTTGGGATCATCTGGATATTTTAAGCTGTTTGATTTCTGGGCTGGCCTAAATCATCTTTCAGTTTCTTCTGAAATCAATAGAAAAATGTATTTATGATAAAATCAGACCTCTCTGATTTCAATGGAAATAAATGCAATCAAATTTCAGTATACTTCTGTGTACAGTACCTCTATTTAGAACAAAGCCATACTCTATTCAAAAGGTTCCCACCCTAGATAGGTGTGTGCATATGTACCTCTGAATAAAACCATTTTTCCTTTATAGTTTTCATTTTAAAAAATATATACATTAACTATGGTCTAATAGACAACTTACCTGCTCCTTCTTCACAGGAGTGCTATGGGCTGCGACAGCAGAAAACTGTTCTAAAGCATTCTGATGGTCTTCACTTTGTTGCTGTTGTTCCTGCTGCTGTTGTTGGGATGGTGTTCCTGCTGTTCCTTGTTGACCAGAAGTTTCTTTCTGGTCCTGATCCTGATCCTTAGATTCAGAGTCTGATCCAGATTCTGTAGTCATGGTTGATTATTCTGCAACAAAAATTGGAAGTAGTTAATAATATTAAATTTTTGAAAAGGGATGCAAGGAAGTTGAATGTACAAAATGACTAATGTAATTGAAATGTGGGGAAAATATATAACAGTACTGTGAATAGTCTTCAGAATTTCTCTCCCACCCTACAACAACAAAATCTGAATGGAGATGACCTCATTCATTTGAATGTAGGATCATCTTAACTCTGACCACTGCCTAAAATCAAGTCATGCTGAAGTATTCAAAACTTAATTAAAACACTCAGTATTAAGGTTCCTGTATCTTTGATAGCTGTATAGATTTCTGCAGGTATAGCCTCCATTAAAAGCTGCTCCTGTTGAAATTTCCACCTTTAGGCAACCCTCTCCTCTTTTTCATCTGTTCCCTTTACCATTATGCCAGTCAGATAATAGAAAATTACAAGGAGTCCAACGGCACTTTAAAGACTAGAGCTTAAACCCAGTATTTTCTCCAGCTAAAACAGATCCACCAAATTAACATGTACTTGGCAGATCAACGTTGCACTGACTATAGCTGGAACAATCAACTGAATTGCATGGCCATACAATCAAGCGTCTTATAATCCTTAAAAACTCATGCTGTAATAAACTTGTTAGTACTTGAATTGCCATGTAACTATTTTTTCTGTGACATGCCAGCATAGTTCCAGAGACTGACAGATGATATTTATATCCTTATTTTGTTCTTGTAGATAAAAAAGAAAAATTCAGAAATCTTTCTCCCAATAAACAAGATTATAAAAGTTCCCTTCTCCTCAGCTTCTGGGATCTGGGTAGTGTTGCACTAAATAGCTCTTGTGTTGTTCTGGTAAATTAGCCAGTCCCATACCAGTGTACTGTATCTTATTTTTACTGTGGAGGCGAAAAATAGATAACTGAAATTATGGCAAAGAAAATGGGTAGTGTTGTGATTCACTTATCATTGTTCGTATGCAACTACCAATCATGTCAATTCCACCAGTAATGCTAATATCTGTATTCAGAAACACAGCCAAATATATCATGAAGCATACAAAGTCCAATGTTGATTTAATTCATAAAAAGCCTGGTATTTATTATGGAGAAAACATACAATACAAAACAGATTATGTAATGTCAACAGCCCATTGCTCCCTCTGCTCTGAGTGATAATCAAGCAACAAAAACTGTAAACATGACAATATTCATTCAAGACATTCTAGTCAATATCATTAATGAACCAATGTTTATATAAACCAACAACTGGTGTCAAAAGACACAACCAAGTAGCATAGAAAAACATCCAAAAAAATTCATGAAACATGTTTAATCTTCTAAAGCCAGATGAAAAATATTAACCAGAAATGCAGGTTACAAATTACTACATGAAGTTTATTAACTTCTGGTACAGAGGAATAAGAATCATAATCTTTGTTACTTCCATATTGGCTTCACTCCATAAGGAAAACAATAGAGTGGTTGTGAAAGACATTAGTACAACCAGATAGCTCAGATAGCTCATCAAGCAATTAAAGAGGAAAAAAGATTCACTAAAATGGCTCA
The DNA here is from genome assembly GCA_030440675.1 of Furcifer pardalis. Lineage (NCBI taxonomy): Eukaryota > Metazoa > Chordata > Lepidosauria > Squamata > Chamaeleonidae > Furcifer > Furcifer pardalis. Next base: position 100,905,083 of record CP126891.1, read on the forward strand.
TTACAACCCAGTGTAGACTTACACTTTTTGATCCTTCAGGTCTAATTTCATACTTTTTTTACCTCTTTCAACTAATATAAAGCCAAAGGGTTTTTTAAATGGTGCCTTCAATGCTGTGCACTACTTTCCTTCCCATCTTCATGACTGACAATGGCTACAATGCTATTTGTTTTATTGGGAAAATGCAACGTATTGCCTCATCTCTTTCTTGTTGGGAGGATCTCATTAGTACCAACTCATTGCTTCCACAGTAGTTATTAAGTGCTTTTCACATATGGGGAGCACAGGTGCATATCAGCTGCCATTTCAAATGCTTAATTTAACAGTTTAGATTGAGTATGCTTCATACAATAATCTTTTAGCTTTCATTTTAATTTACTAAGCAACTCACAAAACAAATCTGTATATTTTTCCAATTAATATAGCAGGTTTAACAATACTATCAGCCCATGACCATGAACTGGCCCCTCTATGCTGATTACTCTATGTGTTTATTTGTCCATTGAAAACAGCACACAAGGGAAATTATCAATAATACAATACAAACAAAAAAGCATCAAACAAAGCCCATGCAGAGGGAAATTCCCCACCATTAATGACCAACAGAGAAACTCTGAACATCACATTGTGGATTGACCTCACAGAATTACTCTTAGAGATACTTCTCAAAACTTTCACAATGAATTACACATGGTTCTGTTGCAGATCTCACTTGTTCTACCTTCGCTGTCTCTCCCCACTGCCTATTCCATCAGCCGGGGATGGGAGACAACTGTGGATGCCATCACCACCCTCCACCCCCGCCAGACTGGAGGGTTAAAAGGACGGCACTTTCGCCGGCTGAGGACTTCGCTGCCTCTCCCCACCGCCTATTCCATCGGTTGGGGATGGGAGGCAGCTGTGGATGCCGTCGCTGCCCTCCAGCCCCGCCAGACCAGAGGTTAAAAGGATGGCATTTTCACTGGCTAAGGACTTTGCTGCCTCTCCCCACTGCTTATTCCATCGGCTGTGGATGCCGTCGCCACCCTCCAGCCCCGCCAAACCAGAGAGTTAAAAGGATGGCACTTTTTCTAGTTAAGGACTTTGCTGCCTCTCCCCGCTGTCCATTCCATCAGCCGGGAATGGGAGGTAGCTGTGGATGCCATCACCACCCTCTGGCCCCACTAGACTGGAGGGTTAAAAGGACTGCATTTTTGCCGGCTAAAGACTTCACCGACTCTCCCCGCTGCCCATTCAATCGGCTGGAGATGGGAAGCAGCTGTGGATGTCATTGCCGCCCTCCTGTCCTCGTCTGACTGGAGGGTTGAGGCAACATTGGGGCTATTTTGGTGCTCTTATTTCTTGTGTCCCCTTTCCTGACTGGGAAGGGATAAAAGAGCTCTTGGGCTTCGCAGTGGGCCGAAGACCATTGTTGTCACCACCACAGAGAATGACCCTCAACACCCTCTGAATGGATATGAGCCTCAAGTCCACCAGCTCAGATCCAGGAAAACATTTGTGGCAAGAACAAACATACTTAGCAGCACACAAGAGCAAAAACAAATTAAAAGGTGGAGGAAGAAGCTCACTGGGCAATGAACATCAAAGGAGGATATAGCTGAGGAACTCAACCTCCCCTACGTCACTTGGAGGACCCTGAATAGGCTGAGGGTTGGAGTGCCTAAATGTAGGACCAACTTGCTCAAGTGGGTGCTGCTGGTAGACAAGATACTGTATGAACATGGAGAGATACAGAATCTGGCTCATTTACTGGTCTGCCGATTACTGCCAGAAACATGAACCAATGAGGACTTCAGCTTGGCCAATGACAAAGCCAAGACAGTGGCTTCATTTGGCAGTCCAGGTCACAAATAAAGAAGAAAAACCATCCAACACAGTTGCTGAATGAAAGATTATCCCTGACAATTTCCCACCAGATTTTATTTTTAAAACATTGAGTTTAATCACAAACAGTCATCTGTCTTCAAAGCTGTGCAGCCTGACCCATGAAAACATCTTCCAGATGTTTCTTCATCAATATCAGATGTTACTCATATTGATCTATCAGTTGTGGCACCAATCAACTTCAACAGAACACTTACTGAAGGAAGAAAAATAAACAGCATACTAACTTTTACTCCTAATCATTTTTAAGGTCTTTTAAAAACCTTTCTCCTAGCCCAGTGGTTCCTAATCTTTGGACTCAAGATATTTTTGGATTATAGTTTACAGAACTTTGGTCAGGAAAGCCCATGGTGAAGGCTTCTGGAAGCTGTAATCCAAGAACATCTAGGGTCCCACGGTTAGAAAACACTGTCCTAGCCCATATCACAGGTTGGAATCCTCCTAATTTTTGTACAGCCTTAATAATCACACAAGTTACAATCTTTGTCATCTGTTTCGGTTACAGTTTGATTATGGGACTGTGTGTGATATAAATACAGTATTTTATTTTTAACTTTCTGATTATACACAAATAAATTTCAAATATCCAGGCTACTATTTCTATAGTTCCTGACAACTAACTTGGTTTACACTGAGCAGCAGAAACAATGCTATTAGTTGTCTTCCTCTGTTTCTTGCAGGAAGCTAACTAGAAAGGCGGAAAATTTTGGTACATGAAGGGATGAAAATTATAAAATTATTTATAAATCTAGTCATTTATCTTACATGTTGGTCTTCAGTAGGTGTATCGAGTACCCTCTACAAGCACAGCTACTCTATCAGTAGTGAAAGAAAGAAAAATCCCGCCCATTATATTTACAAGTCGAGAAGATCAAATGGTTTTGAGGAAGCTCATTTATTTTGCTGCATTTAAAACATCTACAATTGTATTCCTACCATTGACAGAATATAAATACAAAAATACTATGTCTAATTTTTTTCTAATGTTCTAGGATATTAGGATTCAAAATATTTCCTTTGTAAAATAAAAAAGGTATCAGATATGTGCACAATAAAAGTCATACAGTCATACCTCGCATAACAAATTTAATTTGTTCTGTGAGGCTGCTTGCTATGAGAGTTTTTCGCTATGCAAAACAAACTCGCATAGTGAAAACTCCTATGGGGAAACTCACATAACGAGTATTTCAAGGGGGAAAACTCGCATATCAAAAAATTTTCACTATGAGAGTTTTTCCCACAGAAATACTCGTTATGCGAGTTTTTCCATAGGGAAAGTCCGACTCGCATAGCAAAAATTTTCGTTATGCAAGTCAGACTGCTTAGCAAAAAATTTGCTTGTTATGCAAGTTTTATGCTTTGATGTGTAACATAGGGGTTTGCAGCCTACGGTCCATGGGCTGGACCTGGCTTATGGTAACAAATCATCCAGGCTGCAGTGACGACCCCAGAAGTGGGCATGTTTATGACACCCCAAAATTGGTTTAAAAAAAAACACGTCTGTTTTTTTTTTACCAATTTTGGGGTTTCTGACCCACCCACCCCGCCGGGTCCAGGGAGGTGGGCAGACACGATCCAAGCTGTTTTTGGGCTTCCCCGACGTCCTGAGCCAGTGCAGCAAGCCAGAATGTCAGGGTTCGAATCCCAACATTCTGGCTTGCTGCACTGGTTGAGGACATGCACAAAAACACCAGCTGCAGTTTATGGCAGTGCTCACGGCAGGGGGAACCCACATGTTCAGCCTGCTCAGCTGTCTGAGTGGGCATGGTCCGGCCTGTGGTGTGGGAAGGTTGAGAACCCCAGGTGTAAGAGATATGTTAGATTATTGCTAAATTTGTATTATTATTTTTTTACAGCAGTGCAAATGTAAAATGCTACTAATGTCTGAAGACTATCCAAAGCTTTACCATTTTTTGTCTGGCTTCAAAAGCTCTTGAGACCAGAGGAGATCTCTGATGCAAAGTTGACAGTACTATAAATTTATTATGCTGTGTTGAGAGCAGGCTCAAGTCCATTAGAAGACCACATTATGTCTGCATCAATGCAATGGAGTAGCCTTTGCTGGAGTCAAGTACATTAACAGCTATTCCTTCTCTATATCGCTTTTGAAAACATGAATACATAAACATTAATAATTTAACCATAGCTAAATTAGCCATGCACAAACCAATAAAAGTGAAGGAAATTTCTAGAGTTAACAGAATCATCCATTTTAGGTTGGACTTTGTGAATATACAGATAACAGCCAGATACAATCATATAATTAAATACAGGTCACAAAAACAGAACATGTTTTATCATATTGTTGTGCCCATTCCAGGAACCATAACAACAAGATGAGAGTATTATTGACCATTCTTATTATCTTTTGTTTTTCAAAAGCAAGCTCCCTTCATGCTGTTATGTCACGCCACTGTCTAAAAGTCCAAACTAAAGAAAGTTGGATGAGAAAGAATAAATAACAGTAGAATTTACACTGTCCATTTTCAGCATTCTTACCTCAATGGAGAGTGCCAGGAAGTAATTTACCAGCAACTAATTGTTCCAGTTAAGTATCAGAAGATTAGTGGACCGAACTGTAGCAGAATTACCAAGATTACTATTGAATACATGTAAAGTTTGAAATCTGGTCAGTTTTTAAGCATTTCAGTGCCAACTTCGGTGTACAATTTAAAATATTCCCTACTTGCTTCAGTTTCTAGCTACTGAAGAGAACACTTTGTCTATACTTCCTAATCTGTTGTACAAATAAGTCTCCAGTTGGCCTGTAATAATTACTGTGGGTACCTCATTTGAACAACAGTCCAGAAAGTGCTTCAACAGAAAATTACATAAAATTGTTCCGGTTAGCTGAATTGCTGTACAAAAAACAAGCACAAAGGATGCTGTGGTGCTTGCACTGAAGTTTGCTCATGCTGTCCAAAGCAGTTATTGTGGATTTATGTGATTATACAAGGTCTCAGCTACAACAGTGGAATCTTTCAGCAAATGAAGTACAGTTTCCCCCTGTAAAGTGGCATTGTAATCATTTTTTTAAAATTTTGAAATATATTTACTTGGTACAGTTGCTTCTAAACAGACTTTTTAATAATGACATGCTAGAGGGTATCAGTGAGCGACTTGAGCATAAGAACCCTTCACCCACTAACCAGGATTTCACAGTTTAGAGCAGGGGTGCCCAAACTATGGCCCGGGGCCCAGATATGGCCCTTGATGCCAATTTACATGGGCTGCGAAGCCCTCGTCACTCTTCGAAGTGGAAGTAAAATGCACCCATATGGGGATGTTTTACTTCCACTTCCAGGTGTGATGAAGGCTTTGCAGGCTGGATGAACTGGATTCAGGGGCTGCATCCGACCCCCGGGCCATAGTGACTGGCTCCCTGAACCATGTGACTGTCCCTTGGCCTGAAATGTCTGGGCACCCCTGGTTTAGAGTTTGCCCTTTCACACCCCATTGCCCTGAACATACCTGATTTTATCTATTTTAGAAGCTGAACATAAATGGGCCTGCTTAGTGTTACATAACATTTGAAATTCACCCTTTAGTTTAAAACATATTCATTTATTTTTAAATAAAGTTGTTTGAACTTCTTCGGTTTCCCTTGAGATGGCCCCTGAAGTGGTCATCACACGTTCATGTTCCCAAGGACACAGACCTTGATGGCAGATAATGCCTGCCTTAATTAACACCCATGTCCTGGTCATACTTTAATCTAACATCAATAGAAATTTCCTTTTAATCAATAAAGATTTCCTTTATACCTTTATTCCTTTATACCTTTATTCCTTCATGGACCATGGTAAACCTAAGCTTCACACAATACAATCAAATTGAGCCTGGAAATTAGTGTAATTTGACCAGGTGATGACCTGCAGTTCCTCACCTTTGAGATAATGCTAAAATGTTAATCTCATCTTTGCTGCTAGCCAATGCAAATGTTTGAAGTTTAGGACTTTTGGTCCACTGAAGTTTGATTCCTTTAAGATAGGAATATACAGGGAACCTCTGTGGAATAACTTCTGTTTGTATTTGACAATGATATTAATGCTGGATATTGTGTCTCCTCATTCCATGGGACAGTCAGACGGAAAAATTACAACTAACAGGATAATTTTGGTATTAAATCAATACAGAACTGTATTAAAAGGGATTCTCCCTACATGGCTAAGGAGATCATCTGATAATCTTGCCTAAGGAAAGGAGATGAATACTTCCTCTCCTGCCCATCCCTCCTGATGGTTTCTAATGTCTTTTGGATTAACACTTCTATGAGAACTCATCAAGAAAGGAATGGAGAGCCCCAAAAGTTGTTGTTTCTTTTGTGATTGTAAAACTGTAACATTTACTCTTTAATCTGTGTACTTATTTTAATTGAATGGTCATGATCTTCCTTTCTTTGTTTTACTGCAACTGTAAGAGTTAGTTTGGGGCCCATAAAACATATAAATCTGAACTCTGCAGTCAGTAGAACTACCTATTCTCCTGGCTTTACCATCTGCCTAGAGATAGGTCAAAAACTACACGCTCTTTCCCTGTTTAAATCTGTACTAATTATTGTTGCTTTTTTATTTTAATTTGATTTTCAAGTAAACTTCTTTATTATGTATCAAACAATTGGTCTATGGTTCATTTGTAAAGCTTCCGCCTGTGAAAAGGTTCTGAAATATTAAAAATAAAATGATTTCAGACTTTGGCCTGGATGCCTGCAGCTCTAAAGCCTTGGAGTCTGAAATTCAGGTAACATTAGTGCCTGGATGGCAGGATAAGCAGGTAATGCCAGTGGTCCTCAGGTAAAGGTAAGGAAAAATCCTGCCTGAAATTTTGAAGAACTATCAGAGTTGATAATATGAACTAGATTGACAAAAGGTAGGGTAGTTGCTTATTTTCCTACTTTCCCTTACTATTTTGCATGCCAGCACAAACGGAATACATTTTCAATGGTGGGGGGTGGGGGAGAGAATTCAACAAAATCTGTTTATCAGTCATCACTTACCTTTTCAAGCTGAACTACTGAAACTAAGATCCATTAAGAACATATGGTGCACTTTTTTCATTTTTCTTTTGTTTTAATTTCAGGAAACTCCTGTGGGGAATTTCTTTTCCTGAATTTTAAGTACTTCATGAACTGCTTTCTCCCTTACTGAAAAGGAACGTTAGCATTTTAAAAGACACAAGTGTTAAGTCCTTTTTGTCCTCTGCTGAAAGGGGAGAGAAGGTAGAGTGGATTTAAATCTTACAGCCACTCTCTCAAACAACAGAGATTTAGTATCACACATGGTTCAGAGTCAAACAAGTTCTTGGACTCTGACATGGTGAGTTTCTTTATGGCATGCAAAACTCCTTGATGTGCACTCCAAATTGTGAGAACAAAAACATCTATCTTACAAGGTTATTCTTATTCAGGACTTCCAATGTGGAAACGGGCTCAAAAAGAATACTCTTTGACTATTTTTGGCCATATACTGTACATACATTCTGTGATACCCAGTGTGGAATAATGGATATAAACATTTCGTCCAATCAGAGCGCATAAAGGTAAACTCTAAAAAATAATGCTTTTTATAAAGCTAGAAAGGTTTAATCATTTTCAGTGAGCCAGCATGGCATAGCAAACAACATAGCAGATTACAGTTCAAGAAACCTGGGTTAAAATTCCTGCTTGTTCATGAACTAGTGAAACCCCTCCTTTAGTATCTTCCATATCTTGAAACTCTACTAAAGTCAACCTAAGTTTTGTGTGACTTGACAGCATTTAACAGAGAAGAAAGTAAAATCTGTGGTCTAAATCCAGTTGGTACTCCCAACCCGAGTAGACCTGCTGAGTCACTGGGGCAGACATAAGTGCTAACTCGTCAGTCAGCAACTGACTGAATGGCCAACATTTCCATTTAGTCTTATCTTTCTTTGAGGAAGCCATCTCAGAGAAATACAGTACAATACTTCTCGTCCTTTTGGCTGAGAAAAAGCTGAGTACCTGTATCTATATAGGAAATTAGCAATGCCCTCTTCTGCAAAAAGGTACCATATATTGAAGAGCAATGTAAACCATTCTAGCCTTATTCTTTAACTAAACAATCACCAAGCTATAAATGGCTACACTCTATGACTGCATTTATTTACTTCTCTTCAACTGAACCCTGGCATGAATCCCAACTCAAGATGGAATCCTGTGGTCATTTAAATGTTAATTATAAATCCCACTAGTCCTGACAACAGAAATTGAGCTCAACAACATCTGGAGGGCAACAGGGTTTCTCATCCTTCTGTCAACTGTCAAGAAAAGTCATATCAGTCTACTGCAGCAAATCTTGGGGTGACTTAATCAGTAACAAATGTATTTATTATGACATATTTTTTGTGAATCAGAGTCAATTTTATTAGATGTTGCTATATAATGGTGTGGTGAACCTTAGCACTCCAGGTGTTCTTGGACTTCAATTATGAGAAACCCAAGTCAGCACTCCGGGTGATCAGGGCTTCTGGGAATTGAAGTTCAAGAACACCTGGAATGCCAAGGTTTGCCACCACTGGTATATGAGCTGTGACATCTGAGCAAAACAGAATGACTAACAGAAGAAATGACATGTAATTATCTCTTGTATAGCTGGGGAAGTAAACTTGATCCACTAAAGTACACATTAAAATACTGTACCTGTACAATATACCAATTAGTCTTTAAGGTGCTGCAATATTTTATTTTTACTTTTTCTTTGGTTCCTTTCTGGCATGCCTCCATAGACTAAAAAAGCTACCACTTCAAAACAGGAAATGACAGTTACATTACCGTTCAAATGAAAAAAAATTTTTAACAGTTACTTAGTAGCACTGCTGCAACATTTACTTGACTTTCACACTGGATCATATAACATTACTCTAACAGTTTGATTATCCTTGTATAACTTATATTATTGCATTTTCCTGGTTTTGATCTGAATTCTTTAACTGATATTATTATATTTTAACTTGTGCTCTGCACATAAATTCAGTCTTACATGATAGTTTTACACAGCAAATAATTTTTAAAAAGCTTGAAAAGGCTAGAATACATACCATATTTGCCGGCGTATAAGACGACTGGGCATATAAGACGACCCCCCAACATTTCCACTCAAAATATAGTTTGTTATATACTCGCTGTATAAGACTACCCCCTCTTCCGCACACCTTCCACACACCAAATAAAACATAAAAGAACATCAGATTTGATTTCAACATGTTAATTTATATTCAAATGCTTATGACATGCAGAAAAACTGTCACAAGGCTGTATGTTATCAAACATGTACAGTAAACATAAAACAGTGCAAGTGCAAAGTGGTACTTATTTATCTACCGTATATACATGAATATAAGCCGACCCAAATATAACCCGAGGTACCTAATTTTGACCTTGAAACCCTGGAAAATAGATTGACCCAAGTATAAGCCAAGAGTGGGAAATGTAGCAGCTGCTAGTGAGTTTCAGTAATTAAAATACAGTAATATTAATTATTTTATTGATTTTTTTAGAACTGTACTTGCACCACCCACCAGTGGTGGCGCTGCAGGTAAAGTGGGTGGGTAGGTCAATTGCACTGAGGCAGGAAGTGTTGCTCTAGCCTAGCCTCTTGCTTCCCCTGCAAAAAAGAAGCATGGCTTTTTCCTCCATCTTGGGCAGAGCAGAGAGATAAGGGCAGAAGGTACCAGTAAGTGAAACCCTTTCTTTTTCCCCACCAGTTTGAAAGGGAGACACGATTGTAATGTAGAGCTTCTTTCTTCATCTGGATGGTATGTAGAATGAGGTGGGCAAGCATTGGGAGGCCAAGATGCGGAGCTATGTCTATCCCAACTGAAGTGCACCCAGCGTATAAGACGACCCCCCCCCCCACTTGGAGGCATGTTTTTCAGTGGGGGAAGTCATCTTATACGCCAGCAAATATGGTAGCTTAGTTCCAAAGGACGACATCAAAAAGACCCCCTACCTTGAGAATGTTCTCATTCCTTTCTCCAGTCCATTTACTATGTCTTCAAAGTTCTCCAGAAGCTCAGAAGGACCTGCTACAGCAGGGCTTCCCAACCTTGGGCCTCCAAATATTCTTGGATTTCAATTCCCAGTAGCCCTGATCAGCAGGTGTGCTGACTTGACTGGTAATTAAAGTACAAGAACACCTGGGGGCCCAAGGTTGGGAAACCCTGCTCTACAGTGCATAAGAGAATTATGGACAATTTATGTCAGCTATTCTGTTTCTGAGAATTCTTCTGCTATAAAGTAACATTTCAATGTTCTGATGCAGAATACCATAACTATACAGTAAAATAAGTTTAACCAATCAATCTTTTCTCCATAAATGCCAACTTAGTGAGTTTATTCAGGGACAATACTTGGCAGAATGAAAGAAATACTCCTATGGGAGCCATGCGTAAATGGTAGTATAGATAATTTTATTTTGAATAAAATACAAAATGTTTTTCTGATTTTAAATAGTTATTACTTTGAATCCACTGTGCACAAATCTGATAGCTGAAAATCCATCAAACCCACTCAACAATTTTAGAAATGCACTGGAGTTTTAAAGCGCTTAAAAGCACATATGTTGGGCATTATACTTTCTTCCTCATGCTGCCAGACACACTGCTCTTTGGGCCCTGTGGCAAACAGCTGTCATTAATATTCACCCCTTCCACTAGCACTTCACTTAATCCCAGTAGGGTTTTCCAGACTATAATTAAACTTTCCAGCTGCTTCCCTACTAGACAAAGTCCAAATGGATCTTTTGTTTTAAAATACTCCCTACTTTACTGAATCTGGAATAGATTTTAAGAAACATTTCACAATTTATTGTTTTCTTCTACCTCTTCTTACAAATCCCAATTTAGATGTATGCATATTTTGTACTACCTAATGTTCCAACATGTTCCAGAAATGCTACCTATTCAATTTTATATTTTTTAAAAAAATGTGGGGGAAACCTTGATGCATTGATGAGACACTAGTGATTGGAAGAAGATTTTAGTTTCACTCTGTCTGGCACAAAGAAAGATGTTACAGCAAGGAATTCTATACAAGAGACACCTATATTCTGAATTCTAACACTTCTAACAGCTGGGAGGGGGAGTCATGCAAGCATAGCTAATTGCTAGAGGAAAGGTGGCAGGTGTCTGAATGTGAAAAACATTTAACCTGAGTTGATTAACTCTTCAGTTAGATGCATACATTTCATTCCTTGTAGATAAGGCATAGTATTTACCAAACAGTAAGCAAGCACTGATTTCCAAGGAGGCAATCATAGCAGACTGCTGCAGCATGCACAAACAGGTACTGTGGCACCTTAAAGATTAAAAAGCAGGGGTGAACAACCTTTTTGCCCCATGGGCCTGACCACACCCCCGGAACAGCTGATCAGGCTGGACCACACACCCCAGAAGCAGGCACATTTATAAATGATGTAAATATGCCCACTTCCGCGTTTAAATTTGTGCATGCGTTGGTGTGTTTTATAGCTGATGTAAATACGCCTACTTCTATTTCTGGATACGGGAGAGACAGCAACTGACTGGTTGGAATGGGGGCTGGGTCCAGCCTGCAGGCCGTAGGTAGGGAACCCCTGCTAAAAAGCCTTGGTGTAAATCTTTGTGGACTAGAACCAGCTTCATGGGCTTAAAATACATGGAGATATTCAAAAAATAGCTTTGATCTGCAAAGAATTGTAGCAAGTAATTTGCCATATTACTCACATACAGTAATACCTCGGATAACGCTAAGACTTGGTTCCACAAGTCTTGGTGTTATCTGATTTTTAGTGTTATCCGATGCATGTTAAAATCCCATGGGATGTATCAGATAACGTTAAAGCTCCATAGAGATACATTGTAACCGCATAGGCTTTAGTGGTTGTTATCCGATACATCCCATAGGACCTTAACGTTATTCGATCCAATTCTCCTCCCCAGATTACTTAACGTTATGCGATTTTAGCGTTATCCGAGGTAAACGTTATCTGAGGTATTACTGTATATCTTCTTTTAAACAAAAAAGCAACACCAATTCACTGCATAATGGCAGAAAATGTAAAGACACAACCACAGACAGTTATTTCTGATAGCTAGTGTCAGAAATCTCCCTTCTTAAAAAGGAGCAAGTTCATCAACATTTTCCAATCCATTTTGATTCACAATATGATTTTCAAAATGGAGATCAGAGACCCACTTGTCCCTGTGCACAAAACAGTATTATTACAACAAATACTTTCATGAACTCCATTCAAAGCAAAACATGTGAGAGTCTATCAGTAATCTCAGAAAAGCATAGTCCCAAAGCAATTGTTTACTCAAATGAGGGAGCGGCTGTGCGACATTCTAGGTCACTTACTCTTTTTGTCTTTCTTAAAATACTTAGAAGTCACAACATGGTTTAGCTTCCATTTTATACAGCGCATAAGAGATAAGTCAATCACTCCAAGTGCCTTAACTGTCATGTTGGAAGTGATAAACAAATTCAAGTTATGTCTGGTCCCTTTCTGATAGCTGTGTACTGTATAAACAATGATGTGGGACAATGTGCCATAAAAATTAAACTGCTGCCTGCCAGGACTGTTCAATTAAAATCTGTTCAACTGAAAAAGGAGGAAAGATTCCTGAGAGCTACCTATTTGAAGGTTCTACACCTTTTATAAAATAACACTCCTCTTTTTTCCATTTAACAACTATTTAAGAATGATAAATATGCATTTGTGCACAACAACCAATTTTGAACCATATTTAAAATGGTAACATCTCTGGTTTTAAAATGTAATTTACAACATGAACACTGATGATATATCTAATGGCAACCCTGTTAGTTTATGACTTCCAAAGGTAGTAATATTAATATCCCTCCTTAGTCGTTGCATTCTAAAGAATGTGGCTTTTTTACCACCTGGGCAGCCACATTCTGAACCAGCTGTAGCTTCTGGATAGTCATCAAGGGCAGCCCCATGTAGAGTGCATTACAATAATCCAGTCTGGAGGTGACCAGTGCATGGGTGACCAAAGTAAGGAGTCCCAGTCCAGGAGTGGGCGTAACTGGCGGATGACACAAAGTTGCGCAAAAGCCCTCCTGGTCAGGACTGCCACCTGCTCTTCGAGCAGTAGTTGTAAGTCCAGGAGGACCCCCAAATTACGTGCCAGGTCTGTCTGGGGTGAAGAAGCCTCATCCAGCACCAAAGATGGTAGCTCCTGGGATAACAGCCCCCCCAAACCCACAGCCACTTTCCCCCTATTTTATTCTTTGGTTTGCATGTATACAAATTCCCCTCTTCTTACTATTTTTATTCTTTTATTCTTACCACTATTGTAATGTCTTATTCCTTTTGATTTATATACACATTAATACACAGTCACAACTACAGTCAATCAATATGAATCTTTTGAATCAACATGGAATTAGCAAATTAAAACTTGCATAAGTTTCAGTGATTCAATATGTCTACAATAGTTTAAACTATCAATGGCTGTAATCCAGTAAACAGTTACATCTAAAAGAGGTCCATGTGCATCAATGGAAATTACAGAGATGACTCACAAAATCTCCTGATTCAATGGGCCTATTCTAGTCTCAACTTACTTGGATTTCAGCCAATGGCTTTAGACCCAATAACAGCAATAACAGTATATGTACAGTAACGTCAAAATGGAAATGCTTCCATTGATGTTATAAGATACACTAGTACCCCGGATAACGTTATGACTTGGTTCCACAAGTCCCGTCGTTATCTGGTTTTTAACATTGTGCGATACATTGATTACACAATGATAAAAAAAGCCCTGTTTCCCTGGAGGCTGCAGCAAGCCAGAACGTTGGGATTTGAATCCTGACATTTTGGCTTGCTGCAGCCTCCAGGGAGGTGGGGGAACTTTGGAAACAGCTTGGATCGGGTCTCCCTACCTCCCTGGACCCGACCCGGGGGGGGGGGGCATCAGAGACCCCAAAATTGGTAAAAAAAAAAGTCCATTTTTTTACCAATTTTGGGGTCTCTGACCCCCCTGCCGGGTCCAAGGAGGTGGGGAGACCCGATCCAAGCTGTTTCTGGGCTTCCCCAACGTCCTTAGCCAGTGCAGCCAGCTAGAATGTCGGGATTCGAACTCTGACATTCTGGCTTGCTGCACTGGCTGAGGACGTCGGGGAAGCCCAGAAACAGCTTGGAGCGGGTCTCCCCACCTCCCTGGACCCGGCGGGGGGGGGTCAGACCCCAAAATTGGTTTTAAAAAGTCCTTTTTTTACCAATTTTGGGGTCTCTGACCCCCCCGCCGGGTCCAGGGAGGTGGGGAGACCCGATCCATACTGTTTCTGGGCTTCCCCGCCGTCCTCAGCCAGTGCAGCAAGCCAGAATGTCAGAGTTCGAATCCCGACATTCTGGCTTGCTGCACTGGCTGAGGACGTCGGGGAAACCCAGAAACAGCTTGGATCGTGTCCCCTGCCTGCTCCAGAGAGATCAGAGGACCCGATCTACAGCTGCAGGGTGTCTGGGGAACCTGACGGGGACTTCCTGTCGGCTTCCCTAGCCACCTGCCCTTGCCTCCGCAGCTGTGGGGTGGCTGGGGAAGCCGATGGGGGAGCCCCCCGTCAGCTTTCAAGCCTCCCCACCCCTGCCTCCGTAGCTGCAGGGTGGATGGGAAGCTGAATGGAGAACCCCGTTCAGCTTTCCAGCCCCCCTGCTGCTAAGAACGACTGTATCGGATAACGTTAAAAATAGCATTATTCGATACAAGATTTTTCCAAAAATCTTGTAACGTTATGCGGTTTTCACGCTATACGGTACTCGCGTTATCCGGGGTATTACTGTACACTAAACATCAGCAGTCCTATTTCAAAATGTGTTACTTCTAGCTAAGATGAACTGGAAGCAAATACAAATACCGCTTTCAGGACTTGGATTTTCTTTTCTCAGTACAGGTACTAACATAACCCAAAATATTTCTTCTTTATTATTTGTCATTAATAATTTCATATGCTTATGGGGAAAAGCAGGAGTCAATTAAAACATGCAGAGATATAGTCTAACAACATAGTGATGGCACTATTTTTAGACTAAGAATGCTACTACCATCAGCCAGGCAGTACTTCATTGCTTGCTAGCTGCTAGCTATCATATCAAGTGATAACAAGGGCCTTTTTAAGTTTGCTTGTGATGATCAACTCAAATCCAAAACATCTAGAGAAATTAATCTATTCTTGTTCATTTATCTTCTCTCAGGTAATCAGTCAGAGAAAGCAGGAATTCCAGCTGAAAAACAATTGCTGGCTTACTGGAATGTGAATTTTTGCACACACACACCCCTTTGGTCTGCAACATTTTTGTGATCATCAAAGGTCAGAGTACATGATGCAGGTTACAAATCTAGCTTCTTTAAGGATAGAAGACATTTAAGAGTCTAAGTTGACTTGGAGTTCTAAAGTTTCAAAATACATTTCCAAATGTTAGTTTAAATAACAAGGGAACCAACAACTTGAAAACAAGTACTGTAATACCCCAGATAACATGTGCACTGCACAATGTTAAAACTGGATAACGTTAGGAAATCTGAGGGGAAATTTGCACCACACAACATTAAGTTAATGTTGTGCAATGCATCACGTTTTCTCCCAGATTTCCTCTGGAGATCTCTGCCCCAAAGACCACAAGGCTGCTCTCCACCTGGGAAGCGCCTTCCTAGGCGGAAACCAGCCCTGTGGGCTTGGGTCTCCAGAGGTACTGTACCCTTGCTGCGGGCTTTAGGGCTTGGGTCTCCAGAGGTATCTCCGTAGACCCAAGGTTCCAATCCCCCGGTTCCCTTTCCGAGGAGGCAGGTGACCCACTCGCTTGCCTCTTTGGAAAGGGAACCAGGGATTAGATGCTCCGATGCCCAGTTCCCTTTCCAAAGACGCATGCAATCCACTTAAGGATTGGGTCATTTTGAGTTGGGAAGGGCTCGGGGGAACCCAGCACCAGCCAGGGCAGCTTCTGGGTGCTCTCCCTGGCCCTTCCCAAGTCAATGTGGCGAGTGGAGGGCAAGCCCATGGTGGCTGCTTTGACTTCGAGGGGGAGGGGGAGGGTGCCTAGAAGCTGCCCTGGCTGGCACTGGGTTCTCCTAGCCCTTCCCAACTCAAAGCAGCCACTGTGGGCTTTGGTTTAATGTTATGCGATAAATGTATCGCACAATGTTAAAAATTGCATAACCTTAAAACTTGTGGAAATAAGTTTTAACGTTATGCGGGGTATTCCTGCACTGTATTTCCAGAGTGAAGAAAATGAATGAGAGAAAATTTGGAGGACACTGAGATTATCCAACCCAGTGATCTATGTACTACTTTTATATCATACTTCTAACCAGTAAAAATAAACAAGTAAAAGCACTGTACTGTATTTGGAACTTTCACATCTGGCCTAGACAATGAAGAAGAAGTCAGTCAGGTGTTTATGGCTCTCTATACATGTAAGAACCATAAAGCTACAGCAGTTAGAACATCAGATTTTGGAAGCCTGGATTCAAACTCTCCTTAGCCCTAAAACCCTGGGTGACCTTGGGTAAATCTAGTTTCTACCAAATCTGAAAGAATTGATGTGAGGGTAAAGTGGGATGGATAAAAATGGGACAGATTCTTAATCAACTGATAAATAGCTTCAAATGAAGGGAAAACATACTTTTACAAGTATTTTGTAGCACTCTCATTTAACTATTTCAACTTTTTGACAGGAATACCTCTCCCTTATTTGAATTGAAACTCATTATTTTAATAAAACTGACTGTGCTTTATTTTAATCTTTTTCAACAAATGGCATTTACTGAGCTAAGCAAAGAATCTGAACCATTTTAGCTTCAAAGCAATCGGAAACCCCAGTTTGCAGTGCTTGTACATTTTTAGTCTGATACGGTAGAGAGAATTACAGTGCTGCCACAAGCAAAGTGATCAGAAACAGCCATGTGCTGGCACCAAACTAAAGGGCTCTTACAATTGCCATGCTTCAAATTCCAGTTAGTCAGCTGCTAGCAAAGAGACTAAAAAACTCTTTAATAAATCATAAAACTGGAGGGGATAAAATTAGGTCATCTCATCCATCCCCCAACTCTGTAAACTGGAATCCTCTATTGTACTGCTGAATCCTCTGTCTCATCAGCTTGTAAATGATTCAAGTGAGGAGATTTTTACTATATCCGTAGGGAAACTACCCCACATCTCACAAGGTAGTTCTTTGCTTATAATGCTTTCCCATCCTGTTTGCCTATTTTAGAGAGAAAATACATTTATTTATAGTACTGTCCCTTTTGATAACACTGACTCAATTATCAATTTTGCTATCAGCTACACCCATGCTCAAACCATTCTATTTCCTAAAGACATTCTGCTCCTCATATAATCCCTTTATTGGGTTTTTTCCTCAATTTTAGAGAAATAAAGGAATGAAAATATGCCCACTTAGAATAACAGTAGATGTTTAAGAGGCAAATTGTCTACAACACTTATCTATATACCCTCTTGTATGTACACTACTAGCCAACAAAATTATATAGCAAAGCCTAGTGTAAACACTTCAGTGAAGTCTCTATGGGCATTTATGAAAATACAAGCAGAAGAAAGTATGTCAGGATGGACATCATGTAGCCCAGTGTTTCCCAAATCCTGGTGTTTGGACTTCAGTTCCCAAAAGCCTAAGCCAGTATATTGACTGATTAGTGCTTTGGGGAATTGACTTAAGCTTCTGGGAATTGAAGTCCAAACACCAGCATTTGGGAAACACTGATGTAGCCCATTGGGTTACATGCATCCCCATGGCCCCAAATGCATCTCCCTAGAAGCCCCATACCTCATGGATATTTCTTAGAAACTTAAATGGGAAATATGTCTCCATATTTTCTCACGTTTTGAGAGGGGCCCATGCCCCTAAGGGCACTTTACCTCCAATGTTTCTTCATTTTGACCACTGGAGAGTGAAAAGAGACTTTCAGGTTAAAAAATGAACCAATTCCTAAAGATCCAGTGATGGACATGCACATGATCTCTAATGTTTGTTCGGCACTAGACTACATATTTCTTTTAGATTTCACTCTTACATAAACATAAATTACCTAGCATATATAACATTTTCTCCTACCCATCTCTTTTCTATCTGCTTTTCTAAACAGACTAAAGTTTGATAGCACATTGCATATGACATCTAAGTAGTCCTATCTTTGCCAGTAGCTAAAAATAGTTATTCTCCTTTATAACTATATCAAGTGATCTTGTTTTAAATCCACATTTATCATGGAACCATTAGACATGTGAATATATACTAAGCTTTCCATTTCTGGTCCATTCATCAGTTCTGTTCATGGAGTTAGCAAAGTGAGAAAAAACAGGCTGTGTGTCCCATCACAATTAAGCACAGAATCCTGGCAGTGTGAAAATATACTTCTTGTTTACTGGAAACTGACTGCTACTAAAGTTACTAATCATACACAGGCTCTTATATTGAGAGGTTCAGGAAGAATAATCTTTTCATCACTCTACTGTGATGTTACATGTTAT
The DNA here is from genome assembly GCA_030440675.1 of Furcifer pardalis. Classification (NCBI taxonomy): domain Eukaryota; kingdom Metazoa; phylum Chordata; class Lepidosauria; order Squamata; family Chamaeleonidae; genus Furcifer; species Furcifer pardalis. Next base: position 100,923,474 of record CP126891.1, read on the forward strand.
CAATGCCTTACTCTCAATCCTATTGCAATTCAATCACTTAAACACATATGACAATATAAAAAATTAAATGGCATTTTTATATTTGTAATGTGTATCTCATATAACACATAATGTATTCTGCTACTGTATAATAGGATACAATCTCTTGGAAATACTATACCTATAAAGCTTCTTTGCACATGAAATTCAGTGTTTGGAATCACAGATTATGATTTCTATTCTTGGCCTGCATGGGTGAATGACCTTGAGTGGTTAACTAACCCATGGCCTTTCTCTTCTCCTCTCCTCCCTTTGTCTATGTTTTATTTTTACAGTAAATCTCTGCAACAAAAATACTAGAATTCTGGAAGTTTTATACATGACAAACTCTATGTATCAATCAGCAGAATTACAATATTGAAAGAACCTATTTAACTGGAAACTGTTCATATTCAAGTACTGTAATCCACTTCTGGATTGATACTGAGTTCAGCATGGCACTGACAAAAACAGTCTACAACTGAATGTATAACTTACAGAACAGCACAGTGATAAAGGAGGAGAGAGCTAAGATTGCTGATGAATTTGAGTGGCAGAATTTAGGAAACCTCAAGACAGAGATAAATGGTAAACAGGAACAATTAGCAGAACACAATTATTGTCTTCCCTGGATTAATGGAGAAATGAATTAAAGCTTTAAAAGACTATGAAATTAGTTTCATAGTAGACATTTTTGAAGTGGTAGCCATGTTAGTATGTCTAAACTTATCAGAGAGTAAACAAAATAAAGTTGTGACACCTTAGAGAATAACTCTTATATTTAAAGTGGACTTGATCCACGAAAGCTCACATTTAAATAAAGGAGTTAGTCGTTAAGGTGCCACAACTTATTTGTCTTTTTTGTTTTGTTTATTCTCTGAAATAATAAAACACTGAAACAAAACAAAGACTTGGAAGGAACAGCAATAAGGAACTAGGATGTATTTATCTGCTACTGTTGAACTGTTCTGTATCTCAGGTGCTTCAAAATTTTATAATATTCTTACATGAAAAGCACTTTTCAGGGTGGATTTGATTTAAATCACAATTTAGATCACTAGTCAGTAAGACCAGATTTAAACCATGTGCCCTACTTAAAGACTCAGAGGCTTAAAAGGTTTCATTTTCATTTCTACCGCTTGTCCTTCCCTCCTCATCCTTAATTTCTTGTTCAAATGTATTCCACTCTTAACAGTCTGCTTCAATTCATTGTTAGGTCCCATACTATAATATTACAAATAATATTATCAATTACTTTTTAAAGCCATTCACACAACAGTGAATAGCATGAACAGCATACTTTCTTTCTTTGTTGATATCAGAGTACTGCACATTTTGGTTATTTTTGTTCAAAAGCATTGTTTGAGCCATTTATTAGATCTTTTTTACATGTGGAGGGGCATATATTGCACATACATAAACACTGCACTGATTGAATTTGTCCATATTCACAAAATATTTGTCCTACATCCATGTAGCCCCATTTTACTTTTTTATTCTTTGATCTTCTTACTTCTCTTCAAAGTCTATTAAGTGATTTCCAGATCATCCAGCCAGAATCTTACCCTGGTGGGAGATGCTCTTCAATGTTTAACCATTCAGCAAGGTGTGCTATTTTGCTCTCCACAGGTTTAGCCTACCCTCTTCTGGTTTGATATTTAGAACTACAGAGATATCATAATCATTCTAGGGCAGAGTAGGCGAACCTATGGCATGCATACCAGAAGTGGCATGCAGAGCCTTCTCTGTGGGCATGCACGCTGCAGTGGGCAAGCCCTGCCCCACCCCACACTGCTGGTGCCAATCCCAGCACTATTTCTACCTCACCAATGGGGAGGTGAGAGGGGAAGCTGAAATCCCACCATGGAGGTGGCAGCGGTGGAAACGAGGTGGGGTGGAGGCGGCAGCACATTCATGTGAGATCGTGAAAGCAGAAGATATACTAGATGTATTACCAATGTACAGTCAAACCTCGCATAAAGAGCACCTTGCTTAAAGAGTAACTCGCTTGAAGAGCAGAATTTTCTCTGAATGTTCGCTTCACTTAACAAATAAAACCAAACAAAAACTCGCTTAACAAATAAATCGGGGTTCGCAATCCCCCCACCACCACAATTGGTGATTTACAATGGTGTTTCACTTAAAGAGCAAACTCGCTTAAAGAGCAATCCTGTGGAACGCATTATGCTCGTTAAGCGAGGTACACCTGCATAGGGTACCAGAAATCAGGATGAGTGAGTCACAAGAGCACAAATTAGCAATAAGACCAAGTGAGATAATAATATGGGTCTAATTGGCAACATCTGGAAATCCTTGTTCTGAAAAGTGGCAAGAAACAAGGAAAGTTTCATTTTGGGGGGATTAATGAAAGTAACAAAAATAACAGGCAGAGTTACTAAGCTGGGAATCTTGGCTTTCTGTTAAGAGCCAAGGTTATACCTAAAAGGTGTTTAACTCTCTTTGAGGATTGCTTAATTGCTTGGAAGAATCTTATATTTAAAAAAGATTGTTTTCACACTGATCAAACAAGCAATTGCTAAATTTTACCCCACTTTCTGCCTGATGTCCTAAATCACACTGTTATATTTGATGAAGTGTGACAATTTTCATTCCCACCCATCCTTCAAGGTCTTAGTTTCAAGGCCCAAAGCCAAAACAAAGCCACACATCCTCTCCTAGAATGAAAATAACTGGTTATAATTTCTGGCAGTATCACACATAATCCATTTTACAGATACAGTAATACCTCATATAACATTAGTATCGAATAACACGAAAATCGCATAACATCAAGGAATCTGGGGGGAAGAATTGCATCAGATAACATTAAGATCCTATGGGATGCTTCAAATAACAACCGCGAAAGCCTGTGTGGTTACAATGTATCTCTATGGATCCCATAGAGGATCAGATAACACGAAAAATCATATAACACGAAGACTTGTGGAACCAGGTTTTAGTGTTATATGAGGTTTTACTGTATGTCCTTCTAGGAGCGATAAGCCCTAAGAGATTGTGCTAAAACAAAATGTTGAAATTTAAAGACATTAGCAAGTACATCTCATACATTGACCTTTACACCTGTCCCTTGTTTCAATACCCACTTATCCAGCTTTTCCAGACTATTCAAACATCTATCATCTAGACACCATTCAGAAAGGGGACCAATCACAAATCAACCTGGCTTACCTGTAAACAAAGTTTCAGTACTTGCTTTTCAATTTGCAATTATTATTATTTTGCAATATTTGACTAAAACCTTCTGACTAAAAGAACAATGCAAAAGTGGGGAGAAGACCTCTCTGCAAAATATCTAAAAACTGTTTGAAAAGGTTATAAGATAAAAATTAACAGTAATGCTACCATTACTTTAATTTCTTCATGGCAGGTCTTTCACGTATAACAAAACAAATAGTCTACAAATAGTCTACAAAATTTGTTCACAAGCAGCTACACATCCATCTTACCAATTATAACCATAGACAGTCAGATTGATTTATAATAACTTTATGTAAGAGTAAGAAAGAGTAACTTAATCCTATACAGGTCTAATCAGAAATGTGGATGAGTTCATTGTTACTGAAATCCTGCATACATACACTTAATACAGTGTTGTATATTTATATATTTATTTACCTGAAAACAATCCTACTGCCCTCCTTAGGAACTACACACAAGAAAGTGTGACAAGGATCATAGAGTACACAAATTTAGTTTGCCAATTCTGGATAAGCAGAAGAATTCAAAGTGCATTGTTGCTGTCAAATTAGCAAGCCACACTGGGGCAAAGAGGGTTTAGTTTTCAGAGGTCTTGTGAGCAAGACAACCTCAGTTATGTTAACCCCCCTCAATCATTCCCCCATGTGCACTCAATTCTTCCTTTTACCAATGTTTCTACCACCTTTCCTCTGAGCGTAATTTTCATGGCTATTCTAAGGGAGAAACTGATGGGAGCACTGACTGGCCATTCCTCCTTCATTTTGCACATGCCAATGCATGTTAACTTGGAGGAGGCAGACACATCAGAAGCAGCAGTAAGGCATTTCACAGAATGGCTGTGAGTCCTCAGACAATCTGTGTCCATCTAAGTAAACAGTAGCAATTAAGACTGTCTCCTGTAACCTATCTTATACACTGCAAAAAACTCAATCTGGTCCTTTAAAAAAAGCATCCCTGACAGCTGGGAACACCACAGAATTTCAATATTGCCTTTCCACCCAGTTACTCAAAATATTTGGGTTTTGTTGGGTTTTTTTATTTTATTTTAAGCATAGTATAAAAGCAAATCACTTTAAACACAGTTAAAAGTTAACATAAAATCAATGGACATTACACAACCAATTTAAAAAAACCCTTCACTGACAATCCAGCCTACATACCAAAGGTTTGGGGAGAATAATAGAGCAATTGTCTCCTAGCAGAAAGACAACTGAGATGGAGTCACTATGGGCTTCCTCAGCAGGGAGATTCAGAGCCTGTACGTCAAGGATTCTCAACCTGTGGCTCATGGGCCAGTTGCAGCCCATGGCACCATTTCATGTGGCCCACCACCACCTCCACCACACTTGGAAGTGCCATGTGGTGGAGGAAGGGTAAAATAGCCAATATCCCCCCCCCCCAAAGCTGTCTGAGGGAGTGTGACCTGGCCCCAAGCTTAAAAATGTTGAGAACTCTTGCTGTTCAGTATTCACATTCTACCCAACTGCAGCTCCAACAGCAATAAGGCAGAGGAAAGGACCTCGTCAAAGATCATATGCTTTTTTTCTATGGACATTCTTTTTCTGCAGACACAACTTATTTAGAGTTGAAATTTTTGAAAAGTCAGCCATGCTAGTCTGTGTTTCAAGCATATAAGAGAGTAAACAAAACAAAAAGACAAAAAGTGTTGTGGCACTTTAAATACTAACTGCTGCATTTTAATGTTAGCTTTTCATAACATCTATTTATAGCCCTCAGGTACGTGGCATAGAATTATTAGCATAACAGAAGATAAGGAGAGAGAGAAGCATAGATCAAGTACATGCATATGCTGGCATATCAGAGAATAAACAAAACAAAACAAAAATGTTGTAGCACTTTAATGACTAACTGTTATATTTCAATGTGAATATTTGTGAATCAAGTCAAGCGGATATCAAGTGGACTTAATCCATGAAAGCTCACAATGAAATATAACAGTCTTTAAAGTGCTACAGCATTTTTGTTTTGTTTTGTTTATTCTGATATACCAGAAACACAGACTAACACGGCTACTGTTCAAAAAAAAACCCCACCTATGCTGGACATCCATCTCAAAGGTTTGAATATTATTCAATGGTTTCTTAGACATTATCAAATTTGATATACCATAATCAACAGGTGGTTATATGCTGCTATATATATTGTATGTTATATTTAGTTATTTATACAAGTAATACCTCGGATACCGCTAAGACTTGGTTCCACAAGTCTTGGTGTTATCCGATTTTTAGTGTTATCCGATCCATGTTAAAATCCTATGGGATGGATTGGATAACGTTAAAGCTCCATAGAGATACATTGTAACCGCACAATAATTATCTAACCATTTGTAATTCAAAAGGGCGAAGCTCTACAACTAATCCAAATAACAGGCATTACCAGTTGTAAAAAAGCCCCACATTGATTTGTATACTTATCCATTATGCTAATCATTCTGTACCTCTGTACCTGATGTGTATACATTGATGCCAAGAAACCTCACTCTACTGTCTGATGAAGTGAACTTGATTCACAAAAGCTAACATTAAAATACAGCAGTTAGTCTTTAAAGTGCCATAACATTTTTTGTCTTTTTGTTTTGTTTACTCTCTGATAAACATATTCAGACAATTTCTAAGAGAAATGGCCTTGCTTGACATACACTTGATCTTACTACCTGTAGTAAGAGCTAAGAGAAACCACTTTACCGAAAATTAGTTTTCCAAACAGTGACATACACCATAGTGGGAAGTCAACTAAGAGATCATGCCATATTCCCAGAGACGGTTCACCTCTTGCTTAAACTTGTACTTAAGCTGTAACTAGAAATATCATCCAGTGCACTTGGCAGATGATAATTTGAATAGATGCCAATCAATCAAATAAGTTTTATTATAAGCAATGCTATCACAGTAAATCTGAATGGTGCAGGATCAACTGCAACCATTTTGTTGGCACATGCGAAAAATTAGCATGAGAAAATATAAACCAGCTAATTATTCTAAACATATAAACTGGCAGATGAAAAAATGTCTGATATAGCCATGAAGATTATATTTTTCATTTACTTATAATAGTGATGGTGAACCTTGGCACTCCAGCTTTTCTTGGACTTCAATTCCCAGAAGCCCTTATTAGTAGGAGTACTGATTTGGGCTTCTGGTAATTGAAGTCCAAGAACACCTGGAGTGCCAAGGTTTGCCATTACTGACTTTTAAGTATGAAGGTAAGGAAACAAGATTCTTTTCATTGTAAATCTGCCACAGTAGACTGTATATTTAATTAACCAAAAATTAATGTAAAACTACACAGATTTTTCTCAAACAGCAATCATAAAAAAATCAAAGTGAATTCTATTTAACTACTGAAAACAAGCATTGGTTTGAGGATATTAGCTGCCTGTTGTGAAACTTAATTGTAGGGAACATTTTTCTTAATTTCAATCCCTCAGGATACTTTTCTTGCTGTTTTTACAGTTTTAGTGCCACTAACAGTAGCCGTCTAATAATATCACTAGGGTACCAATATAATACAGTAAAACCTCATATAACACTAAAACCTGGTTCCACAAGTCTTCGTGTTATATGATTTTTCGTGTTATCTGATCCTCTATGGGATCCATAGAGATACATTGTAACCACACAGGCTTTCGCGGTTGTTATCTGAAGCATCCCATAGGATCTTAATGTTATCTGATGCAATTCTTCCCCCCAGATTCCTTGATGTTATGCGATTTTCGTGTTATTCGATACTAATGTTATATGAGGTATTACTGTACAGTGAAACACATACGGCTTAGGGCCAGATAAAAAGTAGCAATATTTGCAGAACAGTTGTTTCTCTCTTTATGTGTTTACCTCTGGTTTGTAAAAATAAAATGAAATAAGGGTTTAACGGCTTGGGATAAGAGTCTGAAATACTGACATGCGCAGCTACATGGCATTTTATTTTTCTTGTATACAATAAATAAAAACGAAGAGGTCTAAGTATTTCTCCCCATAGTTAAAGCTAGTTCTGTGTTTAAGGATGGACAGATAAAATGTTACCCAAAGCAACAGACATTGTTCCATCCAAGGCCTTCCTTGACAACCTCCTCTATTTTTTTCTCATTCTGTGTGTAAGTTTTATATAAAACCGCTCCCATCAATATTTCTTGGAAAAAAAACAATGGATTACAGAAGTGAATCTTTTAAAAAGTAGCTATACGTATATTAAAAACATATAAACTAACAGGCATAGCCTTCAGATAATGTTTTCATGTGCAAACTGAATGACTATTGAAAACCTTTATCAAACAATAGAAATCTCCTAATGTTAATTATTGGGGGGGGGGGGACCAGCATCTTCATCAGTTATCTTCATCAGTCTCAGATTATTTTGCATGTAAACATATGCAGACAAATGTCACTCCATCCCTACTTGACCCTCCTACCAATGAATAGCCAATATATAAACATCCTCCATTACTGAATGCACAACATGTATTATGAGATTGTTCAGACAGTCCGTCTCACTGCCCCACCCCAAGTCCTTTGAGCCAAAGTGATGTCATGTCCAGAGAAGCACCAGGACTTGTTTTGCTCCAGTTCTAGTTGTTTCTGAGCTCTCCACCCTCTTATACCAAAGCATCAGTGCAAAGCAGCAACTAAGAACCGCACATGCTATATTTACAATATGGCAAACCCCTTTTTTTTTTCAAGTCATCACTTTCCACAATGAAGGGTTTGACCTAGGCAACATTATATCAAGTAATGTGTCAACATAGTTATGAATATGACAAAAATTTTACTCCATCCCCACATACGGTATATTTAACGACATCCTGCTGCTTCTACCCATTTGCCACAGCTACTAACATCATAAGAGCCATGTTAGATTACATATTTGCTGATTACCATGATTAGAAAAACTCACGCATAATAAGTTGTTTTGCACTCTAATAGGATAACAGTGTCTGTATCATTACTTATAAGTGTTAATTCCACTCCTGTGTTTAAATTCTGCCTGGTGAAATTATAAAGCTCACAATTAAAACTGAAATCTTTTACATACTCATCTAGAAAGAAATCTTGTGGAGTTTCTTTTCATAAAATATGTACAAGACTACAGTGAAATGTTATGATAAATGGCATTCCACAAACATAAAGGTGGATGAGCACAGGTAACATTTTAAGACTACAGCGAGAAGTATAAAATGACAAATCATATTTTAGCCATTTAAAACCCATTAGTGTAACAGAAGAATAAAAAAGAAAGAAAATGCTAAATCCCTTGCCTGTTTTCTCACTTCCAAACAAATCTTTTTTTAAAAAACTGTGTAAATCAGGCTGCGTCATTGATCATGCTGACATTAGCTCTGCATTCATTTTAAAAATGATATTAAGACAAACTTAATGTGAAATTGCTCTAGGCTAAGGTATGCCAAAACTCCATATTATACACAAAAACAATTTTGAGTGGCAACTGAATTTGAAAATGAAAGGATCATATTCTTGCAAACACTACTTCAGACGGCGTTAAATACAAATGAGCTGACTATCTTTCATGAGAAGCAAGCATTCGAGTTACAAAAATGACACAAACATTCAAAGTTTGAGGAACATTAAGAAATATAGAACCGACAATTCAGTTGACACTGCATGATTTCTAAACCCATCTTTCTTCAGACGCAACCTCTTCTGTAATTATGTAGCCAAGTATAGCCACATTTTTGCTTTAAAGCAGAACCGCGCCCTCCCAGAACAAGAGAATAGTTTTTACTTTCTTTACAAGGTTCCGCACTGTTTGGTATTTTACATCTTGACATAAAGGACAAAACAAACACTTCATGTATCTTATCAGACGACTGAAAAATCACAACACCGTGGTTAATTTTACCTTTGCAGTTAAATAAACTGTTATCAACTACTGAGTCATTCTTTAAAAGTAGCACTCAAAAACCAAGACAATGACACTTCTAACAGACCGCACGTTTTCAAACCAATCCTTCCCGGCTTCCATACTGGCCTGACTCTCCTCTCCCTTCACCTCTCTCCGTCTTGCTCCCCATCGTGTACCCCACCCCACCCTATAGGGCTGATGAATACCAGCTGTTTCCCTCGATCTCCCCGCCGAAGCCCGCAGAGGGTCTCTTCCTTCCCAACTTTCAGCTGTACTCCTCCGCTGCTGAGAGGCGCGCAGCCACAGGGGCCCTTGGCACAGCACAGAGAGAAAGCAAAATAAAAAGTAATAATAATTAAAAGGAGAAGACAGCGCTTCCACTGCAGAGGTCCAGAGCTACAATTTACTATATAACCACACCCACCGCATTGCAGAAGCCAGGAGCTGGAGGGAGACAAGGTCGGGAGGGAGGGGAGAGGAACAGGCAAGAAGCCACGAACGAGGAGAGGCAGAGCGAGAGCGCGATACAGTATACAACCAAAGTCAAGGTTTGCACGCCCAGGATCTGCAGCAGAAACTGCAAAAGGGGAACAGCCGAGCAAGTGAGCAGGAAAGTTCGGTGCCCAATTCAGGGCTGCAGGGAAGCCAAACTCTCCGGCGTGGAGCTGCACACTGGACGCTGCACGAACGCCCCAGCTGTCCTCCCCATCTCAGACCTCCGCCTCCAACCACTGGTCCCTTGCAGAAGTTTAAAAGAAGTTGCCGCTCCTTTACAATACACACACACACACACACACAGGCTCGTTCTTCTCATCGCATCCCCTCCTCACTTCGTAAAAGCACCGTCTTCACTGTCAGGGGCGCGTCGGTCCTGAACGGAAAAACCAATGGCCAGGATGGTGGCAGCCCCTGGATGTGCTTCAGGCGGGCGGCGGCAAGTAGGGCTGGGCAGAGAAACGCACACACACCCTCGAGTCCCAGTGGAGCGAATTCGACGTGGGCTTTTCCGCTCCGCTTCCCAAATAGTGGCACGTGGCGGAAAGCGAAGGGAGGGCAGACCGCGAGGAGGAGGAGGAGGGGGGGCGTCTTTCCCACACCGGTCCTGCCACTCAGGTTCTCTCCAGTGACCACCACCCACCCCGCCTTCTCCAGATGCGGTCGAGCTGAAGCCCGAGTCACGTTCAAGGAGCCCCTGCGCTTCGCCTGTCTCGCCGCTCCTCCCTCCCTCCCTCCTTGTCGCCGCCAAATCTGACTCCAGACAGACTTTGTGACAGTTTCTCCCTCTCGGCATCCCAGCCTCCCCCGCTCCTCCCGCCGCCGCCCCACCTTCTCCTTAATCCAACGTGACACCTTGGTGTCCCGCAACTCGACAGCTTCGGGCGTCTCCCACCAGGGAGTCACTGCAGAGCCACCCGGGAAGGGGGGCGCCTCAGGAGCGCCCCAAGCGCCGCCGCCGGTCCCAACCCTCTCTTCCCCAGTGGAGGGGGAGCACGGGGGGGGGGGGGCCGCAGTCCCACATCCCGCTTCCAGCCTTTCGGGGAGAGGCGCCCCCCCCCCACCCACAAGTGTGGACCCTGTTTTTCTTTCTTATATGGGAGGGGGCGCAAACTTTTTGGGCTACGGGCCGGACACGTGGTTCAGGCGGCTGGCCGCTACAGCCCGGGGCCGGATCCGGCCCCGACACCAATTCATCCGGCCCACAAAGCCCTCGTCGCTCCCAGTAGCGGAAGTAAAACGCGCCCCGACGGGGCTTCGCAAGTGACAGCGCTTCGCCGGCCGGATGAATTGGCATCAGGGCCGGATCCGGCCGTAGTTTGGGCACTCCTGTGATATACCCTCAGGCTGCGTTTCGGCCAAGACGTTCCCTCTCCATCTTTCTCTCTCTCCCCCCCTTAACTGGGGCGCACAGGCCATGGGAAGGGTGGGGGTGCCCCAATTTTTGGGATTCAGCTCCAAGACTGGCGCTGCATCGCACCATGCAGTCGGCCACCATCCCGGCACCCCAAGGCCGCCGCGCTCGCCAACCAGCACGAGAGAGCGCATCAGGAGGCAAGGCCACGCCAGCCCCCCCCCCCACACACACACACCGCACAGTCATTGCGCGCGGGAAGCGCGACTCGCCCAAGGGAGCGCGCCGCCGCCGCCGCCACCATCACACCCGGCGCCGTTCTGCTTCTCCCCCCTCCCCAAACGACCCCATTTCTCACGGCTCCCCTTCGCCAAGGGGGAACTTTAAAATGGCTTCTGGAACCGACACTGCAAGAGACCTCCAGAAACCTGAGCAGAAGAGGAGGCGAAAAGGCCTCGCAGTGCCCACCCGCCCGGCTTCCTGCAGGCTCCTTCGCCTTCCCTGCCTGCTTCCCTGCCTGCAGGAATAGCTATAGGGGGGGGGGGGGGGAGGACGGTCTCCCGGGGCGAACGGGCTGGCAGGACGTGCAGGGTTGGAGGGGGGGGGGAGAAGGCAGGGACGAGGCTACCTTGTCAAAAAGGACGCCGCGGCGAAAGTCTGAAGGCGACTCGAGGGGGGCGACTCCGGAGCGAAGTCTAGCTTCCAGCGCGTCACAAGGACGTGCGGCAGCTGCGGCAGCAAAAGCCACGCGTCGTCCTCCGCGTCAGCAACAGCAGCATTAGCAACCCAGGCAGCCTCTGCCCAGGACGAGCCCTCCGCGATTCCAGCAAATCAGAGCTCTGCAGGCGCCTCCCCAACAGACCACCCTCGCCGCCGCCAAAAAAAAAAAGGGGGGGGGACCAGGTAGGATCCTGACAATCGAGTGAAGAAAAATTCCTCTTCCACTTAAAAATAAACCACTGTGGAGAAGAAAATCGCCTTTTAAAAAAACCTAACGCACACTCTTAGTCGCTAACTGGATCTGGTACCAGGATTCTTCCCAGCGTCTCCTGCACCAAAGCTATCCTAACGCACCCGAATGGGTGAAACAACATCACTGCAGTTAAAAAGGCATGAAGAGAGTATGAAGAGTAAAGGAGCAACCCAATGCAGGGCAGAAGCCAGGACAGAAGGACAGCGACACTTGCTCTGTTTAAAAGACAATCGCCTTCATTTCAGTGCTATTTCCTTCCTTGCAAATAGGATTGTTGTTAAGAGCCAGCCAACTGAGTCTCACTTTTGTCAATCCAAACAGGCAGTTTTTCCTTGCCACACACCCACCCAGTGAGATTCCAAAACCAAGTGGAGATTTGAACCCAGGTCCCGAATACACTACCAGGGTTCTCTGTAAATCAGATTACAATATAGAAAAATAATATTTCGTATTTCTACAGCACATTCCCCAAAGATACATACATGCTGCAATGCTTACAAGTGAAGGTAGGTCTCCGATGAAGTTACAGTACTATTATTCCCTAATGGAAAAAGTGAAAGCAAGAGACATTTGCCAGGAACTATCAAGTGCAGGGGTTCTCAACCTTTTTAAGTTGGGGCCTGGATCACACCCCCTCAGACTGTTTGCAGGATGAACTGGTGTGTGTCTCCTTGCTGCCACAAGCCCACCACAACCCAAATAGTCCCTTCCACTCCCCCCACAGCACCCCCTCACTTACTGGCCTGGAGGAGCTGGGTGGCGTGAGTGAAGGAACACCACCACCCCAGCCGCTGGCAATGGCTCAGCAGCTGTCAGAAACATCTCAGCGGCCACTGAGAATGCGTTCCTGGCCGCTTCTGGCAGTGACAGAAGTGGTGGCTGGAGTGAGGGCATGGGACGGATTATTTGGTGCCATGGGCCAGATCTGGCCCACAGTTTGAGAATCCCTGATCAAGCAAGTCCATGGTAGAAGCAAGATTCAGACCAGCTACTCACTGAAGTACTAATTTCTCATGACTAATTTTTCTACCAAGGTATAGAAATCTTTATGTTTTAAGAATATAATCCTAAAATGGCAGAAGCATTTCAGACAGTACTGTTTCACAGTCCTAAAGTGGTGGTCAAAACTCAACATGCTCAGAGTTTTAAGTTACTGGTCTCTTTTTAAATAAAAACAAATGGTTTCCTGGATGAAATCTAGACTAAAAGAGGATCCAAAATAGGTGTGAGGCCTAATTCTGAATAACTTATTAAGCACTACAGTATAGCACTGGATCAGTTCTAGTCCAAAGTGCAATATGTGCACAGGCAGAGAAGGAGGCTAAAATAAGGAATCCAAAGTGAGTTCAACTACACCATCAAAAACTGTGGAATTTGCTCTACTTATAAAAGGAGTGGATTTGATTAAATGTATATTGACTACATGATGCAAAGGCTAATTTGATTCCATTTGGCACTTTTTGCTTCCAACCTCTCTCTCACTCTCTTTCTCTCTCTCTCTGCTGCCAAGGGCCTTCTACTTTTTAAGTTCAGAAAGATTGTTCCCATGTGGTCAGTTGTGATTCCTTGTTGTAAAATGGGGAATGCATCTATAGGTGATGTTGCAGTGATATAGACAATTGGGACTCTGATATTCAGGACTGGGAGAACATAACCCACATTTTTAGTCCCTCCCCCAAGTCTCCTTTTATAAAATATATTTTCTTTGAGATTTGCACTAGAGCACTCTTTCATCTGAATGTAACAGACCAGATTAATAAGGCACAAGAAATAGGAAAGAGTTTTTCCAAATAGGGAAAATGGGAGGAGGCAATCCCAAAGTATGTTTTGAAGCCCTGGTGGTTTTCCTTTGGCCACAGCCAAGAAAGGAGGAGAGGGCATTGTTAGCATTAGAGGCCTTCAAGAGGCTGCTCATATTATCTTTCTTTAAAAGTTTTATCTGTAGTTTACTACTAAATATGAGCTCTTCTTTTGTAAGTAAAAATACAGAGCTGCAAATCCTATCTTAAGTCTATTTCCTGCTTGCCATATTGTCTCTGTGAAATTCTATGCAAGTGCTACTGAAGCCAACAGGACAAGCTCCCAGGTATCAGAGTGCAGCCCATGCTAATGTAATGTGAAAGAAATGAAAGTTGTAATTTATTTTGGCATCACTTTTTAAGAGTTAAATTAACATGAAAGGTGCTTTAAAATAAGGTTATTTGTGTGTGTGTGTGTGTGTGTGTGTAACTCATTAACTGCTCAATGTAAACTGATTTTGGAAAACTTAGAAGTTTTCTATTCAGTTGGGAAACTTCAAAACCTTATAATTTTCTATATAAAATTAAACATGTTTGTGTGTGTGGTGATTGATTGATTGATTGATAGATAGATAGATAGATAGATAGATAGATAGATAGATAGATAGATAGATAGATAGATAGATAGATAGAGAGAGAGAGAGAGAGGCAGGGAGGCAGGCAGGCAGGCAGGCAGGCAGGCAGGCAGGCAGGCAGGCAGGCAGGCAGGCAGGCAGAGTGAGCTACAATGGAACTACAATGGAAGCATTATAAAAATCTTTTTTTATACACCTTAAATAAAGAGAAAGGCTGTTAATAAGAAAAAGAGAGGAACATGTGGTACTCCAGAACTCCATCAGCCACAACCAGAAGTATCAGATATTGTAAGTGGTAGTTTGTTAACACTTGGAGGGCCACATGTTTCCCAGCCTGCCTTTGTTTAATGTTCTGCTACTGTTCCTCTCCTTTGGCAAAAATTGCTATTTAAATATCCTAAATAGATTACATGTCTGAATTCGTGCAGTTCCTTTAGTTGTTATTTCAGATGACATCTACATGTTTAGAATCCTAGATACAAAAACCAATACTTTTGAAGCTTACAGCATAAGAATGAGCATACTTTTCCCATGCTTATCTGAGTCTGCATTACATGATTATCAGAAAATACATCCCACTGATTTCAGTATGGATTACTTTTGAGTAGATTAATCTGCCAGTGTGTCATAGTATCTAATTAACAGTTGAGATGAAATCCTGCCAGACAGTTAAATTGAACTGTTCATAAGCTTTAGGCAAATGGCACTAAACTCTATATTGTAGCTACCGGTATATTGTAGCTTGGATATGTTCCTTTCCATGGGACTCCCAATGCAATTCTGAAGGCTGTGGCCCAAAAAAGCAATAGCCAAAATCCTGTTACTTAGCATAGCAAATCATACTAGAGCAGACCAATTTAATCAATGGGGATTTGGTGGGTCAAATCCTTCATAAATTCCATTGTTTCAAATAGGCCTACTCTGACTTATTTTATCACAGTATGTATGTCACACTTAAGAGTAGGCACATTTCAATCAATGGAACTTATGGTGGCATTGACTCATTAAATCTGACTCATTCAGTGGGCCTACTCTAATGTAATTTACTACACTAAGCAACAAGATTTTGGCCAGTGTCTCCAGACATCAGTCATAGTTTTACACACAATCTCATCCTGTATTGAATCCAAGTACAGTATAGAATAGTACATAACATTTTCATGTTAAAAAACCAAATCACAGAAATGCATCTATAGCAAATCCATTGTAATTGTTTACAGAGGCCATGATACAAATCCTAAGCAAATATACTGCTTGGTTGATAATGTTTAGTACCTGTACGTGTTTATTATGGGTGAATTCAGTGCCATATTACCAAATGGCCAAAATTATTGGAAGGACTAACTTGTCATGATCTGGTCTGGACTCTTTCATTATGCACTCCAATATTCATTTGTTTTGAAATCCAAAGCCTCTGGTAATATTTTCAAGACAACATAAAAGGGATGCCTGAATTCAAAACACCTTTAAACTTTCTTTTATGCTATAGAGAAAAAGAGCTACAAAGTTAGACAAACAGAATTACAGTTACAATAATGAAAGATTGGTATAGTCTATATAGGAATAAAAAACTGGTTTTATTTTTTCTTTAACTTTACTCCCATACTACTTTTCAAGGTTTTTGCCATATGAAAGAGCTCTGAAGGTTACATAATCAGGTTCCTTCTCTTAATGCCCTTCTTTATCATGTCTGCACTGTAGATACAGATTGTCTTCATCCTTTGTATGTGTTTTAACTTGTGTAATCATATTGTTTGCATGGGAAAGGACACTGGCCCAAGGAACTTTTTTAAAATTAAAAGTCAAATTTTCTCCATGTAACATTACCGAGTTAGTGGAAATAAATTCAATTTATTACAATAATATTTAAAATGACTGTATAATTGCTTAGAATTGTGTATTAACTCTCTGGTTCATTTACAGACCATTTGATTTAAGGTATTCTAGAAATTGGTCAGATTTAGGGATTTTAAAAAATCCAAATAAAATGTGATTAAAGATTATGTTCAGTAGCAGTCTATGCAAATTTTATTCAATGCTATCCTGGAATCTAATACCCAGACTAGAAGAGCTGATTGTTTGAAAGTGCTGGATAATGTAAATGATGTCTCTAACAAATTACAGGACATGCTGGCTGACTGACCATTAAAAAAGGGAGTGGAGGGAAGGCCACTATTCTTCCAAAGAATGTTGTTTCTACAGACCTTGACAAATGAATTATCCCATAATAAAAACTACTGGCAGAGACATAACAGATGATAAGGAGCATTAAAATTATTGGCAATGGACTGAAACTTTTAAAATATTACTTTTATACTTATCTGTTAATTTTTATTTTTTATTTTTTATTTTTGGAATCTAATCAGTCAATTAACTTTTTTCAGGAATATGCCTAAAGTATAATCATAGTGACTTGGATCCTTACTTTAGCAAATGGAGTTATCCTCACAGAATGGGTGGGAACTTTTCACTTTTCCTCAATTCCATTACTGTACAATTCATTCTTCCAAATGGGATTTAGTCCTCCCAAAAGAGCACACATAAGAGAACAGGAAGGATTATGTTCCTTCAGACCTTGCCACTTAGCTATAAAAAGTTACCTCTCAGTTGTAGCAAAATTACATTTCAAAAGTAATGTAACATGCAAATAAATGTTATAAATGTGTCAGTGTGTAATCATTATTTTCAAGTTGCATTTCATTACTTTTTAAAGGGCATTTTGAAATGAATTTCACTAAAGTTGATTGATTGATTAATTGATTGATTGGTTGATTGATTGATTGGATTTGTATGTCATCCACTCAACATATGCGACTCAGGGTGGCTCACAGTAATCTCAATACATCAACAGTAGAGTACAATAAAAATAACAATAAAATATCTCAGTGCAATAGAACATCATACAGTAAAATACAGTAATACCCCGGATAATGCGAGTACCGTAAAGCGTGAAAACCGCATAATGTTACAAGATTTTCAGAAAAATCTTGTATCGAATAACGCGATTTTTAACGTTATCCGATACAGTCATTCTTAGCAGCAGGGTGGCTGGAAAGCTGAATGGGGTTCTCCGTTCAGCTTCCCAGCCACCCTGCAGCTACGGAGGCAGGGGTGGGTTGGCAGGAAAGCTGACGGGGGGGTCCCCCGTCAGCTTCCCCAGCCACACCACAGCTGCGGAGGCAAGGGCGGGTGGCTAGGGAAGCCGACAGGGAGTCCCCGTCAGCTTCCCCAGCCACCATGCAGCTGTAGATCGGGTCCTCTGATCTCTCTGGAGCAGGCAGGGGACACGATCCAAGCTGTTTCTGGGCTTCCCCGACGTCCTCAGCCAGTGCAGCAAGCCAGAATGTCAGGGTTCAAATCCCGACATTCTGGCTTGCTGCAGCCTCAAAGAGGGTGGGGGAACTTCAAAATTAGCACGCATCGGGTCTCCCAACCTCCCTAGAGCCGATGCGTGCTATTTTTGAAGTTCCCCCACCCTCTTTGAGGCTGCAGCAAGCCAGAATGTCGGGATTCGAATCCTGACATTTTAGCTTGCTGCAGCCTCCAGGGACGTGGGGGAACTTTGGAAACAGCTTGGATCGGGTCTCCCCACCTCCCTGGACCCGGGGGGGGGGGGGGGTCAGAGACCCCAAAATTGGTTTAAAAAAAAACGTCAATTTTTAAAACCAATTTTGGGGTCTCTGACCCTCCCGCTGGGTCCAGGGAGGTGGGGAGACCCGATCCAAGCTGTTTCTGGGCTTCCCCGACGTCCTCAGCCAGTGCAGCAAGCCAGAATGTCGGGATTCGAACTCTGACATTCTGGCTTGCTGCACTGGCTGAGGATGTCAGGGAAGCCCAGAAACAGCTTGGATCGGGTCTCCACACCTCCCTGGACCCGGGGGGGGGGGTCAGAGACCCCAAAATTGGTAAAAAAAAAACGGATGTTTTTTTTTTACCAATTTTGGGGTCTCTGACCCCCCCCCCCGGCCGGGTCCAGGGAGGTGGGGAGACCCGATCCAAGCTGTTTCCAAAGTTCCCCCACGTCCCTGGAGGCTGCAGCAAGCCAAAATGTCAGGATTCAAATCCCGACGTTCTGGCTTGCTGCAGCCTCCAGGGAAACAGGGCTTTTTTAAACATTGTGTGATCAACGTATCGCACAACGTTAAAAACCGGATAACAACGGGACTTGTGGAACCAAGTCATAATATTGCTATCACAGAATAGTATAAAATAAATTAATAAAAATTACAATAATTTCCATAGTTATTATTTCTCATTTTATTTGCACTCCTTAAGTCAATAAATACACATGTCTTACTTGAGAAATATCTTAAATCTGATTCAAAGTTGTGTGTATAATAAAATGGAATATATGAACCTTCCCCACACACACCCATAGAATGTTTTTTTATAATAGCCCAGTCTCATATTTTTGAAAAGCACTGATACTCAAGGCACAACTGCATTCCCTCACATTCACTCACTGTAAAGTCACAAAATCAGATCAGTTTAAATTTAACTGGCCATGTAGGGAGAGAGGATGAAAGCTTTGTTTGCAGCTTGTTAATGTAGCTCTCTTATGGTGCAGCTTCAGAAGAGCTACTTAAGTTCTACTAAACTCTAAACAAAGAAAGAGTACTGTATCAATTTCTTCTTCATTTCCTAGTCTAAGACTTTAAATTCATTCTCCTAAAGGAAAAGTGTCATCAACTAGTTTACACAACTGAAAAATTCAACTAACAAGTGTTTTCTTTCAAAATAAGTTGCAATAAAATATGTTCTGTGTTTTAAGTCCATATGAACTGCAAAAATATAAGAAACATTTAAGACTAAATTATATCTCACAAAAGTGAAGCTGCAGTGATAATTTAAAATCTAGTTATTGTCTGTCAATCATACCACATTGACTTTAGTACTGTATCTAAATCAGATATGTATAGGGATTTAAAAACCAATGTTATTTGCAGCAGATCTAATCTACAATTCAAACTACACACTGTCATTTTTCCAACACTTCAACTTGAATTTCTAATATGTGATCAGATATCAGCAGATCAGAATTAGACTGTGCAAAAGATATGCAGCCACTGCTAAAAAAAATGTAGCCTTATCTCTTGTACTCTCACTTTGGGTCTAGCAGAGATGTGGGTCACATGTGGGCCTCTGCTTAATTTTAAAACCTTTATGTCGGCAACAACTAAGGCTACAGAACAGGGCATAAGAAAGAGAAGAAAAGAGAAGTAGAATGCCCACAGCTTGCTTCAGTCTCTAGACTGCTTACTGCTGAGAACATGCATGGTATACTTTGAGTTTTCTTTTCCTGATTATTACTTGTTGGGCTAGAGTGGGGGTTCCCAACCTTTTCAAGTCAGGGGCCGGGTTACGCTCTCTCAGTCAGCTTTGAGGTCTGGATGGCCATTTTGCACTGCCTCCATGATGGGGTGGCCATTTTGTCCCAACAGCTTCAAAGTGGTAGCCACTGTTTTTCAAATGCCCTTGGAGGGGTGGAGGCCACATGAAATGGTGCCGTGAGCCGGATCCAGCCCACAGGCCTTAGGTTGGGAACCCATGGGCTAAAAAAACCTGTAGTATGATAAGGTTTCATGCATTTTTGTTTCCTTCAGGTACATACTGTACCAGCAATCTAGCCCAACTTAAAAGATAATCACCTTCATGGACAATACGCCCCTCAAATCACCAATTACAACATCAAATGAAAAATAATATTTTCAAAATAATATCTTCTGCATGGAAAGTATGAATCAGGCAACAATGAGTAGCATATCCTACTTATGATCAATTTCTATACAACATGACCTGTATATCACCTGGCAATCAGGGCAAACTACTTGTTAGGCATCCTTGAATAACTTACTAAAGGAAACAGTAAGCTTCCTGTTATAGCTATCTCAAATTCTCCAAATCTGTGTCATTTACTAGGAAAATATATCCTTATTTCATCAACCAACAGTCCAGGAACACATATCTACAAATCCCAATACTGTATCACTTGTGTTTATATCTCATATATTGCAAATCTTTGCCATCAACAGTAACTGAAAGTAATGCAAGACAATGACCAAAGTCTGTTGTGCAATTACACAGAAGACATAACTTTCAGTGACAAAATGTTGTAAGAGATCTCTGTAGGGATTATCTGTTGCATGCCAAATCATGAGACTCAACATGAACAGAAGACAGCTATAGAGATCTCTTAACTTACAGCAAGAAATTAGGTGTTTTGCAAAACTGCACAATAGGATTTCAGCCAATATGTCAAGCAGACCAGCACCTGAAGATCATACAATGGATTTTACATAATTAAACACAACTGTTTACTCTAGGCAAAAGAGTGGGGAACCGCGACCTTTAGGGGAGTGTTGTCTTCTGGGAATTGAAGTCCAAGAACACCTGGAGGACTAGAATGTTTCCTCTAGGTCAGGATTTCTCAACAGTGGCCCTCCAAGTGTACTTGCACTTCGATTCCCAGAAGCCCAGGCTCCCCTCAAGGCCGCAACTCTAGGCCCAGGGTATCATATTTTTGAGGCTGGTTAAAATAAAAAGCACTGAACCATGCATACCACAAGTCTGTAATCTTAATGAAAAAACTGAAGAGAGCTGGAAAACACTTCAGTTTGGAGAATCTTAAACTATCTGTATGATCTACCCTTAGCTGCAAGAGAAATATCTTTAAATTATCAAAGAAAACCTCTGGAAACCTATAGCAATAACAATTAAACTTATATACCATAGCACATGGTGCACTTTCTGGGTGGTGAAACTGACAATTATTGCTAAGACATATATAAATATCTGTGTACTGTATTTAATTTTCAGCACTAATATCACTATCACAGAATAGTATAAAAATAAATTAATAAAAATTACAATAATTTCTATAGTTATTATTCCTCATTCTATTTGCACTCCTTAAGTCAATAAATACACATGTCTTACTTTAAATGACCCAGGAAAACTAAATACAAAAGAAAACCTCTGGAAACATATAGCAATAACAATTAAACTTATATACCATTCCATAGCACATGGTGCACTTTCTGGGTGGTTTACAAGGTAATATGTATTTTGCCCCCAACATGATGGGTACTCATTTTACCAACATCAGAAGGAAGGAAAACTGGGTTAACCTTGAACCCATCAGACTCAGGCAGTTATTGACTGCAAAGGATTTTCAACCAAGTATTAAAGTCAGTCCTTGTGTTTGTTCTGAAGTTAGTTTGTTCCATTACTTATGGGTCATCAAAAATGGGGAAGGATGGGAGTGTCTACCAATGACTGTACTTTCTGACTGGTTAATTCCCCCACCTTCTGTCAAATCCCTTGCATTAAAGCTGGCAGTCCTGACTTCACTCACATCTTGAATGTTTCCTTTCATCTTCACTGTAGTGGAGTGGAGAGGCCACATGCCAAAAACAGTTATCCTTGTTCACATAATTCTGGACCTGACTGTATATTAGGATTACTAAAGAAGTTAGAAGCCAAAATGTTTTGAATTAAGACTATTATTTCTGTTGTGTTTATTATTCCCATAAATATATAGTATCAGTAACTAATTGCACCCGTCTGGGAATCAGCACAACCATCTTTGATGATTTAAACATACAATCAATCAATCTTTATTACAGTCCAAGTATAGCATAGTACAGCAAAAAAGAACAGAAGTTAAAATGAGGGTACTTAAAATATATTTTAAAAAGAAGCATTTCTGCTCAGAGTCAAGAAGTAGTAAAATTAGTACTTAAGATTAATAACGTCACAACTATTACTAAGTCTATGATGCAGTGCTAGTAGTTCATTTAGCTGAAGGACCTGCCAGCATTGTTCTTCTGATCTTACACATTGTGGCGCAGAACTTGGCAGTGTTGTGGATGAAGGTGGGCCTTTCATCATTAGCCAGTGGGTGGGTGTGCTGTTTGAACAGCCAGTATATTCTGTGCAAATGGAAGTATTTTTAAATCTGATCTGGTGTTTTTTGTTATTCAGTTGGACAGAGTCCAACCCTTTGCGACTCCATGGACTACTGTACGCCAAGCTCCTCTGTCATCCTCCAAAGACCACACAGATCTACGCCCATTACGTCAACAATGCCATCTAACCACCTCATTCTCTGGCACCCCCTTTTCCTTTTGCCATCAATAGTTCCCAGCATCAAGGCTCTCAAGAGAGTCCTTTCTTCTCATTTGGTGTCCAAAGTACTTGAGCTTCAACTTCAGTATTTGTCCTTCCAATGAGCAGCTAGGGTTGATTTCCTTCAGGATTGACTGATTTGATCTCCTTGCAGTCAAGGGTACTCTCAAAAACCTCCTCCAGCACCACAGTTCAAAGGTGTCTATTCTTCTGTGCTTGGCCTTCCTTATGGTCCAGCTCTCACAACCATACATTACTACTGGGAATACCACTGCTTTAACTATGCACATTTTTGTCGACAGGGTGGTGTTTCTACTTTTTATTATGCTGCTCAGGTTTCTGTCACTGCTTCCAATTCTTCCCTATTTTCAAGGTAGTTGATAGGGCCGGATGCCATTATCTGGGCTTTTTTGATGTTGAGTTTTAGACCAACTTTTGCACTCTCCTCTTTCACTCTAATCAAAAGGCTCTTTAGGTCTTCTTCACTTTCTGCCATTATAGTAGTATCATCTGCATATCTCAGGTTGTTAATGTTTTTCCCAGCATATCAGAAAACAAAACAAAACAAAACAAAATAAAATAAAATAAAAAACACTGTAACACTTTAAAGACTAACTGCTATATTTTTATTGTTAGCTTTCGTGGCTCAAGTCCACTTCATCAGACAAAGAGTGAAACTTACAGGCATGTTCTTTATATACCAAATTCAGAGGCTCAAAGGGAGAAGGGGTGTGGGCAAGATGACAGACAAGCAAGCACAAGATTGCAATTTCACACAGCCATTAGCAACAATAGATTATTCAGATAAACTCTAAATGACTCCTTTTTTTGGAATTGTCAACCTCCTGAATTTGGTATATAAAGAACATGCTTGTAAGTTTCATTCCTTGTCTGATGAAGTGGACTTGATCCACGAAAGCTAACAATAAAAATATAGCAGTTAGTCTTTAAAGTGCTACTGTGTTTTTTATTTTATTTATTTATTTATTTTTTCTAAATGACTCCCTTTCAATCTCAAGGTTGCTGAGAAAGCCCATTATGGTCTCTGATCAACTTGTGACCTGCATGTCAGGGGGAAAAAAACAAATACCTATACCTGGTTTCTTTCTGTTTTACTAAAGAGAATTGGCAGGAAAATTGTAATATAAAATCATATAGCAATCTGTGTATCAAATTTGATAATGTCCCAGAAACCCTTCACTAATATTTAGTCCCCTGTGATGGGTATCTAACAGATGGATGTATTTGATTTCTGCTGTCTCCCTTTCAATCCTAGTTTTGCAATTTCTCTGTTCCAGAATTGCAACTTTCAGGTCTTGGATAGAGTGTCCAGTTACTTCCAGCTTGTGATTCATCCAGCCCTGGTTTGATCTGGTGTTAGAAATCTAAAAATACTTCCCTTCTCACAGTGTATTAGATTTTTTTTTAAAAAAAATATCTTAGATAAAAAAATTCTCCACTATGGGAGTTCTACAAACAACTGTTATTATTTTAAACATGGGTCATCTGAGAGAAAGGCTTCAGTTGGAAGGTTTTGAGGTTTTACTAGGCCTAGCTTCATCTAACTCCCTGTTCAAAAAGCAAGCTCCCAACTAGCACTGAGATAGGAATAGGAAATGTGGGCAGAGGTGGGCCTAGAAAAGTCTTGGCATCTTTTAGTTGAAGCTTTTCTCCCAGGTGAACCATATTGAAATTACTGGTGTCTTTCTGTTTTAAAATACATAGAATTATGGGATTTATAGTCCATAAAATTCCTAAAATCCCATCCTTAATAACATACAAATTAGAAATTTATGACAGAGTTTTAGTTTTGACAACCTTCTTTTAATCAACATTAGTTGTCCAGAACCTAGGCTTCTAGAAGTAAACTTACTTTAGTGTTCATCTTCAGTGATTAGATCAAATATTCAACAGTCAACAAATGCTGTAAAAATGTAGATTTCCTGGCATGTCTATAATTCTGTATTAAACAAATGGGGACAAAGCAATAATCATTAGTGGACTGTCTGGCAGTATGCCGTTCTTTTGGAAATCCATCATTTCCCAGAGATTGTTCCCTTGGCTTGAACAAGAGACATTTTGCTTGAAATTTCGCCATATGTCTCATCAGACTAATTTACCTATAGCTCAAGGTTGTATTCATATCATCCCTTTTACAGATAATGGTCCAGACTTTAGCTGGCAGTTTAGCTTTGTCACTCTTTGCAATTTGGCTTCCAAATATCATCTTATTCTTAAATCCTTACTTGATTAATAAAAATGGGTTAAAAATAGTTGCTGACTTCATAACCAAATGTTGTTTTTTAACTTTTGGTAAAGAAACTGGGACCTGAAGACCAAAAACTGAAATGGAGGGTTGAAATCCATGATGTCTAGTGTGGTCAGTTTGACTGCAAAAGTCAAAATATTCCCATATGGTTCTTGAAACATTAAGACTGTTACCACCCTAGACCACTAATTCATTTTCAGAAGAGGATGAATTCTAGTTTTAAGCACACGATTTATATCAGGGATGACAAAGGTTGAATCTGTGAGCCGGAAACAATGACAAACTTGTTTCAGGGACCCCTAGAGCCCCAAAGTTAAGTTTCTCCGTCTGTCTGTCAGTCTGTCTTCAAGAGAATCATAATTCCAGGGGGCACATTGAGATTTATTATCAAGTACAATCTTTCCTCAATAGCAACTCTTCAGCATAATTGCAAGACAATTCCTAGCAGTATTAAAAAAAACTGTAACAATGGCAGAATTTGACTAATAAATTTTGTAATGCTGATAAAAGCACAAAGTTTTATTCAAAATTGTGGTATACATTTCAAAAAAAAATAGGAAGTTAGACCTTCCTATCTAGTTGAGCAAACAAAAATTATGGTTGATGTTATGTCTAATCTGAATGATATAATTTGGTGTGGATGTTGGGTGGATATATTGAGACTATTTTTGTAAAACAAAATAATATCATGGAAAAGATAGAAAATTCCTTTCTTAGAAATGTGTTCCAAATCTGGAATAAATACAGATAAATATTTGTTCTGTCAATTTCCTCTTTAAACCCAATAATAGAATTAGATAAATGTCCAGGAGATTTGAGAGGGTTATTAAATCAAATAATTTTTAATTTAATTTAATGAATTCAATTTTCACACTTGTATGCCACCCAATAAGGGAACTCGACTCAGGGCGGCTCACACAATAATTAAACAATATATACAGTAAACCAGTCATAATTAAAAGCAGTAAAACCCAATTAAGAGTATTGATTAGAGAACTGATTAGAGGTTATAAATAGTAGAGAATAAATTACGACAATTTTAGAAGGAGTAAAGATATTGTAGTTTAATGTAATTCAACTATATCAATGGACTAAAAAATTAATGAAGAGAAATTATATGTGTACAGAGTTGAAAAAATGATAATACATAGAAGATGAAAATAAGATATGATTCATAGAATTTACAGGATATTGATAGACGTAGATAATTATCAGAAGGTTCTTTAAACAATGTGGGAAGTTATTTGGGACAGGAAATAAGTACCAAGGTATGGAACAATATTTGGGATGAAAGACTTTAAAAACATATATCTGTAAAAATAAAGGGAAATGCTTATGAATTAATTTTAGAGATGCTATTTAATGGCAATGAATTTGAACGATATAGATCAGTAATGATGAACCTTTTAGAGACAAAGTGCCCAAAACAGAGGGGCAGGGTGAACTCTGTGCTGGGAGAGGGAGAAAGCACTCCCATTGGGCTGCTTGAAAGAGGGGCAGGGCAAACTCTGTGCTTGGGGGAAGGAAGAAGTGCTCTCATTGTGTTGCTGTGCAGAGGGGTGGGTGAATACTGTGCTGGGGCAATGGCATGTGTGCCAACAGACAAGCTTCTCTGTGCCCTCTGTGGCATGAGTGCCACCAGTTTGCCACCATGGGTAGTATAGATCCTAAATAGTCTATACTACGTTGGAGACATGGTCAGGATGAAGGTACATATTTTCATTTGGGGGGAGGGGAAATGCATTTTGATTTTGAAGATAATGGGAGTTGTACAACATCAGCATCTGGATTACCACACAGTCCCCATCATAATTTTAAGGCACAGCTAAGCCAACATAGCTGCTAAACTGTTACCTGAATCTCACATTACATCCTAATTGTACCTGGCTAAAATCAGACCATACGGAATCATTTCAACCTATTACAGTCAAACCTCGCATAACGAATTTAATTTGTTCTGTGAGGCTGCTTGCTATGCGAAACAAACTCGCATATAGCAAAAATCCCTATGGGGAAACTTCCATAACAAGTGTTTCTAGGGGAAAACTCACACAGCAAAATTTTTTCGCTATACAAGTTTTCCCCACAGAAATGCTCATTGTGCGAGTTTTCCCATAGGGAAAGTCTCACATAGCAAAATGTTTATTATGCGAGCTGGATCGCTTTGTGAAAAACCCGCTCATTATGCAAGTTTTTAGCTAAGCGGGTTACTCGCTAAGCGAGGTTTGACTGTACAGTACTTCAGGTTCTCAGCTGAGGCTGATGATGATCAGATGCATCTTGTTATAAACATTCTAACTAGGTTGGTATTTTGTTGCTATACTTTATCAAGATCTGGGAGAAAAAACAGTGACAGACTTCTACTTCTTTTGTATGTCTAATGAAAAATGATAATATCAATCATAACTTATGAATGTGCTCTTTGTACTTAGTTTTTCTTTAAAAACACAAACATCAATCACTCATCCACAACACCTATACAGTAATACCTCGGATAACGCTAAGACTTGGTTCCACAAGTCTTGGTGTATCTGATTTTTTGTGTTAAAATCCTATGGGATGGATCGGATAACGTTAAAGCTCCATAGAGATACATTGTAACCGCACAGGCTTTAGCAGTTGTTATCCGATCCATCCCATAGGACCCTAACGTTATTCAATCCAATTCTCCTCCCCAGATTACTTAACATTATGCGATTTTAGCGTTATCCAAGGTAAACGTTATCTGAGGTATTACTATATATTATACCATCCTTACAAAAACTATTTCAGTTGAATTCTCATCCACAGCCTTAGGCTACCTCCCAGAACATAGGAAGAACCTGGTATTTGGCCGTTATCCGAAGTATTACTGTACAAGCAAAACCAAGTACAGTCAAACCTCGCATAAAGAGCACCTTGCTTAAAGAGTAACTCGCTTAAAGAGCAGAATTTTCTCTGAATGTTTGCTTCGCTTAACAAATAAAACCAACCAAAAACTCACTTAACAAATAAATCGGGGGCGCAATCCCCCCCCCCCCACAATTGGTCACTTACAAAGGTGTTTTGCTTAAAGAGCAAACTCGCTTAAAGAGCAATCCTGTGGAACGCATTATGCTCTTTAAGCGAGGTACAACTGTATGGGCGGTGGTGAGGAGTGAAAATGTTCTTACAAAAAGCTGTTCTAATTTGGTTGAGATTTCTGACTTTATGCCTTATTCTAAGGGACTTATTCTAAGGGACATCAATAATGAGTGGCTTGCTTTGTCATTATATTTCAGCTAATGTATTCCTCACAATAATAAATATCTGTCAATAGTGTACTTTAAATTATGCATCAGAATATAGTCTGCCAAAATATCTTTAAGTACATTAGGGCACACTTAATGCTCTTTAGAAGAAGCAAAGCAAATACATTTATCCACAAGTTGCATATATATATATATTTCTACACAAAAAATACACTTTGAAGAATTAAATACCTTGTTTAAGGACTCTGCAAGCATGATTTATGCCTTGTATTCTTGGGTAAATATTTGCTATTGTTCACCTACTACCACTAATATGACTAATATCTGGATGGACAGATTTTATGTTTACATTTTTCAAGAGCCTCCAATTGAAATCAGCTAGAAAATAATGGCTTAAGCAAATGGACAGACTACTGAACAACAAAATATATCTAACACATACTCAACACAAAAATGTATTTTCCTTCCTACAACTAAGGCTTTCATATACAAATCTACTCTTCTCACAAACGTTTTCTTGATTTTATCACTGTTACTCACAAATGGAAAAAATTATTTTTTGCATTCAATCTTAAACAATCAAGCACGAGTAAAAGTCCTTGGTCATTTACTGAACATCAGTAGGTCACAACCTGTCTTTTTCCTATAACTGACCTAAATGATGGATCATTTCATATGTGTGTGCTGAAATGAAGAACATATTTGAATCTGTACTATTTATTGGCTGGAATCCTACAGTATTTGTGTTTGCATAAAATCTACATAATTTACTGAAGCTAACTGAGGCAGTGCTGTAGCACATCTCAGTTGTAAAACTGAGCACATGTCCAGGCATGTGACCATGGTACACCCTGGCACCACTTCAATTAGCCAAATTTGACTACAGGAAGTTACAGAAACCTTATATGAGCACCAATGGGATTCTGGTTATTATTTTAATTATGTGGCTCTACTGAAGTTATCTTTCCTAGATCCTGGATTTGCATTTACTGGTACTCCACAATTAACCCACAAATGCTTTGAAACATATGTTATTATATCAATAATTGGAGGTTCAAAGTTTACCTATACAGTTTTCTACATTTGTACTATACAATATTAGC
The DNA here is from genome assembly GCA_030440675.1 of Furcifer pardalis. Taxonomy (NCBI): domain Eukaryota; kingdom Metazoa; phylum Chordata; class Lepidosauria; order Squamata; family Chamaeleonidae; genus Furcifer; species Furcifer pardalis. The sequence continues at coordinate 100,952,516 of CP126891.1, forward strand.
ACCAAGGACTTGTGGATATTTTAGCACCATCACACTGTGGTGTGAGCAGGGTAAGCTCCCTATTGCATAGGTAGGATGAGAGCATACCTCTCCTCGGATCAGTGGCTGCCTATACATTTTCTATTTTGGTAAGGGAGGGATGTTCTAGACAAGGGGTTTCCAACCTTTTCAAGCTGGGGGCTGGGTCATGCTTTTCAGTCAGCTTCAAGGGTTGGATGGCCATTTTGCCCTGCCTGCACGATGGGGGTGGCCATTTTGTCCCAACAGCTTCAAAGGGACAGGGGGTCCTGTGTTATCTCTGGAGCTACCATCTTTGGTCCTGGATGGGGCGGTTTTGCCCCAAACAGACCCAGTGTGTAACCTGGGGGTCCTCCTGCACTCGCAACTCCTGTTCGAAGAGCAGGTGGCAGTTGTGGCCAGGAAGGCCTTTGCACAACTTCGTGTTATTTGCCAGTTACACCCACTCATAGACTTGATTACTGTAATACGCTGTGTATGGCTGTCTTTGATGACCATTCGGAGGCTGCAACTGGTCCAGAATGTGGCTGCCTGGGTGGTGATGGGGTGTGGGCAGTATGCACATGCCTCATCGCTGCTCTGGGAGCTGCCCTGGTTGCCGGTTAGCTTCCGAGTGCAATTCAAGGTGCTGGTCATAGCCTTTAAAGGTCTATATGATAGTGGGCCAGGATACTTAAGAGACCGCCTCACCCCAAGAACATCTGTCCGTCCCACCAGAGTGGCACTCTAGTTGTTCCATCAGCCAGAGAGGCGCATCTCTCTGGCACCAGAAATAGGGCCTTCTTTGTGTCCGCTCCGGCCCTATGGAACCTCCTGCCAACTGAGCTACGTCTCCATACAGAGTTGCTGCCCTTTAGGAAGAATATAAATACATGGCTGGTGGGGCAGGTATGGGGTACTGGCTGCACAACGACCCCAGCTCGCTGGTTGGTTTGAGCCCCCTATCTCCCTTAATCTTTTAATCTTCTGTACTTAGTTTTAATCTGATCTGTCATTGTAATTTGTTGATCTTTTAAAAAAAACATTTAAATTTTTAAATTTTAAATTTGTTATAATTTTTAGATCTGAAGTTTTTAGGGAATGTTTTGATTTCTTTGTTGTTATGTTTAATGATATGTAAACCGCCCTGAGTCGCCCTGGTGAGGAGGGCGGTACACAAATACGAATAAATAAATAAATAAATTTTGTTTCTCAAATGCCTTTGGAGGGGTGGGGGGCACATGAAATGGCACCGTGGGCCTGATTTGGCCCACGGGCCTTAGGTCAGGAACCCCGCTCTAGACAGAAATCATCCCAGAATAATAATCATGTGGGGTACATACATATCTAAAAAGATGTCTAGCAGAATGCATACTTTATGGCAAGATATGAGATTTATGAAGATCTAATGATTTACGATGATGCAAATGACAAATAACAGCATGCCCTTTCAATTTCAGGAAAGCTGTGATTTTGTAGTACAGTAATACTCAGTGGAGGTGTGGAATAGATTCAATGGCTTGGACCAGATAGACAGAAAGCCAGAAGAATTATGGACAGAGATGCGGGACATCATGCAGGAGGCAGCAAGGAAAACTATACCAAAAGAAAAGAAGCAAAAGAAAGCTAAGTGGTTGTCCGATGAGACTCTTAAAATAGCAGAGGACAGAAGGAATGCAAAAGGCATTGGAGAAAGGGAAAAATACAATCACTTGAATACAGAATTTCAAAGAAAAGCAAGGAGAGATAAGGAAACCTACCTGAACGAACAGTGCAAAGAAATAGAGGAAAACAATATCAGGGGTAGGACTAGAGATCTTTTCAAAAAAATTGGGGAACTCAAGGGAACATTTAAAGCAAAAATGACCATGATAAAAGACAAAGATGGCAAGGAGTTAGCAGATGCAGAAGAGATTAAGAAAAGATGGAAAGAGTACACAGAGGAACTCTACAAAAAGGACCTCAACACCCCTGATAATCACAATGATGAGAACATTGAACATGAGCCAGACATTCTGGAAAGTGAAGTCATAAAGGCCCTAAAAAACACTGCAAACAACAAAGCCAGTGGAGTTGATGGCATCCAAGTTGAACTTTTCAAAGCACTACAAGATGATGGAATCAAATTATTGCACTCTATATGCCAGCAGATTTGGAAAACACAACAATGGCCACAGGATTGGAAAAGATCTGTATACGTTCCACTCCCCAAAAAGGGTAATGCCAAAGAATGTTCAAATTATCTAACAATTGCGCTCATCCCTCACGCTAGCAAGGTGATGCTCAAGATAATACAGGATAGACTGCAACAGTATGTGGAGAGAGAATTACCAGAAGTGCAGGCGGGTTTCAGAAGAGGCAGGGGGACTAGAGACCATATCGCCAACATAAGATGGATCATGGAAAAAACAAAGGAATATCAGAAACAAGTCTACTTCTGTTTCATTGATTACACTAAGGCTTTTGACTGTGTCGACCACAACAAAATGTGGCAAGTAATTAAAGAGATGGGAATTCCGGAACACCTTATAGGCCTCATGAGAAATCTGTACATGAATCAAGAAGCAACAGTTAGGACAGAAAATGGAATGACGGAGTGGTTTGGAATAGGAAAAGGAGTAAGACAAGGCTGCATTTTGTCACCCTGCTTATTCAACTTATACACAGAACACATAATGCGCAATGCAGGAATGGAGGAATCACAATTTGGGATCAAAATTGCTGGGAGAAACATCAACAACTTGAGATATGCAGATGATACCACCCTAATGGCGGAAAGTGAGGAGGACCTAAAGAAGCTCCTGATTAGGTTAAAAGAAGAGAGTGAAAAAGCTGGCTTGAGACTAAATATCAAGAAAACCAAGATCATGGCAACAGGCCCTATCAGTCCCTGGAAAATAGATGGGGAAGAAGTAGAGGCAGTGACAGATTTTACTTTCCTAGGATCAAAGCTCACTGCAGACGGTGATTGCAGCCATGAAATAAAAAGGCGACTGATTCTCGGGAGGCAAGCGATGAGAAACCTGGGGAACATAGTGAAAAGTAGAGACATTAAATTGCAAACAAAGATTCGCATAGTCAGGGCAATGGTATTCCCTGTGGCAATGTATGGTTGTGAGAGCTGGACCATTAGGAAAGCGGAGCGCAGAAAAATAGACGCCTTTGAGATGTGGTGTTGGAGGAGAGTTTTGAGAGTACCCTGGACAGCGAGGAGAACAAATGGGTCAATCTTAGAAGAAATCAAGCCTGACTGCTCCTTAGAAGGTCAAATAATAAAGATGAAGCTAAAATACTTTGGACATCAAATGAGAAGAGAGGACTCACTTGAGAAAGCCTTGATGCTGGGAAGGGTGGAGGGCAAAAGAAGAAGGGGACGGCCCAAGATGAGATGGCTAGATGGTATTGTGGAGATAATGGGCACAGAGCTGAGTGAGTTGAGAGGGATGGTGGAGGACAGGAGTGCCTGGAGGACAGTGGTTCATGGGGTCGCAGAGGGTCGGAATCGACTGTGCGACTGAACAACAAAAAATACCTTGGATAACGTTTGCATCAGATAACGCTAAAACCGCATTAACGTTAAGCAATCTGGGAAGAAATTGCATTACATAACGTTAAAATCCTATGGGATGCGTCGGATAACATTTGCTAAAGCCTGTGCAGGTAACAATGTATCTCTATGGAGTTTTAACGCTATCCGATGCATCCCATAGGATTTTAACGTTAGCCAATGAATGCATCAGATAACATTAAACATCGGATAATGCTAAGACTTGTGGAACCAAGTTTTAGCATTATCCAAGGTTTTACTGTACAATTAGATGGTCATTTTCAAAAGAAAGCAAACACTTAGAACAAGTTAGTGATCAATGTGAATTGGATGCGTCTCCATTCTTCATAATTAAATGGATTTCTCAGAATATTCTTTTCAGTAGTAATACTGAAACAATTGTCAAGCATATGAATAAATTACTATATAGGAAAGTTTTAAATATTTTTCTCTTGTTGAAATCAATATTTTTAATAGAGATGCACTGCCTAATGTTTAATACTGTGTATTAATAAATGCCCAATTTCACTTTTACAATTTTTTGCAGAACTGAAATATCTTTTAGAACTAAAATATAAGGCACTTGAGTTACTGAAGAAAGGCAGCTAGCATCAAATGTAAACTACTATTTTTAATTTACTTATAACATCTTCTATCTCTGCTTCAGTTACCTGTTCGTCCATCTACTATGTTGTTCCCCTTACATCTTTCTAGATATTCCTCCAATTTATCAATTTTCTCTCCTTTTCTGTATATAAATCTTGATAAAATTCCTTTACAATTTTCAGTTTATCCCTTGTTCTATTAAATCTCTTTCCTTCCTTGTTTACTAAAGTATTTATTTCTCTTTTTGATGTCTTTTCCCTTAACTGCCCTTGCCAGCAATTTTGAATTTTTATTACTAAATCCAAAATATTATCTTTTAAAATATATTAAATCTCTTTTAACCTTCTTTATATCCTTCCCTATTAGTTCTTATTTAAGCATTTGCATCTCTTTTTAAAAAAAAAATCTTTTGTACAAGCATGTTTGCTTTGAAGTTTTTTCAATTATTTTTCAACTTTAAATTGTTTATCCCTAAATTGTTTGTTTTTAATACTTGCCAATTTAATACTTTCTCCCCTGAAAACCGCTTTCATAGTATCCCATACCACAATGAGACCTGTCTGCCCTGTATCATTCCACATGTGGACATATGGCTGTCATGACTAGCCATCAGAGTGCATGGAACGCTGTTCCCTTTCCCACCAAAGTGGTCCCTATTTATCTACTTGCAATTTCTTGCTTTCGAACTGCTAGGTTGGCTGAAGCTGGGGCAGAGACAGAAGTTCATTCCATCATGCAGCACTCGGGTCTCAAACTGATGACATGATGACCTTTCAGTCATCAAGTTCAGCATCTTAACTAATAAGCCACTGCAGTCCCATTTTAAAAATATGAAAAATGCAAACCATCCTTTTATTTTTAAAAACCTTTTTAGACTGCAAGTCACTAAGGGAAAGCTAGCCTTAAGTGAAAGGTCTTCTCCTTGCAAAAGGATATCAAAGACAGGGCCAGCCTGGACTTCTGTGGGATTAGGGTTGCCATACGTCCCAGAAAACCGGGATTATCCCAGATTCAAGGTTGGAAAAACTGTCTTGGCCAGTTCAATAAAAATCATGTTAAAGTCCCAGATTTGTAAAACTTACTGATTGTGTATTGTAACACCCCGTTAAAATAAATTCGAACTCTCACCATCAAATGAGCAATTTTCTGCTCATTTGAGGTCCCTGACAAGTGTCAGAAATCAATTAATTTAAAGCTCTCTATGTGGGGCTGCCCTTCAAGTTGATACAGAACCTCCAGAAAGTATAGAATGCAGTGGACACAATGATATTTGGCACAAATAAATCTGATCACATATTTTCAATCCTATTCCATATGCACTGGATTCATGTCATTTTCCACGACCTTGTTACTACAGGTGTTTACACCAAGGGTGCCCAAACCTTTTGGGCCATGGGTCGATTATGTGGTTCAGGGAGCTGGTCACTAAGGCTCAGGGGCCATTTGTGGCCCCCAATGCCAATTAATCCAGCCTGCGAAGCCCTGGTCGCTCCTGGAAGCGGAAGTAAAACGCGCCCATATGGGCGCATTTTACTTCCACTTCCAGGAGCGACCAGGGCTTCATGGGCCGGATGAATTGGCGTCAGGGGCCACACCCAGCCCCCGGGCCTAAGTTTGGGCACCACTGGTTTACATTAAGAGAGTCAAAAGACAAAAATGACTTCTTAGGGAAATCCAATTGACCCAGTTGTTTCATGATTCTGCTTGTATTTCCAATCCAATTCAATTTTTTACCTTTATCATTTCTATGCTGAAATTCTAAGAAACACCAAATATAATCCCAACAACTTTATGCTATTACAGTATTCTATAGTTACTTTACGATAACCAGAAAATTAAAATTCAATTATGTTGCTGTGTAGCCACAAGACCTGTAATATAGCAGTTAAAGTGTCAGAATAAGTGACTCAGGTTCAAATCTCAGCTCAGCTATGGAATCTAACTGTGGAATTGAATGATAAAACCACTCCTTGATATCTCACACACCTCACAAATCCCTAATAGGGCCACCATAAGTCAGAATGAACTTGACAGCACGTAGCACATAAAAAACAAAACAAAAAAGAGAGTAAAACTAGACAATATGGTACTTCATATTATTTATTTATATTTAATCTTGTTTTGTTTTTAAAAATATACTTATTGCAAATTAGACCACAACTTTTTCATTTCCCATATTTTCAGAAGACATTTGCTGTGATCTTATCAAATGCTTTTCTTATCAACATCTATATAGTCAGAAAATATTTCGCATAGCCATTTAGATAGCTGTGTAATAAATATCCACGTACTACCTTTGTTTGAATGTCATAGTGGATGTGGAAATCCTTTGGACACTTGATTTTATTTTAATCTCTGCTTTTACAGCCATTACCAAAACATCACCAAAAACTTGAGTAGCTAATTTCATATATAGTACGTGCATATCATCTTGAATCCTTACTTAAGCTAGTGTAATCCTTCTATATACAGTAAATGCTATTATTGTTATCATGCCCCATCAAGTCCAAACCAAGTGATCCTAACAGGGCTTTTAAGATAAGTGAGATATTTAAGGAGTGGTTTTACCAGTTCCTCACCTCCCATGAGCTTCTATGGCTGAGTAGGGATTCAAACCCAGGCTTCCTAAATCCTAGTTTGTCACTACAATATAATGGATATCCAAGTGAACACTAAAATAGATGGAACTAATATGTCAAAACTTGAGTGGGACATCTGTAAAGAAACTTCTTACACCTAAAGTTTTGGGCGATTAGCTCCAACATAAACACTAGATGGAGCTAATCTCCCAAACCTAAGAACAGAACCATCTGCAAGAAATATCTTACACATAATGAACAGTTAAAATAATAAGTAGCAATGCATTTTAAAAAAAAAAAATCTAGCAAAAAAAATTGGACCTGTTTAGGATCTGAGATCAGCAAAGTGATCAGCCACTTCCAGTTTTGATTCAAATTATAAAATGAAAATGTGAGAGAATACATTCATTACCTTCTCATCTTATCCCATAAGAACTGATATATTTTATTAATATTTATGAACAATTTTAACTCAGTATGATATAATCAATATCAGTTAACAAATAAACTATGCTTTGTACCACTCAGCATCTGTTATTTCCTTCAATTTGCAGTCTTAAATTGAGAGACATTTTCACATTTTGGTATACTACCTCGGCCAACAAACCATAAAGTTGCAAAATTTATCAAATTCAAGAAATGAATAAGTATTTAACTCTAAAGTTCCTATTCAGCACCAAACTTCCAGTTTGGTTCTCTTTTTTACCACCCTCAATACTAGTCTTCAACCTATGTGAGTTTTCAATATTGTTTTAAATCCCAGGCAAAAATAAAATGAAATCTTCTCTACAGAAACAGCAAAAATTTGTCATGGTACTTTCTACACAGAGAAGAACAGAGCATTTTATTTCTTCTCCTAAATTGGGGTAATCTGTTTTTCAATATTCTTTATAATTTTTTTCTATGGTGCATCTCTAACAGGGAATACTGTATGTACTTTTTCATGTCCCCAAGTTATATTACATTTTGCTGCCACTATTACAACTTCTACAAATCAGGAATATTTTTTTTTATTAAAGGAGGAGTCACCACATATCAGAAATCACTTCTTCCGTGTACTGTTGCCAGCTTGCTTTCCTAAATTTCCACTTTGTTTTTTTGAACTGATCTTATTATGAAGTGTAGACAACATCCTCAATAGTGTTTTCAACAGAACAGCTAAAAGTCTACACATATGGTGACCGAAATAGTTATTGTACCTTTCATAGACAAAAATTACAATTAGGACTATCATTTATGCGGCTGGATAAACCTTTTTTTAAAATGTAAAACAGGTAGCCTCCATCCTACGACAGAGTGTACAAAGTACATGTACAAGATAACTGTAGTAATGGTTTTTTTGAATTACAGATAATATCATCCTATTTATTAGGGTTAAGGAACAATAAAATTGTTGAAAGTCTGAGATGAAAACGATGAATAATGCAATCTGTATTTCTGCTGAGTTGTATTATTCTTGTAAATTATTGCAACCTTTGATCTCTAGGTTTAGTGCAATCAGGACTGAGGTAATCACAGATGCAGTTAACCATTGCCTAGTCCTCCTAAAGGCAATAGAAGATTAAATATCCTCAAGCTACAAGGGAATAGTGGTCACTAAACAGGAACAAGTGGAGTGCTCTTATGTATCAGAAAGAAAGAATTGTGTTTGTAAAGAAAATTACAATCCAAGTTTCCGTATTTGCTGGCATATAAGATGCATTGAAGTATAAAATGCACTCCATCTTTCTGGTGTATTTTAAGGAGGGAGTGAATCTTATTCACCAGCAAATACAGTGTATAATGTTTATACAGTAACATCTCGGAGAACGTTTACATCAGATAATGCTAAAACCACATAACGTTAAGCAATCGGAGGGGGGGATTGCATTGCATAACGTTAAAATCTTATGGGATACATAGGATAACATTCGCTAAAAGCCTGTGCCGGTTACAATGTATCTCTATGAAGTTTTAACGTTATCCGATGCATTCCATAGGATTTTAAAATTGAATAACATTAAGACTTGGGGAACTAAGTTTTAGCGTTATCTGAGGTTTTACTGTATTTCCAGATTTCTTGTGGAACTCAATTGAATTATTCAATGCAGTTGGGAGACTTATAGAACCAGCTGCTGTGAGGAGACTTGGAAAGCGAGCAAATTTCACTTTCTCCTTCAGCCTCTTCCTGTGACTTCTTCTTCTGTGTCTAGGTCAGACGTGAAACTGCCAAAATGAAGCCACCTTTTGGTGAAATCATTCTGCAATTCCTTTCACCTGACATAGTGTGAGAAAGATTAGCTGGCACAAGGTTGCTGCTGCCCAGGGCATACCACAATCTTTTTGTGTACCCATTCCTGTGACTAAAACCCCAGCTAGACAGGTTGATAGTGAGGGGGTTGCATGTCACATTTAGACAATGGCTTTCCACACAGAATTTTTGATTTTCCTCTCCCCTTTTTTAAAATGGTGAAACACTGAATCACACGAGCTCTCCAATACAGTCTAAGATAGTGCTCTCAAATTTATGTGGAGGATCCTATAGTGATTTCAGTTTACTGACCAATTGAGAGAAGATAAAATTGGTTACCCAATTCTGCATCTGTCAGGTTTCTTAATGAATGAATTGATGTGCAATGACCAGTGAACACAAGCATATGTTTCAAGAAGAAATATTCCACAGGAAGCAGTTAAAATAGGTTTTAGGGTGTTTGATTACCTGGTTCATGGAAAAGTGCAAAATAATAATTAAATTAAGGATTGTGCAACAGCTTTGAATTTGAAGCAACAGCCTAAAAAGGGACTTCAGAAAGTCATCTCTTTAATTTATATTCACATGATTTTAAAGAAACATACAATTTAAACCATCATTTATGTATTCTGAAATTTCTAGAACTTAAATAATTTATCACTTTTTATTATTTTGGTCATGTTTTTTTGAGTATAGAAAACTCAGTTCAGACTGCAGTCCCATTCCTTCTTCTGGAAGAAACAGAAGTGAAATACACTAGTAACTCAGATAACGATGAGACACGGTTCCACAAGTCTCGTCATTATCCAGTTTTTAACGTTATGTGATGCATTGATCGCACAACATTAAAAAAAACCTCTTGTTCCCTTTCCGAAGAGGAAAGGGAACAGGGGGGTGATCCACCTGCCTCTTTGGAAAGGGCAGTGGGGATTCCATGCGTGGAATCCCCACTGCCCTTTCCAAGGAGGCAGGCGGGGCGTAGCATGGGATTGGCTGCTTGGGTTGGGGGTTGAACCGGGGCACGCCCATTCAAACCCCTCAACCCAAGCGGCAATCACATGCTGTGATTGTAGCACCCGGGGAGGTCTGGGGAGGTCAGGAACACTGCGGATTGGGTCCCCCGTCCTCCCCGGACATGGCAGGGGTGCCAGAGAGCCCGAAATGGGCGAAAAAACCTTTCATTTTTTCACCCATTTCGGGCTCTCTGGCACCCCTACCGGCTCCAGGGAAGTTGGGGGACCCGATCCGCAGCTGTGGGGTGGCTGGGGAAGCCGATGGGGGAGCCCCACATTGGCTTTTCAGCCACCCTGCCCCTGCCTCTACAGCTGTGGGGTGGCTGGGGAAGCCCCCATCAGGTTTCCAGCCACTCCACCCCTGCCTCCGCAGCTGTGGGGTGGCTGGGAAGCCGGACGGGGAGTCCCCATTCAGCTTTCCAGCCACCCTGCTGCTAGGAACGATTGCATCGGATAACACTAACAGATTGTTATCCGATGCAATTTCTTTTTTAAAAATTTGCATTGTTATCCAATTCTAGTGTTATCTGATGCAATCGTCATCCGAGGTATTACTGTATGACATATTGATAGTCAGCATTCTTTCAGATGCCATGTAGGTTTAAAAATAAATTATCACCCACAATCCTCCATTGACTTTATGAATCAATAGTTTCCTCATTCTGCTGACACATAACATGTAAACTAAAACTCACAGTTTCTTTCCAAACAGGACCATTTGACTACTTCCTTATCACAAACATCTTCCTGTACAAGTGTAATTTGGAAACCTTTGCCACTGTAATTTTCTTTGCTTCATTCCCTTTAAAGCTAAATCTTCACAAGACAGGCAAAATACTCATTCATCAGCACTATTATCACTCCAGCAACCCAGAATGAACAGCTATGGTTTAAACATAAATAAGGAGAGACAAGGAAGAAAATGATAAAGTAGGATAGAAAATTATAAAGTAAAATTATTTTGTTTTTAAAAATTATATGTGATTTATATGATGCATCAGGCTTATAGGGATGAAAAATTTATCTAAAATATTAATTCTGGTGCAAGGAAAACAAATGACACTTTTATATTAGTACTTATAATAGGTGAGACTTTAATTTTCTGAATAGTTTTGATGAAACATTCTCATTTCTCTTTTCATAGTCTATCAGTGGTTACCAATGTGGGGGCCATGCCCCACAGAGAGACTTTTTGGGGAATTGACTTAGGCTTCTGGAAATTGAAGTGCAAAAAACAAAGGTTAGGAAACATTCCCTAGAGTCACTGTTTGAGGATGTAAGTCTTCGCCTTATACCCTAACTGGTTGCAAGGCATATTGTGTCTGTGATGCCTTTAAAACCCTACTGCAGGGGCACACAGGTGCTGGGACTTTTCCCTGATATGCTCCATGGGCCAGTGTATTTAGGTCAGAGCAGGATTGCAGACTTCCAGCTACAATGCTCAACTTGCCTTCCTCTGCTAACAGTCTGGATGAAGATTCCTGTGTCTTCCAGAACCTTCTATGAGGACTGGATCTTTGCACTGATCCTGATGATGGCTTTTGCCTGATATGCCATCGGTGCTTACTGGACAAAAAAGGACTACTTGGGGTAAGTCTCCACCAGGAGGACAGAAGCTGAAGAACTCTTTGACTTTGTCTGTAATTACATTTACCTGACTGGACTGGACTACTACTAAACTGTATGGACTTGTATATAGCACAACTGAACTGTCTCAGTGAGGTCAGCTGAGCAGCCCAAGATAATATATCTGTTTTGTGTTACAGTTGTTGCACTATATATACTTGCACCTTTTTACTTCCTGAGTAAACCTACTTTGAGTTTTCTTCTGCACCAAGGTCTGTCTACCTGCTTTTCTCACAAGGGACCACCTTGCCAGGTAAGAACCTCTTGCTGACCACTGCATACCTCTCTGCTAACCATTTACATCAACATTGGTTATGGGCCCAGAGACACAGCTGTAACCAGTAACCTGAGGATGACGCCCTGCAAGTGTTTGTTTTGCTACTCTTGTGGCTGAAATACCATAATGGCGGCAACAAATATAAGTTTGGTGACCAGGCTTGATGGAAGTAATTATACTGTGTGGTCCACCAAATGCTCTTTGCTCCTCAAGAAGGAGGACTTATGCGGCATTGTTGCATCTCCACCAGACATTACCGGCCAAGACCCAAACGACAATGATGATGCCCACAAGCTGGCCAAATTCCAGGAAGAAAATCAAAAAAGCTCTTTGCATTATAGGCTTCACATTATGTGACGAGCAGCTTGTCCATATTAGGGGCCTTGAGTCAGCTGATGTTTGTTGGCAGTCCCTGAAGAGGCTTTATGTCAGGGACACTGATGGGGCCCAGATATAGCTTTCCAGAAGGCTTTTGAGAACTTTCCTTTCACCTGGAGGCAATATGCTTGCTCACATGGAGAATATGAAGTCCATCCTGATGGAACTACAGGAAAAGAAACTAACCTTCACAGAGCAGCAGATGGCCTACATTTTGGCAGTTTCACATCTGGCTTAGACACGGAAGAAGAAGAAGAATCAAAGTCAGAAGAGGGAAGGGACTAAAGCTGAACCAAGTTTCTTAGCATAGCTAGTTTTTCAATCATATTTGATGGAATTCAAAACATGTGAAGCAGGCATACTGCTGAAACTACATAACACTATCCACAGAAAAACTGACACAGGTTACATACAGGACTTCTTTAGGAATCATAGACCCTGGAATAGAGCAGTCAAATAAATTAAAAGTTCCAGGTGGTTTGAAATGATACTGCAGGAAATCACATTTCTGTTGCACAACTGTTCTTATCATGTTTCCACTGAATGCATATGCTTATTACTTTTAGCCTCTTTCAGCTCCCTTAACAAACTTCACAGTTATCAGTCACAAAACATACTCCTCTTGCTTAGCTTCTCATCCAATCCACATTTTTTTCTCTTACTACTGTATACATGACATGCATTGCCATCATTTCATGGAAAGAGAAATATCGTTCATCACATGTTAAGACTATTTTATTCTATTTTATGGGATGTACGGCTGCATGTGTACACAAACACACACAGATCTGTATCTCTATACTTGCCACACAAACACACAGCCCTGCTGGACTTCTCACATCAAGACCTCTCTCTCTAATTCAATTATTGTTACTCAAGTGAATCCAATGAAGTAATATGCAACATGTACATTTTTGAGCTCTGGAGCCACTATTCTTTCAAGCTGATCAAGGCTTTTTTGCTTCAAAGGAGAATCTGAAGCAGTTCATTTAGAGAGCACACTGCCACTCAGTTATGAAATTACCTATCACCAGTCATGCAGGAAAGCCATTTAGAAACTGCATTTTCAGTCTCCTATCTGAAAAATAACAAGAATTCTGCAGAAAGGGTCAGGGAGAATTTAAGGGTGCAAATGACATCTCATTGTAGTCAATTGCGAAATTCTCACTGGTTTTTAATAGGTTGGGATCATAGAAGCATAGCAACATATGTTCAATCAGCATGAAAGGTCATATGGAAAATCATAAGCATCATTAAACCAGATCCATGACCTCATATTATAGCCATTAAGACAGTGTTCTGAATAGACATGTTGGTTTATGAAATAATTAAAAAGTCACTTATGAAACAATCTGCAAGTAGAATGGGTTTAATGTGTGGCACATATTTTACCAGTCAATTATCAAAACCCAACATGGTACATAAGAATTCCCTAGTATTAAGTACATACATTTAGCAGAAAATCAAAGCATTAACACACAAACATCTGTTAAGACTATTTTCATGCTACTGGAAAAGCTGCTACTCTATTAATGATCAAACAGCACTGTAAAAGGATATAAAGATTTGCTGAGTTTTCATAGTGCAAGAGCATAAAATGTCTTTGCTCTGTTCTTTGGCCCAAAATCAGTGGTATTGTCAATTGTCTGCATTGGGAATTAAGTCCTTATCGCCATGTTAAACATATACGAGGCATACTGCGGTATCATCTTTAACTGTACATAAATACTAATAACAGTACATTAAAGTAGGATTTTAAACAACATGAGAATATAACTGTGGCGGATCAGTGCCTCTGATCATATGTTTAAAGATATTACATGTCTCCTTACCACAAGAACATAGACATAGTACATATTCAAATGCATTTCAGAATTCACAGTCCTCAACACAATACAATGAAGACTACATGCTTGCCCAAATGCACATTAAAATATCCATCAAAGTAATGTCTAATTTTTGTCTCTGACCAGCTTTGCAGAAAAAAAACTCTATTTAAGAACTAGTGTCACTGATTAACACAAATTCTTAGGAGAAAATAACTAATAATATGTAACTGAATTCAATAACAAATATTTCAGCTATCCGCAGGTACCAAACTAAATTATATTTTCCTTGTATACACATACTAAAGTGTCACAATTTTCCCCATCTTGTGTTAGAATATGTTCATTCCAGTACACCTTATAGAACTTACCAAAATGTATCCATATGACAGCCGCCAGCAGACCATTATAGTGTATTCACATCACAGTAGCCAGTGAGTCATCAGAACATATATAAAAAAGAAGATGGGGAAAAAATTAATTTAAGAGCAATAGTGCAATTTTACACATAATGACTGCTAGTTTATGTGGATTTAATTCAGTGCTGCAGATTTGCACTACATAATCCTTTTTAAAATTATGCATCCCACTGTAAGTGTTCTTGCTTTCAGAAATTATGTATTTTCTTGAAAGTAAAGGGCTAATCAACACATCCCCTCAGGGGTGTGTTGTGTGTCTGTATTGCCTTGGAACAACATGAAACTGCTCAAAGCATTGCACTGGTGTGCTCATGGCTCAATGCAGGTTCACAGATGAGTCTTAAAAAGTTTATTTATGGAGCTATTTACATACTAATGCTATTTCAGTCATCTTTTCATTAAAATGTTTTCCTTTCTAGAATGGAAGCAAAATGAACAAAAGTAATTAGCAGCCAAGGCAAAAGCTGCATTTGAAGAAACAAGCAGAGGAATCAGAGTTTAGCTCATTTCATATTTTTTGGTCAAAGTCAGAATTTGACTACATTTCAGATAAGACAATAGCATGCAACAGTGTTCAAAGTGTTCTAAGAAGCCAATACTGGAAACACTATCTGTCTTAAACAGGTAAAAACTATTCTGGTCAAATGGATATGTTTCTACCTTAATTTGTTCTGTTTTTTACCCATTTCTTCATTAATATAAATATATTTCAAAATAGTTTCTATAACACACATCTAAATGTTTATTCTCTCTTAAAATGTTAATTTAAAGAAATATTTTGATACATTTAAATTTACAATTGCATTTGGAACATAAAAGTGTGTGATATTTTTGATAGCAAGGTTTCAATCATTACATTAGTTCAAGAAGTGCAAATCAAGATATTTTCTGATTTTATCTATCTATCCACCTGTGCATCTAGCCACCCACACACACACCCATCTGATTTCTATACCAATCAGCTTGATGTAACTCACTTCTTTGGGTAGTAAACATAGATCCTACACACCATACCCATCACTCGCAACCAACAACAGCACAAACAAAATCATATTAAAATGATGTTAAAGGAAAACAAGTTGGGGTTTAGGTACTAATTTACTGCTTCTAGGTTTTGTTATTAAATGCTGCTTTGTTATTAAATGATCCTTTGTGTATTCTTCTTTCTCTAATTTCATGAATCTTGTTCAGGGATGGGACGATCACCAAGAAAACCCAATCCCTAGTTGACCCTTAAATTTAGATCAAAAGTAATTTTTCAGATGTCAGTGAAGATGCATTAATGCTATAGGTACCTGAGCTCTGCTGGCTAGCAAAGTACCCAGAATGGCCAAAATGCTAGCACTGAGGATAAGACCAAGAGGGAGCTGACAGAAGGCACCATTGAAACCTGAAGAAATTATCTTGTTTTTGTATCATTTTTTTAAGATAGGAAAAACAGCAGTAGCTAGTGCAGCTTGAGGCAGAAACAATAGTATGGGTTAAGCAAAAATGCCTTGAGGGTGACAGTAATAAATAAACAGATTGGAGGACCAGAGAGAAAGATTTCAGGGGACCCATGCACCTTGCAGGCCAGAGTTTGGGAACCCCTGGTTTTAACCATCCATTGCTAAGTTGTTTTCTCCAGTACTGTATGGGCAAAATAATGGTTTCTTTCAGACTTCCTGAAATGAAGCATTAATTGTATGGATGGCCCATTCTACCATTACATACAGATTTTAATAGCCAAGACAGTCAAAGATCAGTAAGAGACGTGGTGACTTTAGATCAACCAAGTCCCTTGACAATATCCTTAGGCATTACTCACTGAAAGTGATGCAATGAAATACAACTAGACAGTACACTGGACACCTCAAAATGATCTACTCAATTACTAAAGGAGTCAACATCCCATCATATGACTTCAAATTTTGATATAAATGAGGGGCCAGTCGATTACAGTTAACTGTATCAGAATGAAGGGTTTATATTGAGCCAGCATTAGTAAGGCCAGGAACAACTTGAAAGAGTACTGCCTGTTGGTTCAAGGCCTCATTAATCAACTTGATGTTGTAACTTTTTTTTCCACATTTTTATTATATTGTTTTTATTTTCTGGACAGCTTCCTGAAACTGACAACCACTAAATTGCATTCTCAGGGAGCTTTCTTCCATTTGTTCTCTAGCCTTCATCTGCTGGGATGTACTATGACCAAATTCCTCAAGCATCTCTGAAACCTGTAGTATAATTAATCAATTGCTAAGATTACAAGTTGAATAAATCCAGTACAGGCCAGGCAAAAAGCTATGCTGCAGAAAATGACTCATTAAGGAAAAACATCTAATAGTGACAAGACTGCAGTGAAGCATCTAAAGAGCCCAATTCCTTCTCTTATTACAGGCATCTAAACATCTTAAGGTGCTCTAAAATAGCACATATGCTTTACTTTTGACAATAATTCTAAAACCAAATCCAAAATTATACATCTATTATACATTCCTGAAATTACGGTCAAAGCAAAAGGTTAAATAAATCTGTTTACTTCTATAGTCACAATGTTCATTTCCTAAATCCTCAAAAATATTAGCCAGAAACTTCTGTAAACAATGATGATCTATCTGTGTGAACATGCATATTCTGGAGCTTGGAATATATTTGATGCATTGTTAACTGACTATTTTCTCCCCCTTGAATAAGGAAACAAAGCCTATTCTTTTTAAAATCCCATTTTTGGTCTATAATTCCTTTAAAACAGATTCAGAAATTTCTGCTTTTGTTTTTATGGTGTTACTTTTCCCCTTCCAAATAGCATTTTCCAGCAATGGTGAAAGAATATAATCTGATTTCTGATAAAGAGAAACATTGCCCTTTAACCTTTTGTAACCAAATAGAAAGCTCACACAGCAAATATCGAAACAAACTGTTATATCATACTTTGCAAACTAACTTCATTCAACTGTTAAGTAACTGTAAATAAATGTTCAGTGTAAAATATCCAATGTGTCAAAAAAATCTCAGAGTCATGAATACACTGTGGAGGTTGCTTAGTATTCTGTACTGCACATATAAAAATGTACTCATATTTATACTTCAATCATGTATGTCCACATTATATTTTAGGGAAAGAAAACAAATCTACTTTATTAAAGAAAAATATAGCCAAGGTAAGAGATGGTTAAAACTGTATAGCCTAACTCTATATTTCATGTGGGGGCCCCACCACCCCCACCACATCAGGAATTGCCATGTGGTGGAGGAAGGGCAAAATGGCCATCTGCTCCCCAAGCTGTCTGAGGGATCATGACCCAGCCCCCAGCTTGAAAAGGTTGAGAACTCCTGATCTATACAGAATATCTAGTTCCTAAAATGTCATTTCTTCAAGTAAATGCTAAAACATGCTGCTTTGCTTCTCTTAAGAAGGGGAGATACACTAAGATTTTAAAAGTCAAAAGAGATGTGAAAATGATGAGTACAAAAGTCTCTGGGTTACCTTCCCGAGTGTTAAAAATGAAGTAGGGCTGGGAAATTGATCGCGAATGGGCAAAAATCGCCTTCTGAACTGACTGCAGCAGTTCAGTGAATGAGACAAAACTTGTCTACTTTGCCCCTTAACAAGCTTGGGGAGGTCAAAGAAAAGAAATAAACACATTACCTTTTTACTATCATTTCTTACCCTCTCTGCTTGTGCATGGCAAAAGTTATGAAGCTGAAAATGTTGGTTGAGCTCCATGCAGCAATTTTAGGGACAATTACTTCTTCAGCAGATACTGAAATTACAATTCTACAGACATCAAGGTAGATGTGAATGTTATGGAATGCAGAACATTCCATAGCAGAACTATTAAATCAATATACTTTTTTCCTTCTTTTTGCTGAGATATATATAATTGAAAACGAGTGCTAACAGCCTAAAATATATTATTTTTGAGTTTAATTAATGGTCAAAGAAACAACATGCTACACTATTTCACAACAGAGCTATTTTATCAAAGCATTTGATCGCTCATTCTTCACTGTAGGGTAAAAGTGTGAGAAATGTTTTGGGCTCTTTCCAAACATGATGACTAATAAATTATGGCTAAACTATGTGAGAAAGATTTCATGATAAATGAATCATATGGCAACCTTAAAAGCATCACACCAGTAAAACAGCAGGAGGAAACAGACACTAAAACATGATCAAAAATGGTTTTGGAAGTTAGTGACCAAATTAACAGTTAGATCAAATATTGGATATTTGTAGGTGTTTTCTTTTTTGATGTAGCAGATATATAACATACTGCAGAATTACTATACTTTGAGCACAACTAAATTACTAAATAAATCCCATTGATTTGCTGGATTTACTTCATCAGGAATTAGCACTAGAAATAGGTCTATAGTTTTAAAACAAAATTTTAGAAAGAAAAATTAGATGAATTAAGTTGCAGTTCTATGCATAACTGCTCAGAGGCACATCCCAGTTTGTTCTTCATATTCAAAGAGACCAAATTGTGCTTCTGGAGTGGAAACAATCAGCCAGCAAAGTGTTTTTATTGTTCAGGAACAGCCAGATGTGCTCACAGTTCTTACATTCTTCTTTTTATGTCCTCCCTATGTACATATTCCCATGCACATCAGTATAAAACTGTAGCACTTGAAGAAGGAGGATGTGATTATTCGAAGGCCAAGGTTTCTGGCACTATTTTCTTAGGTGTTATAGCAATAAGCACTAACTTTCTCTCCCTAATACACGCCACCATGTCTTTATGTAATCAAGTATCCCTTCCTCTACTAATGAATACTCACAAGCTAAATGGGGAACACATAAATTCCATTTGTAGAGTTCTCACATGTCACTTCCATACATGTGCTGCTTTTATCAATTACATTCTGCAGCTGCTTTGCTTTTTGCATCTAGAGTCCATTTGGCTTTTTTCCATGCTGCCAACCTGCAATTTGAAATATTACGTCTTTCTTTGTAGATTGCTTGTCCAAAAGTTGTCTGGAATTTTTTTAAAAACTGCCTTCAGATTAGACATATTGTCTGGTTCCTGTGGTATACAGTAAAACACCGGATAACGCTAAAACTTGGTTCCACGAGTCTTGGTGTTATCCGATTTTTAGTGTTATCCGATACATGTTAAAATCCTATGGGATGTATTGGATAACGTTAAAGCTCCATAGAGATACATTGTAACCGCACAGGCTTTAGCGGTTGTTATCCGATCCATCCCATAGGACCTTAATGTTATTCGATCCAATTCTCCTCCCCAGATTACTTAACGTTATGCGATTTTAGCATTATCTGATACAATCGCTATCCACTGTTTTACTGTATAAGAATCAACTACAGGTTACAAAGCTGATATGTATTGAAAGCCAGGAGGTTCTTATTCTAGTACCATACATTAATGAGGTTGGCAGGTGGATTAGTAACATAATGTGAATTATAACTGCTGCAGATCAATTTGAAATTATTGTGCATACTTTTAGAAAACCAGTACCTGTAGCATGTAGCTGAACTGCTACTGTGTATTTGAGAATGATTTCTAAATTGTCTACATTCCAGAAGTGAAAATGTGGAGAATAGTCAAACATATTTAGATATTCTGGAACATACCCACACTATCTTTATCCGTATGTATGAAACGTATAAAAGCTGATTTAGGTGAGTGAGAAGTGCCTGCTTACTGAACTGGACGTTGGGAATTTGAATCCCTAGGAAAGAGACCAGCCGAGATAACCTAAAGAGCATGGAGCTGATTATGGGCGCTATGCACATGCCTCACCACTGCTTTGGGAGCTGCACTGGCTCCCAGTGTGCCTTTGGGTGCAATTCAAGGTGTTGGTAATTACCTTAAAAGCCCTACATGGCCTCACCCCAAAAACATCTGTCCATCCCACAAGAGCAGACTGGAGAGGCTCTCTAATTGTGCCATTGGCTAGAGAGGCACATCTCTCTAGTACTACAAGGAGGGCCTTCTGTGTCCGCTCCGGCCCTATGGAACCTCCTGCCAACGGAGCTGCATCTCCAGACAGAGCTGCTGTCTTTCAAGAAAGGTTTGAAGACTTGGCTGGCGGGGCAGGTGTGGGGTACTATGAACATGACCCCGGCCTGCTGGCTGATTGGGTAGCTCTCTTCCCTCTCTTTAACCTTTTAATTCTAATTTATAACTTTAAATCTTGTGTGTTTTTAATCTTTTCATCTTGTAACTTTGTGATTCTTTATCTTTTTACTATTGTGAGCTTCCCAGAGTCCTTGGAGTGGGGTGGCGATAGAAATTTAAATAAAATAAAATAAATAAATAAATAAATAGCAGCAGCAGCAGCAGTAGTACTAGTAGTAAACAATACCTGTGTAGACTAGTACAAGCTGCACAACTCTAGTGCATCACCAGAAGGAGGACTGGTAAACCACTTCTGATATGGTATAACTAATAAAACCCTAGATATAATAAATAACTGCATGCCATCTAATCAATCTTAGTTTATGGTTACCCTTTCCAGACTTTTATAGCTAGAGAATACACAGATGTGGTTCAACATTCCCATTTTGTGGGGGTATCCTGGGACTATGTAGCTGGCTCTTCCCCTGGGAGGCATAGTGAACAATCATACTACCAACCTCTGGCTACTTAAACCACTGAGCTATCCAATCAGTTAGAAAGCTACATCTCTCTCTTTCTATCTATCGCTATCTTGTTAGAACCACAGAGGCGGAAGGTACTCTATAGATCGAGTCCGGCACCTGTCACAGAGGCATAGTGGGGATTGGGTACATATAATTTCTGCCTCTGCAGCCAAATTCCTAAACCACTGAGCTATTGAGTAGTTCTAAGAATGGTTGCCATAAGTTAGAATTGAATTGCCACCATATAATTGTTAATTATCAATCAAATGTATACTAAAAACTGAACTCTTAATAATCAACTTTTATATAGCATCCTTGTCATTATCATCTTCATCTTTTTTCATATTCCTGCTACTGGCACCATTACATTATCTTCAACAGTAGCAATGGACCTCACATTTCTTCCAAAACATAGGACTCAAGCAACTAACAATACAAAGAAGCAATACAATTTTAAAATTTGCAACAAATTTGCAAACAAAATGACAACAAGGAATAAAGTTAGCCAAGTGAACCTAGAGAAAGCTACCCTTTGAATCATCATCAAACATGCCTCTGAGAGTGACAGGACTGATAGAAGGGCCTCCACTCAAAGCCAAGACAGTTGTATAGGGAGAAATGCAGTACCCTAAACCAAAATCATACAAAGTTCTATAAGTCTTAGCTAGAGCTTTAAAATGTGTCCCCAAAACAAACTGGTTGCAAGTAAATATATCTTAACAGGCTTGCTATGTGCTCCTTGTAACTCATTAAGACCTGGTTAAGACCTGGCTGGTGGGGCAGGTATGGGGTATGGGCCAGACAGTTGCCTCAGTCTGTTGGCTCATCTGACCCCTCCCTCTCTGTGTCTTTAGTCTCTTTATAATTTTTAACCTCTTAATCTTTTAATCCTGATTTTTATACCATGTTTATATTGTGGTTTAAGTTTTTTTTAAAAAAAAGATTTGTTAGCCACCTGGGGTCTTTTTGAGGAAGGCAGCATAAAAGTTTGATTAAATAAATAAATAAATAAATAAATTCCAATCAAAAGCCTGACCAGAGCATTTTAAACCAAAAGAAGGTTTGAAACACTTTTCAAGGAAGGTTCCTATAGAGTCGTGGTTCCCAATGTGGGGCACAAACCCCATGGGGGGCAATTTGATTTTTAAGGGGGGCAATTCAAGAATGAGTTGTTAACAGTGAATGGCCTTTTATGCTTATTCCACACGAATAGGAGTTCACCTAGGGAATTATAATAATTATATGTCATGGGAGGGGGAGGGGACATTAGGATTTTAGAGATGCTTAGGTGGAGCATGGCCAAATAAAGGTTAGGAATGACTGCTATAGAGTGTGTTACAGTAGTCCAAACAGTATGTAATGCAGGATCAAATGACACATTAGAAATGTTTCTTTTTTCCTGACAAATTAACCCTGAAGAAATAGAAATATTTCATTCTTTCTTCTTCAGTGTCTAAGCCAGATGTAAAACTACCAAACTGAAACCACTTTGGGGGAGTTCATTCTGTAGTTCCTTTCACCTGACCTAGTGTGAGAAAGATTATCCAGCACAACAGCCCAAGACATCAGTCATGCAAAGAGACTAGATCCCAATTGACCCAACTAATTGGTCAATTGGGACAATCTCATGATAGAATAAACAACATCTTCCTTTCAATACAAACCCTGTCTCTAATGAAATGTTATCACTCAGTTTGAGCAGCAGCTTCCCTGGTGGCTTAGTGGTTAAATGCTGAGCTGGAAACTGGAAGGCCGAGTTTCAATACCCAAGAGCTGCACTTGGGGACATGAAAGGAGCCTCATTTGGCCATCCCCTAAAAATCCTTTCAACCCAGAGTAATCTCTGACACAAAATTATTATTATTACCCAGTTCGGGCCACAGGAGTGTACTGCTATGGCCAGATAAGATACCTGAAAGAGTGTGCACAGACACTGCACTAATTTCAGCTATTCTAGTGCAATTCCTAACAACCACTGAAAATTAGGCATCCATGTTTAAAACGGAGTTTAGAAACACACTCAGTCTGAAAATCGGAGTCTCCAAGAGGAGCCCCCAACAGCAAGGGCCTACAAACATCAGGTCTGCAGCATCACCATAAGAACACATTTCTCCAGGAAGGGCTAGTGCTACCAAATCCTATCAGCCCATTGCAAAGAGAGAGCATAGAGGCTGGTGAGATCTTGAAGAACCAAGAGGACACACATCCACTGTCTAATTCCTGGCATATATTATCCACAAAGGTGGCAAATGCCATCTCTTTGAGACTTAAGTTCTCTGACTGCCATTTATTAGGCTTTATACGAAAAATGCAGTGGTTTTTTTAATGTGGTTTTGAATGTAGCCAAAACAGTGACAAGACAGTAACCTCAGCAGAAGCAGGGAAATTCTTCTTTGGAAAAGTACAAAACAAATTTTAGAAAATAAAGCCTTTAAAAGGTGATGATTGCAAAAATCCTGGACTTGGTGACTTGCTGCTGAGGACATGGAAAGAAGTTAACCAGGCATGACTGGCCAACTGGAATCCTGATAGCAGGACTCCAAACCAGAAGACTGCATGCTGCAATCAATCAATCCCTTAAATATGAGAGCAAGATGGATCAGGAAAAGGAACTTGCAGAGTATGTGAGAATATATGTTTTTAGCATTTTGAAGACAGAGCACTACAAAACAGTTTGTGTTAATCAAAGTCAGAGTGTAATTGCAGGCATTAGGTTCGCCACAGTCCACTAGTGCAATCAGTTGTTTCTGCAAGCTGCTAAAGCCTCCAGGACCTCCCTGACGCTGGCAAAAATACTCTCTGAATCTGCTGATGCAATCTTTTCGTTTGTACTCTGAGCGTTATTATTCATTAATGCACGATAACCCTGCTCCATTTGGAGACGGCTCTTTAGAATCTCAACCTGTTTTCCTAGGATTGCAATTCACCTGTCCAGTGACAAGCCCCTTACTTCCCTTGTCTTTAGTCTAATGAGACACAACTGCCCAGCTGCTATTAGTACTAAAAGTCTCATCAACTCCACAACATGGTTAGGCAATCAGCAATTAGCTTAGACAGAGCTCTCCATGTCACTGAACTGCAGGAAAGGCATGAGCAGTTTGTGTGTGAAACAACTAGTTCTACAGACAGAAAGATAAACTCTGGCATTCCTGGGAGCAGCACAACCTTTAAACCAGCGGTTCTTAACCTACAGCCTGTGGGCCAGATCTGGCCCACAACACCAAATAATCTGGCCCCCAACCTCACTCCAAACATGACAGTGGTGGCCGGAAATGCGGAAGCCAGAAACCTCCAGCAGCCACCATGAACGCTTCTGTTGCTGTCAGGAATGCCTCCATGGGCATATTGCTGGTGGCTGCAGATGCATTCCCGGCAGCTGCAGGGGTTTTTCTGGATGCTGCCAATGCATTTCCGGCTGCTGACAATGTGTTTCCAGTTGCCCCTGATGCATTTCCGGTGGTTGTGGAAGCATTCCCGTTGGCTGTGGGTGGTTTCCTTCACCCAAACCATGCAGCTTCTCCAAACCCATAAGCAGGAGAGCAGTGGGGGGGGGGGCTTTTTTGGTGTGTGGTGAGCTTGGGGCAGCGGGGACACCATTCCACCCCGCAAACAGTCTGGAGGGATCATGATCTGGCCCCTGGCTTAAAAAGATTGAGAACCCCTGCTTTAAACAAAACCCAAACAACTCAAAGAACTCTTTCTAAGACGACAAAATCCTGGTGGAGATAAAGAAGACCGTTTCAAGTAATGAAACCTGTTGGCTAAAAATGAAAATAAACTTTTTCTTAGTCTTTAATATGACCAAACACCTACTTTACTACTAGTAAACCATTCATTATACTTCAAATAAAAAAGCTAAGAAAAAAAGATCTCCGGTAATAAACAAAGAACATGCCACAAGACTAAACAGAAGAACATGGTAACTAAATAATTAAATTCAGAAATATAAAACCATTAAATCTAGATTTTGAAACCAAGTCTACTTATGTTTCATTGATTACACTAAGGCTTTTGACTGTGTGGACCACAACAAAATGTGGCAAGTAATTAAAGAGATGGGAATACCGGAACACCTTATAGGCCTCGTGAGAAATCTGTACATGAATCAAGAGGCAACAGTTAGGACAGAAAATGGAATGACGGAGTGGTTTGGAATAGGAAAAGGAGTAAGACAAGGCTGCATTTTGTCACCCTGCTTATTCAACTTATACACAGAACACATGATGCGCAATGCAGGGACGGAGGAATCACAATTTGGGATCAAAATTGCTGGAAGAAACATCAACAACTTGAGATATGGAGATGATACCACCCTAATGGCAGAAAGTGAGGAGGACCTAAAAAGCTCCTGATTAGGTTGAAAGAAGAAAGTGCAAAAGCTGGCTTGAGACTCAATATCAAGAAAACCAAGATAATGGCAACAGGCCCTATCAGTCCCTGGAAAATAGATGGGGAAGAAGTAGAAGCAGTGATAGATTTTACTTTCCTAGGATCAAAGCTCACTGCAGATGGTGATTGCACCCATGAAATAAAAAGGCGACTGATTCTTGGGAGGCAAGCAATGAGAAACCTGGGGAGCATAGTGAAAAGTAGAGACATTAAATTGCAAACAAAGATTCGCATAGTCAAAGCAATGGTATTCCCTGTGGCAATGTATGGTTGTGAGAGCTGGACCATTAGGAAAGCTGAGCACAGAAGAATAGACGCCTTTGAGATGTGGTGTTGGAGGAGAGTTTTGAGAGTCCCCTGGACAGCGAGGAGAACAAATAGGTCAATCTTAGAAGAAATTAACCCTGACTGCTCCTTAGAAGGTCAAATAGTAAAGATGAAGCTAAAGTACTTTGGACATCAAATGAGAAGAGAGGATTCAATTGAGAAAGCCTTGATGCTTGGAAGGGTCGAGGGCGAAAGAAGAAGGGAACGGCCCAAGATGAGATGGGTAGATGGTATTGTAGAGACAATGGACACAGAGCTGAGCGAGTTGAGGGGGATGGTGGAGGACAGGAGTGCCTGGCGGACAGTGGTCCATGGGGTCGCAGAGGGTCGGAATCGATTGTGCGACTGAACAACAAAATCTACCCTATATGTTCATTAGCATGAATACTACAGAGCACTCAATAATTTATCATCTAAGATCTTTATTTTTATACTACCAATAAATAGGGTTGGGAATAACTCCAGACTGTTCAAAAGCCAGCAAACAAGTCTCTTTTCTTAGAAAAGAGAATCTCACATCGCCCACATCGCCCCTTTAAAATGTTAAAACGTGGTTCTCCAATAGGTGGCGCTGCAGGGTGCCCTGGGTTTCTTCTGCACCATCACTGTAATCTTTCTGTGTATGAGACTGCAAGAATCTCTGGCGTGTGTCAGATCATTCTAACTCGCATTTGAATCAGAGGCCAAACTGAGATTCTGCTACGAACTAGGAACTCAGCCTGCTTTTTAATAATAATTTTTAAAAAAGAAGGGGATACTAATCACAAGAAGCTGGAAAACTCTAGAGTGTGTTCTCCTTTTCCTTCACATGCACAAATATCATACAAACAACAAAAGTATATATTCCTCGTTTAAACCTGGGAGTTCAAGAAGGAGGAAAACTAGATGACATATGGGGAAAGGAGGAAGGGAAAAATAATGTTCCAACATACACACCCTGTTATTCTATAGAAGCTCCTTCTATATGTAATAACAATCAATCTCCTGTAGATTATGGTTTTTAGATCCTTTCCTGAGATGAGCAAATGAAGCTATTTTATGGGTTACCCTTGCCTTGCCTACGCCCCACCACCATCACAAACCATCGGCAGGAGGACAGAATGAACTGAATTCTGCCCTGCAATGAACCAAACAGCAAGGGGACTAAAAGAGCCTTTGGGAGGAATCTTTCCTCCCAGATTACAGCTCCAAAACACACGTGCAGCTCCAGAGCCCTGGTGGCGCAGTGGTTTCAACTGTTACACTGCATCCAAAACACTGTGAGTTCGAGCCTGACCAGGGCTCGAGGTTGACTCCGCCTAACCAGGTGGGTAAAATGAGAGCCCAGCATGTTGCGGGCAAAAAGCTAATTAAATTGTGAAATGCCCAGAGAGTGCACTAAGCACTATGGGCCGATCTAGATGTGCTACTGCTAATGCTCCGTAGCTGCAGTCGCTCCCGAGGCCAAGGTCTGCCTCCGGTTTCCACCACCTGCGGGTCGTCCCGCAGAAGTTCGCCCGACTTCTGAGCGGGGGTGCCCGAGGAGAGGCGGCTTCGAGAGAGGATTATTACGATCCGTTCCGGGAAGGGCGAGGGTTGCAGTCGGGGGGGGGGGGAGGGCGCCCGAGCCAAGGCGGGAAAGAAGGAGCTGCTTAAGGCGCCCCTGGTGGCGCAGTGGTTAAACTGCTGTCTTGCAGCCGAAACGTGATTTCGATCCCGAATGAATCAAGTTTGACTCCCCTTCGAATCTCCTTCCGAGGTGGGTAAAATGAGCCCCCAGCATGTTGGGGGGGGGACAAAATGTTAATTCACTTGTGAGCCGCCCAGAGAGCGCACTACGCGCTATGGGGCGGTATAGAAGCGTGACTGCAATTGCTGAAGCTCGGCCAATGCCAAGCCCGGACCGCGGACTCGCCCCCTCCCCGGGAAGCTCCCTGCCCGCTGACTGCGGAGCTCGGCTTGTGCCCACAAGGGAAGCCTCTCTTCTTCATCCTCCTTCCCGGCGCCTTCCACCGCCTCCCCCTCGACCGCCGCCGCGCATCCCCCTCCCCACTGGAGACAGAGCGGCGGGGAAGGCTGCAGGGGCCCCCGCGACGAGGCCAAAGCGTCCCTCCGACCTCAACCCAAGGACAGGGCAGCGCTGGCCCCTGGCGGCGCACGGCGAGCCCGCCGCGCTTGGCTGCCCTGCTGGTTCCAACTTTCCCTCCTTTTCCAAGCCGGGCAGCTCCCTCAGGGCAGAAGCGCGGGAGAAACAGAAGCGGGGCGCCTCACCTGAGGAGGAGGAGGAGGAGGGAGAGCAACAGCAGCAGCCCCGGCTTCTCAGCGGCCAGGCTGCCCCCCCGGGCGAGGCGCGCGTTCCGAGCTCTTTGGCGCGCTGGGAAATCCCGAGGCGCTGCGAGGGCTTCGAACCACCGACCACGCGACGCCGCTGCCCCTTCGCCCGCCACCTGCAGCAAGCCGCGCTCCGCGCCGGGGGAATCGGCTGCCTGAGCCGATAAGCCACGCCCCCGCACGCCCAAGTGCCTCCCTATTGGTGCCTCCTCGGAGTCCACGCCCACATCCCTCCCACCCACCCACCCGCCTCCGTCCCTGGTGTGCGCAGTCCGGGCTCGGCGCCCCTCTCTGCGCTGGTGGAGGCGCTCCCTTAAAGAGGCGCTTGGTGAGGGTCGGTAGCGCTTCAGGAGGAATAAAAGGGGCCGCGGTGGTTTAGTGGGTACGACACTGAGTTGGACGACCGGAAGGTCGGCTGGTCAGCAGTCCGAGGCCCGAGTGCTGCGCGACGGAGTGAGCTCCCCGTCGCCTGCCTCACCTCCTGCCAACCTAGCCGTCGGTCCAGAGGCGTAGCTACCGCCGTATCTGCCGTATCAATTATATGGGGGCCCCGGGCCATGGGGGCCCCCAACGTGCATAAGCAAAACAAATCTTTACCCTTCCTAAGGGCCCCCAAACAAATTTTTATACGGGGCCCCGGCAAGGCACGCTACGCTTCTGCGTCGGTCTAGCAAGAAATTGCAAGTACTGTAAATTGCAAGAAATTGCAAGTACTGTACTGTAGATAAATAGGTACTGCTTCGGCGGGGAAGGTAACAGCGTTCCGTGCACTCAGGGATCCAGGCATGCCTGCCACGTGAGCACGGAAACGCCTGCAGATGCAAGTCAGCGCTGGCTCTGTGGTGGTTGTAAATGGAAAGACCGTAGGGAATAAAACGTGATGGGAAGTCGAACACAAATTTGCCACTCGCTGCGCCTGGGAGAATTGCTCGTCGGAGGGAACGCGTTGCTTAACTCCACAGTGGAAAACGGCTGGGTGTGCAGAGAATTTATTTATTTATTTATTACATTTGCTCCCCCCATGTCCAACAACAACGTAAAACTGCAAGCTTACAACCGCATCCCCCATCCATCCCCACTGCAAAACAGCACTAACAGTAACACTTCTATATCACCCCATAGGGCTTAGCATACTCTCTGGGCAGTTCATAAGTTAATTAGCATTTTGTCCCCAACATGCTGGGGACTCATTTTACAGACCTCGGAAGGATGGAAGGCTGAGCCGACTTTGAGCCACGGCAGGATCGAGCTTAACGTTTTGGCTGCAGGACAGCAGTTTAACCACCGTGTCACTAGGTCTGTTAGATAGGACAAAATTAATATGCAAAACAAAAAGGTGAGGAAGGGACACGATATTGTGGTATCTCAACAACTTTCAGACTTGTTTAAATGTGAGCATTTCTGGCTCAAAATGCAGTTATTCAGACACACTTGTTAATTATACAGTATATGTCATCAAGTTGCTTTCAACCTGTGGTGACCCCGTGATTTAACTCCTTAGCAGCTCCTCACAGATCTTGCATGAAGAAATGGATAGGATACAAGGCAGTCTACAGTTAAAGTGCAAGAATAACAGCCATTGTATTTGGCCATATTTTTGGGCGTTCTGGGATTCCCCTCCCCCACTTCTTGCATTTTTTAAATTTAAACCCTCCAAAAGTTCAATATAAATGGAGAGTTTCTCATAGTTGTAAAATTGTAGTGATTGAATAAAACCGTTGTTCAATTCAGAATTTTCTAGTGGAATGCGCATTTGCAGAGTTGCAACACTTTTTTGTTAGAAAAGGAGATGACAACATTTCACAATCTTGGGTTGCCCTTCCTTGTTCTAACTGGGAAAGGATGGATTCTATAGCAGCACTATATTTTTGTGACTTATTTCTTCTGTCATCCAAAGTGAAAGAGTATCTTGGTCTTGTGACAATTAAGAACCATTAGCTTTACTAAGAATCTGCTTCCGTTGTACAAGAACTGGATCACTGACATGGATCAATACAGCTGCTTACATCTGTGGGCTCTTCTCTGGAGTAGCTAAAGCTACAGACTCTGGCCAAACTGCATAAATTGCAAATGGGGGAAGAATTTACTTTCCATCCATTTCCAGGTCAGTGTTTATCAAAGATTGCAATTTGTCTGATCACCATAAGATAGCTTGAATTGCTTCAAGCAATCCCAAATGCTAGTTGTACCTCTAGTAACCTAACTCTTCAGAGCTTTGTTCTCATCTCATTCTTGAGCCTCACCCCTCCCTTATTGCTAGTGCCTTCTGGGTCTTTTCTATATTAAGTGATAATCATTATCCAGCCAATAGAGTCTGTCTCCCTTTCTTTCTTTTGCAAAGAGACAATATTGAGTAGATAAATGATATCCATTAATTGATCCATTTCCAGAGTGACCACAGACGTACGTGCAACTGCTGAACAGAACTGGCAGAAAAACGAGAATCTATTTTGCCTTTAATGCAGGCTTCATGCAGCTATCAGAATGCTACTTGCACTCTAAGTTCTTATATTTGCCAGTGTCTATGATAATTCTATCTGCTTGAATCTCAAATAAGATGTCCTTATCATCCTTCGAGGACTGGAATACCAAAGTAGGAAATGAAAACGTAACTGGAATAATAGGCAAGTTTGGCCTTGGAGTACAAAATGAAGCAGGGCAACGGTTAATAGAGTTTTGTCAAGAGAATGCAGTTGTTATAGCAAACACCCTCTTCCAACAACTTAAGAGGCTTAGGTATGACCTGGATCACATCCTTTATGAATATAAATATGTAAATATTAGAACTGTCAAGTTTATCGTCAGGGCCATTTAGAAGAGAAGATGTTTTATTGATCAGATAGAGGTTGTGTGCAAAGGTGATGAATTTTATTGAGTAAATTTTCTATCTCATTTTATTGTGATTGTGTCATCCTACTTTTAATCTGTTTTTGTTTTGTTTTTAAAATCATATTTTATCTAATATATTTTACCACATTTTAACCTCATATGGTCAGATGACTAATCAGTTAATAAAGGATACATACTTACTTGTACGTTCCTAGCATGCTAGGGAAGGACTGTGTCATATGTTCTGTTACATATGTTGCATCATTAGAGGGTCTTAGCACAGTCTAGTCCTGAGCAATGGTTAGTTGTATCATCTGTGACATGCCCCTATCCCCATGCTCAGTTTGGATAGCTTTAGTATCAGGCCCTGTGTCGAGAATACTGCTGCCAGGTTGGTAAACATAAAAACAGCCATGCAGGACTTGATCCAGGATGTGCATGCCAGCTCAGTTTATAACTTCACACTTATAACATCACACAACTTATAGTTGTGTGAAGGCTGGTTTCCAGGCAATGTATATATACTACAGTATTAGATTGTATGCCTTACTTTAATCATCAATTTAAATTGGGACTGCAGCCAAGAAATCAGAAGATGGCCATGACTTGAAAGGATAGCAATGAAGGAATTAGAAAAGATCACCAATGTAAGAATGTGTCGTTGGAGACCAAGATCGGTCACATCATCATGTATGGATATGAAATCTGGGCAGTAAAGAAAGTGAACGTGGAAAAATTATTCATTTGAAATATTATGCTGGAGAAGAGCTTTTCAGATATTTTGGACTGCCAGAAAGAGAAACAAGTAGGTCCTGTGACCTAGAACAAATCAAGACTGAATTATCTCTGTTAACTAAACTTTTGAAAACTGAGGCTGTCATGCTGTGGGTATATCATGAGAAGGCAAGATTATTTTGGAAAAGACAATAATATTGGGAAAGATAGGGGGCAGCATGAAAAGAAGAACACCCAACATCAGATGGATTGACTTCATGAGGGAAACTTTAGGTGTGAATTTGCAAGAACTGAGTAGAAGTGTGGAGGACAAGACATTTTGGAGATCTCTGATTCTGAGGAGTCACCATGCGTTAGTAAAGACTTGATAGCATTGGTGGGATTAAAAATTTTTTTTACTACCTACTCTGTGGGCGTGGTATGGTATCGTCCACAGTGGCTGGGTGGCAAACCATCACAGCAGCCTGATGCCGCACCGCGGCAAGGAGAGGCCACCACCGCTTTAAGCATTGCCTGTGCTGCCCGTACCTGCACATGCATCAAAACTCAATTTGATGCACATGCAGTTCTATTTCTTATTGCACATGCATCAAATAGAGGTTTGACACATACACAGTTAATGGCAGCCATTTTGGCTGCCTGAAAACAAAAAATTCAGAAAGGGGTTCAGCCCGAACCAGGGAGGTGACCAAACCGGTCACCCATGGTTCTACGAACCCCCCTGGCGAACCCTTCGTGATGGGCGAACCGGCCCAAACCAGTAAAATCCCATCACTGATTTTAGCTCTTATGGTTCAGGT
The DNA here is from genome assembly GCA_030440675.1 of Furcifer pardalis. Classification (NCBI taxonomy): domain Eukaryota; kingdom Metazoa; phylum Chordata; class Lepidosauria; order Squamata; family Chamaeleonidae; genus Furcifer; species Furcifer pardalis. The sequence continues at coordinate 100,984,996 of CP126891.1, forward strand.
GTGCTCATAGGTGCCTCAGCGTGTAATCCCTAGAGGCCAGGTCATATCCGAGAAAAAAACAATTTACTTTACACTGATCTCTTTGGCATTTTTAAGGAAAATGTCAGCCTGATGTTTTTGACAGAAGAAAATAAAATGTTGTTCAGTTGTGTTAGATACATGAATACCAGCTTTTTAACAATATAATGTTTTCCTTCTTTACTCTGTAGTAATGATATCAGGAGGATAAAAATATTACTCAGGCTGGAGCAATTATAATTTTTGAGACAGGCATACACGCTAGAGCTTCCAGAGGGGGGAAGTACAATTAGCTAGTATAATAGGATTACATTACAGAACTAAAACAAACTTCAAAATAGCTAAGTGAAGCACATTCACCATTAATATGCCTGGGTTACTAACAATAATTATGAATGTGAGAAGATGTAGTATCTTCCTAACACTAAGTAAACTGAAATTATTAAACTGCATTTTCCTTTACTGCAAATTGCTATTGTAATTTAAAATGAGTTTTGAATAATGGCTTTTACGGCAATTGTGCAAAATGGTTGAGTGTTGGTGATATTCCAAGGCCATACAATTAGCATAATTTTCAAAGACATTTTATTTAATCTGGGTTCTTATGCCAGAGCCCAACCACAGTAGTTCACAAGAAGACATAAATTTTCATAGTTCCCCATTCTTTTTAATTTCAACAGTTCTAGGTATTGGGAGTATTATATGAGAAGGGGAGAAAGGGGAATATATGAGACAGGCAAAAATAGGAAAATAGGTGGCTGGATAGGTCAGGGGTTTGAGTATTTGGCTGTGGAGTTTGTTGGGAGTTTGATTCCCCACTGGAGAACAGCCAACCTATGTATTAATGGGCAAGCTGCACAGTCCTAGGGTTAGGCTGCACACGGGTGCACATGCACACACACCAGAAGACGGGGATTTAAACCATTTCTGTGCATTCTCCACTTGGAAAAGACTGGAAAGGGTTGCCATAAATTAGAATTGACTTGATACAGCACCATTTTTGTTAATTAATAATATAAAAATGGAACATGGGGAAAATGGATTTGATAACTATCAAACAGTCAATATCAGAAGAGGATCTAAGCACTACTGGCACCACCCACTTATTTCAGAATTTGCCATGTTTAACAGCAATATCTGAAAGAAAGTTCTATTCACATTAGCTTAAACATATGTAGATGTCTTTGTCATAACAGATTCTATTTTATCAGGATGCTCAATCATGCTGCAAAACACAACGTAAGACACTGCAGCCCAACATGGCATGGTCTGATGTGAGGGGTGGAAATAGGACATTGCACATTGTCATACAGTGTGTGAAGCCAGCAAATGTAGCCCTCCATCCAAGTAATATATAGAATATACAATATTCCTGTGAATTTCTGAACACAACTAATGTTTGAGAAGAAAATACAAAAAAGTCAAAATGCTGGCTAGAGAAGGGGGAAGTTATTCCTACCATGTGTTTATCGAAATGAAAGAAATTGGCCATATCCTCTCTAACCCATGATGTAGTCCATCCAATCTAAGTTGAAAGGGTTAGATAGGCAATTCAATCCTGCTCCAGTAAAAATCAATACAGAGGCACAGCCAGAGATACAGTTAAGTCAAGAACCAAGTCCCAGAGGTAAACAATCAATTAAAAGTAGCAGGTTCTGCATCCAATATGAAAACAACCTAGAGTCTAAACCAGCAGAGCACAGCAATATCATAGCAATGTTAATCTCATGACAAAATCACATACAGTTCAAGGTCATACATGGCAAAGTAAAAAAATGAGATGGCTAGATGGTATTGTAGACACAATGGGTACAAAGCTGAGCGAGTTGAGGAGGATGGTGGAGGGCATAAGTGCCTGGCGGACAGTGGTCCATGGGGTCGCAAAGGGTCGGAATCGACTGTGTGACTGAACAACAAAAAAACAAACAAACAATCACACAGAATCTGTCTACTTTTCTGTATGAAAATGCCAAGAAACCTTTGTATTATGTTTACCAGAAGATCACAGTGGCTCAGATTCTCAGAATTCTTTCTACAATGGTCCTTCCACTGATACATATTAAATTAAACCAATGACTGAAAACATAGTGAACTCCTGTTGGGAAATTAAGTGAGGGAAACATACTTTTATAGTAGGGAAGAGTATGGAATGAGATCATCTGAAACAAAATCTAGAGTTGATCTTTCCTGATAATACATCCTTTATATTTTGTGTAAGGATATATATATCATACAGGGTGTCCAAAAAGTCACATAGGAGAAATGGGAAATTGTAGCTAAATGTGCTTTTATTGATAAAATAATCATTACAAAATATTTACAGGTTAGCCTCCTCTTACTACATACACACAAAGTATTCTCCCCCACTCATGGTGAACACGTTCTAATATATCTATTGTTATGCAATTTTACCTATGTATGGAAACTTTTAGGACACCCTGAATTCTGAATTTAACTAATGAAGTGACTGAATTTGAATTTGATTAATGCATTGAATATGGATAACAATTTTTAAAAGTCTAAAGTTGCATTTCTGTTATCTTAAAGTTTCTGTTAAAAACAGTGACTTTGATTTGCTATAAACTTATTATGAGTGGTAAATGTACATTGCAGTCAGCAGAAAGAATAAAATTGTTCTGTTGATTTCTGAATGGGTATTATAGTATATGGAATATTGTGGTTTTATCATTCCGATTTGACAGATTAGAGAAGAACAAAATCATTTAAAGCAGGGGTGCCCAAAATACAGCCTGGGGGCCAGATACGGCCCCCAATGCCAATTCATCTGGCCCACAAAGCCCTTATCGCTCCTGGAAGCAGAAATAAAACACATCCATGTGGGTGCATTTTACTTCTGCTCCCAGAAGCAATAAGGGCTTCATAGGCCAGATGAATTGGTGTCAGGGTCGGATCTGGCCCCCAACTTATAGTGACTGGCTTCCTGAACCACGTGATCAGCCTGCAGCCCAAAAAGTTTGGGCACCCTTGATTTAAAGAATATGATAGGGTTGCTGTTGTTTTTGCAGTGTTTTGAATCAGCAAATACCTGGACAATATTTAACAACACATTTTCTTGCTTGTATTCTAGAGTATCAACCTTTTCACACACACATATATACACATATATCCCCCCCCCCATTGCCTAGAGAAGAATTGGTGAACCTGACAGCTGTAAATCTGTGAGCACATCCAATTTTTACTTGAAAAGATGTGAAGTCTGGACTTGCTTTAAGACATAAAGAGGCAGCTAATTTTTGTGTGTGTGTGAATAGCATTTCAGCTTTATGAATATTCCCTGCATGACAATTTTCATGGTTAAGCTACTCTGATTTCTCTGAGTATTTCATTTCATGCACCTGTTATTTCAATGCAGAGGCAATCTTGCTAGGCGACTGGTTGTCTTTCCAATCATTTTTTCTTGTAGCCTTCAACTACTGAAGAAAAAACAGCTTCAAGAGCTATATTTGACTGGCTAAATTATTTGTGGCCTCAGAAGGTAAATTTACTGATGGATTTGTTGGTTTGTTCCATTGGTAAAAAAAAAAAAGTAAAACAAAACAAAAATCTATATTTCATCCATTTGCCCTCTGAATAGAACATTTTGAGGCCATCCTGTCTATGAGCCACAGATTTTGTTGCTGCAGCCCCTGTTATTACTCAAGCTATCATAGGGGACTAAAATGTCCAGATGCTTGCAACAGCTTGATTTCCTGGAGCAGTTAGAAGGCTATTGCAAGAAAAGGGTAGCACTTTACCTTTAATGTCATTGTGCAGGGACATCCTGCCATATTGCAGTAGCAAAGCCACAGTTGCAATGCTTCCACCTCCAATTCTTGCTTCTCTTTAGCTTCTGAGAGCCTCACACACCATTTTTGAGCAAAATTACTCCTCTAGGCCAAAAGGGTTTACACGTTCAAACATTTAAATGACTTCTCAATTGCTCTATTTGTTTCTTTCTAATGCTAGGATAAAATAATAAAATAATAATAATAATAAATAAAATAAAATAAAAATAAGCACACACACACACACCTCAACCCACCCATCCACAACACAAACCTGTAAATAAATAAAATAAATAAATAAAATAAAAATACATTAAAATACACCCACTCACCCACCCCAAACACAAATCAACCAGATCTTTTAAACCAGAGCTTAAAGCTTATTTTGGCTAATCTTTCTCACACTAGGTCCGATGGAAGGAACTACCGAATGAACTCACCACAAGATGGCTTCATTTTGGCACTTTTCAACTTTTCAACAGTTAAAGAAGTTAGGTACTAAGTCTTTGCCTAACCAGTTCTCTAGGATAATATGCCTTAATGTAAATGTAAAACAGCTGTACCTCCTTAAGGGTTCTCCAATTGGAACAGCTTATTGATGAGGTGTAGCTTATTGATGAGGTAACTCCAAGACTTTGCTTAAAATCCCCAAGCTTGGCCACCAGGCCTTTTTAGGAACTGTGGTAGTACGTCAATATAGGTAAAGGTATTAAATACAAATTAAAATACACACAGACACACCACATCCAAAGGTGAGTCACTTACCCTAGGGAGCAGGCTATAGGGAGCTTCAGGCTAGCAGCTTCTCTTCCTCCTCCCCACTTCGGAGGACAGCAAGGAGGCCGTGAATAAGCGCCAAGCACTGTAGGCATGCATGTACACCAAGTGCTTGGCACTCATGGGCAGTGAGGGAACCAGTGAAAAGGTAAGCACTGAAGGCGGTTCCCCCCAAAAGCTGCTACCGGTTCTCCGGGACACTGGGGAAAGTTACTACCGGTTATGGCGAACTGGTGTGAACCTGTTACATCCCATCACTGGTTAGAATAAACAGATACGTATACAAATCAATATGGCTTTTTAAAACTGGTAATAGCTGAAGCTCTCTGGGTGTTATTCAGAGGTTTTGCCCTGTTGAATTGCAAATTGTTAGTAGGAGGATACAAGACAAACACCTGGCATTAAATATTTGCTAATGAATTTAACCTTCAGTATCTATTGACAATCATGTGAGTTCATTCTTTGTTTTGTGAGGTACTCTATGCTGTGAATGAGAATTCTACTGAAATTTATTTTGATTTATCTATTTATTTATTTAGATTTTTTATCCCAACCCATCAGGCGAACCTGACTCTAGGCGGCTTACAAAAAGAAAAAGATCACACATGAGTGCAAAACAAACTAAACAATCCCACTATACCCCTACAAATTCGGACATTAAAACCTTAAGGTTCAAAATTAATTAAAAGAATTAAACTATAAATTTACAAAATACTAAAAAAGATTTAAAAGTTTAAAAAGATTTAAAAAGTTTAAAAGAGTGAGGGAGGGGTGGCTGTCCCATCAGATCAGCCACCCAACATGGAACCCCATATTACTGGAGCCCCACACCTGCCCTGCCAGCCAGGTTTTTAGGCCCTTCCGAAAGGGCAGGAGCTCTGTCTGTAGACGTAACTCAGTTGGCAGGAGGTTCCAAAGGGCCGGGGCGGACACGGAGAAGGCCCTCCTTCTGGTGCTAGAGAGATGCGCCTCTCTAGCTAATGGAATAATAAGAGAGCCTCTCCGATCCGACCTAGTGAGATGGACAGATGTTCTTGGGGTGACGTGGTCTCTTAAGTATCCTGGCCTACTATCATGTAGGGCTTTAAAGGTAATGACCAGCACCTTGAATTGCACTCGGAGACATACTGGCAACCAGTGCAGCTCCTGAAGCAGCGGTGAGGCACGAGCATAACGCCCGCACCCCATCACTACCCGAGCAGCTGCATTCTGGACCAACTGTAGCCTCCGAATGGTCACCAAGGGCAGCCCCATGTAGAGCGCAAGTCTGGAAACTAAGTCTGGAAACTAAGTCACAGAAAATAGTTTCTGTGAAGGTGGTATAATATAATAACATATATAGCAGCATATAACAACCTGCTAATTGTGGTGTATCAAAGAACTCATTCATAAATCAGCAGGCCGTAACATGTTCTCAGGCATACAAATCTTTAAAAGCTGGGTACTTTTTAAATGTGTCTACAAATGTGTGATAGGCCTCTACGCCTACAGAGCTACCACAGCTGGAATCGTAGACATTGCTCATAAATGGGTTCTGAGATATTGAAACTGTTGGGGAAATATCTTCCAAGCACTATCTCTGGTCCAAATGACAACAAGGCAGTTTGGGAGTACAGGAGCTAGAGAGAGTTGCCTATCTTTTCACCAAGTAATCTCTACTTTCATGCTGCACTTTTGTTAAACTCATCTTCAAGGGTCCATCTTTCAGTATCAAGTCCTTTCCTTATTTCTCAGGGGCAGACATTTTGTTATTCCTCTACTATGTGCTATGGGACTGTGTTGGCTCAGTGATTAAGAAACTCACATTGTTAGCTCAAAGGTCAGCAAGTCAGTAGTTCGAGACCTGAGTATTGCACGATGGAATGAGTGCACGTCTCTGTCCCTGCTCCTACCAACCTAGCAGTTCAAAAGCAAGAAATTGCAAATAGATAAATAGGGACCACTTTGGTGGGAAAAGATCTTGGGGACATGAAAGGAACCTCATTCGGGCGTCCCCTGAGTGGAGTTCCTCCAGCAAAAATCCTTTCAACACAGAAAGCACCTTTGTGTGCTTCTGACACACACACACACAAACCAAACCATGTGCTTTCTAGGAATCATATCTGTCTAGTAAGGATTCTATCCCAATATAACTTTCTCCAAAACATGCTAGAAGGAAAAACAAAATCTTTTTGTTGCAGGATTGCCTTCCTAGTACAGTACTTAGAAAAACCACACTATTTTCTTATATGCTTGTTTGGCACTTGTTGCATTTATAGAAGCTAAAAAAGCAAGATTATTTCTCAGAAAAACAGGAGGTGATGCTGATGCTGCTAGAAGGCAGATGAGTGCAGATCCTAGAAAAAAAACCAAAAGTCTGAAATATGACAGAATGCTTTGATTACAGTTGCTTCCATGAACATCCCAAAACTTGAAGATCCAGGCAGTCATCTATAGCTTGTAAAAGATTATGTTCACATGATCATCATCATCATCATCATTTTTTATTTATATGCTGCCCTACTCGGTAAAACCGACTCAGGGCAGCTCACAACATACAACTGAATACAATGTTACAATTCAATAGAACAGCATAATGTCACAGTATAATCAGATATCATACATCAATAATTCAAAACAATAAAATATCATAAAATACCATACAATAAAATAAAGCCCCAAGCTTGTAATGATATGCTGATAAAGAATATATCCTATTAAATGTCCTCTTCATTACTACTAATCAGAAAAGATAAGAATAGCTTCAGAAAAAGGTATTGGAAAGTAATATCTGGATGGATGTATTAAGACCATGACTTCAGAATCTCTTTTTTCTTAGAAAAAAGGCAGAATGAAGAACTGAAATTTCCCCTACCTATTATCTCACAGATAGTGTTTATACAGCAGAAAGCATGATGACTTTAGCTGTTTTCTGGTAGTGATCATAAAGAGCTTAGACTCAAGCATCACAAATGCCAAGAGCTAAATCCAAGGTTATGCTGGGGTCACTACAGAATTTTCTTCTTTCTGTTTTCCCATGAAGGCTTCTATGCTACCCAAAGGGTTTTCTGGTCCCCTGGAGCTGTTTTTGTGAGTTTATGAGCAGGGGGGAGGGATAAATATAACTCTAAATATAACTCTTCCAGTTGTAATGGATTCTGCTGTTTCAACTGGAAAGAGACTACAGGGTATCCCAAAGGTCGCCATACATAACAGATTGAGTTTGCCATGAGTGGGGGAGAAGCCTTCACCTGTGTGTAGAAAGAAGTGGCCAACAAGTAAAAACATATTTTGTAAATATGTTGTGAGAGTTTGTAATGAATATTTTATCAATAAAGGTATATTTAGCTATAATTTCCCATTTTTCCCTATCTATGGTGCCTTTTGGGGACACCCTGTACAATAATATCAACTGTCTGTCATCAAGGTAGAGAATACACAAGAAGAGAATACACATAAGTGGTTTGTCATTCCCTTCTGCAGGCTTCCTGGGACTGCTCAGCTTTCCCATAGCCTCACAGACTGTCTCTTCTTCTGAGAGGCTCATTCTAGGCAAGTGAGTGTGGCTCCATTTTAATTAAATATCGTGGTGAAAATTCCTCCACAAAGGTTGAATTAGATCAGGGATTCTCAACCTGTGGGTTGGATGCAGCTTGTGATGCCATTTCATGTGGCGCCCCACTGCCTCCACCACACCAGGAAGTGCCATGTGGTGGAGGATGGGCAAAATGGCCACCCAGCCCCTGAAGCTGTCTTGAGGGAGTGTGACTCGGCCCCCAGCTTTAAAAGGTTGAGAAAACCTGAATTAGACAGTGAAATCATCTGCATGTATGGTACAGAGTGATCTGCCCCCAAGCTAGGTAAAGGTAAAGGTTTCCCTTACTCGAAAGCTAGTCGTATCCGACTCTAGGGGTCAGTGCTAATCTCTGTTTCTAAGCTGAAGAGCCAGCGCTGTCTGCTTCTGCAGATGTTTCCATGGTTATGTGGCAGGCATGACTAGACACCGGAGTGCACAGAACGCTGTTACCTTCCCACTGAAGTGGTCCCTATTTATCTACTTGCAATTTCTTGCTTTCAAACTGCTAGGTTGGCAGGAGCTGGGACAGAGACGGGAGCTCATTCCATCCTGCAGTACTCGGGAATCAAACTGCTGACCTTCCGCCTCCCAGTCAGCGTCTTAGTGACTTGAGACACTGCAGCCCCCAAGCTATCAGTTGCCATATTGGCAACACATACACACACATGCACGCACACGCACACGTACACATACACGTACATGTACACATATACGTATAAACACTGCATACAACAGCAAGAACAATAGAAAGAGTTGGACAATGCAGGTGGTGTTTTTTTTTGTAAGGGATGAATACTCTATAAACGCATCACATTATTTTTTTAACTACATGTATTTTGCAGTTTGGGGACTGCAGTGGCTTAGTGGTCGAGACGCTGGAAGGTCGGCAGGTCAGCAGTTCAAGACTCAAGTGCTGCAACACAGAGTTAGCTCCCATCTCTGTCCCAGCTCCTGCCAACCTAGCAGTTTGAAAGCAAGAAATTGCAAGTAGATTAATAGAGACCACTTTGGTGGGAAGGTAAACAGCATTTCCTGCACTCTGGTGCCTCGTCCTGCCTGCCACATGTCCATGGAAACGTCTGCAGACGCAGATAGTGCTGGCTCTTTGGCTATAAGCAGAGTGAGTACTGAACCCTTGAGCAAGGACAACCTTTACCTTTAGCTAATCTGCTTAGAGATGTAAAATAAAAAGCAAAATGATTATAATTAAAACACAATAATTATCAATATCAATATCCATAATAAAATAGTCAATGTGGCCAGATGACACATCTCAAGAAGTGAGTGAAGGTGTTCCACTAGCTTTAACTGTACTAATTAATTCCTGGACACCTCTGAAACCTGTGTATCTAAGTTCAAGGTTGAGTGCAGCAGCACAGACTAGTTGTAGAACAGTGACTTTTCAAGCGTAGCATAACTCCATCTAGTGCAAGTTAATTCCCTGTCTCCTGATCTGCCTTTTGATTGCTCCGGAGCACCTCTCATGTGTCTGAATTAAGTTCTAGTTTATTAGCCCTCATCCAGTCTATTATTGGTAACAGGCACACAAATCCACTGCTCTATCAATTTATTTCAAATGAAATCAGTCATGATTGATAAGACAATTCAGAATAAACCAAAGCATCCCTTATGTAGTATTTTAGATATTGATGGGATCATATTCAGAAATGTAAATGTTAAAAAATGAAGAAATATACAACCAGCAGGACCAGGTTAAGCTCACATTTTGCAGTCGTAAAATATACGGCTATCTATTTGGGAAGCAGAGAATGGTAAACTACTTGAGAAATCTCTACATACAATACCCTGGAAAAGATCATCATAAGAGAGAAATGGTTTGATGCACATAATAATAATAATGATTTGGAAACTATGATGTAGCCTAGCAGTGCATGCTGAGGAAATTATACTCACATTTATGACAAAAATTCTTTATCTCTGTCTTGCTCTAAAGTTTCCAGGTTTAAATTAAGATGAGAATTCTATCTTGGAAATTTAGGGAAACCTTTAAAAATGCCTTTCTTGACCACACTGGTAAATGAATCACTTTATTAGTACAAGTACTTTCTTTAGCAATCGAAATGGAATCTACATGTTTACATCCAATGAACTTAAAAGGGAACCTATTAAAAGACCAATTTAGATGCTTACCTCCCCAGGCAAATATTCAAACAACAGTATATATTTTTTAAAGTAGTATCATTTTTTAGGTTTCATGTTAACACATTTGGAAACAAACTGAACTAGAAACCCTACAGCCAAGTTTGTTTGGGTTTTTGTAATAGGAACAGATGCTGTTTTTGACAATTTCAATGTTTTGAAATTTGAAAAATTTCCCCAACACTGGTTTCAAGGAAGCCCCATCTATGAAGAAGATAAACTAACTAACTAGTGCAGTAGCTTTGTACACTTAATGTGAAAATTAACATTCTGGCTAATTAGCTTAGGTCCCTAAACAGTAGCAGATAGTGTAACAGATGATTTTAATATGCCCTGTGAGGTGTCGCAAAGGAACCATTTGGCACCTTCATAAGGGAGACAGGTGGTGCTTCTGGCATCCAGTGAGAACATGAGAGGAACCCAGAGTGATGGATAATCACCATAGCTGTTTATGTTCCTGTTGTGCTCTCAGTAAAGAAATATTTAATAATAATGGTTTGAAATGTATAAGTAGAATAATTAGTCTCTCGGTTGCCTCATAATCCATTGGTAGAATACATGCTTTGCATACAGAAGGCAATCTATAGGCTCTCCAATAGGGGAAAAAGAACTTGCCAGTTGTTCAGATGGTGCACAGAAGGAGAACAGAGGGGGCTCATCAATGGCAGTGGGTTGTCCACAAGTCAGCAAGTCTTTCTATCTTGGAAAGCACTGTATTCGTTAGATGGTTACATTATGCGAATTTTCCATCTGGAATTGCTTGCACCTGCCCATTCTAGGCAATAGCCCTGGTGAAATTGTGAAGACAATACCTGGTCTTTAAGCAAAGCTCAGAAAGTTGCACATGCTAAAATCAGTGAATGATGATTTAAAAGTGTTCATTAAAGTTATTGTTCCCACTCTAAATGCAACAAAACAATTTGAATTATCATATTTGTGGTGTTGGCTTTTATGGAATGCATTCTATTATTCTTTGAACAGTGATTTTCTTAAATCTCTCTCCATATCACACATACTGTACACACAAGCGAGCACATGTAGTTAAAGAATGCCATGTCTGAAGATCATGAGCAAGTAAACCACTCTAGGAGAATTGGTGTGAAATGTTTCTCTTGATTGGTCAGGAGGTTGTTGCACTGTTTCTGAAGCCCGATTCCAAGCCCTGCATTACCCTTCTTTATATGGTCATTGTAAGGTTTACCAAGCAGCCTGTTTGTGATGTTATTTCAGCCCTTTGGAAAGCCATTAATAAAAAGAGCATTTATTTATTTATTCATTCATATTTATCCACCGGCCTTCTCACTGAAGTGACTCAGGGCAGCTTACAAGTAATAAAAGATATCACAATAAAAACACAAACACTACCTAAAAACCTCCAATATAAAACTGTTAAAATTAAATTTTAAAATTTAAATCTAAAAAGATTAAAAGCACACATCTTACTAATCTTACTGATTAAAAAGTAAAGGGAGAGAGGGGCTTAAATCATCCAGCGAGCTGAGGTCATTGTGCAACCCATACCCGGCCCAACAGCCATGTTTTCAGATTCTCCCTAAAGGGCAGCAGCTCTGTCTGGAGATGTAGCTCCATTGGCAGGAGGTTCCATAGGGCTGGAGCGGACACAGAGAAGGCCCTCCTTCTAGTGCCAGAGAGATGCGCCTCTCTGGCCGATGGAACAACTAGAGAGCCTCTCTGGTCTGCTCTGGTGGGACGGACAGATGTTCTTGGGGTGAGGCAGCCTCTTAAGTATCCTGGCCCACTACCATGTAGGGCTTTAAAGGTAATTACCAGGACCTTGAATTGCACCCGGAGACATACTGGCAACCAGTGCAGCTTCCGGAGCAGTGGTGAGGCATGTGCATACCACCCACACCCCATCACCACCTGGACAGCCACTTTCTGGACCAGTTGAAGCCTCCGAATGGTCGTCAAGGGCAGCCCCATGTAAAGCACATTGCAGTAATCAAGTCTGGAGGTGACCAGAGCATGTATGATCATGAGCAAGGAGTCCAGATCTAGGAGCAGGCGTCACTGGCAAATCACACAAAGTTGTGCACAGTCACCTGAATACATATCCTACGTGTGAAGTCATGTTTAGCGGGTTATTTTCACTGATTTGTTTTTGTATATAAATAAAATTTCTTTAACATCTATACACTAATGCAGGTATTCTAAAGTGAAAACACTACAGCAATTTTAAAAAACAGAAATATTACAGAGTGGAAAATCAACTAGAGGGCACAACTTCAGCACTATATTAGGGTCTGATACTACACTAGAATTAAAAATGCAGAGATTGAGTTTTATGCATGATCCACCCTATTCTGCATTTATCATGACAATTATTATGTCATCTCTTTAACATGACTGTTAAACAACTACATAACAAAGAAGAAGTAAACTGATGGTGAACATTCTTAAGAGTAAGTCCCACTAAACTCAGATGAGTTTTTTTTTTAGTAAATGTGCAGAGGATCCAGTTATTCATATTAAGTATAGTATATTGTGCTGAAATTAGTAAGCAAATAGAATTTAAGATTTATATCCCAAATGGCAACTTCTATTTTGATACCTATGGAAATCTCAACAAAATATTGGACTTAGAATTAAGACATAACTCTTCTGACTGAATCAGGCCTTCAGTTCTATTATTTTCCTGTCAAAAGAAAAAAACATAGGCTATATTGGTAGATAGTACTTTGTCTTGCCCTGATTTACACATTTTCTATTACAAAGACTGCAGTAGAATGCTTAAAATGTGGCATCAATGTATCTCTGTGCCAGATTGTCTTGGCACTTAGTACTACAGCGAAACCTTGCATAAAGAGCACACTTAGAGAGTAACTTGCTTAAAGAGCAGAATTTTCTCTGAATAGTCGCCTCACTTAACAAATAAAACCAACCAAAAACTCGCTTAACAAATAAATCGGGTTTCACAATCCCACCCCCCCGCCAGAAGTCACAATTGGTCACTTACAATGGTGTTTCACTTAAAGAGCAAATTCGCTTAAAGAGCAATCCCGTGGAATGCATCATGCGCTTTAAGCGAGGTACCACTGTATTAGACTTTAAACTGTAAAGTTATGCCAGATTTTCATAAAGTTTATTTGTCATAGCAAAAATGTACCATTATAGAGAACATGAAGTACCTTCCAGAAGAACTGTGCTTCCTTAGGAAAGCATGTACCTTTGCTATCAAAAAAACTTGCCATTTAAGGACAAAATTGGAAATTGTCTCCTTCAAAGTATCCAAAGGATACTAACGTTTAATATAATTAAAAAAAAATAGCTATACTGAATCTGACCCAGATCTATTTAACTCAGTAGTCTGTTCACACAGTGGGCTACCAAATGATGAGTGCCACAGGCAATCTATGAGTGCAAAAGCAACCTCAAACTCAGCAGATAGTAAACAAAGGATTTTCTAGGTAGACAGTACTGAGAAGTGATTTACTATTCCCTTCTTTTGGGGGTATCCTGAAGTAATGCAGCTTACCAATTGCTACACAGGCTGGCTCTTCTGGGATGCACAGTGAGGAATTGAGCTCCCAATGTTTGGCTCAACAGCCAGAAATCTCACTCATGCTGGAGGTGATATGTATCCTAACGATTACAGTCAATAGCAAAACCTCGATAAAAGTTGTCCAAGTTGCTATGTGAAAAATTCGCTATGGGAGTCAGACTTTTCCCTATGAAAAAACTCTCATAATGAGCGTTTCTATGGAAAAAACTCGCATAGCGAAAAATTTTCGCTATGCCAGTTTCCCCTATAGAAACACTCGTTATGCAAGTTGAACCGCTTAGCAAAAATCTTGCTTGTTATGCGAGTTTTCGCTAAGCGAAACGCTCGTTATGCGAGGTTTGACTGTATATGTTATGTGAAGAATTTCTTGTTATATGTCATGAACCCCCTACCACTCTCCATCTCTGAATCTTCATGCACTCTGCTTCATTTCTATCCCCTATGTTCTATTATTATATGACAGAACTTCCACTTTCAAGGAACTGTGCATGATTATATACACCTCTATCATATTTCCCTAACCTACTTATTTTCTAACTATAGAATTTCAGTCCTTATAACCCAAGGGTACTCAACCTTTTAAAGCCAGATGCGGGCTGGATAGGTGGCAGCAGCAGCAGCAGTGGGGGAGTGATGGGGGCTCAGGGCAGTGGCTGGATCACTCTGAGCCCCCATCACTCCACCCACACTGCCACTGCCACTGGCAACCAACCCGAGCCACCCACCACTCCCCACCACACCGCTTCATGATCCAGGCACTGCCTTGAATCCCCAATACTACTACCCACCAGTGCTGGTGGCAGTGGGACCACCCAGTGGTGGACATCAGCAGGTTCGCACCAGTTCACCAGAACTGGTAGCAGAAATTCTGGCTGGCCCCACCCATCCAAGTTTTGAAATAAAGTAGTCCTAGTTCAGATGCAACGCAGGGCTTTGCCCATGGCCATACCCACTATACCACACCCACAGTGTGGTAGTAATTTTTTTTGAGCCCACCACTGGGACCACCCACCACTCAACTCACACCACCAACGGTGGCAGTGGAACCACCCCTGAGCCACCCAGCACTTCACCCACACTGCCACTGCTGCTGGAGACCACCCCTAGCCACCCACCACTCCCCCCCCCGCTTCCCTGCTTACCAGCCTGGAGGAGCTGCATGGCGCCAAATCATCTGGCCTGTGATCTTGCTTCAGCTGCCATTTCTGCCACCTCAGAGTTTGTCTCCTCCATTTGGCTTGGCATGTCCTTAACATCTGCCCTGCTATGGAGTGCCGTTAGGGTCACGCCAAGCAGAGGAGACAAGGATTGAGGAGGAGGCTGTGACTGGAGTGAGGTTGTAGGGTGGTGAGTGGGCCCTAGGTTGAGAATCTCTATTATAACCATTTCTCACACAGTATTTGTTCTGTTCCCTTGAACATTTCTTGCACTTTCCCAGATATTTATTTTATTCCATTTCATTTTATACCACCCATTTTTGTCTGGCTGGACGTCCCGCTACGGTAATGGAGTACGCCATACCGTCAGCAACTTAACACTGAGTGTTGGGTGGTGATAAATAACCTGCCTCCCTAAAGAGGCCAACAGCTAGAGGCGGATGAGCCCCTTTAGGTGGGGTGAGGGTCCCCTCACTGGAAGAAATGCCACTAAAAACCATCATATTGGCCCAATGCAAAATGAGCAGAGGAGGAATCACTCGACAATGGGGGCAGAAGAGGCGATGCCAGATGAGCTGGCTGTGAAGGCGCACCTTGATAATATACTCAAGGCCTTGGCAGTCTGTTGCAGCCCTGGTGTTAAATCCTGCATGTCTCATTTCATTTGTACTGCAGGAGATGGCTCCAAGATCATAGTGTATGGGTCACTTCATGGCAAGCTGGTATCCACCTGAAACAAATTCATGCCAGTGGCATTTTTCCTGCTTGCCTTGGAGGATGAAGACTGGCCAGACCCAGAGAGCCTCCAAGACCAGGCCTCCTGGTGCCCTGGGGCAGGAAAAACATACATGGATCAAGTTGCAGCCGCCACCACCACCAATACCACACATCTAGAATGTTTCCCACTCTGGGCGGCATACAACAGTTAAAAAAGCAAACAGTACAACTCAACACAAGAATAATAATTAATCAATAAAATGTGATGGCATCTGAGGCAGGCAGTATCAAATAAACATCTAACTCGTTGGAAATGGTAAAGTATCCTTGAAAGCCTTTTTAAAGAGTAAAGTTTTAAGCTCTTTCTTAAAAATATCCACGGATGAGGTCTGGCACTGCTCATATACAAAATCCTTTTAAGGTAAGGTGACAAGCTGTACATTGTATTTGAAAGCAGCCAGACTTGTAGAAAATTGGTAGAAGGGTAGGATAATATCAACAGTTTTATTTTCTATTCTTTTTAATTTTCTTCCAACACTGGATGTGTATAATTTACAACAGCTACACGTGGCACCAAGGTTTTCATTGAGACATCCACCAGATATTCTCCATCAGATATTACCAGGTCCAATCCTATCAGGGTAAATGTGAATTTGAGATTCTTTGCTCCAATATGCATCACTCTGCATTTATTTTATTGAATCACATTTGTCATTTCAATGTCCATTCCACCAGTTTAAAGAAGACCTTTGAGAGCTTTCACAATCTTTATTCTCTTGCACTGCATAATTTACAAAGTACTGTATAGCCACTTTAGCTGGTTTTCACAGTACTGTACTGTAAAGACCAGCTGTAAAGCCAACAAATGTAATTTATCTTATGTTTTTATGATTCTGTAGTCCACTCCATCCCATATATAACCCACCTGTTTTAAGCTTTCATGAACTGCAGCCAACTAAAACATATGGGTCTGAAAGCTACTGCAGGATTCATGGTTATGCCTTCAAACGGAGCAGCTTACTGTGTATCCCAGCACATTTTTTTTTTGTTAAATCAAAAAGCACTAGTTTCACTATAGATCTTCAGTGGATCACACTGTTTTTCATCTATCTGTTGTGACTGCAGTCCATTTGTTTCAAATCTCTACTTTCTTCAACAAATTGTTGATTCATACTAAGTAAAGGTTGCCCTTGCTCGAAAGCCAGTCGTATCCAACTCTAGGGTTCAGTGCTCATCTCTGTTTAGAGTCAAAGAACCAGCACTGTCTGTGTTCTTTGACGTGTCTGTGGACACGTGGCAGGTGTGACTGGAAACCGGAGTGCACGGAGCACGCTGTTTACCTTCCCACTGAAGTGGTCTCTGTTAATCTACTTGCAATTTCTTGCTTTCAAACTGTTAGGTTGGCAGGAGCTGGGACAAATGACAGGATCTCATACTAGTACTTTTCTTATCCAATGACAACTTATTTTTTCACCTTGATGAGGGATCTTATCAAAAGGTGTGAAGGGGAAGCAGCATTTTTGTAAAGGGAGGGGCATGATTGTGCTCTATATCATGGTAGCTAGAATCCCTTTGGTTTTCCCCATAGGTTTTGCATAGTTTGTCACAACTAATTGGAGCCAAGTAGTGAGCAGCAAAGTGAATCTCAGTTGTACAATCAGATGCCTGACTAGGCATGTAACCAAGATATACCCTTGTATTTCATCAAGTAGGCATGATTAGCCATGTTAAGTTACACAAACCCTATGCCAGGCATTCACAACCTACAGCCCGGTGGCAAGCTCCAGCCCCTATGCCATTCCATCCGTCCTTCCATGTGATTTGCCATGTTTTTGGCAGCTTAAAACCACCATTTCCAGGTGTGGGAGAAAATTTGCCTGTCGTAACTAGAGATGGCCACTAGAGGTTGCAAAGCACAGTTTCCCATGGGAATGTACTGAAAACCAATTTCAAGCCAAAACCAAAACTTGCAGAGACAAGTTCAGGCAAGCAGGCAGGAAGCCTCCTTTTGCTTACGTGTGTGTGTGAGAGAGAGAGAGGGGGGGGAGGAGAGTATTTGTTAAATAAGGGTTTGTCCATCAGCCCCCTCTGTCTTATTCCCCATACTAGCATACTACTGGCCTTTAAGGGGAGCCAATCAATCAATCAACCAATCAAACAAACAAATCTTTATTACGGTCCAAGACCAGCATAGAACAGCGGAGGGAATAGAAGTATAAATGGAGGTACTAAAATATGTAAAGTGAGGGTGCTTAAAAAGGAGCATTTCTGTTCCAGCATAGAACAGCAGAGAGAACAGAAGTATAAATGGAGGTACAGTACTAAAATATATCAAGAGACAAAAGTTAAAATGGGGTGCTTAAAAAGGAGCATTTCTGCTCAGAGATAAGGAGGAGTAAAATTAGTACATAGATCACTAGTGTTACACTTATTACTAACTCTATGCTGTGGCACAAGTATATTATTTGGTTTTTTTGGGAGTCACTACAAAATCTGGAGTGTGTGCTTCTTGGGCCTCCCTGGAAGTATTGCCTTCTGCATAATCCTGAGGGACTTCAGCATGTCTGGAATTTTGCAAAAGTGCTTTCTTAAAACCCTTCCTTTTTCTTCTTTCACAAGTGATGTATTTGTTTCATTGCTCTGATTTTGATTTGTTGTGTGATTGTTGTTTTTTGTATTATGTGATATTGTGTGTACACCACCCAGAGTGGGAAATTTATAAATAATAAATAAATAAAAATTATATCCAAAAGTTGAGAACCCATGCCCTATGCAAACAAAAACAAAATCCTGGCAGATATGTATCATCTCATTTGAAGCAAAAGTCATAATTTACAAGAAGGGATGAAAAGAATTTACACAAAATTACATGTTTTCTGCAGAGAATTTCAACACATTGAGTCAGCTGAAAAACTGTTAATCTGTAGCAAAACAATGAACCAAGGGGCATTTTCCAAATTTAGGTTTCCATAATTTGTACATAATATCTCTGCCCAGAACTGGCGCTCTTTTCCTCAGTGAGGCAAAGCACATATATAGAACAAACATAGAAAAAAAAATGGCCAATTGATCAAAAACATCCATACAGTCTATCAGTGATCTTAACTTTGAAACGCATACAATAAGCCAGCACCTATTGTAGTCAAGCACAAGCTGTGTAACTTGAATAGTATTGTGCAAAATTTGTTCTAGCAAATTCAAGACCTCTTGTCAAAATTAGTGGAAATATTCCACAGTCACACTAGTGAGGTAAAAATATTCATTTTTTTTCCATTCTTGTGCAAGATAATGAGCTAAAGGAGAATTTATCTCCATGTTGCATTAGAAAGATGTTTATCAAGAAATAGAGGCATTCACAATAGCTACTAGAGCCAGGATTTTCTGGACTACAAATACACTATGATTCTCCATTATGGGAGTTCTACCTACCTTATAGACTTAAACATGAGACACCTAGTAGAAAAGCCTAGATTGGAAGGCTTTGAGGCTTAACTAGATCTAGCATTGCCCAAACTTCCTTCTTACAAATACTTTTCTGAGCTAGCAGTGGGGCAGGAAAAGCAAGCTACCACTTAAAAATGCTAACATTTGTGTCCCTGTTCCAAAAGACCATGAACGAAAAATGTTCTTTTTGCAAAAGATGTGATACTTTTCACAAAGGAGTGCCCCGGTTCAACCCAAAACCACATTTCTGCATAAATGTTTTCTAATTTCTGCCTTGTTCCAGTTAGCAATAGAGACAAAATTCAAATAGCATCATCACAAATGCAGAGGAAGGTTAGGTGAATGAATTCATTGTGACAACAGAAAAGCTGTTTATATGGCTATATAGTCTGCTCTTTTGGACAATTTGGGGGTAGGTTGGTCTGACTGCATGCTCACTTCATCCTTGTTTTAATAATCTAGCCTAGAGGAAAGGCCTGAAATGATTTTGAGAAGGGATGCAAGACAGCTCCATCCATTAGAGAGGCTGAATGTTTGTCCTAGGTACTAGTTTGAGAGATTTGCCAAGAAGCCAGATGCCAGACATTGTCATTATTGCTTTCATGCTGATTTATATACAACCTCCATCAGGGCCAGTTAAAGTGATGCAGATTGTGGAATGAAAGGAAAGAAGCTGTCATATTGGAAAGAACAGCTTATTTCCTTTCATTCTGCAATCTGCATCATTTTAACTGGCGCTGATGGAGGTTATCTAGTGTCAGTGGTAACTGCTACTCGTATCCAAGCAAACATTTTTCCTGGAAGTCATTTTCTCAGATGACGGATGTGTCTCTGGTGACTCAATAAACTGATCCTGGTATGGGACATGTTACCACACACATTACATGGACTATATGGTGGAGGGTATAGTGAATCAGCTGCAGTGGCTCATTGGTTAAGAAGCTCGTCTTGTTAGCTGGAAGGCTGGCAGTTCAAGACCTAGGCACTGCATGATGGATTGAGCACCTGTCTCTGTCCCAGCTCTTGGATACATGGAAGGAGCCTCATTTGGGCATTCCCTGAGCAGAGTTTCTTCTGCAAATGTTCTTTCAACCCAGAATAATTTCTGATATGAAATTATTTTTATTATTGGAAAGGAGAAGAAGGCAGAGAAAGATGCAGATGGAGAGAACTTGCCAGAAAGAGGAGCTGGTGTCCATGTGCCTGGAGTTAATCCGGGAAAGATTAAATGTTGATCTGGAGGGTATACTGTATCTGTAAAGCAGTTCTTATTTAAAAGGTAATCTAATGCTATTGTGAGCAAAAAAGAACAAGAGATGGCAATGGAGTATTGATCTTCTCTCTCCTCTCAACTATAATTAGAACTTGGCTTGCTGCAGGGAATTGAAAAAAGCACCATCATCCCAGCACTTTCTTTCCATTTCCTCTTTATAATATTTTGATAAATTACTGAAATTATCTCCTCTTAACATAAAATATCTAGACGCAAGCTGTCTGCTTTTCAACAGTTATGTCTGGAATATATAAGGCAGTGACCAAAGCTAAGCAGTACACTAGATGGTAGATTCTTTTTATCCAGGTTAGAAGTAATGTACAGTATTTGATAAAGCAAATCAGATACTTTGCAATAACTGCTGAAGAAGAATAGGAAGAAGAACTTGTAAAAGAATAAATATAATAAGTATGACAGAAGAAGGGCTTATAATTTAATTATCTTTCATAGTGTGCACAGGGTCTTTTTTCTATAAACAACAGTGTCTTATCTTTTCTTCTTGAATGTCTAAAAATAATTCCACTCCACTTGTGATTCTACTACTTTGGTAGCCAGACAAATTAAGCAATGCATTTGTTTGCCAGTCAGAACCTGCCAAGTCAAGGTTTGCTGCCATGTTTTTAATAAAGCCATAAACTGGATTTGTCAAATCCAGAGTGGTGCAGATTGTAACTAATGTTAAACATCACTAGCAGGTTTAGAAAAATTTAATTCCAAGCATTTTTAAAATGCTTCCTGACTTATAGTTTATCTGTGGAGAAAAATCCCCTAGACAAAGAGGGTAGTTAAACGACCTTGACCATTATAAGTGCAGCTGTGCTAAATGTGTTTCCCTTATCAGCCTGGACCAGCCAAACCTTGGCTACAATTATGGCAGCTGAGGAAAGAATTATACAAAACTGGGATGCCCAGTTGCTGCTAAGAGCTGTGAGGGTTTCTAAAAACTATTGGTTGTCCTAACACATGGTGATGAGCTGGTTTCTATAACTGACCACTGGGGAAATCATAGGGTGGCTAAGTTAGTTCAGGGCTAAGCTCAGATGTTGTTTAGCTGGCAAAATGGTTGCCCCCACTATTTTGAATTGTGCAGGGAGTTTAAGTGGTAAAAATCTTCATGAATGAGAATCAAGTCAACAAGATTATTCATACCCTCTACAATTTATGCAGGGAGTTATCCCGCCTGTTGCTTCCTGGGAGCAGTGACCCATTAGATGGAGAAGTGGGCATGCTCTCAACAACCACAGGTTCATTCCACTCTCCTGCTCTTCTCTGATTCTTGGGAGGCAAGCTATGAGAAACCTGGGGAACATAGTGAAAAGTAAAGACATCACCTTGCCAAAGCAATGGTATTCCCGGTGGTAATGTATGGTTGCGAGAGCTGGACCATAAGGAAAGCTGAGCACAGAAGAATAGATGCCTTTGAGATGTAGTGCTGGAGGAGAGTTTTGAGAGTCCCCTGGACAGCGAGGAAAACAAATAGGTCAACCTTAGAAGAAATCAACCCTGACTGCTCCTTAGAAGGTAAAGATGAAGCTGAAGTACTTTGGACATCAAATGAGAAGAGAGGATTCACTTGAGAAGGCCTTGATGCTGGGAAAGGTAGAGGGCAAAAGAAGAGGGCGGCCAAAGATGAGATGGCTAGATGGTATTGTAGATACAATGGGCACAAAGCTGGGTGGATTAAAGAAGATGGTGGAGGACAGAGGTGCCTGGAGGACAATGGTCCATGGGGTCACAACGGGTTGGAATTGACTGTACAACATGGGTCCTGGAGGTATTAAATGCATTTTGCTTTTATTTTAGTTGTTCTGGCATGCAGCACAAAGCATTGCTTGAAAACAAACAGCAGTGAAATAAACTTTATGGTGTGGTAGTTGGTGGACTGAAACAACCACCTAGGCTGAATTTGCTGTCTCAAATAAGAGGTGTGAAGCTTATCATGCAGAATTTTATACCATTCTCATAAGGTAGAATAAGTAGAAGATTATTCACCACTCAAAACAGCAATGCATGTAATTTTGAAGAAAAATTTTCATTCTCTCATAATCATATTTTGAATAATCTGCAAAGGAAAAATGGCTTTATAAATGGCTGACTTATCTCAATCCACATGCGGCATTTAAGGAGCTGTGCATTTTGCATAACTCAAAGCCCTTGGTGCAGGTAAAACAGGATTGTTAAAGCACCTCTGCAGGACAACAGCAGAGATGTGGGGCAGGCTGAAGAAAAATCTGACACTTTGGCTTGACATAGCAATTGAATGGGCAGGTAATTTTATTACATGAGCTGCTGTGGCTTCTTAACTTGGTCAGATTTTCAAAGTAGCAATAATGAAACTAGGCAGAACCAACAGTCACATTTCTCCAGTTGTTTTGGTCTTACATTACAGAATTGGATACACCAAAAAAGAATATCCCAAATGAGAAGAACTTCAGGTATTAATAGTAATTCTAGAACTGATGTTGCAAGAGATCGTGCACCGCAGCTCCAAACCTACTGTTAGGGGCAGCAAATGCTAGGAGGTGACAGTAATATTTAGAGTGAAGCATAGCAAGGAATAGTGAGACACAGCAACTCCCAATATTCTTCACCATTGGCTAGGCCAGATGGGTGCTATAGTCTAGCAACATCTGAAAAATTGCACTTTGATGTAAGGGGAAAGCTTTGTGCCATTTCAATTTGCCTTCAATCAAATTCAGCACTTGGTCTCTGCAGGGATCATTTAAACTGTGTTTTAGCCCCTACCCCAGAAGCAGCAGCCATTTGTAAAGAAACATAGAAATGCAGCTATATTTTGCTCAATGATTTGTACCTGCTAAAAATAGGAGAGTATAAAATTAATGCAATAAAGAACACAGCAGCTAAAATTAATCAGGCTTAGTCTCCTCTAGAAGTGATCAAAAGGAGTCTTGGTCACCACCAGACCACAAAATTAATAGAATTAAATTAAAGAAATAAGAGGAAGGCATACCAATGAGAGACAGAGGCTAGCAATGCTGTCATAAAAATCACATCTGTCAGGGAAGAAATCCTCCCATTGTACATTTGTGCTTTTCAAAATGTTACAACCCCCCTTTCCCCTGGAAAGCAATTTACATGTGTAGAGATAGCAATATATTTACTATTTGGTGGTTTAAATCCATGCAGAAAAATAAAATGAAAAATACTCTAGGAAGAAAAACCCAAACCCAAACCAAGAAGCAAGACCACTAGAGAGGTAAAGGTAGCCCTTGCTCAAAAGTCAGTCATATCCAACTCTAGAGTTCAGTGCTCATCTCTGTTAATAGCCAAAGAGCCAGTACTATCAGTGTCTGCAGACAATTTCCATGGACATGTGGCAGGCATGCCTCAACACAGAACACTGTTTACCTTCCCACCGAAGTGCTTCCTATATATCTACTTGCAATTTCTTGCTTTTGAACTGCTAGGTTGGCAGGCGCTGGGACCGAGGTGGGAGCTCACTCTGTCATGCAGTACCTGAGAATAAAATTCTGATCTTCCAGTCAGCAAGTTTAGCGTCTTAATCAATTTTAAACATTGTTTGTAAATTAAATTTTAAAAATTGAGTAAAATAGATCATAATGATAATATACATGACATTAGGAATTTGAGCTATCTTTGGATAAATGCATAAAAACACACCAAATCAGGGGTATTTGAATCTTTCTGAATCAACTGTGTCATGGTTAGAAGCAAGGAAAGAAAAAGAAGAACAGAGAAAGATGGTCTTTACCTTAGAACTAAATCTTTATTACCTTTCTTACTGCCCATGTCAATTAAGTCCTGTGGCTGTAGCACCACCAACTTTCAAATCCAAGGTATAGGAAAGATGAGGACAAGTGGTGTTGCCGTTTGTTTTTCCCCTTTTGTATCTTCACAGAGGAGAAGTCATTGCCAAATACCACAATACAGTAATACCCTGTATAATGACTTTAATTCATTCTGCAGGGCTAGTCGTTGTACGATTTAATCGCTATATGATGCATGAATCGTATAGTGATTATCCCTATGGGATGCATCGTACAATGATTATCTCTATGAGAAAAATCATACAATGACAAAATAAAAATTTGTACGATTTTCCCCATAGAGATGCAGTGCATCTTATAACAATTTTAGTTGTTATACAGGGCACAATGTTATGCATTGCATCATATAGCAATTTTAGTTGCTATACAGGGCACAATGTTTTTTTCAAATCCTCGTCGTCGTACGATTTAATCACTGTAAGAGGCGTTCATTATATGGGGTTCTACTGTAAATCTAGCCAAGGATCAGGTCAGAGTATCATACACAGGGCAGGTTGGACTTCGCTCTTCTCTAGCACCATATTTCAAATGGCTTAAATTTGGTCAATGACAAAGCCAAGAAAGTGGCTTCATTTTTGCAGTCCAGGCTTTGATCACCAGTCTGTCCAGGTTATCCTGCTATGGTAATAGTGTAGACAATACTGCCAGCAACTCAACACCAAGTGTCAGGCAGCAGTTAACTAACCTGACAACCCTGTGGACTAATGGCTTGGATGCCAAAGTCCTCAAGAAAGGGTGATGGTCCCCAAATGGATTAAATCCCACTTGAATCCATTTTGATGGAGGGCAGCAACTTCATCAATACTGGCCTGGGCCTGAGGATGACTTTGTGTTCCAAAAGGGCTGAGGACCAGAAAGTGACTCGTGGAACTGGATCAGTGGTACCGATGTCATGCTGCAACGCAGAATGAAAATGAAAGGCCACTGCATTATATTATCATGACAGTCTTCATGGCTGATTGCCATGAGGATTGCCTAAATTTGGATTCAGATATGGCAGAAGAAGAAGAAGGGTTTGATTGGGACACAAACTGTCTTCACTAATCACAAACTGCTGACACTGTAAAAGCAGTAATGAAAGCCATTCTCGCTTGCCCACCTACAAGGAGAGGTTGGTGGACTTGACATTAAAAATAACATTAAAATACAGGAGTTCGTCTTTAAGGTGCCAAATCTTTTTTGTCTTTTGTTTTGTTTACTCTCTGATATGCTTACACAGACTAACATGGCTACCACTTTAAAAATGTCTATGAAAGAAGAAGACTATTTCAATTTCTTCATTCTCAGTGTTCATGTTGCATAGTTCTTCTGTACTCATGATTTTTGTTTTTCTTAATGTTCAACTGAACTCCTGTTTTGATCCTTTCTCTCACTTTCATGAAAACTCTTGTCAAGTCATTGCTACTTTCTTCCAGTAAGATAGTGTCATATGGTTAGAATGTTTCTTTCCCCAATTGTTACTCCTCTTTTATTTGAATGTAGTCTGGCTTTCCCTCATATGTTCTATATATAGGCTGAGCAGATAAGGGGATAATGTGCAACCTTGTTTGCATGGAAAACTTATATATATATTTTGACTTGATTTAACCAAACTTGTCTGGAGGGATGGAGCTGGACTGTTCCTTAGCTTGTTGTACTGGGAAACGTTTAAAATTCCATGCTTAATCCACCCTGTCAGGGGACTTTATGCTTTCTTTGATGACCACAAGTCTGTTCCAAATGGCGTCTGATAGTTCAGTCTGATCACTAGCTGGCAATTCTAGGGATGGAGTTTTGGAGCAGCTGCTTCTAGAGTAGAGGCTCCACTCCTAAAGAACTTAAGGCTGCAGTTATAAATCCTGACACTCCCACATTATACCAGAGCAATTTTCATGCAATTCAAAGCAGAAGTGACTTTGTAGCAGCAGATCCATCACCTACAATTTCTACAGAAATGTTTCCTCTTGAATACTTGTTTGTCAGTGCCATTTTACACAACCTGATTTTTATTTATTTTATGATAATAAATATGCCAACTAATTCAAGTCATGTTTGAAGGTCTTTTCCAGATCTCTCACCATCTGAAGATATGTTAGTGGTGATAATAGAAAAGATTTCCCTGTAGTGCATTCTGTTTATGATTTACAGATTTTTTTTCTTGCCCAAACAGGTTCACCTGACACCAGCATCACTTACTTTTAAGTGCTCACAGAAAAAAATTATAAAAAACCCACCCTATATTGGTTTTTTAAACCATGATGCTGAATTGTTGGTATAATTTTAATTTGCTTTTCCTTGGAAGCTTTGCTGAAATCATTTAGACCAATAAAAACAAAACAAAAGATTCATAAGGGATAAACCTGCAATCTTCATCCTGACTGCCTTTTAAGCTAAAAAGTATTATGGACTACAAGCTTCATCTGTCACATTAGGCCTACTTTCATTCAATCAGAACTTTTTCCCGAGCGTATTTCATTAGCTTCCTGGCACCAAAGTCTAAAGAGACCTTGTGAAATGACAAATAGAACAATTCAGATATTTAATGGCTAAGTCACTTGTGACAAAAAAATTCATCTCAACTTAGACAGCTATGAATTTGCACAGTAGCTATTGTGAAATAAGCCCTCCTCGTTACCATAACTTCCCACACTACGTAGAAACTAATTTAAGAGTCATGGGGTTATGGCTGGCATGATAATGTAACATGGCAAAAGACAGGCCTCTGTAAGTAAAATTCATTAAAGGAACTGTGGGGATGGACAGATGTAATTTAGTTCTGTCTTTCTTGCTTCTGAGCAACTGTTTATCTGAATAGCAGCAGGGTAATTTGCACAGCGAATTTATATCCTTACCAATAAAAAGAAAAGTGGCAATAGAAAACTCTTTACTTTCTTGGCTGTAAAGAATTTTTTGTCTTTCACTTAGAATTCATGCAGGAATTGTTATAAATACTTCTCCTTTATTGTAGTAATTATTGTATTCAGAATGGCAAGAGGAATTTTTCAATCTGTTTTTGCTGTTCTGAAAAAAAAAATTATTAGATTTGTAGCAATGGATGCCAAACTCCACTGAAAATGCATTGCGACATAAGGGGCATTCTGCCAAGTTTCAAATACATCTTGCTTATGTTATAGTGAACAGATTACTTTTGAAGGTAACTAATAGCTGCGTTGTACGAACAATGAGATTTGGTTAAGATTTAGGCTACAGTTCTACTCCTGCAAATAGCACAAGAGTAAATTCCATATACAGTAATTCTATGGGATTTATGATGCAGTCAGATGGGCATTAATCCCACTATTTGACCTACTGCAGGCATGGGCTGGTTTTCCCCTTTTCCTGGCAATCCGTTGATGCATCTGCTAAAGAGAATCAGCTCATCCCCAGAGCACTCCTACCTGCATCTTTCTAGGTCCCTGTGAAGGGCTCCTGTTATTTTTGGTGCAAGTAAGATTACTTTGCTTCAGTTCATTTCCAGGACATTTGATTGCTGGAAATAAACCAAAGCTGAGCTTGTGGCTTTAAACTCACCTTCTGTTTTTAATTTTCCAGAATTGTTATTTTTGTCTAGACAACTCTTTGAAGCTCAGTTCTGACAATGTATTTAGGTTTAAGGAAAATACTGCAATAAGGACATGACATACAGATTCTAACAATTGATTCTTTACAAAGCCTATTGCCAGCAGTAGCAGCTGGTATTGCATATGTATTGAGCTGAGACTTACAAGATGAAGTGAAGAACAAGAAAGTGTGTCTTCCACTTGTACAAAAACTGGATAGACTGCCAGTTGATTCTTTCTTCAACGGTAGTGATAAGGTAGTATCTTCCAATGTGGTTGAAAGCTGCAGGCTGCCTAATATTACAAGGGTCTCATAGTATACACTTCTATTTTTCAATACCTGTAGTTGATTCCTAGCAGCTGTTCCCTAAATTGTCTGTTCCACAGTGGATAATGGTGGCCCTGAGTTCTGTATGTTCTCTTAGTTCTTATTAGATGTGTTAATGGTAATGTGTCAAAGTGAGATGCACTGTAATGGTGCCAATTTCATTTCTGGCCTGCTTTCTAAATGCATCTATAGTCTAGACTCAGAAAATGAGTTGATTAACTTGACATTCAGAACTCAGACAGTGGTTTTGTGAACCATTTTTTGGAGAGGAACAAATATATTGTCCCCATGATTTGGAATGATCTCTTGCTGAGGTTATCTCAGGCCACAGTCATTTGAAAGTACAATTCCATAGATTTCTCTACTGAAAAGGAATCATATATCAGCACTACTAGAAATTAAGCCTAATGCATAAAATCAATCTAAGCTGGCAGGGAGAGGGAGGGACACAGATAGCGAGGGTGTGTTCTCTCCTCTTTTCTAGATCTTTTATCTCTGTGTGCTTTCCTTTTTTCTAAATGGTTTTATTGGAGGAAGAAGCTGCTGAAACTGTGGCAGCAGCAGAAACTCACTGGATTCCAGATGTCAGGCTTCAGCATCTCCACCCGGAGGGGGAGAAACCACCGCCAGTTGCAGGCAGTGAGAGGACGCTCTTGCCCTCCCTCGGGCCCTGTCACCAATGCCCAGAGTTCGATAAAAGGCAACTCTGAGGCAGAGTTTGATTCCCATTCAGGGCTTCTACAGCCTGGATTTTAAAAGCAATGATATTTGTTTTTGTTTCTTGGATTTATATAACTGCCCTTTTTGCCTAAGTAACCCAGGGCGGCTCACAACGTCATTGAAAAGCTACACCTAATGCAAATTAAAACTGAATACTATTGAACTATCTAAAAACATTTATAAAACCTCCCAATACCCTTAAAAAGAAGGACACCCAGGCAGGAGTAAATAAGAACCCCGGGCAGTGCTAAATAAGCCAGCAGGGCTGGATTGTGGTACCAGTTGTACCCCACACCTTCTGGCCTAGCCACATTTTTAAGGCCTTCCTGAAGGGAAGCAACTCTGCTTAGAAGCACAATTCAAGTGGCAGGAGGTTCCATAGGGCCATAGCAGATATCAAGAAGGCTCTTATCCTGGTCCCAGTGAGATGTGCCTCCCTGGCTGATGAGACCACTGGGGAGCCCCTACAATCTGCTCTTGTAGGACGGGTCAAAAACCTTGGGGTGACATGGTCTCTTAAGTATCCTGGCCCACTACCATGAAGGACTTTAAAGGACAAAACCAGCACCTTGAATTGCACCCGGAGGCATACTGGCAACCAATACAGCTCCTATAGCAGCAGCAAGGCACGGGCATAATGCCCGCACCCCATCACCACCCAGGCAGCTGCACTATGAACCAACTGTAGTTTCTGAATGGTCATCAAGGGCAGCCCCATGTAGAGCATATTGCAATAATCCAGTCTGGAGGTGACCAGAGCATGGGTGACCGAAAGTGGTTAACATGGAATTCTGTGGTTAACATAGAGTTATCTATTATAAGATTACCAAAAGCAGTTCCATTGGCAGTAAAGCTGCCATAGCTTAGAAGTTGCAATTTTGCCTTGTAAGCAGGAGGTTGGGGTTTGATTTCCCAGGAAGAATAGTTTTTAAAATTATTATTATTATAAAGTCAAACTTCGCATAAAGAGTGCCTCGCTTAAAGAGCAGAATTTTCTCTGAATGTTCGCTTTGCTTAACAAATAAAACCAATCAAAAACTCGCTTAACAACTAAATCGGGGTTCGCAATCACCTCCCCCCAGAAGTCACAATTGGCCACTTACAATGGTGTTTCGCTTAAAGAGCAAACTCGCTTAAAGAGCAATCCTGTGGAACGCATTATGCTCTTTAAGCGAGGTACAACTGTAGTATTACAATTATAATAATAATATAAATGGTAATAATTAAAATACTGTTCCATGATACATCCTTTCTTCAACCTAAGGGTATCTCCTGGGGCAAGGGGAATGGAGGAGGGAGAAGATTGTTCAGCAATATTTGAGGGAATAATGTGCAAACCACCAACTTATGATGTAGAACATGTACAGAGGGCTTTCCCAGACAGTGCCCACCATGGTTACTTTCTCTCCCCTTTGGTTCCCTTCTGGAGGGGTCAGGAGAGGTTGTGGGGCATAGCTCTAGTTCCTCAGAGCCCTGACTCTGCCTCAGGATCCATATCCTCCAATGAGAATGGGTGCTTTCTGAGCATCATCAGTTTCCAGGTAGAAGAACTTTCCACACTGCCTGGTGGTAAACTCCAAAAGCTTTGGCAGAGAGAAGTGAGCAAATTAATTGGGGAATGCATCCAGCAGGAGGAGGAGCAACAAGGCCTCGTCATCAAAAGGTGCCATATTTTAAATTAAATAGCATGCAGTTGGTCAAACCAAGAGCCCATCCTTTGGTTGGAAAAAAGAAACGGTTAACAACAACAACAACCTGCTCACAACCATTGGGGTGCTAGGTTGCTGCAGGTGGGATGGGATACTGCCCACTTGCCCAATATGCCAGCACGAGCCTGATGATAACTCAAGTTCTTCAACATATTTCATTATTGTCAACAAGTATCATCTATACATTCTAACACATTCGGAGTTTCAGGATTTAGATTGCAAGGTGTAGAGGTGAGGAGATGGATCATCCTTACTGATTTGACATTCAGCAACTGATTCAATGGGTCTACTATACCTGGCACTAGCATTGGGTTTAGGCAAACATTGTTTGAATACTTACATTTGCCAATAGGTGGGGTACACAGAAAGAGCCTCCTTGAAGATTGTGGTACATGAATTTAATTCGTTCTGCAAGGCTGTTCACTATATGAGTTTTTCGCTATGAGAAACAAATTTGCATAGTGAAAATTTCTATGGAAAAGCTCGCATAACAAGCATTTCTATGGGGGAAACTCGCATAGTGAAATATTTTCACTATGCGAGTTTTCCCCATAGAAACGCTCATTATGTGAGTTTTCCATAGGGAAAGTCTGACTCGCATAGCGAATATTTTTGCTATGCGAGTCGGACTCACATAGCAAAAATTTTTGTTATGCAAGTCGGACCGGATAGCGAAAAACCCGCTTGTTATGCGAATTTTTCGCTAAGCGAGTCGCTCGTTAAGCGAAGTTTGACTGTATTTTTGAACCACAATCAGGCATACACTGGTAACGTCAACCTCGTTTTGCCGACTAATTTTCTCACACTAGGTCAGTCAAAAGGAACTGCAGAATGAACTCACCAAAAGGTGGCTTGCATTTGTATGATATCCTTTTATCATTCTAATTGCTGTGTAATCAAAAGAAGCTACTTTTAGAAGCTATGGCTGTAATTACACAAAAAGCATATCTTTTTGATAGAAATTTCTGCAAGTTAAAAAACTCACAACCTTTTGCATAGCCACTGTTTCTCAATTCAAGATACCTATACTTGCATTTCATTCCAGGCAGCTGACAAATTTTTTTAAAAAAAGTTAAATGGAAAAGCCTATGAATATTTATTAAATAGGTTTGAGAAGTTCAAAAATCCTCACATTTCCAAGTACAGTATTAGTGAACCAAATATTCAGTGCTAAGGTCTTCTGTCCTTTAAGGATTTATCCAAATCCCACAGGAAGTGAAATCTTTTCTTTGAAGTCTTTCAGATGACATCTTTTTAGATTGCTCTTTCAACAAACATTGACTTCAACTTTTGCACATCAGTGAAAACACTTGATTATCCTCATTAACAGATTAGTTAAAACAGAGAAATTTAATAAAAATTATTGATTTAAAGTTATTTACTTTTAAATGTCAACTCTATCCTTATTTTTAACATTTTTTTAAACTATTGTGGTATTTCCCTCTAATTTCTTCATCTGTCCTCTATGAAAGATTTTCTGTAGGAAGAAAAAGGACAGAAGAACTGGTGTGAAAACATGGGAAGGTTTCAAATTGAACACAACATCAGTTGGATGCATAAACACAGACAACACATAGAGAGCCCTGATACTTTTTATTCCTGCTTAAAAGCTGGACAAGTTACTTTCTGGACAACTCTCAAAATACCCACAGCCTGTATCCTGTACTGTATTCTAGGAGCTGAATCCACCAACAGTAAATTCTCAAAGCTCTGAGGACAATTGCATAAAAGAGCCTTGATGGGATGCAACAGGCTTTTCAGACATGTCTAGAGTTATCTCCAAAGAAGAAAATGTTTAAAAATGGCATAAAAAGCAATTAACTTGAAAAAGTTTAATCCTTTTCATTGTTCTTCATTCCTACTTTGGTGGGAGAGAGAAACATAGAAGGAAATCTTTTAAAACCTACTTGTTTATAAGACTAGGTGACTGATCTATAATTTGCAATGAAATATCATGAACTCTGTCATGCTACGTAAGCGTTTAATTGGGGTAATTTAACACATTGTAACTTACCAATGGATTTGCATTGAGTATGCTTCAAACAGCTGAGTTTTGAAATAATGCAGTGATTTTCCTCAGCACTGAAACTTGAATAGGTTTTTGCAGCTGTGGAATCTCATGAATCTGACTTGTGCACAGGCAGACAAATGATTTTTCAGGAACCCGAAAGCTACAAAAATAATCACAACACTACATGGCTCTGCTTCCTCCCTGCTACAACCTACAAAAAAAGATTAACCATTGTAGCTACTGCTTTATCCAGGCCATTTGGTTAGTTAAATGGAAAGAAAATGCTGGTATAACAGGGTGTGGCCTTGGTGTTAAAGCACATAGTTCAAACGGGAGAATCCATGATAAGTGATCTACTATGTTTTTTTCTGATATGCTGGATGCTAATGGAATCTAACCTAGATGCGAATGTCTATTGCACCACTGACATCTTAGCACCATTACCTTAAGGTGATTAGTTATGAAAACAATTACCTAACAATGTTTTCATATGTTTTTTTTAAAGCCTGTAAGACTAGAGTACTGAAATTCTGTGGTTACTAAACAACATGGGGTTTTTTTTTTGTTTCTTGGAAAACTACAATCTGTTTCTGGGGAATCTTGTGGTGCAGTGGTTAAGCTGCTGTTTTTGTTGTTCAGTCGCACAGTCGATTCCAACCCTTTGCGACCCTATGGACTACTGTCCGCCAGGCACTTCTGTTTTCCACCATCCTCCTCAACTTGCTCAGTTCTGTGCCCATTGTCTCTACAATACCATCTAGCCATCTCATTTTTGACCGCCCCCTTTTTCTTTTGCCCTCTACCAGCATCAAGGCTTTCTCAAGTGAATCCTCTCTTCTCATTTGATGTCCAAAGTACTTTAGCTTCATCTTTACTATTTGACCTTCAAGGGAGCAGTCAGGGTTGATTTCTTCTAAGATTGACCTATTTGTTCTCCTCGCTGTCCAGGGGACTCTCAAAACTCTCCTCCAATACCACATCTCAAAGGCATCTATTATTCTGCGCTCATCTTTCCTAATGGTCCAGCTCTCACAACCATACATTGCCACCGGGAATACCATTGCTTTGACTATATGAATTTTTGTTTGCAATGTGATGTCTCTACTTTTCACTATGTTCCCCAGGTTTCTCATCGCTTGCCTCCCAAGAATCAGTCGCCTTTTTATTTCATGGCTGCAGTCACCATCTGCAGTGAGCTTTGATCCTAAGAAAGTAAAATCTGTCACTGCTTCTACTTCTTTCCCATCTATTTTCCAGGGACTGATAGGGCCTGTTGCCATTATCTTGGTTTTCTTGATATTAAGTCTCAAGCCAGCTTTTTCACTTTCTTCTTTCAACCTAATCAGGAGCTTCTTTAAGTCCTCTTCACGTTCTGCCATTAGGGTGGCATCATCTGCATATCTCAAGTTGTTGGTGTTTCTCCCAGCAATTTTGATCCCAAATTGTGATTCCTCCATCCCTGCATTGCACATTATGTGCTCTGTGTATAAGTTGAATAAGCAGGGTGACAAAATGCAGCCTTGTCTTACTCCTTTTCCTATTCCAAACCACTCTGTCCTTCCGTATTCTGTCCTAACTGTTGCTTCTTGATTCATGTACAGATTTCTCATGAGGTATATAAAGTGCTCTGGTATTCCCATCTCTTTAATTACTTGCCACATTTTGTTGTGGTCCACACAGTCAAAGGCCTTAGTGTAATCAATGAAACAGAAGTAGACTTGTTTCTGATATTCCTTTGTTTTTTCCATGATCCAACGTATGTTGGCAATGTGGTCTCTTGTCCCTGGTAGCAAATGAAACAGGCCTTACTTCTGCTCTGAATATTGTAATGTGAAGCATAGCAGGCAACTGTACACCAGAGGATTCCCTTTGGTTGCAGCCTTGGCACTCAGCCTGGCAACTTTTACATGACTCTGCAAAGATTAACTCAAAAATGGATTTTGGCTTTTGTTACTCTGGGCTTTTGATAACATTGACAAGAGATTAAGTCTGGTTTATCCCTGTGCTTTTATCAGCAAGAAACCTGACTGTGACACTTGAGGGATATAAATGTTGCCACCTGCCAATACTTTCATGTAACCTCTTTTAGTTATACTGTATAGCTGTTGAAAGCACCATGGA
The DNA here is from genome assembly GCA_030440675.1 of Furcifer pardalis. Lineage (NCBI taxonomy): Eukaryota > Metazoa > Chordata > Lepidosauria > Squamata > Chamaeleonidae > Furcifer > Furcifer pardalis. The sequence continues at coordinate 101,019,643 of CP126891.1, forward strand.
AAAGTAGGCAATTTCACACAGTTCTGTGCTAAATAGATCTAGTATGTCTCCTTAAGAGCATATCCCAGAATTGTAAGGATAGACCCATGACAGTGAAACTGTATAACCCCCCCCCCCTTAACTGTGTCCTTTAGCAAACAAAGAGATCTGTGTAATCATTATACAGTATAATACAAATGCAGACACAAGGTAATATTTTTATTGGATAAAAATAATAATCAAGTATTACATGAGAGTTTGTGATTCAAGATAACTGCTTCATGCATGCATCAATTTCTTGTAGACAGTGCAGGAAAATTATAAATTAAAATTCCAAAAAGTTCATGACAGATGTTAATGCTAGACCTTATTTCTTAGATGCATTTTTTAAAAAAAACAAACAGCAGGCTGCATCACATAACCATGGTTTACATAGCATCCCCCACCTCACAAACACAGCTAAACTAGGTACAGTGGTACCTCAGTTAATGTAATTAATGCATTCTCCAGGACATTTTTTACAGCAAAAATGAATTTAACCAAATTTCCCATAGGAATGCATTGAATGCAATTCCCCATAGGAATGCATTGAAAACCAAAATACATTAATTGAAATGCAGTTTCCCATAGGAATGCAATGAACACCAATTAACCAGTTCTGGGGGGGGAAATCTGTAAACCGAGCCACTATTTTCTATGGCTTTCCTTTTGTTATGCAATTTTTATATTAACCAATCCGTTTGTTAACCAAGGTTCCACTGTATAGCCATAACCATTGCCCATGATTTTTTTTGAAACTGCAAGTTTCTGTTTGCCCAGGGAAAGGGCAATACCAAGACCTGGAGCCCTTTCTCAGGGAACTGGGGCAAAATTTTTGTTTGCTCAGTAAGTGTAACAGTTGTAGCTGAATCAAAGTTCATTGGGATTATTTATTAATCTATCTAACTACCTAGTGATTGGAAGTAGTGGCTTCCTTCAATTTGTAATCCTGATGGGCTGATGTTAAGAGTCCATGTAGAGTTTTTAGTGGTCTGGTAGGGTGACCTTCTCTCCACCCCATATCTTCAGTAGTTCCAAAAACAAACAAAAAGAGCTGTGTGATCCTTACACTGTACAGACACAAAAACAAGGTGATAAATTGGCTCACTAAAAAGAAATATCTTTTCATATTACTGTTGCTTGCTGTCAGTGCAGGGAATGGTTTTAAATTGTGAAACTCTAAAATATAGCAGCAGGTGTCTTATTTTGCCTAGTAACTTTGCTGATGTGCCGATTTAATCTTTATACATATTCTTAGGGGAGCATTAAATAATTTAGTCACCCCTCTGTAGCCACCTTGTATCACCTTGTTCTGTTGAACATCTAAATTAGACCTTAGGTTCTGGACTCATTAAAACTTTTCTGCAGACTGTCAGTTGGATTGATTGCAGCTGTATTGATATGCTGCAACATTATTTTGAAATACTTGGTGTAAGACAAAAGGCCACAGAAGACTCATCCAGCTTCTTAATTTTCTAGGTTTATATTCCTAAAGTAGTCTTCCATGCCTCTGAATCCCCTTGCATGTATGAACAATTCACTTTACAGTATTTTGATGGATGCTTCTTGCCCTGGAAGTCTCTTATTTTTCATAAAATCTGCTGTCTCTGCTTTTATTCCTCTTTCATTCAGGCAAAGCAGCAGGTTGCTGTTCTTGTTGATGCTTTGCTAGCCTAAAGCCTATAAATTGGAACTGTTCTTGCTGAAGTTTCATAAAAAAATCAATAGTTATTTATTTACAGGAAATACCCATGCTGTGATACTGATAGTAAAATCAGGGCATCTCATCTCTTCAGTAGTCACTGATTGTCGTGTCAGAGAAATAAAGTGTGACAAAAAAGCATCTTGTTTTGAACAGTGATTTGTATTGCTGTATAATTGCTAGTCCATATATAGCTTTCTTTTGGTTATCTGCTTGAAGAACTGTCAGTATTCAATTATCCCAGTCTGTACTATACCTTTTGTCTTCACTGCAATCTGCTATTTCAACTCTCACCTGCTGTGAAAGTAGCCTTGTTAAGCAACAACCAAGATACTTAAAGTCTATCAAAACTTTAAAACACTACTTCATCAAAAGGTGATCATATTTGTATACTAATAAAGCTGTTATGTAATAATAGAGACTGCAACTCAGACATGGTTTGTAAACACAATAACTCCTCTCAGGATTATGCCACCAATGTAAAGTCCCTGCATTTGGCTTTGTATGCATGTATTTGCATTGAATAGTTTGAAATCCCACAGATAGGAATGATAGCAATGCAATGTAAATGAGTCATTGCTTGATTTAGTGGTTTGTGGATCCTATGGCCTTTACTCGTGAACTAGATAACTGGCTTTTGTTTTAATGCCTTTCTCAACTAGCTTTTGAAACCTAATTTGTTGCATACATAAATATTGAACTTAGTGAAAGTGAGATTTCTATTCTTTTCTTTCATTGTCCAAGGTTTATTTCTGTCATTACCTTCTATGATTGACTCATGATGTTACAGTTAGGTTAAGCCTTTTCTTGGAAAAGTGAACTCATTCTTTTTTATTTTTAAAAATGACCCAGAGACAGTTCAAAAGGTCATTGTGAATTACAGTCTACCCAATTAGAACTGCAGTCAAATTTGTGTTTTCTGTCTGTATGGGTAAGAGAATAATTTATGTAAGTCTTATATGAATAAAATGATAGACATATTCATGGTGGTTTGGAACAAGAATCTAATTGGTAATTGGTTGCATTATGATGCTAAATATACATCAAATTGGGCTCCCAGTGAAAGCAAAAAAACAAAAAACCAAAACAACCCTTCACTGGTGGGGTTCTCAGCTCTTGGGTTGAACACAGTGTAGAATACTAGGAAGCAGAGCTGTAATTGGGGCAGAATAACTGGCCTTTGCTCTGAGGAGAGCAATTTAAATGGTGTAAAAATTTGCTGTGGAAAGAAACAACTGCACAACAACAATTGTTTCAATTTCTTTGTATAGGGCCAGTTTATGGTGGTGGGAAAGCAATCTGAGTGAGCTGCGATAGCATCATCATCATCATCATCATCATCATCATCATCATCATCATCAAGGCTTTGGTAGGGGTCTTGTGTTCGCCTGACACAGGAGTTCTCACCCTTTTAAAGCCAGGGGCCAGGTCACACTCCCTCAGTCAGCTTCAGGGGCTGGACAGCCATTTTGCCCTTCCTCCACCACATGACACTTCCTGGCATGGTGGAGGCGGTGAGGGGCCACATGAAATGGTGCCATGGGCCACATCCTGCCCATCGGCTGCAGGTTGAGAATCCCTGTCCTGGCAGTTAGTAGTGGCAGGATGAATAGGTTCCAGTCCCTCACCCTGTCCCATAACCCAAACTGCTGACCAAAGCCTTGATCAAGGATTGCCACCTCTTCCTCTGAAAGGCAGCCTCTCTTTCCCACTCACTGGAGCTGCTCTATTTTAACCTCACCACCATTTCCTCCTGCTGCTTCATCCTCTCTTCTCTGCACCCAGCCTCCTGGACAGTGAAAATTTATTTACATGGCAATGTGTATTTCACTTCCTTCCACATGTGGAAAATAAGCTTTTCTGTTAAAGGGGCTTTGCCTTCCACCAAAGTTCACTACTGCAGTGTTAGAAAATGTCAGGCACTGAAGCACAAAGAGTAGGAAGCTAAATTTAAGTTTTCAAAAGAAAACAGCTGCTGATCTGCAAAACTGCTCTATTCTGTTGTTCAACAACAACAGCAGAACTCTCCGTGATGGAGTGCTTTGTACTAGCATTACTGACTTGGAAGTCTGTTTTCTTCAGTCTGTAACAGCTACTGGCTGCTATATCAGGTACTAGCAAAGCCCAAAAGAGCAATAGGGGTAAAAGTGCCCTTTGAAGATAATGTGAAAGCTAGAACTGAATGGGCAGGAACAACTGCTTTATTAAAAATACTGATGCCAAAAAAGTGGCAAAGTTTGAAACATCACTGAATCATAGAGGCTCCTACTGTACTATGCTTTTATAAACTCTTCTGTCAGAAGCGTAGCATGCCTTAACGGGGCCCCGTATAAAAATTTGTTTGGGGGGCCCTTGTGAAATAAAAAAAATTGGGAAGTTTTTATTAATTTTTGCTGTAGGGGGCCCCCGTGGCCTGGGGGCCCCGTATAATTGATACGGCAGATACGGCGGTAGCTACGCCCCTGTCTTCTGTATAAGAAAAATTGGATGTAGGTTACAGAGTCTAAGCTTTTTGGCTGAAGTCTCAGGAACAGCTGTAATTCTCCAGACCTCCAAGAAGGGAGACAGTTAGCAGAGCAAACTGTGCTAGATAAGTAGAAAGCATGGTTCTTTTGTGATTTTTCACTGTCCATTTCCGGGGGGGGGGGGGGGACCAGGAATCCCTGGCTAAATGTGAAGGTCTTCATAGGAGTGTTGCACATCAAAATGCTGGTCAAAGGCATGGCCAAATGGTACAAGCACCACTACATAGTCTGCCATTTGTAGCAGAATGTTGGAATACTAGCACTGTAATTTAGGAGTTATCTTGTCATCCAAGCACTAGCAGAAGCAATGCAGAGCCTGGGAGGGAAATCTCTGTTGACTGACTGTGAGCCTTCTGGAAACACCAGCAGTGGTGTAGGTCCTGAAAGAACTCCTCATATGTTGTAGGTAAAGCTACATGGGATGTAATCTCCAGCAGGAATGACATCAACTACTGCAGCTGATAAGCACATTTTGCTGTTTGCCTAGTTACTCAAAACGTTCACATGCTAGCTTGGTTGCCATATTAACTAGTTAATCAGGGTTTCCTTGGATTCTGGACCCATAACGTTTGATTCCCATGGTCCCTGTTTGCACAGTCAGCTGGCTCAGAAGATGTTGTGCTGCCTTTTCAGCCCTTTCCTGCTACTCAGATGTCATGATGCATGATATCCCAAGGACCCATCACTGAAATTTCAGGGAATGGGATACTAGTGACCTGATAAGCCAAACTGAAAGAAGCCAAAAGAGGTCAAAATGTTAAATCTCTGGGTCAAGTTGACTATAATTAGAATTCACATAACTTGATTGAATTACATGGTAAACCACAAAATAACAACACAATCTACATATATTAAAGGTAGTATCAAATTCTGAAGGAATAGTGCAGAAACTAATTTTTAAGATACAGTACTAATCTGACTGGAACAAGATGATGTTGTCCTGACATTTACAGTTTGTAACAAATAATTGTAATTTAATCTTTGAAATATGTCCAGTTGCATTTGCTGTTCCTTCGGCACTATATTTCTTGGGATAGGAAATCTGTTGCAGGGTGCTTTACTCTCAAGTAAGCCCTATCATTCTTTTGAGTTGCAGCTCCCTGGCTGGACAACCCAGGCCTCTAGATATGTGTAGATAAGGTAGTGTCAAGCCAAATAACCACTCCAGGCCTTTTCAGGTAATTTAAAAGTATATTGAAATCAAAGTTCAGAATAAAGCTCACCAGAAGCTTAGAAAACATTTCAAAATAAATAAAGAAATCTGGTTATTTAAGGGATAGCCCATGGCCCCCCTTCTTTCTCAACCCTCTACAAGTTTGCAGTTCAAATCATAGCATCCAAGAGAGTCTCTCTGGCCCCCACCTTCTTGTGCTTTTCTATTCTCCCTCAGGGTGCCTCCCAACCATTCCCCTAAGGAATTGCAACCACTGATATTACAGGATGATATGTCTATCACATTTTAGGTTTTGTTTCTTCCAACTCATGAGACCAACATTGTTTACATTCCAAATCTGGTAGGAAGTGACTCCTCCACATTAAAATCTCCAACTTGGATTAGGCTAAAGCATAGGGCAATTTTGGTTTTGTTACAAGTTGGAATTGATAGGTTTGGGAATAGCTTACTGATATTCTCTTACAATTGGAGATGGATATCAATCTAGTTCCAGCAGAGGCAAATATATACCAAATCATCATCACAGAGGCTCAGACCGAAGAGTGAGATTTTGATAGAGTACCACTCTTATAATATCCAGTGATAATCAGTTTTGAGGGTGATGGGGGTCGGAGTCTATCAATAGATGGATAGCTGTAGCTGAGATTGTTGTGTTGAAATTCCAAAGACTTGATGCTGCCAGTAAAATTATATGAAGAGCTTGATATTGTTGTAACCCTAACCCTGCTCTTGGAATTGATATTGTTCACTCTGTGCTTTTCCTGTTTATTCCTTCACCGCTTTTTCACTTAAGCCAATTCATAACATGATTTTCAACTTGAATTTTTTGGAATAGTAGCCATGTTAGTCTGTGGTTCAGGCATCTCAGAAAACAAAACAAAATAAACAAAATAAAGTAAAATAAAAATAAAAAACACACTAGCACTTTAAAGACTAACTGCTATATTTTCACTGTTAGCTTTCGTGGATCAAGTCCACTTCATCAGACAAGGAATGAAACTTACAGGCATGTTCTTATATACCAAATTCAGGAGGTGTCAGAAGGGTTGGTGTCAAGCAAGATGACAGACAAGCAAGCACAAGAATGCAGTTTCACACAGCCATTAGCAACAATAGATTATTCAGATAAACTCTAAAAGACTTCCTTTCAATCTCAAGGTTGTTGAGTAAGCCCACTATGTTATCTGATCAACTTGTGACCTGCATGTCAGGGGGGAAAAAAAAGCAAACTCCTGTACCTGGGTTCTTTCTGTTTTACTAAACAGAATTGGCAGGAAAGTTGTAATATAAAATCATATAGCAATCTCTGCATCAAATTTGATAATGTCCCAGAAACCCTTCACTAATATTTAGCCCCCTGTGATGGGTATCTAACAGATGGATGTATTTGATTTCTGCTGTCTCCCTTTCAATCCTAGTTTTGTAATTTCTCTGTTCCAGAATTGCAACTTTCAGGTCTTGGATAGAGTGTCCAGTTAGATTGAAGTGGTTTGAGATGGGTTTCTCCATGTCGCCATTCCGGATATCTGATTTGTGTCCATTAATCCTTTTGCATAAAGATTGTCCTGTTTGTCCTACATAAAGCACGGATGGACATTTCTGGCAAGAGTCTTTAAAGTGCTACTGTGTTTTTTATTTTTATTTTACTTTATTTTGTTTGTTTTGTTTTGTTTTGTTTTCTGAGATGCATGATTTTCAACATGCTCTATAAATGCCACTAAAAGAAACAGTATCACACTAGGCAGGGCTGGTGGGACTGGATAAAATTGTAGAATCTGGGTATTACACTTGACTAAACTATGGTCTGCTTTCTTGCACAACCTCCACTAGTACTTGAGTTGATGGTTAAATGGGACCTAGTTTCCTTCTCAGTTACCTTTTTGGACAATAGCTCTCAGAGTTCTCTTGCCTGACTGCCTCCAGGAATCTGAGAGTTGCCATTCCAAAAAGTAGCTTACCAAAATTTGGGAGCAGTCTGCCAAACCTCAACAAGTAAACCAGAGCATGTAGAAACAGGCAGCCCTTCCATGAATAGGGAAGATTTTGTACACCATGTGGGCTAAAAAAAATGTTGCCCAAATGTATGTTATCTCTGTCAAAGTTAGGCAGAAGAGTGCTAACATCACTGAGAGTGGGAGGTTGCCAAACACTGAGATGATACATTTTATTATGTAAACACTGTGAAAGCTGCAGGGCAAAAGAATGAAGTCTTTAATAACAAAACGACAACAGAGATGTTGTGCTTAGGAATCTTTTCCTTCCATTCCATGCATTATCCAGTGTTTCCCTAATGCTGGTGTTTGGATTTCATTTCCCAGAAGCCTAAGCCAGTATACTGACTGATCAGTGCTTTGGGGAATTGACTTAAGCTTCTGGGAATTGAAGTCCAAACACCAGCATTTGGGAAACACTGCTACAATCTACACCTTATCTGTTTCATTGGTTGCAAGCTCTGGAACTCCCTGGGACAGAGTTCCCATTTCTTGCATGCAGTGTAGCATGTTCTCTGGAAGTCTACGATTACTTCACATTTTCTGATACTGGGCTTTAATGGCACTGTAAGATTTAGGCAGTGGTGGGATTCAAATTTCTTTACTACCTACTCTGTGGGCATGGCCAGGGGGGAAGCCCTGTGTTGCACCCGAATTAGGACAACAGTAAAATCTCGGATAATGCTAAAACTTGGTTCCACAAGTCTTAGTGTTATCTGATTTTTAATGTTATCCAATACATTGGATATCCAATACATTGTTTGCTAAAGCACAGGCTTTAGCAAACATTATCCAATGTATCCCATAGGATTTTAACATTATGCGATGCAATTTTTTTCCAGATTGCTTGCTGTCATGTGCAGTGGTGGGATGTCAAAAGTTTTACTACCCCACCGTGATGTCATCACAGTGTGGGTGGAGCTAACATCATGATGTCATGTCATGGGCAGGACCAAAAAAACCCCAAAATAATAAAAATAGGGAGCTTCAGGCTATAGGAAGCTTCAGGCTAGCAGCATCTCTTCCTCCTCCCCGTTTGGGAGGACAGCAAGGAGGCCGGGGATATGTGCCAAGCACTAGGCGTCCATGCACACCAAGTGCTTTGCATGCATGCGCAGTGAAAAGGTAAGCCCCGAAGGTGATTCTCCCCAAAAGCTGCTACAGGTTCTCTGGGACACTGGGAAAAGTTACTACCGGTTCTGGAGAACTGGTGAGAACCTGTTACATCCCATCACTGGTCATGCGATTTTAGTGTTATCTGATGCAAACATTATCTGAGGTAGTACTGTACTTTATTTCAAAACTTGGATGAGCAGGGCCAGCTGGAATTTCTCCTACCGGTTCTGGTGAACTAGGGTGAACCTGCTGAACCCCACCACCGGATTTAGGCCAATTTGTCACATATCCACAAAACATCTTACTTCATAAGTCTGCCAAAAACCTAGTTAAACAATTGTTCTCCTGTGATTAAAGATTATTATAAATTGTTATTATCCTTAGAAATACAGTAGTTTAGTTTTACTGTCCAAGATTGTTGTTTTAAAGCTGAAATAGTACTCAGTTTCTTTGTGTCTTGTCTGTCATAGATTCCTATCACATTCAAGGTAGATGACATTACATTTTATGTGGGGCTGTGTTCATTCTTCCAAACATGAATTCTTAATGTGCTCTTTATTATACAATAAATGAAATGTGTAATCCATAATAGCAACTCTAGCTAAGATTTATGTTAAAATTGTTCATGGAGTGAGCATTAAGCATTGGGCTAAATTAATTTTATAAAATATTGGAAGGAGTACTAGAATAAAAGTATAATAAGCAATAAATCATAGTGCTATGAATAATCTTTTGCCTAGTTGGGGAACCTTTCCTTTCCTTTCCTTTCTCAGCTCCTGCATAATTTCTGATCTTTTTAGGCTTCTCCTTCCATTGCATATAGATTGGTAGTAGGTAAAGTTAAAGGCAAAGATCGTCCTTGCTTGAAAGCCAGGGATATTTGACTCTACAGTTCAGTGCTCATCTCTGTTTATAGCCAAAGAGCCAGTGTTGTCTGCATCTGCAGACATTTCCATGGACATGTGGCAGGAATGGAATGCTGTTCACCTTCCCACCAAAGTGGTACCTATTTATTTACTTGCAATTTCTTGCTTTCGAACTGCTAGGTTAGCAGGAGCTGGGAAAGAGATGGAAACTCACTCGATCGCACAGTACTCAGGTCTCTAACTGCTAACCTGCTGGCCTTCCAGTCATTAAGTTCAGCATCTTAACCACTAAGCCACTGCAGTTCCTTGATTGGTAATTATTTTGAGAGTTGGGACATGAGTACCATGATATAAGTGGGTAAAAATGGTGGGGCAGTTTGGTCAGGTAGGCAGATTTTGGTTCTTTGCACAACAGATAAATTTGGGTTCTTGAACATAAGCCTTGGAGGTCTTGTTAGGTGATGAAATATAAACTAAGTTTCAGTTTGTTCTTAGTCAAAGAGATTATGGGTGCTGCAATCATAACTGGGGTTCCACAGATCACTATCACCAAAATACTGTATTTGCCATCATATAAAATGCATCGGAATATAAAACACATCCCATTATTACCAAATTAGCCCACTATAGGCCACTATATACAGTACAAGATGCTCTCCATTTTTCCTTTAAGGGAGGAAAGTGGGTCTTATATGCCAGCAAATGTGGTATACAGTATTTATTTCTGATATTCAACATCACAACAGCTTAAGGTCACATGAATATTCCAGTGGACATTAAGTTTTAAAAAAGCTTTTCTCCCAACCCATTTGTCTTTTCAGTCTGTCATGCTGGGAATAATAAGAACAGTAACAAAGAGAAATACTCAAGGTTTATGTCATAGGTTTGCATTTACCGGGGGGGGGGGGATTAAACAGTGTAATATTTTTAAAAATTGGAATTATTATTGGAGCCATCTTCAAAGTAGATGAAAAAATTAAAAACAAGGACAAGTAATTTTTCTTGTCATGCAAATGTAATTTGCCTTAAGAAATAGCAGCAGCAAACCAAATTCAATATGAAGGATGTTTAAAATATCACAGTCTGTCTCCTACCCTTCTGCCAGAATTTCTTCAGGTCTTCCTAAGGAGATATTGCCTCCAATTTGGAAACACCTGTTTTGTGCAGAACTCAGACCCATAGCTATAGCTTGATGCTTTTAGTTTTAATTGCTACACCTAGAAGACAGCATTGATCTTTTAAATTTGTCTGGAGCAGATGTTTAGGAAAGTATAAAGAATAAGAAGCCTACTGTATATGTAAGAGTATCAAATTATGGCATTGTGGTTGTACATGTAGAAGCCAGAGGTGCTTGGCTTATATAGGATTTGATAAAATAGGATATAAATGGCACATTCATTTTGTTTTGAGATATGCCTAAAATGTTAGCTAACTTTACGAAATTATGCAGAGTTTCTAGCTGTATTGAACTGAGCACCTTAGCTTCAGACAAAAATTGTTATCAATAGTTTCTAAACTTTGTATGATCATAGTTACTGCTAAAACCACATCAAACCATTTTTTTTAAAAAAAGATAATGAATGGCTTAAGTAATGGAGTAATTAGATGATACTTTTTCTGTTAAGTAAGTAAGAAAAATTAACTGGCATACTATCCGTTCTGAAAAATTCAACTTCCATATGAATTCGAATTTCTTATCTCCCAAGGAATTCCCTCTGTTTCAATGAGTTATCTATAAGCTTTAGCTTGTTACAGAAATATGTATGTATTTATTTATTTATTCATATTTATCCACCACCCTTCTCACTGAAGTGACTCAGGGCAGTTTACAAGTAATAAAAGACATCACAATAAAAACACAAACACTACCTAAAAACCTCAAATAAAACTGTTAAAATTAAAATTTAAAATTTAGATCTAAAAAGATTAAAAGCACACCAAAATGCTACATCTTACTAATCTTACTAAATAAGAGTGTCTATGTGGTTGGCCAATATAATGGAACCTCGGTTAACAATAGGCTTGGTTAACATTTATTTATTTATTTATTATTTATCAGTTCAAATTTATATTGCCGCCCACTCACCGTGGCGACTCAGGGCGGCTTACAGACAATACATTACATTACATTACATTACATTACAATATACAGTAATATGTTGGGGTGGGCACAGGGGGAGGGGCGGCAAGGTCCTCAACCTGCCCTGGCTTCTTCTTCTCCTGGCAGTTGGAATACATAAATTGCATAACAAATCCACATCCACCACTAAAATGCTATAAGTTAATTATAACATCATAAGAAGTTATATAGAACTGCTAAGTAGGATGATGGTGGCTTTTGATAAGATTCACTACATTTAAATATTGTAGTGGAAAGCTAGAGTCTGGTCAGGTTATCCTGCTATGGCAATAAAGTAGACCATACTGTCAGTGACGCATGAATACTTGTCTGGGGCTAAGGAGGACTTTGTGTGCCATAAGGGCCAGGGATCAGAAAGTTACTCATGCAGATGGCTCAGTGGTATGGGTGTCATGCTACGATGTGGAAGTCAGATGAAAGGCCACGGCATTATATTCGCAGGACAGTCTTCATGGCTGATTCCCATGATGATTGCCTATATTCAGAATCAGATACGGCATAAGAAGAAGTGGAAAACTGGATAGTGGCTAGCTTGTTTTGAATCCCAAGTTTCTATTCTTATCATTTTGCATTAAATCAGAAGCCTCAATGCCATTTTCAAGGAACAATAAACCTGATCAAATTAAAAGCTCTATTCCAGCAAATTCTGCATTCTGATTTGCTGATGTAACCTTGTATTTAGTTTTAATTGGAAATAAAATGGAATATGTTTTGTGACCTATTGTGCTGATTTACATAAGACTATTCAACTCGGCAAGGCAACATGTAATTTAAAACACAATTAACAGTTGGATTTCTGACCTATCCGCTCATCTCCCTTAGCAAAAAGAACCCCCACAGCTCTCAAAATGATGACATTCTGACAAATCTATTGTCCATTTTGTGTTCCCACCAGACTACTATTACATTCAAAATCACTTCAGTATTCTCCCTAGGATAGTAGGAGAGGAAAGAAGCCTCTATGCTTATAAACAGTTTTAGGTTTATTTTTGGAATGTGTCTACAGTGGTACCTCACTTAAAGAGTATAATGTGTTCCATGGGATTGCTCTTTAAGTGAGTTTGCTCTTTAAGCGAAACTCCATTGTAAGTGACCAATTGTGACTTCTGGTGGTGGTGGTGGTGATGGGGTTGCGAACCCTGATTTAGTTGTTAAGCGAGTTTTTGGTTGGTTTTAGTTGTTAAGTGAAGCGAACATTCAGAGAACATGCTGCTCTTTAAGTGAGTTACTCTCTAAGCGAGGCACTCTTTATGCGAGGTTTCACTGTATTTCAATAAGGTATGCAATTATTGTATAATGAGGGAATGAGGGGTTTTTTTTAAAATTGGTTTTAATTTTTATTTTGTTCTTTTAGTGTTTTTAGTGGTATATTACATGCTGGTTGTGCTCCGCCCTGAGTCGCCTGTGTGAGTAGGGCGGAATATAAATTTGATTAATAAATAAATAAATAATAAATAAAATAACCCATTAAAGACAATATATCTGGGATATTATTTAGACAAAGTAGAATTTTCAGGAACCTAGCATGGTGAATCAAGATGTATGTCTTGTTGTAGAAATTACCTTTACATCCAGTGGGATGCTAGAATTAGCATAAAACATCAAATCTCTAGCTTGTTGAAAAGGTGTAACCTACTTGCTAGTAACATTTACATAAATATGTTCTATAGAACCTCTATATTCTTTATCTATATTCCATCTCCTGACATTTGGAATAAAATGTTGCCCATATAATTTGTTACAGTGGATATGTACCAATGTCTTATAAGTAACTTTTCCATGCTGTCCTTGTTTGGGTGACAGCTGCCTCAGGTTTGAGAGATTTTGGCAGTCTAAGACCAACAAAAGTAATTTCCCAAAGTTTGCCAATAATTAATTATCTATTTGAAAATCATGCCACTAAAAAAAATTAATTAGGATGGTAAGACTAGATAGCTGGTTTATATATCTGACTGTGGAGCCAGAGGTTGGGCATTTGATTTTCCAGTGTGCTTCCAGGGAGAAGCCTTTAGCAAGTTGCCTAGTCCCAGAATGCTCCAGAAGGAAGAGAGTGGTAAACACTTCCAAGTATTTGCTACCTTGCAAATCCTGAAAAGGATCGCTGAAAGTCATGATGACTTGACACAGTTTTTTATTATTATAAGTCCATCTACACCTGTGGAAAGTGCATTACAATTCTGCCCTTCCTGGAAAAAAAATCCCTCACATTTTATGTGATTGAGAAAACATGGGGAATTATGCATAATAGTTGCCCTTTTCAGGTGTTTAGAATAGAGTTAGTTGGGGATGGAGAGCAATTTTGCTGCAACAAGTGGAGCAGTAAATCATCCTTCCCCCACCAATTCTAAATTTGGCACTATCTTATTTTGGCATGTGAGGTAGGAAATCTCTCAAGTATCTCTCCTCAAACCTAACAATAAAATGTGATAGAGTTAGAGTCTCTTCGGTGAGATACAAATGATTCAACAGTGGAGGAGAGCTTCCTGTGGCAGATTAGATTCAGAATACTGTAGTTTTTCTTCCACATGTCACCATTGGAAGATGAGTTATGATCATATTATATTTGTTATATATTGTTATTTTAATGTTGTAAACCTCCCAGAGTTGAAAAACCACCCAGGTGGGCAGTATATAAATAGAATGAATGAATGACAGCAAATTAATTATTTCCTGTTCTTCAATAATAGAATCTGTTACCTGAGGTATCTGCTTCAATATGACCATTGGTGGGATTTGCTCAGGTTCACCTGTACATTTGGGCAGGGTAGAGTGCTTGCTGTGTTCTCCTCTGCTGTCATTCTTATTCTCCTTGTATGGAGAAAGAATCTCTGCTATGCATGGGTACTTTCATAGCACTTCTGACACAAAGCCCCCTCACAGATAATGGAGTCTACCCCCCCTTCATCATTGTCTATATTTAGGACATTGACAATTTCAGGAAATGGGTGGTGGTGGTGGTGGTCAGCCTTAGGCTGCTCCTTTCTTTGTGTGAGCTTTTGACATAGACAGTAATGGTGAATAGCTTGAAGCATTATGATTTTACACTAAACAGCTGGTGTGATTGGCAGCCGCAGTCACATCTGCTTACTGTTATTTAGGAGTCCAGAAGAAATGCCACTGGCTTTTGGTTGTGCTAGCAAAGCTTCAAGCCACAATCCACTAGGAAAATATCCCAGATGGGTAAGATATAAATCTAATTCTTAACAGTAGCAGCAGCAACAGGTCAGCACCGTTCTTGTTATGTCTGACCAAGGGTTTTTTTTTTATGGTCATTAATACTTTTGTAAACTCAGGCCATAAGTTATTTTATTCTACCTACAAAAGAAAGATAACACTGGATATATTTCTTATCCTTCTTAAACAGGATGACATAATACAAAGCAAGCTAAGTGTTGTTTTTGTAAAATTACTTTTAAAAGTGCACAATTAATGTTATGCCTATATTTCTGGACAGTGATAACAATTTCACAAATGGTTTTGTATTTAAATGGTTCTCTTACCTGCTTGATTTTGTAAAACCACTTTTTGTGCTCAGTTTTCAACTCCAGAAAGTATGTGATACTTTGACAAACGGTGGCCCCTTAGGCACCCTCCAAAGTGGAAACAAGTCACCAAAAAGTACAGTGTTTATAATATTTTTATGTGTTGATTTGTATATAGAGATGCAAATTTAGAAATAACAATACAATAGATTTTACCATAAAAGGATGACTAGAACGGTGACCAATATGGATCCACAATCTGCTGCCAGGTGTTAACTGCTGAGATTAACACCAAAGTTCCTGTTCTTTTTTCTGTTCTTTCCTTATATTTGAACTAGTCTTGGACTAGCAACTTTCAAATGGAGAATGCTTTCATAGAGAAGACACTTTCTGTAAAATAAGAAACATTTTACACTACCTGTGGGCTGTGAGAAACAGCAGACCAGAATATCCTTCCTGGTTTAACACTATGATATTCTTGAATTCAATATTTTTTCAGTATCTGTTAGATACAGAATTAGACAAGGTATCATTTGTCTCTTCATTAAGATACCGGCATTTGCTATTAACAATTGTCCTTCTCTTAATCTCTTTTAGTTAATTACAAAACTAATTTTGGACTTAGAAAAGGGGAAAATGTTGGAAGAGTCATCAGTTTTGGAAGAAAAATTGCTTCTGTTGTAAACCAAAGGTAGTGAATCCACAGCAGTTTTGTATTGTACAAAGACGGTTTGGGGAGGAGGAAATTGTAAGAACAGCCAAGTAAAAATCAATGAACGATGGAATAGAATACACTGACCAGAGTAAGGTCTGCCTCCTACCTAGTAGTGGAACCTTGTATGGAATGGACCAAAGAAAGGATGGCGCCATCTCTGGCGGTTAATGTCAAACAGAAGGGAAAAGAGAAGAAACACAGTGTGTTTCATAAAACAGATAAATCAGCTATGTGATCTGTATACAAAACAAATATAGATGAAGAAGGCGATACTTTTTTGGATCACTAAATAAAAATCTAATTGCAAGCTTTCATGATTCAAGCTCACTTCTTCAGGCAAAGGTAGGGAAATCATTAATGAAAGTCCAAATTTCCATGGCATGGTGTTTACCAGGCTCAGTTCTGAAAAATAAATGTGAAGTAACCGTCCATAGTAGTGTGTGCCAGTGACAGTTCAGCAGCAGTGGGATGTGATGGACAGAATCCAAAGGTGACCAAACAAGTACAACCACAGGGACAAAATATGTCATCTGTTATTGCTGAACTGCAACAAGAGTGTATCCATAAAGGTACAACAGCCAGCTGTAGTTAAAGAAATATCAGTCCTGTGTCACTGTGCAGATGCAGCAGAAGAGTAAGGAAAGAAAAAAAAATCCCCTAATGTTCACTGGCAGCCCACTAACTCCATGATGGCGAACCTTGGCACTACAGATGTTCTTATACTTCAATTCACAGAAGCCCCCAACCTCCTGTGAATCCACACAAATGGGTTTACTGTGATTCATCCAGCCCGCACCATCCTCGTTGTTCCCAAAAGTGGAAGTAAAATGGGCCCGTAAAACATTTTTACTTCTGTTTCCAGGATCGATGAGGGCGGCGTGAGCCAGATGAATCACAGTAAACCCATTTGTGTGGATTCACAGGGGGCTTGAGCTTCTGGGAATTGAAGTCCAAGAACATATGGAGTGCCAAGGTTCACCATCATGGCGACTTGTTCATGTGAAGATGCTGCTCAAGTAAGATCATCAGCAGGCGCAATATAAGGAGGCAGCTGAAGCTGCTGGAATGAAACAGCAACAGCAACATTGGGAAAAGGTAAACATGACAAGATCAGTGTTGCTTGTGATATAAAAATGATTCAGTGGTGAATGAGAGCTGCACCAGAACAGATTAAACTGAAACACTGAGCTGATAAAATTGGCACAATTTCTACAAACAGATCAGAAAGAAAATAGATTAGAGGCAGCAATAACTGAAAACAAACTTCATGATGATAGCCAAGATGTGACAACAACAATAATAATAATATATATTCATCCAGGGAGTGTCAGTGAGGAAGTCTCAGAAGAAATTACCACTGACCAGCAGGAAGAGCAGGAAAATAAGAATGAAAGTGCCTCTAATAAGAAGCAACTTTATATGATGGTGCACAGATGTTGATGGTGGAGAAGAAAGTGCATGGATGTGAAGAGCAATCAGCTTCCAAGAAATGCAAGAGGGATGTACCTAATTATTTTGTTGCAATTCCTGTGACAAATGATTAAGTATATGAAGGTAACAGAATGCTGTGTGAGTTGGGAGGAAGGTGAGGTGAGAGCTTTCTTACCTGGTTAGTAACTGGTTTGTAGTTAACAAGATGAATGTCATTTACAGTAATATCTTGGTTAGCATTTGCATCACATAACACTAAACTGGATAACTTTGGGGAATTTGAGGCAAACTTTTGCATCGCAGAACGTTGTGCAATGCAAAAGTTTGCCTCAAATTCCCCAGCATTAATCTCTGCCCCAAAGCCCACAGGGCTGGTCTCCCAGCAAGCAATTGCCGCTTTGCTTGCAGAGGGAATGTGATTTCCCTCCCCAAGCAAAGCGACAGTCCCACACTGGGACAACCGGTTTGCTTGGGAAGGGCGGGCGCTTTCTCTCCCCAAGCAAACCGGATCAACCTCCTGTTCCCTTTCCTCTTTGGAAAGGGAACAGGTTTTTTTTTTAACGTTGTGTGATCAATGCATCACGCAATGTTAAAAACCAGATGACATTAAGACTTGTGGTACCAAGTCTTAACGTTATCTAAGGTAATAGTCACTGGCATAGCATGGGGGGCGAGGGGGCAGGCTGCCCCGCATGGCACTTTTCAGGGAGCACTGCCCCCACCGCTGGACTTCCTGGTGGGCATGGGTCCAATGGCATGGTGGGGACCAGGGGGCACTTTTTCCTCCTCTGCTGCCTTCGTTGTCCTCTTTTTTAGGCTTCCTTTTACGGCCAGCTCATGGCGCCAGGCAGTACTGCACAGCCCCCCCACAAGGCCTGGCTGGCGCTGCTCTGGCTGCGGTTGCTGGTCCGCAACGATCATTGGCCTTGCTTCCTGCCCTCCTGGGCGCCGTGGCCACTGAATGTGGAGCTGCCGCTGCCAGGCTCGGAGATGGGGTGGCTGTGCACCTGGGATGCTGATGGCGGGCTCTTTGCTGGGCTTCCACCACACCGCCTCTGCCTCTGGGTCGCAATCCAGGACCAAGGGTGACTCCAAGCCCTGTGCAGACTGCCTGGCGCCACAAGCTGGCTGTAAGAGGAAGCCTGAAGAAGAGGACGATGAAGGCAGAGGAGGAGGAAAAAGCGCCCTCTGGTCCCCACCGAGGTAGGATTTTTGTGTCAAGTGGGGGGGGGTGAGCCTAGGTTGGCCCCCCCAGCAAGTTGGACTTGGGCCCCGGGCAGCTGAAACCTGCCCTATGTCACTGGTACTATTGTATAGTCAATAGCACATGGTTGATTACAACATGGAAATTTTGCTTTGTAAAAATTCATAATAATACTCATTTTCCCACAATGATGTGAAAGGACACATTTTATGTTACATCTTCTCAAAAAACCTACTTTAGGAAGCCTGAATTTACAACACTTTACAAGAATTTTTACAAGGTGATGATGCTTTTGCTTAAAATAATTATCCATCATGATCTCATGGGTTTTTCCTGTCATCTTTTTTCATTGACACTTAAAACACTGTTAGCAAAAGCACATGTCAGTTACTGCACAATAACTGGCTGAAATATAGGAATGAAAGAGTCTTGAAACAAATCCATTATGAAAGATTTGTGGATAAGAACCCATTTAATAAAATGCCATTCCTAAATTGTCTGGTGTGTCTGTGTTCTCTCCCCAGTCTCTTTTTCCTTTTCTCATAGACTTAAACATACCTGCCATTTTTTCTTTAAAAATTGGGGTGGTCATTCTTTGCCATGACAGTGTTTCATAAACACTAATTCATATATTTCCATAAGTAAACTACTCTATGTTGAAGCATTTTGTGGTAGAAGTTTTAGTTCTTTAAAGATTTAGAATTTAGATAATTCTAGGGACATTTGTTTCAAAATCTTATGGTGGAAAAGTTGTTTTTATATATCATTTTTAAAAAAACTGGCCCAAAAACTCTAAATGTTCTTCTTAAGATGTCTAGATATTTAATGAGAAAATTGACTAAAAATAAAAAATGTGGATTAACAGTGGTTTTGTGGGCCAATATTTACACGACACAGGAAATATATTTGGTGATTACTTGACTTTGTGTTTTAAAGAAATTGTATTAAGATAATTAATAAATATTGTATAACTTATTGGAATAACTAAGTTTATAACTTGGTGGAATACATATTGTAATTGGAAATATATGCACCTGAAATTCCAATATAATTTAAGATTGTGTCTCTTTTACTTAAAATAAAAATAATTGTGAAGTTGATAGCTTTCCTTACCTTCCATGAGAAATTTTGTGGAAATATTCTACTGATAGAATATTGCAGACTGTAGCTTATTTCATGGCTTCTTCCAAAGAGACATGGGTTCCTGGAGTATTCTCTCAATGTAATATTTATTTACTTTTTCATTTTTGGGGTTTGTTCATTGCGGGTTCTTTTTGGGAGTACCTCAGGTATTTTCAGGTCATTGTGGTATCTTTCATCAAACCAAAAAGGGTTGATCTCCATCTGGTCCTTTCTTTATGTTGTCCCTCTTTTGTGTTTTTGGTACTGGAGAGATATTTATTTATTTATTTATTTTCACACTTCTATGCCACCCTCCTCACGAATGACTCAGGGCGGCAAACAGCAATTAAAAAACAATCAACAATTAAACCATAATCCAATCCCACCCATCTCATAAAGTTAAAATTTGTATGTCTCCGGGTGCAATTCAAGGTGCTGGTTATTACCTTTAAAGCCCTATATGGTAGTGGGCCAGGATACCTAAGAGACCGCGTCACCCCAAGAACATCTGTCCGGCCCACCAGGGCGGATCGGAGAGGCTCCCTTGTTGTTCCTTCGACAAGAGAGGCGCACCTCGCCTATACGAGGAGGAGAGCCTTCTCCGTGTCCGCCCCGACCCTCTGGAACCTCCTGCCCACCGAACTGCGCCTGCAGACGGAGCTCTTGCCTTTCCGGAAGGGCCTGAAAACCTGGCTGGCAGGACATATTTGGGGACTAGAGAACATGGGTTCCCATACTAAGTGGCTCATTTAAGGAGTGCCGCTTTGGAGCTGATCTATGGGAATACTGGCGTGCAGTTTGCACTGTTTTTAGCTCAGATAACTTTTAAATTTTTACGATTTTATATGTTTTTATCTTTTACTTTTATTTATTATGATGTAAGCCGCCCAGAGTCGGGTTCTCCCGAGTGGGGCGGGGTAATAAATTCAATAAAATAAATAAAATAAATAAATAAAATAAAATTTAAAGATTAAAATTAAGAAGATTAAAAATTAAAAATTCATCAATTAAAATTATGAGGGAGAGTGAGGAATTTTGAGATATTCTCAAAATTTCTCTTAAAAAGCAGGTACAAGGCAACAGAGTAATCCACTCCAAAAGCAGGTAACAACAACACTACATAAAAAAAAGGAGTATCAGTCATCATCAGAACTTGCAGCCACTAACAGGACTTTAAATTTCACATTTATCATCACAACACCAACCTAAGCAGGAGGAAGAGGAAAGAAATCAGATAAGAGAATTCATCTTAATGGTCATCATTATCATACCTGTGTAGGCTGATACCACTGTTTCAATATCCTTTCCACAATTTATCTTCATCACAAATAATCATGGCACACTGTTGGCAGTCCTCCTGACACCCACATCAAAACTAAGTTCTACTCAGGCTAAGTTAATAGACTTTTTAAAAATGTTGGCTGGCCTCAGAAATGAGTGAAGCAGTTTTATGTACATGGCTCAAATGAAGGCAATCTGAAACGAAATCTCAAATTTTCAGATATCTCTCATTCTTTAAACCAATTGATTTGGATTTTAGAGGCTCTTTCAGAAATGAGCAAGATAATCTCAAAATGAAAGAAAGAGCCTCTTTCATACTGTTTTTCATTTGTTACAACATGAAATTCCCACCCCTGACTAAAATGTACAGCAAACTAGTAGTGGATCTTCGTGTTGAAAGCTACTCCTCTCTCTAGGGAGGAAGTCATATATTCTGTGATCAGTTTTTCCATGAAATGTCTGTTCCCCCTCCAGTGCATATCAAGACTTAGCTATAGCTATGGTTTTAAAAATGTGGTTTATTACAGAATAGATTATATTTCATTAATCTGTGTTGTATAGGTTGGGAATAATGTGTTAGTATTAAATTAGTAATTTATTCATTAAAAGGAAGACAGACCAATGGGTACAGATAAAGATTATCAATAGCATATTTTGTTATTCAAATAGTATTTTTCAGAAAATGAATGCATCCTTTGGCTTGTCTTTTATTAACACAAAATTATGATGTAGTGCTAATGCTTTATTTTTTTTCAGGTGAATACCAAAGATGCTCACTGAAATAAATTATTATAAAATATGTCTTAATTAAGACTCATAACAGACTGAAGAAGTTCAGTTAATTTATTACCTGCTTTTCATCTGCATATTATAATAAAAATCATGATATTTGATAATAAGTAAATGTGTAATTTTCCTATCCATATCTGCTGAGTCTTCCATTCTTCTTTTTCCATGTCTAGGCCAGATGAAATTGGCAAAATGAAGGCACCACTTGAAGAGTTCATTCTGCAGTTTCTTTTGCCTAAACTAGTGTGAGAAAGATTAGCTGGCAACACAAGATTGCTGTTACCACGGTATGCCTGATTGTGGTTCAAAAATACCACAATCTTTGAGGTAACTCTTTCTGTGTACATCGAGTCTTACATTGAAAACTATGTACAGGATTGGCTTCCAGCTAAATGGGCAAGGGATTGATGTTCCATTTCCTGGTTCAAGTCATTCATCTTAATCCTGACTGCATTATTGAAGAGGCTTTCAAAAGGAACAATTTCTTAGTCAACACATGTGCACTTGCCTCTTGGAAATAAAGCCAAGCTGGCTGTTTTCCTTTTTACCAAGTTGCAGAGAAATGCACTTGAACCAAAACTGTCTTGGAAATAAAGAATGTTGCTCTAGTACTGATTAATTGACTATGTGAATTCTTCCTCAAAAGGAAAAAAAAGAAAGAAAAGGAAAATTGCATAGTTGAGGATTAAAGTTCACCTAAAACAGGACATGGCCCCTACACCTTTTTTTACACTACCCCAATTCCCTCCCCCCCCAAAAACCCCAGAAATTTTAAAATTTATTTTAAAAGTGGAAGTAACCTTCCAATCAAGTCTGATTTTAATTTGTGTAGCTGGTGCAGCTCCTGAAAGGTCCTGAGCTGAACAGATTAAAGCTATTAAAAATTCCACAGCCTTCCTACAAGTAGACTCATAAATGGTGCAGTATGTAATCAGAGAGCCCTTGAATTGAAAATTTGTATGTATGTGTTTCTAAAATAAATGACAAAAAATGTTTCAGAGCTATATTTGAATATCTAGTGTTCTTCGTTCTATTAGTGTAAAAGACTGAATAATACCAATCAGAATACAATGGATTTTGACTTTATGTTAAAGCTCCTGTCCACTGGGACTTTATTTTTCCTCATTCAGCTCATTTGTCTTAATCCTGAGTGTACTACTGAAAAGCTTTTCAAAAGGAATATTTTTGTGACAGTTTTTCAGATCCCAAAAACTAAAAATGGGTCATATAGCTCAGTAAAAACAGTGTCTTTAGGAATGAAAAAAGTAGTCATCTGAATGGGTTTGCCTGCTATTACTGTATAGTTCCCCACTTGGGAAAAGGCATCATCCCCCCCCCTCCCTTGTAATCAGAAAGGAGCATGCGATTAATTATGGAAATAGTATTCCATTTTCACAGTCTATTAATAAGTGACAATGCATAAAGATCACATTAATACTTGTTCACTTATCTTAGTTTTGTACACACATTGAAACTGGGATTCTGAACCAGCACAATCAGTTGCTAGTTCTTTGGAATACAGACAGCATACTAAAATATAAGGAACTCTCTCATTATAATGATGCATTTCAAGTAAAGTTGGTAATGCATTCTGTCAAGTTTATAAAACTCAGAAATTCTGATGCAACACATAAGGCTGTTTAAAAAAACATCTGTGAGTGATTTTCTCAGCAATGATTTATCTTTTTTTCCCCTTTTAAAGAAATGAGTTCCTTGGCATAGCTAATGTCTAATATCATGCCAGTATCTACTCAGCAATGCAAAAGAACTTTATTTGCCTACACCTCCCTCCTTTTCCTTAGTCACTCCATCTTTGGATAGTTTCCCAATATTCTAGAACACGTTTTTAGACTGCTGGAAAGAATGCAATAGGGATAGTAATCACTCCCTTTCCACTTCTAATTATGGAAGAGATCTTTGAATTCTCACCCCTAATCATTATACTTTATTGTTAAACTTTTATTTAAGATGGGGCTCTTCCACTTCTTGTTATTCTGAAGCCACAAGGTCTCTCTCTTCTTGGACATGTGATTGAAGACTTGTTGAGCTCCATTTAAAGATATTTAGGAGAATCCGAATGAACATTAGGTCTGCTGTATGGGCGGGCTTTAGAGGTGAGCTGGCCCACTTTTTCCAAAATGGTGACCAGGCAAGTTGGATGCTGAAGTGGTCCCACCCCCCTCTCTCTGCCATGTGCACATATGAGCTTCCATCAGAGATTTCATTTCCCCGCAGCATGCCTCCATATAGGCTATTGCCAGTGCCTGTGGATACTAGGGGAAAGGTGAAAGGGTTAATGAGGACTAGCGCATGTCAGATAATGAAAGCTTCTCCTGATTATCTATGAATGGTCAGGGAAAGTAGTTTTTAAAAAATGTCTGTAGATCATCACTAATACAATGCATCACTTAATTTAAATAATTTAAAAAATTCTTTGTAAATGTGTTGCCAATTGAAATAATTGGCAGATTCGTGAACTGTAATGCACTGACAAACATTTTCCCTCCAAATTTAAACTAAGGTATGCATTGCATTAGCAATGATCTAGAGCAGGGATTCTCAACCTGCAGTCCATGCACTATTTCATGTGGCCCACCACCACCTCCAGCACACCAGGAAGTGCCATGTGGTGGAGGAAGGGCAAAATGGCCATCTGGCCTCCGAAGCTGTCTGAGGGAGCATGACCCGGGGCCCGGCTTTAAAAGGTTGAGAACTCCTGATCTAGAGATATTAAAACATTTCACTTTCTCTAACTGTTCACAGGTGATCAGGGAAAGTGGGCAAAAAAACCCACTTCCTGTTCAGATCGGAGGAGTGCACTCAATGGCATAACGCTCCTTCCTGCAACAGTAAGCAGCTGATCCAGCCTGCTGCTAAGTAGGCGGTCTGGACAGGCGCTTATCTATAATTGCTTGAAAGTGAGCCTCATTAATTTTTGTCTAAATATACTGTCAATAAATGAAAAAAGTAGTCACAAAGATTGCAACTAAAATGTTTATAAAATGTGTAGAGTTTTAATTTTTTTGATAACTCTTCATTTTAGATTTTAGATAAAATTGAAGATATCCAAGCACTTACATTCACTAAAGAACCTGATTTGTGGAGAGCCCTAATTCCAGTTCAAACAATGTGTCTTACCATTATGGTAGTTCATCTTAGAACATATCAGAGAGTTTAAAAAATGCTTTAGCACTTTGAAGACTAACCTTTTATATTTCAATGCTAGCTTTTGTGGATCAAGTCCACTTTGTCAGACATGGGAGTGAGACTTCATTGCATCAGTTTATACACATCAGGTACCGCGTGCTACAGTGTTTTTGTTTTTGTTTATTCTCTGATATGCTTGAAACACAGACTAACATGGCTACTATTCCAAAAAAATTCAAATATCTTAAAACAGAAGATGATGTGAAAAGCTAATTGGACTTACGGAAAAGAATGAACAAATATCCAGTGATGTGAGTTTATTTCAGAATACTTACCATGATCCCCACCCCACCCCTCAATATTTGCCTTACAAATACTTGTGTTGCTGTTTCAAGATTTGCAAAGGTGGGGGCATTACTTGGTTATGACAACAAATAAAAAAGCTATCAAACACACTGCAACTTGCTCTGACTTCAAGACTGCTTGCCATCTGCTATGGAAGGGGAGCAGTTGGTCTATAAATAGTGCCTCTGACCTCTGTGCTTTGCTTAGAGCAGAAAAACGTGAAGTGAGAAGCCTTGATGTAAATGATCTGCAGATAAACATATTCATATCTTGCTAAACTGTCACAACAAATGTATGTATTTTTAAACAATAAACATATCAAAGGAATTGAAAATTGATTCTATGGAAGAGAACAACCAGTTCAATAATGATGTGAAAGGGGGAAAGGGTAAAACTATCTGGTTATGAAGGATGGGTGTACTGTATAATTTTTTCAAAGGCCCAGCTTCCAGGATAGTGAGTCTTTCCCAATTAAACATGACTCAGGAGTTTGCAGTTGTTTTGAACTTTAATTTAACAGCCTAGTGACTGCATTTGAGCACAATGTATTGTCTTCAAAGAAAGCTGTATGTCCAATAGTCTAACCTGCACAAATGGAACAGGGGTAATAGAAGTTCAGGCTACAGAGGAACTGCTACAGTGATAAAGCTGAATTTGGGAGTACTGTATCTCCAAACTAGGAGTGCAACCAGAGTCCCACCAGGCAGTGCCCCACCACCCTCCCATCATTAGAACAGGGATTCACATCCTTTTTATGCTGCAGGCCTGACCATGCCCCCAGAAAGCTGAGCCCCCAGAAGTGGAAGTGGGCACATTTACAACTGTCATAAATGTGCCCACTTCCACATTTGTGAAAGCTGCAGGCACATTTATGCATGCATGGGCACATTTTGCAGCTGATGTAAATGTGCCCGCTTCAATGGGCCACATGAAATGGTGGGCCACATGAAATGGTGCCAAGGGCCAGGTCTGGTCCATGGGCCTTAGGTTGGGAATCTCTGCATTAGAACATGGGTTCTTTACTTAGTTAAGTGTCAGTTTATTTGTTGTCATTCAGCCAGTGAAAAAGTATAGAGACAAGTTCAGTAGTCACACTGTCTCCTTTTCAAATATGGAGAAATAGAACTGAGATAAAACCTGAGTAAATTTGCCTGAATGGTGGCAAATTTATTTCTGAGTAGAATAGGATTGTATCATGCATCTTTCAGTTCAAATGAAAAGAATTTGAACAAGAGACTGTTCAGGCTAAATATAACAAAACAGCAGCAAGGGGCTGGGGAATTCAGAACCAAAACAGCATTGGTGCAGAGAGAACAAAAAACAACAATCTTTCCACTAAAAATGACACAATTATTCTTTATACTGAGACCTTCTTGTATGCGCTGACAGTAGGAACAGCTACTGCTCCTGTAGAATAGAATATTTATTAATTGATTAGTCTTTCGACCTTATCAATAATATAGGAGTTTAAAATCTGTACAATGCAATAAAGTGTGATAAAATACAATAAAAATACAATAAAATACAATAAAAATACAATAAAAATACAATAAAAATACAATAAATACAATATATACATACCTGAACTACTTTTAAATAATGTAAACTGGAGAAGGTCCCTAAATACTATTAATTCATGCATATTGGTAGTCAGATAAGTGAATCTCCCTTGCAGGATACCCCAATTTGATTGACATATTCGATTCGTTTAGCTGATGCCTTAATTATAAACTTGGCAGTTCTACACACAACGTGGATATTAGAGCCCAGAAGGAGATAGGACAGTTTGTTTTTTGAGTCCAAAAAAGTTGTTTTTTCCAATAGGGATGCAAGGTATTTAGATCTAATATCAGTGTACAACTGGCAATCTAATATAATATGAGAGCTGCACCTGTAGTTGCGTTATACATCTTCTATTTCTACCTTGTGAAGAGGAAAGTTGTTTCAAAACATGCCAGCATGTGTATGTAGTTATTATATTTTGTCTTACTCAAAAATGGACTGCTGCACTGTTCTCTTCTCCGTAGAACTAAATAGCATAAATTTGTTACATTCTTGTATGTATTGTAGAAGAATTGCTGGTCTGTCGTTTATAAATTAAAGAGCAGCACTTCACAAAATAAAATGAAACTCTAAAAAGCAGTAAGAAATCTCATAAATGTTTAATATTTTAAGTTATTTATAGTAATGAAAATTGATCTTTTTTTGAAAGTGTTGTTTAAAACAGAAAGCTTGTTGTGGCTGAAATCCTGTTGCTTTGAGTTGCAAATTGCAATACAATGGGCCCATTCTTCTTCTTCCATGTCTAGGCCAGATGTGAAACTGCCAAAATGAAGGGACCTTTTGGGGAGTTCATTCTGCAGTTTCTTTCACCTGACCTAGTGTGAGAAATATTAGCCAGCATAACAAGATGGCCATTGCCTGGGATATGCCCAACTGTGGTTCAAAAATACCACAATCTAGGAGGCCCATTGAATTAGTGGAGATTTGATACTTCAACATTTTCAGTCAATAGAGTAATCTCATTTGACTCAATGGAAGATATGGTGGAGTAAACTCACCGAATCTCCCACTGAATCAGTGGACCTACTCTAATGTGACTAATTAGTTTAAGCAACATAATTTTAGCTTTAGCTGTCATTTCTCCACAACAACATTCTGCATACCGAGATGTCTACTCATGCAGGGACTCCTTGCTGAATAACAACTCCAAGGTATCCAAGGTAAGGTAAGGTACCATATTTGCCAGCATATAAAATGCACTGGAGTATAAGACGCATCCCGTTATTACCAAAATAGCCCACCATAGGCCACTATATACCATACAAGATGCACTCCGTTTTTCCAGTGTATTTTAAGGAGAAAAAAGTGTCATCTATGCCAGCAAATAGGGTACCTGAAATTTCCTAGCACAAGTGAAAATAACTTACTAAGTTTCTAATCTAAAATGTGTCAAGTTTGTTTGTTTGTTTTGCTTTCCCAGACCAACGATAACAATAGATGAATTGTTGAACCAACATTGAGAAGAACTGTCAGGACAGATCACTATGGACAGAAGTTGTGCGGAAAGGTGTCATAGGGATGTTTACTCATACAAGGACTTCTCACTGAATAATGACTCCAAGTTATCCAAGGTACACTAAATTGAGAGTAGACATACTTGGAGTATATTTCATTTTAGCTTGTAGAAGTTTTACAAGAACAGAGTTTGGAAAATTTACCTTTTCGATACAGATCTCAGATTCGACAGGTGACCATTGTAACTGGGGGATTCTGGGAGATGTAGCTGAAAGAAAGTATAAGGATCGAAAGTACTGCAATCTACCTCTGAATCTCTTACCGTGAGCTTCTTTTCTAGACAACAAGCATCGTTCATATGTCATCTCAGATTCTCACAATACATTTTTATTCCAGTATTTATTTCATAGCTGCTTGACTAGTGACTTCCTGTTTATTTGTGTGTTCATTCATTTTAAGGGCTGTTTCTGCTCCACGGCACAGCAAGGCCAAAGTGCAAACTCTCTTGCAGGGGAAGCTCTTTAGCATGACATTTCATGGGATTGGCCAGTTGAGCAACCAAGTGATCTATGTTAAAATGTCAGAGGATGAATGGCAAATGCTAAGCAAAATTGCAGGTTAGTATTCAGAGTCACCATTGGTATCTGATTACATTTTAAGCAGACACTGAAATGGCATCTAATTACAGAATATAATTTTGAATGCTATTTTAGTTTCTGTTTTAACATAAATTTCTAAAATGCAGTTACATTTCGGCCTTTCATGGGTATCTGCATTCACAATTCCTCTTATTTGCTATTCCTTATTCCTGAATCTTTTCATACTACAACTGCCCAACTCAGTTACCTTTTCAATTCCCTTTCTACCTTCTTGTTTTCCATGATGGCTTTGATTAAAATCTGAATCCTCATCTCCACTGAAACAAAGCCTAAATGCTGGATAGCCCAGCAGCTTATGATTCTCTCTGTGTCTCCTTAACAGGGATCAGATTTAATGCTCCATAAGTTTCCTTCCAGCTCTGCAGTTCTAAGATAATAATGATATGTGCATTTGCTCACATTCATTTATTGTGATGAAACTTAGATTGTATGTTTGATTATGTTATTTCCTAAGAGCACAGATGTATCTTTTAAATGGCAAGAAGAGTTATTGGGCAATATATTGATTTGCAGCAACCATGGTAAGGCCATCATTGGACCAGGTTTGCATTCCTAAACTTACCTGTGGAAATAGATGATCCCATGATTTTTGTGGAAGCAAGAATTGTATTTTTAGAGGTCAAAGATGTTGTCAGAGAGAAGGTTGAGGTTGGCTCAGAGAAGATTTGCAGATATTCATGACTTGATTAGAGTACAGTCTCATACCTGTAAAATATTATGGAAATAGTGCAGTTCAATATTGGCTGAAGTCTTGTTGAAATTGGTGTGATTTAAAATTATGCCTGTGGAACTTTCCAGAACATTATGCTGACTCAATCTGCTTTGTATGGAAATCCTTTGTGACTGTTATTTGCACCTCAGTACAATAATCTCTGCAACTTGCATAACTTCAAGTTATCCATGCGAACTTCACTACAATATTTCAGCCAGCATCTCAGTGGATAAAGTCTTGTTGCATAGTTTGCATATTTATTTATTTAGATTTATTATCCCTCCCCAATCAGGCGAACCTTACTCTAGGTGGCTTACAAAAAAGAAAAAGATCACACATGAGTGCAAAACAAACTAAACAATCCCACTATACCCCTACAAATTCAGAAATTAAAACCTTAAGGTTCAAAATTAATTTAAAAAAATTAAACTATAAATTTACAAAATACTAAAAAAAATTTAAAAGGTTAAAAGGTTTAAAAAGTGTAAAAGAGCGAGAGAGGGGTGGCTGTCCCATCAGATCAGCCACCCAGCATGGGATCCCATATTACCTGAGCCTCACACCTGCCCTGCCAGCCAGGTTTTTAGGCCCTTCTGAAAGGGCAGGAGCTCTGTCTGTAGACGTAACTCATGTTGGTGACCAATGATATACACTGTTTGTGGCAATTTTCAGCGATTAAAGACACATGTCCTGCTACCGTGGCCCTATGGGGACCTGACAATGAAAGGGATTACATGGGAGTATTGAAAGTCTTGAGAAAGAAATAAGCCATTTTAATTTTTGAAAAGTTTCTGGCTGATGACATGATAGGGTTATACATTATGAATTAACACAAATAGGATTTTAGAGCTTCCTCAAAGATTGTGGTATTTTTGAATCACAATTTGGCATACCCTGGTAATGACAACCTTTTGTTGCCAGCTTTTTTCATGCTAGGTCAGGCAAAAGGAACTGCAGAATAAACTCACCAAAAGCTACCTTCATTTTGGCAGTTTACATCTGGCCTACACGTGGAAGAAGAAGAAGTCAAGGGATGATTTTAGCATTGCTACCCCAGTCCTCACTCTTCTATGAGTTTCTGTGGCCAAGCAGGGATCTGAATCCATGTCTCCTGAGTTCTAGTTTGTTACTCTGCTTATTACACTACATTAACTGGTTAGTCTAAAGCATAAGGTAAAGGTCATCCAGCCAGTCATATCCAACTCTAGGGTTCAGTGTTCATCTCCATTTATAGCCAAAGACCCAGTGCTGTCTGCATTTGCAGACATTTCTGTGGACATGTGGCAGGCATGGCAAGACATTGTAGTGCATGGAATGCTGTTAAATTTCCCACCAAGGAAGTACCTATTTATCTACTAGCAACTTCTAGCAACTTCTTGCTTTCTAACTGCTAGATTGGCAGGAGCTGGGACAGAGATGGGAGCTACTCAGATATGAGTAGCAGCCACTGCATATAGCTGAAGAGTCAGTGCTGTCTGTGTGTGCAGATGTTTCCATGGACATGTGGCAGGCATGATTAGACACTGGAGAACACAGAACACTGTTTGCCTTCCCACCAAAAGTTTTACCCTGTTGCAATTGAAGTTAAAAACTGACTCTGATTAGATTCCATTTTCTTTGTAGCATCTGTACTGCTGGCTTCCTGGAATAGCTGTGTATTTTTGAGGTCATTATAATTACGTACTAGGAGAAAACAATAATAGTATGCTTTCAGGACATTACGAGAGTGTTTTCATAGTGGAAGAACACGTTCTTTGACCTTGTACTTCAGCTTGATGTGCATTTCTTTAGATTTTGAATGTCTTCTCTTTGGCATATTGAATGCAATCAAAGCATATTGAATACCAGGTACCATGCACAGGCATATTTAGTATAAGACAGTGAGTGGTAACATTTTCATTGCCTAGGGAGCAATACATAAATGAGTGATGTTTCATGTCAACATAAAATAAAGGTTATGAAAATAAATAAAACTAAAATGTGCTCATTAGCAAGGTTAAATGATGGCATGGTAACAAATGCATGCTAGAGGGAGCATTCCCTCAAGGCAGACAATGAGTATGCAGAATTTTAGTTTGTCATAAAATACTCTTCTGTAGAGTTAAAGTGAACACATGGCTCTGTAGCTCTGTTTCACAAACCTATTTAGTATCAAGCCTCATTTTGATGTCCAGGGAGCCCCCACACTCTTCTTTTACCATCACTCAACCTCTCTCTCTCTTTTTTTACCAAAGAGTTTAATTAATAATAATTTACCAATTAAAAAAAAATAAACATGAAAGTTGGTAAAATATTTTGGGTTTTTTTCACACAGAAAAAAGCTAATGAAATGTATTTGTCACAGAAATTCGCTGCAATAGCAAGCGGATGCAAAACCCAGTGTCTGTTTAGTATCTGGACTGCCTTTCAGAAACTATTTAAATTATGCCAGTAACATACAAGGCCTGTGGGAGGGACACACCACCTTGCTACAGTATATTTGTACCATGGCAAAATGGGAAGAGCTTTCCCTTGACCTCCTGTTTATTGATGGTCTTTGGGTTGCCTTGTTTCCATTCAACTATCCATATGTTTGGGTGCAAACAAAGATTTTATTCATAAGACATTCCAGTACAGGCACAAATCATGTGGCATTTTGGGTGGATTCCTCTTGAGCATGGTTTTTCAACCTTGGGCTTCCAGGTGCTCTTGGACTCCAATTACTTAGAAGCTCTGGGTCTCTCTTGGTATGAACTAACCATCCACACGGATTCCAGAATGGGATAATTAGGAGTGCTCAAAATTAAATCAAAATAACAACACAGAAACCTGTAGCCCTAACTACAGAAGGAACAGGGCACTTTAAAAAGAGGAGTGATGGAGTACTCTAAGTCAAAGTTTATGTGGATGTTGTAGTTTGTTTCATACTAAATTACACCAAAAAAACTATTCAAGCAGTGAGCTATACGTTTGTGTGGATGGCCTCTTCATTTGTGTTCTTTGCTCAGTTCCTCGTCTGGACTAGAACAAAAATATACTTTTATGTCATAAGTCTATAGCAGTCTTTGCACATGGATTGTTCAGCCTTGTGTGTGTGACCAAATAGAGAAATATTAATTTTAAAAAAGTTCTGATCAAATGCAGATTTTGCTTTGTGATTGGTCATTGTACTGGCTTCATTTGTAAATCTGATGGCTCTAGGTGATTCTCTGTAGCTTTGAAGGAACTGTGTGTTCAACGGGAAAACGTTATGATTAGTACAATATATAGAGACAGAGACAGAGACAGAGATAGAGATATATAATGTGTAACAAGTTTAACCTGGAAAAAGAGCATGGATGAGAATAAAATCTCTTCTCCCCATGTCACTTCCTCAAGCAAGTTGTGTCTGGTCTTTTGAAAACAATTTAGAGATTAGCTAACAAAAAGAATATGTAAAGGAATCAGCTGAACCTTATACCAGCTATTCTGATGCCATCTGCTGGATACAATGGTTTTATTCTTTATGTTTTCACCTGTATTTCTCCATGTCTCTTTAAATATTACTTGTTTAACATCAATAATCATTGAAAGATCTTTGAAGTACAGTATTACCTTTTTCTACTATAAAAGTTATGTCACCCGGAAAACGTTCAAAAGATTTAGGAATCTTACAGTTCAGCTGTTATTTTTGAAAGATTAAGGACTCAATTGCTAGCATAAAAACTTTGATCTTCTCTAAATTAAGCAATTTTGCATGCAGTAACCCTGAACTCTGTAAAAATGTGATCCTATAATTAAAGAGTACCGAAGGCAAACTAAGTGTGTTATTTAGAACCAGTGAGCAATTGTGCATTGGAGGTTGATAGGTTTGGCTGAATGCTTTTAGCATATATGCCAATTATACCTAATAACTTCTATTTTCTTGCTATTACCCTCTTATTAGCAGTGCACAACAAATAGTATAGGTTGCATCAAGCTTTGTCTGACAATCAAAGTTATACACTGTCTATTTATTCAGATATATGTTCTTAGGGCTTTACAAGAATACAGTGGAACCTCATACTACAATTGCCCCGTATAGCAACGAAATCGCATAACAATTAGGTTTTGGGGGGAAATGGCATCCTGCATAACAATTTTCCCTATGGAAAAATCATACAACAAATTTTCAATGGGAAAAAACACTTAGCCAAAAAAATTGTTGTACAATGCATCCCATAGGGAAAATCACTATACGATGCATGCATCACATAGCAATTGTTTCATACAACAACGAGCCCCGTGGAACAGATTAAAATCATTGTATGAGGTACCACTTGTACAGTAAAACCTCATATAACACTAAAACCTGGTTCCACAAGTCTTGGTGTTATATGATTTTTAGTGTTATCTGATCCTCTATGGGATCCATAGAGATACATTGTAACCACACAGGCTTTAGCGGTTGTTATCTGAAGCATCCCATAGGATCTTAATGTTATCTGATGCAATTCTTCTCCCCAGATTCCTTAATGTTATGCGATTTTAGTGTTATTCGATACTAATGTTATATGAGGTATTACTGTATTACTAAAATAGAGCTGATAGTCCATCTAGTTGCTTTTTTTTTCTGTTGAAGAGTTCCTTAAGAGTAACACATTATCTTTCATGTACTGGAAATTTTTTAAAATATGGCAACAGAGGCACCAAACCAGTCTTTAAAAACCTATCTTAAATAAACTATCAGTTTAACATGTTGAGTTAAATTCTTGTCATATTCACTCCAGCTCCAAAATTCCAGGAAATTACAGCTGTTAAGAGCCATGCTGGTAAGCAATATGTATCATTTAAACAACATATTATATGCTATAATAGCCTATGATGTAGTTAGTTCTGCTTTGTTAATCAGCAGCAATTTGCCACTGCTAATGACATCATTTTTATCGTATAGGCAGAGCTGTGCAACAGAATTTCAGCTTACTGTATGCATTTTACTGCATTATCTACTTTGTCTGGAAATATTCAGCACAATGACTCTTATCGTTTCCAGCTCTACAATTCTGCAGGTCTGCGAGTCTATGGCTTTCTTGTTATTTGCCCATTTATTTCCTATGGGCATCTGTGATCTTAGCTGAGAACCTAGTTAAGAGTTACCCTGAGCAAAGATAACAAAGGAGATTTTTTTTAAATGGGGTGTATGTGAGGTGAGTGTAAGTTGTTATAATATTCTGCTTGTTACTTTTGCTGTAGTTTTTATGCTTATATTACATTTCATTTCATTCATTTCATTTTTTGACTTGCATTTTTGACTTATATTTGCTGTGAAATAGGTTTCAGGCAATGATGAGAAGGAAATTATAAAGTTATATTTAAAGGAAATGGAGAGTGGCAGAATTATATCCTAGAATAGTGATGGCGAACCTTTTAGGGACCGAGTGTCCAAACTGTAACCCAACTCCCACTTATTTATTGCAAAGTGCCAACCCAGCAACAGGGGAGGAAGGAAACACTCACATTGGGCTGCTTGGTGGGGGACTACACTCCCCTGGACTGTGCCAGGGGAGAAAGCGCTCCCATTGGGCTGCTGGGCAAAAGGGGAGGGAGAACTCTGTGCTGGGGGAGGGAGGAAGCGCAAGTGCCAGAGGTGACACTCAGATCCCTCTCTGCAGGCACCTGTGAAGTCACAGTTTGCCCCGCCCCTCTGCCCAGCAGCCCAGAGGGATCTGAGTGTCACCTCTGGCACTTGTGCCATAGGTTCTCCACCAGTGTCCTACAACCTCCAAGTCACCACGGTCATTTCTGACTGAGAGGTTCTGAACTATGTAGTCCAAAATTTCCCCCCAGCTCTGCTAAGAGACTCATTTCCAATATACCTTAGCCACACAGTGAAACATAACCACAGCTAATGGGGTGGGAGTTTAATCAAATATGGCAAATAAAATTAAGCTAATTACAAGAAGATATGAAAATGATACCCTGGGTTTCCCCTTTATTTGTAGCTCACCTTCACATTCTGCTGCATTTTTTCCTACCAGATCAGGAGATACTGTGTCAATTGTGGGGGATTCTTCTGTTATTCTCCAGGATGTGTAGAGTTGTTGTTGTAATAACTGATGGCAAATAATGACAGCCATCTTATAAGAACATGACTAGAAGCCAAACAGCCATGAAAAGAATGTCATTTATTTATATGAACCAGAATTGTGCCTAGCTGCTCAATAACCACCTTCATATTTTGTTCTAAGAATATCACTGTAAGATAGTTTGGCTCAGAAGTATTGACTGATCCAAGGACTCCTGTGACTAAGCAGAGATTTGAATTTGTGTCTTCCTCTTCAAGGTCCAAAACCTTAGCTGGTACATCATGAG
The DNA here is from genome assembly GCA_030440675.1 of Furcifer pardalis. Lineage (NCBI taxonomy): Eukaryota > Metazoa > Chordata > Lepidosauria > Squamata > Chamaeleonidae > Furcifer > Furcifer pardalis. Next base: position 101,055,389 of record CP126891.1, read on the forward strand.
CTGCTTCCCTCTGATCAGTGGTGGCAATAGAAGTGATGCAAGTGTTAAAATATATTGGTTGAAAAATAATCAATGCAACAAAAAAGATTCTCAGTTTGCATAATGTGAAAAACATACATTGTTAGCACATTATGCAAAATTACTTGGAATGCAAATTAGTCTCATATGCATCACATGTAAATAAGCTACCTGGGTTTGGAAACATTGGAATATGGAACATTATGAAGTATACATTCCATTCCTATGCATGCATATTGTTAAATTATCTTCTTTTTGAATCCATTATTAAAGGACTGAACAAGGAAACTATAATGTAGGCATGTGATACAGAAGTGTGAGATGTAAGAATTTATGCAATTCACTTCTAAGATGACAAAGTTTGTTGCACATAAGGTGAAGAGTAATGCCAACTCAATGACATCGTTTCTTGCTTTAATATGTATTGGAACATTCAATATATACTAAAGGGTGTTTTACTTTGACATTTTACTTTACACTTTGTAGCAGCTGTAATATTTGTCTTTCAAATTTATTATGGATGTTAAGCAGCCACCCAGGGGCATAACTCCTAGCATTTGTCTCTCTTTGTCTTTCCACATCCTGAAATGATACTTCTTTCATCGTATATCACAGAGTTGGCTCATTTAAATATTTATTTTATTATATAAGGCATGAAGGCCAGAACAGAACAATATTCTTTAGTTGTGATATAAGGCAGAAATGAAACAGAGCAAAGGGGAAGAATAGCTCAAAGTTGTTCACAAAATAATCAGCCCAAAACCCCAGAGAGAAAGGCAGGAGAAAAATTTATTTTTTTCTCTTGCTATTTTATCAGCATGAAAACATGGCTGCTGACTATGAGCAGTAGCCATCATGCCAAAAATACATGCTGCTTGTGGAAATCTGGGTCTTATAGACCAAAACCACAAACCTGTGCACCCTTGTGTTGAAAAGGAAGATTTGTGTCTGAATGATACTGTCATGACACCCATCTCTCACCCTGGCTTTCCAAAGCCTGCCTCACCTGCTCACATTTCTTAACCTGAACTCAAAGGGGTGTTCAGAGAATATATGGAAACACTATGGCTATGGACCAGCTGAGAATGGTTTCTTTTGTAAAATCTGCCATCACCACATTCTTTATCAAAAAGAAAAACACAATATTTATTCTGGTAGATTGTAGGGAAATTGTTCCTGTTCCTCCTCCTCCTCCTCCTCCTGCTTCTTCTTCTTCATCTATTTTCCTCAGTGAAATCCAATTCCAAACACTAGAATGAATTTTATAAGTTTCAGAAATAAATAAATAAAGCAATGTCCCAAAATTAGATAAAACATAGGTAAAAGGTTGCAAACCACTATAAAATACACAGATGAAAAATACCCAAGCACACATGAAGCATAACAAAATTTTCTATCCTCAGCTACATATATGCTCATGTAAGCTCCTTAAATGTTTCTTAAATAGGGAGACTTCCTTGTCCTATTTCTTCTATCGGTCAGCATTTCTGAACCTCCATCCTGATCCCTCAAGAGTCATGAATAAAAGACATCTTTCCTCTCTAGGAACCCCACTTTTCTACTAGAATTGGCCATTCCTCTGGATGTCTCCTAATCTTTCCTTAATGTTCCTCTTCTAGGAAAACATTTGTTGTTGTTGTTCAGTTGCACAGTCAAGTCCAACCCTTCATGATTCCATGAACCACAGTATGCTAGGCTTTGCAATTCATCTGGCATTCTTTAAAAAATGTGTGGCTGTTTTTTCATGTGTGGGTATTGTGTTGTAAGCCCCCCCCCCCGGATTGGAAAAATATCCCAGATGAGCAGAGTATAAACGTAATAAATTAAAAAAAATAAATCAATCCATTCTGTATATTCTCTACCTAGAAAACAGCTTCCGGTGGGATGACTGTACTAGAAGAGAAACAGAGGAAGTGTCATTATAACAGCTTTTTTGGATATCTCAGTAGCTTCTGATGTTGTTGCTCAATTGCCCAATTAGGTCCAACCCTAGGATCACAGCATGCCAGGCTCCTTTGTCAACCACCGTCCTCTGGAGTCCACCCAGATCAGTGATGGGATGTCGCCGGTTCCAGACGGATCCCTGGAACCGGTAGGACCAATTCCGGAGGGTTCTCCGTGAGGGGAGTCCACTTTTGAGGCGTCCGGTTCCGGACGCCTCACCGAAAGAATTTTTTTTAAAAAATCGGAGCTAAAATGGCTCCAATTGACTGCGCATGTGCAGAAACTCAATCTGATGCATTGCGCATGTGTCAGATTGAGTTTCTGCGCATGCGCAGTCAATTGGAGCCATTTTAGCTCCAATTAAAAAAAATTGTTTTACTGCTTTCAGGACGGCGGCGGCGGCGGCGGCACCAGCCCTCTGAGGAGGGCACCTCCCCCGCGGCACGTTGAGGGCTGCCTGGGCCGTCCGCTGCCGACAAGCCCCATGCCCTGGGGACGCGCGGGGCACCGCTGCCGCCGCCTCCTCCGCCGGGTGCCTGTGGACTGGGTGCCTGCAGCTGCCGCCCCACGCCGCCGCCGCCGGACCTGTCTGCATCCCTGTAGCCTCCTCCTTGGGCCAGTCCCTTTTTAGTCCGGCTGCGGCGCCTGGCGGAGGAGGAAGCTGGAGGCAGTGCGGCATGGGGATGGCAGCCGCCACCATACCCACTGCTCCCCGCAGGCCCTGGCCGCCCGTGGCCGCCGCCAGAGCCGGGCTGAAAAGGCTCCACCCCGAGGAAGATGCAGGCGCCCGGTGGAGGAGGATGCGGCGGTGGCGAGCCCCGCCGGGCTTACCCAGGGCATGGGGGTTTGTCAGGCCCCAGTCCCTAGGAGGGCGCGGTGGCGGCGGATGGCCCGCGCAGACACCAACGTGCCCGTGGGAGCTCGGTGGCTGGCCAGAGGCTGCAGGCGGCTGTGGCAGCCGTGGCCGGCGGCTGCAGGGCCGGCTGCGGCCTTCGTAGGAGGAAACAGCCGCAGTCGGGGGCAGCGTGTCTTGCCGGGTGGCCCCGGGCCACATGGAGGTTCGTCAGCGCCAAGGAAGGTAAGTGAGGCTTTTATATTTAGGGTGGATGGGTGATTTATTTGTGTTTTGGGTGGGTGGTTGTACTTTTATTTAATTTTTATTTTATTTATTTCTTTATTTTATTTCTTTAAGTTATTTACGGGTCTGTGTGCGTGTTTATTTTTTTTTATTTTTTTTTGGCCTTGCCCACAATGTCATGATGTCATGACGTTGGCTCCGCCCATGACATCGTGACGTCATGACGTTGCCTCCGCCCATGACGTCGTGACGTCATGACATTGGCCACACCCATGACGTCCATGACGTCATGGCGTGGTAGTAGAATTTTTGACATCCCATCACTGACCCAGATCCATGCTCACCATATCCACAATACTGTCTAACCATCTCATCTCTGTTGTCCCCTTCTCTTGTTGCCTTCTTTGAGTTTCAGCTTTAGCTTCAGTATCTGTCCTTTCAAGGAGCAGCCAAGGTTGATTTCCCATAGGATTACTAATTTTATCTCTCAAGAGTCTTCTTCAGCACCACAGTTCAAAGGTGTCTATTCTCCTGCATTCAGCCTTCCTTATGGTCCAGCTCTCATAGCTATACATTACGACTGGGAGGACCATCACTTTAATGGTGCAGACTTTTGTCCACAGGGTGATGTCTCTACTTTTTATTATGCTGCTTAGGTTTGCCACAGCTTGCATCCCAAGAAATAAGCATCTTTTATTCATGACTGCAGTTCCCGTCTGCAGTGATCTTGTATCCCAAGGAAGTAAAGGCTGTCACTGTTTCCATTTCTTCCCCTTCTGTTTGCCAGGGAGTGATGTGGCTCGATGCCATGATCTTGGTTTTTTTGATGTTGAGTTTCAAGCCAACTTTTGTCCTCTTCTATTTCATCCTCATTAAGAGTCACTTTAGATCTTCTTCACTTTCTGCCATTAGGGTGGTTCCATCTGCATATCTGAGGATGTTGATATTTTTCCTGGCTATCTTAATTTTGGCTCGTGATTCATCCAGCACTGCATAATTTACTCTCCCAGATTTTAGAGCTGCATTTGAGTGCTTGTTTGAACCATAATCTGGCTTGAATGCAAAATTTTCATTTTAAAAAATCATACAGAAATAACTGTCCAGACATGTGAGGCAGTGCCTTGACCTATAGTGTGTGGGAATCAAATCTTTCTGTCTGAACAGCCATTTTCATAGGATATAAATCAAAGAAATAGAGAAATTTTGCAATATTGAGAATACTTTGCCATTTTGCAAACAGCTGAAATCTGTTTACAGAGGTGCTCACACTGTTCTTGTACAGACCATTGTGAGGAAAGTAAGCCATAACAGGGAATGGGTGGTTATGGGAGCACTAATCCAAAAAGGGAAAAAGAAAGAAAAAGAAAAGCAAATAACTTTTCAAATCTCTAAATCTTACTGCATTTCCTGCTTTGGTAAAGGAGTTGGACTTAATGATGTTTGCAATCCCTTCCAGCCCTACAATTCAGGAGAATAGGTTCTATGATTCTATGGCCTTCCATAAACATAAGGTTCTGATTTATTCCCCCCCCCCCCCCGGCAGCTATGCTGCGAATTTAGCTTGTTGCTGTACTGAGGAATGGTACAAAAATGAAAAAGGGAGAGGGGAGAGGAAGAGGAGTATAACAGTCCTCCTATGGTGCAGTATGGCAGCCAAAACTCTGCTCAGTCAGAGTTTGATCCCAATGAACCCAAGGCTGACTACCCAGCTTGTTGGGGGCAAAATGCTAATTACCTTGAGAAGCACCCAGAGTACTCTAAGTCCTATGGGGTAGTATATGAGTGTAATTGCTATTCCTTTAAATTATTAAAAGATTCTGAATGTTGTGCTATATTTCTGTTGGTTTTACTGAACTTATGGTTCCTTGTGATACAAAACTAATTCTGTATGGGTTTGTCTCAGCACAACTCTTTGAGCTGCTTTTTGAAATATATGGCCTAAATATTAAATTAGTCCTACACATCATTAAATGTGCATAGGAAATGGATACTTCCTGTTATTATTAGAAAGCAAAGATTGACATTTACTTTATTTGATTACCACTCCTAGCCAGCATAACCAATGATTACTCTGGAAAAGGGGGTTCTAGATTGTGTGGCTTGTTTATTGAAATTCATTTAAGCTATGCTGTGCACTTCATTCCCAATATAGCATAGCAATAAAACAAAATCACAGTGGGCTGGGGGTTTGAGAAACAAGTATAATTCTGGTGTGAATGTGAAAAATTGAATGTGGCAAAGAAATTTAAGCTAGGATATTTTCTAGTTATAAATAAATGTTCAGTCTTCATCCCTGAGGGAAATGATGCCTTCTTTTATTCCTAAAACTACTGGGAAAGATAAGTGTTGCTTAGAAGAACCAAATGACCCAAATATACCAAGTACTGTATGTTTTGTGACTAAAGCAGGGATCTGAACTTGCATCTCCTCCTTCCAATTTCAGCTCACTTTTACCATCACTCTACAGTGGCCTTATCTGATCAGCAACTAATTCCAAGGTTAAAATATTTGGTAGAAAAAATAATGCAGAAATTAATTTGCTTAATCTGCGTAAAACAGAAAATCCACATTATTGAATGTATTGTGCACATTGGAGAATTGGAGTCTAGCAATCCCATCCAGAGAGTCCTATGATCTCTGGAGATATTTAGTGGTGCAACAAGGGGAACGAAGGGGAAATAGAGAATTGTACACTTCCACAGCATTGTCTTTGTTGATATGAGACACTGCTAGGGGACCATTAATCTAAATTGTGAATTGTAAAAGAAATATATATATGATAAATTCATTCTTTTCATACTATATTATCAAATAAAAGGATAGCCAATTTAGCATTCTTTGTGTGCCAAAGACACTGAAGGATGTCTGCTCCTTGCTCCATTCCCATAGAAAAGCTCTTAAATCATTAGAATAAAAGTTAAAGACCGTGGCATGGTTACTTTACTGAAAATAGACATTGTATTTTAGATCATGACTTTTGCTCTAATAGAAGGATAAAGACTGCTTTGCAAACAATTATTGCAAGACATTTGTGTGCCAAAGACATTGTGCATCTTATGTGGTGTCCCTTTCAATGTCAAGCTTCAGAAAAATTTGAAAAGTGCTTTATAAAGAATATGAAGATAACCATTAAGAGATCTTAAATCGACTGGACCTCTGTACCATGCATAAAAAGAAGCAAGATTCCGGTTACTACCATTGTGAATGTTCAATTAATGTATGCCCCACAAATTCAAATGGTCATAAGAAGAAGTATGACTAAGCTGATGATCCAAAAGAGAACATGGTGTTTCTTTAATCGATGGCACACTTGACAGTACAAGCATACCACCTGGAGTCAATGACCTTGCAGGTCAAATTAATTTTAAAAGTACTGTAGTTGGAAATCTTGATGAGACTTTAGTTGAAATTATGAGTGAAGAAAATGATGCGAGTATAACAGATACTTAGATGAGTGCCAAGGATGAAATGTTCACTGTGGACTGAGAGGATTCCAATTCAGCTCCTGAATGGTTGCCAACAAACCTTGAAACATTAAAGTCTAAGAAAAAGCAAAGCGACAGATGGTGAGTTGGACAACAGGGAAGGAGCTCCTCAGCAGCTAGCCATGAATGTGAAAAGATGCAAGATGCAACGGAAGGTGTTGGTCAGTGCAAATATATGGTAAAGTATTGCAACGGGCAGAGAACTGCGATGTCTTAGTGCAGTGATGGCAAACCTTTTAGAGACCGATTGCCCAAACTGCAACCCAAAACTCACTTATTTATCGCAAAGTGCCAACACAGCAACAAGGGAGGAAGAAAATGCTACCATTGGGCTGCTGGGCAGATGCAAGGGGCAAACTCTGTGCTGGGAGGAGGGAGGAAGTGCTCCCATTGGGCTGCTGAGCAGAGGGGCAGAGCAAACTCTTTGCTGGAGTGACTGCATGGGCACACATGTCATAGGTTCACCATCACTGGCTTAGTGATTATGATGCTAAACTTAATAACTGGAAGGCTGGCAGGTCGAAACCCGAGAGATATACAATGGAATGAGTTCCCATCTTTATCCCAGCTTCTGCCAACCTAGCAGTTCAGAAGCAAGAAATTACAAGTAGATAAATAGGTACCACTTCAGTGGTAAACAGCATTTCATGCACTCCAGTGTTTAGGCATGCCTGCCACATGTCCATGGAAACATCTGCAAATGTAGACAGCACTGGCTCTTTGGCTATAAACAGAGATGAGCACTGAACCCTAGAGTCGGATGCAACTGGCTTTCGAGCAAGGGTGACCTTTACCTTTGCCTATGGCAATGAACGGTGAGAAGCAAATGCCTACCATTAGCACACATTTTGATTTGTAAAAATGGTAGAAAATGTTGTCATTGCCTACTCACAAGAACAAGAGGCCCTTACCTACCCCTTCCAGTTCACACAAACCTAAAGTTTTGTCACTTTTTATTAAAGTATTTGTTGAAACATCATTGTTGCTTAATTTTGGTGTGTGTGTGTGGTATTTTGTTGAATGAGTGACAGTGCTTTTTAAATAGAATGTGTATATTTAACTTTTTAAGTTGTTTCACCATGAGGATGAGTGATGTATAAAGAAGTGAACAATTCACGTTAAAGTGACAGGACTGAATAAAATGGGTTGTTAAGTCACTAAAATTACAGTTGAAAAGGATGAATTCTTAAATGATTCATTCAAGCAGTCTAAAATATCACTGGGATATTTCCTGGCTTTGGCATCAATGAAATAATGTACCATTAGAATGGTTTACATTCTTCTCATTTGTGTGTGAGCTCTAAAGCTGCAGTAGACATAAAATATATGGGAAAATATGTATGTGAAATCATAGTATCCTCATATAATAGTGTGCCGTAACAATAGCTAATCATAATTATAACTGATTATTATAACTGATACAATTTGGAAAAAGTAAGGAAAAAATTAACTATTCCAACCTTCTACTTTGACATGTGCTGATTTATAATCTGGAGTTTGGGTTTTCTATCAGTACGTACTATCATACCTTCACCAGTAGATGGCACAAATGGAAAAACTGGTAAAACAGAAGAACTAAGAAGTGCCTTTTGTGTAATCTTCAGAATCTACAAATACAGAGCTATCAAAAGGAATACCTTTGACATCTGTAAAATAAATAAATAACTGTCATGGTATGTTAATGGGAACAGTGCTATATATCTATTAATTATAAAAACTTTAGGCCAGGAGTTTCCAAACATTCAGTCTAAGCCACAATTTCTATATAAATTTGCCTATTGTGATTATCCAGAAATCTAATATCGATCCCTTTCATACTGTACGATATCCTGGAGATATTTATAGAGTGTTAGAGTGTGGAATCTTCTACACCGTAAGGTAGAAGAAGAGGCGACTAAGTAAGTGAAACAGTCATTTTAAAACAGAAGATGGTTATCTGCTTGTCAGGAATGCTGAAAAAATGGATTTCTTATATTTATGGGGTTAGACTAGCTTATTTTGTGTGGCCCCTAACAAGTGAAACTCCTTAATTACATGATTATGTTGGACACCTCTTTGTCTCTACAGATCTGAAAGTTAATATTTCTGCTACTCTTGGGGTGGGTCTTCAGATCTTCTTCATATATTTTCCCATCATTATTACCACTGGCTATATTGAAATACATTGCCACAGTGTCCTCACACCTGTTTTTCAATAAATCTCTATAAAAGTTTGAAATCGTACGTTGGGTATCCTATAATGTTTATTTATTTATTTATTAGTTCAAATTTATATTGCCGCCCACTCGCCGTGGCGACTCAGGGCGGCTTACAGACAATACATTACATTACAATATGTTGAGGTGAGCACAGGGGTAGGGGCGGAAAGGTCCTCATCCTGCCCTGGCTTCTTTCTCCCCTGGCAGTTGGTATAGGCACAGTGGGAGGGGCGGCAAGGTCCTCATGCTGCCCTGCCTTCTTCCTCCCCTGGTCAAGAGCTATCAAAAGGAATACCTTTGTTCTTGTTGAGATCCCCTGCTCTCAACCAGTGTTTGGAAAAAGTCATATGGATTTATAATGAAGTTTACTCCCACATCAGTGAAACAGACCACTTTCCTAAATATTATTCTGAAGTATATTTTAAAACATATCAGGTAAATCAACAGTAGTGTTGGACCTTTCACACTTACCCCCCAAATACTCAAAATGTTTTTTTTGGCTTTGTTATTGATTAGTGAAAGAGGACCTGTAAAACACAAAATGATTCATGTTAATGAAAAGTAGTAAATGAAAGGTTTCTGTCTGTTCCTCTTTCGTTTAACTTTTATTTCAACCTTTGCAATCACATCACCCTGGAATTTTTTTCATCCAATTATATTGTGAAGGCTGGTGCAAGCACCAATCAGAGTGTTGGAGAGAAGGAATTTTGAATTTTTAAAAGGGCCGGGACTAGTTGTTAGATTAGTCTATAATGCAGTACCTAGGTCTCGAACTGCCGACTTGCCAGCTAACAAGGCGAGCTTTTTAACCACTGAGCCACCATAGTCTGCCTCCCACTGCCTGCTACTCCCAAGGAAAAAAATTGAAATCATCAAATGGTAAGTGGGGTGAGAAATTACTCCATATTATAGTGGTTTTAGTGATTTGGGGGCTTTGACTGTATTTTTTAAAAATTATTATCTTGCCTGCTTTTTTTTCCCGAAAGAGAGAGAGAGACAGGTCTCTATATTTGTTTTACTGCAGTTTTCCCAGTATATATGTGTGTAAGGGTGTGTGTGTGTAGTCTCCCTGATTTTTAAAAAATTTATTTGACTACGGTAATTTAAAATATTTATTCTGCTAAAGTATGCAGTTTGGTGGTTTTGTGATGAGTGTGTGAGCTTGAGATAGACTTCAGCACAGTCACAATATGCCACTAGTCTGTGTTGATGCCTGCATGGGTCTGATGAGAATTTTTATTTTTCATTTACTGTTGCTTACCTTTAGAGTAGATTCGTTGTCTGTTGTCTTAATCCTAATTTTGGTCTAGTTATAAAGGGTTATTTCACACTTTTGGACTACTGGTGCCAGAAAACACAAACTGGAAAAAAACCAATAATGAAATGGACCAAACAGGCAGCCCCTTGTCATGTAAAACAAAAGGACTGGTACATGAAAAAAAAGGAAAGTAGAAGGGGATGCACCTGAAAAAGCCTGTAAAACATGCAAGACATGTCCATAATCAACACCATTTCCCTAAACTTTTCAAAGATTCAATGTATGTTAGGATTTTATTATTTCTTTATTTATGGTCCTGTTCAGACATAGGGCACAAAAAGATTAATTATAGCCATATTTGGAGAACCATATCTGCACAGTTCTTCATGCACACGTCACATTTTCTGGAAACTGGGACAGTCAATTATTGTAAGTCTTCATTAATGACACCTGTAAGATGAAGGTGATATATTTCTGTAACATTACCAGCTCAAGTATAGATATATAGGTAGGTGCATAGATTATGTTTTGTGCCTCCTATCAGCCATTCTATGTTAAACAGGGCACCTTTTGCCAGTAATATATGTACTATTGAAGCAATTTCACTGAAATCAGCCAAAGTGTACACTCATAAATCTGTTCACTTCTGCAAACTACAGTTGTGGATTTCTAAAAAAAATTACCTTTTTTTGAGGATGCATAGCTTTTTAAGGAGCAGTGTAACTAAGCAAGGATAATTTGCAATAAAAATGAGATAATTAATGTTTTACTTGATAGTTCTATCTGGCTCAAATAGCAATAAATGTAACACAGACTAGTTTCTTCTTCCAGTTTTGCCATAAAGAACCATTGAGAAGCAATATCTTTAACGACTCTTCAGCTGTTTAATTACTCTTCTTACTATGACTGTAACAAGACAACATGACACATTAACAAGTGTTCTTCCAAGCAGCTTTTGTTTTATCAAGGCTCATTAATTAACTTTCATTAGCTAGATGGCAGCAGGCTGTTGAAAATATACATAATATGCAACTCTTTCATAGGAAAGATTTTCTTATCTGGGATTACAAGTTATATTTTAATATTTCTACATGCATGCTAGGCTTCTCCAACATGCAAAATTGTATATTTGAATATAACTGTTCAACTTGCTTTTTATCAGGCATATACAGTTGTATCTCGCTTAAAAAGCATAATGTGTTCCACAGGATTGCTCTTTAAGCGAGTTTGCTCTTTAAGCAAAACACCATTGTAAGTGACCATTTTTGACTTCTGGTGGCGAGAGGGGATTGTGAATCCCAATTTATTTGTTAAGAGAGTTTTTGGTTGGATTTATTTGTTAAGCGAAGTGAACATTCAGAAAAATTTCTGCTCTTTAGGCGAGTTACTCTTTAAGCGAGGCATTCTTTATGCTAGGTTTGACTGTACAGTAAAACCTTGAGTTACGAATAAAATCAGTTCCATGGCCTTGTTCATAAGTCAAATTTGTTCATAACTCAAGGCATCTTCTTTTGGATAAAGAAAAAGCCCTCCCCTCCAAAAATCAAAACAGGTCACCCGACCCTCCAAAAATCAATCAAATCACCCAAAAACAACAGCAGCATTGAAAGGAAAGCATGCATAACCAAAAATGATGTTCCTTGCCTTACAGAAGCTTTGAAAATGGACAGAAAACTCAGAAAAATCTAGCAAGAAACAGCAACAGGCAGCCATTTGGGTGCCGAATCTCCAGACACAGAAATCACTCCAAACACTCTACTGCCACCTACAGGGCTCAGAAAGGCTGCATGTGCGCAATGCATTCTGGGGAATCAGATTGTGTAACCTGAAGCAAACCCATAGGGGAAATGGCATTTTTTTGCTTCACTGGAGGCAACACAGAGGAAAAAGAATTAATTTGTAAATCAGGGCATGTTCGTAACTCGAGGCATGGATTTCAGTGCAGAACCAATTCGTAAGTCAAGTTATTCATAAGTAGGGTCATTCGTAAATTGGGGTTTTACTGTACTGTGTTTCTTAACTGAGCATTCTAACAGAAATTGATATTTGTATAAAAAGGCATAGATAATTTTGCCCCACTTTCCCTTGCATTCTAAATCCCACAATGAAACTTTGGGTGGGGTGGGGTGGTAGCAGAATCCAATGAAATCCAGTGAATCCAGTGCAAGAAACATGTTTTTTTTTCTTTTTATGCCAACATTTCCCATCCATCCAGACTAATTGTATAGACTTTATTTCCTACTTATAAAGGACCACAGGGGCTTAGTGGTTAAGATGCTGAGCTTGATGACTGTAAGGTCAGCAGTTCAAGACTTGAGTATTGTGCGATGGAGTGAGCTTCCTTTGTTTGTCCTGGCTTGTGCCAACTTAGCAGTTTGAAAGCAAGAAATTGCAAGTAGATAAATAGGTACTGCTTCGGCTGGAAAGGTACTGCTACGGCTGGCATCTATAGTCATGTCTGCCATGTGGCCACAGAAACGTTTATAGATGCAGGCAGTGCTGGGTCTTGGGCTGTAAGCAGAGATCAGAACCAACCCCCTAGAGATGGACATGACTGGCTTTTGAGCAGGAGATACCTTTACCTTTTTAGTACTCATGGTTTCAGCAAAGTGAGTGGGAGGATGTTTTAATGTGGGAACAATGTTGTGTTGCAAAAATTGATTATTTTCCTTTCTGTCGAAAGAATGGCTTGTGATACTGTTCACATTTACTCCTCAGTGCTAGTTTTCCTTCCTTTTCATGAAGACTGAGGGACGATCAGTGTTCACCCCTCAAAGGACCATGGCTCCTTACTTTTTGAAGGACATAAACACAGTAGCATATTTTCTCTTACCCCGTCCCAGTCAGGATTTGTCTCTTTAGTTCTTCTCTCAGGATCAAGCCTGGCACATTAATGTGATTCAACACCAACCTCTTCTTCCAAGCTATTAGTCTAATTACCCCATCTTTTCAGTGGTAACGATCCATTTTAGGACTAGGCAATTTGGGGTCTTGCCCTTCTGACCTGTCTCTAAATTGGCTCAGATTATGAAGGGAGATCCTTTATCTGATTCCTAATGTGTATTATTGTAAAAAATAATAATCTAGAAATCTTACTTTGTGTTAAGTTTTTTTTTGCTAGCTTTTATTGTTAGTTTTTGTGTTGCTAGATAACCACCAGGCTCTGTATCTGTGCTATTAATATGAAGATGAAATCTGATAGGGGACTGGGGCAAACTGTCTGAGATATGGTGATGAAACATCTTATACCTCTTGAGAAACAAAGTAATCTCGGTCACTTAATTTTTGAAATACAGTGGAACCAGAAGAGTAGCGTGCCTTGGCGGGGCCCTGTATAAAAATTTGTTTGGGGGCCCTTAGGAAGGGTAAAGATTTGTTTTGCTTACGCACGTTGGGGCCCCCCGTGGCCCGGGGCCCCCGTATAATTGATACGGCAGATACGGCGGTAGCTACGCCTCTGAGTGGAACCCCGACATACAAACAGTTCGACTTACAAAAAATTCAACATACAAATGGAAATTGTGAGTAAAAAAAAGATTGACATACAAATTTTTAATAGGGAAAATTCAACATACAAAAAATATGGTGATATCTAGTGGCCTCGTCTGGTAATGCAATGTGTTTTTGACAAACAAATAACCTCATGGAACAGAAAAAAATCGTATGCAGAGGTTTTATTGTAATTTATACAGTAATACCTCAGATAACATTAGTATCGAATAACACTAAAATCGCATAACATTAAGCAATCTGGGGGGAAGAATTGCATCGGATAACATTAAGATCCTATGGGATGCATCAGATAACAACCGCTAAAGCCTGTGTGGTTACAATATATCTCTATGGATCCCATATAATTTTAACATGCATCGGATAACACTAAAAATCGTATAACACCAAGACTTGTGGAACTAGGTTTTAGTGTTATCTGAGGTTTTACTGTACTTCCATTCTTCTTCTTATGGTAGATCAGAATGAGGTAAGGTAAGGTCACCCTTGCTTGAAAGCCAGTCATATCTGACTCTAGAGTTCAGTGCTCATCTCTGTTTATAGCAGGGGTTCTCAACCTATGGCCTGTGGGCTGGCCCTGGCACACTGCACCATTTCATTTGGAAACAGTGTGCGGGAAGAGTGGTTTTGGCTCAGGTTGGTCCCAGTGGTGGTGTGGGAGAGTGTGGGACTATGTTGGTGGGTTTCAGCCTGCCAGTAGTCTGAGGGGGCATGGTTGGCCCACAGCTTTAAAAGGTTGAGAACCCCTGGTTTATAGTCAATGAATCACTGCTGTCTGTGTCTGCAGACATTTCCATGGAGATGTGGCAGGCATGACTAAACACTAGAGTGCACAGAAAGCTGATTTACATTCCCACTGGATTGATACCTATTTCTCAACTTGCAATGTCTTGCTTTCAAATTGCTAGGCTGGCAGGAGCTGGTACAGAGATGGGAGCTCACTCTGTTGTATAGTACTCAGGTCTTGAATTGCTAACCTGCTGACCTTCCAGTCATCAAGTTCAGCATCTTTACTACTAAGCCATGGCAGTTCCTGCTGATCAGAATAGGGTTCACCCAAACAGAGTGACAAGACCCCAAATATTGAGGCATGTTCATATGCTTGATTTGAAAAATTCTGTCTTTTAATAGCCCTTCTAAAATCAAGCAGTATGGATGAGTCATATTGGACTACAGGGTGGCCTGTAAGTCCCTATTGAATCTCTCTCTAAATTTGCCACTTACTGTATCCAGGGTATCACCAATATTCCTGCACTCAGGTACTCATGTACTTGTAACAATGTGCTCTTCAAGTGTAAATGGGCTTAAATCAGCCATATTTCTCTGGAAAAAATAAAAGAATACATATGGACAGGTAGAACCACAGTGATATCATTTAGGAAAGACTTCTTGCAGCAAGAGTGCCATCACAGGAAATATCCTTTTACACATTATATTTTCCTGGTTTTCTATAGAATCAGCTGCTGTGTGTAGGTGTTCCTTTGTTCAAGCATATGTAAACCTTGCCTCACTACTGCAAAATATGGAAGACTTCCAAAAGTCTACTAGTGTCTAAAGAGGATCCTGTAAACTGAGAAGGGTTGACCTCTTACATTTCCCTCCCTGTAACCATTCTAAATAATTTGAGTTCTTTTCTCTGTCACCAAGAAATGTATCATTATGTTGGCGTTATTTTGAATAATATTATCAATAATAATTGTTAGGACAAGAACCAGCCCACATCTAAATCCACCAGCCAGTACCCTTTCAAACAAACCAAAAGAGGGGAAAAAAATCCCTGTGGCTGGCGTCTCGTTTCCTCCCAATTTCATGAAGAAGTTTCAAATGTTTTAGTGGGTGAGGTGATATCTGAATGGCTAAAAACTGCATGCCGATGGACTTGATCTCTCAGGACCATTTGTATGTGTGGAATGTTGTCACGGACACATCTACCAATCTGCAGACTCCTCGCAGAATAAAGACCTCAAAGGATCCAAGGCATCACTTACAATCTATAATATTGTCTAGTCTTCCCTTCCCCCCGACTTCCTCTTCCTCTCTGTGTAGCATAGGAAGGTTTAATTTGCCAATACTGTATCATGAAGTTGCTGACTTCTTAAGTTTCTTCATGATATGGGAAATTCCCAGCAAAAGGAGCCTTGACAGCTCTGAACTTGCTTCAGTTGCTTTTTCAGGGATCACACACACTGAAAATAAACTAAAAATGAAGCAATCCTTCCTGTCCCCACGAAGGTAGAAGCCCTTCATAGGTGCCCAGGACGGTTCATGTAGGAAATCAAACTGCACTTTCTAGCAATTATGATCACTGGAAAGGGAAGCTAGCTCGCCCTCCCAGCAGATCAAAAACAAGGCTTAATGTATGATTTTATCTTTGGTTAGGAATTACAGATTGATATATACATATTTTATAAACATAAAAAACCCTTACTAATTCAAACATCAAAATAAAGAATCGTACAGAGAAAATGTCCTCTCCATGTACTGTGACAATCAGAGCTACAAAACTGTTTTTAAGATCTTTATGTACTTTTGTTTCCAAATTGCATTGATTCTTGTGAAGGTATCCACCTTTTCCTCTTTAATAAAAGATAATCTGTATCTCCCCAAATATGTTTAAGACTATTTTGCTTTGAAGATCTCATCTAACATATTAATTTATCATTAATGGCAATGTCGCAACCCTTTTTGTACCATACATTTATTGGAAAATCCAAATGTACTTTCCATATCTTAGCTAGCATTAGTCTTGCTGCTATTGACCACAAGAGGGCTTTTGAAGGTTCAAACTTTACAACATCTAGCACATTTATAGGAAAGGAGCTTCTTTATTTGGAAGACATAATTCAATCAACATTTTTCTCATCTGCATTCGGCATTCTTTTGTAATAGGTCACTAAAAGATAAGAATAGGCTACGTTTTCAAAGAAAGAAAATGGGTTTGTCACCTACCTCCCATAAAGAAGTGACATGGGGAGAGAATCTGCTTTCTGTTTTTTTTTTTTTTAAAGGAACTCTTTTTTCTCTCCTGCCTCCTTTCTAGGGATGACAGTTTGTCAGAGGTGCGTGCATACATGTTTGTGTGCGTATGATGACAGAGTTTGGTGTGTGTGTGTGTGTGTGTGTGTGTGTGTGTGTGTGTGTGTGTGTGTGTGTGTGTGTGTGTGTGTGTGTGACTTTGAACTCCCTGAAATGTTGTATAAATGCTGGGTTTTATCACTGTTGTGCATGCTCAGTTATTTCTAAGAGCATCCAGGGAGACACTTTCTATCTCACAGAAAGATGATTAGGTTGATTCGCCTCCAAGAGCAAAGAGAATATATAGCTGCAACATATAGTTGTACCTTTCCAGTTAACCCTCTTATTTATCCTCTGTTTATTCCACATTTTAGGATCATCTAACCACTGTCATTATTGTATGAATCTTTTGTTATTTATTGTCTGGATGGTGAGACATTGCACAATAACCTTGACCTTGGATCTGGACATAGATAGGGTTTGATGTTTGACCTTTCCCTTGGTTGCCCTGGGTCCAGATGCCTATGCTTCTAGCTGGTCTCCTACATCACAGACTCTGACAGGAGCAATGGTGGGCTACGTATTATATCAACCTATTAAAATACTTGTTCAGTCAAAAAGATTTGACTTAAAAGTTGCAATGTAAAATAATTAGTCATGCTTCTATGTTAAAGAAGCCATAATGGATAAGTCTCTGCCTTTCTTCTGTTGTTACCATCTTAGAGAAACACCTGTCCAGATGATCACAACATAGGTAGGTTGATAAATGGATAAAACTCAGCAAATAATTCATTCTGCATTGTCAAGTGCCACAAAGCAAGCTGTTCAGATGAATATGTGGCTGTGTAGCTTGCGTCTTACCAGAAATCACTTTGATCTACTATATTTGTAAAGTCCCACCATATAAGAATTAATAGACTCTATTATTGAATCATTAGAAATAAGAAAAAACATTAGATGATACTTTAAAAGGTAAAAATAAACCAACAAGCTCCCTCTCCCATATCCTAAAAATTTAAGATATGGTAATAGTCTACTAATTCTTGATAATGTTTGTTGTTTTAAATCAATCTGAAATAAGTTCTTTTGTGATACCTATTAAAAGAGGTAGATTTATTTTACTGAAAATTAAATCCAAGTTGTTTCTTTCATTTTGGCAGTTTTTTACATCTGACCAAGACATGGAAGAATAAATCTGCACATATTTCATACTTACTGGAAGCAGTGCAAAGTCATGCACATTCATTGTTTCAGAGCATTTATCTCTTGACAGAATCCCACCCCCTGTAATCATTAATGAAATCATTTTACAAGAAGAGTGATACATAAAGCGTACATAAACCTGCAAAGTCAGAATTGATTAAATCATACTTCTTGCTTGCTATGCTCACTTCTTCACGTGCAAAGAAACCTCTATCATGAATTCACTAAGTAATCAGCTCATATTTGAGGTCTTAAGATATGGCCAAAAAAGTGATGCTAGACTTAAGAGGGAGAGCACTGTGTGTGGTTAGGGACATTTACTTTCTGTGGAATCAAAATCACCTTTGTGAATGGATTTATTACTTGCAGGAGGCTTCATATGATTAAGGAAAGGTAGGCACCATGAACAATGAAGCTGTGTGGAGTGGATATAGCAATGGTTCCTAGTTTTGAGGATTAATGAGTGAGGGTGGCTGAAGTGCATACAGGAAAAATGCAAAGGCCCTAAGTATTATTCACTCCATACTTACTTTATTCTTACTTATTTATTTTGTTTCTGTGCTGCTTTTCCTCCTGCAAAGGGACTGAAGGCATTTCACAAATTATTGGGATGGGGTGGGGGAATGAAAACATCGCAGCGAAAGATACAGGTAGTTTTTATGCTAAAAAAGCAATTAAACACAATGAAACACATAATAATATAACAATTAATTTAAAACAATTGAAAGACCCCCTTAAAACACGTTAAAACACATATAAAATCAACATTAACAACAGTCATAGTAATGTGCACCATCCTCCGCTTCAAATCTTCAACCCCAAAGCATATACAGCAGTAGAAAAGATGGCATGGCAGGAACAAGACTGGTGCACACAGCCTATTTTCTCTCACAATTGGTATCACACTGAGCAATGAATACCTGTGTTGAGCAAATGGCATCTTAGAGACCATCATTCTTTTGTCCAGACATGCTAAAATCCATTTTTAACCTCCCACCTCCCCCGGATTTTTTACTTATATTGTATAATAACAGAACTAGACACAGAAAAAAATCTTTTCATGATTAAATGAATTGTAAAGATGGACTTCTACTGCCAACTTAAACAGTTCTTTCCTCTATTTCTCATGCTGTTTGTGAACTTCAGGGATTTCTAATAGTGTTTCGGAATCACAGTCTGTCTTTTATGAAACATCATCCATTCATGTGCTATTGCATTCTGGCAGGTGATTAAAATAGAAGGCAGCAATATGGTATATATCTACCATCTTGTTAGTGAAATGTTAAAGAGGGATTCTTTTTTACTTTAAATCGCTCAGGGGTATCATAATACATCTGTCTCAGCCACTGCTAACAACAGCATCTAATAAATCAAGAAATGTTCTAAAGCCCATTTATTTTAATTGCAGTTTCCCCCTTCTTATTGCTAAATAAATGTGCAGAAAGCCCAGGAATGTGTGAATTTACATTTTTAGTTCCTGGAACAGGGTAGGTAAAGTGGTGAGCTCCAAAAAAAAATAATACTACCACACTGTGGGCGTGGTATTGTGGGCATGGCCAGGGGTGTTGCACCCGAATTAGGTCTATTTTATTTCAAAACTTGGATGGGCGGGGCCAGCCAGAATTTCTGCTACTGGTTCTGGCGAACTGGTGTGAACCTGTTGATGCCCACCACTGTATCTGCCCTGCCCAACATAGTTAATGGCAAGAAATGCTAGGAATTGCAGTTCAGCCATGGATAAATGTTTGTACTTTGCCCATGCTTCACCTGGGAGATAAGTTCTGACTTTTTATCATTTTATTAAGAGTAAATTAGGTCCAGGTCACTGAAGTAGCCTTTTGGATCCAACTTTATATAGTAGGTCAATTTGCATGACAGGGGTACCCATACTTTTTGGGCCATGGGGCTGGTCACATGGTTCAGCGGCCCTACTTTGGCCACAGGCTGGATCCGCTCCCCAACACCAATTTATTATTATTATTATTATTATTATTATTATTATTATTATTATTATTATTATTATTATTATTATTATTATTATTATTATTATTATTATTATTATTATTATTATTATTATTATTATTATTATTAACTCACATTTACTACCCCGCCCCAATCGGGTAAACCCGACTCTGGGCGGCCTACAACATGAATTTAAAATCACAAGTAAATCTAATATAGTAATAGTATTTAAAATCTCAAAACCTTAAAATTTATAAAAGATTAAAACAGTGCAGCAAATAAAACAAAAGCATGAGGGGTGGCTGTCCCTTAAATAAGCCAACCTATGTGAGATCCCGTGTTACTAGGCCCCCATACATGCTCCGCCAGCCAGGTCTTTAAGCCTTTTCGGAAAGGTAAGAGCTCTGCCTGTAGGCGCAGTTCCGTTGGGAGAAGGTTCCACAGGGCCGGGGCAAACACAGAGAAGGCCCTCTTCCTAGTGCTAGAGAGATGAGCCTCCCTAGCTGATGGGATAACAAGAGAGCCCCTCCGATCCGCCCTGGTGGGACGGACAGACGTTCTTAGGGTGACACGGTCTCTTAAGTATCCTCGCCCACTACCATATAGGGCTTTAAAGGTAATGACCAGCACCTTGAATTGCACCCGGAGACATACTGGTAACCAATGCAGCTCCTGGAGCAGTGGTGTGGCACGAGCATAACGCCCGCACCCCATCACTACCCGGGCCGCTGCATTTTGGACCAGCTGCAGTCTCCGGATGGTCACCAAGGGCAGCCCCATGTAGAGCGCATTACAGTAATCAAGTCTGGAGGTGACCAAAGCATGTGTGACCATGAGCAAGGCATCCCGGTCTAGGAGGGGGCGTAACTGGCGTATTACACGAAGTTGTGCAAAAAATTTATCTGATCCACAAAGCCCTTGTCACTCCCAGAAGCAGAAGGAGCAATGAGGACTTTGTGGGGTGGATGAATTGGTGTTGCTGGCCTTGAACCAGACATTCTGGAGTGTGAAATCAAGTGGCCCTAGAAAGTATTACTAACAATGGATTACAGTATTCCAGTTGAGCTATTTAAAGCCCTAAAAATGAAGTTATTAAAATGCTGTATTCAGTATGCCAACAAATTTGGAAAATACAACAGTGGCCACAGGATAGGAAAAGGTCAGTTTATATTCCAATTCCAAAAGGGGGCAATGCCAAATAATGTTTGAGTTATCATACAATTGTGCTCATTTCACACACTAGCAAGGTAATGCTCAAGATCCTACAAACTAGGCTTCATCAGTATGTTGATTGAGAGGGCAAAGGTTTGCTTGAAACATAACATAAAAAACCAAGATCATGGCATCCAGCCCCATCACTCCCTGACAAGTAAAAGTGGGAAGAAATGGAAGCAGTGAAAAAACTTTACTCTCTTGGCATACAAAATCACTGCAGACAGTGACTGCAACCACGAAATAAAAAGATGCTTCCACTTTGGAAAACAAGCTATGACAAACCTAGGCAGCATAATAAAACACAGAGATATCATCCTGCTGACATAAATTTGCATCCTTGAAGTGATGGTCTTCCCTGTATGACTGTGAGAGCTGGACTATAAGGAAGGCTGACTGCAGAAGAATAGATAGAATCCTTTTAGATTAGGGGGACTGGCCTCCACAATGCTGCCCCTCCTGGAGAATTCCTTGGCTTTCTGATGCTGAGTTGGCTTCTCCGGTATTGAAGCTGGGAAGAGTGGGAGATTAAATTTCTGT
The DNA here is from genome assembly GCA_030440675.1 of Furcifer pardalis. Lineage (NCBI taxonomy): Eukaryota > Metazoa > Chordata > Lepidosauria > Squamata > Chamaeleonidae > Furcifer > Furcifer pardalis. The sequence goes on from CP126891.1 coordinate 101,076,812, forward strand.
CAGATGATGCAAAGGATGAAGTTTGGGAGGAGGTGAATCAGCTGAAACTGCAGGTTCCCCCTGCCTTCTGTGGCCGACTGAGTGGGGTACAGGGAACTGTCATCACTCAAAACCTCCCCTGCTGCCACTTTTGCAGAAGTGCAGAAGATGGGGTCTCAGTCCTCCACTGCTTCTTTCCAGGTCTTCTCCTCATCTGATGTGACCTTGAGTCCTGCAACTAATCCAGCATTGTGTAAACCAGTCCTCTTATCCTTGCCATTTCACTTTCCTCCAGAGGGGCTAAATTCTCCATCTGTATTAAGGTCTCCCCTATATCTACAGGCTCGGAATCCTTGCTCTCTCCCTGGCTCTTTTGGGTTTGTAGGATGGGGCCAGACAGCCTGTTCACAGTGGTTAGAGCAGTGGTGCCCAAACTATGGCCTGTGGGTCAGATACGGCCCTAACACCAATTCATCCAGCCACGAAGTCCTCATTGCTCCCGGAAGCACTTCTGCTTCTGGGAGTGACAAAGGCTTCGTGGGTCAGATAAATTGGTGTTAGGGGGTGGATCCGGCCTGTGGGCCAAAGTAGGGCCCTTGAACCATGTGACCAGCCCCGTGGCCCAAAAGGTTTGGGTACCCCTGGGTTAGACCTACTCCCTCACAAATAATTTCCCAGATAAGAAGGCTTTTTAGACACATGTATGTTATCTTCTCTAAAATGATAAAATTACTGGGTTGCTAGTGGGTCTTGTTTTATTGCTACTTGAAGGATATTTTTAATCTGATTTTTTTTGCTCTGGATTTTCTGTATTTTAAATATTGAATTATATTTCCATCCTGTGGGCCACAATTTGCTTCTGATCTGTAGAGACTATGAGCAAATATCTGGAAACCCTAATGCAGGGATTCTCCACCTGCAGCCCATGGGCTGGATGTCACACATGGAACCATTTTATATGGCCCACTACCACCTCCCCCACTCCAGGAAGTGCCATGTGGTGGAGGAAGGGCAAAATGGCTGTCTTGCCCTCAAAGCTATCTGAGTGAGCATGACCTAGCCCCCGGCTTAAAAACATTGAGAACTCCTTCCCTAATGCATCTTGTTAATGCATGAACATTACATCTTTGGAATATGGGTTCCCAACCACTGTTCTGTGGATTAAGCAAATGCCAGTCCTCCCCACCATGGAACCATTTAAGTATTTGTATTTCTTCTCTGTGACGTTGTTGTTGCTTTGAAGATAGAGCTTATTATTACCATGTGCTTTCAGTAAAATAAATTGCAAGCTGCTAAAAACCTTGCTACAGATTTATGAGGCACTTACAGGACGCTTGCGGTGCAACTCTACACATGTCTATTTACATATATACTGTACTTCATTAAAGTCAATGGGATTTACTTCCTATTAATATAAGTATGTAAGATGGTTGCCTCATAGAAGCTTGCATAGTGTCTGCCAGTCTTCAGAACATCTGAGTCATTGTCTGCAGGGGAAAGAGAACATGTTTCAAAGGGATAGAATAGATGCAGCCTTTTATCATCATTTGTAGCAAACCCTGATGAATTTAGAAAGAGTTGTTTTCCCACATTGAGAAAGATTCTGTTGTTATTTTCACTTTCTTGGTTTCTTGTTTCTTTTTAAAGAATATGGGCTGCATGCCAGTACTGCTTCAGAAAGACAGAGTGGGCGGGAGGGGGGGGAGTGTTTTCTGAGTGTTTAATATAAGGTGGTTTCTATTTCTGCCATATATCTGTATATGTTTAGAAGGCTAGGCATGACATAGTTTTCTTATACAGTAATACCTCATATAACATTAGTATCGAATAACACGAAAATCGCATAACATTAAGGAATCTGGGGGGAAGAATTGCATCGGATAACATTAAGATCCTATGGGATGCTTCAGATAACAACCGCTAAAGCCTGTGTGGTTACAATGTATCTCTATGGCTCCCATAGGATTTTAACATGCATCGGATAACACTAAAAATCATATAACATCAAGACTTGTGGAACCAGGTTTTAGTGTTATATGAGGTTTGACTGTATATGCTATTATGGAAATAAACCAGAGTTAGAAGTAAATGATTCCCCTAATCATATTTTTTCCAGGGGAGGTAAATTTCTGTGGTCTTTTTACACTGAGCTCTCCTGTGGACCTTTTAACAAATTCAGCTGTGAGTAATCTGCTGCTGCTTCTGTGTCTAGGCCAGACGTGACACTGCCAAAATGAAGGCACCTTTTGCATTCATTGAAACCCTGATGCTAGGGTGCAGTCTCGTCTGTTATAATGACTCTAACTTTATCCAGCCATTATCTTGCACACAGTTATGATCATGTGGAGAAAGAAAATGATACTGTTCTCATTTGCCTTGGTGCCATGTTTTTCCAATTGCCCACACATTGAGAAATGATCTGAAGAAAGCATCTCTAAGCATACTGTGTGAGTGAAGAAGGTTCCCCAAGAATTTAATCTTGAAAGAAACAAGTAATTGGAGTCCAATGACCTTACAAAGAACATTCTGTTTAAGTAAATTGAAACAAGCTATTTGTAACATCAAAAACTGAAAGACTGTAGGCCTGGATGACACCACATACATCAGATAAACCATTTTGGCACATTAACAAAAAAGTGGCTCCTTAACAGTAACGTTGCATGGAATTCAGCTGCCTGAGGCTGAAGCCAAATTTGCCTCCCCCTGGTGGACGCTGGTGCCCACTTCCACTAGGGCTTCTGGGAATTGTAGTCCATGAACATACATAGCCCCAAAGCACTGCCTGGGGCTGCCGTCCCCTAGCCCCCCGTAGCGACGCCACTGCTCCTTAATTTCTTTAACAGTTGTCTTCTCAAAGGAATCTGAAAGGCACACAATTATGTTTTGAAACCAAGTGAATAACGCACATATCCAGAATTATTCTGAATAGTTTAAGGAAGGTAATCAAACTACTCTTCATCCAACAATTTAATTTAAATTTGATTTAAATCTGAGAAGAATTGTACAACACAGATCCTGCATTGAATGTAACCTAATAAAGATGGCATTAAAATTACAGGAATCATGTGAGCAACTGCCGTTGACTTCTTTTAGTCTAACTAGGGATTATAAACTAACAAAAGTACTGTAATAGCAAATTCTTCACCAACTTTGCTCAACTTTCAAAGGCAATGCATGTGATGGGGGATCGAAAAGAATGGCTTATCCCAGAGAGTGTATTGGCTCCTGTTTTAACACCAACACCAATGACCAAGTATTTCCTTGAGGAACCAGAAATTTATGTGGACGAACTCACACTTACTGTTCAATCAACAACTTTCAGATAGCAGAACATTTTCTAACAGACTCAGTGAAAGAACTTGATGCATATTATGGTAGAAACTAACTTAAATCCAACACTACTAAAATTCAAATTAAAAAGTGGAAAAGGTGCCCAAAAAGTATCCGTATTAAGGCTGTGATTCAGTGAAACAAGGATTTGATTCCAGCATTGCCACATCTTCTGTAGCAGTGACAGTTTAGGATGGGGCCAAAGGTACTTCTCTTTTTGACTCAGACATCAAGTGAGTTTGACCCAGTCCTGACCCCTGGCCTTTCTTTTTGGAAAGAAAGATCACAGTGAAAGCCAGTGCTTTCATCCATTTAAATTGATTGAATGTTGACCTATAGTAAGATAAAGGTAAAGGTTGCCCTTCCTCAAAAACCAGCCATATCTGACTCTAGGGTTCATTGCTCATCTCTGTTTCATAGCCGAAGACCCAGTGCTGTCTGTGTCTGCAGATGTTTCGGTGGACATGTGCCTCAACAGTGAAGTGCATGGAATGCTGTTTATCTTCCCACCAAAGTGGTCCCTATACTCAGTGGCTTATCTCAAATCTAGTAGATCCATTGACCTTATGGAATTTATGTATGCGTTGACTTACCAATCAGCAACTGATTCAATGCTCCTACTCTTTTTGGGCCAACTAATGAGATTTAGGTCCAACTATTGGGATTTAGGGCAAACATTAAAGGGGATGAATATTTACATTTAAAAAAAAAATCAGAAGCAGGAAGAAGCCTGGTAGAATGCCAATGGAATGACTGCCAGCAATATAGTGGATAAACTAAATTTTAACTGCAGTTCCCTGATGCAGGTTTCTAGTACAGTACTTTATTTTGCCCTTTTTCTAAACAGAAACTTGCATTTTCAATATAAGGCTATTTGTGAGCAGGAAAGTGGGTGGCATCATAGATACTGTATTTGGTTTCCTGTGTTAGAGGAGAAGTGAGGGATGACATCCAAACAACAGTTATGCGATATAGTCTGCTGGTTCTCTCTCCCCCCCCATTCTCCTTTAAGAACAAAGGCTTCTCATCAACATCTGCCATGAACATTTGGAACTCTCATTTATAATTTTCTACACTGTTCACAAAAAATTGGTACATGCCTGAAGAAATGACCTTGAGTCACAAAAGCAAATTTGTTTAATGTTTTATGGAGCCTTGTTTTATGGTATCACCTTGTATCTGCATTTGTAAATTAAGTTAGCAATGCTTACTACATATATGTGTTTGTACATTTCTTCCAGAATACTGTGTCAAACCTTTGTGTACTAGCTAGTCATTTATGAACAAATGGATTGCCTTATTTACTCAGATAGTAAAAAGTAATGCACTTTTTTGTTCTAAAATAAATATTTACAGTCTAATTCCAAACTTTATGACTCCTATGTTATTGTGGCATGATTTGCAACTTTACATTGGTTTTGAGCTGTAATGTTGCTGTAATTCTTAATTTTGGATCATCAAGCTTTGTTTTTTGATCTAATTATTCCATAGCTTCATAAGAAGAATATGAAGGAACCAGATGGCCATTATGTAATATCACTTCCTGCTTCAGGAGAGCCCCATCTGCCCAACAAAACCCTATAGACCAGTCCATGTAGTCTTAGACACTGTAGTCTGCATTTAAAAACAAATCCTCCAGAGAAAATAGCTTTCAAAAGAGTGAAAGCTAAGCTATGCTAAGCATATTGGTTATTGTGCTGATGAGGACAAACTGTATTTTGTGTCTAGAAATCAGAACATAGTTACTCTGGTTAGCAGGCTCTGGCTGCAAGATAACTATTCAGCAGCAGAATTCACCTGGGACTGAGGAGAGTAATGGCAAAGATAAACTACTCCTTGAACATCTCAGATACCACCCAAACCCTATTAAGGTTGCCATAATTGAAAACAATTTAAGCCTCACACAATAAAAACAAATGAAAGTGAAACAGAGTTCTTCTGGGAAGCTCAGTCACTCCTCCATGTCAAGAGGAAACTAACCTGTCTAGAGCTCAGACTTGCCATTTTGAATACCAGCTCCCAGAATCCCTCAGCCTGACAGGAGATTCTAGAGGTTGTTACCAAAAAAAAAGGAGCCTTTCTGAGATCTGATTCTACTTTGTAGGATGTGAGCAATAATAAACAAAAGACAGCTTGCATTTCTGTTTTTGTCCTCCGTGACTGTAATAACCAGTCCCATTATCACAGCCAAAGAGATACATCTTGAGTTTTTGCCAACTTGTCACGGAGTCATGTGGGGGCGAGACTATCGAGGGAAGATAGGATTGCTCATTGCAGCAGACGACTGCTGCTGCTGTAGGACAAGCACTAATGCTATCAGGCGCTCATGTACAAAGCATCGCCTGTCAGTGAGCACCAGAAGATGGGTCTCTCTAAATCGATAGTGGCCTAAGCAGCATAGAGAAGTTGAGTATTGCAACTTTTTCTGTTTACCACAACAATGCCCTTTAGCCCTCCTGATGCAGGATTTGGGAGAGGGGAGAGTGAAATGAAGGGGGACCATGACAGGAATCAGCAGAGAACTTGGCCTCTATTGGTCAGGAATGCCAAGTGCCGACACTGCTCTAACTGGCACAGTGCGTGCATGGTTCTTGCCCTGCTCAGCTATACTGCAGTAGAGAAACTGTGTGTCACAATAGGAAGAACATATTACAAATTCAGTTGTTTACAAAAGGCACCCAAAATCACAGCTGTTTTCTTTCATACTACCCTATCCTCCAGGCTGTGGCAGAGACAATCAAAGAAGCATGAGAGATGAACACTGACAGCTGGGATGGCCTCCAGGTATAAGACCCCACAGAACAAAGACAGTGTAAAAAGGTTAATCATGAAGTCACAGAAGAAAAATATTATATTGCCCATCTGCGATGCTAGAACGCTCCTTGGCCCTAGTTTGCCCACAAGCATAAACATCCCCACAGAGGTTGGCGCATTAAAATTACCGACCCAAAAAGACATACTAAAAATGTCAAGAGGACCGTAGTATGTCCTTCCATTTTTTTGCCTTACTTTTTAATATATTCTACCAGCTTTTGATGAAAATGTTACATTGCTTCTTAATGTCACAAAATGAACATGTTTAGGGTTCCAGACAAAACAAAAGGGAGGACACTAATTGCACTTCCCATATTTGTTGATTTGCAGGAACTGTAACTTGATGTATAGCTTAGACTCAAATTCTTACGGGGGTGGTGGTGTATCAATGGGAATTGCTTCTAGACAGAGATCAGTAGGATTGCACTGTAAATCTCCTCTCATTTACATACATTATGAGGGTATTCTTGCCACCGTGCAGGAAATCAGAAAGTTTGGGGTTACCCGTCACTTGATCTGTGAGCCACTACTAATTTCTGCCATACTTCTGGTTAGTTATCATCCTAAAGTTCAAAAATAGATGTCTTGTAAGGCAAACCTAGCCATTTTCCTCTGAAATAATTATGAGCAGAGCCCTAAGGGCTCTGCTGAAAATTAGCCGCCTGTAGCTGTGATAGTTCCTGTCACTGTAGCTGTCCTTTTCCCATTTATCTGACAACAGCAGCAGTGCTAATTCTTGCTGGAGGTACTTGCAGATGGTGCCATTTCTTTCCTTTTTTACCTTGACAACTGAATGCCAGTAGGATCGTAGATAGATGTAGTTTCTTGAGCATTTTGGGGATATTCTGAAGTTCCCATAGGCTACAGTGTCCAGGGCCTCTTGCCCTTGTGGTGCTAAAATGCTTGAGGAATAAAGGAAAGGGAGAACTGATGTCTCAGAGCCGCAACCAATGATACCTGTCTAATGTTATTATCATCATCACCACCAGGTTTCAGGGAACAAAAGCATGAAAAAGCCTCTTCAAAGATTGTGGTATTTTTGAACCACAATTTGGATGTACCTCAGGCAATAGCAACCATTTTGTGTCAGCTAATCTTTCTCACACTAGGTCAGATGAAAGGAACTATAGAAGGAATTCACCAAAAGGTGGCTTAATTTTAGCAGTTTTACATCTGGCCTAGGCACAGAAGGGAACAGAAGTGAGTACTGTAACAAAGTTAAAGAACATTAAAATACAGCAGTTAGTCTTTAAAGTGCCACATTTTTGTTTTGTTTACTTTCTAATATGTTTGAAACACAGACTAACATGCTACCATTTCAAAAGCTAAAGAATTATCAGATTTTGTATTCCCTGATTTTTTTTAAATAACGAAAGTTCCTGGGCTCAATTTTCAACTAAATGTCATTGCTGATTATCATATTTATGGCTGCACTTTAAACCAGTGAGTGCCATTTTTAAAGGTCATTGAATTCAAAGAAAAATTTAGTGAAATTTTCTAACCTGTTCATATTGCTTTTTAATAAAAATTGCTATCTTGCTTGGGTTGCTTCTTTACACTGCCATTGCTTACACATTTAAAGAGTAATAAGAGAATAAATAATGTTCAAATAATATTTGAAAGTCTACAGAATCTCATCAAATTGGTCACAGTGTTTCAATAGCTGTAGATCACTGCATGCATCTCTTGTTTAAGATGGTACATCAACATTCTTAATTTATTATAACTGATTGTTATTCTGTTCTAAGGAATTAAGGGAATACTTCTTCTCAAAAAGCCATCCTTTCCCATCCTCTAGGTCAGTTCTCAACCTTTTAAAGCCAGGGGCCAGGTCACACTTCCTCAGACAGCTTTAGGGGACATATGGCACTTCCTGGTGTGGTGGTGGTGGTCCACATGAAATGACATCATAGGCTGCATTTGGCCCACAGGCTACAGGTTGAGAATCCCTGCTCTAGGTACAGTGATGACAAACCGTGGCACTCCAGGTGTTCTTGGATATCAATTACCAAAAGCCCAAGTCAGCACTCCTGCTGATCAGGGCTTTTGAGAATTGAAATTCAAGAACAGCTGGAGTGCCAAGGTTCACCAACATGGCTCTAGGATGTTTCATGGGATGTGGGTGCAATGTTCTGTGGTGCTTCTGGACTCATCATTCAAACATCAATTTGGCTGGATCCAGATTTCTGAAATATCTAAGTGTTTCAGTTGAAGGCTGGTAGCGTGAAATGCATTGGTTTTTCTTCTGATAATGATGATTCTGCTGTTGACTGTAAGGCCTTCAACTGCATAAGTGAGTCATCATTAGGGATGCATGAATCCAGCTCAGAGGACATTTTATGTGGACTGCCACCACTTTGCATTGCCTGTGCTGCATGTACAATTGATTGACTTTGCTTTCCAAAACTTCCAGATTATTAGATGGCTGTGGAAGCATCTCACAGTGTATGACTACATGAGAATTGTTCACAGAAAAATGTTTGTATTGTAAATGTGCACAGAGTGTAAAACAAACGTGAATGAAGAGGGGGAATATATGCACACAATGAACACACTTTGAAAAGCTGCATGCAAAAAAATGCAAGTGTTTTGTTTCAAAGATTATGTTAACAAAAAGGGCAGATTTTCCTGCAAAATAAAAATAGACAGAAGCAGACATGGAACAAATCTGCAACAGAGAAAAGGAGGAACCTTGTGAATGTGGCTAAAAATGGATGTCTCTAGTCATAGACGTAATCACCTGTCCCATTCATACTCTTTATCACAATACTGTACATTTCTTTCTCAAACCATACAATTTTCAGCTATGCTACATTATATCCAGTAATGACGAAGACTTTTGGATGTCAGAGCCCAATCTGACATAACTCCCGTTAGATCTTCAAAAGCTGTTAAATGGTTAGCAGGCACAAAACATCAAAGTCAATATGAAAAATACCTGACACAACCCATGTTAATGCAATACTGGAAAGCTTTTACCAGATTACGCTGTGAACAATTATGCAATTGGAGAGATTCCATAGCATATCAGTCCAAGACAGTGTATTTGTGAGTCATTAACAGTGGAAGACTGAATTTATTACTTTCTCTATTGTCAATTATATCCTATAATTTTGTGTCATATTATTCTGGGTTGAATAATCCAACCCAGAGTAATTGGAGAAACTCTGCTCAGAGGACGTCCGAATGAGGCTTACATCATATCCCCAAGTGCAGCCCTCAGGTATTGAAACCCAACCTTCCAGTCTCCAAGCTCAGTGTCTTAACCACTAAGCCACCGGGGGAGCTTAGTAGGTAATGTTGTATCCTAACATTGTTGTTGCTCAGTTGTACAGTCGAGTCTGACCCTCTGTGACCCCATGAACATTAGGGAATGTTATATAGTCCCCTTGCAAAAGAGAAGTAAGCATTGAAAGGAAAAGGAAAAAATAGGCATTCTACTCCAAGGGAGAAACCAACATGTGACAAAAAATGTTGCCTTATTTGTAGTAAAGGCTGCCAGACGCAGGTATAAGTATGTAGACACTATAAATTAGCATGGAGATTTGGTATTACAAGAGTCTGACTATAAACTGATAAAACTCAATGCCTTACCTAACATTCTTATCTATGCTTCAGTAATTTTAATTTGTTTTATATGTTAAGTTATATCTATTATGTATGCAAACTCAATAATCATGCTGTGTTAATTGTAACTGCTGTGTTCCCATTTTATCCTAGTTTGAGTGTTTCTACTTGTTCCATCTGCTGCAATATGCTTCCTAATAATATTCAGTAATGGTGATCATTTGTGGCTGTAGTTCATCTTGTGCTGTTACTAGTTGACACGCAATTCTCACAGTTGCTTACTGTAGTCAAGAAAACATCACAAAACTATAAGTCCCAACGTTCCACAGCAGAAAGCCATGGTGGTTAAAATGGAATCAAATTGCTAATGTAGTGACAATGAATTCTGAATGACAGGATTGGGCAGCTTCTGGCACTTGAATGCAGCTCCCAGCATCTCTCTCCATTGACTAGGATGGCAAAACTCAAAGGGGGTTGCAGAACCACAGCATTTGAGTGGGTAACTTGCCTACTTCTTCTTCATGATAGCCTAAGAATTTAATTCTGGGGAAAGAGCGGCTATTAAACTTCAGTCTAAAGCAATTTACAGATTGAAGTTTAACTAAAAGTGAAATTGTCTTTAGTGAACAATTTAGGATCGAGAGATTAATCTTACATGAAGAAAAGGATGAAGAAACACCTAAGGAAGAACAGATGAACATTCTGAATATAGTGGTTTTGGGGGTCAACATGTAGCCTCGGAATTTGTTTATTAAGAGCCAAGTCTTAGGGGCACAAAATGAAAGCTACCTGAAATGCTGTGGGGCCACCATAACATGTGACAGCCATGTATAATGTCAGCTATGAGCATATTGAATCTTTTCCTGCTATCTCCAGCATCACAGGATTAACCTCCAAAATTCATGCAGATTTATGTAAAACATATTCACTGCTTCATAACCTTGATGCTAAGTAATGTCTGGCATGTGTGCAATAATCACCAGTCAGAGCTTCTAGATTACTTTCCATAACACCGAATGTATAGCTATCCAGAAAAATTAATCCATGTAGCCAGTTGAGAGCTATCATGTGATACCTTAAAGAGATGATGTCAGAGGATTGACTGAGTAAAGTGCTTCTGCTGGGCTAAACCCATCACAAGATGATTTTATTTCATCCACAGCTGTGTAAATTTTTCTTGTAAACTTGATTCTATTGTGACCAATCACATCTAGGAGTGTCACCAGTTCAGCTTCCCAGGCTCTTAATTTAATTTTGTAAATACATACAGGGATGAAAGGATGTAATCTGATAGTTTAACTATTTCGTGATTCCTACAGTAAACCAGGAATTAACTTGGTTAATTCAACTAACTCATACTCTGAGTTAACAAATCATCTAAAATTCAAATCCGTTTATTTCAGTAGACCATTTTCAAAAAAGAAAAAAGAAAAGAAAAAGAAAAAAAGGGGAAAAAAAGAGAGAAATTTAAATCTAGGACACAAAACAACCAATGTTGGAATCAAGCATTTTTATAGGTTGCAAAGGCTCACTGTCCTGTTAAGTCTCTTTTAATACTGTTGAATTCAGGGACAAAGTAGGTATATTAGTTGGGTTAATGTACTCATGTGCAATTTTAAAATGTAATTATCAGCTGTAGGGGGCTCCAAGCAACCTTAAAACTGCAGGAAACAAAGGGAGCAACATCTCTTGGTGCAAACTGGGGCTACCTGTGGCAAGCATTATTGGGATTATGGCAGAGTGGAAAGAGTTAAACTCGAATTCAAACTTGTAGTCTTGATATTGTTTAGTTTTGAAGTACTAACTTTACATTCACACAATTAGCATTGTGTCTCAATTGTGTATCAATAGGATTCCTTTTGTTTCACTTCTTTCAATAGATGAATTATACAAAAGTTCAATTTTCTCTCTCATTGAACTCTTGTAAGATTTAACATCGCTTCTTTTCCTTTGCCTGGATCATATCCCAGAATCTGGTGTTGTTGTTGTTTTAAAGTTTTAACTATGGCTGCAGTCTTATCAAGAAACATGCCTTTTTGTGGGAACTTAAATCTGAGTAGACAAGTGTAGCATTAGCTTAATAAAGTTAAGCAAACTTCTGATCTCCTTTTAAGAAAGCTTTCAGCCTTGCTGGTCTGACCACAATACAAGCTAATAATGTTCCTGGTTACGAAAAAAAGCAGCATACCTTGAAGGAAAAAACAACTAAATTTGTTTCTAAGAATTTAGCTGGAAGTAAAACATTACCTAAATATACTTTGTCATTGTAAACATGTTTTATTTAATTTAAAAATGGTTATTAATGCTACTTGTTTATACATGTGCAATATTACTTAATAAATTATTCATTATTTGAACGTAGGAATGTAGAATTTCAGCTAGTTGGCCAAAGTGCTAACGAGTGCCATCTTCTATCTTTCTTCTGCTGACATTTTTTTGCAGAAATTAAAGCTGTAGGGTTCCCTTCCACCCAGCTATTTGCCATAGTGTTCCATCTATAAAAACCTGCAAAACGGTACTTTGTTCTAACCAAAATTAAAAGATAGATCAGTTTTGATGACTTGGAACTCCATCCAGATCTGAAGCTGTGGAAAGAGGGTGCTGTTAGAGCCATGGCAAAAGCTGAGGGAGAGAGAGGTTCACCAAGAATTAAAAAATCAGTAAAGTGCACAATTCCTGGTAAAATGTTCCGTTTCCTTTGATCCAAATAATTTACTGGACCATCACTGTGCAATGCAATTTGGCTTGCATGGAATATAGACTAAGAACTGAACGCAACAAACTCCTATTTTTTTTGTTTTCCCTGATGACTCTGACAGGGATATTTTGATGCACTACAAGAATAGCATACTTTCAAGCTCTTTGGATATCGGCCAGTTTCCTAGATCCACAAAAGGGCAGAAGGATTACAAGTCGTTTCCCTGCTTGTCTCCATTTTATTCTATTTGGTGGAAACAACTGTGTTTTCTGGATCGCCTTCCTCCAGCCCAACCACAGCATCTGATCTAGAGATCATAAAAAGTTTCTCTTTATTTGTATACTGTCTCTGGATTTTCAAAGGCTGCCCCTCTGTTTGTTCTTTGCTGGTATCCTTTGAAGAGGAGTCAGCATCCCCACTGGGGCTCACATCACAGTCTTGGGATTGATGGACTGGGGTGTTGGCAACAGATTCCAAAGAGGTGCCTGTCTCCTCCAGTGGGGTGTAGCCCTTATTGCTTTGGTGCTGACCATACTGAGATCTCTGAGAATCTCTCCTCCCCACAGTCGATGATGAAGGGGGAGAGTCACCCAGATCAAGGGATTTGGAGTAGGCGGAAGATGAAGTTTTCACTAAAAGACTCGAGTCTAGGTCAGTGCTACTCCCCAAAGTCTGAGATGGTTCAGGGGAAGAAGATCTCCTGACATCAGGGAGGCAGCTTGTGCTCTGGCGTCGAAGAACTAGCTTGTGCTTCCCCCTCTGGGACAGCATTGCATGCCCTTGATCAGTGTCTACACAGCTGCTCCTAAGATCTTTCAGGCTGAGCTCAAACTCTCCCCGAGGGATTTCCTTGGCCCCCCGTTCTCCCAGAGGTCTCCGCCAATGCCTGTGGTTTCCATAGCCCACGTCTCCTTGAGCCAGTGGCAGCAAAGTGAAGGTGCTGAGTGAGGAGCCCACAATGGAGCTGGTGGTGCTGTGCTGGTCCCAGCCATCTGGAGGGCTGCAAGGGGGACTATAAGCAGTCCTAGCTAAAGCTGCTCTTTCCCGATAGATGCTGTAAACAGCCTCAGCCAAGCTAGGTGGCTGTTGCTGCTGAGAAGGAAACGATGAATGGCATGGTGATGAAGCCAAATCTGGAGGGGAGAGGGGAGTGTTTACTGCTTGATGCCAGGTGGTCTTGGCCAGCCTAGCAGGAGTCCCTAAAGCTTCCCCAGAACTGCTGCCAGGCTTCAGCTCAAGTCCTCGTGGCTGAACATAGTTAACAAAGCCATTGATTGGCACTGGGGCAACAGCAGAGGAGGAGACCCCATCCTTGGTGCGAAGGCTATGTGCATCTATGACAGTGGAGTATAGGTCCCTCAAATTGATGATCTTGGTCTTCTTGTCACGGTTCTCGTGAAGCACAGCATTGGCACAAATGAAGAGGAAGATGCCAATGCCCATGATGAGAGGTCCAAGCACTTTAAGCTTGTCCGAATGCAAATACCGCGAGAAAAGCTGATAGAGGAATCCTCTTGATGTGGATGAGGAGGAAGGTGAGGGTGGAAGGAGGATCTTCTTGCTACCTATGGAAGAGGAGTTTGTTCCTGAGCCTTCCAGCTGAGATTCTCCTTGGTCTTCTGTTTGATTCCTGGAGCGACTTTTGGAAGCACTCCCATGTGGTGGTGAAAATTGCCTGTCCCCAAAGTTCCCTGCCCGGTAAAAGGTTTTGGGCCAGTAGCCTATCACTGCCAAGGCAATTCCTACAAGCAGCACCAGGATACCACACAGAGCAATGAGGCCTGAAATGGAGCAGAACTTGAGCTTGCCTTTCACCACCACCACATCATTCTTGCGTTTCTTTTTGGCTTTGCGCTTGTGTTTGGGGACTTGGCTCTGAGGTCTCAAGGGATCCTGTTTCCTGGCTGAGATTCTCAAGAGGCCTCCAGTGGCGATCATGGCTGGCTATCCTGGGCTCTGTTTCCTATAGCAGCTCCAGCTCCTGCAGCAAAAGGGAGGAAACAACATGTAAGCCTAAGAGAGCACTGAATGGGGTAAGAACTACAATGACACAATATCGCCATGAAGGCAACTGATCTCATCCTGTTTTGGAAGCTGAGAAGGATTAGACCTGTTTTCTACCTTACTGAGATTGTTATTGGAACACTGGAGCTATCCAAGTATGGCTAGCAAAGAATCTTTCCTGCAACTGCGGAGAGGTTCTGCTAGTTAGATTAACCAATACTCAACAAAACAGCCCAAACATCTAAGTGTAAAGCAGCTTCCAATGTTCCTTTCACAAATTCAGGTTGCAAAGGCCTTATTAGTTTGCCACTTACAATTGGCATTACTCTAAAATCTGCTCAGTCACTAGTGACTAATCACTTCCACACATGGAAGTGTGCATGAGGCATAGCGCTGAGCATGTCTAAGAATAAGACTGGAGAAAATACCTTACAATAGCATACAGTTTTTTCCATCACCAACTACAATGACCTGCAGAGCAGCAAAAGAATACTCCTCAGCCCCCAACACATTCAAAGTATGTACAGTATACCCACAGCCAGGTACATTATTATGGCACAATTTCTGGAAGCAAATGTACAGCAGTTGATTAATAACACTGAATTTGATGCCTATTCATGGAAACACCAAAACATGCTTGCCTCTATCAGCCTTGTGGTAGTACTGGCTTGGTAAGCAGCCACTGACATCATGACCATATAGTACTCTCCATACATTCACTGAGTTATAGTTACACCATTAAGTAACAGAAAAGAACGAAAGTTGCATGGTTCTAGTTCAAACTTGGCAGACTGGTAAGTCTCTGAGTGCATTTCTAAAAATAAAGGGGAAAATGTGGGAAACTGTTGTCTTATTAAAAGAGAATGCTTGACACCTGTATAGCTAGTACAACATGGCCCATGCTGAATGCAGAATGTTTGGTGCACAGTTTAAGGATCTGGTATTTGTAGTCTGTCTTGTTTGAAGGGGGTAAATAAACTGAAATTTAAATCTCAACAAGGCAATAGCAGAAGTGCTATTGGTTGCACATTGACCTGATGGGTTTGTACTTCCCTAGGTAAACAATGCTGTGAATATTATGGATCTTGATCCTCTTTGAATGTGTAGACAACATTTGTTAGCCACATCTGCATTAGGTGGATTTTGCTTCAGTTACATATGACACAGAAACATCTAGGCTTGACTACTGCAATATTGCTGGCAAGAAGCTGCTTTTAAAAGCAGCTCAGAAATTGAGACACATAAGACAGTTACTAGGGTGCTGGTTAGTAAGCAACACTGAGAAGCACCAATTCCCAGTCTCTTTCTGGGCTTAATTTGAAATTCAGGTATTGACCTTTACAAGCACGTGGCTCCTGATCCTGGTAGATGGCCTGTTGAGTGACCCAAGTTTAGAGAATGACTGTTGTCCATGATGACTTGCTCAGCTGAGTCAATTCTGATGACTGTTTTCTCCAACAGCTTTATTTATTTGTGTCAGATGTACCACCTGCATTTATGCCTGACAGTGACCAGCCTTTTCCAGTGGTGGCTCCATATCTGTATAATTCTTTCCATGAGGACCACTGACAAACCCTTTTTTTCTCACCATAAGATGGTCAAGATAATTTCATCACATTTGTTTTGTTGCTTGCCTTTATTGGTGGTTTCTCTTTATTTTTATTTTTTTTGGGGGGGATCTCTTAGAGCCAATTTGAGGGATTATACTAAAGTTATTTAAAGAGTTTCTGGCTTTGGGAATTTTTATATATATAGAGAGAAAGACAACAAGCAATAACATAAACTATATACCTAAGTACAGTCTACCCTAAAATCTGCTTTCCAGTGTTGGTCAATAGCTTAAATTTACATTATTCTGCTGTGCAAATCTAAGGCTCTATTAATTTCTCTCTGTAGAATATTTGCTAATAGCACTTTCCCTTCTCGGTTCACGATATACTGTATATACATACTCCATGTCCCCTGTCTTGTCAATTGGAGTGGCTTTGTTTTTTTAAAAAAAAGAAGCTATAACTTAGCTAAAGAGAAGAAGCTGCCATTTACCCTTCACTTTCAATAGATGCCATTCTGGGGAAGCAGAACCAAAGTTCCTCCCCCACCCCGTTATTCTGACTCAATTAAAATTTCACTCTATTCATACTCACTGTGTGCTCTCACTAGACAGAGTGCAGAGAAGCAACTGTGCCTTTTTAGAAACCTGGTGAGCTTGTTCCTTCACAAGCCCAAATTTACATTATGTATTCTCAAAACATGTCATGTTAAACTAACAGGCAGACAAAAACAAGGGATACATTTTGTTGTTCAGTCGCACAGTCGATTCTGACCCTTTGCAACCCCATGGACCACTGTCCGCCAGGCACTTCTGTCCCCCGCCATCCTCCTCAACTCGCTCAGCTTTGTGCCCATTGTGTCTACAATACCATCTAGCCATCTCATTTTTGGGTGCCCCCTTCTTCTTTTGCCCTCCACCCTTCCCAGCATCAAGGCTTTCTCAAGCGAATGTTCTCTTCTCATTTGATGTCCAAAGTACTTTAGCTTCATCTTTACTATTTGACCTTCTAAGGAGCAGTCAGAGTTAATTTCTTCTAAGATTGACCTATTTGTTCTCCTTGCTGTCCAGGGGACTCTCAAAACTCTCCTCCACCACCACATCTCAAAGGCATCTATTATTCTGCGGTCATTATTTCCTAATGGTCCAGCTCTCACAACCATACATTGCCACCGGAAATACCATTGCTTTGACTATACGGATTTTTGTTTGCATGCACTTTTTATGTAGGTTTGCTCTTTTGAGATGGACTCTAAGATCCAGGTCACTTTCTTTCTCAAGCCCAAGCTACATTCACTGAGATAATGGCCTTAATGCCAGGAATGGGTCACTGATGACACTTCCTAGAACTTGAAAGATAGGAACCATTCTCATAGTGTCAATAAATGTATGTATGTGTTTGTGTAAAAGTCAAGATTATAGCTATTGTGCATATTAGGATCTGTTCAGAAGCATTTTTGGAGAAGCTGACGTAACCCTAGTTCCATCCCTTCTCCCAATATCTCATTCACTGAAATGTAAAAATTGCAGTCCTAATTCCCATCCCAGCATAATGCTCAAAGAAATGTGAAAAGAACATTCTTGGATGGATATATAGGAGCTTAGGTAGGTAAGAGTACTTGTTCTGGAAAGGAGAAACTCTCAATAAAGTAGAAGGAAAAAGGCCTTATGTGGAATGGGTAGTTTCCTAACTGTACCTATTCAGTCTACTTGGTGTAACTTAACCTAACCTAACCTGATAGCCAGATTGTTGGAATGGGCACTGAAGTGGTAAACACAGTTCAATGGATGCAAGTGTAAAATGAAACACATAGGAAAGAGGAATGGATCTGACTTCATAGATGGAGTCTGAGATGACAGCAACATACCAAGAATGGGATCCCTGAAAAGCGAACTCAGTGAAAAGGTGGGCCTAGTAAAATGACTGCTTTTAGAGCAGGAATGCCAAAACTTTTTGGGCCATGGGCCAGTCACGTGGTTCCTCCCACTAGGAACAGAAGTAAAACACGCCCATTCATGTGCAAAATGCTGCCATAAATGCACAGGTGCAATTACAGTAGCGTTTTGTGCATGCATGTTTTACTTCAGCTTCCAGGAGCAGCACAGGCAGAACAAAATGGATGGTTTGGTGTCGGGGCCAGATCCGGCTCATGGGCTATAGTTTGGGCACCTCTGTTTTAGAGTAAGGCAAATTCCCATTTGGACAGGGGGGAATGAAAAATTATCAATACAGGTCGTACTATGCTAACAGGCAAGCAAAAACAAGGGATACCTCAAAATGGTGCTGGAGAAAGTTGCATAGACTTTTCATTATCCCCCATATCTACAGAAAAAGGGTAAATGGCATACAGACCTCAGAAAAATCTATGGCATTGATCACCCTTGGAATACTATTACCACACTTCCAGTTCAAATAAAAGGCAATGCTACAGAGACATATGTAATTTTGCACATTATAGATAGGTAAAAGTCATCCTTGCTCGAAAGCCATTCACATCCGACTCTAGGGTTCAGTGCTCATCTCTGTTAATAGCCAAAGAGCCAGCACTGTTTGTGTCTACAGACTTTCCGTGGACATGTGGCAGGCATGACTAGACACCTGAGTGCACGAAAGGCTGTTTACCTTCCCATTTTTTCCTTCTGTCTCTGTCCCATCTACTTGCAATTCCTTGCTTTCAAACTGTTAAGTTGGCAGTAGATGAGACAGAAATGGAAATTCACTCCATCATGCAGCACTCGGGTCTCGAACGGCTGACCTTCCAGTCATGAAGTTCTGTATCTTAACCACTAAGCCACTGCAGTCCCTTCCCATAGCTTAAAAAGGTAGGAAGATGTTTTTACCGTGTTTTCCCGAAAATAAGACACTGTCTTATATTTATTTTTCCTCAAGAAGACACACACTATGGCTTATTTTCAGGGGATGTCTTATTTTTATCACACCACTGACTGTCTGTCTTCTTTACCGCTCCGCTCCAGGACACTGCATAGCCACGCCTATCACTATGTCTTATTTTCAGGGTATGGCTTATATTGTGTAACTGCTAAGAAATCCTGCTATGGCTTATTTTATGGGTAGTCGATGGTTCAATTTCCCCAGCCAGTTGGATGGTTTGACCCCCAGTACATCCAAGTTATAATACCTAGCTTTTAATTAAGTTTTTAAGCTTTTTAAAGTTTTTAATTTTTTAAGTGTTTTTAAAATTGTTGGAAATCGCCCTGGGCCCCTTCGGGGAGGAGGGTGATAAACAAATATAAATAAATAAATAAGGGTATGTCTTATTTTCAGGGAAACAGAGTATCTCTTTGTCATCACAGAGCCTAATGTCCTTCAACAAATGGAACAATGAGAGT
The DNA here is from genome assembly GCA_030440675.1 of Furcifer pardalis. Lineage (NCBI taxonomy): Eukaryota > Metazoa > Chordata > Lepidosauria > Squamata > Chamaeleonidae > Furcifer > Furcifer pardalis. The sequence goes on from CP126891.1 coordinate 101,096,104, forward strand.
GTCAGGAAATATAAACAAAGAACTTCACACAAAATTATGAACTTTGTTATAGTAAGATGTTGTGAAAACTGCCAATTTAAATGGCTTTAAGAGACATTATATCTACTGGAGTCTAGGGCTATCAATAGCTACTGATGATAAGTTATGTAATTATTTCCAGCATAAGACACGTATAGTAGTTGATGGAGAAAACATGAGGATGTTGTTACACTATGGAGCTGCTTGTAGGCTTTCCATCTAATTTGCTGTGCAAAGAAAGTGCTCACTTGGGTAGGCTTTTGATATGACCTGTTTGTTCTTATGTTAAGATTTGGAATGGGGGAAGAATATGACCATGCTCAAAAAGACCTAGAATAGAGTGTAACCATGCACATATATGAGACAGGTAGAAAAACACTCACTATAGAATTGAGCTTTTGTGGTTTTCCACACTGCACTTTCTGAATTAGTACTCATATGAACAGTGTGCAAGAGATTTATTAGACGAGGACATCATCTGAGTAAAGGTCTAAAGCAGAAGTTCTCAACCTTTTTAATTTGGGGGCTGGGTCACACTCCCTCAGACAGCTTCAGGGGCTGGATGGCCATTTTGCCCTTACTCCACCACATGATACTTCTGGGTGTGGTAGAGGCAGTGGGGCCCCCACATGAAATGGCGCCATGGGCCACAGGTTCAGAATCCCTGGTCTAAAGCTTATAAAAACATTTCAAGCCCAGTTTACAGAACCACTACCCTTTTCCTTAGGTTCCTTATTGACAGTTTGTAACTTTCCCTTTCATATGGTTACTGATTCAAAACGTCCTCGATTTAAGAAATGAAAAAGCTAGATGCTTAACCAGATCATGAGCTATCACTTGGCTTTAATAATGCTGTTTACTTTGAATATATAGATTGTTTTTGCAACAGAAGCTGCTAATCTGTTTTTCTTGCCTCAGGTCATCTTTTCTGAAAGGGCCAAAAGGTTATATTACACAAGGGATAATGCAGAAAGAAAAGGCTCTTCAGTTAAGACTATTGGGTATGAAATAGAAAAAAATAGTCATTAGAATGTGTTCGAATGCAGGTTCTGCTGACCAAGCTGGAGAATTTCATTTAGACCTGGAGTTTGTCATTTGTTGTTGTTCCCATGCAAAGGAAATAAACAGGAAATATTATCCAAAGCAATCCCTTTTATATCTACTGTTGACTATGTAGATAAATAATCTTTTATGCGTGAAGTGTGTGTCTATCTTCTGGACATACGCCTGATCAGAAATTATGTATGATGTTCAAGGTAACTGATTATGTAACACCAGCCTATCAATGTGAGAATGGGAACAGAAAGAGACTGTGCTAAACCTGATTAAGAGAGAGAGGGAGATAATATACTACTTTGATTCCCCAGGGAAATAAATCATGCTCTTGTGTGGACAAACTAGCCTGAAATAATCTCTAGGGTTTCATTTACATCACACGATTCATAATCTGAGTTTTCAAATAATGAAACAGCAACTGAATATTCAACAAAGCTGGTTAGAACAGTCTGAAAAAAGAATGATGAAGGATCATTTCTTTCTTTTCCAGTGTCTGAAATAGATTATTAGATAGAGAAAAGCAATCAGTTCAATGTCCTCTTAAAAATTAAATCCTTTGCCTTGAAATCTGGTTAAGTCAGCATCCTAGGTAGTCTTACATTTCTCATCACTTAAATCACCCCATTTCCTGAATGTCTTCAGATTCAGCAATTTTGTTTCTATTCTGTGCTTTAATTGTAAAAATATGCTCGTTCCTCCACTGCACCTTGAATTTATTCATCAACCAGGTATTCCTATATTTACCTTTAAGTCCTCCTGCACTGACTAGAGAACACTGAAAAAATAATTTCATAGGGCTTGCTTTTTTTTTTTTAAAAAGGAATGTTTTGATGTAATGATCTCTCACTCCAGGACAACAGACAAGAATCTGTATTAGCTAATATCTGAGAGATCCAGTGTGGTGTAATTGATTGAATGTCAGGCAAGAATTCAAGAGACCTGGGTTCAAATCCCTGCTATGCCTTGGCAACTCGCAATGGCAGTGATGGTGGGTGGAAAAGATAAAATATTCATTGACCACCCACCTCACAAACCTCAAACACTGTGGCATAAATCAAAAGGAATTTGACATTCCTTAGCCAGATCAGGAAAGGCCTGTTGACATCTAAGACTTGAACAATGGTGCATTGGCTAAACTGTTGTACTGCAGCCAAAATATTGAGTTCAATCCTGGTGGGGATCAAGGTTGACTCAGCCTTCCATCCTTCTGAGTTCAGTTAAAGTACCCAGCATGTAGGTGGAAAAATGCTCATTACCTGTAAACTGCCCAGAGAGTTGACTTAGCACTAGGGGGCAGTAGATAAGTGTAATTGTTAATGCTATACAGAGCTTTAAGGACAGGATGCAGAGATGAATTTCTTAAAGAGAAATTTTCATCAATACACTCCAGAGAACTAGTTGCTAATTTTAAAGGAAGAGGGACTTGGAGAACACTCTGGTCTTCTTCAGTGTCTAGGCCAGATGTGAAACTGCTAAAATGAAGCCACCTTTGGTGAATTCAGTTCCGCAGTTCCTTCCACCAGACCCAGTGAGCAGGGTACACCAGATTGTGGTTCAAAAATACCACAACCTTCAAGGATGTTCTTTCTGTGCACTCTGGTGAGTTAATGCTGTTTGTACCATTGAACTGTCACCCTGCGTTCAAGAAGCGTTGAGGTGATCTTGAACCTTTCAAATCTAAGAGGACAGGTGAATTGGCATAACCCAGACTGGGACATTTCAGCCTACCTGTCTCTCTCACTCTCTGCTTGTGCTAAAAAAGGTTTGTTGTTCAGTCGCAGTCTACTCCGACCCTTTGCACCCCATGGACCATTGCCCGCCACCATCCTCAACCTGCCCAGAAGAAATCAACCCTGACTCCTCCTTAGGAGGTCAAATACTAAAGATGAAGCTAAAGTACTTTGGACACCAAATGAGAAGAGAGGATTCACTTGAGAAAGCCTTGATGCTTGGAAAGGTGGAGGGCAAAAGAAGAAGGGCCAAAAATAAGATGGCTAGATGGTATTGCTAAAAAGGAGAGGAAGGGAAAGTGCGCACCGGTCCTTCTGGGCAAATGAACCCGATCCTGCACCCGGGAGCTCTTTTGTTCTCGTGTCTTCCTGCCTGCTGCAAGGGAGTCTCGATGCCTTGCTTGCCGCTTAGGCACCTCTGACGGGGGCCCTGCAGGGGCAGAGACGCTCCCAAGCAATCCCTGCGGCCGACCTACCTGGGGTCGCTGCGTCGTCCTGCGCCGGGTGATTAGCAAAGTTTGCTCTGCGCTTCCGAGGGGAGAGGGTCGCGGGGGCGCCGGGGACCGTCCGCGCCGGCGAGTCAGTCCTTCGGGCGAAGGGATCCAAAGGGCTCGGGCTCCGGCGCAGGGAGCGCAGCTCTCCCCCCAACTTTCCCCCACCAACCCAAACTCACTCCTGGAGGAACCGATCCATCGAAGGCGCTTCCGACCGGCCGGAGCCTCGCCTCTGCCCTGAGCCCGCTGGTCCGAGCCCGTCCCCAGCGCTGCGCCTCCGTCCCTCATTTCATAACCTTCCCAACAACGCGATCTCTCGCTCTCTCTCTTTGCCACCCCCCCCCTCCTCCCCACTTCTCTGGAATAAAAGCGGCTGCTGTGATGGAGGGGACGGAGTGGTGGGAAGGGGGGGGCAAGCGACCCTCTTGAACTCGGGTCAGCCCAATTTTTTAGAGGTGGGTGGAGGAAGGGGAAGACGCGAGGCGGCGCGTTTGCAGGATCCCCTCGGCGAGTCCGTGGCTCAAAATGGCAGCGTTTTGTCAGCGCGTCGTCGGAAGCCCCGTCGCTCCCTTCCTCTCTTACCGAGGGAGATCGGGGGGCGTCGGAGGTGAACCATGGAGAAACTTTCCAGCCGAGCTGGCAAGGGGGGCTCCTTGGGCAAGGAAGGTCGCCGGAGGGCTGGGTCGCGCCTCTCGGGCTCCTTAATGCGCCCGTCGGCGACAATGTATCCCCGGGAGAGGAGGGACTGCGTCTCCTTCGCATCCACGGGATGGAGCCCGCATCGCCCCGACGCGGGCGGGGAGGACTTTCTTTCCCCGAAGTGCGCCTCCTCCTCCTGCTTCTCCCCCTGCGCGCTCCGGAGAGGATCGCCCGGCGCTGCCTGCCTGCCTGCCTTCCCCCGCTTGCCGCGCCTCTTGTTATTGTTGTGGTTGCCGGAAGGCGGTCGCCCCTGTTGGCCGCCGGCGGAGCTGCCGCTGGTTCGGCGCGGCTGCTTCGGTTCCTGGAGGGCTGTGAGAGCCCTCGATCGCTGCTGCCACTGCTGGCCGCCGCCGGACTCTCGGCTGTTGCTAGGAGACCGGAGCCATGACACAGGGAAATTGCGGCAGCCTTCCCTCCCCAAAGTCCCCTGTGGGGGGGGGGGGAGGAAGAGACCCCCTCCCCGCCGCTTCCCTCGGGCGCCACTTCTCTACTCGCCCCTCCCCTGCTAGCCAGCCCCCCTCCTCGAGGGCCACCTGCGCTGTGACTCTGCTAGCCTCCTGGCTGGGAATCCCACCCATCATCCACCACCCCGCTTCAAACCCACCCACTCTTTTGGGTTGGCCCCAAGCGTTTCCCCGTCCTCCAGAACCACGTCTCTCCCCCTAACCTCCCTTTACATTCCTTTTGGCGTTGCAATACTCAGGCAATTTGCTCTTGAGTAGTCCTGCCAACCTAGCAGTTTGAAAGCAAGAAATTGCAAGTAGATAAATAGGGACCACTTCGTTTGGGAAGGTAACAGCGTTCCATGCGCTCCGGTGTCTAGTCATGCCTGCCACATGACCATGGAAACGTCTGCAGAAGCAGCCAGCGCTGGCTCTTCGGCTTAGAAACAGAGATGAGCGCTGACCCCTAGAGTTGGATACGACTGGCTTTCGAGCAAGGGAAACCTTTACCTTTACTAGTCTCAAGAGCTCTGCTCAAAATGAAATTTTCAGTGACTCCTGGTCTGGTCTATGACTTTTTTTTTAAAAAAAAGAATACTTCAGATTACAAAACTTGATATGGAGTTACCTTGCACTGTTCTGCTTTTGGGTTTTTTAAATTTTATATGGTTTTACAGTATTTTGTAAGAGGCCTTGAGAACTTAATATACAGTAGTTTTATTCTTAGAGGTTTGGGCAGAGCACGTGCCAATCCGCAGAGGTGTATGTACGGCAAGGTTATGTGTTGTCCCGGACACAGTCACCTTCAAGAAAATGCGGCATCTGTTATGCAGTCGAGATCTAACTCATGCTATGAAGATCCGAATAGTGTGATGTTATGTATCCTCAGTGTTGCTATATGGAGTCGAAACTTAGCCACTGGCTAAAGCGTCTGAAAAGGAAATTGAAGCTTTTGAAATCTGGATCTAAAGACGGCTGCTAAGGATATCATGGGTTGACCATGTGACTAATGTAGAAGTGTTGCGGCAGATGGATAAAGAACAAAAAACTGTTTAAGACCATTAAATAAAGCCCCACTACCAAGAGCATATCGTAAGGAATGACATGAAATACAGTAAAACCTAGGATAACGTTAAAACCTGGTTCCACAAGTCTTGGTGTTATCCGATTTTTAGTGTTATCCGATGCATGTTAAAATCCTATGGGATCCATAGAGATACATTGTAACCACACAGGCTTTAGCAGTTGTTATCCGATGCATCCCATAGGATCTTAATGTTATCCGATGCAATTCTCCCCCCCAGATTGCTTAATGTTATGCGATTTTAGTGTTATTCAATACTAATGTTATATGAGGTATTACTGTACATTATAGATTTTACTCCAAATCGTTATGCAAGGGAAGATTCTTTGGAAGAGAGACCATGGATGTAGACAGACCTCTTGGCTGAAGAACCTGAGAGAGAGGTGTGAAACATCCTCGGAAGAATTGTTCCAAGGAGTTATGAACAGGAAGACTTTCACCATGATGCTAGCCAATATTCGGAACGGATATGGCACTTGAAGACAAAGAACTCTTGAGAACGTTTGTTATACGAAGGTCTATAAATATCCAAAATGAAAGCTGTTTATTCATTATTAATAAGAAAAGGAACATGTTGACATTCATATCTGTTTCATAAAAGGCATTGTGACCACAGTTTGCAAAAGAAAGCTTTTGACATCACGGACCTATAACCCCCTTCTTCCCCACTCCTGTTTCTACCACCTGATTGAGATTATGGGATGGATTGACACCCATTGTGTTTGTGGGGCCTATTTCCTATTATATAGGGCTGATGGCTGTGTCTATCCTCTTCAAAAAAAATTAGCCAGAAAGTAATCTTATACAAGTGACATGAAGGCTTGGTAAAAATTTGAGAAAATCTAATTTATTTGCCAGACGTTTGATGCAACTTATTTTAAAAATGAATTCTTAGTTTTGAATTTCTGGTCTCAAAGCAGCTTCTTTTGTCTCTCTCTCTCTTACTTGTTTTTAAGCTTCTCTGGTCAACAGAATAGTTCTTACTCCATCAGATGGAGAAATGAGGCTACGTGAAAAGGGTTCAGTCTGATTTCAGGCTAGGTGAAAAGGGTCCAGTCTGATTTCATCACAATTCATTGTAGTAGGCAGGATGATCAGTTTGGAAGCATACAAGAACCTGGTGCGAGGGCTTCTGCTTTCAGCTTGCCATGCTTTCCAAAGAGCACATTCAATTCTTTGGAGATTAAATAGCCATTTACCCAGTGCAAGAACAAATCGCATAGATGAGATGAAAAGATTTGGGGATTGCACCTGCTGGAGAGGATATCAAAGAGAGAGAGGGGCTGCCTTTACTGTTATCTGCTGGCTGCAAAGCAAAGAAGGTGTGCACTCTTCTTTTTCATGAAGAAAACAGATTGATTTAAATGCCAAGAGCAGCAATGTTGTTGTTTTAAATTCAAAAAAGAAACCATGAAAAAGCAAAGGATCGACTTGTGAGAAAAGCAGCAGCTGAAAGGATGCAGAAAGCAGCAGCTAAATACAGAGTCAAAGTGGGGAGCTTTATGGATGGTACACAGACTGCATTTGAAGGAGAGCAGTTGAACTTAACTTCAGGCAATTCTGCTAGTTACGGTTAAGATCCTGCTTGGGATGTCTAAGAGAAGAAGAAAGTGAATACGTGACATCAGTGCAGTTGTTCTGCACAATGCATATCTATTCAGAATATGTATGTCAAACAAATAGACTGTGGTACATCTAAGCAAGATTCCAGCTTAGAAATCAGGAATTTTATACTGCTATAGCAGGAAAGATTTTATGGAAGGGAAATTTTTCTCCATGTATTCCCATTCCCATTAACTCTTCCCAGGTTGTCATGGGCTGTTGCGTGTTATAATACTTACTGACTTGGAAAAACCCTAAAGATTTTTGCATGCTGGGTTTTAATTGATCAGCTAATTGATAGAAATGGTTAATAATTAGTATCATTGCAATTATGGAAATAGAGGGAACCTATAATCAATGAGAATGGCATTATTTATGAAATGTTATGTCCTAACTTTGAACCTCCTTAAAAGAAATGTGAAATAAGTTGCATTTTCCTATGTACTTCACAAGCTAGTTGGGTAACATAGTGGGTTAGGTGTCTTGCTACAGAGTCAGAACTTGGGAGCTCAATTTCCCCAGTATCTCTCTAGAACAGGTTTTCCCAACCTTTTTCAGCTGTGGGCCTGACCATGCCCACCAAACAGCTGAGAGGGCCTGGCCATGCCCACCAGACAGCTGAGAGGGCCAGACCATGCCCCCTGGAAGTGGGTGCATTTACAGCTGTTGTAGATACAGCAACTTCCACATTTACAACAGTCACAGGTGCAGTTGCACATGTGCAGGCACATTTTACAACTGACATAAGATGCACCCACACATGCGCAAACATGCCCACTTCCGGGTGCAGCAGTGACAGACCAGATGAAATGGTGCCGCAGGCTTGGTCTGGCCCATGGGCCATAGGTTGGGAATCCCTGCTCTAGGAAGAACCAGCTTGTGTAGCCATAGGCAAACTGCACAGTACCAGGGCACCCACAGAAGAAGAATCCACTTCTAATTATTCGCTACGTAGAAAACCTTTGAAAGGGTCACCATAAGTCAGAATCAACTTGACATCATGCAGTTATTACTAAATGTATTTCACATTCTCTGCACTAAAAAATTACAGCTGCTTTATGTAGTTTGAGGGTGACCAATTTAAAATCGTGATTTTTCTGATCAGGCAGCTTTTGGATTGATGCAGGACTTCAGTAGACAAGATGAGACTTTTTTATTTGAAAGCCGTGCATCCTCAAGAGAGAAAGGCTGTAGTTTAATTTCATCATTAATTACCCAAGACGACTAAATGTATAAAATTAGATGGCCACATCCCTATTTATTTATTTATTTATCTACCACCCTTCTCACCAAAGTGACTCAGGGCAATTTACAAGTAATAAAAGACATCACAATAAAAACACAAACACTACCTAAAAACCTCAAACATAAAACTGTTAAAATTTTAATTTAAAATTAAATTATGACATGGCTCATACATAGTAACTAATCTGAAGAGGAGATAGGTATTGATTGACTCAGTAACACAAGCCACCTTCAGCAGATTACCTTGGCTTTGTTTTGTAGTTAGACAACTGGAAAATAACTTGGCTTTATTTGCATGTTTGAAGTTTCTGGCACCTAGGGCTGAAAAATTTGATTAGGAGAATAAAGGTTGAAAATAGATGTTCTTAATATGAGGCCTCCCCTCAGTAGAAACTGGCAAACCACGTCAGGAAGTTTGCCAAGAGAACTCTATGGACTAAAACAAAAGGCAAAGGGGCAAAATAGATGAAATAGGATGCTTATCCCACCAGGTCAGAAGAGGGTGGTGGACAGGACAGTGGGAGGAGAAATACAGTGTTGTAAGGGAATTCATCTCTGGAAACCATCATAGCTACTAATGTGGACAGAAGAAACCTCAGGGAAGTTTACAAGTAATAAAAGACATCACAATAAAAACACAAAGAAGAAACATAGTAGCCATAATTGTCAATAAAAGAGTGAGAAAAGCAGTAATGGGATATAATCTTGAAAATTACATAATGATTTCAGTCAGAATCCAAGGCAAACCTTTCAATATCACTGTAATCCAAATATATGCACCAACCACTGGTGCAGATGAAGCCATAGTTGATCAGTTCTATGAGGACCTACAACACCTCATAGAACAGACACCAAGAAATGATGTCCACATTATCATAGGAGATTGGACTGCCAAAGTAGAAAATCAAAAAGTAAATAGAATAACAGGCAAATTTGGTCTTGGAATACAGAATGAAGCAGGGCAAAGGCTAATAGAATTCTGCCAAGGGAATGCACTTGTCATAGCAAACACCCTCTTCCAGCAACACAAGAGGAGACTTTACATATGGACATCACCAGATGGCCAACATCAAAACCAGATTGATTATATACTCTGCAGCCAAAGATTGAGAACCTCCATACAATCAGCAAAAAGGAGACCTGGAGCAGACTGTGGCTCAGATCATAATCTACTGATTGCAACATTCAGGTTTAGACTAAAGAAAATAGGGGAAACAATTAGGCCAGACAGGTATGACCTAGACAACATCCCTAAGGAATACACAGTGGAGATGTGGAACAGATTTAATGGTTTAGACTTGACAGACAGAATACCAGAAGAATTACGGGACATCATACATGAGGCAGCAAGGAAAACCATACCAAAAGAAAAGAACCATAAGAATGTAAAGTGGTCATCTGGTGAGGCTCTTAAAAAATAGCAGAGGAAAGAAGGAATGCAAAAGGCAAAGGAGAAAGGGGAAAAAATCAACCAATTGAATACAGAATTTCAAATAAAAGCAAGGAGAGATAAGAAAACCTACCTAAATGAACAATGCAAAGAAATAGAGGGAAACAACATGAGGGTAGGACTAGAGATTTTTTCCAAAAAATAAAATAAAAAAATTGGGGAAATCAAGGGAACATTTAAAGCAAAAATAACCATGATAAGGGACAAAACTGGCAAGAATTTAGTTGATGCAGAAGAGATTGAGAAAAGATGGCAAGAGTACACAGAGGAACTCTACAAAAAGGACCTCAACACCCCTGAGAATCACAATGATGAGAACATTGAACTTGAGCCAGATATCCTAGAGAGTGAAGTCAGAAAGGCACTAAAAAGCACTGCAAACAACAAAGCCAATGGAAATGATGGTATCACAGCTGAATTTTTCAAAGCCCTAAAAGATGATGGAATCAAATTATTGCATTCTATATGCCAGCAGATTTGGAAAACACAACAATGGCCACAGGATTGGAAGAGATCAGTATATGTTCCAATCCCCAAAAAGGGCAATGGCAAAGAATGTTCAAATTATCGAACAATTGCACTCATCCCACAAGCTAGCAAGGTTATTCTCAAGATAATACAGGATAGAATTCAGCAGCACGTGCAGAGAGAATTACCAGAAGTGCAGGTGGGGTTCAGAAGAGGCAGGGGGACTAGAGACCACATTGCCAGCATACATTGGATCATGGAGAAAACAAAGGAACATCAGAAACAAGTCTACTTCTCTTTCATTGACTACACCAAGGCCTTTGACTATGTGGACCACAACAAAATGTGGCAAAGTAATTAAAGAGATAGGAGTACCAGAACACCTTATGACAAATCTGTACAAGAGTCAAGAAGCAACAGTTAGGACATAATACGGAATGACAGCATGGCTTGGAATAGGAAAAGGAGTAAGACAAGGCTGCATTTTGTCACCCTGCTTATTCAACTTATACACAGATCGCATAATGTGCAATGCAGGGTTGGACGAATCACAAGTTGGGATCAAAATTACTGGGAGAAACATCAACAACTTGAGATACGCAGATGATACTACCCTAATGGCAGAAAGTGAGGAAGACCTAAAGAAGCTGTTGGTTAGGTTGAAAGAAGAGAGTGCAAAAACTGGCTTGAGGCTCAACATCAAGAAAACCATGATAATGGCAACAGGCCCTGGAAAATAGATGGGAAAGAAGTAGAAGCAGTGACAGATTTTACTTTCTTAGGATCAAAGAACAGTGCAGATGGCGATTGCAGTCATGAAATAAAAAGGTGACTGATGCTTGGGAGACAAGCTATGAGAAACCTGGGGAACATAGCTAAAAGTAGAGACATCACCTTGCAAACAAAAATTCGCATAGTCAAAGCAATGGTATTCCCGGTGGTAATGTATGGTTGTGAGAGCTGGACCATTAGGAAAGCTGAGCGCAGAAGAATAGATGCCTTTGAAGTGTGGTGTTGAAGGAGAGTTTTGAGAGTACCCTGGACAGTGAGGAAAACAAATGAGTTGATCCTAAAAGAAATCAACCGTGACTGCTCATTAGAAGGTCAAATAGTAAAGATGAAGCTAAAGTACTTTAGACATCAAATGAGAAGAGAGAATTCACTTGAGAAAGCCTTGATGCTGGGAAAGGTGGAGGGCAAAAGAAGAAGAGGGTGGCCAAAAATGAGATGGCTAGATGGCCAGGCATTCACCATAGGGAGATACAAGCATGAGCAGAAATTTATGGGGACCTTCTTTTTAAACTATTGCATTCTTATCTTCCGATAATGCAAAAAGATTTGTAAGTATTTTGGTATTTGACCTATTTTTCTGATTTCTAAATTGCTAAATGGCTTTACTTACACAGAAATGGTTCTGGAAACACTAAACCAAGGCTATTTCAGTTCACTTCAAAGGCTTCTAAAGATGAAAATGTCATCAACTGATAAGCTTAAATTAGGAATCCAAGCACAGCAGGCTTTGATTGTACCCTTTAAGAAAATCAATGGTGCAATCACAGACCTGATTTTTGGTAGCAAGTTTCCTATTTTGATAACATACAGCATGATGCCAACACATCTGTTTTTCACAACAACCTCATTATCTGATGTCACATTTACTATTCGTTTTCTTTACTTGTTGCTTGAGCAAGACAGCAGAAGGTATGTGTTAAGTAATTAATACCATTTTCTTGTTCAAAAACTGAGTTAAGTAGTACTGGCAATGTTGCTAGCACTGAACATATTCTTTTATGCCCCATTTACATAAACTACATCAAAGTCTGTTCAGTGAAAATGAAGTAGGAAAAATTTCCAAAGAGAAAAATTGTGGCATGTTTTTATTTTAGTAGATGAAAATACACATTTCTCAGATGTACAAATTGCCTATCAAATACATGCTGTTGAAAGTAAAGGCTGTTGATTCGGAAGGTCTTTCTCTGAAATCTGATACAAAGATATTTACTGCTTATAGCCATTAGTCATTGCAAACAAAAAAAGTTAGAATGTCTGGAGTAATGATAAAAACAGGTCTATCAAACTATGTGTTGTTCATGTAACACAAAACTTTATTAAAACAAATCTTTAAAAAATTGACATTGCGAATACATTCAGTTTATTTCAGATACAGTAAGACCTCAGATAACACTATACTGTACTTGGTTCCACAAGTCTTCGTGTTATCTGATTTTTTTTTATTTTTAAATTTTTTATTAGGTATTTAAAAAAATACAAAAATACAAAACAAGACAATTTCAAAAATACATGAAATTATGAAGATCATATATCAAATTTCTCTGAATAACAATATTACATTAACCACATTTCTTGGAACATAATCTTCTCCACATTATTTTCAATTGCATCATTGACATCACCCTTGTGCTATATACAATGTCCGGGGGGATCTATATCTTCACAGTTTCCAAAAATCATTCTGATCTTGTACAGGGAGTATGCCTTTTTTCTCTCCAAAGTATAACTTATAAAAGGTTCCCAAATCCTCCAGAAATTGTTACTTTGCGCTTTTCCTTTTCTGCAATTTAACTCCCAAGTAAGTTTTTCGTTAAGGGCCAAATCCCACATTTGCTTATACCAATCTTGGGTACTTATCTTTTCATTACTTTTCCAATTTTTAGCTATACATTGTCTTGCAATGGTCAACATTGTGGCCAACAATTCTTTATTGTCCTTATTCATGTCGTATTCATCTATGTCGGTTAGCAAAATTGTATCTGACCCCAGTTTGACTTGCATATTTAATATATTCTTTATTTCTTTTTCGATTCTTTCCCAAAAACCTTTTAAAGATTCACAGCTACACCACATGTGTTCATATGTTCCCCTTATTTTTTTACACCTCCAACATGTATCACTCAAATTACTATACATTCGATGCAAGCCAACTGGGGTCCTGTACCATCTCCAGATTATTTTATGATTATATTCTTTAAGTGTTATCTGATTTTTAATGTTATCTGATGCATGTTAAAATCCTATGGGATGCATCGGATAACGTTAAAACTCCATAGAGATACATTGTAACCAGCACAGAGTTTAGCAAATGTTATCCAAGGTATCCCATAGGATCTTAATGTTATTCGATGCAATTGCCCCCCCCCCCAATTGTTTAGCGTTATACGGTTTTAGCGTTATCCGATGCAAATGTTATCTGAGGTATTACTGTATATGTTTGAACATTCTTAGCAGCTTTTGCAAATAATGTCTCTCTATGAGAATGTAAACCCAAATACATCTAAAAGAAATCAGGCCTCTACATCATATTATTTACCACCCTCTATATGGTGTTGCAAAAAACAATAACAATCCTGTAATGAGAAGGCCACACAACTTCCCAAACTATAATAGCCTAAGTCCCCTATGCTATTGCCTCTCTTTCTGTCTGTCTCCCTAGGAAAGGGGGCAATGTTAGCTCACTTAACACACCATTGAATTGAAAGTCCTAATTGTACCTCACTGTGACCTGTCTTAGCCATAAGTAGCACAACTTCTAATTGAACAACATCTGAAAGACCACAAGTTGCTTTACAGAAGTAAGTTTTTTCATACTTGTCTTCCAAATGTGCATTCAGCATCTGCTGGACCCTAACTTAGGCTCTATCTTATCCTCAGCTGTAGAGAAGATACTTTGGAATATTTTAAAATGCAATGTTTGTTTTTATAGTGGCAAGCCTGTATAAAAGTCAGAGGAGACATCAACAATGCAGACTGAGTTTCAAATATCCTTTATTCAGAGATAAACAGAAAAGAGTTAGGAAAGAGAGAAAAGGAGGCAAGAAAGGGGAAGCTTTCCCAACCTTAGTGGTACAGTATTTTATCTTCAAGCATAGCTCAACACCTACAATCATTTCAGGCAAGGTGCTCTTCAGTAATTGTATAGGTCAGATACAGTGGCATTGCTAGGGGGGCTTTGGCCCCAGGTGGCGCTTTTTGGGCTATGTATTTTCTTGTACTACAATTCCCAGAAGCCCTACCGGGAGCAGGTGCCAGTGTCCACCAGGGAGCGGCAAATTTGGCTTCAGCCCCGGGTGGCTGAATTCCACAAGGTAGGCGTTACTGGTCAAATGCAATATGCAAAACATCTGGATCAAGCTGTTGTCTAAAGTTGAAAACAAAAGAAAAGTGGTCTTTGGAGGTGGGGAGATCAAGAGTGGCTTCCCCTGTAGCTAATTAAAAATTTCCCTATGGATAGGTTCTAAAGCTCATGTTCCAAGTATGGAGAAGAAATAACTCATCAAAATAACTCATCTGGGAACATCTAAGTTTACATGAGTTTGCTAACTACTAGCTATTGCATTTCCTATATATCTTGTTCACAAATTGAAGTATGAAAAAGCTCTGTGGCGTAGGGAATCAACAAGCAGCTTTATTCTAACATGGATATTGGCTTTAATGAATTGATATCTGTCATTAAGCACTTTCAGATGCAGATGTGTGTAAAAGTTCTGTCTGTTCTCTACTAGAAAGTACTGTTACATCTTGTCCTGACAGATCTGGACCCAACATCTTGGTCCCATTTTGTAGTACCAACATTTCTTTTGGATTCTTAAACCAACCATTCTATTTAGTCTATACCAGTACCAATGAGACAAGAGTTGTGGACACTATTTGACCTGCCTTGTACCTAAACTATCCTGTTTCCCGCCCTTGAAAGGAGATTGTTCCATCATCAGTGGTGAAGATTTTAACAGCCATTCTTGTAGTCTTTATGACTCAGTGGCGATCCTCATGTATTTTCCCCCTCAGGCTGCAAATATCTTAAGCCTAGCTCAAATCACAGTCATAATATGTTTTAGAAAAGGTTAGATGTCTTGAAGAGAGGTTAAATGTCTTGAAGGAGTTCTTGCCCATCTGAAACTTTCAACTAAAAATATAAAGTTAGTGACATTCTATGTTTTTCTTATTTTTGTTTTGTAGATCAATCTACCTGGAGAACATCTTTTATTTAATATTCCTACTGAGAAATGGTGCAATGGGAATATAAAAGCAACTGACTGACACACATCCCTGAATGCTGACTATAACTGAAGCTCAGCCCTTCAAAGTCTTCTTCAGACCCATGAGCTTTAAAGAGTCGTTCAAAAAACTTTAATAGAATCAACATCTTTGGAGGGAATTTCCTTATGATTTGAGGTGTTGAAAAATTACCATAATCTCCTGTTTAAATGAGCAGTGGAATTTCATTATTGTGGGAATATATTTCTATTTGTCTTGGTTTCACTTAGTAACCATAGCTGAGTATTGTGTTTGGTAATATATAGGTCGGGATCCAATTGATAGCATGACTAGAGTAGATCTACTGAATCAATGGGATTTGCATAAGTATTGTGCTGTAATTGAATGGCACACACACCGAAGAAGCCTCTCCTTGATCAGCTTGGGTACAACTGAAATAGTTTGAAATGATTTGTTTAACCCAGGGGTTCTCAACATTTTTCATCTGCAGGCCAGACCACATCCTTTCAGATAGCTGAGTGGGCTGGACTGGTACCATAAAATGCATCTGTGGTTGTCAGAAATGCATTTACATTGGCTGCAGACTTAATTATGGCTGTAGTAAATGCATTTACGATGGCCACAGACTTATTTATGGCTGTAATAAACATGTTTATGTGGCCATAAATGAATCTGCATCTGATTCCAGTGACAGCAGCTGTGGGGGCAGCTGGAGTGAGATTGGGTCGAGATTATTTGACGCTATGGGCCATAGGTTGAGATCCCCTGGTATAACCCAACAATCAGATGACTGGCATACATTTCCTTCAAGCTTCCATACCATTTACAGTACTTCCCGATGGGGCTAGTTTGTGAACATCACTGGTCCTGCTGAGCAGGTGGCTTTATCTAATTGTCTGCCCCCTCTTCTTACTGTTTCTAGTCCCTTTAGTTTTGGAGCTGTATGTATGGAAATGATGACTATATAAAATGATTTTCTAAGTTGCTTTAATTTCTTACGCATTATGTTCTAGTCTAAAACAGTAAACCACAGGACATAAGGCAATTCAGTTATTACAACCCTTAGATCAGGGGTTCTCAACATTTTCCAGCCATGGGCTGGACCACACCCTCTCAGACAGCTGAGCGGGCTGGACTGTAAATATGTCTGCGGTTGTCATAAATGTATTTTGACAGCTACAGACTCATCCTATATGATGAGGACATTTTGTATTTTGAACTTTTGATACTGTTGTGAGCCGCCTGGAGTCACTTTGGTAAGGGAGGCAGCAATACAAATACAGTAATAAATAATAAATAAATTTACGGCTGTAGTAAATGCATTTATGATGGTCGTGGGCTCATTTCCGGCTGTCATAAATGCATTTACAATGGCCATAAATGAGTCCACAGCCGATTCCGGTGGGAGTGGGGACAGCTGGAACGAGGTCGGGTGCTGGATTATTTGGTGCCATGGGCCAGGGCCATAGGTTTCAAACCCTTGCCTTGGAGAAATCCAAAATCAGCAACTTGCTTCTACAAGTGTTGAAAGCAGACAAGATGCTTTAATATTCCAGTCTTAAATTCTATCCCTTCCTGCAGAGGAAACCTTAAAGGCACAGAAAAGGTACTGGGCTAGAGAACCTAGCTTTCCATCTCACCAAGAGCTCATGCCAGGTATTTTTGTGGCATTGGCACACTGGCTTCATGAACTCTGGGGCTCTTGGAAGGCTGGTCCAGTGCTAGAGCCAGGCTCAAGCATTGCTACTATTCATCAGTCTTTACTATCTCTGGAAACTAAAGCTTCAGGTTCTCTGCTTTCATTTTGATGCTCAAGTCTAATGCCTCCCTGTTCCTACCTTCTCAGCTTTTGAGTCTGTATTTAGGTCACTGCTAGTCTTCTGTGTCATGGTACCACAGCAGGGGAGCAGATTTCAGAGGTAAAAATCTTCATTGTATCTCATACTTTTTATCACCTTCTGTCTCTTCAGGCATGTTACACAATAGCCTGTTCACACATCACTCACATTTCCTTTCACTGAACTAGAGTATGAGCAACTCTCAAGACCTGTTTACTTTGACATTTTGGCACTCAACCAAAAGATAGTAGGTATGAGATTCCTGTTGACAGACAAGATAAACAAACAAATTTGTAGTTTATCCACACAATAATATTTTATACAGTACTGTATGTGCTTGTAAAGTGGCATGAACTTGGCCAGCATTTGTTGGAGAGAAGAGTAAGTGGACAAATTCTATGATTTGACATTGAATGTGCTCTAAAATGACATTCACATAGGATCAGTGGGTAGTATTAGAAGAGGCTTAGAAAGTAACGGCACAGCAAATGACAGCTGCCTGCCGTGCAGTGGACTCTGCCTCAAAAAAAAAATATATCAGCAGCAGGACTGCTCTGTTGCTCTGCTTGGCTTAAGTCTGCAGGCATTTGTTGTGGGTCTTTCTCTTGTTTAGTTCTCTCAGGATCTGCTGCTGCTTCTCTCCTTATCTTTGGTGGAGCGATGCAAACAAGATATATTTTCTCAACTGGTGTAGCATTGAGGTATCCTATCCTTATGTGCAAGGGTACCTTCGGCGCAGCGGTTGCTGTAGGCAAGGGGTCTTTGCTGCCCTGCCCCACCCCTTGGGGGGAAGGAGGTGCAGGACGGCGACCTGGAAAGAATTGATTGGTTCGTAAGTTTTGGGGGCGTATCATTTCGGGCAAGCAGTTCTGGGAGCTTCTGGAAAAGTCTTTGTGGGTTTGGAGTTTGTCGCCCGCCCGCCCACCCTGAAAATCGAAGTGGCTATTGTGGTCGCAATATTTTGGGCCGGGTAGGAATTTTGGGTACCAGCTGATTGGCCTTGCTGGGAACTGTTTTTGCCTACCTCACTTCGATGAGTAGGGTTTTTAAAGGGGCGATAGAAATGTACGGGTTTGGGCGGCAAGCACGGGGGAGTGGATTTTTGGGAAATGGGAGGGGGAGTTTTTGGGTGTTTGGCGGTTTGTTTAAGTGGGAGGAGTTAGTAGAAGTGGACCAAAATCTCCCCCCGGAGATGACCCCCATGCTTGGTTGGCCCCTGCATTAGGTTATTGTTGTTTTCTTGTTGTCACTCAATAAAGTGGCCAGTTTCTTTCCAAGTCGTCATCCATGTCTTTTATTTGGGTGGGGGGCTAGGGAGGCAATGTTCCATTAACAGCAATGTCAACTTGTTTTGTGTGTGCATTTGCACTACATATTGAAGCAGCATACTCTACCGCAGAGACTCTCAGGGACAAATCTGATATATACAGCATGGATGATTGAGCTTCCCATGTATATTCAACTTCTTGATGATTTTGTTCCTCATAATAACCTTGGCTTTGGTATTCAGGCAGAGTCAGGCAGAGTTGCTTAAAACAGAGTGTATTGTCAAGTGTCACACTGAGATATTTTGGTGCTGAACAATGCTGTTTCCTTAATTCTTCAAGAGCTCCATTAAGTTTTCCAGCTTGATTCTTGTATGGACATGGATGTGTTGTCCACACAGATCATTCATGTAAATATAGTAGTGTTGGAGACTATACACTTCCTTGTGACAGTCCATTCATCATCACATGCCAATGACCCTGTGAGTTTGTTAAGTAACAAAGAACAAGAAGCTTCCTTTTATACAATTTCCTTAACTTACCTCAAGCACTTTTTAGAGTCTTAACTGGTTCAATCCTAGTGTTGGCATCACTGTTGACACTATCTCCAGGCTGGGCTTCACACTCTCAGTGCTCCTTTTCTTCCCAGTAGCTGGGCTTCAGAGGTTACCTAAGGTTCAGGTAATCCTGCTTCCTTCCAGGGCACTCTGACTTGCACAATAACCACTGTCCATGGGGTTTCTTTATACTCAGGGGTTGTGGTTCTTATGGGGGTCTACCTATGTATAATAGCCATCCTGGGAGTCTTCTGAAGTATCACTCCAGACCCTCTTTTTCCTCAACCTCTTCCAGTAAAACATCAGGCACTAAGCTGCCAGCTTTGCTCCCTCTTTTCCTTCTCCTCTGTAGGGTCTCTCCTTCCCACCTCCAAAGCCTCATTTATATCCTTTAATTCCCAGGGACCTGTTGCTCCTGTTCCTACAGGGAAGGGGCCATTCTCCATGAAACACATTTTATGTTGGTGCCACCTCCCTGGAGATCCCTGGGTCCAGAATCCTGGGCCTTGGGTTTGCTATTGTCAGGTTCTTCTAGCACCCATTCAACTCAGAGATCATTAGCCCGGTATGCTGGGAAGCTGGTAGTCTCTGAGAGAGAGGAAGCAGTTTGCCCACCCAGGTGCCAGTGCTAGCTGCTTCTTCTTCACACAGCAGAAGAAATAAAAATGTCTGATTGTATAAACATTCATAACATGTGTGTCACAAAATGTTGAGAGGAAATAAGACTATCAGTTACCACTAAGAAGACTGGAAAAATAAAGAATGTCAGGTGATATTTAAAAGGAACTATGAATTATTGTCTCCAGAAAGATGGAAAGTCTCCCAGAGAAAGTTTGGTACAAAACTAGGTTTATTACTGAATGTACAAAGCAACTGTGGAACTATAAATCCAGTATTCTGTTGGTAAGACCATTGTAACTCCTTCCATGCTACCAAATTTGACAACTTTGCAATGCCAGGTTGAGAGAACAGCAGAGTTGTCATCTGTTCAAAATTCTTCCCTCATGTTAAGATGTTTTAGGCCCCAAACACCATGGAGAGAAAATCATTTTTATCACTTGTTCTAGTGAAAATCTCTCCTCTGAAGTCCCCCACACTAAATCTTCAGGAATTACTACTGAGGATTAAGTCTAAATTCATCTTCCCTCTTGTTCAGAGTTTTTCAACCTGCGGCCCATGGGCCGGATGCAGCACGTTGCACCATTTCATGTGGCCCCTTGCCGCCTCCACCACACCAGGAAGTGCCGAAGGGCAACATGACCATCTAGCCCTCAAAGCTATCTGAGGGAGTGTGACCCGGCCCCTGGCTTAAAAAGGTTGGAAACTCCTGTTCTAGTTGGTGCCCTGACCAGTCATTTAGGATATTTAGAAATGTTTCTATTTGCTATGGCTAGATCACATGTTTATTAAGTCAATGTGAGGTTTGTGCCACAAAATGCATGCAAAAGTTTCTGCGTTTATCTGAGAGCTTTACAGATAGTCACCAGCAGGGTGGAACCAACCACATTAGAAAATAGCAATCCATAATGATCAAAGAAGTCAAGTTCTGTAGCATACACAAAGTTAAACAACTGTATATTTGCTTAGAGAAGAATGTGTTACTAAGGAGTCTTGAACAGTCAGTTTTGAAATATTAGTCTTCATGGGTGACTTTCTGTTTCTTTTAACATCACAGCAGTTTCCTCCTTGCTTTTTTTAAAATATAAACTATGTTCTTGCTTGTGACTATTTTTGTGTGAGCCCTTTGGCTTTCTAATCATCTTTAGGTCAATCACAGAATTCCAGCACCAAGTTGACACCATAGCATCTAACAACATGTAAAGTTAACTGGGCTACATTCTTGAAGCTAACATAATTCTCTATCTCTTTCACTTTTCTGTTCTCTGTAATTAGCTTGTTTTTACTAATTAGTCTTGTGCTGGGGGAAAGTTGATAAAAAAGATCATTTGTCACATAGTACATAGGGGGAATTCAACCTTTGATTCCAGATGCTACCCAGAAATGTCAGTGTCTGTGTCTCAGCTGACTGTAAATCTTGTGCTATCACTCTTATCTCTCAGGAGTTCTCTTTTATGTTGATACATCTGTGTGTTCAATATTAAAAACCACATAATGAAAACAGATTGCCATTTTAAAACGTTCTATAACTTGATTCCTCCTGTCTCCATGTATATTGGTGTAAGCACAGAAGCAACATCTCAAAAAGCAGCTTTATATTGTTTCTTGGCATCACATATTTCCAATGATATACTGTACTGAGGAAACAAGTTCTTTACATTTATGCACCAAAAGAAAAACCTGATGCAGAATCCATCTTGCCTTCATGCCATACTGATGCCACCACATAATGCAACAATTTATATCAGGGGTTCCCAACCTAAGGCCCATGGGCCAGATCCATCCCACGGTGCCATTTCATGTGCCCCCCCCCCGCCTCTCCAAGGGCATTCGAGAAACAAAATGACCATCCCTTTGAAGCTGTTGTGACAAAATGACCACACACACACACACACACATATCATGCAGGCAGGGCAAAATAGCTATCCAGCCCTCTAAGCTGACTGTGAGTGCATGACCCAGTTTCCATCTTGAAAAGGATGGGAACCCCTGATTTATATGAATCTCCTGGACACAGATATGACACAGCCACTGTATTTGTTCTTCAGAAACCAGTAGGATATTGAGTGAGCTGGGGGGGGGGGGAGACCATATGTTTCTGTGCTATTGGATGCATGCTAGATTTGTTTCTTATTAATTTGCACTAATGAAAAAGCCAAACTTTCAAGAGCTATTAGTTAATTGCTTTCATTTCATATAGTCCCACTCTGTCCTCTTAAATAGAACTTCAGCTCCACTGGAATAAATTGGGAAGCAGTTCTCGGCTTTATTATAAATGTCACCAAAACCTGTCAATTTTTTAAAAAATTATTACCTTGACTTTTACTCTTGGTGTGGAAAGTTACCTTTCTTTTGTTCGCAGAGACAAGATAGTTTTTTTCTATGGACCTTACAAAAATTTCTTCATGCAAGAAAATTCACCTATATGCATGCCACCCTTCAATCTTTTACTCTCTTGGAAAGTACACATGCTACAGTTAAAAATGCTTGGTGTTTTATATATTCTCTGTCTGGCACCTGAATCTTGAGCAGTTTCTTCACTGCCATTTCAAATACAGTAAAACCCCATTTAGGAATACCCCTACTTGTGAATAATTCGACTTACGAATTGGTTCTGCACTGAAATCCATCCCTCGAGTTACGAACATGCCCCGATTTACAAATAAATTCTTTTCCTTCTGTGTTGCCTTGAGTGAAGCAAAAAAAAAAAAAACCCATTTCCCCAATGAGTTTGCTTCAGGTTTCATAATCTGATTCCCCAGAGTGCATTGTGTCCTGGGAGAAAACACATGAAGCCTTTATAAGCCCTGTTGGTGGCAGTAGAGTGCCTAGAGAGGAGTTCTTTGCATTTTTTGGCGCCAAAATGGCTGTTTGTTGCTGGATTTTCTGTCCATTTTCAAAGCCTCGTTAAGGTAAAGAACAGCGTTTTTGCTTATGCATGCTTTCCTTTCAATGCTGCTGTTTGTTTTTGGGTGGTTTGATTGAATTTTGGAGCATGAGGGGACTGTTTTGATTTTTGGAAGGGGGGACTTTTTCTTTATCCCTATGGGGATGCCTCGAGTTACAAACAATTTTGAGTTACGAACAAGGCCATGGAACTGATTTTATTCGTATCTCAAGGTTTTACTGTATCTCCTTTCAAGTTTTTGGTGTACATCAAAAAGAAGCATGCATGAGTTGTTGTAAAGGTAATGGTGATCCTTGCTCGAAAGCCAGTCATATCTGACTCTAGGGTTCAGCACTTATCTCTGTTTATAGCTAAAGAGCCAGTGCTGTCTGTGTTTGCAGACATTTCTGCGGACATGTGGCAGGCATGACTAGATACTGGAGTGCATGGAACACTGTTTACTTTCCCACTGAAGTGGTACCTATTTATCTACTTGCAATTTCTTGCTTTCAAACTGCAAGGTTCGAAATGGGCGCTCACTCCACCATGCTTCCCCTCCCCCAATCTACAGAAGGTTCTTGAAACCCTTTGGATCTCAAACTGCTACAGCCAAATATGTGCACCTCCACCAGGCATTGGAACTTCAGGTGGAGGAATGGTGGCCATTTTTAAATATAAAATGGCAGTGGTGGCCATTTTAAACTCTAAAATGGAGGAGACAGCCATTTTAGAATTTAAAATAGAACAATTTTGGGGAGGAAGAAGCCAGGGCAGGTTGAGGACTTTGCTGCCCCTCCCCAGTGCCCACAGCAACATACAGTATTGTATTATAATGTAATGTATTATTTGTAAGCCGCCCTGAGTCGCCACGGCAAGTGGGCGGCAATATAAATTTGAACTAATAAATAATAAATAAATAAGTCGTAACCCGGCGATTTTTAAAATTAGATTAGGGTTGTAACCCACGGCAAATGTAACCCAAGGCAGTCATATATCAGGGTATTACTGTACATGGAAAAGCCCATGGTGAGACCTGATAGCAATTTAAAGACAGGCCCATGTGACAGTTGCATTATGTATGTTGCTTCCCCTCCCCCAATCTACAGAAGGTTCTTGAAACCCTTTGTCTTGTTTTTCAAGGCCTTGAAAAGAGAAGATTTAAGTTATAGACACATTATTTAAACCATAAGCCCCATTGCAGAGACCTTACATGACACTAGCACAAATCTGTAGTGAAGGCCAGAGGTTGAGCACAGAGAAAACAGATGCTACCAGTATCTGCTCCTAGGTTGACTCAACCATGAGTGCCCCTAAGTCAGAAACATTGTTATCAATCATTGCTATCAAGGTCTTTTTATTGGCAATGTTCTGTTTTTCACATGCTGTTACCAGAAAGATCCTCTTGATACCTGCTTCTGAGTCACTTCAGTTGAACAAGGTGTGTTGAACAAGTTAGGAATTTATTTAATTCCTTTTAGTACAAAAGAGAAAGGTAGCAAAAATAGGAATTAAAATTCACAGCAACAAGTCTCATTCTTTAATCTACCTTAGTTCTGGTAACTAGCAACCAGTAAAGAAATCACTTTTGAACCACTTCAGATAAAAGAGAAAAATATGTTTTTCTCATTTTTCAGCAATCATCATAAATGCAGAAGTTGAAACATAAAAATGATATAAATCATAAGTGTCCAAACTTTTCAGACCATGGGCCGGTCACGTGGTTCAGAGGGCTGGTCACATGGTTTAGTGGGCCGGTCATGTGGTTCTTCCCACCGGAAGTGGAAGCAAAACGTACTTTGCAATCTGTTTTGCAACAGATATGTTTTGCAACAGCATGAGACAGATTTTTTAAGGCTGCCATTTTCTCTGCTTAAACCAGGGCTGGGTGACCAAATCACGGCCTGCAGGCCAGATCCAGCCCCCAATGCCAATTCATCCAGCCTCTGCCACCCTCATCTCTCCAGGAAGCAGAAGTAAAACGTGCCTATACAGGAATGATGAGGGTGGTACAGGCTGGATGAATTGGCATCAAGGGCCAAATCTGGTCTGCAAGTCATGGTTTGGGCACCCCTGATATAAACAATAGTCATAGATGAATTTCTCAGCTTTATGGTTTGAGAGGAATCCATGTTGAAAGGAGAGACCTAGCCTGCCTCTATCCCTTCAGACATTCTGAAGGGAACTCTCATACTCTCTCCACATTCATAGAGAAAAGAACAGGAAAAAATAACCAAACAAAATAGGTTAGAAAAGAGGAAGAAGAAATGAGTTTCACTATTGATTAGCAAGGAAACAAGCAGGCAAGTCAGTTTGAAGAAAGCGCCCCTTATCCCATATGTATGCTGGATTGCTGCATTTCTAACAAGGTGAAGAACCATTTACCCAAGGTTTTGTAATCTTTTATGCCCAGGAATAGAAAAATCTATGTTTTCCCCACTTTCCTTCACTTTTCAAAACCTCAAGTTCTTTCTATCCCCCAAAGTGTGAGAATTTTGGTAAATTCTTGAAAAATGAACTGAAACAAAATTACCTTTCCCCAATCTTTGCACCAACCACATTCAAATGATGCAGCTATTCTCCGAAGGTGGAAAATCATCTTATCTTGCCTGCTACAGAGGTATAAACAATGAAGTGTTAAATACACAATTAAATACACAGGGATTCAAATCTAGATTTTAAAGAGTTGAGCACTGAATACCCTCTACCCCAGACAGACAAATCTCTCATAATTACCTGTCCCATTTTCAAGTTTTAAAACCTGAAGTTCTTATTAACCAGAATATTTGCAAATCATTTGCAGATTTTGGCAAATTATTATAAAAAACAAACAAAAACCAAATTCATGGCCATATCTAGTTGCAACTTAATTTTTTTCATTAATACTTGTATTGCTTTTAATTGTTATTGACTAAAAAAGTGATTTAATGCTGTGATTTGTCCAGAAAACAGGGTAGTTTAGAAAAAAGTAAACACTGACAAAACAGTATATGATATGTTTCATCACCTAGGCAAGCATGCCCTTTTAACATATTTTTCCATGGCAGCATATTTCTCAATTTCTCATAGAAATAGCATAGAACATGGGTGGCCACACTGTGGCCCACATCCCGCCTGCAGTGCCAAATTGTCTGGCCCATGCTGCCCTAGCCACTCCTGGAAGCAGAAATAGAACTCACCTACACATGCACAAAATTCTGCCATAAATGCATACATGGCTGTTGTAAATGATTTTAGAAGGATTCCTTTAGGGAGAGAGAGAGAGAAACCCTACCAAAATAAAGTATCCATCAATAATATGGGCTAAACCTGTAGAAGTTTCTTTTGAACACAAAGTATCCATTTGAATAATTGGTCTGGATGCCATGCTTCAAGCTAGATTAAGTAACAACAACTGAGCAGTAAAATTGTAAGCTACATTGGTTCCAACAAAAATTGCTCTTGGCCCCTAATTAGAACGTTCCATAAAATGTACTGGTGGGGCAGCCATGTGAAAATGTTTCATTCTTGTCCTAATTACTAAACCAATCCCACTCTGCCTCCTTGTCATGATTTTAGAGTATTCCTCAAGCCTTACATTGCTTCAGTGATTAATATGACCTCTCTCAAGACTTCTACAAAACTGGTAATTACATCCAGAAGGAATGATAGCATCTCTAACACAGCCTCTAAAGAACTATGAAAATATGCCTAAACATACTGACTACCAGACCTTTATCAACATCAGAAATATTGTGCACTATACAAGCAAAGCAGGTTTCTGAAGTTAACACAGATTTAGAAGTATATTTATAATTGGCATAGTGCACTAAGGATGTGGAAACCCTGTGGCAAACAGAAAGCTACAGTTGCCTCCAGGCCTGACCATGTATTCTTCTTCTTCGATTTTTAGGCCAGACATCAAACTGCCAAAATGAAGCCATCTTTTGGTGAGTTCATTCTTCTTTGGTAAGTTCATTTTCACCTGACCTAGTGTGAGCAAGATTAGCCAGCAGAAGGTGGCTGTTGACCATGGTTCAAAAACATTACAATCTTCAAGGAGGCTCTTTCTGTGGAACTCCATCCATGTATTTTTATCTATATCTATATCTATATCTATATCTATATCTATATCTATATCTATATCTATCTATCTATCTATCTATCTATCTATCTATCTATCTATCTATCTATCTATCTATCTATCTATCTATCTATTGATTTATTTATTTAGTATGTCATTTCTTTCCAAGGAGTAGGACCTGAGACAATCTTTGTAAAAACACAATAAAATTATAAATATTAAAACATAATTAAAGATTATGTAAAAGATTTTAAAAACATATCAGGTCTTTTCCGGACAGAGCATTAGTACTATCTTGTATTATTTTTCCATTTTTGTCTCTTAGTGTTAAAGCTACACAAGGTATAGTAAGTTCTGAGTCCTCATTTCCTTTTCAGACATCTAAGATCCCTCTAAGCATGCTCAGAATGTTGGATTCTATAATGCAGCATGAATCTTCTGCTGCCATACAGGTGATAAAATATAGGCGATCAGTATGGCGATCAGCCATGAAGACCACCCTGAGAATATAATGCAGTGGGCTTCCCTCCTTCTGCATTGCAGTGTGACACCCATGCCACTGATCTAGTTCTGTGAGTCTCTAATGAGCCCCTTTGGCATGCAAAGTTCTCATCAGCTCCTGGCCAGTATTGATGAAGCTGCTGCCCTCCATCAATATGGATTCAAGTGGGATTTAATCCCTTTGGAGATCATCACCCTTCCCTGTGGACTTCGGCACTCAAGGCACTCACTACTCAGGTTAGTTAACTGCCCTCGGTTAATAAGAAAGCCTATCCACCCTTCTTTGTTGTTTGCTAGAACAGTGAGATGACAAATTTTCCACTTGCCACATTTTCTGGTAAAAGATTATAAGAGCTCCGTGGTCGCATATTGAATAAGTGTTAATATTTCTTTTTTACATGTAAGATGGCACACAATTGAAGAGACCTTTTCTATTTATTTATTTATTTCTTCCCTTCCTTCCACCATCCATGTTTTTCTTTCCAGTATAAACACCTATGGAGAGAGAAAGTAAGAACAGTGAAAAATGGGTCACAGATTTACATTGCTATAGCTCTGCATCCCTGACTCAGAGACCTCCAGAAATCTCTAACAGCATTTTATGCTCAGAAAATATCACTGGAATGAGAAGACAAGCTACAGAGGAAAGGAAGGAAGACATTTATTATAGTTAAGGATGTTAAACCCCCTAATCTGATAATGGTTAGGTCTATTAAAGGTTGTTTGCTGAAAACAAATTGATAGATCTATAGATCAATAGATATTTGTTAATACCCTAGTAATTTTTGTAAGCTTTGAAATCATGAGAAAGGTAGAGAAATAAGGGACATCAACACTATGGGTAATTTTTTTTAATAATTTATCTTGGATGCCTAAGTCCTTCACTTTCATTTTTTTTATTTTTTTGCATTCTTTGGACTAGCAGTGGTTCTGCCTTTCAGAAAGGAGAGGTGGAAGACACAGAAGCCAATGGCAAGTGCAAAAATATGTATTCATGCCTATTCACAGAGACAGCTTCAAAGACAGAGAAACCCCCTCTCTTCCAGGGCATAGACATACCCAGTCACAGGCAGATAGGCCATCCAGATGGCGGGGGCAGGGGGGCGGCGGCAACGATGACTAGAAACATTCACTCACATACTCCATGCCTCACCTCTTCTGCTCAACTCATTCTACTCTCTCTCTCTCTTTCTCTCACTCACGCACGCACACACACACACACACAGCCATTGGAGTGGATGTAAGCCACTAATGAAATGCCTTTCAAAGAGCATTGCCAAAATCCTGTCACTGAATGAGAATGCTGCAAGGCTTTAAACTGATGCTTAAACTCTCACAGGCTTCTCCTGGGACCTAATTGGGGTGGGATTCCTTTGTAGTTACTTGTCAGCTTACAAACTGTTGGAGGAAATGATCCTTATAATCTTCTAAAGGTATTTGGACTATGAAAAGTAGCATGGCCAACTGCACATCATCCCAAAGAGAAAATGTCTTTACCAAAAAGGAAGGGGACAAAAGAATGGATATATGCATAAACGTTATGCGTGCCAACTCATATGTGTTAAAGACAGACTTTGAAAATAGAAATTCAAACAGAAACATAGTACATCTACCATACTAGGAAAGAGGGACTTCTCCTTTTCACTACTGTCTTGGTGTTAACTGTTCATGGGCAACTTTAAGGCTTTTGCTCTCCCTTCTTGTCAACATTTTCAACCTGGACATTATAGCTATTAGTTCTTGAAAAGTAGAGGATCTTTTATAGATGCAATGAAGGGCGTCTCTCTGACAGTCCCTTAAATCAAGAACTATTTTTTGTAAAGTATATCACATGAGTAAATAAAACCTAAAACCCAGGGTGGTCCAAGATACTATTCTGCAGCTTTGGTAGAAGATGGGATTGCCTGACAAGCCAAGACAGCAGGGAGACAACTTCTCACAGCTCCATCTGTCAATTAACCTGTGTTGTAGAACTAGGAGGTGCTAACTGGGAGGGGTAAGAAAGTGCCCATGTGCTGTAGTAGTTAGCACAGTGGGTAGAGTGTTAGACAGAACTGTCAGCATCAAAGCGTTTTGCACATGTCAGTTCCTCAGCAGAAAAATAATGTTGTTGAAACAGATATATACGTAATTATGCGGTGCATTTGCATACTTGCACAAATGCATTCACATCCACCCACACATATATACTTTCATGTATTTTAAATTCTGGGATAATATATTTTAGACAATTAAGATGAAAAAATATAGTAAGGATTATTCTTTCCCAACTGCTACTCACACAAGCAGAAGTAAAATCTCAGCTTTTACAATCCAGCTCTTTACATAATTCACTTTAATTGGTGTTATAGTTCAGGAGAAAATAAATACTGTGTCAGCTCGAAATTGCCATTTACATATTTGCTCATTTTTACATGACTTGATCAAACACAATTAGTTAGCTTCTTTTGTGATCTTGTAACATCCTCATTTATTAGCTATGAGATCTGAAAAAAAATTTCACTGGTCTACTTACATATTATATTAATATTGGCTAAAATCCCATTTTGGCAGCTGCTGCTACTCATATCTCAGCACACATTCTTCCCAGAAATCACCCTAACACGTGATCAATATGGCAGGAAAAATGCCATTGGCATGAATTTGTTTAAGGTGGATCCCAGTTTGCCATGAAGTGACCCACACCCTGTGTTCACAGAGCCATCTCCTGTGGCATATATGAAATGAGAAGTGCAGGATTTAGCACTGTGACTGTAATGGACTGCCACAGGCTTGAGGATATTAACAAGGTGTGCCTTCACAGCCAGGCCATCTGACATGGTCTCTTCTGCCTCTGTGACTGTTGGGAATCACAATAGTGAATAGTGGTTCCTCCTCCGCGCATTTTGCCATTGGGCCCAATATGATGGTTTCCAGTGGCATTTCCTCCATTGAGGGGGCCATTACCCCACCTAAAGGGGTCATCTACCCATAGCCCCTTTAGGGAGTCAGGTTATTTACCACTGCCCAATACTTGGTGTTGAGTTGCTTGCTGTACAGTCTATTTCATTACTGTAGCGGATGTCTGGCCAAACATTCTCCTGTTGTGTAAATCTATGCAAAAGAGAAATGGCATAGTTCACACTGGGCAACTGCCACTAATTAATGAGTCCCTGCTTGGGCTCCTGATGGTGTATCAAGCCACCCAGCTGGTGGGCAATGTGAAAGACAACAATTAGTAAGGAATTAGTTAACGAGCAATAATTTGCTGCTGAATGTTAAATCATTTCCTTTCCAGTAGTGTAATTACATAACAAGATTTTGGCCCTTGATAAAGGAGTAACAGCAAGAAAACCTGTTATCCTAGATACAACAATATAAGCATGGCTTAGTGTATATATTAAAGTCGTTATCAATATTGTCAAACTCCCATCCAGCTTTTCCTTACTATAACCAAAATCTATGTGTCACACGAATCCCCTGATTCAGAAAAGGAAGGCAATTTTGTGCTTCAGGATAGGTTCTGATTTGAGATAAAGCAATACAGGCCCTATCTGACCAGAGATACAGATCAGCTTGTAAAATGTCTCCTGCCAGCCTGCCACTGATTTCCACTGGAAAACCAATACAGGCATAACTGCCTTGTTTTTGCACATGATTTACTTGAAATGTCAAGGAATTATTCATAAGTCTATGCAGGTGAGTAGTGATGGCAGCTAGCGTACATAAAATGGTCCCTCTCTGCTTCTCCTAGCTTTGCAGAGGGCATCATGTGACAGGCTGCATCAGTGTGTGTAACCCACCTAGTAGGCCAATTAATCTTAGGTTTTATCATGGGATGTTAAATATTTCTTTGATTGAGAGGCTATCAGAGATTAAACAAAAAAGCCCAAATAAACCACTGTGGCACTTTAAAGACTAACTGCTGTATTTTAATGTTAGCTTTCGTGGATCAAGTCTACTTTGTATGTTTCATTTTGTTTACTCTGATATGCTCGAAACACAGACTAACATAGCTACTATTCTCAAAAATTTAAGTACAGTACAGTACAGTACTGTATAGTTAAATTCCTATTACTTATGCCTGCCAGTTTAACATAATTGTCGTATGTTACACTGACATGTAAACTGAAATAAGTTAAGAAGTTAATGTAGTCGCTTGGTTTTGCATGACTTGACATGCAAATATATAAATTAACTTTTAATCTTGTCACAGTTTATTTCTGAGATTTACACATGTTGTGTTATGTCAACAGGATTTTTCTGAAGAATAAAGTAAACAAGTAAAGACCAAGAAATCATTGAACATCTAAAATGTGGAAAGCTAGACTACTTTAGTCATGCAATGAGAATGCAATTTATAGATTCTTATTGCTGATTATGCACTAAGAAGATTTACTGCCTGAAGAACCTTGAAGACTGATTTGAATGCAGTACAGCATCACTGACTGAAGTTAACACAGCTAAAATCAAAACAACCATGATGATGGCTCACCACTGGCAGGAAAGCAACAAGAGGAACTATAAACTATCTAAACACTATAGAAGTTAGTATTCTGTGGAGGGAGGGGCCCCCAGCAGCATCTAATGCTAATTCTCTTTTCTCTGTGTCTCTTTTGTTTCTTTTCTATGAGAAGTGCAAAAATATTCTATATGTGAGATGGCTTAAAGTGATATCTGAAACCTTTCCCTAGGCCCTGTCCTGAGCTTTTAATATTTATTAGAAATAAGAGATTTATGGTATTGTTTTCCCTTGACTTAGGGAGTGAGTTGGCTCAAATATTTATTCTAGCTACACTGTGGGCTTGGCTTTTGTTAGCATTTGTCTGTGATCTTTCTCTTATTATTTATATTGCTTTTAATACACCCATCAAAGTGCACAACACATTAGAGAGTAAATGATGCAAAGGCAGGGTTATTTCCTTGGGAAGCTTGCTATCTAAAATCTGAAACAGAGGAGGCAAACAGATGAAAGAAAGAACTAACCCCTAACTGGGGTTACTAACTGGTTTAGGTCAAAGACTAGGACATCCTGAAGCCCAATGGCTGAGGCATGCAGTGCAGTTGACAGAGAGGAAGAGATTAAGAGAAAGAGTTTCTATTAGCCAGGGAACAGAAAATTAGTCCCTTGGGTAACAGCAAAGCTCACCTGATGTCTCTACCTTGTGTATGCCACACAACCACCCACACTGTCAAGTTTGTATATCTTTTCCTTTCCTTCCCTTTTTAAAGTTTAAGCATATACAGTTTTTATATATGTCTGGATGGATGCTTCTTTCTACACAAATTTCAGCAAGAATATACCTTAATGTAGGAGGAAGGTGATACTTTTTCAGTGGTGGGCATCAGCAGGTTCACACCAGTTCACTAGAACTGGTAGCAGAAATTCTGGCTGGCCCTGCCCATCCAAATTTTGAAATAAAATAGTCCTAATATGGGTGCAAAACAAGGATTTACCCTTGGTTCTACAGGCAAATGACCCCTTTAGGTGGGGTGATGATCCCCCTCAGTGGAGGAAATGCCGCTAGAAACCATCATATTGGGCCCAATGACTAAATGGGTGGAGGAGGAACTCTGATCAGAGGCGTAGCTACCGCCGTATCTGCCGTATCAATTATACGGGGGCCCCGGGCCACGGGGGCCCCCAACGTGCGTAAGCAAAACAAATCTTTACCCTTCCTAAGGGCCCCCAAACAAATTTTTATACGGGACCCCGCCAAGGCACGCTACTCTTCTGACTCTGATTCCCAATAGTCATAGAGGTGGAAGAGGCCGTCCCAAAAGGACTAGCTGTGAAGGTGAATCTTGATAATGATACATAAAATTTTGAAATTCGCCCTTTAGTTTAAGGCATATTCTTTTATTTTTAAATAAAGTTCTTTGAACCTTTCAGTTTCCCCTGAAATAATCATCACGCAACAGAATGCACTGAACATTACACGTTCTATGTTCCCCGGAGCACAGTTCCTAGTCATATTTTAGTCTAACATCAATAGAGATTTCCTTTTAATCAACAAAGATTTCCTTTATACCCCCACCCCCTTCATGGACCATGGTAAACTTATGCTGCGCACACAATACACTCAAATGGAGCCTGTAAATTAGTGGAATTTTAAGGTAAGGGAGATATGAGGAGTGGTTTTGTCAGTTCTACTTCACCAGTGAGTTTCCATGGCTGAGTGGAGATTCAAACCCAGGCCTCCTGAATCCTAGTCTATCACTCTGTCCACTACTCCATTCTGGATACCTAGTCATGAAATAAGAGAGAATGGAAAGTCAGAATGGAAATGTAGCAGAAAAAGAGGAAGAGAAAGGTAAAAGTCACCCTTGCCTGAAAGCCAGTCATATCTGACTATAGGCTTCAGTGCTCATCTCTGTTTCAAAGCCAAAGAGCCAGTGCAGTCTGCTTCTGCAGATGTTTCCATGGTCATGTGGCAGGCATGACTAGAATGCACATGGAATGGTGTTTATCTTCCCACCAAAGTGGTCCCTATTTATCTACTTGCAATTTCTTGCATTTGAACTGCTAGGTTGGCAGGAGCTGGAAGAAAGATGGGATCTCATTCCATCCTGCAGTATTCGGGTAATTATATGCCTATGTTTTTAGTTCTATGGCAGACAACTGCTTCAATAGTCTTGAAATTAATGGAGCATTATTACATGAGATTTCTGTTGGCATGGAAATAATATATTATTAATAGTGATCATTTCTATTTTATGAAATCATAATTATGAAAAGACTTCTATGCCCATTGGTGCATATAAACTGCTACTGGTTCAAGTACTGTTCAATTTATTGCTTCATGCATGTATGTAAAATATTTCCACCCTGTCTTTCCTGGGGGAGCCAAGAAAACTGACAAAAAATAGCTGAACACAGAGAAATACAACACTGAAATGAAGAAAATACAAAATAGTAGAGAATTAAACTGCAGCTAAGTTATCTTTCAAAATATTTCATACTCCACCCTCCTCAATTTTCATACCTCTTAAGTAACTTTATAAAATCTGCAGAACAGATAGGAAACATTATCCTTATAGACAAGAACACCCAGATTTCCCCAACCTACCAGAGAGAGAGAGAGAAAGGGGGGGGGGTAATCTATCTGAAAAAAATAATGCAAGTGGACCTCTCTTGTGAGCACATTTCCCAGCTGGGATGACACTACTGAGCTGACCCTGTCTATGGTAACAACCTATTGTCAAGAGACAAGGAAATGGAGGGATTGTGGCTTTTGGTCTCTTTCTAGAAAGTTTGGGCTTTCTAGTTAGTGCCTAGAATTAGCTGGCTGGAAATATTTCCCTGTCTGGCCAGGATATCCTACTATGGTAATAGAGTAGACCATACTGCCAGCAACTCAACACTGAGTGTCAGGTGGCAGTTAACTAGCCTGACAAGACTAATGGCCTTGGGTGCTGAAGTCCATGGGGAGAGGAGGAGGAGGAGGAGAGGAGGAAGAAGAAGGCTTCAACTGGTCCAGAATGCGGCTGCTCAGGTTGTGATTGGGTGCAGGCGTTATGCCTCACTTCTCTGAGAGCTGTACTGGCTCCCAGTATGCCTCCGGGTGCAATTCAAGGTGCTTCTCATCACCTTTAACGCCCTACATGGTAGTGGGCCAGGATACTTAAGAGACTGTGTCACCCCGAGAACATCTGTCCGTCCCACCAGAGCAGACTGGAGAGGCTCTCTGGTCGTACCATCAGCTAGAGAGACTCATCTCTCTAGCATGAGAAGGAGGACCTTTTCTGTGTCTGCTCCAGCCCTATGGAACCTCCTGCCAAAAGAGTTGCCTCTCCAGGCAGAGCTGCTGCCCTTTAGGAAGGGGATGAAGACCTGGCTGGCAGGGCTGGTGTGGGGCGCGGACCAGCCAGTCAGTTCAGCTGGTTGGCTCCTTTGAATACCCCACTTCTCTCCCTGGTGTTTTTAACTTTTAATCTTTTAACTTTAATTTTAATTCTTATTGTAATTGATGTATTTTTAATTGTTTTAAATTGTAAGCCACCCTGAGTCCTTGGATAAGGGCAGGGTGTAATTGTAATGAAGAAGAAGAAGAAGAACAGCAGCAGCAGCAGCAGCAGCAGCAGCAGCAGCAGCAGCAGCAACAACAACAACAAAATATTTGTTAGTTATTGAAAAGACATAGCACCTTAAGATGAAAATCCAGTCTGTTTCCTGGTCTTCACTAACTGGCAGAAGGGTTGTATCTGTGTGAGTGCAGGGGAAAGAAACTATTGATTTGGGGGATCATTTCAAAGAGTCTGGAAGGTGAACCTTACTATATAACAAAGAAGGTGAGAAGTTCTTTTAATAACTTAGTTACCTCTTTGGAGATGTTATGTCAGTTCTTGTTCTGCCATTCTTTGGTGAACTTTGTGTATGCTCTGAGACTATGCTGAAGCTACATTAGATTGTAATTACTAGGTACTTTAGTTCACCTTTTATTGTTTTCTTGAATGTTTGCTCTCATTTGTTCCTGCCTCTGTTTATAATTGTTTTTGCTCTATAAATGCTTTTATTTTGGATTTTTGATCTTGTTCGATCTTTTTGCCTTTTTAAATCTTTTTACCCTTTTTATTAAAATCTTTTTTAAAAAAGCCACTCTTTTGTGTGCATTGTGGTCCAAGAGAGTTTATGGCATCTAAACTGAGACCTTTCCTTGACTTTCTACCAACAGCCTGTTTATTTTGCAGGTGTCTTGGCAGCACTACTTGCATGTTGGTATGAAAGTTAGGTACTGTACTCAGCTTTGTGTACTTTCAGGAAGCAGTGATTAGTCAGGTCAGATTATGGTGTTTTAGGGTTGACAGGACAGGAGGATTTCCCCCAGCTACCATCACATTGATTCTGCTGTACATAAAGTCTCCCAGAATGACTATGCCCCAGAATGCCAGAATTTAGAGGACACCAAATTAAGAGCTGAGTGTTGGAAAAATAAATGATAACATTTCTCAGAACTATTTACTTTTTTAAAAAAAATTTTAAAATTTTATTACATTTTTCAAACAACATAACAATACATTAATTTCAAAAAAGGCAAAACTGTTAGTTTTCACATTATCTCATCTATGTATGAAGTAACAAAAAGGGAAAAAAAGCAAACACTTACATTACATTACAGGACTAACAATCTGCTACTAATATTATAAAATTAAAAGGAAAAAAGGATTTCTTGTATAAACACATCTAATTGCTTAATTTGTATCAATCACCCTTGTGATATTTACATTGCCAAGGAGATAGTGGGGGATCAACTTCTTTCTAATTCCAAAAACTCCTTTGATCTGGTGCTGGTCTCCCTTCTTCCCCGTTTAGTGTCACCTCCACAAATGGGTTCCAAATTTTTGAAAATTTGTTTTCTTGGACTAATCCTTTTGCCACATTCAGCTCCCACGTTAACTTATCATTTAAAGCGAGCCCCCACATCTCTTTGTACCAATCTTCAATCTTTAATTTTATATTGTTTTTCCAGTTTCTTGCTATACATTGTCTTGCTGTTGTTAACATTATAGATATCAGTTCTCTTTTATTTTCATCCACTTTTATACTGTCCACCTCTGTCAGTAAGGCCGTACCTGGACCCAGCTCAAGCCTCACCTTCATTATTTTTGAGATTTCCTCTTCTATTTTTCCCCAGAACTATTTACTTTTTAAGAGCTTTCTCCCAATTCAGAAGGAAAGTGAAGTGCCACCTCTTCGAAACCATTCCACAATGGCATCCTCCCTCCACCCAAGAAAAAGAAAGATTGGCCTAAGGGCTGAGTGGGTAGGAGGTGATTCTAGCCCTGGGGTCCAGAATTACTAGTTACAGCCCTACTCCATCAAAAAAGAGACCGTCCATGGGAGATCCTGAACATCTTTAAATATGGGAAAGGCTATGTATAGACAGGTGGTCATTCAAGTGCTGTGTAAAGAGTTTTAAAAGTCAAACCCCAAAACTCCAGCTGGGTTTGGTAATGAGTTATAAACCTCTTTTATCTGGCTTATCACAGTTGTAACATAATAGTAACATCTCATCCCAGTTATAGTGTACCATCTACATTCAACAATTACTTCAGTTTGTAAACAATTTGAAAAGGCAACTGCATATTGATAATATGGAGTTTGCCGCAACTTGGGTAACAGGTTAGTCCATAATATGACTACAAATACATGAGTACACAAAATCTAATATTCAATAGATGCAGCACCAGGAAAAAGAAGAACTGTGCTTGTTTTGAGTTTTTTTTATAAAAAAATTGGCTTCTTCCTTGTTTCCATACTATACACGCAGCAGCTTACACTGCAATAAGGCTTCTCTAGAAAAATAACATATGGCAAAAGAACAAAATGCGCTAGAAGAAGAGTCACTGTATACAATGTACAACCTTTGCTGTCTTAAAAATATGTCATAGGTGAAGCATGTGTTTGGAAACAAATGATGTTTATCTCAAGTTACATCCTGAAGTTAGCGCTGTTGCTGCTGCTGCTTCTCCTCCTCCTCCTCTTCCTCCTCCTCCTCCTCCTCCTTTCATGTCCCAATCAAACCCTGGTTTAACACAATGAAGCCACTTTTTTGGCTTTGTCATTGGCCAGACTTAAGTCATCATCAGTGCACGTTTCTGGTAGTAATTGGCAGAAGTTCACTTGAAACTCAGCATCAAAAAACTCCAAGATCATGGCATCTGGCCCCATCGCTCTCTGGCAAAATAGATGGGGAAGAAATGAAAGTAGTGATAGACTTTATTTTCTTGGGATCTATGATCACTGCAGACTGTGACTGCAGCCATGAAATAAAAAGAGGCAAGCTATGACAAACCTAAGCAGCATAATAAAAAGTAGAGACATCACCCTAAGGACAAAAGTCCACATACTTAAAGGCATAGTCTTCCCAGTAGTAATGTATGGCTGAGAGAGCAGGACCCTAACAAAGGCAGGCTGCAGAAGAATAGATGTATTTAAACTGTAGTGCTGGAGAAGACTCTTGAGAGCCCCTTGGATCAAATCATTCACTCCTAAAGGAATTCAACCCTGACTGCTCCTGGGAAGGACAGATACTGAAGCTGAAGCTCAAATACTTTGGATACCAAATGAGGGTTTGCTAGAGAAGCCCTTGATGCTAGGAAAGATTGAAGGCTAAAGAAGGGAAGGACAGAGGATGAGATGGTTAGACAGTATCATTGATGGGGAGAGCATGGATCTGGGTGGACTTTGGGGAATGGAAGATGACAGAGGAGCCTGGCATGCTGTGGTTCATGGGTTCATGAAGGGTCAAACATGACTGTAAGACTGAACAACAACATTATAAAAGGACAAAAAAGAAATTCAGATGATGAAGAAAATCAACATACTGTAATAGATTGTCTAAAACAGATTGGTCTGAAATGATCAAATGACAATATAGCATAGAATTTTGCCTATGTGATCAATCTGGCATCTGATAAAAGAGAACATGTTGTGTCTAATTTATAATACCACAGTTCTCTGTAAGGCTTTTAATTAGAAATGAAAAAACAAACGCACACATACCAGAGGATTTGCAAACTGGGCCTTCCTCGCTTAATGTTCTAGATATAGCAAATAAACCTCTCAAGTAAAGGCATGGAATTACCATAGTCCCTTACTGCCTGAGAAGTAAATTGCAACTCGAGTTATTTCGTTCCTTGTACCTGACATGATCAGGGAGTATATTATAGAGGAAGCACAATAGACCCAATTCAGTTAAGCCTATAAATTATGTCCATAGAATTTCACACGAAATATAGCCATTGTCTTACTTTCCTATCCATCCATACATCCATCCATCCATCCATCCATCCATCTTTTAGTTCTGAAATTGCCTGTTATTATCAACTATTATAACAGCAAACAATGGAGCCTCCTCGAAGATTATGGTATTTTTGAACAACAATCGGGCTTAACCCGGGCAATGGCCACCTTGTGCTGGCTAATCTTTCTCACACTAGGACAGATGAAAGGAAGTATAAAATGAACTCCCCAAATGTGGCTACATTTTAACAGTTTCACATCTGGCCTAGAAGAAGTAGAAGCAAACAATGTTTCCTATTACATTCCACCTTCTTTATAATTCCCATATCCTGATCCTATCCATATTTACTTGGAAGAAAATTTGTGTTAAAGGATCTGTGTCTGTATGTGAGCACTTTATACTCTATTTTCCAGTAGTCAGTTGTGGAATGTAACATTTCTCTGATCAAAATCTGATTTGTAAAAAATAATAATTTCTACTGAAAGAGAACAGACAGGTTCATAATTGATTATCTGCTTTACAGTACTGTATTTATAAGGCATGTTAGTATATTGGCATCATTTGTATTTTCATCTCTCCTGCTTGATTCCACAGCCCAGCTGGTGGGCACTGGCTTTGCCTATTTCTCTGTAAAGGTAAAGGTAAAGATAACCCTTGCTCAAAAGCAAGTCGTATCCGATTCTAGGGTTCAGTGCTCATCTCTGTTTCATAGCCAAAGAGCCAGTGCTGTCTGCTTCTGCAGACATTTCTGGGGTCATGTGGCAGGCATGACTAGACACGGAACACTGTTTACAAAAAATGGATATGGGTAGCCTTCGAACTGGACAAGAAAAGATAGATCAGCACTGTTTAAACAGTGAGTCAGATTATTAAGAAGAGAAAGATTCAATGAATTCTGTGGTGGCTAGCCTCAGAAAAGAATTGTGCTTTCAATGGTTTTTAAAGAACCAACTATAATGAACATAGGTATTCAAGCATTTTGCTCATCAGCATTCTCATTACATAAATATGCACACTGATTCAAATAGGCAATCATGCCATAATGAAAAGTTCCTTTACCAATTGTATCATATTAACTGGGTCTTTAAGTATATAGTTTCTATTCTGCAAAGATTGCATTGTTGAGTTAATTACACATTTTAACAGATGGCTTGATGCCACAATTTTTATAATTTGTGCTTCCAACAGATATGCTTATAATCAAGAAAGGTTCCTAACCTGAGAATAAATTTGCTCAGCCACCTGGATAGGTGTGAAACTCAGCTATAGTATTACTGCAGAGATGTTGCAGGTGCATATACCTTTTGCTGCATTAGGAAATAAATGTTTGGTTTTAGTCATATTCCAATCCTTTATGCAGAGCTGGAAAAAATACTTTTTTGAACTATAACTCCTAGAATATCCCACTTGTTTTGCAAATCCTGGATTCCAATGTTTAAAAAAATCCAAGATTTCCAATGCATGAGTCCCAGCATACCAGTAGTGAAACTCTTCCTACATCAGAAGCAGTGACCTCTCTATGTAATCCATACTCCAGGGATTCTCAACCATGAGCAGGATGTGGCCCATGGCACCATTTCATGTAGCCCACCACCACCTCCACCACACAAGGAAGTGGCATGTGGTGGAGGAAAGGCACCGGCCGGGAGGATGATAAAAGGGGCCTCCCTCGGCCAGGGGAGGCCCGAAGCAACGCCGCCGCCGCCGCCGCGCAACAGACGCCGCCGCCGCTGCTGCGCCCTCCCGGCCTCCATCACCGGCCGGGAGGATGATAAAAGGGGCCTCCCTCGGCCAGGGGAGGCCCGAAGCAATGCCGCCGCCGCCGCCGCGCAACAGACGCCGCCGCCGCCGCTGCGCCTTCCCGGCCTCCGTCACCGGCCGGGAGGATGATAAAAGGGGCCTCCCTCGGCCAGGGGAGGCCCGAAGCAACGCCGCCGCCGCCGCCGCGCAATAGACGCCGCCGCCGCCGCTGCGCCCTCCCGGCCTCCGTCACCGGCCAGGAGGATGATAAAAGGGGCCTCCCTCGGCCAGGGGAGGCCCGAAGCAACGCCGCCGCCGCCGCCGCGCAACAGACGCCGCCGCCGCCGCTGCGCCCTCCCGGCCTCCGTCACCGGCCGGGAGGATGATAAAAGGGGCCTCCCTCGGCCAGGGGAGGCCCGAAGCAACGCCGCCGCCGCGCAATAGACGCCGCCGCCGCCGCTGCGCCCTCCCGGCCTCCGTCACCGGCCGGGAGGATGATAAAAGGGGCCTCCCTCGGCCAGGGGAGGCCCGAAGCAACGCCGCCGCCGCCGCCGCGCAATAGACGCCGCCGCCGCCGCTGCGCCCTCCCGGCCTCCGTCACCGGCCAGGAGGATGATAAAAGGGGCCTCCCTCGGCCAGGGGAGGCCCGAAGCAACGCCGCCGCCGCCGCCGCCGCCGCGCAATAGACGCCGCCGCCGCCGCTGCGCCCTCCCGGCCTCCGTCACCGGCCGGGAGGAGGATGGGGGGGCCTCCCTCGGCCATTTGGCCCCGAGGGGAGAGAACTTGGGGGTCTTGGGGCGGCTGTGGAGGACTCGATGGGGGGGGTTGGTGGGATATTGTTTTGTTTTTGTATAATGCCGCCTAGAGTCAGGCTTGCCTGAGCGAGGCGGGGTATAAATTTGAAGAATAAATAAATAAATAAATAAATAAAATGGCCATCCGGTCCCCAGCTTAAAAAGGTTGAGAACTCCTGCCATACACAGACTATACAATTATTGGTCTTGGAAACACAAAATAGAGCATACAATGATTTTTTTTCAGCATCAGTGACAATGGAAGCAGACATTAGTAGTAGAACTTCCTATTGGGAAGATGAGCCTAGTAGGTTCAGATAATCATGTCAGATGGCTGCCCAATTGTTGTTGCTATACTTTGGCTGAAGGCCTGAGTAGAGTAGTCCCCTATTTGGTCTACCACTATCACAGCTCTCTTTTTGCTCAATGTCTTTACTAGAAATATTATCCCATCCTCTTTTTCTAGGTAATCCTCATATTGGCAATGGGTTAGGGAGGAATTTTACTTGTAAAATTGGTCACTGGATCATGGGAATTTCTTCTTCTGTGCAATGCTTTTAAATATTTAACATTTCCACAAATGATCAACCAACATTTTTATACATCAGGAGATTCACCTATGCTTTAACAATCTTGCCTTAACAATCCAGGGGAAAACCTTTGAGTCCATCAAGCATCAAATAAACTTTTCCTTATAAAATCATTCCTTATATTATATTAAAAATGAATCAGCTGAAGCCAATCCCTTCAAAAACAGAGGTCTGTGCCCTCCGTTTAAAGAAGAGCAGAGAGGAAGCTCTAAGATAGCTCAGAAGGAAAGATTTTTGGAATATTGCCCTATCCCCCAAATATTTCGGTGAGACTCTAACTGTAAGAGCTTTGTCGCTGTGCTACTCCACAGGAAAAAAATGTGCTAGTCCTATATGCTATAAATCAGCACATGCCAAACATCTGGATGTAGCTCTTCATGAATTATATGGAATTATTACTGGTAGCCTGAAACCTACCCATAGTGAAAAGTCTAGAATTTGGTTGGCACTCCAGAAGTACTTCAAGAGATACTAGCACTTTGTGGGTACCAAACCCATAGGTGACAGTCAAACAAAGGAAATGTTCTCTGCATATCTCTGAAGCTTTAAATATTAAACCAGAAGAGGTTAGGGCTAGGCTAAACCTACTGTATAGAAAGCAAACACAACACAACTTGCTGAATGGATGAATGCCTAAAGAGTGTCTTCCACCAGAGCAAGATTCCAGATTCAAGCGTATGTATTCCTTTAGGGAATCACTTAATAAAATTTGTAGTGAAGTAAGAAAATCAAAGAATAATCTAGTAAAATGAGGATATTTGGATACAGCACTCATTTTCTGCGAATGTGAAATTAATCAATGCTGAACCTACGTGCATGAAATTTATGCAGTGGTACATGTACAAAAGAATATCTAGTAAATTATACTACTGAAGTAGCTTGCATATGCTCAGAAATAATCTAATCATTTTAATATT
The DNA here is from genome assembly GCA_030440675.1 of Furcifer pardalis. Taxonomy (NCBI): domain Eukaryota; kingdom Metazoa; phylum Chordata; class Lepidosauria; order Squamata; family Chamaeleonidae; genus Furcifer; species Furcifer pardalis. Next base: position 101,138,899 of record CP126891.1, read on the forward strand.
TAATTTGTTTTGGATTTCATCTCTATTTAAGTAAATATATCTATTTAGACCTATTTCATATATTGTTATTTTTACTTACTGTGAAGTCATCCCCAACTTATGGTGACCCTGTGAATAAGCAATCTCCCAAGTGTTCTATTCTCAATGGCACCTGCTCAGTTTTTGCTGACTCAAGCACATATATTCCTTTGGAGACTCAATGCATTTCTGAGGAGTAGTCGTGGTAATTTGCTCTCAGAGGAGTAGAAACAAGGTCAGTAAAGTTATAAAGTCTCAGGGTAGTGGTTGAAATTTTAGAGAATTGTTATGCTTCCTTAAGTTTCCAGGTGAGGAAATAAATTCCCAGAGCAAACAGGAAGATATTTTATTTTTGTATCTGAGGTAGATTTAAAGCCTGAATACCTATCTCTATCTATTCATAGCTGACAGACTCAGTGTAGAACTGTCTGTATATGTGTATTTCTCTTGTGCAACACTGACACATCATAAAACTAGGTGTGACAGCAGGTACACATTACAGATGATCCTTTCTTAAGAAAGGGAAATTGTGTGCTGGAACTGTCTGAATGCACAGGACAAGGTTTTCTGACATCATACAATTTATGCATTAGGCTGCTTTACTTTGTGGTTAATTACTTGGGAGCTGTCAAGTCAATCCTGACTTATGGTGGCCCTTTCCAGGATTTTCGAGGCAGAGAGTACTAAAAAGTAATTTTACCTTTCCCTTCTTCTGGGCATACCCTGGAACTGTAAAATTTGCCGATGACCACACAGGCTGGCTCTTATGTTAGAACTGAACTCTCGGCCTCTGTGTCTCCTGCCATTCATCAAGCTCACTGAGCTATCCAGACAGCAACCACAAAGGGGTTGGAAAAGTCTTATATCTATACTATGGTTGAGGATGAAACCAATATTGCCCTCATCTTATGCGCCCAGAATCTAATTTGCAAATTAAAAAATGGAACCGTTGCATATGTCTTAACAGAAATGGGTGAAATTTGTAAAACTGTAAAATGCAATGGAGCATAGTCTTAATTATGCTTCAGAAATATACTGAATCATTTCCATGCTGCTCTCAGGCAACATGACTCATTCCTAGGCCATTCTTTTGCTATGGATGTCTGCGTTTCTTTCCATAAGTGAAGATGGAGAGAGATATTGTTCTGATTATCTTTATTTTCTACACAGGGATCAGTGGAAAGTCAGCTTGTGGAAGGGACAGCAAAAATGAACAAGATGTCATGCCAAGATGGAAGGCCAGACAGTTGGTCAAAGGGATGTAAATTCAAAGAGAGAGCTTATCCTATATTGATGGGCTAAATGAAAGAGTCCTTCAGTCCCTGTGTATAGTTTATAAGGACAGACATTGGTGAGAAGGAATAATTAGAAGGAAAACCAAAAAATAATTGGGCCAGAGCTATTTCTTAAAGTGATATCACTGGAAGCCAACAGTCAATCTGAGGGAAAACACAACTATCATAGGACGGAGGTTCTGCACTATATTTTTACAGCTGTGAAGGACAAAAACCATTCTATGTAGTGATAGAGAACTTACTTCTGCCCAGACAAAAGCCAATACTTTATGTGCCGCAGAATGAAGTAGTGCTGTTTTGAGGTAGTAAAATAGATGCTACCATTTGTTCATGTTTAATGCAAAGTAAGTATTTCATGAAAGTAGAAGATTAGCATGACAAAGAAGAGCCTTTTATTATAGATATGCTAGTGTTCTGCTTGCAGAGACTTAGAGGAGAAGATGTTTTCCCTCACCTCCTACCCTCCAATACCTTCAAATTGTGGAAGCTTTTCATTCAATATAAGTAATGGGAAATCACTATATTTTTCTTACTTGCACAATACCTTGAATAATCCTGCAATGGCATGCATTGCTTTGATTGCTGGCATTGAGAGTAGGGGATGCTGTAAGGAAGTCTCAGGTAAGAAGTCCATCTTTCCCAGATCCATGCCATATTGGTTGCTGGTTAATGGCAACTATGAGTAGTTAAACCAATTCCACCTTACAAAGACTCTTCCAGACAGGTCTAGCATATATACTTGAGTATAAGCCGACCTGAATATAAGCCAAGGTACCTAATTTTGACCTGGAAACCCAGGAAAATTAATTAAATTGTTAGCACATCTCAATCCAATGCAGTCTTGGGACCGTCATGGTCATTGACCTGAGTATAAGCTGAGTCTCCTTTTTGGGGCTCATTTTTGGGGCTAAAAAACTCAGCTTATACTCGATTATATAAGGTAGGTAGATTTGTCCTATTTCCAAGTGGCAGACATTAGCATTCTTTCCATCTTCTTAAAAAACTTTTAGCAGTGCTCCAGATATTCATGCCAGATGTTCCACAGTGGCTTTATAGTTAAGATGCTGAGCTAGATGACTGGAAGCTTGTTAAGCCAGCAGTTTGAGACTCGAGCGCTGCATGACAGAGTGAGTGCCCGTCATCTGTCCCAGCACCTCCCAATCTAGCTGTTTGAAAGCAAGAAATTGCAAGTAGACAAATAGGGACCACTTCACTGGGAAAGGTAACAGCGTTCCATGCTATCCAGTGTTGAGGCTTGATGTCCAGTGTCGAGTTCCATTCTGCAATAGGCCAACTCTTTAAAAGTTTGTTTCTGAAAGAAAGATAAAAGAAAGACATTGCAGACACACCTGTTAATGGGGTGCATTGGTTTGGGAACCCTCTTAGCTGCAGTATCTCCAGACTTGCATCTAGACTGAGTTGATCCTAATGCTGACATTTTTGGTCTTGTTAAATGAGGCAATGAGGCGGTAGAGTACCCTTAGGAGGGAAAGAGTCTAAATTCTAACTGGAGCTTGCCTCATTCTGCATTTGGCAAATAAGCTTACTTATGCTTTGCAACTGAAAGATAGAACAGCTTTGTTTTCACGTTTGATGTTGCACATGCGTAGGATTGAAAGATTTGCACACCTAGGGGATAATGTTGTAAGAGATGACATATACATTTGACCAGCCCCTGTTTCCTCTTACAAGAACATACGAATTGCATTCAGAAGTGTAGTAGTGAGCAAGACTTCTGCCACCAAAACTTCTGTCAGTCAAGATATTTTTAAAAAATGCCTGCAGAGGTACCATTTTGGGGGATGATTGTTTAAATGGTGTCCAACAGAGTCTGAAAAAAACCCCCAAGTCTTTGACAGAAGTTGGAAATGTTGTTCTGGTCTAAGATTAAAATGTTATTGTTTTGGAATCCCGACCCAGCATGGTGGCAGAGACTGAGGGGAAGATGTAGCCTATAGAGCACTGGTCTCTGGTTCAATATATGACAGACACCTATATGGATAAAACACAGTGTGATCCTGTTGCATCACATGCAATTTGAGCTAAACATTGCTATGACAAGGAGAACATGAAACCTAGGCAATCTTGCCTGCACTAACACTGCTTATCATTGGGAGGGGGCTTTGCAGCCTAATATGATTGTCCTTTGGCCACAAACTTGATTGGTAAAGTTATTTTCCCATCGCTGGTGCTTGAAGAAAGCTTTCATACTTCCTTCCAGCTTTTGTTTCTTGCTATCATTGTTTTGTGATTTTCCTCTTACCTCTTCTTCTTCTGCGTCTAGGCCAGACATGAAACTGCCAAAATGAAGGCACCTTTTGGCCTGACCTAGTGTGAGAAAGATTAGAAACAATAAGCCTTGAGATTCTTTCTCTATGTGCTGGAGCATCCCCATGACAAAATGGTCGATGCAATCAAAGGAAGATCTGAAGGAAGAGGTGAAGAGATTGTGTGAAGAGAGAAAATGACTAGATAATAGGAGAACAAGATTGCTGCCTAGGGGTTTAAGGAAATGACATAAAGATGACTCTCATTTCAAGTAGAAAAATCCATGCTAATATACACCAGTTCTGCTGCTGCTAATAGTTTAACAGCATGTTAGTTTGTAAAGTCAGATCTGGTAGGAAATTCTTGCCTGTTTTAGAACAAGATATTTATTTGTAACATAGGATTTGCCATTCTGTATGCCAATATTGCAATGATTTACTTTCCACATTGTCTTCTTTTCAAAAGGGAATATGTGTTCCTTGGACTTGTTGTCAAACTACTGTTCTTCTGATTGACCATTTAAAAAAATCTGTTGCTTCTTGTTTGCTCAATTTGAATATGACTGAATCATTGTAATTGTAGATTTTAGTCTGGACCAAAGCTGGATGTGAAAAAACAAATGTGTAACATTTCTTGAGTCAAGGCATTGATTTACTCTGATAGAGATTGGCTAATGCAATTAACACTCTTCCAAACTTTACAAATATAGATATTGGGGTGGGGTGGGGTGTCTCTTGGGGTTTGTGGGATATGGACTGTGGTGGCAAAGTGGAAGGATTTAATCAAGAGATTTTTAAAAACCCTTCTAGTGCTGCCTAAGAGGATGCATACTAATCTCAGTTTTAAATATATTAACCTGGATAGCTCTAATTCATTTTTGCCTATGGATTCATAAAGCATATTATTCCCACCCCAGCATCCCAGCCACTTCTGATTTGGCATATGTTCCTCTCTTTAGGTCTGAACTGACTTGATCATACAGTATTCCTAATTCCTACATGCATTTGGGCCATTTGTGAAACATTCCCAGCATTAAAATTAGGCTGTGATGAGTCATCTTAACTGAAATCGCTTACATGGCAAAGGTGTGAGTTTGAAGAGTTCATAGAGGCTTATCGCTGAATTTCAGGTTTGTTGTTACCTCTACTCCAGAGAGCTGCTCAGAAGATGGTGTGTATGCACAAAGCAATGTATTATTTCCCCCCTGAGAAAGTTAAATGAAACCAGTATAGTCAAGTAGCCAGTATGATCAAAATGACAGGAAATTTCTCCTAGGAATAAATTACATTTGACCTTGGATAATTGCTGTCGCTTCATATTTTCTACTAGAACTGGATTAGTGTTGCTCTTTAAGAGTGTTCCCTACCTCCGAAGAACTGTATCCAGTTTGTTGGTAGAGATATGCTCGACACACACTTGACATAGTAACCAGCAGTTGAATGTACAGCTGTCTTGAAAGTGCTTACTGTTTTTCAGAACTTTCTGCAGCCTAACAAAGTGTAATTGTCCATTTTGATGATTCAAATATAATTATTTTTTTATTTTTTACTTTTATATATTTTTTTGGCAATTGCTCCAGATGTTTACCTGTTTAGTCAGCATTCTCCTACACTCAATCTCTCTTTTGACTTGCCTTCATTTAATTTCAGTGAAGCCATTGCATAGAAAGATCAAATTTACTAAATAGACATCAAGATTACTATGGTTTCTGATAGGCATATGACTCATTCAGGAAGCATTTCCCTCAGTGAAAACAGACCATGCCCTTAATGACGATGGTTCATAACCAAATCTGACTGCTATGTAGCTTCATGTTGTTACCTTTACCTGACAGGCTAGTATCAGCCAGAAGACTAACTGAGGAAAGAATTTGCCAATATTTGGAGAAATACTTTTTCCAACCAATTTTTATCACAGCCCAATAATCAAAGTAAAAATATATTAAAGCATGCCCTAATTTAAGCTATAATGAGCTGTTGTTATGTGAGGTCAAGTTGTAACTGATTTATAGTGACTCTAATCTGGCTTGTAAGGTTAGTAAGATATCTAAGAAATGGTTTTACCAGTTCCACAGCACCAATGAGCTTCCATGGCTCAGCAGGGATTCAAACCCAGGCCTGTTGAGTCCTCGCCCATTACTCTATCCACTACTCACAGTGGGCACCCACATGAACTACTATCTGATGAAACATAAGAATATTCCTATCACACAAGTGGGGTTGGATATACGTTTATTTGCCATAAAAACATTCCCTGTCTTCCAGGTTTGCTGAAATTAACATGAGAATGATCTGTCTTACTTAGCAGCAGTTGTGAAACAAAGCCACGGCTTATACTGGCCTTCAGTCCAAATTGATTTGACACCCACACAGAGTTTACCACCTCTCTTGCTTTGATATCACCCAATTGGTAATTCCCAGATCTCCTTTCTTGTATGTTTTTAATCTGCACAGAGATGATCTAACACTTAATGAATGTATCACTGTAGTGATATAATGATGCAGCACTAAACTTGGCAATTTAATTTAAAAAATACTTTGGAGTGACTAGATGTTCTTATTGTCCCAAAACATCGCACCCCAGATTAATATACATGTAGACACTTTCCAGAGTCACATCCCCTGTACTTTTGTAGAACAAAACCAGCAATCACATATGGAAAACATCATTTCCAGCTTTTTTTTTTTTTTAAAAAACCTAGGTCAGTGATGGTGAACCTTTTTGAGATGCAACAGGCTGCCATCCTTGCTACAGAGGAGTGGGGTGGTGGGAACTCTGTTCTGGGGGAAGGAAGTACTCCCATTGGGCTGCTGGGCAGAGAGTAGGGCAAGCTCTGTACTGGGGCAATGGCACACATGCCCATAGAAAGGGCTTTAAGTGCCCCCTCTGGCACTCTGTGCCATAGGTTCTCTACCACTGACCTAGGTAATCCCAGAAACAGGGGTAAACTGAATATGAAGCAAAAAGGGCTGAGATGATTCACACTGACCTTTTCATCATGTGATCATTGAAAAATACTTCAAATTCACCTGTGTTAATTGTGGACTAAATTCCAAAGTATTTGTAAATGCAATAGGTAACATAAAAATTAGTGAAATAAAGGGGCAATTCTGAGGATAGAATCACATAAATTCAAGATGTTATCATTTTTGCCACAAGATTATCTTTTTATTTCCCAAGATTACTACCAGAAGACCTAAAAGTTACAATTCTGCAACAGAGAAATTACAAAACGAGGTTTGAAAGGGAGATAGCAGAAATCAAATACATCCATCTGTTAGACATCTATCGCAGGGGATTAAATATTAGCAAAGGGTTTCTGGGATATTATTAAATTTGATACACAGATTGCTATATGTTGCTAGATATTTTATATATTATATTACAACCTTCCTGCCAATTCTCTATAGCAAAACACGAAGTAACCAGGTACAGTGTTTTTGTTTGCAGGTCAAAGGTTGATCAGAGACCAGAATGGGCTTTCTCAGATTGAAAGGCAGACATTTAAAACTAATCTGAATAATCTATTGTTGCTGATGGCTGTGGGAAGCTGTATTGTTGTGCTTGCTTGTCTGTCATTTTGCTTGAACACACTCTTCTCCCTTTGACCCCTGAATTTGGTGTATAAAAACCATGCCTGTAAGTTTCACTCCTTGTCTGAAGAAGTGAACTTGATCCAATAAAAATATAGCAGTTAGTCTTTAAAGTGCTACAGTGTTTTTTTATTTTGTTTTGTTTATTTTGTTTTGTTTTCTGATATACCAGGAGGGAGAGTTATTGAAGTGGGGAACTGTATGGGATTTATGGATTCTGTCTGTCAAACTGCAGTTTGAATCTCGCTAATGATAAACCACATTATTATTTTAGTCTTATAAATGATATACTGTATTGCATTCCATCTCTTGAACACTTGCTCTTTGGCAGAGAAAGAGGAAGTTAAGAAACAGCTTTGTTAACTCTGTGAAATGTGGGGCTTTAGAAGAAACCCTAAACCCAAAGGTGGCAATGCGGCTCCCAGGATTCCTCATCATTAGCAAAAGCTAGAGCCCAACAGCACTTGGAGAGCCAAAGGTATCTGCCCTCTGTGCTAAATTGTCATCCCTCTGGCACTAAATGACAGGTTTCATTGTTTTGTGGATATCTGCAACCATGGTTAAAACATTTTGTAGTATAATGTTCTTGTATTCTTCAGGGAAAGCACAAGAGGGTCTGCTGCAGAATTCTGCAGAATTCACACTCCTTTTGCCAAGAAACAAACGGACCTAAGTACACAAAGGTGACATTGCCAATTTTGGCATTCTGGCACCCACAAGCACGAAGGGGTGAGTGTGATCTGAGAGCAGAACATGCACACTGTTTGATTTCTGGCACTGAACTCTGGCTCCTTATTTGAAGCAGAAGTCACATATCTGAGTGCCAAGTCTTGCAGCGATGCACAGCTTTATATTTACTGGACCGCAGGCTGAAATGCCAGTAACAAATCCAGAAGATGCCCTCAGGAACCATAAGTTGCTCGAGGCTCTTATTAATTCTGCAGTGAGAAAGGGAGGCTGTGTTAACTCCTCAGACGTATCTATTTATATACAATGACACTGCACACTCCTTTCTAGCTCCTGGCAAGTATTCACATAGGAAAAGGGGGGAAAGAAAGAAAAGGAAAGAAAGAAAAACAAATGAAATGCTCAGCATGTCCTACTTATATTGATTTTGTTTGATTGTGGACTAATATAAAAATGAGGTGATTTTTTAAGAGAATGGGAAATGTGGTAGGAATGATCCAGAAATTCCACATTTTAATAGCAACATTTTCCTTGCCCCCACCCCTATTTTCTTTTCAACTCTAACCAGGCAGTCAGTGTAGATGGGGCCCAATAATTTTAGAGCTACATACGTCCTGTTGGAATCATACGTGAAAATGTTTGCAATCTTCGTCATGTGGTGGAAATTAATACTGTCAGCAGTCTGTCTTGATAAACAATGATAAAATTACACACATTTACAGAGCAATTAACATTTACCTTTTCCAGAAAAATCCCCATTAAATTAGATCAAAACTTAATATGATGGTTATTTATTAAATTGGTAAATGGTCTTCCTTTGAAGAATTTTAGAAACTTGCTTAGCTCAGAGCACAGTGGTGGCTTAGTGTTTAAGATGCTGAGCTTGAAAACTTGAAGGTTGGGGTTTGATACCTGAGTGCTGCATGACAGATCTTGGGGACATGAAAGGTTGTGAACTTCTGATCTAGCATGATGCACCTAGGTCCTAGGAGAAGAACCTAAATTAACCAAGCAGCTGTGTGATCCTTACACAACACTAATGCCTAAACTAGGAGCTTTTGAAGCTTAGCTAGACCAACGTTACCTTCTTTCTCAGCTAGCATGGGACAGGAACAGGAATCAGAAGCTTGGGCCACGCAGAAGTTATATATCCTTGGTGTGAAATCTCCCTTTGTGAAATAGTAAGCTATGGAAATCCCATGATACCATAGTGGCAGGGCTTTCTGCTTGGCTGATGTTCAGTAGAATTGAGGGGCAGCTCAAGAACTAAGGAAGGCTGACTACAGTGGTTTGATACGGTGCCCCAGCCAGTCTTGAACTGCCCTTGATATGATTTGGGCTGAAGTAACTGGTTGTTTTTAATTGATGTTATTCTAGTGGCTAAGACGCTGACTGGAAGGTGGGACGTTAGTAGTTCGATTCCCGAGTACTGCAGGATGAAATGAGCTCCCATCTTTGCCCCAGCTCCTGCCAACTTAGCAGTTTGAAAGCAAGAAATTGCAAGTAGATAAATAGGGCCCACGTTGGTGGGAAGGTAAACAGTGTTCTGTGTGCTCCGGTGTCTAGTCATGCCTGCCACATGACCATAGAAACATCTGCAGAAGCAGACACCACTGGCTCTTCAGCTTTAAAACAGAGATGAGCACTGAACCCTAGAGTGGGATACGACTGGCTTTCAAGCAAGGGAAACCTTTTGTTTACATTATCTAGTTTGTTTCTACTTATATATACTTTGCATTTTTGTTTATATTTTACTGTATTTTGTGTGATTACATTAAGCTTCATTTGGTGGAACGGTAAAAAGTAAAAGAGCAAAAAACAGTAAAATAATTAAAAGTAAAACACAAAACAATTATAGCTCTCATTAGAGGAACTGAAAGCAGGTAATGATGACTAGAATGCAGGCAACCCAATCTTTTAATTATATTCTGTTTTATTTCTTCAACTACACATTGTAAACCACATAAAAAAGCAAATGAAATGAAATTCTGCTGTTCTTAGTGAATAGCACATGAAATAAAAAAGGATGGTGTTCTTATTTTTTTAAGCAAATTCTTTCAGAGCTGCAGAACCTGTAAGCAATTTGATACTATATCTTAACAAACCTACTTTTTTTTTTTTTTAAAAAAAAGGTTTTTTGTTTTAAATTTAACTGCTTTTTTTTTAAAGTTAACTTTGAGACAGAATTCAGAATAAGACCATTGGTAAAATAATTGCTGTCAAGTACAGAAAAGATTTTCCCCTTTAAGCTATGACAAATGATTTTGATTTTGACAAAAATCATGTCTCCAAGATGAACAATAAAAGAACTAAAATTTATAAACACCTCTTCCATGACAACTGAATAGCTCTACTATTTTATTCTCTCTGTGCAAGCTCAGTTGAGCATATGCTTTGCAAATATATCTACATTATGTGCAGTTATAAAGATCTTGAGTTAATGTAGCATGGAAAGACTTTTGCCAAACATTCTGGCAAACATCCCAGCAAGGATCCTGGGATACTGATGCCAGCTGGATTTTTCATGGGAGGCTTGAAAGATGTTAGTTTAGTCCTGTGTCAAAAGAAGGAAATACTGGGCAAGCTGATCCATGCTTACCTATTCTTTTGTTGCAACATACTGTAACTGGGTATTTTTTAATCTGCAGAAAAGATCTACATATATGTACAGTATTATAAAATGAGATCTTGTTTCTTCAAGTGGCATTTAATTTAAATTATTTTAGGACCACCTGTACCACTGACTGTATCATGCTAATGGTTGCAGCTGTACTTAGTCTTAAAGTAAATCCTTTGAAATCAATTAAACGTAAAGTTATCCAGAACTAAAGTCTCACTTATTTCAGTGGGCCTAATACAACTGTGAGGGACTGGAGTGGCTCAAGTGGTTAAGACACTGCACTTGAAGACTGGAAGGTCGGAGTTCGATACCTAAGCACTGCATGATGGAGTGAGCTACCACCACCTGTCATCCTAGCAGTTCAAAAGCAAGAAACTGCAAGTAGATAAATAGCTACCACTTTGGTGGGAAAGTAAATAGTATTCTGTGCAAACCAGTGTCTAGGCATGCCTGCCACATGTCCATGGAAATGTGTAAAAATGCACACAGTGTGGCTCTTTAGCTATAAACAGAGATGAGCACCGAACCCTAGAGTCAGATATGACCTTTACTACAGCTATGGCCAAGACGTAGGTCAACCCAACCTGATGTCTCCTTTGCACCCATATATTATTTAGGTTTTGTTTGCATTGTTTCCACTATTAAATCCCATTAAAAAAATAGCAACCAATAACATGAAGAAATAATGTGAATGTTGTTTCAAACACTTCCTGTACTAAATGCTCCAAATACTGTAGCCTCACTTAGTGTCAAAAATTCTATCACTGTTGGGGAAGCACTCTGGAAATGCTACAGAATGCCTACCTCCGGTGTGACTTGACGTAACAAAATAGATGAGCATTCCTTTAAATCATTTGAATAGATTTAGGAATGACAACATTTGATTTTTAGATCATCATTCAATTTATTGAAATATGGTGGTTTCATTTAAGTAGGTTGAAGTTTGATTTGGATAGGAAATAATAATAATTTATAAACTGCCTGCAGTTGTGTTTCAAACCAAAAATACTCATGCAGGGAAATAATTTCTTAAAATGTAAATGTAGTGATGCATCACATCAGTCAAGATCTAGCAGATAGTATATGATCATTATTAGTAGCATATAAAATAAAACAACAAAAAGAACAACTGCCAGGAAATACAGCGGAAAACTGAAGTTCCATTGTCTTCTATAGCCATATACTTAAACCACTGAGCTATCCAGCTAGCATAAAAGAAAGTTAAGTAAAAACATAATTGCTAAATGAAGAAATGTAAGAAGTTATTTCTTCCTAAATGCTAAGTTGCATGGTCTATAAAAGGAGTTCTCAACCTTTTAAAGCTAGGGGCCTGGTTACGCTCCCTCAGAGGGCTTTGGGGGGGGGGGGATGGCCATTTTGTCCATCCTCTACCACATGGCACTTCCTGGTGTGATGGTGCCCCCTCCCCCCCATGAAATGGTGCTGCAGGCTGCATCCAGCCCGCGGACCTCAGGCTGAGAATCCCTAGTCTATAACTACGTTAAGATAGCAAAAAAGGACATTTACATTGCCTTCTGTAATATAATATTTAAGTCACTGTATCAATTTAATCTTGCATTGAATAGAATGCACAAAACTGGAAATTAGAAGTTTGAGGGCAATCAACAAGTAAATTACCAAATTTGCCGGGGTATAAGACACATCAGAGTATAAGACACACCCTGTTATTACCAAAATAACCCACTATAGGCCGCTATATACAGCCCAAGATGCACTCAATTTTTCCATTGTATTTTAAGGTGGGGGAAGTGGGTATTATATGCCAGCAAATACAGTAATAATAAATTCAGAAATCTCAGTTGATTATGCTGAAGTGGTTAGAAGTAGTCTAAACTAAGGGACTGTGAATTATCCTCAGTGTTTCCTTAATGTGATTTGTAACTCATCTGCATATTTATGTTATACTGAGCAACATACACTTTTTTTAAAGCAAAAGTGTAATAAATATATTTTTGCAAAGCCATGAAGGGAATCTGTTCCATTTTATAAGGGAATGTGCATGAACTGAATATGTATATCCCCCTGGATAAGAGCTAGGAATCAGTCCCCAAAAGGCTAGGGGATTCTTGGATTTGCCCCACCCCACAAAGGTAATGCGTCCTTGTTGTGATCAGGCTCACAAGAGTGTTGCAGACTATGCAGTTCCTAGTGCTGCATGCTAACAACTAGCATTCATTTCCAAACTGCCTTGAGATTATCTTGCACAGGGTTAAGAAGAGAAGACTAGTGTTACGAGTTTTGATATCCCTGTGTCTCCCTTACTGACAGATACACAACATTGTTGGTGCTGACAAGTTGACTGTCTGTCAGCTATCTACATGTTGCAATTGGTACTGCTCATTTATATCTCCATATTGGACATTCAGATGTTTAGACAGAGAAGATACAGTGTCCTGATAAGTGACAAAAAGGAAATTTTGGCATTGATGAACTGATCACTTTCTGAGACAAGGTAACATAAGGTAAGAGAGCTGAGCTGGCACAATAAATATGTCAACATAATGCATTACTATGGGGAATGCTGGCACTAAAGACAGCCTGCTGATCAGAGCTGTGTATCCTTGACAATATACCAGGATAGCAAATAATGCATGCACATTGATGTCTCTGAGTTCTACTATCAAGTTCTGAAAGTCTGACGTTCTGGACTATTATTAGGTATCCAATAGCTTATTGGAATCATCCATCTGGCAGAGGGATGCTTACATTTTGCCTTTAAATCTGTTATTAAGGTTCCAATAGTTGTCCTATCTTGCCATCACTTAAGTATAAAATCCAAGAAATGCACAATGGAAGATCTCACTGTTTTCCTCCTACTGCCTAATCAAAGGCAACAAATACCCTAAAGCAGGGGTGTCCAAACTGCAGCCTGTGGGCCGGGGCCGGCCCCTGATGCCAATTCATCCAGCCCACGAAGCCCTCACTGCTTCCCGGAGCGATGAGGTTTTTGTGGGCCAGATGAATTGGTGTCAGGGGCCAGATCCAACCCATGGGCCAAAGTGGCTGTGCCCCTGAAGCACATGACCAGTCCACGGCCCAAAAGGTTTGGGCACTCCTGCCCTTAAGGTATAACCTGATTGTGATTAGGCACTTTCATGCAGTTTTGAACAGAAATCCTAATGCAACCAACAACAAAAAAAGGTTTTGGAAATCAACCAAAATTAACCATTACTATATTAGTAAAACAGACTTTCTCCCCCACTTTTTATTCCCATCATCTTGTCTTACTGTCAGTGAAAAGAAAAAAAATATTAAAATAGTCCAAAGGATAAAAGAATATATTATGCTACAGATTTATTTTGATATGTCCAACATAGAGAAATACTAGAGCCATGATGACGAAACTCAGCACTCCAGGTGTTCTTGGACTTCAATTCCCAGAAACCCAAGTCTCTGTGAATCCACATGAATGGGTTTACGGCCAAGGTTCACTATCACTGCCTAGACTATGTACTGAAGAAACCTTCCAACACCAAAAGTGATTTCTGTACATGAGTGCTTGTGACAAGGGGAAGTCTACATGCACAATGCTGAAAGGTAGATCAGAGTGCAAGATAACCTTTATCGTCTGTTTCAGAGATAGTTCATTACTGAGCTATACTGTATTCCAAGCATAACTTTGCTAAATTCTGATTCAGTGCTGCAAGTAAGTTTGAGTAACTGAAGCTTTACCACTGAGCACCAAATATTGAGGGCACCAAAATATATTGCTTGTGAGTGTAAAGAAAATAAATGACAATATCTCCCAGCCATCTTTGCACCTTCCCTTGCTTTTTATAAAACCATGCACATTTTCTTTTAATTGGACACTACATTCGCCTCCTTTTTCAGGGAGCTTGACCCATCTGTTGGAGAAATGAGCTGGGCTAATGAGCTAGAACAAGTTCAGAGGAGAGGAACAAGGATGATCAGAGGACTAGAAACCAAGTCCTGTGAGGAAAGAGTGAAGGAATTGGGCATCTTTAGCGTTGAGAAAAGAAGACTGAGGAGAGATATAATAGCACTCTTCAAATACTTGAAAGATAGTCATAGTGAAGAGAGGCAGAAACTGTTCTCAGTCATCCCAGAGTGCATAATGTGCTGAAACTAAAGGAAGCCAGATGCAAGTTGAATACCAGGAAAAATGTCTTATTGTTAGAGCAGTATGACAATGGAACCAGTTACTGAATGCTGGAAGCATTCAAGAGAAAATTGAATATCCATCTATCTGATATGTTTTGATTTGGATTCCTACATTGTGTAGGGAGTTGGACGCAATGGCCTCATATTCCCTTTCCAACTCAGTTATTCTATAAGACACACCCACCCTGGGTATATCTTGCCCTGGGTGCAAAATGGCAAGTTAGAGTTGTCTGATTTAAAGATTGGGGTGAATATATGTTCAAATAGCAGAATAATAGCTAACTCTGTCATTTAGAATATATTTTGCATGGCTTCTTTCCAAATGCTTATTTGAAAGGGGAAAAAAGCAGATTAGGGTTGCTATTGCAAAATGCAGTTTTAAAAAGCAAAGACATGCAAATATAAAAGCATATTTGTTGTTGTTGTTGTTCAGTCACACAGTCGAGTCTGACTCTTTCTGACCCCCTGGACCACTGCATACCAAGCACCTGATCCTCCACCATCCTTCGCAGCCAGCTCAACTCTACGCCTACTGAGTGAACAATTCAATCTAGCCATCTCATCCTCTGCCACCCCTTCTCCTTTTTGCCTTCGATCTTTCCCAGCATCAAGGCTTTCTCAAGTGAGTCCTCTCTTCTCATTTGGTGTCCAAAGTACTTTAGCTTCATCTTCAATATTTGTCCTTCCAAGGAGCAGGCAGGGTTAATTTCCTACAGGATCGACATTTCCTAGATCGCAGTTTTACTTAGAACTCGAATCAGAGAGACTGATTTAAATGGATACATTTCACCTCCAAATAGCAGCACAGATGAAGCTCAACACTGGTGGTAATGGGTTAAAATGGCTGGCTGGAACTTCTCCTGCTGGCAATGGCAGACAATGTTGGCAGGCAGCTCCAATGCAGTTCTTTTCACTCTGACTGCCTATAATGAAAAATGGGACAAATAACATTCTCTGCCACTGCTGGTACACAGTTATTGATAACTTTCTATGGCTCTTGTAATTTACAATGTGTACAATGTATTTGACCTTGTAGAATATGAGAAGTCACCACTACATCATTCATGCATCGGGGAAAAATCCTGCGCATTGACCCATATGGCTGGATCTAGAATGGGCCTTGGTGGAATTCTGCTCATGTGAGAGAAGCAGACAGGGATGGGATTCCTTCTACCTAATGCAGACTTCTAAGACCCCCCAGGAACGTTCCAAAGATGCCTTTTCTACTCCTTCTTCAGATGGGAAGTGTTGACTGAATCACAGTGCCTTCATTGAACAGAAGTAGCCTTTCCTTCATGCCCAATGACTCCTACTCAGAATTTTCAGAATCTCACCAGTGAACTTTAAGTTTCTCACGGAAATTATTTAAATGCACTTACTTTTTTCGAAAGTTATTCCTGAAAATGTATCAATCCAGATAATACTATTCATTTTTGTATCGAGCATTTCTGATTCTGTGATCTCACTGTGACATATATAAAACTGTAATTGTAGAGAAATTTTATTTTCTGAATTAGGTACAACTTGGAATCCCACAGTGGGATTTACTCATTTATTATGTGTCTCACTGATTTTACAAATTAAGTCTGTGTTTACTGTCCAAAGACCAATCACAATAAAAACAAAGCACACAAAATATAATGTAAATAGATGATGTAAAACCAGTGGTGGGCAGCCAACAATTTTACTACCACAGTGTAGGCGGAGCCAACATTGTGGGTGGAGCCAACGTCATGACATCTTGGATGGAGCCAATGTCATGCCTTCATGGGTGGAGCCAATGATGTGGGTGGAGCCAATGTAAAAAAACCCATAAAATAAGTACACATAAAAATACAAATTAAATATACATAAAAATACACATAAAAATACATAAAATACACATAAAAACAAATACACATTAAATACACATTAAAAATAAATACATATTAAATACACATTAAAATACACCCACCTACCCCACACCCGAAGGTGAGTCACTTAACCTGGGGAGCAGGTTATAGGGAGCTTCAGGCTAGCAGCTTCTCTACACCCACCCCGCTTGGGAGGACAGCAAGGAGGTTGTGCATGCGTTCCAAGTGCTGCAGGCACACATGCACACCAAGCGCTTGGCACACATGTGCAGTGGGGGAACTGGTGAAAAGGTAAGCCCCCAAGGTGGTTCTCCCCAAAAGCCGCTGCCGGTTCTCCGGATCACCGGGAAAAGTTACTTCCAGTTCTGGCGAACTGGTGCAAACCTGTTGTTGCCCATCACTGTGTAAAACATATGCTATGACAAAAAGATGCGCTTTACCATTCAAGGGAGGACCTCAATAAAAATAATGCAAATTAGTTTGATCCTTGTGTACAGTTTCAAAAGTAGTGTGTTTTTACATAACTATGAAGTTACAGTACAGTATTTTAGAGTCTCAAAGCTAGGGTTAGTACTTAGATTTGTACTTTTATTTGTTCAAAACAATTTGATAGGGCAGAATTCCCAATTAATCTATCTTTACAACTGCAAACATGCTATAACAAGTTTCAAATAGTTTTGGAAGTGAGACTCCTCCTCAGGATTGCCAAGTATTGGGATTGCCTCTTATATCTATCATTTGCATTCTGTAGCTCATTCAGGGCCATAGCCAGGAGGCCCCTGGGGGTGATCAGCCCACCTAAGCTGACAGCCCACCCTCCACCCAGGGCAAAGTTCTATGTGTGTGTGTGTGCGCGTGTCTGTGTGTCATTGTTGCCCTTCCTGAAAAAATATTCCCCCCCACCCCCCATCTAGAATCCTGGCTATTGCCCTGAACTCATCCTTTTCCTTGCTCCGCAGCTGGATGAAAATGTCACAATCAATAATTTCTTTTTAGTCTTTGTAGCCACCAAAGCACTAAGCAGGAAATCTGGATTTCCTACTTGGTTCATTGCTGGAACAACTGTGACTATATATATTGTTTTATAACTTTTATTCATTGCAAGTGTAGTTCTGCACAGTTCTACAGAGAATCAAGATAAAGGTAATCACTATGATGGAGTGCGTAGATCCAGGAGTGAAAACATATAGTTTAAATCTAAAGTGTTACTAGTGGATGAAAACTGCATTAGCAAAGTTGTATTTGATTTTTCTGTCACTTAGGTGATAGCTCATGTGTGCCTTCATAGACCCTACGGGTTTCTAGACAAGACAGTCTGTATTGTCTAATCACATAACATTCCCTCTCCCAACAGAAAGAGGACTCCAGCTCATGCTTATGTTTATTTATCCTCTTGTTAGAAAGAAAAGAACAAAGATTGTGTTGGAGGTTTATGCAAACAGAAATGGCATTTGATTTCTCCTCTTCTTTGTGGAATATTTTTTCATGGAAAGAGAGGTGTATGAGCTTTGAAAGCATCATGCCATAACATTGAAACAGTTATGATTTTCCACTTTGTACAAGACTAATCCATGCTGAACTTCTCACCTCACTCATTGCATTCCAGAAACATCATAGTTCAAGGCTGTTAGCAAACAACTTAATTGGGCTTCTCTCTCTCTATTCAGCTGTGGAGTCTTAAGCCTGTCTAGTTTATCTATTCTGGTTGTTTAGAACTGTTAAAAATAGTACATAATCTATCTATGGCTAAACTGCCTCTACATGGCTTCACTGCAGAACAGAGAGAGTACAGAGACCTTTGTAGAGTACATCCACTACCAAATTAGAACTTCCTGATGGTAGAAGGTATGTACAGTATAGGCTTTTCTTTGCATTGTATTACTTTTTTCTACATCAATGAGCTACCATTATTGTAAATAACATCTGAAATTTTCTTTTAGACCTGTGGCTTGGTTTCTTCTTGGTTTATTTTTACTGAAACCCACAGTGGGTCATGCCATGAGTTAAGGCACAGTGACTGAACTCCTGTTACTTAGTGTAGAAAGCCATAACTAAAGTAGGCCCATTGAATCAGTAGGGAGTGGTTGAATCAAAACCTCTATTAATTCAATTGATTTAATGGGCCTACTTTAGTTATGACTTTCTACACTAAGTCACAGCATTTCATCCACACAATTTCAAACTCAACTTCTGTTAGGGCCTAATGGAATGACAGAACTGACCTCTGATCAATGTTTATAGAAATTATAATGGGACATCTTTAATTCTCCAGCAACATGTGGAAAGAAGCAAAGTGGTGTTTCTAAACAATGCATAGAATCAAGAAGGAAATGAAGATGCTATAGCAGCAGCAACTGATTCCTACTATGGTAGAGCATAACAGACTGCGGCATTGATTTTTCACTTGGAGAAGTTAAGAATCCTCTTGTAAAGATGCAAAAGATGCAGGAAACAGGTGACACCTTTATTGGATCACTAAGAAAAGCAAAACCTTGTGTGAGCTTTCATGGTTCAAGACCACTTCTTCAAGCATGTATTAAAGTCTACATGGTGTGGTGGTCTGCCAGGTTCATGGTGTGGTGGTCTGCCAGGCTCTCTTCTTCCAGTTAGGATGCCACTCCCACAGGGAGCTTGACATTTGCTCCCAGACCATTTAACCCTCTCTGAAGCACACGTAGCTTCCTTTTGTGGAATACAG
Organism: Furcifer pardalis; assembly: GCA_030440675.1. NCBI lineage: Eukaryota > Metazoa > Chordata > Lepidosauria > Squamata > Chamaeleonidae > Furcifer > Furcifer pardalis. Next base: position 101,158,074 of record CP126891.1, read on the forward strand.
ATGCTTCCTTTTGTGGAATACAGATGCCATGTGCTTCCCAGCAGGGGGCAAAGCATCCTAACTCCAGTATGCCTATGTTACAATTTCTAACTTTTAATACTAAGCTTTTTAAAGTTTTTAGAGTTTTTAAAATGATTTTATAATTGTTGTAAATTGCCCTGGGTCCCTTTTGGGAGGAGGGCGATAAACAAATTTAAATAAATAAATAAATAAATAAATAAATAAATAGTTTGCTCTTCTTAAGAAGAGATCCTGGCAGACCATGCCATTAACACTTAAATACATGCCTGAAGAAGTGGTATTGAACCATGAAAGCTCACGCAACATTTTGTTTTTCATAGTGATCCAATAAAGGTATCACCTGTTTCCTGCAGCTTTTGCATCTTTACAATTTATTTATTATTTATTTATTATTATTAATTTGAATATGGATCACACAGTTAATCTTCCTTGTTTGTCTAAGAGTCCTCTGTATAAGAAAGAAAAAAGGCTACTCCTCTGCCCTGCTAGTGAGGATAATGTAGTAGTCACCATAACATTCCCTCCTCCCTATTCTCTTTTTACAATGGGGCAGTCACTGATACTTCTCTCAGTCAGAGTGCTGCTCTATGGAATCTTCTTTCATTAGCTGATATCAACTTCTACTTTCTTCTTAATACAGTAGCCTACCCTTGCAGCTGTGAAATAAAAAGGAGACTACTGTAATTCTTGGGAGATGAGCTATGAGAAACCTGGGAAACATAGTCAAAAGTAGAGACATCACCGTGTAAATAAAAGTCTGCATAGTCAAAGCAATGGTATTTCTGGTAGTAATGTATGGTTGTGAGAGCTGACCCATAAGGAAAGCTGAATGCAGAAGAATAGACATCTTTGAAATGTAGTGTTGGAGGAGAATTTTGAGAGTACCCTGGACAGCAAAGAGAACAAGTAGGTCAATCTTAAAAGAAATCAACCCCGACTGCTCCTTGGAAGGTCAAATATTGAAGATGAAGCTAAAATACTTTGGACATCAAATGAGAAGAGAGGATTCACTTGAGAAAGCCTTGATGGTGGGAAAGGTTGAATGCAAAAGAAGAAGGGGGTGGCAGAGAAGGAGATGGCTAGATGGCATTGTTGATGCAATGGGCACAGAGCTTGGTGGGCTGAAGAGGATGGTGAAGAATAGGGGTGCCTGGCATGCGATGGTCCATAGGGTTGCAAAGGGTCTTCCTCAACTATGTGACTGAATGACAACAACTCTTGAGAGGTGCATGGAGGAGTGTTAACAGATCTCCAGGAGGCACATGCTTAGCCAACTGACTCACTCAAGCTAATTGCAGGGTTGGTCCTGAATAAGTAATTGTATGATGATTAAAGGCATACACTCCTTAAAAGAGCTTTCCTATACAGTATATTACAATATTTTATTTCTTGCCTTCAGGACACCATCCCAGAGACATGCTGTCATTTCAAGAGCATATAAGTGGATTTCAACTGTGTTGTAGCCTTGCATGTATGTCCTTTGTGATGCACCCAACCATGATTTTTCTTAATTCAATGAAAATGTTATTGCCTACCCTTATTCTCATCAGATGACTCATCATAATGCCATTTCAATATGTTTGTTCTCATATCTATTTACTTTCCTCTTGCGGGAATATTGCCACTTGATTCTTTCTGTCATGCTCACTTTTAAACCTACATGATAAAACTCAACAGTTCCAACATGCCCTTCTCTTGGTAGGACAGAGCTATGGATGCAATAGGATGCATTTTAAACATTAGAAGAATAGCTTTAGCTATTTCATTACATTTAAATCCCACAGTCCATATGATTTTGTTTTACCACTTTCCCTCACAATTATTACTTAAATGATCAGGACTTTGTCAGCATGGTAAAGTGCAAAATTCACAGAGCAATATCATGGTGGTCCTCAAAAGACAGACCTGTGCTGAATTAAACCAAGAGATAATAATGCTTTGGCTCCTCAATAAAATGAAAGCAGTTATAAGGAGGCTCCTGAAAGGTCTGGGTTTGATCCATCCCCTTTAGATTTCACCTGAACCACCTCTCCTTTTGAGATAGTCACACCACTCCCTATGAAGTCATCAGCTTCACCAGAATCTCCAGTGGAGAGGAGGAGGAAAAGATAGCTTAAGAGACTTACCTAAAATGTACAGAAGAAGGGAAACTCAAGATCCAAGAAGGAGAGTCAGGGCCAGAAAGTTCTTGAAGGGAGAAGGTTACAAAATGGGATGGAAGAAAGACCAAGGAGTTGGATTGGTGGTGGACTTAAGACTGTCCAAAGCAGGGGTGCCCAAACTACAGCCTGGGGACCGGATCCAGCCCCTGACACAAATTCATCTGGCCTATGCCACCCTTGCCGTTCCTGGAAGCTGAAGTAAGGGTGCATCTTACTTCTGCTTCCAGGAGCGGCAAGGGTGGAATGGGCCAGATGAATTGGTGTCAGGAGCCAGATCCAGCCCCTGGGTCATAGTTTGGCACCCCTGATTTAAGCAGAGAAAATGGCAACCTAAAAATCTATCTCATCCTGTTGCAAAACAGATTGCAAGGTGTATTTTACTTTCGCTTCTGGTGGGAGGAACCACTTGACCGGCCCACTGAACCACATGACCAGTCCCAGGCCCAAAAAGTTTGGGCACCTCTTGTCCAAAGAGTAGACTGAGAGGGTCAGACTATTTGAAGGTCCAGATGGCTGGAATAATTTGTAGCTATTTTGTTGATCTGTTTGGTAAAGAATTAAGAAAGATACCAAGACTCCAACCCTTACATCTAAGCCTATGGAGGACATATGGCTCACAAAGCAGTATTTTATTGTCAAAGTTATTCCTTCAGTTTTCAGTTGTTTCCATAGTTGATTTGAAGACTAAGCACCATCTATAAACATCTAGACACTTACATTTATTATGTAGAAAAACACATCTTATCTTGATTCCTCCTGAGAAAAAGTAATTTGAACAGTGAACTATTGAATACAGAAAGTAAAATTTGCCTTGGTGCTAAATGTCAACAGTGTCTTCTCATCCTGTATGGAAAACAGAACTGACACTTCAGATATCTCTGACTTAGCTGCATAACTCCCTTGAGTTGCAACAAATAGAGCAATCATTAGAAAAAAACAATTCATTGTGACAATAACTTATGCACACAAGATGTACTCTCTGAAAATGAACTACCAAGAGAGAAAATGGCACAGATCTGTTTCTAGCAGAGGTACCCAAGCTTCAGATGTTCAATTCCTAATTCTCCCAGTCTATGCAAAATTCTTTTTATTACCATGCTGTCATTATGTGCAAGTGAGGTAGGGAAAGGTTGCAGACATTCATAACATACCTAACAAATTAGAAAAAACACTAATGGGAAAGGGCTCCCCACCCCCTGCAGGCTGAACTGTGAGAGTTATGATTTCGTACTGTGAAGCTTTAACAGGGCAGTTTTCCCAAACAAAACTCTTGGGTATCTCACATTTTGAGGCTGTCACAGATTTATTAAAATTTCATCCATTCACCATACACTGGAGAACAGTTGGATGTGAAAGATTGAAATGATATAGGAAAGCACATGTGAGAGTGTTCTTCACAATAAAGAACATTTCAGAGAATATTCTTAATGACCCAAACAGATGGGGATGGCAGCCCTTAAAGTTTTTTATTTTATTTTAACCAGATGGGCAGTACAGGTACTACATGTAAGTTACGGTAGTTTACTGCCACTGTAAAATGAATATGGAAAGCTGCAGCCATATTAAGTATGGATCAGAACTTCATTTAGTTCATTTATTTATATAAGAACATTTGGAATTTTACATTTCTTGTCATGCATTTCAGTGCACAGTACAGTACATACTTGAAAAGGGGGATCAAATGTATGTGAAAGTGAAACTGATGAATTCATCCCTCTAGGTGAGGATTCAGTTAACTTTCATCTCTTAAAAATCAGGCTATGAATTCCTGTGGTATTGGTGGCTATCCATGTTCTTTCTTTCTGATAGGCTCTCAGCAGTGATGTCGGCTACTACTTATATCTATGTACTGTATACATTTTTTCCTGTTTGGAAAAATGCCATTGACGTGAATTTTTTTAAGGTGGATCCCAGCTTGCTTTGAAGTGACCCACACACAGTGGTGGGCCTTCAAAGTGCGCCTTCACAGCCAGTCCATCTGGCATGGCCTCTTCCGCCTCCATGAGTGTTGGGAATCACAATAGTGATTCCACTCATTTTGCCATTGGGCCCAATATGATGGTTTCTAGTGGCATTTCCTCCACTGAGGGGGCCATCATCACCCCACCTAAAGGGGCTCATCCACCCATAGCCATTGGCCCCTTTAGGGGGTCAGGTTATTTATCACTGCCCAGCACTCTGTGTTGAGTTCGTGGCAGTACGATCTACTCCATTACTGTAATGCAGGGATAGGCAACCTACAACATGTGGGCTGGATCCAGCCTATGACACCAAATAATCTGGCCCGTGCCTTCATTCCAGCTGCCACAGCCACCTAAGCTGCTGCCGCAACTGGCTGCAGATTCATTTACGAGTGTCATAAATGCATTTACAAAAGCTGTAAATGAGTTTGTGGCAAACACATTTACAACAGCCGTAAATGGCATGGGGTCCACCAGTCTGGCACCCTCAACTGTCTGAAGGAGTGTGACCTGGCCCCCAACTGAGAAAGGTTGGCAACCCATGCCATAGCAGGATGTCCAGCCAGACATGACAGGCTCTACATCTTTGAGATTTACACTGCAGACAGGTGCAATGAGACCCTCTCTGTGCTACTGACTTAAATGTAACTGTTTCAGGCAGGAGAAATTTTTGTTTGGTTCTACCCTTGATAAGAATCTGTACATTTCTTTGCATGAAAGACTGGAATATTTTGAGACATGGCAGGAGCCTTCCAAGATGCAGCCTTGGAGATCGCCCACTGCACCCGAACCACATAACTGGAAACTTCTTGGATGTTGCACAGGGATATTGTGATCTGTCAAGATTACTTGTGTTGGAATCTGTGCCTTAGCACTCCCATAAAATCCCACACAATTGTACCTCGGTCTAGTAAGAACATGTAGTCATTGTATTTCTTCCTATAGTTCATTGAAGATTATTTGATTCAGTTCCAGCTTCCCTACCATTTTCTGTCTGCAGTGTTTGTTTGTGATAGCGGGGTCTTGTTATCTCCACTGTGATTTATAATAATAATAATCTTAGACTAATAATCTTAGAACTGCAGAGCTGGAAGAGATCCTATGACAACAGACATACTATTATTTTCAATTCAGCAGTCTCGTTTTGAAGGTTAATGGATTAGTTCACGAGCTTTGTGTTTCCATGGTGAGTCAGGTTTTCTAATTTTATGATTAGTGACAAACAGAATGGCTGCAGCCATTTTCCCTTTGGGAAGCTGAGGCTACCAGAATTAAACTCATCTGTAGCAATTAGTTCAACCAAGTTGAGAGAATTATGTTGAGCAAAGTATAAACAGTAATAAGTCATATTAAACAACTATATCTATTTTAAAAACAAGGAAAAATTGTTTTTTTTATGTCACAAAATAATTTTTAGAAAAGCATATAAAAAGATTGCTTTAGAACATATGCAACTGTGCTCTTTTGAAAGCAAATCCCTTTACAGATGAGAGTACTGTAGATCTAGTTCTGCCTAATAACATTCTTTAGGGTGTCAAATTTGTAGCTCAAGGCCATAAATTGTAGTGCAAGGTTTGTTAAACATTGACCTAAATCCAGTTATTGGCCCCCAGTGGAGTCAGCAGAATTTAAGTAACCATCGATATGAGTCATCTTGACTTATATTAGACCAATATATTTTTATTATTGTGCTAGGCCTTGATTCGTTTCAATCAAGGCTTTAAAAACATTTCCAGGAAATTTGTTGGATAGTCTATGTGTGCAAAAGATAGGGAAGAGAAGATACAGGAATAGAGGTTCCAGCAAAATTACAGGCATAAATTAGTTTTATACTGATTCATTTTATATGTCGTATAATTTGGCATTATCTGATGAACTGCAGTTTTTCTCTGGGACTCCTAGTCCTAGTTGTAGGAATTAATTTAAAAACCTGAATGTGAATCCTTGACTAACCATAATTACAATTCTTTTGTAAAGAGAAACAGTAATAATTGGCAAAAAGCAGAGCATAAGGCTGAAAGAATATACAGTATGTTGATCTGGGACATTCACTTATATAGAAGATGAAGTTTACAAGGTCCAACTTGGAATCAAGTTAGTTATCAGACCTAGAAGCTGACTAAAATTTCTATCTCCACTTTTCTCACACATATAAGTGTAATGGAGTTTTGTGCAATGATTCTTGGCTAAAAGTAACAGACTGAAACACTTAATTATTCTGACATATTAAAAACCAAGCCTCTTTTCTATAAGTAAATATTTATTGTCATGATAACTTTTAATTTTAAGCAAAATGAAGGCTGGATTAATTTGCTTTCACTTTGATGGTAAGGGTTCAGTGAAAGTTTAGTATGGTCGCTAAATGGTTAAGACAGTGAACTTGACAACTGGAAGGTTGACAGATCAGTGGTTCAAGACCCAAGTACTGCTTGGCAGAGTGAGCTCCCATCTCTGTCCCAACTCCTGCCAACCTAGCAATTTGAAAGCAAGAAATTGCAAGTAGATAAATAGTTACCACTTAGGTTGGAAGGTAAACAGCGTTCCATGCACTCTCATGTCTAGTCATCCCTGCCACAGGTCCACTGAAACATCGACGAACGCAGCTAGCACTGGCTCTTTGGTTATAAACCAAAGAGCCAGCGCTGTCTGTAGATTCTATTCTATTCTATATTCGATTTATATCCCGCCCCAATCATGAAGTGCAACTCTGGGCGGCTTACAGACATATCAATACAATATCAATACAACATAAAAACATTCAGTCAACATAATATCCATCAATACAATAAAAATATCATAAGACACACTAAAATAGCACATGGCACATAGCAGTACAGTATCATATAGCAATTAAATAATAATAGTTAACTAACAAAAAGTCCTTGCTGTTTGAACGTCCTCAATGAGGGCCGGGCTCAATGTCCTCTACTGCATCTGTGGCTCTTAAGCCCTCCAACTCCGGCCGGTGGTGAGGGTGGGAGGAGGGCGACGGCGATGGCGTCCTGAGCTCCAGCCGGCGGCTCTTAAGCCCTCCAACTCCGGCCCGTGGCGAAGGCGGGAGGAGGGCGACGGCATCCATACTGGATCAGCATACTCTGCTGCAGAGACAACTCAAGACCAAAGCTAATGTGTGCAATGTGGATGGTTGAGCTACCCAATAATAATTTTTAAAATGATTTAAAAGTACTTATTGCTTACAACTGGTGCAGAAAGAGAAATGTCGGAATAAACAATGTAAATACTATATTGCATTTATATATCATAGCATGAATATACTGTATGGTGTAACAACTAAGCTTATAACTGAAACAAAATTGCTTAGCATACTTATAAACTCAGTGAAATAATAGTAGAATAACCAAGCAAATCTATCCTCTTTTAACATTACAGTAATATTTCTTCAATATATTGCATTGAGCAAAACTTACAGTTGTAAAGTTAACCAAAATAAAATTAAAACTGGCTTTCTATAAGTGACCAGTAATACAGTATTACCTAAAGCATTTGTTGCTTATTCAACTCAATTCAATTCAATTTATTTACAGTCCATGACCAGCATAGCAGACAAAAACATAATACCACATTCTAACTAGTCTGGACATGGGTAATAAAAGGAAACTATGATACTATAATACTAAAAACCTACTGGGAATCGACATAAAACAGCAGGGTGCCTATCTAAAAAACAATATTACTAAAATCCCTCAATAATTACTAAAACCTAGTGTCATGAAGATAAAATGCAATACTAATATTTATGAGAAAAAGAGGGATAGCCTCATTACAAGGATATAAAATACTCTCTACTAGAGTTGTAGTTTACTAAAACTCAGTAATTTATGGCCAGACTGATAATGATAAGGGTGAAGAGATAACATAATAAGTAGTGTAGGTCAGCTGCTCAGTGCGGGAGCAATATATTTGTTGCTTATATTATAACCCATTTTCCCTGCCACACTGGGTTTTCCTCAGACACCAGCTTCAGCATGCTTCCACATTAAGCTTATGTTCATTTTCCAGTCATGATCACAAAGCAAAGCATGCTAATGCAAGAATAGCATAGGTTACAGCAAACAGACATCCAGTTAAGTCAGGGGTGCCCAAACTACAGCCCATGGGCCAGATCCGGCTCCTGACACAAATTAATCTGGCCTGCACCAGGGGGTGGCATATGCCAGATGAATTGGCATTTGGGGCCCAGATAGGGTCCATATGCCATAGTTTGGGCACCCCTGGTTTAAGCAGAGAAAATGGCAACTTAAAATCTATCACATTCTGTTTCAAAACAGATTTCAAAGTGCATTTTACTTCTGCTTCCGGCGGGAGGAACCACGTGACCGGCCCGCTGAACCACATAACCAGCCCACACTCAGAAAAGTTTGGGCACCCCTGAATTAAGTTATAACAGTACATTTTTCAAACAGAACTTACTTCCAGTACTGGAAGTAAATCATGTTCCAAAAATGTACTAGATATACTGTACTTAATCTTATCTTTTAATTTGGCTTCAGTTTGTCCTGGAAAATATGCACTTGTGCAGACAAAGGCACTTCTCTGTGCCACAGATGTTTCTGTTCCCTCTATAGCCTTTCCATTTCTGGTGCCCTCAAGATGTATTGGAGTAGAATTAACATCATTCCCAGCCAGTGGAGAGGCATCATAATAAACAGGTTACAAGAGTACAGATGTTACAGAAAAATATACAGTCATAATCCATGGGACAGTTTGAATGGAATAGTACCACTGCATGAGGACGTGCTGCAGATTTTTGTACCAGGTTTCCCAAATTTTGTGTTTCCCTGGAAGCCATTTTGTTGAAAAACAGTAATGTGACAGCAGTTTAACCTTCAGAATATCTCAGCCTGTACAGCCAATAAAGATGAGTCATAAAATGAATTTTTCTTCAGGCCTAGCATGAAAAACAACACTGACAACTGTTGTCAGCTTAAACACAGTGGGCCTGAGGTTGTCCAATGCAAAGTCTTCATTTTGTCCCAGTTCTGTTGTCGATAGTGAACTCTTCTGACCAGAGAGTTGTCTTCAAAGCCTACAAGTTGCATTTCATGATTTTAAATTTACTATATGCTATGGATATAAATGGGAGAAGAGCAAATGGAAGAGCATTTATTAATCCTTGCTTTTAAAATGTTGAGAAATTTATTCATTCTAGAAAGGCAACACATACATGATACCTATCCTCTCAAAAATCCACAGGGAATTGTTTTTAAAATCTTGTCGGTACTGTACTTTAAAGCCTAAGGAACAAGAGCCAGTATCCTATTGTCTAAACACAGAGAAGGGAAATTACATAAGCAGGTTTCCTGTCATAGGGTTTGCAAAACTTGTCATTGCTAAAACCATCTTAGTGACAAGAGTTGAGACATTACGGTATATTGGTTGTACAATGTGTTTCCCACACATTGAAATCTCCATCTTGGATGGGCTAAAGCACCAGATAATTTGGCTGGCAAAATCTAATGAAAAAGTACAGCTCAGAACTGGGCATTTTCATGACACTACCCCCTCTTTTCTAGTCATTCTTTTTTAGGTCATCTTTATTACTTTTACCATTTCATCTCTATGAGCAGTTTTACATATGATGCTTTAAAAAGTATATCTGAGCCTTTCTCCTATTTAGTCATGCCATATAAGAATGCTGTTAATGTGGTGACAGAACAGAGAAGACAAATAAATAGTGCATTGCAGTGATTATACTTTTTTAAAAAAATTGGCATTGTAGACCAAAATTTAAAAAGGCCTGTTTAAGTCTCACCTTCATTTTTTTAAAAAACCTTTGCAACCAAAGAACTATTGGAGCAAGTTATATATATATAAACTATGGTCTGAGGGCTGGATCTGGTCCCTGGTGCCAATTCATCTTGCTCATGAAGCCCTTGTTGCTCCCAGAAGCGGAAGTAAAATGCGCCCATACAGGCATGTTTTATTTCCGCTTCCGGGAGAAACAAGGGTTTCGTGGGCTGGATGAATTGGCACCAGGGACCAGATCCAGCCCTCAGACCATAGTTTGGGAACTCCTGCTTTAGTAGAACAATATTGGCTGAACTACATTGTACTACAATGCCTTATTTCGACTGGAAGAAGGAATTTCCCTCTACATCTTTTTCTACAGAAAAGTAAAACCCAGATGAGTCATTTAGACTTCTGGTTTGGAAATCTGATTGAAAAAGCTAAGTGATCCTGGCAAGGAAAATGTAGAGTCCTCTTTTCTTACATAAATGTGTACATCTATTTTGGGAATGTAGTGATGTGCCATCAAGTCCTCTTTTGACTTATAAGAATCCTATGAATAAATAATCTCCACAGTATCCTGATGTTAACAGCCTTACTCAGCTCTTACAAGCTCAGGGACTTGCTTTTTTTTTTTTTTTTTGAGTCAATCCATCTCATAGTTGGTCTTCCTCTTTTCCTGCTGCCTTCTACTTTTCTTAGAACTATTGTTGTTTTTCCCAGCAAGTCAATCTTCTTCTGATGCATTCAAAGTGCAATAGCTTATGTTTAGTCTTTTTAATTCTTCTAGAGAAAGTCTGGACTTGATGTCATCTAGAGTACACTTGCTTGTCTTTCCAGTGGCCTGTGGTACGTATAAAGCTCTCCTGCAGCATGAATATTTCCTCCCTGTTGGCTTTCTTCACTGTCCAGCTTTCACATACAGTAAATCCTCGGATAACGCTAAAACTTGGTTCCACAAGTCTTGGTGTTATCGGATTTTTAGTGTTATCCCATGCATGTTAAAATCCTATGGGATGCATCAGATAACGTTAAAGCTCCATAGAGATACATTGTAACTGCACAGGCTTTAGCGATTGTTATCCGATGCATCCCATAGGATCTTAATGTTATTTGATGCAATTCTCCCCCCCAGATTACTTAACATTATGCGATTTTAGCGTTATCCAAGGTAAACGTTATCCAAGGTATTACTGTACAAACATAGTAATTGGGAATACCTTTTTGGGGTAGAGCCACAGATTGATGTGGTAAATAATCACAGCATCCACCACTTTGCCTGGCTTTCCAATGCCTATCCCGTTTGCCTTCTTTCCCTGACCCTGAGGTAGGAAGAATCCTCAGACAATATACAATAGACCTAAGGTCACTGACCAGCAAAGAGTGGTTTATCTTTCTGTAAAAATATGTTGCTACCATCTCCTATACCTTATCAAAACTGAAACTTTATAATAAGCAAGCAATTACATTTATATACCACCTCATAGTGCTTGGTTCAGACTCTGGGCAGTTAACAAAGTAATTAGCATTTCCCTGCCCCCCAACAAGATGGGTAGTCATGATCATGGAAGGATAAGAGGTTGAGTCAACCTTGAGCCTGGTCAGAATTGAACTTGCAATGATAGCAGTGTCATTACCAATATTTTTCCTGATAAATGTAGCCCGAATGGTCAAGGACTATATACAGTACTAGATTTCCCATTACTAAATCCCATTCCAAACACCAGAATGGATTTTATGAGTTTTATTAATGGAAAGAGAGCAAAAAATAAAAAGTAGATTAAACATGGGAAGAGTGCAAAATTTCTACAACAAGATAGGCAGATGGGAATGCACAGCAAGCACAAAACAATAAGATCTATCTCTTAACATCTACACTTACTCCTTAGATTTTTAGAAAGAAAGCAAGATTTTCCTCTCCTATGGCTTCTAGAGGACAGCCTATCTGTACTTCCATCAGGAGACCTAGATGAACAACATCTTCCTTCATTGTGAATCTCCCTTTTAGTCATTACTTTCAATGACTCTGGCCATTAACTCTCACTGGCTTCCAATCTCCCTTAACAACTCTCTAAAGTTCTTCTTCCAGGGAGATACAACCTCTGGCTAGCTCCCTATTGTTATTACAAGCACCTTTCTGGTCTTTCCAGTCTATGGCTTAGGGGGCCAGATGACCATTTTGCCCTTCCTCGACCACATGGCACTTCCTGGTGTGGAAGAGGCAGTGGGGGGCACCATGAAATGGTGCTGTGAGCCTCATGCAGCCCATGGGCCGCAGGTTGAGAATTCCTGTTCTAGGGATTCTGGGTCCATCCTCACTAGAGGATTCATCTGTTGGGTCTCTAATAGATTGCAAGAATTCTTAATATTTGCGGCACTGTAGTCTAAGGCCCACGTAGAGAAAACTACATAATCCAAACTACAGGTTAGCATTAGAAGTAATAGTTCCTTTTCATGCTGTGTGGCCCTTGGGCAGCAACGCTCCTTGTTGTTTCTTCAGCAAGAAAGTTTTATGGGGCCGGGGTGCCAAGCCAATGACCTATCCTCCTCCTTTCTCATCCAGGCTTGGTACCAGCAATGACAGAGTGAGAAGATTAAAATGATCACTTTTTAGTGAGAAGATCAAAATAGAGTAAAGGTTGGAAAGCCACAAAACTTAACAATAGTCTTCAACCTACTCAAATCAGCTGTGTTGTATTAAAATTCAAAACTCTCCAAGAAGGGGATTGATGATCTGGGAAGTTTCTTGCACCAACATTTAGGGATAATGAATCCATTTTGTTGTAACCAGGAGCTGGCAATCCTCAAAAGAATTATGGAACTTCACAATACACCTACAGAATAATAATCTTTCCCATTCAGCAAATTTATGAGTTTTTAAAAAATATTTTTATACACTACTATAAATTGTCTGTGTTTCTTCGCCTTGGTTTTTTTTATTGTTTGTTTTCTTTCCTTCTTTCCATGTTTAGTTCATTGTATCATGTATGACAGATGCAGAGTAGATCTCCTCCAGACATGTTCTATATACAGTAACATCATTTTGCAAAACAAAACATCTGCTAATGAGAGTAAATTTAGCAAATACTTTTACAGAGCCTCCAAAGAAAGCTGAATTGCTTTTTTTAAAAATCCCAAGAATCTTTTGCAGTACCAATCACCATGTACAGACACTTATCCATCTGTTCTCTTGGTACAGTAATCCCTTTAATAAGAGCTTGCAGAAAAGAATGTTACAACATAGGCACACAAAATATGAACCAATACTCACTTCCTTCATTACATTAATAACACCAGGAATGACATTTCTTCACATATTTACAACATAGCCAGAATTATCAGAGCCAAAGCTTGAAGTGTTTTATATATACCTACAGATATACAGGTATATATAGAATATCTGCAGATGTATCTATGTAATACACTTACTACTATGCATATACACCTGCAGATATTACACACACACACAGAGAGAGAGAGAGCATTTAAATGAGAATGACACATTTTTATTGACTAATTGCACCTTTATGTGACCCTCCTCCCAGCCATGGGACCCAAAAGGAAATGATTCCAGCTGCAACCTTTTCTTTGTCTAACCTGTTTTCTTGATTCATCCTGTTGTTTAGAAGAATCAGTGCTTTAAATATGCTATTTTTATATAGGAAAATGTCCATAAAATGAGACTCCCTAGGCTCACTTCTTGCCAGTACTTAAAATGGATGTCTATTCAAGAATTTGGTCAGTTTTAATTAATTTTTTCCCTAGATTCTTTTTTTGGACACTAAAACACTAATGAAACTGTTATTATTTGTTGTTGGGTTCTATTTATAGACCACCTTTCTCCCTATGGGAGACTCAAGGTGGCTCACTATGTTAAAAAAATCAAATTGAAGCACAATAAATTATATATTTAAATAATTAAAACCACAGATTAAAATACATTAAATGGTTAAAACAGAATTAAAACATTAACAAAAATTTAAAAGCAAATATTAACTTAGCTAAAAACTAGCATCTAGGGACTCCGTAAAATAATTCAAATCCTTATTTGCATACTTGACCCTCCGTGTTTAATGAATAATTCCCCCCCCCCTGCCATTTCCTCTAGTGGTGTTTTCTTTGCTCCGCTTGTATGCTTCAGGTTTTTGTTGTTCTTGCATGATTTTGTGCAATAAAAATGAGCTATTAAAAACACTATTCAGTATATTAACCATCGACCCCAGCCTTGGTTGGGAATGTGAAGGGTAGTATTTCGGTTCTCCTGGGGTGCTTGAGGAAGGCAGATGTAGCTTGTTTTAATAAAGTAAGAATGGAGGGGGGAAAGGAGGAAAGTACAGCTCCAGTATATAATAGGCACTCATGGTCAGAGGGGAGATTCACGATGGCAAGAATTACATCCACTCTTTGAACCGATTTAGCCTGACAACAGGACCTTTAGGCAGGAGGAGTCTGTCACTATGAATATCACCCAAGTCACTGGTATACAATCCAATTTTTAAGAACCCCCTACTGTCATAACAACAGTCGGTTGTTGCATGATCGAAGGCACAGGAACCATGTGGATTGTGACGTGTGCAAGAGGTTGATGTGAAATGTCTTTAGCTTATGTCATATTATACCCAGCCTGATCTCAAATTCTAGACAGTGTGATGTTACAAATGATTAAACCTTTGTCTTTCTGGGTCTGATTCAGATGTAACATAGCAATTAAATGCAAAGCAGATCCACACAGATTACACACCGGGACAAACTTGTCTCTGAAACAGACAGCAGTTGTCAGTACAACCTGATCAGTGGCAAAGAAAATGATGGTGAAAAATGATTTTAAACCACCCCACGAATCAGGTCTATAAAGGGCTCTTGTAAAGCAAAAAGTTAGCAGATGGAATCCCTTTAAAAAGGGATTGGACTGGCAATTTCCCCTGAAAGTGCCAGTTCAGCAAGTAAGAAGTGAATATAATTTTTTTTAATGGATTATATTCTTGAGAGTCACAATTCAGCTTGCAATAACTGTAACAAACTCTTCACAATTCATTGTAAATAAAATTCAAGTCCTTGACATCAGCCAGAAGACTTTGGTATCATTACAGCATATAAGGACAGAGTGGTGGTGAGTTGGCATGATCTGTGTGTCATGCAGCGGGATTCGGCCACAAGGGGGTCGGTGGCAGGGGCCTTGTGTGGCGGAGTTTCAGACAGACGGGGATTTTGGATCTGCAGTCCTGTTTGTGCTGTTTATGCCATGGACTTGGCCACTGGGAAGGATGTAAAGGACTGGTGTGAAGGACTGTCATTAAGAACTGGGGGGGCTGGAATCATCCCCTGGCCAGCCTAGGCCTTGGAGTCTCTGGTTGTCAATTTTTGGGACTTCTTTAAATGATTGACTTTCTTCTTTTTCTTAATGTTTTATGATGGTTGCAATTTAGGGTGTTATGATTTATTTGTGATTTATACAATGTTGTGATTTATATGATATTGTGATCTATTTATTATTATGGTATTGTATTTCATTGTATTGTGATACGTAAATTTTCTGGTATGATGTGTATTGGATACTCTATTGTTCTGTGAGCCGTCCGGAATCACGTTGTGGGCACAAATTCAAACAGCAGCAGCAGCAGCAGCAACAACAACAGTACTGAGTGTAGAATGCTGTGTATAAATAATCAGTTCTCAATAGTAAGTGTGTTGAAATGGATTGATTTCATAACACCAAAACCATCCTTGCAAGCTATTCAAATTGTATGAAGAGAGTTCAATAAAGCAATGGTCTATGAGTTTGTAAACTTTTTTGCATTGTATTACCATGAAATAATTTGAAGTGGACTTGATCCACGAAAGCTAACAGTGAAAATATAGCAGTTAGTCTTTAAAGTGCTACTGTGTTTTTTTATTTTATTTTATTTTGTTTATTTTGTTTTGTTTTGTTTTCTGAGATGCCATGAGATAATGATGAAAAACCACCTCATAACTTGAAAATTAATGCTCTGGCACAGGGATGACCAAACTATGGCCTGTGGGCTGGACCTGGCCATATGGTGCCAAATCATCTGACTTGCCCCACCCTCGCCATAACAAGCGGAAGCGGATGCAGCCTGCACATGTGTAAACGCTGTAATAAATGCAACCATAGCTGTTGTAAATGTGTTTATGACAGCGACAGAAGCATTTTGTGGTGGGAGGAAGCACGTGACCACCCCACTCAACCACATGACCAGCCCACAGAGCGAAATGTTTGGGAACCTCTGCTCTGGCAGCAGCTCAGAGTCAATGTTGCTATTGTGTGCAGACAATTATTGCAAGAAGACAAATCACTCTTTCTTCTCCAGCAACTTCCATCTTCATTCCAAGGGCTTCCTGTGACACAAACACATTCTTATTCCAATGATATCATCACCTGTTTAATATCTGGCTTTACAGTTTCAGGCAAGGCAAAATAGTCTGATAGCAAGGCCTTTGTAATCACATTGTCATTGATCACAAATACTGGGAATGTGAAAGATAGCAAGATTATCCCCTTTCTTATCGGCGAGCAAGGCAATTTTCACATCAGCAAATATTTTAGATGATTGTGTCAGCATTCTGATTCTGTTCAGGCTTATGATATATATATGTGTGTGTCATTTTGACAGACATTTTATAAGCCTGTCATTTTCTTTTGATATGGGATAAAAAAATATTTTGAGAAGTAACATCCTAAAATTCCAATCCCGAGGTTCCAATCATTGTCTCAAATGAGAGGTGCCCATCATCTGTTGCTCCTTCCCTTGTCATCCTTGACTTTCATACTCCCCATCCTTGCATGGCAAATGTAAAGGCAGGGGACTTTTAGAAAGCAAGAGTTTGAAAGCCTGCAGCTATAAAACAAACAGCACGGTATTGCCATTTCAGAGTAAGAACTGGGGTACACAGAAGGAGCCTCCTTAAAGATTGTGTTATTTTTGAACCACAATTGGGTGTATCTTAGGTTAATGGTTCCCTTGTGCCAGCTAATCTTTCTCATGCTAGGTCAGGTGAAAGGAGCTACAAAATGTACTCCCCCAAGATGGCTTCATTTTGGCAGTTTCATGCCTGGTCTAGACACGGAAGGAGAAGGGTAAGAGGTCAGTATGTTACCAGAGCATTCTGTGTTACAATTCCAGGGGAACATGTTTCACTATTACCTAGGTGTTTAGTAAACCACATTTGTTTGTTTTATGATTTTCACACAACAATAGGGTGAGCAAGAGTAATTGCCAAGTTTGTATTCCAGCAAGGGCCTATGGCTCTTCAAGCTCCTTCGTAGTATCACTGCATATTCCTATCTAAGGAAATGATCGGTGGTAATGGTATGAAAGGGAATGAACATCAGTTTTCTTAGTGCCTTGCCATCTTCCTTTCCGTACATTGGGAGAGAGAGTGGGGGCGGCGGCGGCAGTGCAGTGGTGATGAATCTTGCAGAGTCAGTGGTTGGGAGTTCAATTCCTCACTGGTCCTCCTTCACATGGGCTGGACTTGATGATCCATAGGGTCTCTAATAGCTGTGCATTTCTAAGAATATTAGAACATTTTGTCTGATTGCCTCCAGCCAGGAGCCAGCATTGCAGGTGAGCATAGCATGGATCAGGTAAAATACCTCAACAGCTATTTACCAGGCTCTTCAGTGAGACAGATCAGTGATTGCATAGCATGCATTTTCCATGTTCACAATACCACTAAATAAAATGAGAGTATGGTTGCTGATTCATTAGTCTGTCCTTGAGCCATCTGTGACAATGAAGCTATTTCCTACAGAGGGTTTTTTCCACTCCACACTGCTTTTTGCCAAATGTCACAATGCATGTTTATCATACTAAGATGAGAGTTTTGTTTTTTTCACCATGGACATTCTGTACAGTGAGCTTCCAAAATATTGTTTTTTAAAAAATCTGATAAGCCTAATCATACAGCATACCTGGTCTTCTTTTCCAACCCATCTTTAATAATGTTTCCGCATATAATTTCCAGATAGCACTAGAAATTCTTGGAACATTTTGCAGATGGCATGCCATTAGTCTTGGTATTTACACAAAGCTTTGCAGATAAACCCATCAAAAGCCTGGCAAACATTCCTCTTAGTCAAATGGCCTGGCCAATATGTGAACAGGCAGAGCCTCCACTGAAAGCAGACATGACAGCTAGCAGCCAATACATTTCTTTTGACTATCATGTGGAGTTGTCAAAAGCATCAGTCCCAACAAACTGTTTAGTACTGCCAGGCAAACAGCACTTTTCAAAGAAGCAAAATTATAATATCGCATACACGTATCAGATAAAAACACTTAACTGTAGATCTTATGGGTAACATGCACTGTTTCCTGTTTACCATAAATGGACTGAAACCTGATAAAGAGCCTACAACCTTTTTAAACTTAAAGCCTCCCTCCAGAGGACACAGAGAGACTGCCCAGTTTTTATAACAATAAGCATTATGCACAACTTGTTTACCAATATACTATCTCCACTCCTCAATACTTTTCACAGGGGTGGATTAGGCTGTCATTTCAGAATGGTTTTTGTAACAACTTTCCAAATGTTAAAGATGCACAGATTTGTGCTCTTGGACTACACCTCTCAGAATCCACCAAGTAAGCTGTGCTGTTTGGGGTTTCTGGAAGTTGTAGTTGAAGCACAAATTTGCACACTTCCGTTCTGCATATAAAATCCAAAATAAATGAAAGTGGAAGAGATGTTTACACGAAAGCCAACAGTTTTGATTCCTGAACTATTGAAAGTTGGGGTTTCAGTCCCAGTAGTTTCAATTCTGTTTCATGGTGCTGAACTGGAGTATGCACCAGTTGTTTCATGGACAAGTGCCAGCCCATGAGCCATCATTCTCGGGTCTGCAGTGAATTGTAAGGGGGGAAAGATATATACAGTATTTCTAGAAGCCTAATTATAAATATGCCCTAGCACTGGAATCCATGCATTCCAATGCTCTAGATGACATTATGTCACACTGGGTGAAGAAAGTATCATGCAAATAGACATAATTTGTTTCCTGAGACAGAAGCTTCCAGTTCATGAATGTCAATGAATCTCCAAAGCACAGTTTTCTTGTGATAAGTACAGATGCTTCAACCAGTTGAGTTATTGATCTACGTTTTATATGATCTATAAAGTATTTCTTATGTGTTTGCAAATTTAAAATTGACATTATAGCCGATATGGAGGCTCTATTTGTTTCTTCTCAGAAACAACTATTTCAATAGTTGATAAAGAAAAAGTAATAACCAAAGTAATATTAGTTATTTTAAAATAATTTTACTAAAATGCATAAAGTAAAATGTTAAACAATTACCAAGAAATAAGACAAACATTTTCACTTCTTTTTCTTAAAAACATTTTAAATATTTTCAGTTAAAAGCCCCAGACTCTGACACTGGTTCTTTGAGGAACATAACCAGGTCCCACTCACTACATGTGGGATAAGTCATGCATCTACAAGCTGCTTCCTCCCTTTTCATCCAGACATGTGTGTGAATATTGTGATGTCCAGTGGTATACTTTCCTGGGTACAGTGATAGTAGTTTTATAGAAAGTCTGAAATAACACCTCATGACCTTTTAAGCTAATTAAAAATCATCGTAAATCAGAGAAAAACTTGATTTGTATGTTATCTTCTCTATCTATTAATTCAACCAAGCCACATAAATGATCTGATTTCAGTTTAGAGACTGATCTGCCTAACTACTGTTTATGAACACAAAGTATTCTTGAGCATCTGCCCACAATCTCCTGCCATCTGCAGACATGAACAAAATATGTGATGTACAAAAAAAATATGAATACCCCAGCATCCATATATTTGATGTTGGAATGCCATTAATGGCTGTGCTCCATCTTTCTTAAGAAGTTATTTGTACTGTTTTATTTTATTAATACATCTCCTTCCCTTCCCCCTTTAAAATTCAATAGAGAATGTTAAGGAAAGTTTTTATAAAGTAGATGCCACCTCCAGTATTAGTGTCAGTGTATAAAAAAATACCAACAATTGCTAGAGAACTGCTTTGTTCTTTGACAACCAGGCAATGGGCTTCCCCATCATGCATTTGACCACCTAGCTTTTGTCTTTGTTCACTGAAAATATCATCATTGCAGCCACATTATGCTGTGTGTTTGTTGTGTGTTATTTCTTATTGGGAAATTATTTATTTGAATGATGGCTTTAATAACCAGCACATCTTGTGTTATTTTCTCTGTTGATGGATGTGTGACTCAATCTGGTGACTCAATAAGCCGAGAAAATAATGACTTTCAGGGGAAAAAAGTATGCTTAGACACCAGTAGCTGCCACAACCGCCGACAACCATCTTGCGTGTCCTTTATTATTTGAAGAAGCAAGATATGAAGTGTAGAGGTTGGGAATGGGAATGGGTGAGAACTAAGACAGTGAGGGAGGTGGACAAACAATAGTGCCCTTCTTGAGCAAATTCACAATACTCCCATTTGGCATGCATAATGATTGGCCAATGAAGGCTAAATCAAAATACAGCAATTGTACTGCCTTACCAGGGACTGCAGAGGTGCAAGTGGTTAAGAATTCAGTGATGGGATGTTACCGGTTCTGAACGGATCCACAGAACCGTTATAAGGATTTCCGGAGGGGTCTCCGGGAGGGTAATATCGGTTTTGAGGCGTCCGGATCGGACGCCTCACCGGCAGAAAAAAAAAAATTTTAATTTGAGCCAAAATGGCTCCAATTCAGTGCGCATGCGCCAGTGGCGTCGCGCAGCGTTGAGCCGCCTGGGGCGAAGAAGAAAATCGCCGCCGCCCCCCCCCCCCCGCTCGCTGCCCCCCCCCCCCACCGCTCGCCCCCCCCCCCCCAGGCAGAAGGCGCTCCCTCCCCTGCTGAATAGTGGGCACCCCCCCCCCTGCCAGCCCGCCGCCAGAAGTTCGAAAAAGGTAAAGATCGCGGCTCGACTGCGGGGGTTAGCTGGGATCCCGAGGGTTCCCCCCATCCTCGCCTAATCCCCGCAGAGCCGTCCGCGTGCACGCCCGAGGATTCAAAAGGGTAGGAATACCCTTTCGAATCCTCGGGCGTGCGCGTGGGCAGCTCTGCGGGGGTTAGGCGACGATGGGGAAAACCCTCGGGATCCCAGCTAACCCCCGCAGTCGAGCCGCGATCTTTACCTTTTTCGAACTTCTGGCGGCGGGCTGGCAGGGGGGGGTGCCGACCCACCCACCCAGCCAGCTTGCCGTCAGACTGGGCGCTCGTCGGGGGGGGGGGGGGTGGCGCCATAGCGGGGAGCCCCTGGCTGCTGGCTGGGTGGCTGGGGGGGAGGAGGTGGGCAGCGCGCGCGTGCAGGACTTCCCAGGTGGAGGGCGAGCCTTTTGCTGGTGATCGCTGCTCGCCTCCGTCCCATTGGCTTGGGTACTCCTTTAACCGGCCTCGGTCGCCAGCAACCGGCTAGGCATTCCTCCTCTTCCTGTGGCCGTTGCCGAGCGCCGAGGCCCAGGGCCGCCCGCTGAGGGTTCCAGCCGGAAGGCCCTGGGCTGCCCGGCTAGCTGCGCCGCCTCCTCCTGCAGGAGCTCGGTCGCTTCCAAGGGTAAGTACTGTTTTTATTGTTTTACTTTTAAGTGAGGGGTTTGTGATTGGGGTGGGTTGGTGGGTGTTTGGGTGGGTGGGTGTATTTTTATTTAATTTTTATTTTATATCTTTCTTTTATTTATTTATGGTTTTGTGTTGTGGTGGGTGGATGGGTGTGTGCGTGTGTACGTGTGTGTTTTATTTTAATTTTTTAAATTAATTTTTTATTTTTAGGCTCCGCCCACAACGTCATGACGTCATGACGGTGTCTCCGCCCATGATGTCATGACGTTGGCCACACCCACGACGTCTGTGACGTCAGGGAGTGGTATAAGATTTTTTATCATCCCATCACTGGTTAAGATGCTGACTGGAAGGCAGCAGGTCAGCAGTTTGATACCCGAATACCATAGGATGGAATGAGTTCCCATCTTTGTCCCAGCTTCTGCCAAACTAGCAGTTTGAAAGCAAGAAATTGCAAGTAGATAAATAGGGACCTCTTCTGTGGGAAGATAAACAGCGTTCCTTGCACTCCGATGTCTAGTCATCCCTGCAACATGACCATGGAGACGTCTGCAGAAGCAGACAGCACTGGCTCTTTGGCTATGATACATAGATGAGCACTGAACCCTAGAGTTGGACACAACTGGCTTTTGAGCAAGGGTGACCTTTACCTTTCCAATTGGATTGATCAAAATTATCTCAGCCCAAGCTTTAGGGCCATCACGGATCTTCCTTAACCACGCAGAGGTATAAACAAAGAACTCAAGGACGAGAAATTAAGAGTGGGCAAACATTCTCTGTTTATCAGAAGAGATCAAGGCTTTTCAAATGAAGACTTAGAAAACTTTCTCCAGTGCTCCAGGATTATTCTGTATGTAGCACATTTCTCCAAATGTCTGACAAGTCTATAAAATATATTAATTCTAGTGCTGAGATTCCTATTTCCTCATAGAGAGTTGTGAAGCACAGTGAGTCTCAAGAGGTTGATGAACTTGTTAAATCTAACAAAAAAATTCCCAATTTCTAGTCTACACATTAAATGTCAGGATTAATACAGGAGGGCACCGGCAGGGCAAGGCCATATATACATGGTACTCAAATCATTGACTAGAAGATGAAGCAGCTGAAGGCTGAAATTCCTTAAAAGGAAGACTATTTCTGTTACCCAGGCAAAGATTAGGTATTTAATTTATTAATACCTAATTAATTAAATTAGGTATTTAATTAAGGGTCTTGCCCGTCTATACATTTCCTATTGCCTGCTGTTTCATTCTGGTGCAAGTTAACTAACAGTCATTTTTTCTCTGCAATAACTTCGCCTGCCAGTCTGGCCAGGCTATCCTGCTATGGTAATAGAGTAGACCATACTGCCAGTGACTCAACACTGAGTGTCAGGTGGCCGTTAACTAACCTGACAACCCTGAGGACTAACGGCCTTGGGTGCCCAAGTGAATTAGATCCCATTTGAATTAATCTTGAGGGAGGACAACAGCTTCATCAATACTAGCCCGGAGCTGATGAGGACTTTGCATGCCAAAAGGGCTTAGGAGCAGAAAGTGAATCATGGAACTGAATCAGTGGTACGTGTGTCATGGTGCAATGTGGAAGGCAAATGGAAGGCCATTGCATTATATTCTCAAGACAGTCTTTGTGGCTGATTGCCATGATGATCGCCTATATTTGGATTTGGATATGGTAGAAGAATTTCCCCAGCAGTCAAATTTGGCTATGCAGGCAACATCACAGAAAGTTATGATAATTCCAAGAGTAAGGTGGAAACCCAAATTGCCAGTCCCAACTAGAGAAGAGTTAGTACTGAATGCTAATGCAACACTTAGCAAATCACACTAATTCAATGGACCAACTCTAGTTGAGACTACCTGTTGGATTCAGCTACTTCTCCCCATAAACTTTCCCTCATCGCTGCAACACCAATTGGTACTTGTACAAGAAAACCATACAGTGGTGAATACATAGCAAATATGTACTGCTTCTGTTTATTATAGCATCCTTTTTTGGCTCCTGCTTGGTTGGAGACAGTGATGTAGCTCTTGCAATATCAAATGTGTCAGGTGGAACTCAAGCCAGATGTTGTTAAGTGACAAAATGAGTTTCCAGGCTGAGGCAAAAAAAGCAGTGGCACTTTGTGATTCAAGTATATTAAAAGGAAGGGATTTGGAAGGAAGAACAGTTTCTTACTGAGATGCAACTAAGGGATTAAAGTAGGCATTTTCCGAGTTGGCTTCAGAAGTGGCTTATCAGTATTGTCTGGTGACTTTTGACCTCATAGGCAGAAATAGGATACTAGCTCAAATACATTTCACTATTAGGAATAAGAAGTGTTGATGCCATTTCTTTCCATGGAGTTATTTTATTCAGAGGCTGAATTCTAAAGGTAACTTAACTTATTCCACCAGCATAACGCAAGTCTCTCTTTCTTTTTCAGTTATTATTTTCCTTGGGCTGCTCCCTTACTTTTTCCTACATTATGATAAAACTAGCTGACTGTGCATATCTCCACAGATATATCAAGAAAACCTTTTTATATCAAGAGAACATATGGCATTTTACTCTGACACATTTTTATAAATTACAGCTGATGTATTACAGTTGTCTCTTAAAGACTCAGTGGAATTGAAAATTTATGTTTTGGAGAAGTCTTATGCAAAATTCACAAATAGCAACCAAAGAAGATTTTCATTAGTACAGTATTTTCATTATTTCCACTGGAAAAAAGGAAGCAGCAGCTATCATGGTTCAGACATGTTAAGCTACTTTATTTCAGTGGGTTTAAACATATTCACCTTTTTCCTGGATATGGTTAACCATATCTGAGTTCAAGTGATGATTATATACTGAAGTATATTTTTTCTTATTATTTTTTAAATACATCCATTCTCTTATCTGTAGCAAGAGAACAAATCACACACAAACAAAAAATGGAAAAACAGCGTGAAGTTAGAATTGGATAACTGGTATAAGGATTTATGTGAAATGGCATTGAACGACAAACTGACTTGGGAATTAAATCCAAAAAAAGGTATACTGAAAGAGAATAAATTTTGGAATATTTGGGAGCCTTTTGTGGAGTATATGTTAAAGGATAATAAAAGTGACAGACCAGTACCAGAAATAATGAGGGTTTTTTTTTTGGGGGGGGGGGGAGAATAATGGATTATACCCGTGGTGAATTCTAAGAATAACAAATTTAGCACAGTGTAAATTTTGTTTATTTATTTTTTAGATTAATTTTTATTTCACTTTTTCACATTATTTATTATTATACTTATAATTAATTAGTAAAGAAATTTAAAGGTTTCATGAGTGATTTAAGAGAATGGATATAACATGTGAAAGATGGATATCAAAGAAACAACCGAGATAAAATGAAACGAGTTATGTCTATATGTTTTTTCTTTTGTATTCTGTATTTTTGCTTTCTTTTATGTTTTTATACTGTTTAATTTGAAAAAATTAATAAAATATATTTTTAAAAACATATCTTGGAGTAAAGAAATTAAAATAAAATAATGTCTTAGCCTTTAAGCATGTTAAAAGAACACACACCAAAGTTACATAAACATCTCAACCAAATGTGCCTGCTTGAATCCATGGAGAGAAATCAATGCTGTCTATATTTGTATCATCTTGTAGATAACAATTACATATCAAATGATCTCTCACACAGGTATTAGATGAGATAGTCAGAACTTCTGGTCATACAGAACTTTTTTTACCTTACAGGTGGTCAGTTTACTTCTCACTGGGCTCTTCCCTTAGAAGTAAAATGTTTATTTCATTGACCTTCACCCAGTTACAACACCTGTATTATTTCTCAGACATAAACAAGTCTTGTTTTCACAGTTCAAGGACATTTCTCATAAAATTTGACCTGTAATAACCTTAGGGTGCCCCCCCAACAGACAACAGTTAGGTTTCACTTGACACAATTTTATTGACGTAGAAAATTGTTTTTTTTTTATCTCTGGGTTTTCTTCTGGATATATTTTTATGTACTGGCATCATGCATGCTACTTGAATGTTACGTTAATTTTATGTGCGCTGTCATGATCCAGACATTAAATGCTTCACCATTTTTCATTTAACAATATACTTGAAGATAGTGTGGTGATGATAGTGGTGGTGGTGGCGACAATCATTGTTTCCATTCTTTGGCTGAAATACTTTTGCACAGTTATGTGTACATAATGCAAAACTGCAGAAGCAGTAAAAAAATCATAGCAGGTCAAAATTAATACCCACAAATAACTTCTGCACGCATATTACATAGTCGTGCCATGAGCCATATGATCAATTGTGCAATGATGATTCCCTATGCACATGGCACAGCTCCACAAATGTAACTTTATGCCATCTTGAACAGGATTTCAGTAATTATCAATGTGTATCAATATGTTCCCATTAATTGTTGTTTCCTAGGGATGGATTCAATTTAGTGATGTCATAGTATCTGTCAAAGTATATTATTCTTATTAGTCATTTATTTTAATAACTTATTATCATAATCACTGACATTTCTTATGCATAGCAAGTGATAGACAGTGCTCCCTAACATGAAAAGGTTTGTAATGATTCAATTTTTTTAATGAATAACTCACTGTCAAGCTAAGAAAAACTCCTGACACTAGCAGATGAGCCTTCTACATAACAAATGGGAGACTGGCATCAAGCTAAATAAAAAATGTCAAAGGAAGCTGCTGATGGACGTTCTAGCTGTAGACCTCCCTGCGGCCCTCTTGTGCATGTTTTGACTTGACAGCACTAGTGGTCTGCCACTAAGACTTCTCTTTGAATAGCATTTTCCCCTCTCACCTTTCTGCCACAGGAAGTGTTTTCAGGTAATGTGGATCTTTCTTTCTTTCTTTCTTTCTTTCTTTCTTTCTTTCTTTCTTTCTTTCTTTCTTTCTTTCTTTCTTTCTTTCTTTCTTTCTTTCTTTCTTTCTTTCTTTCTTTCTCTCTCTCTCTCTTTCTCTTTCTTTCTTTCTTTGCTAACATTAGAAGTGTCTTCTCTGTGATCACAGTCATAAACGATTTTTGTCTCTAGATTATATGTTGCAATCAAGGCTTAGTTCTTAGAACGTAGCTATTGGCTTGTAAAAGATGGTTAGGCAATGATTTAATTTACATTTGTTGGCAACATACTTCACAGACAATAAATAATATCACTGAGGTTCATCAGTACTTCTTCTTCGTCTAGGCCAGATGTGAAAGTGTCAAAATGAAGCCACCTTTTGTGAATTCATTCAAAATTCCTTTTGCCTGACCTTTTGCGAGGATGATTAGCTGGCACAAGGTGGCCCTTACTCAGGGTATGCCCAATTGTGGCTCAAAAATACCACACTCTTTGAGGAGGCTCTTTCTGTTACTTTATTTGCTATATGAATTCATTTAACTTGTGATATTTAGTTATAAAATTAATTGAACTTCCCCTACATATTTTTCTTCCCACTTCTGACAATTAAAAGACCTTCTTTTACACAACACATGATCAGTATTCAGCAGAACTAGTCCACAAAGCAAACTGTATATGCAAATATGCAAATAATATCTTCCAAAATTCCTAAAAATCAAAACAATTGGTAAATGGGTCAAAAAGAGGCTTTGACTAACAGTAACCATTAGCCGCTTATAAGCATATTCCATAAACAGCTTGTTCCTCCTCTGAAAACTGGCTTTGGAGATCTAGAAACCTCCCTAGGGCCATTTTTAGGTGGCAAAGATTGTCAAAGCATGGAAGAAGGGAAAACAAGGTTCGGTCATTCTGCAGTGAGAAGCCAATGTGATGTCAAATTTAGGGCAAAGTCTTTCTTAACAGTCCTCAGTTTATTTTTACAAACTGACAATAACAAAAAGAGTTCCTCCCTATCCCTTCTTCTGTTTCTATACACATGCACATTCTAATATGCTAAATAAACGAGACAACACATTCTCATTTTATTAGGTAAATTTCATTTTCTATCAACATAAGTTGAGACCTGTAAACGCGTATTTTACCCAGGCAACATAGGGTTATCACTGATACTATAAATTCTTCCTCCAGAACTGCTACTATGACAATGGTTAGAAAAAGCACTTTTGCTGACTGTACATGGTTTTTTTCCTGCACAATTTTTATAATTAGAACTTGGCCATAATAATTTGAAAATTCAGAAACGAATTGAGTTGTCATTTTGTCATTGGTATTTTTATCAATGTTTACATAAGAAAATATCTTCAGGAAAAACAGAAAAGGATTGTACTGACCCAGAAAAAAATGACCACGTCATCTCTTTTGTGAAGCTAACTGTACAAATTTCCTATAATATCATGGCATATATTCTTAATATTCATGATGCTATATTTTCATGAATGCTATTGGATCTTGATGAGTAACTATCTTATAGTGTTTCTGGTTTGAATAAATTAAGGAACATTTGTGAGACACTGTGGCAAAAAAAGAGAGAGAGAGCATGCTGAGGTTTGTCGCAAGCTGCATTGGATAAATGTGGTACTGGGTGGAAACTAATTGTTACTAGTCAACACCTTCCTATCCATTATTATGTTTAGAGGATTCTGTGCCCCATTGTTTTGTCTGCTGTAAAGCTTAAACTACTGTATATCTAAATAAGACATTGTTTTGCTTCTACAGCCACTGTGTATATTTTAATTCTTGTGTGCTCAATAAAATTCCCTTTTCCAATAGCTTTGAGTCTGAATTGGTCAGCTCAATCTGTGTTAAGACACACTGTTGCCATGGTTTAAAAATCCATTGTAAATGTGCCTCGATATATATGAGTTCATACATGTGCTCTGACCTAGTAAGAGTATGTAGAAGAAATCTTCAGATTCTGCCATGGTTTTGTATCTATAGAGCCAGAAAAATCTGTGTAATACTGTATGTGAAGAAAAGCCGGCAGTCATGTGAACCTAATATTGAAACTTTGAATCCAACATTTAAAACAAAACAAAGACAGGGATATGGAATTTGCAAAGACAGAAAGAAGGGAAAGGAGGATGTGAATGAAGTAGGAAGTGTTTGTGAATAATAGATGAAATTGCAGCTCTTCCTCCTAGTAAATAAAGTGCTAGACAAAAGTGATACAAAATATGCCCCACTAGGCCACCGTAACCATAGCAACCATCAAAGGCTTGTTGCCTTCCTTGCTGGTGGAACTGCCAAGAGTGGAATACATATTTTATATCTACAATAATTACTCTCTAGACAGTTTTATAGCAGCAGATAGTTTTGTGTCCTGTATTTATTACAAAAGACCTTTGGTAACCCTCTACAAGAGCATTTTTTATATCCTAAAAAAGAAGCAATGCTTTAAACTGATAACATTTTTTAAACCCTTTGAGCCCTTCCCAGTTTTTTTGAGAAGGCTGTGTGGACTAATGAATGTGAGATTCTACTAGAAAATGGGCTATATTTTAATTGGATACTGATCCTTTTGGAATAAAGCTCTTAAGGATCTGCCCTTACAAATTCTGAGTTACTGGGATGAACAAGCTCTTAATAATAAATCAAATTTAATATGGTGCATCTCCCCCTTCTCTCACACACACACAGAGAATATGAGATAAAATTGATGTGGATTTTGCAATGAAAATTTCATGTAGATTTTACTAGTTTCTGCTCATTGCTTTCATTTTCCCCATTAAATGCATGTAGCTTTCTCTTTTATTATAAGTGGCATGTTCCCCAATGTGAGCCCACCGGCCATCCTCTGGAGCCCCAGCATTGCTGCTAACACACACTTTATTAACTCCTGGACCTAAGGGCCAACATTAACACAAGACTCTGCAGGGCTGATCCACCTCACTGCACTTAATTTCTTCCAGCAAAGTCATTGGGCACTGGTTCTGCCACCTGTCCTCTTCTCACAGGTCTCGTACAAACAAAGTTATGTTCTGCTGACAGTATGGGCAAATGGCTGAATAACTAAAAGGTTTGGTCACTGTTGGTGGCAAATGAGCAACCATCATATCCTTTCTTGCATTTTGTCCTTTCCTGATTTCTCTGTTTTCCCCTAATATGGAATCTTCTCTTATAGAGACCCTCAGTTGGACCTAAACATCCCATCTCAGATTCTCCTTGTAGACAGAGGACCTCTTGAGGAGCAGTGGGGAATCTTCCTCTAAATCTCCCACTCTTCCTCTACCACCAGCTCTTCCAGGGCTTCTTTTATCCCTTCAACTCACAAGTCCTGGTTTCTCCACCTTCATGTCCCTCATGCTTCATTACTTCCAGAGCCTTCCTACTCTAAGGGGGAGATTCCAGCCATTTCAGCATCTTCATCTCACTTTCTTGGGCCCCCTATATAGAGGAACTTAACATCAGGAGTTTTGTGTTGGGAGTTACAAAGGGTGATAGGCCACTGGCTCCCTCAGATTCCTCCTGACAACTACATTCTTTTCTGAAAAGGAAAAAACACCGACTTGACATCAACTCTACACAGAACAACACACTGTTCTCTTCATACGATAATGTTGTTGTTCTGTGCCATTAAAGATCTGTGCACACTGGGTGTTGTGGCAGTTAAGGTTATTGAAGCGAAATACCATTGTAAGTGACCAATTGTGACTTCTGGTTGGGGGGGGGGGAATTGAAAACCCTGATTTATTTGTTAAGCGAGTTTTTGGTTGGTTTTATTTGTTAAGTGAAGTGAACATTCAGAGAAAATTCTGCTCTTTAAGCGAGTTACTCTTTAAGAAATTTGCTCTTTATGTGAGGTTTGACTATTTATTCTTATGAAATGTGATGTTGGAGGATGGCTCTACAGCAGTGGTTCCCAACAAGGGGTACACAGCCCACTGGTGGACTTCAATTCCCAGAAGCCTAAGTCAGTACATTGGCTGATCAGTGCTTTGGGGAAATGATTTAGGCTTCTAGGAATTGAAGTCCAAAAACCAGCATTTGGGAAACACTGCTCTACAGAGATCATGGACTGCAAAGAAAACAAATAAGCTACATCAAATCAAGTACAGTATAAACTTTCTTTAGAGACCAACATTACTAAACTGAGACTATATACTTTGGAGATATCACAAGAAGACAAGACTCAGTTTAAAAGACAATAATACATACAGTACTAAGAAAATGTGAAGGTAGAAGGAAAAGAAGACCAAGTACGAAGTGGATTGATTTAATAAAGGAGCCTACAGCATTGGTTTGCAGTTGCTGAGGTGGGCTGTTTAAATTATGACATTTTGAAGGTCATAAATTTGTAAGGTCACGGTGAATGAGGAATGACTTAGAGACCTTATGGGCATTTAGGCTTGCAAATACATCTAGCAATTCTTCAGCAGTGCCTGACAGTAGAACATGTTTGTCTCATCTATGAATACTTGTAATAAGGAGCATGTTCTTTATTAATAAGCTATACCTTTGCAGAAAGAAATTTATAAAAGCAAATCTAACATGCACAGCTTTTACATTACTTCATGGCTTTCTACTGAGCACAAAACTGAGTAGTTTCTGTTTTGATGCAAGTCTTTATGAAATATAGAAATCACAGAACTTTCAAAATATTCTTTATTGTCCAACACTCCTACTTAAATAGATAATTATTATATGCTGTCAAGCTAATCCTCACTTGTGTGATCCTACCAGAATTTTCTAGGCATAAAGTGCTGAAAAGAGATTGATCAGTCCCTACATCTGGTAACACTGTATGAGTGTACGGCTTCTACAAGACTGAAGAGGTGACAGGTCATTTAACCCCATTCAAAACAAACACAGAAAGAAAGAACACCCAACATTTCAGGAGATCATGGCTAGCACTCCTTACTGGAAGCACAGTTGGTGCCAGTGGTTCCAATCAACTGAGTTGTATCAGCTCTTCTTTCTAAAATATCAGGTTCAACATAGTGTTGTAGAAAGAAACAAAATGAACAACATTGGATAGTAGCTCGGTGCTGATGGTGCTTTGAAAAGAATAACACCAATTGCATTTTGCAGTGTCATTTTTGTTGTTCAGTCGCACAGTCGATTCCGACCCTCTGCGACCCCATGGACCACTGTCCGCCAGGCACTCCTGTCCTCCACCATCCCCCTCAACTCGCTCAGCTCTGTGCCCATTGTGCCTACAATACCATCTAGCCATCTCATCTTGGGCCGTCCCCTTCTTCTTTTGCCTTCGACCCTTCCAAGCATCAAGGCTTTCTCAATTGAATCCTCTCTTCTCATTTGATGTCCAAAGTACTTTAGCTTCATCTTCACTATTTGACCTTCTAAGGAGCAGCCAGGGTTGATTTCTTCTAAGATTGACCTATTTGTTCTCCTCGCTGTCCAGGGGACTCTCAAAACTCTCCTCCAACACCACATCTCAAAGGTGTCTATTCTTCTGCGCTCAGCTTTCCTAACGGTCCAGCTCTCACAACCATACATTGCCACAGGGAATACCATTGCTTTGACTATGCAAATCTTTGTTTGCAATTTAATGTCTCTACTTTTCACTATGTTCCCCAGGTTTCTCATTGCTTGCCTCCCAAGAATCAGTCGCCTTTTTATTTCATGGCTGCAATTGCCATCTGCAGTGAGCTTTGATCCTAGTGTCATACAGAGGGCAAAAACTTTACCAGTTCAGATGCTTCCTTAAGCATCTCAAAGCATATATATATATTTGACTTTATGCATGCTTCCATCAACCTGCCTTTCCAATTTTTATGCCCCTTGTCACAGTTTTCAGAGTTGCTTTTGGAGTTTTACCTGTCTCTTTTTATGTCAGCCACCCTCAATCATTTTATGTCATTAACCAACTTGGACACCTGACTGCTCAAATCAGAACAAATTGAAAAACTTTTGAGGTGGCAGCCTTCATAAACCTACATTGTGAGACTGTCCATTTAAGAAATGTTCCTTTATTTCTACTTTTTACTTTTTGTTCATAAATCAGCCACCAATATTTATGAATAATTCTCTTCTTATCCAAGGACTTCCATTAAAAAAAAAAACCCTTTTGACAACATCTGCTAGATCATTAGTTCCCAACCTTTTTTGGCTATACCCCACCTAAGCATATCTAGAATCCTGATGCTACCTCCATGACATATAATCCTTATTATTCAAAAAGTGAATTCCTATTCACATGGAGAAAGCCTAAAAGGCCATTCACTGCTAATAACTCATTCTTCAATCCCCCCCCCCAATATATATATATATTGGCCCCTTTTAAAATTACTGGCATTACACTGGCCACTTTCCAGGCTTCTACCATATTTAATTGTTCATGAGATAAAACAAACTGGGGTGGAAGGAGAAGGAAATTCTCATCATGCTTTAAGACATGAAGCTTCTACTTAGAAGTTTGCATTCTAATCATAATCTTTGACTCCATCTACATGTAATATTTACTTTAGAACACCATAGTACCCATTAGTAGATTATTATTATTATTATTGTAAAACATCTCTCTGGTTTTACGGTAAAGATCTTTCCTTTTGCTGCGGTCTGCAAATTTTATGAGACTAATAGCTATTTTCTTCTAACCCTGCACTGATGTTCAAAGTTTATATGAAGAGTTGTATTAGATTTGCCTCATAATTCTTCAGAAATTGTGAAGGAGCCATGCAGCAACCTCTGTTAGAAAAGTTATTATTTTTATTAAGAATGGTGATTGTGGATTTATACCATAATGATAGAAATAAGAGTCCATTTTGTTATATGTTGTGTAAGCCCAACAATTTTTAAAAATGTAACAATAAGTAAAACAATATAAGCAAAATGATTATTATTTGTTATTGTTTTTTAGTTGCACAGTTGAGTCAGACCCTGTGGGACTCAGTGGACCATAGCCAGGCTCCTCTATCATCCACCATCCTCCAGAGACCACCCAGATCTACACCCACTGTGTCAATGATGCTGTCTAACCATCTCATTCTCATATCATATATTTGGCAGTTTTTCTGAACCAGATACAGCACTTTACTACTGAAATTCTTGCCAGCTTTCTGATTGATTCAACTTTCTGATTGATTAACCCAATTTCATTATATTTGCATACATATCCCCGAATAATGTCTGCAGCAAGGTATAATTTAACACACCAGTCATATATTCTTTTGAAAAATCTGTATTTAATATTGCCTTTATTTCTTCTATGTATACACCAAGCCAAAGATAGTCCAAAACAAACAATTATGTGCTTAATTCTACTCTCTGAAATTTGCTCTTACAGATTAATTTACATAGGTCTGGTTCATGAGGTAGATAAAATGAGAGCCATGTACAGTATCTCCAGCCTCTGTTCCTTTACTATAGCTATCATTACTAAGAGCTTCTGAAGCAGGAAAGCTTTTTTTTTTTTTTCATTTTCTTTGTCCCTGTAGCTAAAGAGTGATGCAAAAACTGCAGCAGAAGAGCTGCCACTGCTGGAATGCTGAGAGCAGCAACAGCAGTAGTTCCTTTCTTGCTGGGAACATGCAGAGAGCTCTCCAGCTACGTGTGCTTATAGCAACTGGCAGAACAAATAGCAGCAATAAATGTGTGGTAGTTTGGTTTTCCATGGTGCTCCATGGAGATGCTGGAAACAAGACTTCATGTCTAACTAACAAACCAAATAAAGCTTGTGGCTTTTAACAGCAGAAGGTCTTCAGAAACTACAGACATTATGACATTTTAAAAAAATGGACGTGGCATTAAATCAGAGAACTATAGATACAAACCTGTGTTTTCTTCTCAAGAAAAATCAAAATAGCTCCTCTTCTTTTCATGCCCCTTTGTGAACCATGGGCTGGAAGCAATTCTGTTTTAAAGCATTTTATCAATGTAATTCCTTTGATATTTCCTCATAGTTATCTTCCATTACAAATTTGGTGAAAGAATAGCCCAAAAATCAGAAAATCTAGAGAAAGCAAAAGAAGGGAGCTGCCAAAAATGAGATGGATGGATGGTATTGTAGACACAATGGGCACGGAGCTGGGTGGGTTGAAGAGGATGGTGGAGGACAGAGGTGCCTGGAGGGCAATGGTCCATGGGGACACAAAGGGTCAGAATCGCCTGTGCAACAAAAAAAGAGAAAGCAGGAGCTTTTAAGAACAATTAAGAGCAATTAAGAACACAGAAAGATTTGAAAAGACGATAGAGCTGTGAATTAATGTAAAGAACAAGGTGCTCAACTGGGGGCTGCTGGTGGATGACAACACACTTTGAATTTAGAGAGATACAGAATCAGGCTCATTTTCTGATCTGCCAGTTACTACCAGAAACATGTATTGGTGGGAATTTAATTTCGGCCAATGACAAAGTCAAGAAGGTGCCTTCATTTTAGCAGTTTAAATGCTGATCTGGACACACACACACACAAAGGGAGGAGGAAGAGAAGAAAGAATTTAGTATTGTCTTTCAAATCTTTTTGTGGTCTTAGTTGCAGAAATGTTGTGAGTCACCCAGAGTGGTACTTCTGCATTAAATAATATTTATCCAGTAGAGGTTAGATGACTTCAGTCAGGCCCTGGATGTACTGAGATATTGGGATATTTTTCCTTGATATTACTAAGATAGACAAATTCCTCCTCATGCTATACAGCATATTGAGCAACGAGACTCCTCATTGTTTCTGCAGCAATAAGGTTTTATGGGAGCAGGGTGTAGCCCGGCTTCCAAGCCTCCTCTTTTCTCATCCAGGGTTGAGACTGACAACGGCAGAGTGTATGTAACAGATTTGGAGAGAAAGTGTTAGGAAAACCACTGCCTGAAGAATTTCTGTCAGGAAAAACAGGTAGGATTGGGTTTTATGAGATGAGATTCACCAGGACAGCAGTTCCATTTGTCTTAACAATTACTTGTTACTGCTACATTTTTATCAGTCCCAACTTTTACCCAGCAATAGCTCAACCAAGAAGCATTAAATAGGCTCTTAAAAGACCCAAAACTATTATCTCCCACTTCAGTTACAGATTAATGTAGCATTGGCTATCACTATGAGTTGAAGATGGAGGATAGCCCTGCTGATGAACATCATTTGAACACAAGAACTGTAGCTCATCTATCATTTAATATGAAGATATTAGGAAACTGCTCCTTGAGAGTGACTGTGTAAAAATGAGCTTTCTAGCAAGTTAAAATTGGTATGAATCCCAGGAGGGATTTACTAGTGAATCCTACATTGGCTGACAAGGCAGGTTTAATTATTGATTCTAAAATGTTGTCTCAGTAGTAGACAACTCATTTAAATTGACATCAAAATAAGCTTCACTGGTAGTTTGAAACAGCACCAGAGCTTGTTTAAATGGGAATTTATATCATTTTTGTGAAACATAACGTATATCCTACTGTGTACTCACAATTTTTAGTCATATTAAAAATAAATGATTTCATTTTATAAAGGAATAACTGAATATTCAAGTATTGGAATGAAATATATATATTAAGGTGGTAAACAGGGGTATATGAATATCATCAGATCCAATTTGTATAAAAATATTTTTCCGATGAGCAGTGTACAAGATAACTATTTGGTCATTTGGGTGGTTTATAAACAAAACAAAACCAGACCAGACCATCCTAACCCAAATGGAATCTGGTTGTTCTTGGCTTTGTGACCCATTTCTTGTTTTCAAACTGCTAGGTTGGCAGGAGCTGAGACAGATATGGCACTCATTCCATCATGCAGTACTTGGGTTTTGAACTGCTAACCTTCCACCTCCCAGTCAGCATCTTACCCACTTCATCCAATGCAGTCCCTTTCTCTACATGACATATAGCTAAATTCATTTTTCCATTTGGCATGGCAGAAGTAGTTCATAGCCATAAGCACATTTCTTTCTCCCTTATTATGTACTCCCCCCCCTTTTTCCGGTATAGCAATCTTCCTATAGTGTACATTCCATCATGAATTGATCTGCAGATTATGTTGTGGCCAAAATCTTCTTGCTTAACATAGTAAATTGCACTACAGTAGACACATTGAATCTATGGGGACTTGGTGAGTCAAGTTCTCTGTATGATGCATTTATTCAAATGGATCTATTTTAATTGCAATATACTATGCTAAAGTGCATTTTACTATCCTTAGCAACAGGATTTGGGCCTGTATCCTTTTCTAAACACATTTGTTGAGTATATTTCCTGCATATGAAAAAAAGAGCCATGCCAAGTCTGGGTGACCTACCCATTAACTTGGTTTCCAACAACACAGTGGCAAATTTGGTGGCAATATCAGTGGGTGGAACACGGGGTTGGCAGAAATTCTGGAAAATTCTTTACTGCCAGAAGCTGCTTTTGTTCATTGCTGCCTTATAGAAACAGTTGCTGTCAGTGTGTATTCTCACAAAGATCTGGGTCTTCCTTCTCCCTCTGCAGTAAAAAATGTGTCTCATTTAACTTTATTTTAATGTTGCATATTTCACATCAGAAGTCATATTAAACATTCTTAAGGCGTAAAGTAGAAAACATTTTGAGAAATGAGAAAAAGCAGCATTGGGTGTACAGATAAGGAAACAAAAGGCAATGTGCTACATCCAAGAGAATGGGTGATTAGAAACCGTTTCATTTGTGACTGTATCAGGTCTTACTACTTAGAATTTCTATATCACATTGTATTTGGATGATAGCAATGGATTATTTTCTTTCCTTCTCCATCTGCAAAAGAATGCTGTGCACTGTGATTAGTCGCAACATTGTCCTATAAACAGACAGTAAGAAAGAAAGATACATTATTGAAATTCTTGTGGGAGATACTGAAAGTAAAAGACAATGAGTATAAAAAGCCATGCATAGACTTTTGCTCACTGCTTATGATCATGTGACTCTCCAATGTGCTATCTGATCCAGCATGAACAATAGCAACTACCCGTGAAAATTAATGTCTTTAAGTCATTCAAGCAAAAGAAGGAACTTCATCAGAGCATGACTGTACCTCAGCTGCTGATGCTGAAGTCCCCATGTGATTGTACAAGTGCAATAAAAGGTCTGTAAATGTGCAGTAACTACATGAATACTAATGAAAGGTGAGATGATTTGATGGCGTGTCTGAAAGATTACTACTTTTAAAACAATTGCTAGGGGTCCTTGTGGTGGCCCTAGGAGTATCTCTCAAAATATGTGATGATACCAGGTAAACAAAGAGATGGGCTTGGTCACATCATGGGGTGCTTTAGTTAGATCTTTTATGGGGCCTTGGTTTCCTGTGTGTTTCTCCCATTCCATATTTCCAGATGTCTCCCTTTCACTAAGTCTTTTTTTGCTCTCCCATTTTGTTAAACAAGGGCAATTTGACCTGATGTACAGGAAATCTTCTGAATCATTTTTGTTATGGTGCCTGAAAACCTTGAGATGGATTAGCTGAAAGGAGTCTTTCATAATAAATATTAGTGGGCCTTGTTTCTTGCACTGCTATCAGTGATGACACAACATATTTGCTTAGCATTAACAAAGAAACTCAAGGTTGCTAAACTCTTTGCTTTCAATTCTAAAAAAAATAACCTTTTCACATTTGCCTCAGTTAATTATGAACAAGATCCTTACAGTGGCAGCAAAAATTAGAACAAATTCTGAAATTCTGTGCTTCTTCTACACTGACAGATCTCTTAACACTGGGGAGGGGAAAGAACCTTCAACCAACAGACTGAAAGTTTTTAGATACAATGGTGATTAAATAAGGTGAATAGTCTTGTCTAAACAGTACATTTTTATAACAATAGAAAAATTTGTTCTGTTATCAAAGGTCTGCTCTAATATATCAGCATTCATATGAAATTTTATTATCGTTACCAGACATACTACCATATTGAATTAATTAGGAAATAGTTAATCAATTACCACCTTCATTTCCATGAGCTGGGAGTCCTCCAGCGGCTTGAACACGGGGGGGGGGGGGGAATAGCGGCACCAAGGGAGAGACATCAGACTGATTGAGAACAGAAGACCACTGAAAGGCTAGATTGTCATACAATGTTGTTATGTTCTATCAAGTCACTTCCAACATATGACAATCCTTATAGTCTTTTGAGATAGACAAGCAGTTTACTGACACTGACCAGTGATTTTCATGGGTGAGCGAGGCTTTAAATCCAAGTCTTCTGAATCCTATTCTGATGCTATAACCATTGCACATACTAGTTTAACCTACGCTTACCCTCAAGTTAAAAAAAAGGGGGGAGCATAATTCCTAGCTATATATTTAACTAGTTTGGTCTCTGGGTAAATGTATGCAAAGGGTTAATGAAGAATATGATCTGATTCTACAGCTCATCATTTTCATATTCTACCTGTGAGTTTTTATTCGATAGCTAATTCTAAAACAAGCTCCTGCATATTTGCCTTCTCAGTGTTGTCAGACATATTCAGTATCTAGAAATAGCTATCCTAGAAAGATGGACTTGACAAAATGCAAAAGTTAAAACTCTATTATGGGTCATGACACTTCCAGCTACTTATTCCTCAGTTCTTTGATTGCTAAATTCACCAAAGAAAGATTGGCTTGTAGCTTGGCCTGAACATGTTGCAGCTGCTACACCTTCTATCAAATGATATTTGGAATTACTGACCAACACTGGCAATTAAAATTGTAAAGGACTAAGGAAGAGTGTAGGAAATGCTTACTGAATGATCTGATATTATATGGGCCCTATATTATGTCTGTTCCTGATATTATACAGTAATGCCTCGCATAGCGAGCATCTCATATAGCGAAAAACTCGCTTAACGAGCAGACCTTTCCCCAAAAGGTCTGCTTCGTTGAACGAACAAAAAATCGCTTAACGAGAAGCTTCGCATTTGCGGGATGTTTTGGAACGCAATGGGGGACTCCCCCGCCGCATTCCAAAACAACCCGCAGACTAGAGCGCACTGGCTGGGTGTTTTGGAACGCAGCAGGGAGTCCCCTGTCCACGTTCCAAAACACCCTGCAGCCAAGCCACCTGTCAGCTGGGCGTTTTGGAATGCGGACGGGGGACTCCCCGCTGCGTTCCAAAACACCCAGCCAGCACAATCTAGTCTGCGATGGGGGCTTGGGTGCCGGGTTAAACAGGTGCGCGCCCGTTCAACCCGGCACCCAAGCCCCCATGGCACACTTTGCGATGGGGGCTTAGGTGCCGGGTTGCAGGGGCGCATGCCCGTTGATCCCGGCGCCCAAGCCCCCATCGCATTCTTTGCTATGGGGGCTGGAGTGCCGGGATCAACAGGCATGCACCCGTTGGTCCCGGCGCTC
The DNA here is from genome assembly GCA_030440675.1 of Furcifer pardalis. NCBI lineage: Eukaryota > Metazoa > Chordata > Lepidosauria > Squamata > Chamaeleonidae > Furcifer > Furcifer pardalis. The sequence continues at coordinate 101,197,669 of CP126891.1, forward strand.
CAGCCCCCATGGCAAAGAGTGCAATGGGGGCTGGAGCGCCGGGATCAACAGGCACGCACCCGTTTGTCCCGGCGCTCCACCCCCATGACAAAGAGTGCGATGGGGGCTGGAGCGCCGGGATCAACAGGCACGCGTCCGTTGATCCTGGTGCTCCAGCCCCCATCATGTAGGCGAAAATGAGCGAAACACAGTTCCCTATGGGAACTGTGTTTCGCTTAACGAATAACTCATATAACGAGCAAGTGCACGGAACGCATTATGCTCATTATGCGAGGTATGACTGTACTAGAAATGTGATCTTTCTGTGAGCCCTTATTGTGAGAATGTGATTCTATTGAAAGTTTTAAGAGGTAATTCAGAACATGATACACTTTGATATTTAAATATATAATCAAATAAGCAGAAATTCCACACCCCAGAAAGGGGTGCTATCTATGCAAGGACCTTCCAAAGAGATAGAGATGAGATGGTATGGGAAAAGTATGACAACTGCTGCTTATGGCCCTGAGATTAGAGGATTTAGCATAAGAAGTCCTAGTTTACTCCTTGGTGTTGTATCCTATGGCAAAGTAGCTCAAATGATTGTGCTGCAAAAGTCAGTCATGGGAAAAGATGGAGACAAGATGGCCTTTGATCTAAGAACAGCATTCCAGTCCCTGTCCAGAAAACTAATTTCACACCAGAAGAAAAAGAGACATGGTTTCTAAGTGAAGATTAATAGACTTCTAAAATCTGTTGTTTTCTCTCCAGCCATGCCGCACATTTTAAATAATTAGCTGTCATTTTTGTACAAGGTTCTGTAATCAACCGCAAACTTGCAATTGCGCTATCTACACTCCCCTTAAATATCACCAAGCAACATTCTATTGATTTTTAATATATATATAAAAGAGGGAGTGTTCTTACTAAATCAGTCAGACGGCAGGGGTCACCACATCGCTCGTGCCCCGCACCTGCTTTGCCAGACAGGTTTTTAGCCCTTTCCTGAAGGACAGCAACTCCATCTGGAGACGCAGCTCAATTGGCAGGAGATTCCATAGGGTCAGAGCAGACACCGAGAAGGCCCTCCTTCTGTTGGTAGAGAGAAGAGCCTTCCTAGCAGATGGCACAATGAGAGAGCCTATCCAGTCTGCTCTGGTGGGACAGACATATGTTCTCATGATGTTGCAGTCTCTTAAGTATTTGCTAGAAACAAGCTTACAAGAGCCAAAGCCGAGGATTTCCGAGCTGTATTCTACGGCTGTGAAGAATAGTCACAAAATTGTTTGTTTTCATCAGTTTGAACAGTCTCAGCTTGACAAGACAAGTTGATGAGGAATTTTCATGCCACCTGAGTTTTCTTGCCTCTAGGCAAGAGAGGGACAAAGTGTGCTAATTCCCCCCCCCCCCCAGGTCTCCTTAATTTGTGCATACAGTTTTTCTACAAGACTAATGTTCCTTCCTGTGAGAAGCAAACCACACACAGAGAGATCAAGCACAGAACTGCCAGTTGTATTAAATATATATATGCAAACACCCCAATGCTTCTAATCTTTAAAGAGCATGCAACAAAGCAGCTGCCACCATCATTTTCCAATGTTTTCACTATCTGCCTGAAATAATTCTTTATGCAATTTTTAAAATTTGCACAAAGTAGTTGTCATTCTTCCAAAAAAGGATCTTGCCCTCTCACAGGATGAGGAGAATGATTCTGTATTTCTTTGTTCTACTGTGAATGGATGAAATAATCAAGATTTTATATCCCTATCAGGTTCCATCTTTTCTATCCTATCCTTTCCTCTGAACATATAGAACTAAGCTTTCCCTGGCTTCAGCAGTCCATTCTACCCAGTCAATGTGAGATGAATGCTTTGCAGTACCATGGGATAGAGGAGGAATGTGTGTTTTTCTAATGTAAAAATTGCTTCCAGGAATAATATCCAGCTGGTTGCTTAGGTTCACTGGGATTCATTAAAATAGGTCTCTTATTGCAAATCAGGACACCTTGTCTTAATGGTGGGAATAAACTATCTATTTATGCTTTGAGGGGGTATATCTGAAGTATACCCAAAGCAACACCTGTGGGTGCATTTGACAGACTTCAGTACCTTTACACTGTCACTTGATTACATAGGCAACCAACTGGTCAGAAAACAAGAAGTAACAATGAGAGCCCTGTCTAGGAGCTCTACAAAGGACAGTATTTTATTGTACATCCCACTTATAAACACTGAGGAGGTATATGATATTATATGGACAAATCTATATGTTAAAAAAAAAATTTTGATTACCCGAATTAACGCAACTTTATTCGTTTGCATTATTTTCCCACACAGCTGAGAAAATTCTAAACAGATCTATGACTATCATTATTTCCCATTACAGTAATACCTCGGATAACGATTGCATCGGATAACACTAGAATCGGATAACGATTCAATTTTTTTTAAAAAAAAAAACTGCATTGGATAACGATCTGTTAGCATTATCCAATGCACTCCTTCATAGCAGCAGGGTGGCTAGAAAGCTGAACGGGGGTTCTCCATTCAGCTTCCCAGCCACCCTGCAGCTGCGGAGGCAGGGACAGGGTGGTTGTAAAGCTAGAGGGGGCAGGGGTGCCGGAGAGCCAGCCCCTCTCCAAAAAGACCCCCACAGGGCCTGCAAGGGAGGTTTGGGAGAAGCTGTGCGAATGTGCTCGGCTTCTCCCAAACTTCCCTTGCACAGCCAGCGATCGATTGCTGGCCCTGGTGTGGTCTTTTGGGAGAAGCCGTGCGAATGTGCATGGCTTCTCCCAAACCTCCCCTGCAGGGCCAGTGATTGATTGCGGGATCTGCGGCGGTGTTTGGGTTAGCGGGCACAGGGGCAGGGTGGCTGGCAACCTGAATGGGGAGTCCCCGGTCAGTTTTCCAGCCACCTCTCCCATGCACTGCCATTGACACTTGGGTTGGGGGAAGGAACTGGCACGCACTCTGGTTCCTTCCTACCCATGCACCGATCATGCACTGCGATCAGTGCTTGGAGGGGAACTGGTGCGTGTGCCCATTCCTCCCCACATTCCATGCCCCGATCGCAGCATGTGATCACTGGATGGGTTGGTGGGAGAACCTTTCTCTCCCCAACCCAGCCGGCACTTGGCTCGATCCACCTGCCTCTTTAGAAAGATCCACCTATTTGGAAAGGGAATAGGGGGTTGTTTTTAACATAGTGCAATATATGCACTGCACAATGTTAAAAACCGGATAACGACGATACTTGTGGAACCAAGTCTCACTGTTATCCGAGGTACTAGGGTACTACTATTTATTACCACAAAGTCCTGCATACAGTCTCATTCTTTCATCTTTTATACCTCTAATGTTAATGAAGTAGGAGAATTGCTTTAATTTAACTGCTATAAAAATATGTTCAGTTAAAATACAGTTTATAGAAATATAATCTCTAAATGACACAATTTGTACAACTGAGAAGCAACATAATTCTTATGGGGGAGAAAACAGTGCAGTCACATTTTGCATGAACTGTTTTTTTTAAAAACCCTTTTTAAATTCCATTCAAAATAAACTATTAGCAAACTAATTTGAAATTTATCTACTCCAGAATAAATCTCACTGGATGCAATGGAGTTATTTCTGGGTGTGTAGACATAAGGTAGCTTGCTCAAAAGTCAGTTGTATCCAATTCTAGGGTTCAGTGCTAATCTCTGTTGATAGCTAAAGAGGCAGCACTGTCTGCATCAGCGGACTTTTCCATGGGCATGTGGCAGACATGACTAGACACTGAAGAGATACCTGTTTATCTACTTGCAATTTCTTGCATTCAAAATGCTAGATTGGCAGGAGCTGAGACAGAGACACTTTGTTATGCAGCCCTTGGGTCTTGAACTGCTGACCTGCCAACCTTCCAGTTGTCAAGTTCATCATTTTAGCCGCTAAGCCACTGTAGTTCCTGAAATATATTTAACTGATCCATAAATTCTGGGTGAGGCATTTCTAAAAAAATCTCTTCATAGATTTCATATAAGGAAAGGTGGAGCAAAACTACTGAAGACTGGGGAAAGCTGCCTCAGCTAATATCTCACTGACTGAATGTGGAGAGAAGAGAAATAGGTTAAGCTCTCCCCAACCCTTCCCTTATTATGTGTTAGGTCTTACACTCTGTTCGGCATTTATACAACAAGATGCTAGTTTTTGTCTTTATTCTATTTGAAATGCATAAAAAAGACTTTAAAGTCAGATTAATAGTAAAATAATTACAATACAGTATTTTCATTAGTCTGCTTTTTTAAAAAATTGATAGATGTTACTAAATACCTGTAAAATTTATATGTTTTCCACAGGAAATCACAATGGCTAACTTTGATCCATACAATTCCACAGAACCATTCAATATCAGGAGAAGCCCAGCTCAGCCATTTTAGACCAACCAAAGAAGGGGAGGAGGGGGAGCTGTTGGAGATAGAAGGGGTAAACAGGTTTCTGCAATCAAATAGTTTAAAAAAATGTTTTCATAGGAATTACAGGAATAAATCTCAATCTCGAAAATTGTATCAGTTGTTGATTCATTTAACAAAATAAGGTATTTTTTACCCTTTCGCGAGAGGAGGTCAACAACATACACTGTAAAATACTTTATTCCCAATTACTGTGTCGAAAGGTCTATCATATAGATTGTTAGCTAGGGAATTTTTTGAAAGCTGTGTTTTTTAAAAACAAAAAAGAGTTTTTTGTCTATTACAATAATAAGTACTTAGGGATTTCTAAACTGCCAACTAAAACCATTGCCAGTGAAATCCTTTAAGCCTAATAATAAAGATCCTTCATGACAACGTTTTAATAGAAATTTTTGCAGGTTTTAGACTAGGACGTCTAACATATAATCATGCTTTGAGGTGCCTGAGATTATAGAAAGGGACCCATTTGCTAAAAATAGCTGCAAATTGTCTTTTCCCAAAACATCCACATATCAAGATTTTGGATTGTATCCAAAGATAACCCAGGAAAAAATAAATTCTGGACAGGATCTGTCGGATATGCTTTGTGGTTTAACTTCTTTGGTAAATGTCAGCAATGAATTGCTGCCAGTTAGGATCATGGCACTCTTTTTGCTCATCACACAGTGGCCACAAAGTAACAGGATTTTCCTTCTTTTGATTTTTCTTTCTTTCCCACTCATCTGGGAGGTATTCCCACTTTGGATTATAGGTCTATTTTCTAAACAGGAAACTTAGAAAGCCATATTACGAGCTTTAAGAATGTAACCACAGAAAGTATTGAAGTGTTATTCAGTGGTGGGATTCAGTAGGTTTGCCCCAGTTCGCCAGAACCGGTAGCAGAAATTCTGCCTGGTCCCACCCATCCAAGTTTTGAAATAAACTAGTACTAATTCAGGTGCAACACAGAGCTTTCCCCTTAGCCATGCCCACCATACAACGTCCACAGAGTAGGTAGTAAAAATTTTTTAATCCCACCACTTGTGTTATTCAACAATGATGACTTAAGATATGAGCAAGGGTGCTGCTGGGCCACTTTTCTACCTGCTATCTACTTTACCTTTCACTGTTACTACCTTGCACCCATTACTTTATTTGCATTCAATACCCACTGCTAGGTAGGGAGCTCCAGTCATAGAGAGGGTGGCTTTCATCAAAAGTCCTGACTTCGTGTCAAGATGTATTGACTATATCCAGGGTTAATACTAAGGATAGGCTGACAACAGGCAAGTGGTGGCGACAGAGGTGGAAGGACTGCAGTGAAGTGTGACATTGTTAGCAATAGCTATTGGAGCTGATCCAAAGAGGAAGATGACATGACAGGTAGGAAGAGGAGGTTGCTGTGGGAAGGGCCTCCATGCAGTGGTGGGCACCAGCAGGTTCGCACCAGTTCGCCAGAACCGGTAGCAGAAATTCTGGCTGGCCCCGCCCATCCAAGTTTTGAAATAAAGTAGTCCTAATTCAGGTGCAAAGCAGGGCTTTCCCCCTGGCCACACCCACAATGCCACACCCATGGTGTGGTAGTAAAATTTTTTGGAGCCCACCACTGCCTCCATGGGCCAAGAACATTAAAAAATGTGCCACTCTAGGAGTTTCCCTAACTGAGGTGAGTACTTCCCTCAGCCTCATGGTATGGCTGGCCCAAAGACTGGCAGAAAAAAAGAAGAATTACTACATATTATTTATTGAAAGGTTTAATAAATAATTTATTTAAATTATTCTCATCTGAACGAAGTAGATAGGTGGAATAATAAAGTGAAATAGCTGAGAAGTATTTTCACTAATCTGTACTAAATGGAGGCAGCAAGAACCATCCGGCTGGCTTAACTCAACCTCCCTTTGGGTCCTTCTTTTCCACAACTATGTACTTCAGTAGTTATTACACTTAGCTGTTAACTTTCCTTAGTTGTTTAATTTTCATGGAACTTCATGACAACATTTTCCTGTTTCCACTTCTTCCCTTCTCTTGTTTTGTGTAGTAGGTAACATTTTGTGATTATAAGCTGGTGGGCAGCAAGAGCTGTGTTGTGTTTTTGTTTACAGCACATCTGTCTTTTAGGTGCTTCATTTATTCTTAAAATATTATAAAATAGATGCTAAATTATTCCCAGATAAATAGCAGGAAGACAATAAACCTGTTTCTTAAGAGCATTGACTTTCTTCTGATGAAGGACTGACTACTTCTACATGTCATATTCCCCTAAAAAAGAATATAGATGCATTCCAGTATTTCCATCTCACAGGAAATAATAAAATGAGTGATTTTTCTGCTGTATTGTACACTGGGGTTTTATTTCCAACAAATTATCAAGGCAATTGTTTGCAGACCATGGATCCTTTCTATAGGCATTTGAACATTTTGACTTCATTTGCTTGATGACAACTTCAAAATGTTGCTATATTTCTAGGAAGGTTCACGGAGACATTTTCTCTCTCTGAAAGCACACTGTAAATATCACACAGCCTGGAGAGATGTGTGTGTTTCTCTTGAGTTTTCTTCTGCAGTGTGTGCAGATCAGAACCTGTTAAGGTAACGTAATCTGATGTGAAAGTCACATTTCACTGGGGATTGCTCTGGAGAAGAGTACAAAACAACTACAGTAAAACCTCAATTTACGTATGCCTCTACTAACATAAAAATTGACTTATGTAATGGTTGTTGTTGTTGTTGTTGTTGTTGTCGTCGTCAGGTAAAGGTAAAGGTCACCCTTGCTCGAAAGCCAGTCATATCCAAATCTAGAGTTAGCCAAAGACTAAACAGAAGTACCTGTAGCAATAAAAACGCTTAGACTGGAAAGACTGCTACATATGGAGAGAAGAATCAGATCGCACTTAATGCTAAGTTTTTAAGCTTCTTTTAAAACTTTTAATTTCTGAACTGGTTTTAAATTGTTGTCAATATGCTGATGTGTTGGGAATCACCCTGGGTCCCTTTTGGGAGGTGGACAATAAACAAATTTAAATAAATAAATAAATAAATAAAGATTTAGCCTGCTGATTGACTGTTTTGATTCCAAAACAGCCAATGACTATGCTTGTTAAATGCTGGTCTACCCCATTTTCATAGTACCGTACAAAACAGGCACAAAGCATGATGGGATTGCAGTTGTGAGTGCAACAATTTCAACATTTTCCTCTCAAACTGTGGGGTCTATGGAAATCATCAGGAATCCTGTTATTAGCTTTAGAAGGAAAACATCCAGTGATTACTAGCAGAAAAACTGGGCATGCCAACTTGATCAGTACTGTACATTGCTCAGTGTATCTGTTGGGCTCTTAGAGAAAAAGACTTAAGAAACAATGATCTACTGAACTCAGTGAGCCTTACTGCCAGAGCATTACAGCCTTAGAAACATTTCTCAAAGTGTGTGTTTTGAGACTGTTCAACGGTTCAAATGATGCTGTTGAGAAAGTTTTGTCCGTGCAACACCTTTGCTGTAGTTTCCTTGCAGGCCACATTTGTCTAATTGTATAATATTTTCCATTTCATACAGTGTATGAGCTATGTCAACCTGGTAAATGGTACCCAGCTACCTTTTTGGTGTAGCTTTCACTAAATATTAGGCTTCTGTTCTGCAATATTAGAAATTCAAGGCAGGAGCCATCCACAGAAAGAAGATGCTATTCTTCTGAAGCTTGTGTCAAAGGCAATTAATTTTTGTTACATTGAAATAGCACTTTCTAATAATGGAAGAGTGTGTGGCCATTTAAACGCGAGATTCTTCTCATGATCAAATAGGTATAAAAATAAAATAACCTTTCTCTCTCATTAAAAGGCCGATTATGAATGGATGAATAGTCTCCATTAGCTCCCAAAATGTAAAGACTTAGTTCAGACTTAAGTTAATTTCTCTGAATTTTGTAATAAGATCTAAAAGTACCACTTATAAAATGCCAAGGTCTATGAATGTGCCATATTCCAAAGTAAGAAAATAATTCCATTTGTTTTACACTATCTTATGTTTATATAAGACATGAAAAGTGGTAACCAGTTTAAGATATTGAGCCTTGGTTGCCCATAGCAAAACAGTTAGGATATATAGGCTTTCTGGTCTAATAAGGATGAAAGTAGATGCTGTGTTAGATGCACATCACTTAATGCAAAAGAAAAGAAAACAGAAATATAAAATGAAGGATGGAAGAGCTCAATATGGATTTTAAAAACTAAATCCAAGAGGAAAGAAAAGCTACTGTTCTGAAGTACAAGTCAAGGCTATGGCTGGAGTGTCTGGGAATTATAGCTTAAAACAATAACTAGGTTTAATTTATATTTATGATTTTTTTTTACAGCCAGTGACTCAATGCCGTGTCAGGGGGCAGTTAACTAACCTGACTACCTAAAAGGGCCAATGGCTACAAGCAAATGAGCCCCTTTAGGTGGGGTGAAGGTCCCCTTCAGTGGAGGAAATGCCACTGGAAACCATCATATTTGGCCAAATGGCAAAATGAGCGGAGGAGGAACTCTGATTCCCAACTGTCATGGAAGCGGAAGAGGCCATGCCAGATGGACTGTCTGTGAAGGCACACCTTGATAATATCCTCAAGGCTGCAGCAGTCCATTGCAGTCCTGGTGTTAAATCCTGCATGTCTCATTTCATATGTGCCACAGGAGATGGCTCCAAGATCATAGTGTGTGGATCACTTCATGGCAAGCTGGGATCCACCTTATACAAATTCACACTCATGTCATTTTTCCTGCTTCAGGAAAAAAAAATGCATTCTCGTATACGAGTTGCAGTTGACGATGACAACAATGTATTTTAAGGGTTTGGATGGGAAGGGGTTAATTCTGATTTGTAAATCACCCAAAGTAGTAGCTCTCATTAGATGGGCAGTATACAAATTTAATAAATAAATAATTATTTCTATATCTGCTCAAATCAGTTTAGCCACATGTAGGGGCAAAAATAAAGAAAGGGAATTCCCTAGGTCCCATGTTGGGAGGGACTGCTGTAAACTAAAAGTAATTTTAACAGGCTAGATTAAATAATGAAGGTCAGACTAAAAACTGCAAAGGCTATGATGCTACTAATGACAGAAAGTGAAAAATATTTACATTTTTTGCTTGCAAAGCAAAATTGGTTAGTGCTGAACTTATATCCATTAAATAGTGAAACGTATTTTTAATAGAATAGAAGCTTTACTTATATTTCTAACCACTCAAAAGTAGTGCAGGAATAAAATATGAAGCATCTTTACAATGAGGTTTAGATTTGGTTTCCAGGTGTGCAGGTATGCTTGTGAAGTTTAGGCCATATGGTCCTCACAATCCTATAGAGTATTAAGTCCCTTTAATGAAGCTTATTTCTGTATAAACAGGCACAAGTCCAATAGTTATTAAAATTGATTTGGCAAATATAAATATTTCTTTCTAGCAAAGGGAAATGACAACTGGTTTCTGAGAAGAAAGAAGCAGAAAGACAATTAACATACTGTGACACTAAACAAAGACAGGAAAAGACAAGATTGCCAAGCCTACCTGACAATCTATTACCTTTCTTTGTAACTGGTTAAGGTTGTTTATTATGTGCTTTGATGCTTTTTACTTCCAACAGATGTATCCATATTTGTTTATCCCTGCTTGTGTTAAATTTTCAGGTCAAAAGCAGGCATCATCTTAAAACTATTCTTGCTTCTAAAAATAGTAACTGTGTAAAATTTCTGAGGAAGGCCCCTGCATAGGACAAAGATTCAGACTGTTTAGAGGGGATGTCTGGATGCGTTCACATTCTTTGGGGAGGTTCCTTCTGTGTCCACCCTTAGACTTATAAATATTAGTCAGCTAACTAATATATTAAATCTGCATTAATTTACACATGTGAAAAATACTGTATATGCCGGCGTATAAGACGACTAGGCGTATAAGACAACCCCCCAACATTTCCACTCAAAATATAGTTTGTTATATACTCGCCGTATAAGACTACCCCCTCACTATGGGCACCAGGCGGGCATCGGGAGGCCACTATGGGCAGCTATGTCTATCCCAACTGAAGTGCACCTGGCGTATAAGACGAACACCCCCCCCCCCAGGCATGTTTTTCAGAAGGAAAAGTAGTCTTATACGCCAGCATATATAGTAATATACATAAAGAAAAACACTTTCTTTTATGTTAGTTTATAACAGCAGGTATTGGCTAAGAAGATGCACTCCTCCATCCTTCATTATACTCTAAGAAAGGAATTTTTTTAAATAGTGCCAAAAGTCTGGCTGCTATTAAAAATATGTGGGTTTTTTTTAAAAGTGGCCTCCCATATAGAGGATGTGATTGCCCACTAGAGATGCCAGCCAAATTTTCTTTCTTTGTCTTCATCTTCTTCCTTTATGTTAGGTTATGAATACTCTCAGGTTTTTGGTGAGATGTGATTGGCTGATTGTGAAGTACTGGTCTAAGATCAATTGATTAACCCTACAATTAGTTCTTGGGAGAGATGTTGCTTTATATTATCATTTTTTAAAATAAAGATTTTTGTATATTTCATTTGTAAGAGAGTCTTTTGTTGAAAAAGGCATCAAAGAAACAAAAAAAAATCACAATTTTATCTGCTACCAACCGTAGGTATTAATAGATGTCAAATGTCAGGTCATAAATTAAAGCAAAGGAATATATATTCCTATCACAATGCTATTCTTCCAGACCTCCTTTTCAGGACTACATGCCTTAGCTGTGAGATAATCCAATGACTCCATTATATCTTCCCAATCAGCTAATTAGAAAACAAAAGCAAACTAATTTGCAAAGTGTGGATTGAAGTAAGTTTTTTTCTTGCCTTAAGGGTGATTCTAGATATTGTATCATCATCTAGTCTACTGAGATGCTGAGTTCGAAGTTCAGCTTCTGCTGAAATAACTGCACAATATCCTGAGAAAACACACAAGGTAGTGAAGAGATACTCAACAGCAGTAGTATACGCCCTTACTCTGTACGCCTAGCATGTCTTTGTTAGCTGAGTCTGTCATCATCCATCTGGAACCCTGAACCATGGAATAAGCTCCTACAAGAAGCTTATTCCAGCCTACTGAAGCACGATAGAGTAGACTTTTATTTTTTCTATTCTTAAAGAATTTTCTAAATTTTCAATTCTTTCTTCAGTGTGAAGGACTGGAGTTGCTGAGAGGAATACAAAGAAAATGAGAGTTTGAGTGCCTACTCTTGTGTTAACCCATGATAATCAAATAAGGATATCAGAGTTAGGATTTCTATGTCTTGCCTGGATTATTTTGAGATAGCCAAAGTCTAACCCTTCAGCTGTTGTTAAATAGCAGCTCCCATTAACTCAAGTGAGCAAAGATACCTGGCATCAGAAATAACACGTTTAGGAAACTAGCTAGTTCAGACTATGGTCACACTCACAAACAATAAGAACAGATTTGTCCCTGTACTATTTCTCAGCAGAATATGCTAGTGCTATATGGTATAGGACTAGGTCAACACATGCCAAGCAGGTGGATATAGCTGTTAATGATTCATATAGAATTATAACTGGCTTACTGAACCCAATCCTCACAGGCTAAGTTTATTAATTAGCTGGCATTTCCTCTCCACAAGTATGTCAAAAGGTGCTAGAAAACAATGAATGAAATAAAATAATACAGCACCAAAATCATATACATTGTGGATACCAACCTTCTAGATGATGGCTAAAATTGAGGAGTTTTCTGCACACCTCTCAAATTCTAAATATTAAACCAGAAGAGATTAGGCTAAATTTATGAAGAACAAAAACCAGCTAACCTTGCTGAATAGATGAATGCTACAGTCTCCTATCATTTCAAGATTCTGGAACTATCTGGAAGTCAATTAATAGAATTGGAACTGAAGCAGCAAGATAAAAGAATAGTCAAATAAGATAGGATTGCATGGAGACAGGACAAATTTTCTGTAAATGTGGAGAAATGCAGTCAATGCAGCATTTTGTGCATGCAATTTATATCCTATTTAGTGTACAAAAAAGATCTAGGAAATGGCTGAGATAACACTATTGAAGTAGTTTCTTTCTGGTGAAAAATAATCTAACTATTTTAACATTTCAATTCATTTTTAATTTACAATGGGCACAAAACTGAGTGAGTTGAAGAGGATGGTGGAGGACAGAAGTGCCTGGTGGACAGTGGTCCATAGGGTTGCAAAGGGTCGGAATCAACTATGCGACTGAGCAACAAAAAGATATGAAGAAATAAATCCATCTGGAATTGTAAGAGTTACAGTCCAATAATCTTTGGAGGGCTGTCCACTCTCTACTGTATGTGAATAGCTTGTGCTGTGCTCCTCCCTTTCACTGTATTTGTACATGTAGTCTATTGCCACACACAAGTAGGTGGTCTTCCATTTTCAAAAAGCAGAAATGTGTCTTCATGCAACACATAAGAAAGCATGTCTTCAAGCAGCTTATTTACTGCCACTAATGTCAATAACAATATTTAGAATGGGATTGAATTTAGTTGTCTCCCATGCTCTATTACAACTTAACAACTTCAACTAGTTACAACATAAACATCTAATGCACTTAATGCTGCTGTAGATCTTCTTTGTTCATTTAATTGTGCTGCAATACTAGATCACCTGTTAGAGAGATTTATAGATATTCCCCCACTGTCCATAATTTACTCCAGTGAGAGAGAACCATATGGTTCTAACATAATAGCAGTACCAATCAATCTCAGTTGTAGCCTTATTCCCTGAAGTAATATTGAAAGCCTAGCATTTCCACTTTGGGAGAAAATTCCATCTACTCCTTTTCCTGTTTTTAGAAGTAAACATGAAATAAGAGTAAATTTATACTACACTGAGAGCTAGTGTAGTGAAGTGGACAGAGTATTGGACTGGGACCCAGGAGACTTGAGTCTGAATCCTTGATTAGCCATGAAAGGTACTCAGCAGGTGCTTTAATGTTCTCCAGATATGCTCTGAACACAGGTTCTTGTGTTTGACAACCATTGTTGTTTGATGCTAGCATTGAATATCCTTATTGTTGATATCTTTGCAATTCACCCAGTAAGAGTTACACAGGACACTCCTTGCCATCAGCTTAATAATTTGTTAGCTTAAAAGTATGGCCAGGTTATCCTACTATGGTAATAGAGTAGTCCATATTGCCAGTGACTCAACGCTGAGCGTCAGGCAGCAGTTAACTAACTGATAACCTTGAGGACTAGCAGCCTTGGCAAATTGCACAGGGAAAGGTGATGGTCCCCAAGTGGATTAATTCCCACTTGAATCCATTTTGATGGAGGGCAGCAGCTTCATCAATACTTGCCTGGGGCTGAGGAGGACTACGTGCCAAAAGGGCTCAGGACCAGAAAGTGACTCATGGAACTGGATCAGTGGTATGGGCAATATGGAAGGCAGATGAAAGGTCATGGCATTATGTTGACAGGACAGCCTTCATGGCTGATTACCATGATGATCACCAATATTCAGAATCAGATGCAGCACAAGAAAAAGAAGAAATGTATGTAGTTGAGGCTGCTTCTTTCAGAGAAAAAATAATAGCATTCAAACTGTCTCGGATTTTTATTGGCATGTAATATCTGCCCAAACCAAAGCAATTGTGAGATAACAAGCCTGAAAAACTGACAGTTAATATTAAACACTTCTATTTCTTAATCAAAATTCACTGGCAAAATGGAGTGTTTTCAAATACAGTGCAAACTCGGTTAACTTAATTATTGCATTCTCTGGGACGTTTCTTACAGCGAAAATTACTTTAACCAAATTTCCCATAGGAATGCATTGCATCCATTTTCCCATAGGAAAGCATTGAAAACCATTTAATCAATTCTAGAAAAAAATCCGTAAACTGAGCCACTATTTTCTATGGATTTCCTTTTGTTATGTTATTTTTATGTTAACCAAGCCATTTGTTAACTGAGGTTCCACTGTATTCATTACAGCTCTGATATAAATGCATTACTACTGTTTTGCCCTGATGACTTTGAAACTTACTTCATTAAGATTTCCACTTTTTCAACTGGCTTAGCAAAGCTTGGAGTTACATCCACCTGAGTAGTCAAGTTTAATTAGATGGAGATATTTATATTTGCCTCTAAGTCTTTTGTCACCTACCTTGAGAATTGAGAGTACTCTTCAATAAAAGAACTAAATCAATGTTGGCAAATCATGGGGCTATGAAAATTGCTGGGTATGTGAAACCAGAATCTTGTTATAAAGGACACTTGGAAAATACTTTACGCCCTCCTCAGTACAGCACAACAGGTGTAATGTATACTGAAAAAGAAAGGTGATTGCCTTGTGACAAGTTGCAGCCTTTTTAAAAAGACCTTGGCCGTATGTAATATTTTCTTTTTAATTATTTTTTTCTCCTTAGTACCCATTGGTGATTTGAAACTTTAAAGTTCTAACTAACCCAATAAAATCTCCACTGATCTGTCCAGACATGCTGTGCTAATTGTGTGTACATGTGTGTGTGTACATGCATGCTCCCATACGTACACACACGTTCTAGGATGCATGAAATAATTTCATCCTTTAACTGATTAATTAGTCAATTAGTCAGCCAAATTATATCAATTAATTGACTAAAACTAAGTTGACAGCCAGATTGAGTCCATGGGGTATTAAACACATCATGACACAACACAGCATTTTTATTTTACATTAGCAAGGACAGCATGAACGCTCCTCAAAAACAAAATGCATTTTGACACAAATTGTCACCATGAAGAAAGCAAACAATTACTGAACTGAGAGCACCAGATCACTAGCATGATAGGGTTTATTTATAGAATGTGAACCCAAAATAAGTTTGTTTAAATGCTAAGAAAGCACAGAACACCACATTTTTCTGCTTCAATTTCAAGCAAAATTCAAATTATCCAGAAATGAACTTATTTATTTATTTATTTATTACATTTATATCCTGTCTTAATGACAAATACTGCTTTTGGCAACCAATTACAACACTGATCTTTCTGCCTCCCAATAAAACCTCAAGTCCCAAATAAACCAAAACAACTCCCATAACCCACAACATAACAAAAATGCAAATAAAATGGCAATAAAATACCAGTAAGAAAGAAGTGCGACAATAGCAAAAGAATAATAACTAAAATGTGTGTTAAGCTCATTAAGGATCATTTCATTCAGCACTTTCCATGGAAAGGATGTTTCTAAAAGCCTCTTTTAAAAGTAGGTATAGAAAAGTATAGTACAGTATGTATATTTTCCCTCACTACATGTGAAATATGAAAAATCGAATGTTGTTTCTTCAAAAGGAAAGGCAGCCTTACAGCACTTGAAAAACTAATATAGTTATATTGGCAGAATCGTTCACAAAGGACAGCCAGCTTCGTCAGATGTTTGAATGTGTTGCTCTCCATGAAAGCTTATGGGAATAGAGAAATGAATGTACGAATAACCTTCATATTTTCTTCTGGTTTTGCTGTGACAGAATAATAGAACTATGTTGCCCAGAATGACATCCTGAAATAGTGTGGGAAAACAAACCACTTTTTCACACAACCCTATCCTCATCATATACAGTCAAACCTCAAATAAAGAGTGCCTTGCTTAAAGAGCAGGATTTTCTCTGAATGTTCACTTTGCTTAACAAATAAAACCAACCAAAAACTCACTTAACAAATAAATCGGGATTCGCAATCCCTCCCCCCAGAAGTCACAATTGGTCACTTACAATGGTGTTTCACTTAAAGAGCAAACTTGCTTAAAGAACAATCCCGTGGAATGCATTATGCTCTTTAAGCGAGGTACAACTGTAATACAGAGTTTTGGATTGATTGAATGAGGTTTTATTTGATTCATTTTTCCTGGCATGGGACACTGGACTAACTTTTGCTGAAAGGAGCCCACTCTTGATCAGAGTTCTACATCTGAGCTGCTCCTGATAGTTTAAGAAGCAGAACTGATTCCACTTTCCATTAGTCCCCCCCCTTTCCCCCGACAGCTCTTTGCACATACCCAAATTGAAGATCTGGGTGACTACTTAAAATGAAGAGAGAAGTTTATGAAGAGCTAGTGGAGTTGTCTATTCTTTTCCTCAGTCTGTGCACAATAATCTCTAATCTGAACACAGCTTTCCATTAGCAATACATTTTTAATGAAGGTCACCCCGTAAAGGATCACCATAAGAGGCCTGTCAAATACCACTTGACCTAAAATAGGCCACTTTTGACCCCCCCTTCCCCTGTTACTTCCCCTGTAACCTTTGACCAACCCCCTCCCCCACCAAATCATGTGGTTTTTCCATTTTCCCTGATTTGAAGAGAAACAACAGAAGCATGGCCGCCCTGGAGCCTGAGGATGCCTACCTCCCCACCCCGGACTCCTACCTTGCTGGGGGGTTAAAAGCCACACTGGTTTGAGTGGCGGAGGATGCCTTCCCCCGGAGCCTAAGGATGCCTGCCGCCCCACCACCAGACTTCCACCTGGCTGGGGTGTGTGTGTTAAAATTTTGGAGTCACATGACTTCACGCCAAACCCCCGCTCCCCCCCTGTGATTTTCCTTGACTTTTGGTCAACCCCCTTTCCCCCCCCCTAAAATGGCCAAGTGGTATTTGAAAGACCCCTTAGAGGTCTCCTCTTTGAGTTCTTACAGATAAAGAAAAAAGTGTGAGCAGACTGCCCATCTCTACTAATTGATGCAATATGAATTCTAGAATAAGAATTATGGGAACTATTCAATAATTTCGTTCTGTTGCATTGTGTTTCATCTTAGTAGAATTAAAAAAGAAAAGCCAAAGAATTGAGAAGGACTAGTACCTGGTGGAATTCAAAATAATTGATGTGATTAAGATGTCAAAAAATAAGTTATGGAAAGGCTCCTAAGTTTATAACATTATATTTGATATATCTGACCATTTGGAAGATTACATTACTGTCTTAATCACACATCTATTGTATTATGCTCATCACCATAGTAACTAAGAATGAATACATGTTTCTAGTAGGATAATAGAGTTATGTAATATAGATCATGTTTTATTCACCAAGATGAGAGCATTGAGCAGCATCATAGATAGTTTTCTGGCTCTGAGTCTCTTCCTTCTAGTTAAAAATTAATGAAGCCTTTCTTGCAGAATATCATTGTCAGCAATGCTAGTTTGTTTTTAAGACATTTGGTTACATGGCAACCTAAGGTATCCAGTAGATTTTACATTCAATGAAAAATAGAATGTTTTAGCTGATTCCCTGTGATGCTATTATTCCTAATTCATGAATAGATACCTCTGACATAGTGTTTCCCAACCTTTGGTTTTTTGACTTCAATTCCCAGAAGCCTAAATCAATTCCCCAAAGCACTGATCAGCCAATGTAGTGACTTGGGAATCACTGCTCTAACAGAAAATGTGAAACTCTGTAGACTGAGTAACATTCTTTCATAATTTTGAAAAGCAATAACTTAAACAGAAAGGAATATTCTGTTTCTAAGCCTTACAGCTATATTTTGTTTTTTGTCAAGTGCTCCTTATAAGAAGCATACTTTTCAGGTGTTGAATGTGTAAATATTTTCATCCCAGTAAAAGTATTCAGCATTTAATGTGTTTGTGACACCCATTATTTTATATGCTGAACCCTTGAAGCAAAGCTGTGAAATGATCAGATTGGGAAATGGATTTAATCACCTTGATAGATGACCCATATCAAGAATTTGACACAGGAGTGTGTCCCTGTTGATTCCACTAGATCTCTCAGTGGCTTTCAATACCATCAACCATGTATCCTTCTGGGATGTCTTTGTAGGATGAGATTTGAAAACACTGTTTTATTGTGACTCTAGTCCTTCCTGGAGGGAAGAATTCCTGTTTGGCACCCTTGCTGTTGGCCTGTCCTTCATAGTTATGTTTTGCCCCCAATGTTGTTTGATATCTACAAGAAACCACTGGGAGCAGTTGTCTGGAGATTTGGGCTTTGGTGTCACCAGTATGCAGATGACACCAAATCCTGTTTCTCCTTTCCATCAAAATCCAAGGAAACTGCTTCAGTTATATATCAGTGTCTGGTATCAGTAACGGTCTGGATATATGTGAATAAACTGACATTTAACCAGTGGTGGGATTAAAAAAAAATACTACCTACTCTGTGGGCATGGTATGGTGGGCATGGCCAGAGGGAAAGCCCTGCGTTGCACCCAAATTAGGACTAACTTGGATGGACAGGCCCAGCCAGAATTTCTGCTACTGGTTATGGCAAACTGGGGCAAACCTGCTGAATCCCACCACTGCATTTAACCCAGACAAGATAGTAATCCAGTTTGCTGGCTGTGGTTACACTAGCCTTGACAACAGAGGTTAGAGGGATCACATAACCTCTCTGTTACAACAGCTCCACTAGCTGCTGTTTCATTTCTGAGCACAATTCAAAGTGCTAGTTGACACTAGGGTAGGGTTGACATATGTTCTGGAAAACCAGGATTGTCCTGGATTCAAGGTCAGAAAAATTGTCCCAGCCAGTTCAATAAAAATCATGCTAAAGTCCTGGATTTTTAAAACTTACTGATTGTGTATTATAATGCACCATTAAAATAAATTCAAACTCTTGCCATCATACAAGCAATTTCCTGTCACATTGGAGTTGGAGTATACCTGGATACAAATCTTAACGTCCTTGCCTCACACCACTGCCTGATAAATGTGACCAGTGTGTTTCATGGAACTGAGAATGTTAAGAGTTGACCGCAATGCGACTTCTCAGAAGTACAACAGATTATTTTACAGTAAGAATTAACTGTTGTAAATAAATTCATTTATGTATTTATATATTTCAATCAATCAAACTTTATTGCGGTCAATGACCAGTGCAGTAGTATTGATATATTTAATATGAAAGTGTTTTATAGCTGTCATTATATTATGTTTGTTTTTAAAAAGGCTATTTTGTAGTAACCTGCCCATTTTTGTCAAATATACTTCTGTCCTGGTTTTGTGGGAGAGAATTGTGGCAACTCTAACCAAGGGGGTTGTAGAGACGGAGTGAGAAACATAGTAGAACTTCTTGCTTTGGAGCAAGATAAAGTTGCCAGAGTTACTGCCGGGGAGGAGGAGCACCTGCAACTAGAGCAAGGATTTGGGAAGAATAAACCGTTTGTGTTTCCCAGGACTTTGAAAGTAAAAATAACTTTGTTGCAGTTTTCCTTATGCCTATTCCACTCCGTGTCTCTATTTGGAATGTGGCTTTTTAAGGACTGTTAGTGTCAGCCAGCTACCATACCATAGTGTACAGCTTCTGTAGAAGCACAGCCACCTCTCCAAACCTTGGGTGCCCTAGGAGTCACCCCTTAAGACCCTATAAGACCACCCCTAAAAGACACCTCCAGTTCCCCCAGTCACCTATGACAAAGATAGGGGGGTTCTCTCTGTTCTACCACCCTAAGAAGTACTTTGGTTGGAACGCCTGTCTCTGTTACTGTTCCCAGACTCTGTTCTATTGAAGGCCAGGCTGGGCCTGTCTTGGCTGTCCTTCTGCAAGCAAGCAAGGACATTTATTATATCTGGTTTAGTAATATTTAATCTAATATTTTATAGTAGTGTTTATTCTTTTTAAAATATTTGAATAATATTGTTTTTACCTTTAAATGTTGTCTTTTTTAAAGATATAAACCTCCTTGGATCCTTTTAAAAGAAATACTTAAAACTGTGTTAAATAGTTAACTCTCTCTCCCCCTCCCCTATGTTTATTACTAAATAGGTTAAGATATTGAATGTTGAACTATAAATACACATGGAGTGAAATCCAGTAGTAAATTGCAGTTAAATGGAATTGATTCAACGGGCCTAGTCTAATTGCAGTTTACTCTTGGATTTCACATACAGTAATACACTGGATAACAATTGGATTGGATAACGCTAGAATCGGATAACAATGCAAGTTTTTTGGAAAAAACTTCCATCAGATCACGATTCTGGATAACGATCCTTTAGTGTTATCCGAGCCAATCGTCTGGGGGTGGGGGTGACTGGGTAGCGCACATTTCCTCCTGATCGTACTGCACTTGCAACAATTCTTGCAAGCGCAGTAGGGTCCAGAGGAAAGGCATCACCCAAGCCGAATCAAACTGCGGATAGGGATCGCCAGCCGCAAATTGGTTTGGCTTAAGTGACAATCCCCCTTGCACCTCTTCTTGCCACCCGAGACAACCCTTAGCAAGCACTAAGGCTCATGTTGGGTGGCGAGACAAAGTGCCCGATCGAGGAACCACAAGGGACAAACCGCACGGTTTGTCCCTTGTGGCGCGCAATCAGGCAACTCTTCTCGCCACCCGACAAACCGCGTGGTTTTTTTTTTTTAGCGTTGTTCGATGCATGCATCAGACAATGCTAAAAATCGGATAACGTCATGACTTGTGGAACAAAATCATAACGTTATCCGGTGTTCTACTGTATTATCATTTCTGCTTTAAGTATATAGTTATTACTCCATGTTGTTGTTACTACTACTATAGGTGCATACAATGCATAACTGTAAGCTACAATGGTCATTTGCCTATATTATGGATTACTCACTTGCTTATGGGTAAGCCTTATTACATTCAATGGGGCTTCTTTCTGTGTAGACATATATATGATTGCAATGTTTATAAATGCAATTAGGTTTAACAAGTATGACATTTCAAATGTTATGTATGTATTTTTTATAGGAAAAGAAATATACCTAATGGCAGTACAGTATTCTGCAGTTTCCAAATATAGTATTCTGGGTTTGATGTAATCCACCCACAATCTTTGAGAGTCAGCAAGTTTTAAAACATCTAAAGTGTTGTGAGGCAGTGCACTGATTTCTAAGAGTCTTAATATAGTACCATATAAGTAGGAAATGCATGCCTTTTCTCAGTTTTAACATTTGCACAGTTGAAAATAAAATAAAATAAGTTCCTGGAAAGTTGGTTGATTAAAAAAACCCAATAAATTATAGGCATCTGCTGTTTCCAATAACAGAGAGAGAAAGGACAGTGTGTTTCTCAGTTTCTCATTGACCAATGCATATATTGATTTTTGAATGCATATCATTTACCGGCATAGATCTTTACAGTTTTCTTTCAAGGACCCTTTCTTGACAAAGGCATTTCCAAAACTTGCTTTAATCCCACATGCCTTAAATTTAGATGCTCTAACCCAGTGGTTCTCACGCTTTTTATTTTTTGTCCTGCCAATGGGCTTCCCACAATATTAGTCACAGAACATACACTTTTTAATGAGAGTATCTCCTGGCATTTTATATATTTATCAATTACAGTAAATTGATGGCCACGGACAAGAGGAAATGAGAGAAACACTGAATGTACAGCCCTCTCTGTTGGTACACCGTTGCTTCCTCATTCACCCAGCACAGAGTTTGCCCCGCCCCTCTGTTTGGGCACTAAGTCTCTGAAATGTTCACCATCACTGGGTTATAGATATATAATACATATCAGATAATGGAAAGTGATGGAACATTACACCTGCAAGTGGATGGGAGAATGGTGAGAGAATGAATTCTTAGTCATTGTTATGAAAACCTGATGTCCCAGTTGGCTGTCTCTATACCCTAGTAGTGGAACTTGTATCACAGAATGCAATCCTTTGCACCAAAGTTCTCCATGTGGTACATTTCAATGGTGTAGTCATATGTGTCCCTCCAAGAACATTTTTATACGCACTGCTTCTTCACAGGAATTTGTGTGACAGCATGTTGAGTAGTGTGGGAATCTGATGAAGAAGCCTCATTGAAGTGAGTCAAAAGACTCCTGGTGTGGCACTTCAACAGTTATCCTTTGGTCTACCCTAGGATAACAGCCAGCGCCCATTGGCTTGGTTTGGGTTCAAAGGTCTCCTGCTTTTGGGGTTGTTTGTGGCAGGATCAAGTCATGAGACTGGTCATGAGACTGTATACAAGGCAAGCAATGCAATGTTATGTATAACCAATCATACTTTAGAGTGTGCCTATACTACCCAATCATAGCTATGTACGTGTGGCCAAAAGGCCAATCAGTGATTTTTTTTGTAAGCATTTCCTTATACAATTGTAACAATAAAGAGGACCACCGAACTGTGGTTCAGGAGAGCTCCACTGGAACGGATCTGTTTTGTGTTGTGTCTTTCATGAGGCCTCATCCCTCCCCCTCCTCCTAACAGGGTAGAAATATTTTTATAAGATTGCCATACTCATGTAAGTTGGCAGTAGGAAATACTTCCCTGGAAATAAAAAACACATATATTATATCCTTTGTTATTTGTACATAACCCTGTGGTGGTAGGCTTGGTGAAGGTACAGTAATAGGCAAAGTGGCAATGGTTCTTTAGCACAGGAGTAGGACCATCAAGCCATAAATCATTTGAGCCTACAGGTTTTAGCCAGGTGATTAACTGAATGCCAAATAGACTTAGCTTTCACAATTTCTCATGGAAGCTGTGTGCAACATAAAAAACACAAGCATGAGGAGGCATTTTTGCTCATAAACTTTTGATATTTGAGCTACAACATATTAATTCATTATTAATGGAGGAGGAGGACTGAGGAGGAAGCAGCTGGATCCTTTTGATGTCTACCCATATCTTGACTAAGAAAGAAATGTCCCAGTGCAAAAAAAAAATTAATACAGTATAGCTTGACAAAAGATCATCTTGGTACATTGAAGCTTCCATTTTAATCCTTATTTTTCCTCTATGTTTAGAGTCAGAGCAATACTGATCGACAGAAGCATGGAAGAGCAACTAATCCCTTTGAGTATCCTCCTTAAACTGATATGTTTTCTTATGGATATTGTCCGCTTTAATCTTCCATATGCTCTTCCATTAACAAATGTCCACATTCTACTCAAACATTTCAAAGAGCTGACAAGCAATATTCTGATTGATTTGTAATTAAAAGCCAATACAAATTATGCTTCCATTTTAATATTTCTACCTTTAATAAGTGAAGTCAGTTTAAAGTAAGATTCACTTAAACATTTTATGGTGGTGTTGGTGGTGATGGTGTGCCAAGCAAGTAAATACTGACCTTTGTCAGCCCTTTCTAAGGTTTTCTAGACATAGAGCACTAAAAAGTGGTTTGAGATGAGATTCCCTGAATGTTAAGACTTCCAATTCCAGAAGTTGCCAGAAGCCCCAAGGCAGTGGTGGGCAGCAGCCAGTTCAGACTGGTTCTACTGAACCGGTAGCAACAATCCTGGGTGGTCTCCTGAGGAGGGTTTTACTCTTTTGGGAGGCGACTGGTTCGGTCGCCTCTCCAGCCGCCCTTCATTGCAGCCCAAAATGGCTGCTTGTAAGTGCGCATGCGTCAAAACACCATTTGACTCATGTGCACTGAATGCTGGGGATGCGCATGCATCAAATGGTATTTTGACGCATGCGCACTTACCAGCAGCCATTTTGGGCTGCAGTGAAGGGCACAGTGGCTAGCTGCTGAGGCCCTCAGTGGCCTCTTTGGAGGGGCAGCAGCAGCAGTGGCGGCCTTCCCTCGAGTCACCCCATGCCATGCCGCCATGCCGTGCTGCCACCCTGCACCTCTGCACCACTGCCACTCACCACTGCTCATCCATCGCTTCAGCTCGTTTGCCACCTGCACCAGGCCGGGCCAGGCTGCACTGCCAGGACTGGCCAGGCCAGGCTGGGCCAGGCTGCTCTGGGCTGCTGCACATGCCGAACCATGTTTGGGGTGGGTGGGTGAGTTGAGGTGGGTGGGTGTTTTATGTAGTGTGCTTTTATGTGTATTTTATGTCTATTTTAATTTGTATTTTTATGTTTTTAATTTCTATTTAATGTCTATTTAATTTGTATTTTTATGTGTTTTTATTTCTATTTTTATGTGTACTGTATTTTTATTTTATTTTTTACTTTGGCTCCGCCCACATTATTGGCTTCACCCATGATATGATGACATCGGCTCCGCCCTCAGTACGGTAGTAAAAATTTTGGCTGCCCACCACTGCCCTAAGGCAAATGTCTAGAACTTCTTCTCTGGGCATTCTGCAGCTATGAAACTTGCCCAAGATCACTTAGGCTGACTTATCTCCTGAGAAACATGTGGGGAGGCAAATGAACAATCTCTGGCTTCATAGCCATGAATTCAACACACCGAGTTAGCTAGTGAGTAGACATTTGAAGGGTCAGTAAATTGAGAATACATATACACACTGTGATTTAGGATGACTTCTTCCATATATTTGCCTGACCTATATACTAATTTATTTGTCTCTCTTATTAGAACCTGACCAAGAGAGAACTACCTCAGAAGAGGAAGAGGAGTCATCACCAGGCCTTTGTGCACTAAAGTGGAACATAGAGTCTCACATATAAAGGAAGAGCTACAATAGCTAATGGAACCAGAAGATGTTTGCACCTTGATGATAATTACATTATATAAGCCCTTGGAGATGCCTCAACAGGTAACACTGGGGCTCCAAGACCCCAAAAGGCAATGAATCTTAGACATTTCTCTTTTCTTAGACATTATTCTTTTTCAGGGCCTTTTCAGAGCCTATACATAAAGGAATTTGTAGGTAGGAAACCTTTAACTTTTTAGAGTGGAGTCAGGTTTTTCCTGTGAGGTAAAATAATGGTAGGGCTAAATGGCGAAGACTAATAAAGAACAGGGCTACTAGATTGCCTCCATAATACTGAAGGTACTTTTTCTCCCTTTTACACCACTTGACCCAACTTACACACACACAAAAAGAGAAGCTGCTTTCTTGTGTTACAGACTCGTGTACTCCAAAATGATTAAATCTCTCCCAACCCAACTCCCACTCATTGTTCTGGCAGTCTACTGGTTTCATAGGAAAGATCCATGTGATTGGCCATAGTTATACATACTGTACTTCCTTGTGGCAGCTGGGGCACCTTCCCAGTGAAGTGGCTATCTGTGATTCCATCTTAGGAAACTATATCTAATTGTAACAGTCTCCAAAATTGTTCAGCAATGGAATCATCCAAATGTAGTTCATAGGTGCAGTTGAACACACACACACACACGCACACACATGCACACACACGCATGCATGCACATGCACACATGCATACGTGCATGCACACACACAGCTAAAGGAGCATGTCACCTCCATCAGTCATGTGTCAGAGATTGCTATGCATACATAAATTAAGAAAGAAGGGGAGAGAGAAAGTTGTGCCATAATCATGTGGGGAACATTTTTGAGAACCTCCTTTATTTGAAAAGAGGGTGTTTGTTATGAAATATCTTTATGACAAGGGAAAAAATCATTGACAGCTCTATTACAGGATCAGATATCTGCTGGAGGAATTAATGTCAGAAGAAAAGTAAAGTGGTTCTCATCACAAGCATGTAGCTTGTAGATAGCCCCACTTGAGATGTGAGAGACAGAAATTTCCTCAAGGCTTCATGGTCAAAGTCTGTGTTAGAAGAGAAGGAAAGTGATGACAGACCAGATAACTGGGATTTCAGGGGATCAAGAGTTTAAGAATTAATTTCAGTTTCCCAATGAGAAGAGTTTAACTTGCTTCCTGGCAGCTGAAAATGTGTCAAACTGAAGATAGTCCTAAAGCAATGCACATTGAATAACAACAACTTCTGTTTGTATGATGAAATGGAGCCTTGCATGTTTTTAAATTGCTTTCTGCTGGCATTATCGGTGAATTTGGCTGCAATGGTTCATGAAACAATTAATGGTCATTTACAAAAAAATAGAAAGCCATTCTTCTTGTGAAATATTTAAATTAACATGTAACTGAAAGGCATGGATGTACGGCTAACCAGTTTAAATGTTCAGCCAGATTTATATGTTGGCTAGGAGACCAAATAAAGGAACAAGAAAGATCCATTTGCTTGAAACAAAAAAGCCAATTAATATTAGACCAGTGGCGTAGAGGGGGGCAGCCTGCCCCTGGCAGCACTTTTTGGGCTATGGGTGTTCTTGGACTACAATACCCAGAAACCCTAGTGGGAGCAGGCACCAGCATCCACCAGGGGGCAGCAAATTTGGCTTGTGCCCTGGGAGGCTGAAATCAATGCTACACTACTGTCTTAGACAGATTAAAATACAATGCCACTTGTTTTCTAAAAGATCACTTGACTTCATACAATTTCTAAGACTTTACTAAAGATATTAAGGATAATCCTTCCTTGATAAATCAAACAAAAAGACAATCTATCACCTTAAAACATTTGCATTTTAACATTCACCCTTTAGCACAGATGATATGTTGATAGAAAGTTATTTAAAGAGTATTGCTAGATCATTCCCAATCTAAAAACTTTTACTTCATCTGACTTTACCTCCTAAAGCAGGGGTGGCCAATCTTGGTGCCCCAGGTTTCTTGTACTTCAATTACCAGAAACCCAAGTAAGCATCTGGGGCACCACAGTTGGCCATCCCCATCCTAAAACAACCCTTGTAATGGCAGCAATGAGTTTGCTTCAATATTACCATTTAGGATACCATTGGGTGTATAGACCCACACAATAATGCACATTGACATTTGCTCAGGCATTATAGCATAGAAGCATAATCTGGTAAATGTATGACTCATTTGGTCATGTGATCTAGAGAGGGACCAGATTCAGCACTTAATACAGTGTATAACTCAGTATGAAGGTACTATAGTTTGTGTATACAACCCTATCCATCCATGAAATAATGTGAGATGGGAAGAAGGGTCAAACATGCTACAACAGAGATTGTCTAAGTGCCTACTGATGCATGTTCACATGTATATCAGCTCTCCATATTCACAGAAGATTTGCCAGTCTGAGCTCACAATGAAGAAAATGACCCACTAAGTGCATAAACCATGGCTTTCTCACTAACACCAAGTTAGTGCCTGACACATTACAAAGCTATGGAAGGGGAAGGAACATAAACATTTCAGATGATTACACTTCACCTAGGCTAATTCCTCTTTCTCCAGTCCCTGAGTCAAATAATTAAGCCTTGTCTAGACTGGCTATAGTTAATTTTGTCATTTCCCATAACTGGACTGTGTATGACTATCATAGAATTTGCCATCTCTTAGAATTCAGGAAAGGTTGTTTCCGAGTCTTATTGCAAAATAACAAAAACATATTCCTGAACAAAGAGGAGATGGAGATGATCAAGTAATATGCTTAAGTAACCAAAAACAAACGTCTGTGGATTTGGGAGAACTGAGAAATCTTTTTCGATCTGTCCCTATACCCTGTTCACACATTCTAAACACTGAGGTGAATCATATGGTAACAGTTTGAATACAGCCTATCTGCTTTGTATGGATCTGTGTCATTTGTACATCAAAAATAATCATATTTTTAGTGGGAGAGGCATAGATACTAGACTTATCTATTTATGTAATTAACCCACTATTGAGGGGTAAAACCTTTTTACTCTTCTTATTGGTCCTGCATTTTGAGACTGTGTTGTTATTATTTCATCTTTGCTTTATCGTAACTGAATGTGTAGTGCCAACCAATTTTTATTATTTTAATGCAAAGATGCACAATTTCTTCAGGATGTGTATCTGCAATGACTGCCTCTCAAATGTCTATGTGAGTCCCAAGGTAGCATCACTACCACTCAATTTTAGTGACCCTTGGAAAGTGAGGATATGGGATGTCCCTCAATAGGATGTTCTTTTACAGTATTAATATGCTCCAAGTAGGATGGTAGAATGGCACACTGTTTCTAGGAAGCCATTACATAAAGAGCAAAATGCACATATCCACCACTGTCAAAGTAGCAATTGTTAGATGAAATTTGGTCCAAAATTGGTGCTCCTTAATACACATAGAACAGTCTGGTTCATTACTAGTGAAGGAATGCATTCATGTAAATAAACTGCTGAAATGTTAAATATCTCCTACTAATAACTGCCTCAGTTGTCACAAACCAAGAAGATGGCAAAGGGAAGGGGAAAACCTTTGTCTCATCCTCCTCAGTACAGCCTGGGGTTGTTAAAAGCTTCTCAGCCCATTTCAGTTTTTCTGTGGAAAGTAAATGAAAAAGTGTGCCTTTTGCCAGATAAGCAACAGTAACACTTTGGCCAGGTGAGCTGTCATACCTTTTTTTTAGTAAGATTCTAAATCACCATCAATTGCTTCTGAAAGTAGATTAAAAGTAGTCATAGACCAGGCATAATCAAATCATACCTAGAAATGTGAAAGTTTTATATGATTGCCAATAGACGAATAAATATAAATTGCAGAAAATAAATGTAAACTACTATGTTACCTTTGACAGCTTTCAAGCCATAGATTACTAATTTGTGTGCTTATTGTGAAGAGTGTAAAGCAGGAGTTCTCAACCCTTTAAACCTGGGGGCCAGATCATGCTCCCCCAGACAGCTTCTGGGGCCGGATGGCCATTTTGCTCTTCCTCCACCACATGGCACTTCCTGGTGTGGTGGAGGCGGTGTGGGGGCACATTAAATGATGCCATTGGCCACATTCGGCCCATGGGCTGCAGGTTGAGAATTCCTGTTGTAAAGCAACCCCTAACAAAATGGGTATTACTGCCCACATTATTTCTCATTCAACACCACGCCAGCCAACAATTTGTGTAATCAAGAGTATGATAACTTCCTTTTGAAAGGAGACAACTGGCTTCATAATTAAGGAGCTGGATGTGAGCTATTTTCTCTTGTAGGTTTTACCAGATTTTACATACAGCACTGGAAATGCATCCAATCAAATCATGGAAACAGAGTTAGAAGGGGCTGATGTTATCCAATTAAACCTCTTGACTGCAAGAGACACACACACACACCTCTCTCTCTCTCACACACACACACACCATTGAAGAAATTCCATTCTTATTTATACTGAATCTACACTGCCAGAATTTAATATGGTATGGGCAAGTTTATATTGTTGATTCAAATATAATCCATCCACCTATTTTGAATACGTATTGGTAGTACAGGAGAGCATCACAGTGATATGGAACTACTCCCTGAAAATTTGGGGTGGGAAGTGAAACTCACATTGCTAAGAACCAGAGCTGTGTATCGGCTTTGACTAAATGTAGAAACTGAACTGAAACAAATCTTCTCTTGACCAAGTTACAAGATTGAATTAGATCATGCAGATTCAGTTCTAGCAAGATCTTTTAGTGTTGGTAGATTTCTAGTTTTATGCCTTATTCATATTGAACCAAGTGTTTCCCAATGAATCTGGAGATCCCTTGTATGTTGTTTTGTTTTTTCTTGCATTAACGGCCTGAGGGAGAAGACACCATGGCCTGGCAGGTGGCTGAGGACCTTGCCCCCACCTCCAGGCCCCCATCAACGGCTGGAGGGGAGTAAGTCTGTGTTCTGCTTTGGTTGTTTTGTGAGGTTGTATTTTAGTATTGTTACTGTACTGTTGCTGTTTTGACTGTAAGCTGCCCTGAGTCACCTCGGTGAGCAGGTGGCAATATAAATCTGAATGAATGAATCTGGATTGTATGTCTCTTATTCAGTGAAAATCCAAATCCATGAAATTGGGATAAATATGATGGCTGTTGTAACTGATTGTATAATGTGATCATTGGGAGCACATGGCCATAACAGTGATAGCAGTATATTTGCTGAGCAGACTGCTATAAGCTGGACAAGTTTATGACAAATCAATTAAATGACTACATTGCCACATAATTGAATTGATTAAGACTGACATACCCTTTTGGTCTACAGTACAAATAATCCTTCTTGGCAATGTCCCAAAAAAGTTTGTGTTACCACTCTTAATAGGTACCAGATCTCTCTTCTTCCAAAACATTTAAGACTATCTTTAACTTTGTGGGAAGTAATGATGAGCCCTGAAATATTGGGAAATGTAGAGAGACATTTATCTTTAAAGAATATTAGAAACATAAGCTTCAAATAAATGAATATGAGCTTCCCTACTGGGAAGATATAGTGGCTGTTGACAAATAGTCCCCAAAATTGTTCTGGAAAAGAAATAGGGAAAAGAGAATCTTACCAGCTTTCATGAATTAAAAATGATTTTTAAAAAACTTTCAAATTTCATTTGGATATGTTTCTTTAATGTCCCTTAGCAATTATAGAAACAGAACAAACTGCATCTCGACAATTTGTCAAACAGTGTAAAACTAATTTATTAATTTTTCTGACTAAGTTTATCTTCAGTGTAGTTTTTCTCTCTCTTCAAAGCAGGGAGTTACAGTTACTTGGCTTCAAATAGATCTGTAATTCTGGTGACACTTGAATGGATGTAAATTGTAGAGAATCACCCAGCTGTGCTTGCTTTTTCCTGCTGTTGCTAATTTTGTGACAGCCAGCAGGATGCCAGCAGGATGATACTGTAGAAAATAGTCACATTTTAACTAAAAAGACAACAAATGTTTCTATTAATAACTGGTGAAACTGAAAGAAATATTGAAATTTAAAATCATTATTGTGCATGCCTAAGATTCAACATATCTTTCCTTATTGCATATATCTTTCAAATATATGACAGAATACCAATAAATGTTTTTTTTAATCTGAAGGCTGTTAAGACATGTCCCAACAATCTTCTGAGAGTCTATTAACCTCTATGAGACTTCTCAACTGCTGAACATGAGAAAGATGAGTGCTTTCTTCCGTTGAGATTTCCACATTTTGCACAAATTAGTGTCTTTTTTGCTTTGCAAAGCAAAGTTCATACACAGCTAGCACTGAAGGATTGGCTGATATATTAGAAAGACACAAATAACCCACTCACTGCTTCTGATTGTTAGACTATACAAAGCAGCAGCAACTGCCATATAACTAAGCAGTTTGTGCAAAAATCATTCTTGCAACTGCAAAACTCATCATGAATGAGGGTATGACTACAAAGCAGGAAAAAAATGTTAAATGGATCTGCTGTGAAGGTGCACATAGGAAGAACAGTTTCCCTGAATGAATTCACTTTATCTGACACACAGAGGTCTACAGACAAAGAGGAGGAAATTGGCAATCAGCCTTGTTTGCAGGGTGTTGAGATAATTCTGCTTTGACCATCCAGATTTTCTAGAAGCACAGTTACATCAGAGTTTCCTTAACAAGCTGCAAAAAGGGCTCATTAAGGATTTCTTCCCCAATATCTACCAATTCTTCTCCCTTTTAAAAATCTCCTCAGTGCATTGAAACAATGGCACTGAAAAATTTAAAAAAACATGAAGAGGAAGATAAAAATAAGAAGACCTTTAAAAGAAACCTTTCTTTTGCTATGTCTATGTCTCAATAATTGTAAAAAGGAAGTATACCTGCAAATATTTATGCAAAGACGCTGGGGAAACAAATTTTTCTTTGAGAATTTTGGATTCTGCCAAAAAACATAAAATCTTGTTTTATGTTCTTTGTCTGTAGACCTCTGTATGTCTCCTGTGCATTATGCACAAGGGGCGCTAGTTCCTGTCTGAGTCCAATTTGACCATGGCAAAATCTGTTCTCACATCCTGGTTTCTAGAAGCTCTTCTCCTTGCCCCTGATTCCTACTTCTAAAGACTTCTACCCAATTCCTGGTTCCTGTGGAATGTGGCATGCCTTGTTCCAGCCTCTGAGGGTTCTCCCAGTCACCTGATCTCTGGCTCATTTGGACTATGCTTTCATCATCTGAACACCCCAGACCCAGATATCAGCATGACCAGAACATACTGGTAGCAAACAGGACAAGAGAGGTACTGTGAGGAGGGATGCCCAGCCCAATGTCCCCACTTCTACCATCTTGTTGTGTGAAACTGAAGGACTCTGAAAGATTCTGGAGAGCTTGAATAATGAGGTAACTGTCAACTCCCTTCTCTGCTTGTAGATACTGTAGTTGGATAACCAAACACACCTGTGCTGGGATGAATTTATATTAAAGTTATACCTGGTTGTAACTGTAAACCTGTATGAATATTGCCTCCTCCCAAATGGGCAAGGATGGTCAGAACACAGATGTGGAGAAGGTTAGAAGTTTATCTGATCACCCCCAGCAGCAAGAATGAGTTTCCATCTACATATCAGCCCACATCATTTCAGAGAATAATGGAAACATGCAAAATGTTAAGAAATAAGAATATGCAAAAAATATCACACATCCTTCCCTCCACAAGTATTGGCAATTTTCGCAGCAAAGGTTGCATTTCATTAAAATTCAGGAGAGCACAAGAAATCTTGCCATCCCCCCAAAGACATAATCAAGATGATGCCATTTTATCAGTGTCATGTTTTAGGCCTGTCTTTTTCCCTGAGAAAAACCAAAGAAATGAGGAAGCTATACTCATGTCAAATATTATAATATTCATAGAATCTCCTTTTGCTGTAAAATTCAGAAATCTGAAACATTTTAATGGAATATTGGTGGTAAATTAGTTTATTATTATTGCTTAAATTCTGGACAGAATAACAAAGCACAAAATATTACCAGTCACTTGCTTAATTTAATGAGCGCAGACCTTCAAAATATAATAATACATACAGTAGTAAAATTCTTTTCCACTGCAATTCAAGCTCCAAGAAGAAAAATGTGCTTACAATTATCATGCCCTAAAACTGCTCTGTAACCTTTCTTAGAAGAAAGCTTGTTTAAAGATTTGTAGGTCATCTTTATCCAGGAAGTTGTTTCAAGACTATTTTCAGCATTGATTCATCTTCAGTCAGACTGTGGAAAAATGATGTTTGCCTCTGATCCCTTACTGTTATTGCTCTGCCCCGAACAAGGGTTTCTCAAAGTATGATCAAATTAATATTCCAAACTAATTCTGTGTTCCTAATCTAACAAGACAGAATAATTATCCCTATGCCAGAGCTTTGAATATTGACTTTCCAGAAAATAACTGCCAGAACCCATGTACAGTACTATCATATTGATTGGGAGATTCTAACACATGTAGTCCAAAAAAGCAACTTTTCCAATCTCCTGTTTCTGCTGCAATTTCCCTACTAATTCTGATATAACTATCATTTACATTAGCAATAGCATCTTTGTTTTTAAATAGAAGGCTCAGAATGCCAACACTGCAGTCTTCCCACTTCAGCATTTTTAAGTGTTAGACTCCAAAGAAGTTTCAATCTGCTTTTTTAGAAGTTCATCTGGCATCATGATCTTACTATTACCATCAGATCTGTGCTTGTATCTACCAACTGTAATAGTAATTACACTTCTATGCTTTGATCACTCTCTGCTCTTTGGTCTTGCTCTTTGAGTTATCTAAGTAAAGACTGCCTTCCTCTATCATGCTTATTGTGTCCATGGCTGTAACTGCAGTGTCCCTTATGCAAAGCAGCCTGGGAAATGTAGTTTTCTAGGGTGCCCAAGTCAATGCATTGCAGAACCTATACCGCCTAGTGGCCAGAGTAATGCTCTAGCAATATGTTGAAACATTTTAAGCACCAAGGAGAGAGAAGAATGGAAGGGAATCTTATAGGCCAGGAGTTCCCAACCTTTTTACGCCACGGGACTGACAATGCCCCCGGGCAGCTGAGTGGGCCAGACATGTGGTTTCCT
The DNA here is from genome assembly GCA_030440675.1 of Furcifer pardalis. Lineage (NCBI taxonomy): Eukaryota > Metazoa > Chordata > Lepidosauria > Squamata > Chamaeleonidae > Furcifer > Furcifer pardalis. Next base: position 101,231,494 of record CP126891.1, read on the forward strand.
GCATAAATTCTGCCATTAAGTGGTTCCGCTTCTGCTTCAAGGGCGGCAGTACAGTCCACATGAAATGGTTCTGCAGGCCAGGACTGGCCCTGTGACAAGCACTCAAGTCAATATAGTTTCCATGTTGTCCCTCTTTTGCACTTTCCCCCCATATATTTAAAAGATTAGAAGGACCAAGAAAGCAAAGTATAGGGGTTCATATTCAGATCCTAACACATTGTTTATAAGATTATGATTTTATTGGGATTCCAATTGAGAATTGAAATGGGTTTTTAAAGCTATTTTACTGAGTGCTTTGAGAAATAAATCAGTTTGCTAAGTGCAGTCTCTCTAAGGAATATATGATATGTGCATTGCTATGTACTGGAGAGTCAACTCAACTAGTGAAGCTCTTTAGAGGTGAAAAGTTACTATAGTGTCTCTGTACAGAGGTATGATTGCAGCCATATTTCAGGAATGAATATATTGTTCTGCTATTGTATTGAGTTAACCATGTGCTGCTACATTTATTGATCAGTGAATTCAGATCTTTGTTTAGCAACTCTCTTCAGCATTCCTTTTAGTCTTTTGTAGAGTAGCAACTGTTTTGAGCACCAACATAATACAATAAAATCTGGACCACATTCACCAAAGACAGAAGTCACTGAAAAGCAATGGAATGTCTTTTCAGAACTGAGAAGAACATGTGATGACTTCTGTTTCTACAAAACATGAAACTTAGAAACTCAGTTGAGGAATCAGGAAGATCTGTTTTTCAAACTATCTGCCTCTACAGGATTAAATAAATATGGCGACAAATTCAATTGCTGTTGTAATATTTATTATTTGTTTTCTGGTGCATTTCTATGCCGCCCTCCTCCCAGAGAAAGGATAAAAGGTAGCTCACAATGATTAGAGTAAGTTGGATTAAAACAATAAATTGTTGTCGGCTGTTACTCATGTCTGAGTATACATTTCCCCCCTGAAAATCCTTTTCAGGATGGATGTGTCAAACAGGGAAAATGCCATTGGTGTGAATTTGTTTAAGGTTGACCCCAGCTTGCCATGAAGTGACCCACACACTATGATCACAGAGTCATCTCCTGCAGCACGTATGAAATGAGACATGCAGGATTTAACACCAGAACTACAGTGGACTGCTGCAACCTTGAGGATATTGACAAGATACACCTTCACAGCTAGTCCATCTGGCATGGCCACTTCTGCCTCCATGACCATTAGGGATCAGAATAGTGAAGTGGTTCCTCTGTTCATTTTGCCTTTGGGCCCAATGTGATGGTTTTCAGTGGCATTTCCTCCACTGAAGGGGACCATCACCCCTCCTAAAGGGCTCATCCACCTCTAGTAGTGATTTACTTATTACCTAAATATGTAGTTTTTAAATTGTCATCTAATACATCCTAATTGCTTAAAATGTATAGTGTCTTGCCTTTGGAGGGGGGGGCAGGAAAAAAAAACCCTATTTTGATCAGGGCTGCTTGTGATTGTTCACATACTTAATATACCATGATTTTTAAAAAGGCAGGTATCTGAATAAACCCTCAGGTTAATCCAGGAGACAAGCAGTCCACTTAAAAAATGCATACTTTATCTACTTTTAAAAGAACCCTTTTGTTTTCCAGGGATTCATTCTAGCTTGGCTCCCCAAAGTAGAAACCTTAGGGATGTATCAAAAAGCTCCATCTTGGGCACCAATTGGGTCAGGATGGAGTGAATTTCCTCATGAGTGATTACTGAGAAACAGATCACGCCGGGCTGCTCCACAAATGGTCCACATTTCAATTTATTTCTCATTGTGACCTCAGATATCTTCTTGTGCATATTCAGACCAACAGCACCATTTTAGAAACAGATTCACCCCACAATGTCCAGAGAGGAGCAACCTGGATGGTGGGTGGATTGGAATCCAGTACTTCTCAAGGACAGATAAATGAATAGGGGATGTTCAGCCTCAAGAAAACAATATATAAAGAGGAGAAACAGTGAAGATCCCTAAATATTTGTAGAACTGTTTTGGAAAACATGGAACAAGGATGTTCTTTATGGATTAGAAGGCAGAGATAAAACAAACTGGTGGAAACTGTAGACAAGCAGATTTAAGAAAAACTTTCCAACAAGTTGCTTGACAGAATAGACTGCCACAGGCTAAGCATGAGCAAACTCCCCTTTGGTGGAATTAAGAAGCAGCTGCATGACATCTGTTAGGCATCCTGTCATTGCATCCTCTAACACAAATTCTGCAGCAACTAAGGGTTTATTCTTCATGAACCCCAAGATTCCTTCCATCTGTGTGATTCAGTGAAGCAGGAAAAACAAACTGGAACACACAGAAATAGAAAATTTTCTTTTAAAATTGAAGTATACAACCTGATGGACACATCATTTGCTCAGTCACCCTACCTACTTTCAGTGAGACCAAGAAAAGCCTAATGCATAATAGAAAACATTTTTCTTGAGCACTGAGATATTGCAATGATGTTTGGTGTCTGGTTTTAGGATGTAATACTATAATTGAAATTTTAGTTCTTTTTATTTATTTTTAGTCTGGTTATCTCCTGTTTGCAACTAGATACTAGAAAGCTGTGAAATAGATCATAAAGTGGTATGCAGCACAAAGGGCTTCTCTCAAAACAGTATTAAATCAACAACTATATTACTTACCCTGCCAGGTTCATTCTAAAATTAGGATCCTAAGTATATTTTAGAAGAAAAATCATCTGGACCTCTGGCGTTATCTAATGTGCTATTTTATTAGCAACATTGTTGAGCAAGATATTTTAAATCATGGCTCAGTGCCCTCCAGAATCTGTTAGCTTCTTCCAGTAAATCAATAAATACATTTATTATTTTCTCATGGCCTTCTATCTTTTTGAAACATTTTCCTTGGCTGAAATTGAGTCCATAAATATGTTGTGTTAAGTACTAGTTGCATGTCTGACCAAACAGCACATGAGTTCAGGGCATGGTTGAATGCAGCTAGATATTTGTATTACATTGCTTATCTGAGCTTTATTGACAGAGGCGGACATATCTTCAATGCAAATGTTCTAGCACTATGAAACTCAACCAACCAAAAATTCCTGCTCCCTTGCTGTTCCATGTTGATTGACTTGCCTCCCAAATCGTACATACTGTATAGTGAAAGCTCTCTTTATGTCTCTCCTCAATGCTGACTTTTTCTATGAAACCTATAGTATATCATCTTCACTCTCATTCTCATTGTAGCCACAGTGTAAGAATTTGTAATGAATTTACCTATTCTTTCCCTTGTCACTATTTCCCAGTGATATGTTTTGGTCCAGGATCCAGTAGTGTTCGTCTGCTTGAAACTGGATTGCTTATAATGTGATTCAATATTGCTTCACCATATGTGCACCATGTTAGATCATGGCCTAAAATGTATAGCCACTCATGATGTGCTTTACACATGCCTACAGAACTCCCATTAGAAGATTCTGAGTACTTGATACATTGTGTATATATTTCTGGTAACATATACTTCAAAATTTGCTATGAACAGTTTTAATAATTTAATCAATCAACTAGTCATTCGTGAGCTTTTAAATAAATAAATGTGTAGCAGCTCATATACAATTTTTCTTTCTTTTTATTTATTCTGAGACTATTACTTACAAAGAAGCTAATGCTTCATAAAAATGTTCTGCAGAAATTCAGTAAAGAGATAGGCTATTCCTTTCTTGGCATACAAAGAAAAGGAATGAAAACAAGGCTTTCAGTGCAAATGAGCTATTTAAAATTTCTGCCCATGGCATACAATTACTGCTCCAGATTATATATATCACAGATGCTGTCGTGGTGCTTACCTTGCACATAACTCTTGGTTAGCCTCACAACTAGCCGCGCAAGGGAAAAAAGACACAATTTCTGGGCATCTTTCACAGTTTTCTCTTTTAGTTCTTGCAAGATGATAAGAAAAATGCTTGGAAATCCTTCAGACTCCCAGGAGATTAATTTGAAGCAGGAAATAAATCCACTCTCCCCTCAGTGCCATTATGCTGTTTTTAAAAAGTACAGTGGCTTGACTGATGACACAAGCAAAGAGCACTAATAACTGCTGCAGTGTAGTTTCTACACTGTGGACTATACAATGTAGAGGACAGGCATATCTCTTTACTTGCTCAACAGCCTTGTTCATCTCTTCTAGAAAAAAATATTGTCAGTGCTTTAGAAACAAACAAACAAAAACCTCACCATGATTATCATCTATTGGTTCCAGCAATCACCAGGGAGGAGAAATGTCTGCCAGCTGATATCTCACTTATCTGCAGTTTCCTGCCCTGGCACTCGTTGTCCTTTTAGAAACACTGGCACATCTGATGTTTCAACACAAATGTCTCTTGGTTAAAAGTTCATGAGTAATTCAATGGCCTGATAGACCTTCTAATGCCCTCCCTAGGAAGAACTCCTTTTAAAAATTAAGGTCACCTTGGACGTTGCAGCCATAATTGAGAAGAACAGGACAAACAACTGGAAATAAAGCAGCCTACATTGACATTGATATAGACATCTGTTCCTAGGCTGTTAACAGACTCCAGCAATCGATCCCTAGAAAATACCCACAAAAGTTGGTGACGCCTTCCTACAGTACTAATCCCAATAGAAGTCCATTGTAATACATAATTTATCATACATAGGGTTCATTCTTATGGCCTTTATCTGAGTGAAGGGCTGTTTCCCTGCAATATTTATCCAAAAGAAGGTCTGTGTCCTGTGCTACTTTCCTGAAAAGAAATCCACATCTGTAAATCACATTGCAGAGAGAGACAGGAGCAATACCTAGTGGCATTGCCACAAGTGGAGGAGCACATCCTGGTGGGACTTGCTTGGAGTGCATTCATGTCTTGCAGAAACTTAGTATCCCCCTGACTAACTCCTAATGACACTTACACTATTTGATTATACAAATACTCAGGCACAGCTTTAGCAGAAAGAAAAATAATGTTTAGTTGTAAGGCTTGGGTTCAAATAAATTTGTCGAGTAGATGGCAAAAAAAATATACAGCAGTTCACTTCATCTTGGCTGCAGTAAAGCAAGATGAAAAAAATCTTTCAATGAAAAGATTGTTGCAAGATGGTACTGAATTACTAGCTTTTTTGAGTCAGAAAGAGAATGAATCTGAACAACCGAACTCTCAGATAGAACAGAGACAGAACTAAATTAAAACTACATCCAGACACAGAGTTCAGAGTGGAAATCAGTTATTTTTGGAGGGAAGAAATATTAAGCCTGCTGACTGGCTGTTTAGCACTAGCAGCAATAGCAATTGCACTTAGTTTCAAAGCAGTCAAAGCAAACAGAAAGCATGATAGGATTGTCTGGTGACACCAGAAAATATAACAGAAGTGGTTTACTATTCCTTTTTTCTGAGGGCATTCTGGGACTGTGCAACTTGCCCAGGATTATATAGGCTGGCTCTTTTACCTGAAGGTAGTATATTCCTGTTCACCCTCTGAGGTAGACAAAAAACCTCTTTGCCACATTTTAGCATAAAATAACAGCAGTTTTGAATGATAGTAAGTAACATAACATAAACATAACACAATTTAGTCAAAATATTTCTAACACACCAAACTGTCATCCCTCCTACATACAGCTTTTTACTGCACTCCCAAATTTGATTGCCTTTTTTGCTTTAAAAACCTTCCATAAAATCTTAGAAAATTAAATTACTGAATTTTGTTTTATCTTTTGTGACTTGTACATAAAGGGACTGTGATGTGGCTAAGCAGTCTACTGGGATTCATAAAAGATTTTTTTTAAGGCTTCATAATACATAGTGAGATCCTTTTATTTACTTATTTTTCTTTTCTTTGGTAAGACTCTCTTTTATTTTCAGAATCAAAAAGAGACTTAATAAATCTGCTGCCACCTTATGGAAGAAAAGGGCACTCTTCTTTCAAAACCCCCAAATCTTAAAAACATGGAATGGGAGATTCTGATCCTTTTTATGTTAATTATCCTTAATTTAAAGAAAACCCAGGAGTTTCGAAGATAAAATGCCACATTGTATACAGTACATCCCTTACTAGCTTAACAACAAAGATTTTTATAGAAGCATAAACAGTGACACTGCAATGTTTATTTCAACATGGTTTAACAAACAAATGAAAATTGAAAATATGCAAAAATAATACATAAAAGGGGAGAAATACTGAAAATAGCTCATACGTTTTTTAAAAAAATGTACATTTAACTTAAGTTTGATTGATGATATAAAAATACAAGTAAAATAAATTAATAAAGCAAGTAGCAGTTAAAGAGCAATTTTTTAAAAATCATATTGCAAACAACACACACACACACACAAACTTGCACTCATATATGCATACACATATATATCCTTCTAGTGTTTGCCATTTTAAAAGTAATATTAAATGGCTGGTCACGTTCCAGTGTCATATGAGCATGGTTCAGAATATTTAAACGTGGGTCTTCACATAGCAGACAATATTTCAGGAAATATTTTGGTTAGGTAGTAATATAAGACAGTAGTAATCATGAGTAACAACATGAAGTATAGAATACACTATCTTGCTATGCAAGGGAAGATCCTTGAGAAGAGAGGTCCTGGACATAGATGGACTTTGTAGCTAAAGAACCTGAGAAACTAGTGTGGAATGTCCTTGGAAGAATTGTTCCAAGGAGTTAAGAACAGTAAGACTATTGCCATGATGACAGCCAATATTCAGAACTGATATGGCACTTGAAGAAAAATAAGTAATTTAGAGCACTGTCATTCAATCATTAATGACAGCTGGTTTTCTGTATCAACTCTGAATGTCTGAACATAGTTATTTGAAGAAAAACAAGTCCATTGATTCATTGGTTGCTCCCATACATTGATCAAACCTGTATTTTCATGCATGATGTGAATTGCTCCTGTGGGAAGGCCCAGTGTTCTGTCACTTGAGCAGTCTTGGGCATGCTATACAGTCCCAGATTGCCACCAACAGATAAATGCTTTCTGAGCAGCAAACAGGGAGCAAACAGGGAGGATCACCATAAATCAGAATTGACTTGATAATACATAATTCATTAAATTAGTATCTCCAGTACTTTGTACTTTTTCCCAGTCTGGCCTGGTTATCCTGCCATAATAGTAGAGTAGACCAGCAACTCGATGTTGATTGTCAGGTGGTGGTTAACTAACCTGACAACCCTGAGGACTAATGACCTTGGGTGTGATGTCCACAGGAAAGGGTGATTGTCCCCACATGGATTAAATCCCACTTGAATCCATCTTGATAGACGGCAGCAGCTTCAACAATACTGGCCTGGGGCTGAGGAGGACTTTGTGTGCCCAAGGGGCTCAGGACCAGAAAGTGACTCGTGGAACTGGATCCTAAGTATGGGTGTCATTCTGCGATGCAGAAACAGATGAAAGGCCATTGCATTGTATTTTTCCCAGGACAATCTTAATGGCTTTTTGCCTTGAAGAAGAAGAAGAAGAAGAAGAAGAAGAAGAAGAAGAAGAAGAAGAAGAAGAAGAAGAAGAAGAAGAAGAAGAAGAAGAAGAAGAAGAAGAAGAAGAAGAAGAAGAAGAAGAAGTTGTTGTTGTTGTTGTTGTTTGTAGGGCAATCTGATTTGTGCAGTTCAGTTATCATTAGCAAAGTACCATCAAAATGTTTGCTAATTAGTGAATACTTTTTCTCCTGCTGGTTACTGCATCATAGCATCAGTGAGAAGGTTATGTTATCATTAAACTACAATTGTGATATGATGTCATTTTTAATTTGTTTTACCATTATCTGTTGTGGTTTTCTGTAAAATTTCTGGTCCAGAGAGTGGGGGGGGGGGGTACTAACAATTGTAGCAAGATTATTGCCAAACTCCAAAAGCTTGTTGGCAGATAATATATCACTTTAGTTGTTATGACTCACAAGTTGCTGCAAGATTATAAATGTACTCTATTTGTCTGTAATTATAGAGCTAGCTATACGCAAAAACAACTGCAAAGCTGTGCTATAATGAGTAAATACATTTTTGTCATATTTCACTAAAACTAAGCAATCTGCAACTTCATTTAATTCCTTAGGGGGGATAATTTGTAGACTATTTTAATTAGAAGCATGGCAGTGGTTTTCAATCAAAATTAAAATCTCACACTTGAGGTAAGTGTACCAAAATGTGTGCATAAGTGAAGCCACCATTTTGATTGATTATTTTTCCTTTAATGGCTGTGAGTGAAATTCACCTGCAAGAGTGGAGGTCTCAGAAGTATATTTGTAGTAGAAGGAAAGGCCAGTTTATGGAGGAGGAGGAGGAAAATTAGTATTTAGCAAGATTTTAGCTAAACTGATGTCATATATATGATAACATAGACCTAATTCCTTAGACAACAACACTATACTGCATTTAGAAATTAACATAATTTCCTTATAGAAATAACTGCATGGCTGATTTTATATGCCACAACACCTTTCTTGTGGAACTTAACAGTGCATGTCTATTTCAAAGTAGGTCTAATTGAATTCAGTAAAATTTATTTCCATGGCAAAATGTGTTTAAGATTCCAGCCTTACATCTTTGGTGGCATTCTTCTATGTTCTCTTGCATCCTAAAATGTAGGACAGTTATTTGCTTCTTCTCCTGATATTTCCTTCACCTGAGAAATTTTTTAATGAGAAAGCTGAAAATTTTTGAAAGGTAAGATGATCCTTCCCACAATAAGAGGTGAGTGTTCAGCATTCATCATTCAGAGTTAGAGCAAACCATATTATTTTGATTCAAACGAGGATACTGTAATGTACACCTATTTATCTATGTGTTAAAATCTTAGGGTCAATCCACACAATTAACATGGGCGTAAAATGTTTCATGCATGTTAGATGTGTCTGATGGGTTTCCCCGAGATCCCATTATCTTCAATTTGCACAAACACAACAACATTTTTAGTGTGATTTGACCATTTGTCCTGTCTGTGGGGCACAAATGGGTATTTCGGCCATTTTTATACTGCATACATATCAAGCCAGTCATTTCCGGTCCGTAAAAAGAAAGAGAGAGAGACCTCTGATATCCAAATATGTTGTACATGGCCTATACTTGCTATTTGCAATCTCTGCTCCCAGGGTGTGCTATTAATCATTTTCCTCCCCCAAAATTGGATACATTAGGGTGTGGCAAATTATGCTTGCAGGAGAATAATGAGTTATTAGCTTTCTGACACTATAAATTTTTGAGTCATAAAGACAACTGAACTACTCAGACAGACAGGCTAAACTAAAATTAGCAGTACAATTACAACACCCACACACAAAGCCAGCATATATAATCAGTTACCTTCTGGAGGAAAGGAAGATTATTCTTATTCTCTTCTTTGTTTCCTCTTTTACACCATCAGGTGTCAAGGCAGATGCAAGGTTCTTATTCTAGAACTTCTAGTGGTGTTATTTGATGTTCTTGTAATTTTTTTCTGATGGTATCTCTCTACCTTGCTCTGGGTCTGCCTCATGGTCTTTGACTTTCTCCTCTTTCCACGTATGCCTTCTATGGTATGGAATTCCAAGATAGCCTCTGCAAATGGGCAAACCACTTTATTTGTTGTCTCTGTATGTAGTGCAAGATTGGTTCTGTTTCAATTCTTTCTCTTATAACTTCATTCCTGATTTTATTCCTTCCAGTCAGAAAGAAAGATTTAGCCTGCTAATTGGCTGTTTAGATTCAAAACCGGCAATTACTATATTTGTTAAATGCTGAGCCTTCCCATCTCAATGTTAATGTGCAAAACAAATACAAAACAGGGTGGGATTGCTTGTTGAGAGCTCAACAGGAGACTAGGAGGGAACTTCCTTGTTCCCAGGGAATTAATATAGATTCCTGGTTCTAGAAGTTGGTTGCTGTCTTCTGTTGGGCACTGACCATATCCTACATTTATTTATTTATTTATTTATTTATTTATTTAGTTAGTTAGTTAGTTAGTTAGTTAGTTAGTTAGTTTTTAAATAAATGCCCATATTTTTAATGAATGCATAAAATGGAATTATGTAGGAAAGCATATAAAAACAGATCTGTCCTCAATGATTTTTTTTTTTTGGACCCTCAGACATAAAAGTTAAATACTGGTGTCATGTTTCCACTGGATTGTTTGTGTTTTGTTATGCTTCTATTCCTATTTTATTTATGTTCTCGTAATTTTATTTTATTTATGTAAACTGCCCAACGTGGTGAATCTCTCACTTTTTGTTGTTCAGTCACACAGTCGATTCCGACCCTCTGTGACCCCATGGACCACTGTCCGCCAGGCACTCCTGTCCTCCACCATCCCCCTCAACTCGGTCTCTACAATACCATCTAGCCATCTCATCTTGGGCTGTCCCCTTCTTCTTTTGCCCTCGACCCTTCCAAACATCAAGGCTTTCTCAAGCGAATCCTCTCTTTTCATTTGATGTCCAAAGTACTTTAGCTTCATCTTTATTATTTGACCTTCTAAGGAGCAGACAGGGTTGATTTCTTCTAAGATTGACCTATTTGTTCTCCTTGCTGTCCAGGGGACTCTCAAAACTCTCCTCCAACACCACATCTCAAAGGCGTCTATTCTGCTGCGCTCAGCTTTCCTAATGGTCGAGCTCTCACAACCATACATTGCCACAGGGAATACCATTGCTTTGACTATGCGAATCTTTGTTTGCAATTTAATGTCTCTACTTTTCACTATGCTCCCCAGGTGTGAAATATAAAAGTCAAAATAAATGAATTTGTTGCATTTATATCCTGCCTTTCCTCCAGCCAACTCAAATTGATATACATGTTCTGCTAGTCCATCCCTAGTGCTAATAGCAACACTGTGAAGAAGATCTGAGAAGAGAGAGAGATTGATATCTGGGCAAAGGCTAGACAAAGACTAATTGGGGAAGTGTACATGGATTCCTTAAGTCCCTGTCCAGCATTCTGAGCACTATACAGTACTTTACTGGCTGTTCTTTCAGCTGTGTATTGCAGATGTTTCAGAACTGTGCATATGTGCGGTCACTGAGTTGTAAAAAGAATGTCATAAAGATATCACTATTATACTAGACTTAACCTGTGATTTTAATCTATGTTGTAAGCCACCCAGAGTCGGGTATACCCGATTGGGGTGGGATAGTAAATATGAGTAATAAATAAAAAATAAAATGGTGACTGGAAGTAGTCAATCAGGCTTTAAAATTATTGCAGCAATTCTTTTGGATGGAAAGGTTTGGTGCTCTTAACACCAAAAAAAAAAAAAAAAAAAAAAAAGCAAGTAAAAGTGACATGGCAGAGGATTGTACAATTATGTCATTGGGAATGGTGAATAAGGAGATATCTTTTATTTCAGTGATACAAGAACCATTGGGGTAGTAGTTGACCATTTTACGAATTAGCATGCCATGCAGTACCATTTTGCACAAACAGTTATGCAACTCACTATGCAACCAGTTGTATGAAAATTCTTACACAACCAGTTGTGCATTTTCCTGTGCAACTACTTGTATAATTTCTTGCACAATAGGATCATCCACTGCAAAGGCATCACTGTGAAAAATTTTATTCCACTGCCGTTATGATGGATCTAACATTGGATTCAGAGGAGGGCAATAAGGATGATCAGGGGACTGGAAACCAAGCCATATGAGGAAAGACTGAAGGAACTAGGCATGTTTAGTCTTGAAAAAAAGAGACTGAGGAGGGATAAGATAGTCCTCCTCAAATACTTGTAAGACACCCATAATAATAATAAGAAGGATATGTTCATGGTCATCACAGAGTGCAGGACATGTAATAATGGGCTCAAGTTGGAGGAAGCTAGATATTGGCTAAATGTCACTGAAAGAAATGTCTTAACTGTTAGAGCAATATGACAAAGGAACCAAATACCTTAGGAGGTGGTGAGTGCTCCAACAATGGAGGCCTTCAAGTGAATATTGGAAAACTATCTGTCAAATCTTCTTTGATTTGGATTCCTGAGTTGAGCAGGGAGTTCTACTCAATGGCCTCATTGGCCCTTTCCAGCTCAATTATTTCTATGATCCAGTGGCTACTTTTATTTTTATCTCCAGTACATCAGAAGGGAATATGCTTCTTTTCTCCATAATCTTTGTGAGAGAACATGATGTGATTTATTCTTCATGCAAGCCTAGTAAAGGAATCAGATTGGTCCCTTTGGGAAGAGAACTCTAGACTAGACCACTTTTCAGTCTCATAGCTCATTTTATGTTCTTACCTCATTTTCCTACGTGCTGACATAGGAATGTGTTCTTCTGATTAATCACTATTAATATAAATCTGAAATACAAGTTGTACCTTGCTTAAAGAGCATAATGTGTTCCACAGGATTGCTCTTTAAGTGAGTTTGTTCTTTAAGCAAAACACCTTTGTAAGTGACCAATTGTGACTTTGGGGGGGGGATTGTGAACCCCAGTTTATTTGTTAAGCGAGTTTTTGGTTGGTTTTAGTTGTTAAGCGAAGAGACCCATTCAGAAACAATTCTGCTCTTTAAGCAAATTACTCTCTAAGCGAGGCACTCTTTATGCAAGGTTTTACAGTACAATGAATACAAAATTTAAGGGCAAATACTTGGAAAACAGAAAGAAGTACACTTTTTCCTGAATTCCCTGGGGAAATCAAAATGTACAGAACCATAAAGCTTCAGAGCCCTCAATAAGATTTAAGGCCAGTGGGCTGCATTTTATCCACAAACTGTTTGGTACGGAGAGAGAATTACATTTATGTACCATACTGTTAAATGTACCATAAAGTTAAATGAAACTTGGAAGCTCCCTTCTTTCAAAGTAATGGCTTGCAAGAAATCTTTGGGACAAAATGCCACTAATTCTGCTATATGCCTAACTGAGACAAAGGTATTTTAAAATAATACAGTATAGCAAAATTCTCTCTTAATAGACATGTATTAAATATGAAGCAGATGGCCCATTTCCCCTCAAGAAATCAATCTTTTCTTTCTTGCATGTGTGTGTGGTTTTTAAAACTATTCAACCATTCTGTTAATGTTAAAGACAACTTCATTTTGAAAGTAAATTACATTGAAATAATTAATTAAACATAAAGCAGGTAATGTAAACCCATCATTTTAAACCAGCAACAGATTTTCCCCTCTAAGGCACACAACAGGATAAACTCATTCAAAGTCTAAAGGACCTTCCAAGGACCCACACTTCTGCTCTTCTCTAGTAAGCCTTTTACCTTCCACAGACATTGTTGGACCTCCCATTCATTCTACCTCACAGAAAAGGTTTCTTTTTCCTTAGCAAAGGGAGGAATTTCATTTAAATAGTAAATCGTGCACCAAGATTTCTGGGGATATGAGTTGCCATAGGGTGGTGATTTCTCCTCCTAGATGATTCAGCAGGTTTGGATGGAGCTGGGGATAGATGGAATTGTAGAAAGATGCATGCACACTATTATTATTATTATTATTATTATTATTATTATTATTATTATTATTATTATTATTATTATTATTATTATTATTATTATTATTATTATTATTATTATTATTATTATTATTATTATTATTATATTTCAATTTCTATACTGCCCTACTCGGTAGGACCGACTCAGGGCAGTTCACAACATATACAAAATTACAAGTTTACAAACACAACATGTCAATAAATAATATCAATATCACATAGTGTTAACATCCATTTAAAAAAAAATACAATACATGTGCTACACAAGCAGCACATAACAAAAATAATAATACACAACCTATATCCAATGTATAATAACAATAAGCACAAAAAAATCATACCATACATATCTTACATAGATGGCCCATAGCAATACTAATAATATACAACCCTATAACGCAGCAATGTAAAACTGCCGTAGCCTCTACACCCTGGCCAAGACTAAGTCCGGAGGACAGGGTAGCAAGATCCTGACGCCCACCGCCATAGAGTCCTTTTTAAGTTTAGCAGGAGGGGAGGGGCCGTCGGTGTTGGAGTGGCCTGGGCGCCCACCGCAGGTGTTTCTCTCCCTCCTGGCTGGAGAAGAGTTTGGGACAGAGGCGGGGAGGTCCTGGCACATCCTTTTGAGCCGGCCAGCCAAGGTGAGGTGCCAGCATTAGAGTGGCCCAAGCGCCCACCGCAGGTGTTTCTCTCCCTCCCGGCTGGAGAAGAGTTCGGGACAGAGGTGTGCACGCACATGCATGCACACAGTCCATTCAGTAGAAGGTGTATTATACCCCAATGGAAAGAAAAACCTGAGAGAGCTGCTTAAGTGTTATAGTAGTGATGGACCTATGGCAAGTTGACTTCATAAGAAATAAAAGACTCATTCAAACAGACATCAGGACTTTCGTCAGCAGAATGAGCAGAATTCTCATCCCATGAAAGGAAAGAAAGCAGAACACTTTACCATCAACAGGAGGAGTAAGACTGGTAAATTCAGAGCTAAAATAATAAGCCTGCACCACTGAATTGTGAATAAGCTGGTTTACATAATTTCATCCCACTGTAAAATTGGTACAGTTGAATAGCATGCTAAAATCCCAAACTTCACAGACGTCAAGCTACGTACTTGAGAGGCGTGAAAAGGCTAGAAGAGACACATAGGCTCATCCAAACAGCCAATTTATTACCTCCTTGGACCAGTGTCTCTTCTTGCTCAATAAACATTGTTGTTCACTGCATTCTGTCCACAATAACCTCTAAACTGTTGTTCCCTTCTCTTTAAGTAGATTAGTGCTAGCATTGAACACTTTCAAACATAAGATCATTCCACTACTAATCCACTTGTATTCATGTTAATCTGTTTTAAACAGTACATGAATCAGTATGAGATACCCAGGGAGTTTTTTGGTGTCATATGGAGACGACTGGACACCTTAGTTTCCCAAGTGTATTCTATCATCCTGTACATTTATAAACTGAATCAAAGCAAAAATATTAATGATTTTCTGTTTTATGTGGAAGTTTATAGCCTATGTTTATCCCTAAGTATATTTTGCCTAATTCATTTCCCTCGGAATGAATATATTGCATTAAAGACAGGAGATCATTGTGTATGCTAGATATGACTTTAAATTATGAAAATGTAAAGTCCTGCATTATAATGCGTGATGCATTTAGATTTAAAGAGATTCAAATTAATAACCTCCCTAGTGATAGCAAAACTGCTGCAAATCATAAAAGGAATATACAGTATTACATCAAAACTGTCTCTGCAGAGGAAACAACCTTTGTGTTCATACCAATGGAGATAAATTATGCAGCTTACAGCTACCTTAACTAATTACTTTTTCACAGTTATCATCATAAGATTGTCATACCTAAACAAACTGTGTTTACTCAGGAGATTAAGTAAGTAAGCATAAGCAACTTTCCAATACCATTTATTAATGTGTGTTACGGGAGAATTAGCCCATACAGCCATCTGTTCTATTACATACTACATCACAAAATCCAAATAAAGAGGAACCCACGTGGTTCTAACACAAAACAAATGCAGTACAGGTGATATCTATATTAGGCTACAAAAACAATCAATCAATCAACTCCAGTTCCTCAGGCCATGAAGTGACATCTTGTTAATAGTACAGAAAAACTATAAATAAGAGTTTTTAAAAAAATCCATGGTAATTATCCCAGGTCTTGAAGGGATCAAGAAGACACGAAGCCATTCTTCAGGGTGAGGCGTGCCCAGCTTTGTGGGAATGTCTGTTTTATTAGCTTTCTTATCAATAAGCAATACATGATTGGCTAAGGCCAGGGTGAGGGACATGCTGTTATGATTGGCTAAGGCCAGGGTGAGGCACATGCTGTTTTGCTAAGATGTGCTGTGTCACAGTGACAAGGAAAACAAGCTGGGTCATAGAGATAAGGGGGGACTCCCAGGCGAGACGTAAACAGGCTGCTTGTGCACCAGAGAGATAAGGGGGAAACGCCCAGCCAAGATGTGGTTTGCCAGCATCTGTGCCAGAAGTTAATCATCCCCACAAGGTCTGTTTCTTAGAGGTGACGTAAAAGAACCAGGAAGTATTGAAGGTGTCATTTTCAACCTACATTTTCAACCTATCATTCACCAGCTCCAATGGAAGCTATGTTTTTTCTAATTTAACTGGCAGCTTAACAAATGGAAAAATATTCCTTATGTCATAGTAGAATTAAATAGAGCAGAGATGGGGAAATCACTTGGCCATGGCCTACATGCATCATTCAGGGTTGTATTTTTGAACCTCAGAGCACCAAGAACTTCTCCTAATGCTTCAAAGGGTACAAAAATTATAGAGTTGCACCTCCAGAAGCTTCCAAGATGGAAATTCTCCTCTAAAACAAGATATCACACACTATTTATTTATTGCATTTAGTATATGTACATTTAGTATATGTACATATGGACAGTTTGCAAGCAATAAACAACAATAACAAGGTAATAAAACAACAAAAATAAACAACAAAATAACTACCCCACGGCATTATCTGAAAAATAAAAGAGAGTTTGGTTGCTCAACACAATGTATAGTAACAAATTCTTCTGAGGCAAAATTACAGGGAGTTTATGTTTGGGTGTTGGCAGAAGATCATTGAAACTTTGGTAGATTTTTAAATACTTATTAAGAATAATTATCATGTGAGCTCTTAGAGGCTTATCAGCAGCAGAATTATTTTTTAAAAAATTCCTAGTCTTCTGTAATTGGAGAAGAAGTAGATTTGTGTATGAAAGGATTCATGTATGTGACTAAATAAATAAATAAATAAATAGTCTCCAAGTCTGGACAGAGAAACAGAGCTGGACCCACATACTTAAACTAAACATTTTGAGGCCATCTCTTTAGCTGCCTGTTCATTCTGCACCTTCCTCCAGCTGATGATATTTTGGTGAACAACCAGGATGGATCCTAACAACTAACATCTGCCTCCTCCTTCTTCAGTTACCCATATGAGTGCATCATGCTGATTTGGAGAGGCAGAATAGCTGCAACCCACATTTCGTCAAAGCCAAAGATGAATCTCAACATCCTGTGTCCAAGGATTAAATCAGCAATTTCTACCCATCTATCTATCACACAAAAATAAGTATGTTTTGTGCAAAATGGAAGAGGATGGTAAATAAATATCATGTATAATAATCTCTACATAATCAATTACTGTTGTTTGCAAAAGTTGGTAGCAGTATATGATATGATTGCTCCAAAGATCTAGCATATACTCTTGCTTGCATTACACGGTGGATTGCATTATATTTAGATAAAAGTGAAACAAGACTCCTGGTCAGAAACAGCCCCCAGACTCACGGCGGCCAACCGTCCCGCATTCTGCGTGGCAATCCCATTTAGGGAGGGGGAATTTCGACTTACCCTTGTTTCGAAAATGGTACCGGACCTCCCCCGTTGCGTCACGGAAGCACCGGTTTCCACTCCAACCGGCAGGCAGTTAAAGAGAAACGGAGCCGAAAAGGCTCCAATAAACTGCGCCTGCGCAGAAACCCAGTTTGGCGCCAGATTGGGTTTCTGCGCAGGCGCAGTTTATTAGAGCCTTTTCGGCTCAGTTTCTCTTTAACTGCCTGCCGGTCAGAGTGGAAACCGGTGCTTCCGTGACGCAACGGGGGAGGTCCGGTACCATTTTCGAAACAAGGGTAAGTCAAAATTCCCCCTCCCTAAATGAGATTGCCGCGCAGAATGCGGGATAGTTGGCCGCCCTACGCCAGACTGTATCATTGTATCACTTTTTACTATAGCAGTACAATGAGTGAGCTATGCCCTTTAATGTTTATGCTGCTTTTCTATAACTTTTCTGCAGATGGCCTTGTTTCAATCCATTTAACCCAAAAGTTTCCAAAAGGTCCTCCCTGCTACAATAGGAATCTGGGTTTCATAACAAAAAGGAAATAGTGCCATCTATCTGCAGTGTTGCTGCTCTTGTTCTATAAGAGGAGCTAGAGACTGCGATGTATGACAGTATCACCACTATTGCTTGTTTTTAAAAAGTATTCGTAACACGAAGATCATTTCAACCTGACAGTATCACTTTATGCTACAGGTAAAGGTCGCCCTTGCTCAAAAGCCAGTCATATCTTCCTCTAGTGCTCATCTCTGTTTATAGCCAAAGAGCCAGTGCTGTCTGTGTCTGCAGACATTTCGGTGGACATGTGGCAGGCATTCCTCAACACTGGAATGCATGGAACACTGTTTACCTTCCTACTGAAGTTATCCCTATTTATCTATTTGCAATTTCTTGCTTTCAAACTGCTAGGTTGGCAGGAGCTGGGACAGAGACAGGAGCTCACTCTGTCATGCAGTACCCGGTAATCAAACTCCGACCTTCCAGTCAGCGAGTTAAGCATCTTAACCACTTCAGCCACCTCAATCTTATGTTACAAAAGGTTTATAAAATCACACAGTGACACTGAGCTGACAAGAAAGCATGAAAACAAAATATTGCTATTGGTAAGTATGACTCATTAATGTATTATTAATGCAGTTAGTAGTCAGAACAAGTATCGTATTGCTGCTGCTCTTACATACCACATGTAAAAGTTCACTCCAGTGTTGATCTCCTCCATCACTACAACATGTCACTCCGTTATCCATCATCTTGTGTTTGCCTTTGTTGTTCTTAAATGTCATTAAGTTGCCTCCAATTTAAAGGAACCCTAGTGACTTCCTAAAGGTCCTATTTTCAAAGCCTTTCTCAGCAAACTTTTGTTTTACAAGAAGAGCCTTTCTGGTACAGTTTTTGAAGGAAGATCCTGGATTCAATCTCTTTTGCTTCATGACCTTTTAATGTCATTCTTTACAAACAAACTCTCTGCTGGTATGTACTACTATACTTTACATGTACTACATCCAATGTTTCCATGCACAAGTTGTTATTGAGAGCTAATGTGCACTGTTGCCAGTGAGTCATTCTCTACTCATCTGAATCGATTTCAGAACAATTCCAGATTAGTAGGTGTTTGTTTATTTATTTTCCAAAATAAGACTCCCCTCACCCACACCCACCCATACCCAAAAAGCTGCAACTGCAAATGTCTGTTTGGAAAATGACATTCATTTGAGGTGTTGGCTAAAGTAAAGTCAGTCAACCAAATTCTGCCTTTGTATCACCTCTTGGCAGCTTTTGTTCTAACTCATTATATAGTTTCACCCTGTAGCTGTCTGTGTAGTCATAGCAGATTCCATCTGCATTCCACTGCTGCATGAAACACACGCCATCTTAATTTTCACTGGCTCCTTAGTGTCTCAGCGGTAACATCTCTGTCTCAGTAAGTGAAATCTCTGTGGCAAAAGGTTAAAAAGAAACACTCTGTTTTCTAGAGTCTTGCAAATGGCTTTCATTAGTTGGACTGCATTGCAACAAAGTAATTTGGTTAGACTAAGCAGCTTTACAAATGTATATTATTACAATGCTCACATCCCTGTGCCTAAAATTGGATTGTGTTGAAAGACAGGCAGGAGGACATAATGATCATGTTCAAATACAAAAAAGAAGTGTTTCCACCAACAAGAAGATCATACCACAGCCAGGATGAGGGAGACACAGCGTTCAAGTTTTGTTCCCCTCCCAGATCAAGCTAACAGCCAGAAATCTTAGGAGCCCCGCAACATCTGAAGGCCACAAATGTTCCTAACCTGGGCTAAAATAAATATAGCAAATTTATTTTAGCAAGAAACATATCACCTCTACTGAGGTTATGGGCAGCCTAGTGGACAACTTCAAGAGGTTAGGAATTGCAACTTCAAGAGGTTAGGAATTATTTAATCCCGTATGTCAATTTTCTCCCAAGAGGTTCATACCTGCCCTGTTTCTTCAGCTCTCTCTCCTCTTGCTTGTTCCAACTTTAGCACTTATACTGATGCTGTTGGATAATCTCTGCCTTGACAGCATGCAAGAGGAGAGCAAGCTGAAGAAGGCAAATACTGTCAGGTATTAATTATCATTTTGCCCCCAACATGCTGGGCATTCATTTTACTAATCTCAGAAGGTTAGAAGGCTGAGTCAACCTTGACCCCCATCAGGAGTGAATTCACAACATCACCAGCAGTTTTGGCTGCACTACAGCAGTTTAACCATGGTACTACCAGGATTCTTAATTACTGTACTTATACATACAATTACTGCTTGCTGTCCAGTCTACCTTTGGCCCTCCCTTCCATCAACATGGGGCTCAGACAGGAGCCCATGAATGAGGCCTGATTAAGCAGAAGGGCAAGAACATTTTGTCACCCTTACACATCATCTACTTATTCTCTAAATGTGCAATCAGTGACGACAAAAGCAATTATAATTCTATACTTACTCAAAATAAGTTTTAAATAAAGTTTAAATTCCTTTTAGTATTCTGTAAATTACAGTTTGAATTTTGAAATTAATTTTAAACTAAATTGTAGTATGTGTAGGGGTATAGTGGGATTGTTTAGTTTGTTTTACACGTATATGGGATTTTGTATTGTTTAATTGTTTTTTTTTACACTTATGTTGTAAGCCGCCTAGAGTCAGGTTCTCCTGATTAGGGCGGGATAATAAATTTAAATAAATAAATAAATAAAATAAGTGTGTGTACTAATTAATTAATTGTACTGTTACTTAGTACTTATCCAATTCCTGATAGATCTTTTCTGATTATTTGTTGCAGTGATCTCTGATCTTTTTAAATTCATTTAAAAAATATTGGTTTACATTTGTTGTTTCAGCTCACTTCCTTCAGGAGGATGAACTTTTGAAGATTCTTACCTTGTTTGCACTGGCAGCATTCCTCCCTGTCATGCCTTGTGTTCCTGTGGGTTTATTGACATATACCATATTGCTAGGTCATGCAAATATCTCAGAAACGGCTTGTGAAAAACTGTCTGGAAACTGCAGGACTGAATTTTCTTCATCTTTTACAGGTAATTCTATTGAATCAAGCTGTGACAGGTGGATTATTTTTAAAACACCTGCCAATGTTATTTGAACGTTGGGTAGTTTAGGAGCATTTATAAGGTACATTAAATGGGATTCTTCCCATTTGTAATGATGAAATCAATGTAGTGCTGCCAAGAGCTGCTGCTGATCTTCCACTCCATTTTTTGAATTTCAATTTTAAAGAGATGGTG
Organism: Furcifer pardalis; assembly: GCA_030440675.1. Classification (NCBI taxonomy): domain Eukaryota; kingdom Metazoa; phylum Chordata; class Lepidosauria; order Squamata; family Chamaeleonidae; genus Furcifer; species Furcifer pardalis. Next base: position 101,252,538 of record CP126891.1, read on the forward strand.
AATGCAGTCCACTGGAGGATTCTATATTCTGCATAGTCTTCTCTTCCTTTTCTAGTCAAACATGGTTCATTTATATTAAAATCAAAGCATTTTGTGCATGTGGGAAAGATTTGAGCATAATTATTTCCATATTAAGGGCTGCACTGGCCTGGTGGTTAAGATGCTGAGCTTGACAACCAGAAGGTTGGCAGGCCAGCAGTTCGAGACCCAAGTGCCATGTGACAGACTGAACTCCTGATATCTGTCGCAGCTCCTGTCAATCTAGCAGTTCGAAAGCAAGAAATTCCAAGTACTGTAGATAAATAGGTACTGTTTTGGTGGGAAGGTAAATAGCGTGCCATGCACTCCAGCGTCTAGCCATGCCTGCCACATGACTACAGAAACATCTGCAAATGCAGAGAGCACTGCCTCTTTGCCTATAAATGCCCCCCCCCAAGTCAGACATAACAGCCTTTCAAACAAGGACAACCTTAACCTTTACTTATTTTGTTGAATGTTTTATTATTTAGCCCCACAAAAAGATTTTAGGAACAATAATTCAAGTCCATTACTTTTGAGACGCAAAATAGGTATTGAAATCTGTCTCCCAAACTATTTCCTTCTCCTTCCTCACTGTAGATTTGAAAGGCAAATTGTGCAGAACCCACAGTTTCACAGTAGCTCTCCTCTCAGTATCTCCTACCTGAAGTGGCCAATATTACCCAGTGCTGGCATCACCCTCTAGCATTAATAGGAAGAGAATGAGACCCAATATGTACAAGATCTTTTGCAGCAAGCATGCCCAAACAGCTGTTTAACATGCATCAGAAATGTTTCAAGCACTATACTATTTCGCCAAGACAACATGGAAATCTCACATGGTGGTGGTTTCTAACTATCTGCTACTACTGTCCAGCTCTGGCAGCTTGTGATCCTACTGGCAGGTGTGTGACATGCCCACAATTCTTTCTCTTCAATATGCTAATGCCTTGGGAACATTATAGAGAGGATCCAGAGATGGTACAATTTATTTTATTTATTATTCGCATTTAATATCCCGCCCCAATCAGGAAGACCCGACTCTGGGCGGCTTACAACATACATTACCGTCATAGGTAATGGTCATAACAATATATAAAAACCTTAAAAGTTCATAATAATTCATAAAAATTTAAAACAGTAAAACAGATAAAACAGCTAAAAACAATGCTAAGGTCGCCCTTGCTTGAAAGCCAGGTGTATCCAACTCTAGGTTTCAGTACTCATTTCTGTTTACAGCCAAGGAGCCAGTGCTATCTGTATCTGCAGACTTTTCTGGAGACATGTAGCAGGCATGCCTAGACACCGAAGTGCACAGTACACTGTTTACCTTTCCACCGAACTGGTACCTATTATTCTACTTGCAATTTCTTGCTTTTGAACTGCTAGGTTGGCAGGAGCTGGGACAGAGATGGGAACTCATTCTGTCCAGCAGTACTTGTGTCATGAACTGCTGATCTGCCAACCTTCCAGTCATCAAGTTTAGTATCTTAACCACTTGAACCACCATAGTCCCTTGGTAAATGCTAAGACATTCCTCAAAGAATTGGTTCAGGTTCCCAATCCTGGTTGTTTTTTTAATGTTGGTGCTATAATTAGGAACAGGCTATATCCTAAGTCTAGATTCACCCTATACTATTCTGAAAGTGATTAATGCAAATGGGGTGGAAGTCACTAGCCATACACTGTCCCTTCCCTTCCCATTACATTCAACTAATGGAGAGCAAGGTGTGGGCAAGGTGTGAGAACCTGGAGTTGCATTGACCCAGAAATGGTCTCAAATAGTCTTTTTTAAAAGAAAACCATCAATCAGAAACTGCCTGAATGAGAACCTATAGGTTGTTATTTGTTTTTTGGGTGGGGAGGGACTGGAGAGTTTTGTAGGAGCCTCTCTCAAAAGCTAAGGAACAAATAATAATAATAATAATAAATAATAAATAATGCTGTTATGACTTTTTGAGGACCTAAACAGGTTATTTGTGATATTAAAATATTTTCAGCTTGTTCAGGAGGATTCTGCAGTAACCCTTGGGGAGAATTTAAAAAATGCTCTTAGGTGGTTTTATGTCCATACATTGCCTACGCTTTTGCCCAAAGGTGGTGAAAAGTATTTCAAGCATAGATAAGGAGATTAAAACCAAGTCAAACATACCATATATACTCAAGTATAAGCTGACCTGAATATAAGCCGAGGTACCTAATTTTGACCTAAAACACCAGGAAAATAGATTGACCCGAGTATAAGCCAGGGTAAGAAATGCAGCAGCTGCTAGTAACTTTCAATAATCAAAATACATGCAAATATGGTAAAATTAAATAAATTGTTGGGATGTCTCAATCTGGAGTGGTCTTGGGACCCTTGTGGTCATTGACTAAAGTATATGCCATATCCCCTTTTGGGGGCTCATTTTTGAGGCTAAAAATCTCAGTTTATTCTCGAGTATATACAGCAATAGAAACACAATGTCTGATGAAGTGGACTTGAACCATGAAATGTAACATCAAAGTACACCAGTTAATCTTTGAGGTGTTACAATGTTTTTTGTCTTTTTATTTTGTTTACTCTCTGAAACAATAGAAAATGTTAATTACTGATATAGACAGCTGGTGCATGGCTGAAATTATACAGGTGGGGAGGAGGCAATAGGAAAACAAAAATTACTCTTACAAAAATTATCCAAGCATTTCTTTTGAATTTATAACTTCTGGGTGCCAATATAGACAAGCATGCATCCATACATAACCTCATGCACATTTTGAACCAGGCAACCTGAGTGCCAAAACAGGGCTTTAGACTCAAATTATTTCTACACAGATCCTACATTCCCTCTTATTAGTTCTTTGTTTTCTTTTTAATGCACCTCAAAAGGGCAGTATGGATAACACTTGATCAATTCTCCTGCTTTTTCAGCAGAACAATAGTGAAGAAATGAAATGGAAAATGGCAACTGCGAAACCAGTGTACAGCAAATGCTTAAACCACTAGATGGCATGACAACAACAAAATACTTCCTAGGGTTTGTTCAATTAGTATTATGATGTCATAATTTTAAACTTCATGACTGATTCAGCAAAACAGTGCTTTACTTCCAGGCTATTTATTTTAATTTCACCTATTCTTTCTTCTGGAGTTTAAGAGCAGCCTCACTTTACCCATGCTGTAAGACATCCAATGTCAGAATTCCATTTGGTGAACATTATTTTATTTGGCACAGAGAAAATTATTTAATGAAGACAAAATTATCTCTGCAACTGCATGATCCATCAGTGTTCAGAGAATTTACAGCACAGCTGTTGTTCAGCATTTCTCAGCCACTGTCTTCATGATGTTTTGATTTCAGCTCCCACAAACAAAGGTCTATTATTTGGAATGGAGGGGATACTACAGAGTACCATTAGTTTTGGGGAGGAGGTGATGTGAACAGGCAGGAAAATGTATCTGTCTTCAATGAGTAGGCAAAGCTACCACCAGCTTCCTTTATCCACTCCTCAGCCAGAAACTCTACTCCTTGATTATTGTAACTTTCTGACTTTACCCTACATCAGTCAGTAGCAGGCATTTAAACATGAGGGGGGGGGGAGTACAAAATGGCAGAGAAATATTGTGGTGTCATCCATCCAACAGTCACATAAACTGTACTGTACACTCAATCCTACATATAATGAAAACTCAGTATATCTACCTAAAAGGGAAAAAGAGAGATAACATTATAGGATGTGACTCTAGTAAGTGATGTAGCATCTTTCTTTTGCCCTGTCCAGATTATCACCCTCTCCTTGCAATACCCAGATGTGACATGGCTGCTTCATCATTTGAACTGAGATATAATAAAAACCAGAATTATAGGTCTGTGCCCTCAAGGTGTGGAAATTTATGGGAAATTTTGGGCTTCAGCGGTCAATCTTCTTCTATTTTGGCAGTCCTTTTTTCAGCTACATCACCTGGTGCCAATTATTTTTTCTTAATATTACAGCATTTCTACCCCTCCCAATACCAGAAGAAATTTTAGGGGTTTATAAGGAGGGAGAAACCAACACAAAGATGATGCAAGGCTTCTTGGGACATTTTCTAGCCTAGCTGATCTGAAAGTACACAGATTTCCCTCTTTTTTTAATTGCAATAACAATTACATTTATATACGGCCCCATAGCACTTAGTGTACTCTCTGGATGGCTTGCAAGTTAATTAGCATTTTGCTCCCAACATGCTGTTTACTCATTTTACTGACCTGGGAAGGATGGGAGGTTGAGTCACCTTTGACCCCTGGTCAGGATTGTACTCATAATGGTTTGGCTGCAGTACAGCAATTTCACCACTGCACCACTAGGGCTCTTGAAAGCACTGAACATTTTCTGACTTTTTTCTGAAGCACATTCCTACTCAAATACAGCTAAAGATACATTATGATGCCAATTTATCTAGGAGTAAACCCCATGGAACTCTTGAGACTTATTTCTGAGTAGACTTATAGGTTCATATTGCAGATTTTTATAATACAGAGTGCCATTAAGGTATCTTGGAAACTGAAGGCGAATGACTTATCTTTCAATGCTCTCTTGCACAGTGATGGAGAAATTGGAGCAGCAAATAGGCTTGAGTCCAGATGTAGGTTGGTGAAGACCAGGGATGAGGAAAGGAACAATAGCAGTGAAAGAAAGTAGTAGCAGCACAAAGCATTTGCTTTCCAAACCATCATATTTTTTTCTATATGAAGTCTTTTTCTGGCACACATGAGATGTTGAGTAGAGAAAAAATTGTAAAAATAAGATATGACATTTTACCATGCTTTTTCTGCTGTGACTAAATCTAACTGATTTCATGATGCTACAAGAAAGTGATTACTTACGTTGTTTCCTGTGTTTGTTGGAGAATTGGCAACAGTTTTTCCACTACAATTTATCATTCCGCAGCACATAGGAGGAGGATCTCTATTTTGAATTGTCTTGCATAGCTGTGGCATGACTTGAAAAAGCAAGGTCAAATGAAGATCCATGCATTACTATTCATCTGGGATGATATTTTTCTTCGTCCCTCCCTTACCTAAGTTACATAGGGTGGGAGATTGTCTATAGACCTTGAACTCCCAACTTCCTGAAAACTCCTTCTAAATGATTTGTGGAGGAAAGTTTCATCTTCAACAGCATTTTCATACATCATTTTTCCATTCAACCCAAGATCCACTTGGAACCTTGCCTAGAGCCAAACCTACATTTATGCAGAATGAGAAAATGTATCCAGTGGCAGACATTTCTTCTTCTTCTGATGTACAGTAAAACCTCGGATAACGCTAAAACTTGGTTCCACAAGTCTTGGTGTTATCCAATTTTTAGTGTTATCCGATCCATGTTAAAATCCTATGGGATGGATCGGATATCGTTAAAGCTCCATAGAGATACATTGTAACTGCACAGGCTTTAGCGGTTGTTATCCGATCCATCCCATAGGACCTTAACGTTATTTGATCCAATTCTCCTGCCCAGATTATTTAACGTTATGCGATTTTAGAGTTATCCGATCCAATCATTATCCGGTGTTTTACTGTATCTAAATTTGAATATTGGTGATCATCATGGTGATCAGCTATGAAGATTGTCCTGAGAATATAATTTTCAGAGGTCTAATCTGCAAATCTGTTTAGCTTTTGGTCATGTGTCTCCAGTGAATTCTGTCTGGCCCACTGTGTGGCCGCTGCTGGCCTAAATTGCACTGCCATCATGGCAAACTCCTCTTAGCATGGAAAATGAGTTAACTTTCCTGTAAAAAAAAGTCTTCCCTCGAGTGATCATGTCTAGAGGTTATTAATCAATTAATTTGGCAGACAAGGATGCTTGGATACAGATTCTTGGCTTGCAGTTGTGATAACAGATTTTGCAAATGCCAAATTGGATCTGATCAGGAACTAGCACCACCTATTTCACTGGGGAACAGTGATTGGTGCCTCATAATTTTCACCTATTTCTGGCTATATTTGGGTCACTGATTCCAAAAATGCTTTCAGTTATGCCCCATCAGCTCTAGTTTTTTAGATATGGCTTATTCACATTAGGCCAATCTAACCATACTAGTTGCATATATAACCAGAGGGGTAGCAAGGGTGTAAGCCACCCGGGGCGGAGTGAAATTTTGCCGCCGCTGCCGGGCCCCCCCAATTTTTTCCCACCCACCCAACTTTTTTTTTTGCCCACCCAAATATTATCCCACCCCCAAAAGATTTTTCCACCACCCCTCCCGCCTCCGGGAGCCTTCGATGCGCGCCTGGAGGAAAAAAAATTCGTTTGAAAAAAAATTGGGGGAAAATTTTTTTTGGGGGGGCCCTTCAAAATGCCACCCCCCTGGAGAACGCCACCTGGGGCATTTGCCCCCCCCCCCGCGCTCCCTTCCTAATACAAGTGTAGGCAAATACAAGTGTAGTCATAAGAGCAATGTATAATGACATCATCGATATCTCATGAACTAGAACAAAATGGATGGCATTTTCGGAATCAGCTGCCCCAAAATGCCCGAAATCAGTTGGAAAATTTTAGGCACCAAGAAAAAAAATTGTTTTGTTCCCCAGTGTTTTTCTTCTTCAAGTGCCATATCCAATTCTGAATACTGGCTATCCTCATGGTGATCAGCCGTGAAGATTGTACTGGGAAGAATATAATGCAGCAGCCTTCCATTTGCCTTCTGCATCGCAGTGTGACACCCATATCACTGATCCAGTTCTGCAAGGCATTTTCTGGTCCTGAGCCCCTTGGCACACAAAGTCCTCCTCAGCCTCAGCCCCAGCCCAGTATTGATGATTTTGCTGCCCTTTGTCAAGATGGATTCAAGTGGGATTTACTACACTTGGGGATCATCACCCTTCCCTGTGGACTTTGGCACCCAAGGCCATTAGTCCTCAGGGTTGTCAGGTTAGTTAACCACCACCTGGGACTTGGCATTGAGTTGCTGGCAGTATGGTCTACCCTATTACCATAGCAGGATAACTGACCAGATACTAGAAGGCAGCAAACGCACTTCCGACATATTCTTCTGCAATGCATAACCCTGTGCCACACAAACTAGCCTTCATCCTTTAATCTGTTGCCTTCTGGTGAGCTGGAAGTCTCTACCCATTTGCTACTGAAGGAAACTTTACCTGCCAGACCAGTCAACATTTGTAGATGACATAGAAGGAAAAGCACCATTTTGTTCTGTTTCCATCTTCTAATAATCATAACTGCTGCTGCTGCCAAGTCACTTCGGACTCATGGAGACCATTTCTAGGGTTTTCTAGGTAGAAAATACATAGAAGTAGTTTACCATGCCTTTCTTCTGGGGACAATCTGAGACTGTATAGCTTGCCCATACCTGCATAGGTTGGTACTTTCCCCAGGAAGTACAGTGGGTAATTAAACCCCTGAGCTATTATGCCATAGTGATCAATTTCACTGCAGGGACCAGAGCTAGGAAAAGTTGCTTGCTTGGACTACAGCTACCACACTGACTGTGAGATTCTGTGAGTTGTAGTGCAATAAAGTAATGTCTGTGTCACACCACCTATGCTTTAGAACGTTAGCCCTCCAGTCATAGAAATATTTCAGTGCTCATGCCTGAGAAACAAGACCAAAAACAAAACAAAAAAAACAGACCCAAACCCAAAAGTAGGTTCCTTTACCTAATCTGGATTAAGTCAAGCACATGTCAGGAGCAAATTTTGTTTCTGATGAGATGTTATTTTGCCATTGGTCACCTAAACTAAAAATGTTATAGAAGAGGCTATGGAGGGGTATTTTTAGTCCAGGAAACACGAAGTCTTTCCAAGCACACTGGTATCACCAGGAGTGAGGCTCCAGCCAGGCCTCTAGAAGGATCATTGTGTAAGCTTTTCTGCAGCTCTGTCCTCCAGACCTTGCCCAAGTCAATTTGCTACCTAAGACAGAGCAGTAAATTATGGATGCACTCTGCCTATTTAAGTCAAGGTACATGGCAATCAAGGCCAGCCAAGTTATTCCGATGCATGAGACCAAAAATCCCACAAGCACTCTGCCTGGAAGCAAAAATACAGAAACAACAGATAAAATTAACAACAGGATGATTAGTCCTGCTCTGCAACCCTTCTGAGCAGCTGCCCCATGGGGAACACTGCTTTGATGTTTCATTTCTAAGAGGTTTTTCTCTTTCAAGTACAGTATATAGCACCTGATGGCACTGTTAACTCTTACCCTTTTGTCTCTTTACCCATTTGAAAATTCCTAGATCAGGGGTGTCCAAACTACAGCCTGTGGGCTGGATCTGGCCCCCAATCCCAATTCATCCAGCTCATGCTCCCCTTGATGCTCCCAGAAGCAGAAGTAAAATGTGCCCATAGTTTGGGCACCCCTGGTTTAAACAGAGAAAATGGCAGCTTAAAATCTATCTCATCCTGTTGCAAAACAAATTGCAAGGTGTGTTTTACTTCCACTTCCAGTGGGAGGAACCACGTGTCTGGCCCGCTGAGCCACATTACCAGCCACAGCCGGAAAGGTTTGAGCACCCCTGTCCTAGATACTTCAAATATTCCTTTTAAAAAGAGGGAAGTGATAGGGCTTAGCCAGAAGGATTTTTTATTCCAGACAAAAGCATTCAAGTTGACATATGGCTAATGGAACAAAAACTGCTCTGTAGGAGCCTCGGTTATTTTGTTGTGCCAAAAGGAAAGGCTGGAGACCAAACGGATTGAGTTCATGAGCCAGGAATAATAGAAAAAAAGCTCTATTTTACATCACATCACTTGCACAAACAGGTTGAGAATTTGTTTTGATTATTCACTCATTTGGCCCGTAGTAAAAAGCCACCATGTAAGTAAACATTGGGTATAAAGAATGAGATCAGCTTTGGAATTAGTACATAACCAGAAAGTACAGTAGTACATTCAAGGCAGAACAGGCACCATTGCCTACCCAGAAGGCCTAGGCACTTACTTATATTTCTTTTGCTAACAAAGCGGTAACTTAATCCTGTGTGGCACCAGGCCAGATACAATTGCTACATCTAGATAGGTTCAATTCCAGGAGGGATAAAATTAAAATAAAAACACTGAAAGAGTTCCAATGGGCCAGAAAGCTTCAGCAAATTTGTGTGTATTCTAAGTCCTAATTGCTTTATTATTATTTTTTACTTTTAGAAACTGCTCTAGTTAACAAAAAAATTGAAGAAAAATGAAACACACAGGAACAATAAAAGATACAGGCTAGATAAATTTCTTTCATCCTTGGCAATGTTAGTGAGTTTCCATCTTATTTTTTTAAAAGCAGTGGCCATAGTGCCCTATGTATCTCATGAAATACCTGGAAAGGATTTTAATTTTCACAGAGGATAAAAAAAAAACCCTGTTAATGCTCTGTGCTGCAATAGAAAGAGTAAGAATCTCATATAGCAGGGATCCCCAACAGTGGTGGGATGTCAAAAATTTTACAACCCCACCGTGATGTCATCACAGTGTGGGCGGAGCCAATGCCATGACATCATGATGTCATGGGTGGAGCCAACATCATGATGTCATGATGTGGGTGGGGCCAAAGAAATAAAATTAATAAATAATAATAATAAAATAAAAATAAGCATACACACACACCCCTCAACCCACCCACCCACCCACAACACAAACCCGTAATTAAATTAAATAAATAAATAAATAAATAAAATAAAAAAATACATTAAAATACACCCACCCACCCACCCCAAACACAAATCAACCAGAGTTTTAAAACCAGAGCTCAAAGCTTATTCTGGCTAATATTTCTCACACTAGGTCAGATGGAAGGAACTACAGAATGAACTCACCACAAGATGGCTTCATTTTGGCACTTTTCAACTTTTCAACAGTTAAAGAAGTTAGGTACTAAGTCTTTGCCTAACCACTTCTCTAGGATAATATGCCTTAATGTAAATGGAAAACAGCTGTACCTCCTTAAGGGTTCTCCAATTGGAACAGCAATTGGAACAGCACAGGTGTAGCTTATTGATGAGGGAACTCCAAGACTTTGCTTAAAAACCCCAAGCCAGGCCACCAGGCCTTTTTAGGAACTGTGATACTAAAAAAGTTACCTTAGTTACCATTATACACACTTCCTACAAAAAGATTAATTGTGGGGTGGAAAACTCCATTTTATTTTCATTTTTAACTAATAAAACATTTCATTTGAATAAAAGCAGGCAAAATTCATTGCGAGTTATCTGCTGTTGATAAAACATTATGAGGAAGAATTTACAGGAGGGAACCAACTAAGTATCTTTCCCATACCTATAACAGAAGTTGGAATAATGGCATTTACTTTAAATTCTTTGCCCTTATAAATCTCTAATCATGTTTTTTTTTTAAAAGCAGTAATTTAATTTCATGGGGCCAGTGCTGTCGAATCCACTTCCGAAGTTAAGCCAGGAAGGAAATCTGGAGTTTCACCCTTGAAGAGAGAACAGGAATGTTTTGTGTTGTGTCTGTACTTTGGAAACAAGGGTCAAGAGGATGTTTGTAAAATTGTTTGGACAAGGAATATTATTTGAGATTTACACTATTATCCCAATGACATTGTTCATTTTAAAAAGGAGAGAGGGAAGAGATCTCTTTTGAATTAAAATAGTGTGCTTTAATTGTGGTAGAACCCCTGGCTGGGTGATTGATTGGATTTGTAACATGAAGAATAAAGCATACAGCATGTGACGTTTCAATAGTACTATTCTATGGTCCCTGGGAAAGGTTACATTAATTGTATTTCTCCCCATAATGGCAGGTAAAAGGTCTTCTATAAGTACTCTGACAGAGGATGTTTGCTATGTATGTTATGTATGATCAAAGAAGATTTTAGACCTAATGTATCGATCTCCCTCTCTTTTCCCTGGAATGAACCAAAAGTGCAAGGATATATTTCTGGGGGCAAAGTTCTCCTAGACTTGGCATGTTTTTTGGAGGGTTTTTTTTCCAATGAAGAAAAAAAGGGGGGACACAACAATGCTCCCTTCATCTTCTTCCCTGCCACATTACTCTTGATAAGGCACAGAAAGTAATGTTTCATCCATCATGGACTGCAATTCCCTTGCTGTTAATGCAGACGTGGGCAACAAGCAACCTGAGAGCCATGCAAAAGGGCATCCCATCCATGTTTGTGTCTTTATTTTTTAAAAAGAAGAAGCAACAGTTAGGACTAAATATGGAATGACTGAGTGGTTTGGAATAGGAAAAAGAGTAAGACAAGGCTGCATTTTGTCACCCTGCTTATTCAATTTATACACAGAGCGCATAATGCACAATGCAGGGATGGAGGAATCACAATTTGGGATCAAAATTGCTGGGAGAAACATTAACAATTTGAGATATGCAAATGATACCACCCTAATGGCAGAAAGTGAGGAAGACCTAAAGAAGCTCCTGATTAGGTTGAAAGAAGAAAGTGCAAAAGCTGGCTTGAGACTCAATATAAAGAAAACCAAGCTAATGGCAACAGGCCCTATCAGTCCCTGGACAACAGATGGGGAAGAAGTAGAAGCAGTGACAGATTTTACTTTCTTAGGATCAAAGCTCACTGCAGATGGTGATTGCAGCCATGAAATAAAAAGGTGACCGATTCTTGGGAGGCAAGCTATGAGAAACCTGGGGAGCATAGTGAACAGTTGAGACATCACATTGCAAACAAAGATTCGCATAGTCAAAGCAATGGTATTCCCTGTGGCAATATTTCTTACTGAAAGGATCTGCTTTTATTGCCACAACACTAGAAACAATGCAGACTATAAGCTTGGAGAACTACCTGCTTGCCAATTTTAAAAGAAACAGAAGTGAAGACTTTCGTAGACCCTTTGGAATAAAAGGACATTGACGTCATTATCCATATGGTAGTCTGATCTGCAATAAATCCTCTCAATTTGAAGCAGTTACATTACTGTAACTTACTCTTCAATATTTAATGAACAACATCTTGGCTTTTAAAAGATGAATAATTCAAAGGTATTATGAGATACTCAGCTTTGTTAGCTGACTAAAAATGGCATGGTAATGAGCTTGAAATTGCATTATTTCACTTTTAAAAATATATTTCAGTAAGTGAGAAAATCTATGTAGAAAAAATTCATTACAAAGTTCACTAGTTGCATAGTGTTCACCTTTCCAAGGTTCCCAGATACTTAGAGAATTAAGACCATTTTAAATTTAAACAAATGTTTAAAGATTCATACATTATGCAATGTAGCAGCATTAAATGTAGACCATACAATCTTTATGCAACTAATATATTCATTTATAGATTCCAAATATTGTTCCAACACTGTGTCTCATTTGTAATATGAGAGATTTTTAAACTATGAAAAAAAGTTCAAAACTCAAAAGATAAATATCTGAGCTATTTTATTCATGATATTCAGACAATTTTAGGCATTAGCTCTTAAAGTCTTTGATTTAGTGTATCTGTTGTTGTGAGCGTTAGAAGCTATAACCTGACGAACGAACGAACGAACGAACGAACGAACGAACGAACGAACGAACGAACGAACGAACGAACGAACGAACGAACGAACGAACGAACGAACGAACGAACGAACGAACGAACGAACGAACGAGCGAGCGAGCGAGCGAGCGAGCGAGCGAGCGAGCGAGCGAGCGAACGAACGAACGAACGAACGAACGAACGAACGAACAAACGAACGAACGAACGAACGAACGAACGAACGAACGAACGAACGAACGAACGAACGAACGAACGAACGAACGAACGAACGAACGAACAGATATACACTGGCTTACAATTTAGCAGAATCTTCTTTCTGAGCACATTTCTTAAACTGAATATGCATTAACTTACTATGTGTGTCAGCATGCTACATTACTTACACACAATCATCACAACCATCCAGCCCAGTAGTTTTAGTATTTTTTAAAATGAAATGGGGAATACATGAGTATCTTCACAATGTCTTCCCCCACCCCATATAGCAAGGACAGCTATGTTGGTGGAAGTGGATAGGATGACTCTTGTGGATAATAGTGATAGCCACTTACTTACTTACTTACTTACTTACTTACTTACTTACTTACTTACTTACTTACTTACTTACTTACTTACTTACTTACTTACTTACTTACTTACTTACTTACTTACCTCCCTTTGGGCCAAAAAAGCCACACAGGGCAGTGAACAACAAAATTCCAAATAATAAATACAAACTTTAATGTGTAACAAATACATAGACAGACTATTTGGTTCAGCCCAATAGGTGGAGAAATCCTGGAAGTGTGCTATGACTCAGGATTTCAGTTAAGAAAGAGAAGGACAGCTGGAGATGCATGTACAGTATTGCTCTTCCTACGGAGGATGATAAGGCGCTTGCTACTTCAGCTTATGGAGCAAAAATTCAATATGTTTGTGCAGGAGGAGTACTGGAAGGATGAATCCACATAAATAAGTGATCTTGTTGTTTCCACTTGTATTTTATTTTATTTTACAGCTTTAAAGGCTGTATATTTGGAGCTTATTTATTTATTTATTTATTTATTTATTTATTTATTTATTTATTTAGCCACCCACTCACCAAAGTGACTACCTCAATCAATAAATATATCTGGGGCTTGGTTATAATTGGCTTCAAAGAGAAATTGAATTTTTTTATTTATTTCTTCAAGCAACTCTTGTTCTGGTACTGATAGATAGACAGACAGACAGACAGACAGACAGACAGACAGACAGACAGATAGATAGATAGATAGATAGATAGAACTAAGGAGTGTTTCAAATGCTTATTGTTTTAAAAATCTATACTGTCAAACCTCACATAAAGAGCAACTCGCTTAAAGAGCAGCATTTTCTCTGAATGTTCGCTTCGCTTAACAAATAAAACCAACCAAAAACTCGCTTAACAAATAAATCAAGGTTCGCAGTCCCCGCCACAATTGGTCATTTACAATGGTGTTTCGCTTAAAGAGCAAACTCGCTTAAAGAGCAATCCTGTGGAAGGCATTATGATCTTTAAGCGAGGTACCGCTGTATTTAGAGTCAAATCATAAGTACAGTACTGTATTTATATATTTACAGGGCACAACAGGGGAAAAAGAGAGAGAGCCGAGAGGTACTCACAGGGCACAGCAAGACTCCCATAGATCCTTCATATTAAATATGGCAATAATGGGGTTACAAATATACATTTTACTACTAAAGTCCCTCACTTCCTTTCTGTGTCTGTTTAGGAAGCCACTCTGCCCAATGTGAATACAGTATAGGGCTTTTTTTCCCCCGGCGGCTGAGGAAAAGACAAGAACAGGGTGCCTAGCCCTGCAGAAATGCCACAACCCTTGTTAGAAGCTTTTTTGTCCAACCTGATTCTCAGCCACATCCCCTGGGCCTTGATCAAGTTGGCATCATTTGCTGTGATGCTGGATTTGCTGTTTGTGTGCTCCCATTTACAGGATGTTTCCCCACCACCACCCTCTAGAAATCTGGAAACATATAAACACAGATCCAGAAAGAGATTAAACCAGAGTGTCAGCAAAGTGGATCCAACCTGTGTGTCCTTAAGTAGACATATACCAGGTTGGGTAAAGAAGTGCACACCTTTTCCAAATATGTGTTTACACAATTCTCCTACACCAGGAGTGGCCAACCTTTTTATGCCATGGGCCTGACCATGCCCCTGGACAGTTGAGTGCGCCGGGCTGTACCCCCCAGAAGTGGAAGTGGGCGCATTTATGGCTGTCATAAATGGACCCACTTCTGCATTTACAACAGCTGCAGGCACATTTGCATATGCACAGGTGCATTTTATGGCTGACGTAAATGCCCGCTTCCACTTCCAGGCGCAGCAGAGGCAGCAACAGGCTGGATGGAATGGCATAGCAGGTCATGTCTGGCCCATGGGCCATAGGTTGGGGACCCCTGTTCTACACCGTGATCCACCAAATATTGCCTACCTGGCTTACACAAGGTAACAGGAGAGACCTTCCTTTGGCACCAACAGATGATACAAAAACAGACATCCCTCCTTCCTTCTCATGATAAGAAATATGTAATAAAAACTAGTGGGAAATTAATTCATTACCTCTCTTCATATATTCCACACCACATCTCCCTTATGTGTGTGTTTTTTTAAGATGTTCTGTTAGATGAGGGACATTCTTTTTAATAGGCTGTCCAATAGACTATATTTTTGTTAGCAAGCATTCAAAAATGCAGTTACTTGTAGAGGGATTTCCTGGCATTATTTTATTGTTATTAAAGGTTTTCAATTTCTTACTCTCACCACATTGTACTAAATGATCTTTCGTCAAAGTGCCAGTCAGTCTTGCCTTCTGCCCATGTTTGTCTCTCTCAATATTTCTCTCTCTTGTTCCCCTCTTTCTGTCCCCCAAGTCAGGAATTTCCATGATTTCCTGAAAGGATATAAGTAAGTCTGTGAAACATAATATCTGCTCCTGAAGACTGTATATCTTATCTAGCACATGTTCCCCATGGATGTGTCTAAGAAACATAAAACCTTTGTTTTGATATAATGTCATGCCTATAGCAATTATGCATTTATATTTTTAGTAACTTATCTGGCATTATTACTAAAACTGAAGATTACTTACAATTCTTTGTGCCGTAACAAGATGCCAAATTATCTTCACTGGTTGTAATGGTTAATATAATGGTTTCTTAACTGCACTGAAAGTCCATCTGGACCATATTTCAGGTTATTAAATGTACAGAAATTAATAAGTAATGCAGTCACAGTACAATAATAAATAAATAATAGATGCTGTAGGAGTACAGGTATTCATCAATTTTTTTTCAACAGAAAAATGTGTTGCATATGTTTAAGCAGGGATAGTTTGTGAGGTTATCATTTACTTGTACTAGTAGCAGTACACAGTTTTTTAAATCAGCAAATGTATTTATGATATTCATCCAACAATGTGTTCTAGCCAAAGGGTTTCTGAGGATGCACCAAATGTTGGCTATGAAAATATATTTAGAGCCCTCTTGCTGGTTATCACTTATCATTCCCTGGGGTGGAAGGAATGAGTAGAGCTTGTGGGAATTAAAACTGCTGAGTTTAGAGGTCTGTTTATCAGCTACCATTATTTTTGAGCTAGAAAAGAACAGATCAGATAGTGTGGACAGAAGTGCATTGCTGTTTGTCTGTAAAACATTGCTTGTCCTTTTTTTTTCTTATCAGTGTTACCTGCAAGAAGTTCCAGCATGATGGTCAAAGGACAGCTTTGTAACAGACAGCTTTGGTGAGCTTCAAATTCCTGTTGATTCAAGACCAATTTGCAAAGAAAATATCTGCTCTGACCTTAATACAACACAATCCTACCCCATTCTTTCTTAAGTAATTTGATTCCACAGCTTATGGATTGAATTCATATTGTTGTTATGTGCCCTCAAGTCAGAACTAATAGGATTTTCAAGGTAACTTAGGTATGTTGGGGTAGTTTAACCAGTTCCACCCCACAACAAATTCATGGCAAAATCAGGGAATCAAGCCCAGATTTCCGGAGTTCTAATGTTCTTCTAGATATTGTTGGACTGCCATTCTCATTTTTCCTCATTGTTGGCTACAATTGGCTTTATTCTGTTATGTGTCTTCAAGTCACAATGAACTTATAACAGCCCTAACAGTGTTTTCAGGGTAGGTGAGATATTTGAAGAGATGTTATATCATGACAGAGTGAGAATTCAAACCCAGGCCTCCTGAGTCCAAGTCCATTACTTTTTCCACTACACCATAATGAATATTTAGCTGACTATTCTACTGTTAGTAATATTTTCCCTATGGAGGTCAGCAGCCTAATGCTAAGCTTTTGATTACTGGATAGAATAATAGTACTCCAGAAATTGGTGGGGATGGAGGGGAGTACAGTATTTTTAACTAATTAAGGATACCATTTAAGAATAGAGAGGAGGAAGGTTTACAGCAGGAATACCCAAACTAAGGCCCACGGTCAGAATCCAGCTCACAGCCCCATCCAGCCTGTGCTACTCTTGCCACTCCCAGAAGTATGCATGGACACATAACATGCCCACATATACGCATAACGCTGCCGTAAGTGACCTGCGGCTGTCGTAAATGCATTTATGACAGCCACAGGTCATTTACGGCAGTGTTATGCACATGCATGGGCATGTTATGTGCATGTGCGTTTTACTTCCACTTCCAGTGGGAGGAACCACATGACTGGCCCACATCCAGAAAAGTTTGGGTACTCCTGGTTTACAGTTATCTTTAAAGCTAATTTCTATGAATGCCCCGTCTCTTGCCAGACATTTTCCAGTTCTTTCTCTAGCAGATTGAAAAAAATAGGAAGGTAGAGAAGTAGGAGGAAGAGAAAGCCCAAGAGTAGCAATTTACACATCAACCATAGAAAATAAAAGGTGAACAAACTTGGGTCCACTATCCATCTGTCCATTCACATGACATGTATTAGTGCTCTATTACAACAGGGTAGGTCCGTGGCTTCCTCCGCGTGAGTAGGAGTTCATTTTTTGAAAAATAGGAATTATATGTAAACAGGGGCACATCAGGATTTTAGAGATGCTTAGGTGGAGCATTGTCAAAAAAGGCTCTAAACAGAAGACCGTAAACATAATTCTTGAACAGAAGGTGTACTCTATTGCAACCCTGTCTCCCCTTTTTTTTTTTTTTTGAAGATGGCAGTGCTAAACAGGATTCTAGAGCTGAGTGTGTCTGATGTTCTAGAACTTTCTTTACCATTGGCATTCAAAACTCTACCCATCCACTCAAAGGAACTGTGAAGTCTTCCCAGTGTGAAAATTAGAGTCGTGGGGAATGATATGACATATGTTGGGTGTATTATCCATTAAAACTAATCCATCCCTCAGAGAACAGATATTTCAGCATGTCAATCTATTTCCACTAAAAATAAAGCATCAGGTTTAATGCACAGACCACCAAGATTGCCCAAATGGGACCCAGTATATTCATCCATTAAAAGCTAATTTCCTCTAGTGCAGTGAAAATGTATTTTAAAGATTGAGTAGATGTATACTGATGAAGCAATTTAACTTGAATGTACTGTGGGTTTATTATTTGACTTGTTTTATAATGTTTCTCCTCCCTTCATTTTGGTCACTTTTTTCTTACTGTATGAAATAATGGACTGTCTGTAAAAGCAAGCTGAAGACATTATTCATGTGCTCAAGAGGCCACAACTGGTGCTGAAGGTAGTGTAGAAATGGCAGTTGTTTTGTGTCAGTCCAAGACAGATGGGAGAAATACAACAATAAAAATGAAAATGTTTTACTGAGTAAAATAAGATGAGATGACTGGTGAATGGAGAGCTGAATACCAACTATTTAACAACTAGCAAGACAATAGTTTTACCTCATATTTAGAAGATATTGTTCAAGCAAACATCATGTGGACATTTTCAAGTAACTGAGTACAGTATTTGGAAGTATGAAGTTTAATATCACATTTCTTGACAGCTCTTACACTTATATTGAATATTTAACACATTGGCTGAAATCTGATTGGTTGGCTTAGTAAATCACAACTAGAAACAATGGACATTTTGGAGTAGGGGACTCACCACATCCCCAATTATTCAACAAGCCTTCTGTTTGTGATTCAACCACACAGTCTGGTCTGGTGCTTTTGACCCCATGTACCACAGCATACCAAGCTTCTCTATCATTTGTCATCCTCCAGAGTGTATTCAGATCCATGCCCACTGTGTCAATAATATCCTGCCTATTCAGAACTCAGTTTGTACTTCTGGTTGTTCTCAATCCACATTGAATGCAGCATTCTAACGGCAGCATCTTTTAGGGCTTTAAATAGCTCATCTGGAATACTGTCATATCCACTAGATTTGCTGTTACTAATGCTTTCTAGGAACCACTTGACTTCACACCACAGGATGTCTGGCTTGGCAGCAATCACACAATTGTGGTTGCCAGGGACATCTTGTATAGTTCTTCTGTGTATTCTTGCTACCTTTCCTAAGCTCTTTTGCTTGTTAGGTCCCTTCCATTTTTGGCTTTTATTATGGCCATCTTTGCTTAAAGTGTTCCCTTGATTTCTCCAGTTTTCTTGAAGAGATCTCTAGCCCTCCCCATTCTATTATTGTCATGTATTACTTTGCATTGTTTGTTTAAGAAGGTCTCCTCATCATTCCTTGCTGTTCTTTGGAAACCTGCATTTAGTTAAGTGAATCTTTATCTTTTACCTTTGCCTTTTGCTTTCTTTAGCTATTTGTAGCTCCTCATCAGACAGCCACTTTGCTTTCTTGCATTTCTTTTTCATTGGGATGGTTCTAATTGTTGCCTCCTGTACAGTGTTATAAACCACCATCCATAATCTTACAGGCACTCTGTCTGTCAAATCTAATCTCTTAAATCTATTCTTCACCTCCACTATATATTCAGAAGGAATGTGATCTAGGGCATACCTGAATGGCCTAAAGGTTTCCCCCAATTTTTTCATTCTAAACCTGAATTTTGGTATAAATAGTTTGTGATCTGTGCTACAATCAGCTCCAAGTCTTGTTTTTACTGACTGCTTAAAGCTTCTCCATCTTTGACTGCAAAGTACATAATCAATCTGATTTGGGTGTCATATGCATTGGCCAGAAGGAATTCTTATCTTTATGCACTGAAGGGCACTATCTGCTTATTTGTACAGATAAAACTGCTGAAAATGTTCATGCTGGTCAAGTATTGCCAGTCATATAGAGAAGTTTCCCCATTTGGGCCTATAAATGTCTTAGCCCTTTTGCTGTAGGCCTGGTTATATGTGGCTGAACTACAACTTCCATCAGCCTTAGCCAATGTAACCAATTTAGAAAATGCTGGAAATTACAGTCATGCGTCACCTGGAAGCCCCACTTTGGTTACTCACACTCTGTTGTGTAATAAAGTCCTTCATCAATTCAAAGCATTGTTTGATAATGATGTGCATTGATTAAAATAATATACAGTTCAGTCTGATTTTCTTGAACACATTTCTGCATGACCCGTAGAGGGTAAAAATAAAGGTCGCCCTTGCTCAAAAGCTAGTCATATCCAATTCTAGGGTTCAGTGCTCATCTCTGTTTATAGCCAAAGGAGCAGCGCTATCTGTGTCTGCAGAGGTTTCCGTGGACATGTGGGAGGCATGCCTAGACACTGAAGTCCATGGAACAATGTTTGCCTTCACACCGAAGTGGTACCTATTTATCTACTTGCAATTTCTTGCTTTCTAACTGCTAGTTTGGCAGGAGCTGGGACAGAGACAGGAGCTCATTCCATCATGCAGTACTCGGGTTTTGAACTGCTGACCTTCCACCTCCCAGTCAGCATCTTAACCATTTGAGCCACTGCAGTCCCTGTAGAGGGAGGATTCAATTGACATCAGTTTGATCATAAGCTGGCACTTGAAGAGATTGCCTGACACATTCACAATAAGCACGTCTCATGTGATGATTCAGAATTTCTTCATTCTGCAAGAGGTCAGATAAACAGAGCCTCCCCTACTCCCTCAAAGGAATAGTTTGCAAACACAGAATATTTGAAGTACCTCCAAGTCACAACATAATCTGGGTGTTCCTGTACAGAATCAGGACATGTGCAAATAACACTGAAGCAGCTCAAATTCCAAAAAACATTTCTGAAATATATACAATGGAGGTGCAATGTGTTAAGCATTTTTAATCAGGAAAAATTCAGTGGATCTATATTTAAAATGTTCAAAAATTCACATGGCAATATCTTCATTAACTATTTGTTGTTGTTCAGTCGCACAGTCGATTCCGACACTTTGCGACCCTATGGACCACTGTCCGCCAGGCACTTCTGTCCTCCACCATCCTCCTCAACTCATTCAGCTTTGTGCCCATTGTGCCTAGAATTAACTATAAGCTGATTATAATTTGAGTAGTTGATTAAAGGTACTGTACAGAACTTTCATTATAAGAATAGACAGGAGAATGCTTCTCTCTCTTTCTCTCTCACTCTAAACAAGTGGTTCCCAATCTTTTTTTGACCATACTTCACCTCAGCATCTCTAAAATCCTGATCCCACACCCTGTGACATATAATTCTTATTATTCAAAAAGTGAACTGCTGTTCACATGGAAGAACCCAAAAAGACCATTGACTTGGCCTAAACATTCCCAAATCTTCCCCTTTAAAACCAAATTGCCCCTCTGTGGAGCATGTGCCCCACATTGGGAACCACAGCTCTAAACTCTCTCCTGATTCAGCATTATTTTTGGCGCAGCAACTCTAGCGGTGGATGGGATAAACAAGAGAGCTAATTTAAAAACAAAAATCAAACTACAAATGTACACACATGTGTTGTTTATTTTTCTAAAATTCAAATCCAGATGACCTGTTTTTAGAAGTTTAATCACATATAGCTCAAACAGTTTCATCTTTGTTTTGATACAGGAGTAGCAGCCTCAAATCTGTCATAAACACATGTACAAACTTGTAAGGTTCCAAGTCAATGCTTGCAATTAACATTGGATAAACTAGTTTATATGTACTGGTTTTTAGGCCTGAACGTTTATTTTATATATCTTGCACATGCCCCATAGTGTGGGAGTAGTTTGTTCTTTATATATGGTTCTTGGCCATGTTCTAGCCTTTCCCCATTGCATCATAACTAGTTTTGTATCTATTCATATTTTTTAAAATCTATATCAACTTTCACCATAAATGTTCAAGGGCAGCTTGCAGGGATAAGTGAATAAAGTAATAAAATAGAGTAAACAGTTATCTTACAAATGAGATAAAACAGTAAATCAATCAGATAAAGAATGACACCTTTAATGATTGTGTGCTGTGTCAATACATTTCAACATTCATTCCCCTGTTTATATTCTAAGATCTTATATTCAGCACAATTAACTGTTGATCTTGCAGTTGAACTCTAAAAGCTGTTTACGTATGCATATCCTCAGGATATTATCAAGCATACTACTGTACTTCACTAGATCTCTCTAAATGGATCACCACAGATTTAAAAATAAAAATGTGTGCTTTCGTATAAATTTCCATTACCTTGAACTCAATGCTTTTTTCAGAGTTTACAGAGTTTACAGAAGGTGAGTCATGAAGTATGGGATAAAAGTGTAAAAAAATCTAGTATTGTTCTCATATTGCAAGCTTATCCTTGACGCTCACAATGTAAGAATTTATAACAATCAGTTGGCTTTCCAGATTGCTTACTTCTTTTGGATTACTGTGTAGATTGAATTAAGTTTGGAGAAAATGGTTCTGTAATTAATGTTGAGCCATAGAAGCTAAGCTGGAGCATTTTGACTTATAGATGTATATCTTACAAATGTCTCTGGGTTACTCATCTTAAATGTTCTTCTAGTACACTCACATGTTGGATTTCCACTTAGATGCTAATGTTTCTTCCTTTGGGATGTTTTATACTATATTCAAAGAGCCAAATGTTTTTAATATATTGAAATAGATTTCATTTGTTTTACCCAGTTTTCCAATTAATTAAATTAGTCTTGAATCTTTATTCTGGTCACTAAAGTTTTAGCTACCTCTCCTGTTTTATGTCATTTGGAAACTTAAGGGACATCCCTTCTACTTCATAGGCAAACAAAGAAAATTAGTCGTGTGGTCCATATTCAAGCTATAAAACATACAGCAAATGCAGGAGGAAGGCGATACCTTTATTGGATCACTAAAAAAAATAAAAAAATTGTGCAAGTTTTCGACATCCAAAAGCTCTTCATCAGGCAGACATAATGAAAGTTCATGGCAGGATGTAGTTATCCCAGGTTCTCTTGTTGGAAATGCATGTTGAACAAACAGCAAAAGGCTTCTTGGTTTTAAGACTTCACCCCTACAAGAAGGTGGGTGTTTGAGGTTTTGGACCTCGAAAGCTCACAAAACTTTTTTTTTTTTTAGTGATCCAGTAAAGGTATAGCTTTCCTCCAGCATTTGCTGTATTTTTTATAACCCTTTGACACCCAAGTGCTTGATAAAGGTATAACCCTTTGACACCCAAGTGCTTGATAAAGTGGCCCACACCAGAACTCTGTGGTGCATCACTTGTCAGGTATGAACTTACCTAATATTTGGAACCTTGCAAAGTCAAAGAAATAACTAACTGACATGGTCTAAAATACACTCCTTCCACAGAAGGGCATCTCCCTTCCTTTCGTATTTTGTAAAATGATTTCCCAGGGTCATAGAAAATTAGATGGCACATACACAGTCGAGGTGCACACGTAGGGGGAAGTGAAAAAGAAGGTAGCATGCATGACTGGGATGGAAACTTCTGAGGCTGCTATGTGCATAGACATGAATGCTGGGAGAGAAAACTAAAACTTTGCTTTCTGATCCTCACTGTTAGTTACACATACAGTATCTGGAAAGAGGAGAGGGGAAACAACCATCTGGGAAGGCTCCAAGGATTGGGGATCCAGGGCACTGTGTTGTCCTGGTTTTCCTTATTTCTGAGGGGCCGGACCCAGTCGGTGTGGCTGGAAGGCGAGAGGTCCAGCCGTTAAAAGGGTGGGGGAGATGAACTATGTAACCTTCTCAAAGTATAAACACAAGGCTTCTCATGGACTTAGTTAGCAGTTTGCTCCTGCAAGTTTGCTCTCCTGCTATTTACAGACACATATCGTCTGGACACCTACCCACAAAGGGTATGCTTTCATTTTCTGTAACGCAATGTGTTCCAAAACAATAGATAAGTCTCACTGAGGACAGAGACAGCATTACTTTCAGCTACTTGTTTTAAGATTCAGTTTTCTCTTGATCCATTCAGTTTTTATTATAATAATTTCATGTAAAAATTATTCTGGGTTGAAAGGATTTTTGCTGGAGAAACTCCACTCAGGGGATGTCAGACTAAGGCTCCTTTCATGTCCTCAAAATATTTCCCCTCTGAAGCTACTTGCAATTTCTTTCTTTCAATCTGTTAGGGTGGCAGTACCCAGGTCTTGAACTGCCAACTTGCCAACCTTCCAGCTAACAAGGAACACTTCTTAACCACTGAACCACCACAGTCCCAGTTTTTATTAAAATGAACCAAATGCTTTCTTTATAGTTAAGTATTAAAACTATTAAGTACCTTATACTAAGAGTGTCTTTTCACATTTAAACACATATTTAACTTGCTCTTAACAGTATAAGTGAGAGTATCGTGCTGCATTTGGAATATCATATTGTTTTCCTTTTCCTCTGTAACATAAAAACCAAGAATGCCTCAGTATGGATGTATTGAAGAATGTAGCGTGTAATTATATTTACCTTGAATGATATGTTATTACTCACACTGTTATTAGTACAAGTTGGACATGACAGCCTGCTGTCTGGGGCACCCTTGCCACTAGTCCCTGATTCTCATAGAGAAACATATCGTAATAAGAAACATATCAGGAATTTTACTTCTAGCTAACCAAGGTGGAAGTGCAAGGAGTTATGGGTGCCCCATCAGCTCTTGAGAACAAAGGCAAGATGTTGATCTTTGTCATTTCCATTTAAGAAAGCAAGACAAAAATGTGAGAAGGTGACAAAGTGACATGTGTTTTTAGGGGTTTATTTTATTTCTGTTGTGCTCCGCCCTGAGTCGCTTGTGCGAGTAGGGTGGAATATGAATTTGACTAATAAATAAATAAAGCAGCCTATAAATGAAGCCGAATAAATAAATGAAGACCACTCTAGGAAATTCAAGAAAATCTTGTCTTTTTCCCCCCTCCTCTCTATGCAAAGATGTGTATCTTCTTCGGTGAAAGCAAAGTTGCAGTCAGTCATATCCAACAACAATCTTTGAGAAACAGCTGTTACTTTTTAAAAATTGCAACTATAATGCTGACTATCTGGGACATATTGTGACTTTGGGACAATAACTATTACTAACTGTTTTTAAAAGTAGTTTTCAAAGCTCTGCATCTAACCTTGGATTTATGCCATAAATCTATTGAAATTTCTTGGATAGCCAACCTCTTTTTTAAATTTCATCTTTGTCTTTGTTTGAATGCTTTATGTTATAACTTGATTACTGATTATATCCCACAGTGGGAGTTTTCTAGGACAGCAGCCAAACAATTATTTCAATTAATATTTTTTTAAAAAAAAATCTATCAGAATTAGAAGGAAGAAGAATGAGAAGAAATTGATGTAATCCACCTCAAGCTCCTAGGAGGGCAAAAAAGATGAGAATATGATACAGGGTGGAGCTGTTATTTACTCAGAAACTGGAGTAGGTTGATTGTGGATGCTTAACGTCATCTCAAGAGACATCTGCTCATAGGCTACTCTTTTAGCATGCACAGCAGAAAGTACTATCAAAAGCAACTGTACAAACCAAATATTCATGCTCTACAGATGTCAGCTAAAGATGCATTTTTGGGGCTGAAACTGATCCTGACAATGAACTAAATGCATGCCCTTGTCAGTCAACTTGGCAACAATGGCAGCCACATTAAAAGTATGTGATTTAGCACTGAAATCCCCAAAGACATTTCAAAAACTACACTTTAAAAAGTGAACATGAAGTTACTGTTTCCGACATCAATCCTGGCATGCTTCCAAACTCAGCGACAAAGCACATGCCTCACATGCCCAAACTCTCTGGTTTGCATATGAAAATACTGAATGCTAAAGGATCTATTGTCATCTTTGGAAAGCCAAAATACCTCAAGCACTGGAATAAGAAGAATGAATGTTATGGTAATACAAGACAGCTTCATGTGTTCAGTATAAATTGCAAGAGGAACCCACAGCAACTGTAGCAAATCTTCTGTGCTTCAGCCGAGGTACACAGAAAGATCCTCCTAAGAGTGTGGTATTTTTGAACCACAATCAGGAACTGCAACCTTGGGTTGCCAGCTAATCTTTCTCTCACAAGGTCTGGCGAAAGGAACTGCAGAAGGAACTCACTAAAAGGTGCCTTCACTTTGGCAGTTTCACATTTGGCCTAGGCATGGAAGAAGATGCATTTCTAGATCTCCATTAAAAAAAAAAAGGAGACAGTGACACATATGCTACACAGTGCCCTAAATGTTTCATAAATCCACTCAAAGCTATGCAAAAATTGGTCTTTGACAATCACACACACACACACACAATCTAACGCTAACTAAATGGAGGTGAAAGGAGTTATGGATGCCCAATCAGCTTTTGACAACAAAGACAAAATGTCGTATATTTTTGTATAAAGTTTAATAAACTAAGCTGAGTGAGAAGACAGAGCAAATGAACATTCCAGAACACAAAAAGACTATCTAAGCAGCAACAAAAGTCTTACTCTAAACACTACAGCAGGAGTTCTCAACCGCTTTAAGCTGGGGGCCGGGTCACACTCAATGGTAGGCTAAAAAAATTTTACTAACACACTGTGGGCATGATATCGTGGGCATGGCCAGGGGAAATCCCTGCGTTGCACCCAAATTAGGACTACTTTATTTCAAAACTTGGATAGGCAGGGCCAGCCAGAATTTCTCCTACCAGTTCTGGTGAACTGGTATGAACCTGCTGATGCCCACCACTGGTCACATTCCCTCAGGCAGCTTTAGGGGCCAGACAGCCATTTTGCCCTTCCTCCACTACATGGCACTTACTGGTGTGGTGGGGGCATGGGAGCCACATAAAATGGTGCCATGGGCCACATCTGGCCCACAGGCCACAGGTTGAGAATCCCCGCACTACAGCTTTGCAAAGTGATTAGTAGAATGGCTCTAAGGTGATATATACTGTGCAGTGACCTCAGTCGGAACCTCCTTAGTGCCTCAGTGATTGGTCCAAGGGAGATCTTGGCCTTTATTGGGGGATGGGGTTTCAGCTATCACACACCTTTTCCTTTGGCACAAACAGTTTAGTCTACTTCAAGGTTTCTCATCCTTAGGCCCCCAGGTTTTCTTGAACATCAATTACCAGATGCCCAAGTCAGCACACCTGCTGATCAGGGCATCTTGAAATTGAAGTCGAAGAACATCTGGAAGGCCAAAGTTGAGAAATCACTGTATTGCTTTCAATTTTCCTTTCACTCCATTCATACCACTTACTACCTTCCTAAACATATCCATGTTGAATGCAATGTGAAGTATCCCTTGTGGTGTTCCTCTACCTTGAGGTTGAACAGCAGCCCCTTACTCCATCCCACAATGGTCCTGGAACTGCATAAATACTCTTAATTTGTCCTGTTCTTCTTCTTGTACTTTTGCCCAAAGACAGGGTAGTGCTTAGTTCCATCCACAGTAATGTTCAAGAACAGAACATTTGGATTTAAAATCTGAATGCTACTTCAAGAAAGAATATTGAAGCCCAATCCAATGCAATTTCCCCATAACACTTTTCACCCTTAATGCTTGAATTTGTACTGCTTAAAAAGCAAAATATATCAAGGCTGCAATTTCAAATCCATCACAGATATTCATCCCTATATGAGATCATCCTGCCTCACCCAAATTGCTCTTCACTCTGGATTAATGCCTTCCAAATTCCTTGAGAGTGTATGAAGGTCATGGCTAAATGCTCCAGTTCTTCTAAGCTGCCATATTAGTCCCTTCATTTAGCAGCTGTTAGTGCCTTCTCAAGTATTCCTCCCTCTCAGTTTCTCAGGTGTATTAATAGTTACAATGAGTGGGACGAACATCTCTTTCAGTGTGTGGGCATACTTTGCATTGGTTTGTTTTCATCTCTTAATTGCCACACCCATACACTTAGTTGCATACCCTAATTTATTCTTAACAGTTCTGGCTCTGTTGTATTTCTCAGAGAGTTTGGGAATCTTCCCAAAGTAATATTTTCAGGTTGCAATTTTTCACCAAGTCTCCCCAGATCTTGAAAGTCTGTGCGCATCTACAGTTAATTCATGTTCATCCATGTTGGAAATAGAACTTCAGGTGTTCATTAAACAAAAGGAAACACAATGCAAAACAAAATTAAAGTGCTAGTTGAAAAATGTGCTTATTTTAACCACAAAACAAAACAGAACAGCAAACATTCAAACAAAGCCATTTATGCTGAATTGTTTTCCTGTAACACTGAATTATTAAAATGTCTAACATGTCTAGGACGAGAGAGGACTGCAGTCACTGCCTTGCAAGACCTCCAACCAGGGCCGGATTTACATGAAAAGAGGCCCTAGGCTATTCCACTTATGTGGCCCTTTCACCTCCCATTTTTAAGTTTGTAAATTACATGAGAGATAATAAAATACATCATTACTGTGATATATATCAATATATAGGCCCCTCTTGATCTTGAGGCCCTAGGCTGAAGCCTAGTTAGACTATAGGGAAATCCGGCCCTGCCTCCAGCCCTTTTATACCTGGCCAAATGTTTAAAAGCCCTGCAGGGCAGGAGGTGAGAGAGGACTGTGACCACTGCATCGCGAGACCTCTGGTGGCTGTGGCAGCAGCAGCACCTCCATCTCCGCCCCAGCTATGGCCAGGTCGACATCGGGTGTGGTGGGCCCGTCATTGGTTGAGCCGTGGCAGAGTGGGAGCTTCAGACCTGCGGAATGGGGTCTCGGCCACACAGGGCCCAGTGGCAGGGGCCCTGGTGTGGCAGAATCTCATGTCCCCTTTGCTGCCTGGTGCTGTGGACTTTGCCAGCCTAGACTTTGGACTCTGAGGCCTGGATTCTTTCAGTTGAATTCTTGTTTTGGGATGTTTTGACGTAGGTGACTTTTATTATTGTATGCTAATTGTATTTTGCTAATTGCATCTTGTTCTCAGTGTATGCTAATTGTATCTTGTTTTATATTGTATTGGATGTGATTTTTTTGTTCGCTTCCCCGAGTTGCATCTGCAAGTGGGCAGCATACAAGCCCAAATTAACAGCAGCAGCAGCAGCAACACATGGGTTCTCAAACTATGGCCTGGGGACCGGTTGAAGCCCACAACGCCATTTCATGTGGCCCCCCCCCCCCACTTCTACCAAACCTGGATGTAGACAGGGCAAAATGGCCCGGCCCTTAGCTTTTTATTTATTTATTTATTTATTTATTTATTTATTTATTTATTTATTTATTTATCTTTTATAATTTTTACACAATACAGAAAATTGACACTACAATAACACAAAAGAAACACTACAATAACATAAAAAAGAAGAAACAAAATCAAATCCCATACAATAGTTCATTATTTGAACAATCTTACTATTACAATTATGGTTATGGATATTACTAAACAATAAAAAAAAATAAAAACATAATATTTTACTCAACTTGTATTTAAGATAAAAAAAGGTTAAACTTATCTTACTAAATTCTAAATTAGTATATATATTCTGCTTAGCTATTGTTCAACCCTTATCTATTTTTAGTCTAAACAGTCTATCCAAATTACACCCAGGTGCTATGTACATTGTCCAGGAATACAACAGTTCAATTTTTCCAAAAACCAGCTTGATCCGGTACAGGTTTGTTCCCTTGATTTTTCACCATTACATACTCAACAAATTTTTTCCAGATTCTCCAAAATCTATTTTCCCAAATTGCTCCTTTTCTAACCATCAATTCCCATGTCAGTTTATCATTTAGTGCCAATTGCCACATCTCTTTATACCAGTCTTCTATTTTCGTAGTCAACTACTAAGATGCCCTTAGCTTGAAAAGGTTGAGAACCCCTGGTCTAACATAATCTTTATAATTCCCTATTTTCTGTCAGTTAAAGCTATTTCGAGATGAGGTACTATGTTAATTGGTTTCACTTGCAGCAAAAATGTATGTGCTTATTCTTTATATATTTAAACTTTCTTGCAAATGGCACAGGCCATATTTTTTGCATGCTCTTTCCATCTGACTTCATTCTTTCTTTCTGTGTGTGTCTGCAATAAAGTGTGTTTCTAATAAAACAGACTCTAGTCCAGGGATCAGCAAACGTGGCTCTCCAGGTGTTCTTGGACTTCAATTACCAGAAGCCCAAGTCAGTATGCCTGCTGATCAGGGCTTCTGGGATTTGAAGCCTAAGAACATCTGGAGAGCCAAGTTTTTTGAGAGTCCCCTGGACAGCGAGGAGAACAAATAGGTCAATCTTAGAAGAAATTAACCCTGACTGCTCCTTGGAAGGTCTAATAGTAAAGATGAAGCTAAAGTACTTTGGACATCAAATGAGAAGAGAGGATTCACTTGAGAAAGCCTTAATGCTGGGAAGGGTGGAGGGCAAAAGAAGAAGGGGGCGGCCAAAAATGAAATGGCTAGATGGTATTGTAGACACAATGGGCACAAAGCTGAGTGAGTTGAGGAGGATGGTGGCGGACAGAAGTGCCTGGCGGACAGTGGTCCATGGATTCACGGAGGGTTGGAATTCACTGTGTGACTGAACAGCAAAAACTCTAGTCCATAGAAGTTAGTGCCACAATAAATTTGCCTGTTGTTATGGCGCCAGCAGACTCTGTTAGTCTTAGCTGGTGAATTCATTCTGCTCTTAACCTCACGGAACATGCCATTATGCATCTTGAGATACATTTATCTTTAGAGGAAACATTGTTATTCTTCCCAGAATTTCAAACAAGGAATTCTCAGAGAATAAGCTATTGTAAAATTGTCCTTTGAACTAATTCCTCCTCTAGGTAAAGGTGTCAAGGATGGGAGAGGGGATTGTCAGGGAAAGTAGACCACAGTCCAGCAAGGGCCTAACTGGTAATTTCCATTGGACCACTTAGGAGAAAAATGTGACCCTTAAGATGTTGTTGGACTGCAAGTCCCATCATATCTCAGCAATGGCTATGCTGGTTAGAAATGATGAGAGTTACAGTTTCTCAACATCTGTGCAGCCATGCATCTCCTACTTCTGAACTCATGCCAATTAGTTTCTGGATTTTCACAAAGAACAGTGAACTAGATGGGTCTCAGCCTAATCTAATAAAGTACTGTATATACTCGAACATAAGCCAAGTTCTTTAGCTCCAAAAATGAGCCCCCCAAAGTGGACATAGATTATACTCGAGTCAGTGACCACAAGCGTCCCAAGACCATGCCAGATTGAGACACGGCAACAATTTAATTAATTTTACCATATTTTCATGTATTTTGATTATTGAAACTCACTAGCAGCTGCTGCATTTTTCCCACCCTTGGCTTATACTTGGATCAACCTATTTTCCTGGGTTTTCAGATAAAAATTAGGTACCTCAGCTTATATTCGGGTTGCCTTATACTTGAGTATATACAGTACTTCATAAATTGTTATGCAGAAATTTCAGCTCAAGAAAAGGAATGTGCTGTATCTTGAGTGTCAAAAAGGATCCTCGGTGTATACTCTTGCTTGTAAACATAAAACACTTTGGAGGAACTTAGTGGTTTTAATTAAAGAAAGAAAAAAGCAAATCATGGAAGCCAGTCTACTTTGTTGTGGCAGATGTGGCAACAGCTGCTCATAAGCAGATGTCAGCCACATCAAGTCTTTCAACATGTAGGCAGAAAACACAGAGGGGGGGGATGCACATCTGTTTTGCTGTCTTGGGTCAGTGTTTGCTGACATTACAACCATTAACAATCCTTTTTAACAGGCCTGAAACATGAGCTGGAGCCATTCCTGCTATATCATCCTCCTGCTCTGAAACTACATTAGATTTTCCACACTAAGAATTAGATTACCGTAGCTGGAATTAGAATCTGGCTATGCTATTTGCAGCAAATTCCTTCTTTTCACTGAAGAACACATCCTTTAACAATTTGTTCTTTGGGGAGGAAATGAAACCAGAACCTGCCATTGATTATTTTATTCTCTAAATACACAGACTGTAGTTAGATCATCTATTGCAAAAGAGGTACCAAAAACAGATTCCAGAGTTATCTCTCTAGCTATACCAGCGATGGCAAACCTTGGCACTCCAGGTGCTTTTGGACTTCAATTACCAGAAGCCCAAGTCAGCGCTCCTGCTGATCAGGACTTCTGAGAATTAAAGTTCAAGAACTGCTGGAGTGACAAGGTTCGTCATCACTGACCTATACTTTCTTCCTGCTTTTTAAAATGTAGAACATCTGACATAAATCCACTGTGCTCTACTCATTTGCCCTGATCCAGCCAATATGTTTACATGTCCATTTCTAAGCTTGAGCAAGTTAAAAGTTTGGGCTACAGTTTCCAGAATCCCTGTCTAGTATCCCCATTGGTAGGTCTTGTCTGGAAAGGTAACTTTGAAAGTCTTGTCTATTAACCTGCAGGAACAGGAAGCACATGGTTCTTGCAGATATTGTATGTGTATTTCCTAGTACAGTACTAGTATTCAGGACTCCAACCTCTACTCTTGCAGCCAGATACTTAAACCACTGAGCTTTCTCAGGCCATTATATAAATAATATAAAATAACATATTTAATCATCAATACAGAAAAACTACCTTTCTTAAAAAGAACTCTAGAAAATCTTTAATTATATAAAGAGTTATTTCTATGTACCCCAGACCTCCTTCTCTCATAGCCTCACAGAATGGGAAGAATTACATGTTGCAGATAAACCATTGCATAATATAAATTCCTTAATGCTGAAAGTTTGTAGTTGTTGCACTAGGACAGTGGTGATTAACCTTAGCACTCCAGCTGTTCCTGGACTTCAATTCCCAGAAACCCAAATCAGTACACCCAATGATCAGGGCTTCTGGGAATTGAAGTCCAAAAACATCTGGAGTGCCAAGGATAGCTATCATTGCACTAGGAGTTTTTCTCATCATGTAGTTTGCAAATCTGCTTCCTTTTTTTCTGTGATTGATCTATGGCACTTTAAAAAAGGTTCGTTTCCCAGACATGACTGCATGCATACATCTCACCTCTAGAAGAATTATGGCTTTCATAATGGCCAGATACTCAGCTGATTTGTGCTGGCTAATTGCCAATAATCTTTCTTCCTCTTCATCATTCCAGTCATATTCTGAGTATGATCTCAGGATGGAATAGCTGGATGTTCCAGTCCCTCATGCCTTCTGGATAAGAACTTGAGAGTCAGTGAATTCAAAGTTGTGCATTTTAAAAAAATAATCATGCTTTGGAGTGTTAATCAATTGTTATTTATTCATGTGATATTACTGTGTTTTCATTTCCAGGGAGGTGGAGAAGTATCTGTAAGATGCAAAACAACATCTATTTTCTTCTTCAGAAAACACTGTATGTATTAAATTCAGCAGTCAGTAAGTTAATCAAATTCAAGAGTATCTGGAAATGAAAGCTAACTTCTTTTTTTAGGTTAAAGCCTGCTTTGTTTTACTAGGAAATCCTTTTTGGCAGATTTGCAAGTATGTGTCAAATAAACATCTTGCTACAAAACCTGTTTTCTGTAATCACAAGACTAACAGAATGGATGGCTATATTTTAACAATTCTTTTGTTCTATCTCTTCAGCGGCTGTTCCTGTGCTTATCACAGAAGATGCAATTTTAGCTGAAACCAAGAGCCAATATGCTGGGGAATGTCTCTCATTATGCTGGTCTGAGGTGTCTGTAACTTGACTTGGCAATACATTTTCCAAGCAAGAGATTACAATTAACTGTTGTACAGAATAGGTGGATTAATAAAGTAAATTGTGAACAGGATCTTTGGCAAGTTGACTTCTGAGGACTGAAGCCAGGATTCTAGATTTGTGGGGCCAAAAGAATTTTCAGGAGGGGCAAAAAAGTTTTCCCGGGGGGGGGGGGAACAATGTCACAGTCACATATATAATATTGGCATAGTGGGAGTGTTAGCTCAGGAGGGTTTTTGCCCCCCTGCCCCCCTCCAGCTATGGCCCTATGACTTCTTGAATCATTATGTGTCAGATATACCAGTCACTAAGACGCTGACTGGGAGGCGGAAGGTCAGCAGTTCGATTCCCGAGTACTGCAGGACGGAATGAGCTCCTGTCTCTGTCCCAGCTCCTGCCAACCTAGCAGTTCGAAAGCAAGAAATTGCAAGTAGATAAATAGGGACCACTTCGGTGGGAAGGAAACAGCGTTCCGTGTGCTCCGGTGTCTAGTCATGCCTGCCACATGACCACGGAAACGTCTGCAGAAGCAGACAACGCTGGCTCTTCGGCTTAGAAACAGAGATGAGCACTGACCCCTAGAGTCGGATACTACTGGCTTTCGAGCAAGGGAAACCTATCTTTACCTTTATACCAGTACTGTATGTCTCATTTTTGTAACATTCCAGTCACTTTATCCTTATTTACCTTTGTTCTTCTCATAATGACAAAGAGTGGATGAAGAGATCTGTGTACACTTAACAGTCTCATCAGAGGGAATGTAGCTTATAAATATAGCTGAGAAGTAGATAATGAAGAAATAAAGTAAGTTGTGATTAGGATCTTGCAGCATACTTAATGATTCATTTGCAAAAATCACTTTCAGGAACAAAATATAATTTAACTCTCCTAGGTCATGAAGGAAAACTAAAACCATCTTTCTTCACTCTCTCTTTCCTCCCAATTATCTTAACCAAATTGTCTTCCTGTCATCAGTTGGAAATATCAGCCCCTAATCATTAGGGAGAAGAAATTCAACAGCTAAGAGTCATAGGAGCTGTAGAAGTGGATCTGTGGATCTGCTTATGACTTGTAAACCGCAATGTGTATAACACCAAGGCAGAATGAAGGTTCCACTTCAAACAGCAGATTTGCAGAGTCATTAGATTGTTAGTTACTGAGTGTGATATTCCCATGTTTCTACTTCCAGAGTGGGGTTTTCTGCCAAAATAATTTGGCTGGCTTTAGGTATAAATCATTTTTACTTTAGTGGGAGAACACTATTTTGCTGTTCTGACACAGGAAGAAATGTGTCTTGGCACAGCCCTACATATAATAAATAATGGTGTACTGTCAAGTTAATTCTGACTTACGGTGACCATTTCCAAGGGTTTTCTCAGTAAGTGGTTTCCCGTTCTCTTCTTCTGGGGTTGCTCTGGGACCATACAGCTTCTCCATGACTACATAGGCTGGCACTTCTTCCAGTAGTCACAGCAGGGAATCAAATTCCCAGTCTGACTCCACAGCCAGATACCTAAACCAAGTTATCCAGTCAACTTAGACCAGTACAGGTGAACCTATGGCAAACATGTCAGAGGTGGCATGCAGAGCCCTTTCTGTGGGCATGCACACTGTCATGGGCAAACTCCACACTGTACTGCCAGCACCAATGGCAGCATCACTTCCCCACCTCACCCCCTCTCCCTCCACCA
Source organism: Furcifer pardalis (assembly GCA_030440675.1). Classification (NCBI taxonomy): domain Eukaryota; kingdom Metazoa; phylum Chordata; class Lepidosauria; order Squamata; family Chamaeleonidae; genus Furcifer; species Furcifer pardalis. The sequence continues at coordinate 101,287,601 of CP126891.1, forward strand.
TTGGGAATGCAAGAGGGGAGTCTGAAATCCTGCCTGTGAGGCAGCAGCGGGGAGGAGGTGAGGTGACCAGACACTCTACCCCCACCCATGCCTCCTGGGGGGGGGGGAGGCACACCTGTGGAGGAGGCATGGTAGTGGGCCAGGATGCTTAAGAGACCGCAGCACCCCAAGGATATCTGCCTGTCCCACTAGAGTGGACCAGAGAGCCTCTTTAAAAATACCAACTGCTAGAGAGGCTCACCTCTCTAGCAGTAGAAGAAGAGCCTTTTTGGTATCCACTCCGGCCCTCTGGAACCTCCTGCCAGTTGAACTCCATCTCCAGACATTGCTGCTGACCTTCAGGAAAGAGCTGAAAACCTGGCTGGAAGGGCAGGTGTGGGGAGGTGGAGAGGGAGCAAACCCCTCCCCAGCTTATTTAGAGCAGGCTCACTCATTCTTTTAAAAGTTTTCAACTAGATTTTCAATTGGTGCAGGTGGAAGGTAGTTTTTCAATGTTTTTAGGAATTTTGAGGGTTTTTGTAGTTTAAACGTTGGGAATTTTATGTACACCGCCTAGAGTCACATGTCGATTTGGGCGGCTATACAAATCAAATGAATGAATGAATGAATTTGCATCTGCAGGGGCATACACACCTGCAGGGGGCATGTGCACTCACCCACATGACATTGCCAGAGGTGTGCTGGTGACATTACATGGATGTGTGGGCATGTGTGGTGCCTGTCCATATACCGCCTCCTCCTTAATCACCTCCTTAGGTATCTAATAGGTTTGTCGTCACTGTCTTAGACCCTACTTAATCCCAGTATTGACCAACAAAGACAATATACAGTAATGAAAAGCAAAAATGAAGGTGGAGTTACAGTCTACTTATCTCCTTATTCTCTGAGTAAATGTCCATAATTACATTGCCTTCCAGGCAGCTACACCAAATTATACATTAAGATTTTCTTTATTTTATTTTTATTATTTAATATTCTCAGCACAGAATGCTGGGGTTTCCAATGAAAAGGCCATAAGAAAGAATGATAAATAAATAAATAAATAAATAAATAAATAAAGGGTTATTGTTATTATTATTGGAATACAGCTGGCAGGTTTCCCTTGCTTGAAAGCCAGTCATATTCGACTCTAGGGGTCAGTGCTCACCTCTATTTCAAAGCCGAAGAGCCAGCGCTGTCTGATTCTGCAGACGTTTCCATGGTCATGTGGCAGGCATGACTAGACACCAGAGCACACGGAACGCTGTTACCTTCCCACCAAAGTGGTCCCTATTTATCTACTTGCAATTTCTTGCTTTCAAACTGCTAGGTTGGCAGGAGCTGGGACAAAGACAGGAGCTCATTCCATCCTGCAGTACTTGGGAATCGAACTGCTGAGGGAAGAATAATATAGAATATTAGAGATTAGTCGAAATATGCATACAAGGAAGAGGTGTTAAGGAATAGAATATATTCATGGAGTAATAAGCCATTACATGCTCAATATATTAAAAATATCAGAGGTAATGTGGATAGGACTGATAAATGGGTACAACTAAAATCTAGAGAAGGACTTATATTTTCTGCCTAAGAACAAACATAATTTAAGCAAAAACTGAAAAAACTGAAAGTGGCAGTAAGTGTTCTAAAGATATGGATGAAACTGTGGACCATATGGATGCAGTAAGCCCACATAGAGTAACTACAAAGGAAACTATAACTGAGTTGCAGCATTTTTACATTGGAATCCGCAAGAATTATGGAATATAATCTTTGAAGTACTGGTGAAGTACACTCCAGACATTACTGAGGCTGAAAAAGCTTTGATTAAGTTGATTGATGTGATGATCCCAGGTGACAGTTTTGCAGAAGAAAAAGAAATTTGAAAGATCATGAGATATCAGGAGCTGAGTACTGAAGTATAACATCTCTGGGATAAAATGGCAACAGTGATACCAGTAGTTAGGAGCAATAACAAAAGGGTTGAAAAAACATCCGAGTTCAATTGGCATTGATAAGATTATGAAAGAGCAGTTGCAAAAATGAGCACTTCTAGATACCAGCTATATTATCAGGCAATGTCTCACTGACTTTTAGGTCCAAGGATAGGATTCAAGCAGTAGATTTCCAAAACTCCAGTCCCAACATCTGGTGTACCATCAATGATGATAATGTCCTGTTAAGTCAGATCTGACTTATGGTAACCACTTCCAGGGTTTTCTGCTTAGAGAATACATAGAAATCATTTACCATTCCCTTCTTCTGAGGGACTTCTGCAGCTTGCTCAAGGTTGCATAGGTTGACTCTACTCCAAACAGCCACAGAGAGGAAATGAACTCCCAACCTTTGGCACTGTAGTCAAATACCTAAACTACTGAACTATCCAGCCATTTAGAACCATTTATTGTCTAGTTCAGGGGTTCTCAACCTACAGCCTGGGGGCCAGATGCGGCCTAGGACACTATTTCAAGTGCCCTCCTGCCTTTGCCATACCCAGAAGTGCCATATGTGGCAGGCAGGGCAAAATAGATGTCTGGCCCCCGAAGCTGTCTGAGGGAGTGTGACCTGGCCTTCGGCTTGAACAGGTTGAGAATCCCTGGTTTAGTTAGAACCCTTTAAAGCAGAAAATGTATTTGCCATATCAACTCCACTGCTGTCTGGTGACCAGAAGCCCCATGAAATGTTGTTGTGACCCCCCCCCCCTTTATATTCACAAAAGACACAGTTGTTTTCATTTTCCTTTCTAAAAGATGAGATTACGCTGCTCAAATGTCCTGTTTAAATTCTGCCTAGAATATCAGGACTAATTAATGCTTATTTTCTTCTTGAAAATAAGTGTGTAAAGCTGGATTCTTGGGAGACAAGCAATGAGAAACCTGGGGAGCATAGTGAAAAGTAGAGACATCACATTGCAAACAAAAATTCGCATAGTCAAAGCAATGGTATTCCCTGTGGCAATGTATGGTTGTGAGAGCTGGACCATTAGGAAAGCTGAGCACAGAAGAATAGACGCCTTTGAGATGTGGTGTTGGAGGAGAGTTTTGAGAGTCCCCTGGACAGTGAGGAGAACAAATAGGTCAATCTTAGAAGAAATCAACCCTGACTACTCCTTAGAAGGTCAAATAATAAATATGAAGCTAAAGTACTTTGGACATCAAATGAGAAGAGAGGATTCACTTGAGAAAGCCTTGATGCTTGGAAGGGTCGAGGGCAAAAGAAGAAGGGGACAGCCCAAGATGAGATGGCTAGATGGTATTGTGGAAGCAGTGGGCACAGAGCTGGGTGAGTTGAGGGGGATGGTGGAGGACAGGAGTGCCTGGCAGATGGTGGTCCATGGGGTTGCAGAGGGTCGGAATCGACTGTGCGACTGAACAACAACAAAAAGCCGGATTAAATCCTTCCTCCTGAAACAAACCATGAGATTCTAGAAGTCACTTGGAGGTCAAAGGCCAGAAACAGCATATTAGATCCCTACTCTGGGTGTTTACAAAGAGTTTATTGGATAAAGTTAGACAACTTATAGAATATGATTACATACCTGAGTTGCAACCACAGGTGTTCTACACCCATGTCACATGACTTTCAGTGTATGAGAAAGGCATTACGGAAGAAACAGTAAAATAAGCAAATGTCTGAATTCACTGTTAAGTCACATCGAAAGTGGAATCGGTAGTGAAGAGATTGAAGAATCCCAAGTAGCAAAGTGAAGGGGGAATGGGAATAATCTCTGATGGTAAGTACAAAGTTATCTTTTTTGGTTCAATGCTTCAATGCTTCACTGCCAAAATGCTGTATCTCTATTGCATTCTAGCAAAGCTCCACTCCTATAGCAAAAGCAGGCATACATCATACTGAGTTGGGACTGATTACCTTAAAACCAAATCATTAGTACTGTACTGTATATGTTTTGAGAAGCGAATTATATTCCCTTCAGTGAAATTTGCTCCTTGGGAAATAGCTTCTTAGGAATGCAAGCTGGTGTTTTGGATCTAAGTGACTCCTGACTCCAGAACTCAATCGAGCTGATTTGGACAGTTTTGGGATATTCTTGAATTGGAGCAGGGCTTCTGTATATCAGAATATCTGTGTAAATTCAGTACCAAATTTACCTGGATGGGCACAGACAATGTATTTTTGGGAGTTCTCCACTTAAGGAAAACACCAGAGAGTGGGGAGAGCCGTGATTGGCAAGAGATGCAACTGGTGGTTCTAGCTTCTGACTGTGCTGGACTTTGCTAAGGCTCTGCAATTCACGTCTTTCAGGAAAGAATGTTATAATAGATCACAAGAGAGAGCAGGGTTCAGTTGTTGTTATGTGTCACTAGATTGTCTCTGACTTATGGGTAACCCTATGAATGTAAAAGTAAAGGTCATCCTTGCTCGAAAGCCAGTAGTATACGACCCTGGGGTTCAGTGCTCATCTCTGTTTCATAGCCAAAGAACCAGCACTGTCTGCTTCTGCAGACATTTCCATGGTCATGTGGCAGGCATGACTAGACACCGAAGTGCACGGAACACTGTTTATCTTCCCACCGAAGTGGTCTCTATTTATCTACTTGCAATGAGAGATCTCAAAAATATCCTGTTCTCAACAGCTCTGCTGAACTCCTACAAGTTATAGTCTGTAGTTTCCCTTAGGGGATCAATCCATCTCACATTTGGCATTCTTTGTTTCCTCTTGCCTTCCACCTTTTTTCAGCATTATTGTCTTTTACAGAAAGTCTTGCCCAAAGGAGGGCCATTTCAATTTCATTATTTTTGTTACCAGATATATATTTAGGCTTGCCTTGCTGCTGTATAACCCACTAGTTTGTCTTTCTGGCAGTCCAAGGTATCTGCAGACCTCTCCTCCATCACCACATTTCAAACAAATCAGTTTTTTTCCTATCATCATTCTTTACTGCCTAAATGTTTCAGTGCACTTTGCTAATTCTGTCTTCCAAGAGCCCATAGAGCCAAGGGGTCTCCCTGAGGCATGAGGATTAGGAAACAGCTGTTCATTTGCTGCTTGATGCAGCTTTCTCTTTTACTGGGGGAAGACAAAAAGAAATGAAGTACTGTACCTGTAATAAGAAACCTTTGGCTGCTACCTGGAACCTGGCAAGAAAGGACAGTCTGTGGTCCAAGTGTGGGTGGAGGATGACACAAATGGCACTGTGAGCTGCCAGGGTCAAAAAGGAAATACTGATACAATCTTTATTCTTATTCAAATCAGTCTAAAGAGAGGAGCTGGTACACTCAAAGGTATCTTTTGCATCTGGATTATTTTTTTTTTAAGAAATGAAAACAGGGAGGAGGAATTCCCAAGAGTCCATGCTCTGACTGGGCGATACACGCACATTATACCTTAAATGCCCCCATTTAAAAACACAGTCATAAAGAGGTTATTAACATACAGTACTATCAAGAAAAGAAATATAATGGGGGGATGAAGGTGTGTGCAGTGCAAACAAAAAGGTCTAGCAAAATTGTTCTATGAGTTTTCATTTGGTCTGTGTAGGAAGGATGTAAGAATCCCCTCCCTTGCTCTTCTCTGGAGCTTCACCCAGACAGAGACACCCTGCCCTGTGTGCAACTTGTCCTGTTGTGAATTATGGGATAATTTTGTTGGGGAGAGGAGAAAAGGGGTGATTATGTGAATTTGTTTACAGTGGCAGTACTGTTTTTCCTTTCCTTCCTTTCTTTTCAGTTTATTTCAGGGAGTCTCAAACTGCAGTCTGTGGGCCAGATGCGGCCCACAGCACCATTTCATGTAGCCTCCCACCGCCTCCACCACACCAGGAAGTGCCTTGTGGTGTAGGAAGGGCAAAATGGCCATCCAGCCCCCGAAGCTGTCTGAGGGAGCATGACCCGGCCCACAGCTTTAAAAGGTTGAGAACTCCTGGTTTATTTAGTTACATTTGGATGGCATTTTTTTGTCCATAGGGGCAGATCCTCACTGAGGAAGATGGGCATTTATTTTGGCACTATTGCAGACAATGGATTTCCTCCGTTGAGAAACCAAGGAGTGCAGGACTGACAGGGGTGTGCCACTGTTGATAATGGTTGCCCTCAGAAGCAGGCTGAGATAGTGTTTGGTGAATCATTTGTGTGCATTCTTATCTTGGTGTATGTCCCACAGAACTTAGTGGGGCTTAGTTCTGCAGTCACACTTAGGACTATGCTTTCAGACAGTGTGCCAACGGATGCAATTTCAGGCACTCAATAGGTCTTATTAACTAATAAACTAACATTCTGGATACTATTTTCCTCTGGGAAAAGGATTTAAATGAATAGCACCTTCAAAATTGAAAATCAAAACTGAAAATTCAGAAGTGTGAATTTATTCTATGAAAAGTTAACTTCACAGAAACATTTCTGCATTTTGTCTTGGTTTTCTCATAGCAATAAGATGTATAAGAGACAAAGACTTTCTAGATTGTTTTGTACTGTATTTTCTTGACTGTAGTGTATTTTTTTGACCATAGCGTATTTTTTATTGTATTGCATTTTTCTGATTGTATTATATTCTTATTTTTTTATGAAAGATTTGTTGACTATATTGACTGTATCATATTTGTTATATTTATATTATGTTGTTTTTTAATATCTGATATTGTAACATTGTAAGCCGCTCTGAGTTGCTTCGGCAAGAAGAGCGGCATATAAATCGAATCTAATAATAATAATAATAATAATAATAATAATAATAATAATAATAATAATAATAATAATAATAATAATAATAATAATAATAATAATAATAAGAAGAAGAAGAAGAAGAAGAAGAAGAAGAAGAAGAAGAAGAAGAAGAAGAAGAAGAAGAAGAAAGTGTCACAACAGGAATACTCTTTGAGCTTATTATCCAAGTGTTTGAGAGACATAAAGCTAAGAATATAATCATTAAGTTTTCTTGTGATTTACACCAAAAATGAATTAAGTGACATTCTAATTTTCCCCTCACCAAGACCAAATAGATAAGTATTCTTGGCACACCCGTTCTTTTGTGCCTAGATAAAAACCATCTAGATTATTTTGCATTATGGTGAAAGCTAACATTCATACAAAATATGCCTAAGGACATTTCTATACAGTACTGTATATCCAAAAGGCAATGTGCTGAGGAAAAAGACTCCACAAAAATCTGTTGAGATAATGTCTCCATAAAGGTTTAGTGCAGGAGACTAAACAAAAGATAATTGCAGATGGAAGAAAAAAGCAGGCATTCATCCAAAATACAGTTTGGCCACCTTTCATCTTTCTCTCCTCCTACTCCCCTAGCATTATTATTATTATTATTATTATTATTATTATTATTATTATTATTATTATTATTATTATTATTATTATTATTATTATTATTATTATTATTATTATTATTATTATTATTATTATTATTATTATTATTATTATTATTTCTTCTTCTTCTTCTTCTTCTTCTTCTGCTATTGCTATTGCTATATCATTCAGCTAAAGTCAAAGAATGAGGAACCACATCTCCCTTAAAAAATTATATTCCCCAATTCCCCCACCCACCCACCCAATGGAAAATATACCTGTCCTTGCTCAATCAAAATGACAGACACTAATTAAGAAACCAACAATAGCCCAGGACAACACTAAAAATGTAGAGCATACTTGCTCGCTGTAAGAAAATCAAGTCAAGAGTTGTGACATTTTGTCATCTTTGACATTCTGCCAAACCACATCTAAAAAACCCATGAGAGCATAAAATCCCATGCCTCACAAGATTGCCAAAAACTTTTTTGAAGTTTCTTGTGATGATTCTAAACCCCAGCGCCAAAGCAATCCTTTGTGAGAGGCAAGTAATGTCCATGAAGCAAAGTTCTGTGTACTTTTGTCCACAAATGGAGTGAGGAATGGAGAGGAATTGATGCAGCCCTGGAAAAAGAACCCACCCTTGAATTCCACTTGCAGACACTGTCACAGAGCTGGGACTGAATGCACTGCATAATAATTTGATTAGATAAACTCATGTTAAGACTTTCTTTGTCTATCATGATGGCTTTATATTATCTCCACTATCAGAGAAACAAGGGTGACGACCTAGAATCAAACTGTACATTATGCCTGGTTACTATTTTACTGGAAGCCAAAAGCATGTAGAGTTTCAGAGACGATATTTGAGAGGAGCTTCATCCTTAAACGATCATATTTCCAAAATAAGCATGTGTTTATTTTTCAATGACCAATCAGAAAACAAAGCAAAATAATCTGCAGTTTTGGGGAAGAATGATGAGCTGATTAGATATACTTCGGTACTTTGCAAATTCTGATTTTATAGTGATGTACTAATGATCTGTATTATATAGACCAATCCTTAATTACCAATTACAACAAACAGAGTGAGTTTGATAGCTGAAGTCAGATGCACAATTCCCTCCATGTCACTGTATAGCCTTGGGCAGTGATGGCGAACCTTGACATTTTTGGTTTTCTTGGACTTCAATTCCCAGAAGCTCAAGTCAGCACTCCTGCTGATCAGGGCTTCTGGGAATTGAAGTTCCAGAACAGCTGGAGTGCCAAGGTTCGCCTTCACTGGCCTCCACTGTCCCAGACTGCTTCCAGACAAAAACCATTTTTGTGTTCTCTAAGTCTAGAAAAACCCTGGCAAAGGTTACTTGTAACTTGGTGGCACATCATCATCATTAGTTATTGGAGAACATGTGGGATAGTACTATTGTATTCATGTCCTGCTCATGAGATTCCCACAGTCATTTTTCCCTTATCTGTTAATGTTAGGTATGAAAATGTTCTTGTCAATGGCAATTAATGCAATTGCTAATTTCAATGGGAGAAAGTCATTTACTCTCTTTTAATGAGCAACAGTCTCATACAGTCATGCTAATAAACATAAGCAATAAGAAGACATGGGGAAGGGAGTGAAAAATTATTGTAGAAATGTTTTAAAGTGAAATCAAAAGCAACATTCCTATACAGTGTATGTCCATTTGAGAAGTGAGTCCTTCAGTGCAATTTACTTCTTTTCAAGTGTTCATGTGATAACAATGTTAAGCGTGTTCTAGGAGAAGAGATGAGTAGTGATAAAACAAATTAGATTTTAGTTGATTTTAAAAAAATGCTCAGTGCAACAGGCATATGGCTGGCAGTCTTTTCCTGTCTCTGGTATTAACATAGCTGCCCGTTCTCTAATCACATATTTCAAAGGAACATAATGAGCTCTGTTTTTATTTCCACAAGTATGATAACCAATTTGAATGTTCCTTGTAGTGTTTCTGGAGCAAAGGAAACCAAAATTAGGCTTACCCCTCCAAATCTGAACCTTATAGGTAATAAATCCCTAAGATATGAGGCTCACAATTTTATTAACCTTTATATTAAATAAAATGTATGTTTACATTATTGATGGATTTAAGGTTAAATAAGATCCAATAGTTTAAAAAAAGACTTCATTTTGTTGCATGATGGGTTTTCTTATATCAGCCAAAGAGGTGTTACTGTTCTTTACTTTAAAAAAATCCAGAAAACAATGTTATTCTTTACATTTTTGTAAGTACTGTAGTAGTAACTGGTTCCATGTTGATCAAAGACTTTCATGAGTGATTTCTCAGTAACAGCTAATAGTATAAAAATGCAAAGGATGCAGGAAGGAGGCAATACCTTTGTTGGGTCATTTTAAAAAACCACAAAAAACATTGCAAGCTTTCATAACTCTAAGGTCACTTCTTCAAGCAAATGGTCATAGTATGGTGTTAAAGCCAGGTTGGTTTTGCTTAGATCAGAGGTGCCAAAACTATGGCCCATGGACCAGATCTGGCCCCTGATGCCAATTCATCTGGCCCACACAGCCCTTGTTGCTCCTAGAACCAGAGGTAAAATGCACCCGTATGCATGGGCCAGATGAATTGGTGTTGAGGCCAGATCTGGTCCGTGGGCCATAGTTTGGGCACCCCTGGTTTAAGCAGAGAAAATGGCAGCTTAAAATCTATCTCATCTTGTTGCAAAACAGATTGCATGGCAAATTTTACTTCCACTTCCAGTGGGAGGAACCACATGAGCGGCCTGCTGAACCACGTGACTGGTCTGCTGAACCACATGACTGGCCCACTGCCTGAAAAGTTTGGGCACCCCTGGCTTAGATGGTAACTTCATAGAAAAGCAGGCCAGACAAACAGTAAAAAGATTTCATGGTGTTTTCATACCCACCCCCATAGGAAGCTGGGTGATTTGCTTGTCCTTTTCCACATGTATTAACTTCCTTTTGAGACCAGACAAAGAGAATACAAAACTCCATGTGCTCTCCATCGGTAGCAGGGTTTCAATTTAGTTATACGCTAGGCATGCCAATTGTAGCCAAATCACAGTCAATTAAAAATTAGTACCTAGTTCCTTGAGTCTGTGTTACTGTTCTGGTGTTGAAAAATCTATGCCAGGTGGCTATTTTATGAAGTTGCTCCTTGGTGATTGTTAAATGACTAAAGGAAATGTTTTTGTACAGAAGAAGGCTTTTGTATTATATGCAACAACTTTTACTACTTAGTCAGTCAAATATTTAGCTAGCTTTTATTGTAAATAGAAATAATGTTATCCTGAGTCCAGCATGGCAAAGATATGAACTCTTATCAAGTAAGGAATGGCTGAAATCCCTGGTACACTGCTCTGCATCCATTACAGAAGTGATGTTATCAACTGCAGCAAATTGCCACTGACTGAAGGCTTCATTTAGTGATTTGGTCTGCTACTCACTATAGAGCTTTCTCAGTGGCAGCTCTGGCTCTGTGGAATGCACTGCCAGGGCTGCTGGGTTCAATTGACTCCTTAGGGACCTTTAAGAAGACCTGTTTGAGGAGGCCATTAGCAGTTTGTTGATGACCAAATAGGAGACCCTCCCATTGCCTTTCTGTCCCAAGAGTTTGGATTCCTCAGTTCTAAATTTGATTAGGTGGGTGGGGGTTGCTTTATTGTCTTAATGGTGTTTGTTTTGCTTCTTTTTTTTTAATATAGTGTAAGCTGCCCAGAGTGGGAGTCCATCCCAAATGGGCAAGGTATAAGTTTAATCAATAAATAAATTTTGGGATGGATGTTACTACTCATAAACGATGCGACAAAGTTGCACTGCTGAGGATATCTTTCTCCACTGCAGACTGTGAACACTACTACAGTATTGAGCCAATCAATACCTATTTGAAAACAGAAAATCTTATGCATCAAAGAATGATGAGCACTGAACTCTAGAGTCTGATATGACTGGTTTTCAAGCAAGGGTGACCTTTACCTATGCAACTTGTTACTAAACTACCAAGCATTCAAATAACTGTTGCATGTCTATGTAGCCAATTGTCCATCATTTTCTGTGCATGTATGACTTCATACGTTCCATGCGCTCCGGTGTCTAGTCATGCCTGCCACATGACCATGGAAACGTCTGCAGAAGCAGACAGCGCTGGCTCTTCGGCTTAGAAACAGAGATGAGCACTGACCCCTAGAGTCGGATACGACTGGCTTTCGAGCAAGGGAAACCTTTACCTTTACTATGACTTCATCAATCTTTAAGACAGTCAGCAATACTGATTGTATTAAATTATTAATATTTCTTCTACATCTGAATAATCATCTTTGTCATTCTTATTTATTCCAAATAAGCTAAAACACCTGCCCTAGAAATCTGCCCTGGCTAAAGCAAATTTAGCCTTAAAAACTTACACATATATTATCATCTGCAGATTGAAAACCAGATTGACTATATTTTTCAATATTATAAGTAATTTGAATAGAAGGATAAAAGGGTAAATGAAACCAAACAAACTACCGGTATTTCCTATTTGAGCAAGATATACTTTTTCATAGTCTTGTGAGTTATTAAGAAAATCTCTCCTAAATGTTTGTTTCATTCTCATTTTCACAAAATGTTTTCTGTAGCATTCTTTTCAGCTGAACAGGACTGCTGATGACAAGACTTTTTGGAGGTCATAGAATTGCCCTATTAGTTGCGTAGCTAAAGCTAAGGTAAAGATCACCCTTGCTCGGAAGCCAGTTGTATCCAACTCTAGGGTTCAGTGCTCATCTCTGTTTCATAGCCGAAGAGCCAGCGCTGACTGCTTCTGTAGATGCTTCCATGGTCATGTGGCAGGTATGACTAGTCACCGGAGAGCATGAAACACTGTTTACCTTCCCACCAAAGTGGTCCTTATTTATCTACTTGCAATTTCTTGCTTTTGAACTGCTAGGTTGGCAGGAGCTGGGACAAAGACAGGAGCTCATACCATCCTGCAGTATTTGGGTATTGAACTGCTGACCTTTCGCCTTCCAGGCAGTGTCTTAGCCACTTGAGCCACTGCATTCCCTAGTTGCATAGCTACAACTATCTATACTTTCTCACATCTCAAAAGTATCTGGGTAATCATTATTTAATAACTATGTTTAATTTTTCTTTCTTTCTGGAGTTCTTCCTCTGTGTGTCTGCTACTTCTACTGTTCAGCTGAAAGGAATTTTACCAGAAATTAAAAACACTGCAACAATTTGTAGTCTGTAAAAATAAAAATAAAAATATGTGTCCCTATATTATGCACCACATGATTGCAGCTTCTGATGCCACATACTGTACATGAGTTTTTGCTATTCTCTTCTTTGTGATCAAACTCACTGCATAGGTCTTTTCTGTTGTGCCCAAGAAAGGTAAAATACCCCCCCCCATTTTCTGACAATAATTGAAACTTAATACCCCAGGCAAAGAAGGGGATAAATGGGTTTAGTTTTTAAAAAATGTCTCTATCAAAATGAAACTATTAAGAGTACTAATTCAATTTTTACACAGGAATCCTTGGGAGTTATTGCTCATTTATCTAGTTCAGGGGTCTCCAACCTGCAGCACACAGGCCACATGTGCGCCCTGAGATGTTTTTCATCAGCCCCACACTATTCTTTGTGCTTCAAGTGGAACCTTCTACTGCTGTTTTTTCCTGTCATCTTGATACCAAAAAGCACAATAGAACATTGTTTCTTCTGTTCTCTGGAGTTCCTTCTGTCATCTTCCTCTATGCTTTGTCCTCCATGCTAGCATTTTGTCCATTGCATGTGCTTTGCTAGACAGCAGAACTCAAGTACCTGTAACATCAACATTTCTTTATTGGAGCTCAAGTAACTGTAACATCAACATTTCTTCATTAATTTCTGGATGTTTACTTTTGATCTAACTTGGGAGGCTAATAATTTGTTACATTTTGATTAAGATGTGGTCCATTTTAGGCAATTTGCCTAAAGGTTTTGAACCACTAATCCCCTCTCCAACCTGTTATTTTTCTTGCTGTTGTTGTTTTTCACCTTCTGAGGAGTGGACATCATCGTGACCAGTTTATTTGAAGTGGTAGTTCTGAATATTGACGTATCTCACCCAATCTAGTTTCCCAAATTCTTCACACAATCATAACCTTTTTGCAGTGGAACAATAACAAGGCACCCCCCCCCCAGTACTCCTGATTCATGCTGATTATCTGTTTAGTAGAAACAAGTGGGAAGCAACATATGAACACCTGTGTTTGCTCACAGAGCTATGGAATGGAGCTGCATTATTAAAGACTCTCATGGCACTTGTGAATAGCACTCAATTGAACCCACTGCTATAAGCTATGCTGAAAAACTGGTCATGTGTTAAGTTCATTTCTGCTTCAGTGAAGTTTTAAGATGTTATCTTGGATCACTGAGTTTGTAGACAGCTGTGTGAAAAAAAGCCAGGAAAGTTTGACAGAAAGTAAAAGGGAAATGTCTGTCTGTCTTTGGAACAGATTGGGAGATGCTCTTCTGGTGGCCTCCTGAAATCCAGAAATTTAACTATACTGGCACATAGTAGTAAACATAAATTGCTATAAAGACTAAAATAACACTACAGAGAGTTTTAAAATCAGGGGTTCCCACAGGGCAGTAGCCAGAGAGGGGTGGGGTGGGGTGGGGTCAAATACCCTCCTGAGCCAACAGCCCACCCCCAACCCAACCCAACTCATGATCGCAGTGTTCTAGATGTGAGTTTGACATTGTTGCCCCTCCTAAAAATGTTTTCCCCTCCTGAAAAATTATTCAACCCCCCATCCCAAATCTAGAAACTTGGCTATGACCCTGGGATCCCAACTTAAGGCATGTGAGCTGCATCTGGCCTGTGGTGCCATTTCATGTGCCCCTCCAAGGGCATTCAAGAAACAAAATAGCCACCCCTTTGAAGCTGTTGAGACAAAATGGCCACCCCCATGGCTGTCTGGCCCTCAAAGCTAACTGAGAGCTCATGACCTGGTCCCCAGCTTGAAAAGGTTGGGAACACCTGGTTTAAATGGACTTGAATAGTGAGACACCCATTTAATTTGCCTGTTATCCATTGATTCCTAATGGATGACTTCTGGTTGACCTCTTTCAACTACCTGTAAGCCTTTTCAAAGAGTTGACTTGTGTTTGAATTCTCTGCTATCTTGAACTTTCTATCACTGTTTTAGACAATTTGTACTGCTGCAGATACTACAGTTTTAAGCATATATCCTTGAAAGTCAATAGGGATTTCTGAGCAAAAATAGCTGGGATAAAAATGTTAGGTTGTGTGGGGTTTTTTTTTAATCAATCAGTCTACTTATGTATCTATTGAGATACTGTACAGGGAGAATAGATTCATGGTGATCAGACATTGACCTGGTATAAACTGACCTACGAATTTTGTGTGGGGTAGGGTAGATTTGAACTCAGTCGCCAACATCCTGTTGTTAATTCTTGTGTGTGTAAGCAAATATGTCACATGCCCAGTGTGTAAATGTTGTGACCTGGATCCCGGGTATGAGGAGAAGGAGGAGGACAGTTGGCTGCTGTCTCAGCCTGCTTCTGGTCCAGACTTAGATCCAGAGAGAGGGGAGGACCTGTTGCTGATCCCACAGCCTGCTGCTGGCCCATATCTGGACTCAGAGCACAAGGACATGGACCTGGCAACAGCCCCCCAAACAGCTGCTGGTTTGAAGCCAACTCCTAATGGCCAAGTCAGTCAAGATGATCATGGATTGAGAGGAAATCTGACAGGAGCACCAGTTGCCAGTTCTCGGGAGAACCAAGAGCAACCCAGCAAGTCCACAAGGTGCAGGGCTCAATTAAGACATGATCGACAGCTGAGGCAAAGAAGGGCTGGGGCATGACTTCAGAAATGTCCATCAGCTATGAGTCCTGAGCTTCCTTAAAAGAAGGGATGTTCTAGCAAGCTCTTGTCAGAGCAATCCATCTTGGACCATGACACTGCTTTATATAAACCTCTGATCTTGGAAAACCTGAACCTTTGCCTGTGACACTGATGACATTCCTGGATCATCCTTGTATCTGCAGTTTGCTACTGAATGGCTTCTGACCTTGGCTACCCATGACTACAACTTTGCTTATACCCTCTAGACTGAAAAGTAAGACTCTATCCTACCTCTTGTGCAGCAGCCACTGGCCGACCAGCTTGAATGGGTGTCTGAGTCATAACAGTACCCTAGTGTGCAAGTAAGTGTGTGATCTGGGTATGTTCAAGCATATGACAGCTATCCAGAATGATTGCGCACATTGCTTATACAACTTTGAATTTACACTTTATAATTGATTTTACACAGTATATATTCAAGAGGATCAAGATGTTCTTGATCTGGTGTCTTCCCATTTTATTGTGGCATGCTCAGTTTTGATCACCAACATAACAATGGGGGAAAAAAGACAGTTTCACAATATGAGGGCCTCTAGTCTGTCTATTGGTTGGGGTAAGAATATCAAAGTAGTGAGGGAACCAGAGTTACACAATGCAAAGTAGGCTGTTCACAGCTGTGACCTGCTCTGAAAGCTTGTTTCTAGCCTTAGACTAGATAGGGTAGCAGAAAAAGTAGATGTTTTGGTGAGAATATTTGAGCAAACTCAATTAATGATCAGGATTGGACAGAAAAATTAAGACAATTTGATGAAAGGTTCACCAGGATTACTTATGAGTTCAGTTAAGGTTGAAACATGCTTTCAGCTCCACAAGACTTTTATTATGGAACTACCGGTATTTGCAAAAGAGCAAGTTTTTGTCTTGTCTTTGGGTCAATTCTTCACGTTTGTTCTCTTATTGTCATTCTACCACAAGAGGTCCCAGGTTGCCTCTATGCTATTACATAGGCATAGTACTATAGGCTATGAGATGCTCATCTCTCCAGTCTTTTAGGGGCAAATAAGTGACGAACCATCACCCTATTGTATAGCAGGAATCAGGATTCCCTTACAAAGAGCTGCTGATTTTCTTTATTTAACAAAAGAACATCTCCACTTGAGTTGTTGCTGGGTGGTGGTGGTTATGAAATAAAATTTAAAATAATTTCCCACCATCAACTTGCCTTAATTTCCCTGCCCAGTCTGAATATGGGAAGAGAGGCCCTGGACGTAGACAGACTTCATGGCTGAAGAACATGAGAGACTGGTGTGGCATGTCCTCAGAATAACTGTTTCAAGGAGTTAAGAACAGGAAGACAATTACTATGATGATAGCCAATATCCGGAATGGATACGGCACCTGAAGAAGAATCCTGAACATTAACTGAATTTGCTCAAATACTCCCACAAAATCATCTCCTGCCCTATATATAGATACAAGCTTTCAGAACAAACAGCATACTTTGCACTGTATAACTCTGGTTCCTTCACTACTGTGATATCCTTGTACTAGCAGGCATGTTATCCTTTGTTGTCCTATATCTCCAGGTGCTCACTAATTCCATCATAATTCAATTGTGATGCCATAAGGATAAGCCAAGACAAATATGGCTTCAACTGTATTTACACAGGCTTAACACCTGTACTGGGTACACAAATGATTGTGGGTATTGATACTGTGATAAATACTGAAGTGCAAACCTTAAACCATAAATACTGAAGTGCAGGCAATCAGTACAGCACTTGCTACAAACATTGAAAAATGTAGACCACATTTCACATCAACCAACTAGTCCCAGCAATTTCAATCTCCTCCAGGAGGGAAATCTTCTGTAAAGCTTCTTCATTTAATATCATGCCACTGCATAACAACTTGGATAGCCCATAAGAATACACTCTTGTGAGGGAAATCAATTTTCCTCTAGCTATGATTGCAGCTAAGCGCAGACAGTCGTGGAAGCATGATGTGTGGATGACTTATGCAATCATCCATGCTAATCAAAAAGTCCCAATACTTCAACCTTGTGAGCAAAAGTTAATCTCCAGAACTTCACAGAAATTTTATTTAGTCTAATTGCCAGAACAAGATAATCAAGAACCCCCAAGAAATATGTATGTGTGTTTTCATAATAGACACCTATGCATGATGGTTCACAGCACAGAGTAGCTTTTCCATAGGGTAGCAAGCATGTATTATACTGTGAGTATGAAATGCTGAGAATATTTACAGAAACAAATTTGGGTCAGATTTTTAATTTGGACCATTCCTCTCTAGCAATAACCATAACAGGAGCTGTCATGTGTTAGTTCTATATTTTTAACAAAGGCTCCTAAACCTTTGGGTATACAATTAGTGCAACTTTAGCCCATCTATGAGTTAATGTATTGTCTAACTTCATGATATTGCTTCCATCAGTAACTATGTTATATTATAGTGCTAAAGTTAAAACAGACCAGATCCTGTACTTGGGGTATACAATAAAACTTTCCTGAGAAAGGGTAGAATTATTAGAAACATTCACTTGAAATGATATGGAAGGATAGATGTTGTATGATAGATGTGCCTAAGTATCGCATACATTTTAATTATATTGAACAAATATCATAAAGATAGCAGCCACACTGGCTAATTACTTGCGTATGTTTTAATAGCCAGTAGAAAATAGTCTAACGAATTCCCCAGTACAGTATTTCAGCTGTTGAAATTTCCACTTAAAATAGCAGTTCCATGGTTCCTTGACACAAAAGCAATTGTTGACCCGTACCAATTAATGGATGGTATTTTTGTTTTTAAATTCATTTAGCACACCAAGATTTGAAATGAATCAAGGATGATTCAAGGTTTCAGGAGACGAACATAGGTTTTATTATTAGCTATCAATATATTTTGATTTTAAAAATCACCCTTGATCCGTTTTGAGTTTACACCATGTTCTCCATTTCACACTCTATATCTTCCTCTGCCTTTTGTGCTTTCTTAACTAAGTCTATCCTTTCTTTCTTTAATTGGAAGTGGGAATGCTAGTACAGTATGGTGGTTTTCTTTAGTTATGCCTTTGGGCTCTCAGTAACAAAGTTTAGAGCCAAATCCCTTGTGGCATGGAAAAACATTGAGGTAATTTCCTTGGAATGCCAGTGATATGGGTTTGCTACAATCTGAGGTACTTACACTGGAGCAAATTGCTATGGAATGAGAAAGGCAGAGGCAAACTGCATATTTTAATTGTGTGTCACTTGGTTTTTTGCAGTTGTTCATGTTTATATCATTCGTCCACCTCCCTCTGATATGTCTTCCCTTTCAGGCACAATGCAATACGCCGAATTCCTGTTTGCATTTAGAGCCATGGTTTTTCCACAGCCTCCACAGTAACTCCTGTGCCATTCATTGGTTAATGTTATTTCCGCCTTCAGTCAACCAGATCATAGAAATGATGTCAGCTCCAGAGGCTGAAAGAGCTCAAATGTTGGATGTAAAAATAGGAGCCTCTAAAATATATAAGAGAATATAATACCCATTTTAAATTAGGCCCACAGAAGTTAGTAAACATGTTGACCAATGGAGGAGTAACAGAAAATATAAATAATAGAAAAAAATAGCTGTGGAAGTCCAAGAGAATTTAAATTGTTTCCAGAATATTGTCATTTTAAGACTTGAAATTGCCACTTTGTTCTAAGATTATGGCAATTACCAGATTTGATGTTAGTAAAAAGCAAAGTTCAGCTGAAATTATGGGTTTTGTAGGATTCAGAAGAAATAATTCAATGGCATAATTTAAAGTTACTGTACGTTCACTGAACATCAAAGTAGTATCTGTATCTGCATGCTTCAGCACGCATTACAGATACAAAACAGAAAACAAAACTGTGGCACCTTTAAGAACAAAAAAATCATTTCTGTGTGAATGCATTAGAGTATTAACAATTTCTTGAGACACATGTATACAATATTTAGGCCACATACTCTGTGCATGTAAGGACTCTTTCAAATACCACGTGACCTAAAATAGGCCACTTTTTGACCCCCTCTGTCCCCTTTGTGACATTCCATGACCTTTGACTGACCCTCCCAAATCACGTGGTTGAAGAAAGATCTATGGCCAGCTGGATGCAAAAAGCAATGATAAATTTGGAGTCATGTTACTTCACGCCGAACCCCCTTCCCCTGGATACTTTCCATGTCTTTTGGTCAATCCCCTTTCCCCCTAAAATGGTCACGTGGTAATTTAAACGACCCCTAATGGTTGGGACCATATGAAACAGGATGCAGACATAGGTTAAGGATACCAACGTGAATGAATTTTGTAATTGTTTATTAGTTAAGCATCCTTGCAGTACATAGAAGATTTTGCTAATGCAAATTGTCTCTTGCCTGCTACATAATAATTAGGCTGTGTTTCTAGTGTTGATTCAAAGACATTTGATCTCAAGGAGTTGCAGAGCCCTATCAAAGGTGAGGCAGATACAGTAGTCTATTTTTCACCGCCAGCACAAAATGAGTTTATTAGGCTACCAAAAAACTAATGCTGTAAACGAATTATATGCAAAAAATTTTAAAAAATTCAGTACTTCCTAAATTACACATCAGACATATTTTAAGTTAATATGTCAGACTGTGAGATAAGTAAAAAAACAACAACTGAATTGTATCTATACAAAAAATTTAGCATCTTTCACTGAAATGAAAGAAAAGGTAGGAAGTCTAAATAAGTAAGTAAATACTTTAACTGATGTAATCACAAGTCATAGTTCCTGGTCACAGGCACTGTTCCACAAGGACTTTGCACAATCTGCTCTCAAGAACTTCACAGAAGTTCTGCTTTCACTGGCATGATTTAAAAATGTATGCTAGTAAATTTACTAGCAAGATCTACTAAGTAAGGTAAAATTAAAGGACACCCTTGCTTGAAAGCCACTTTAGGGTGTGTTGCTCATCTCTGTTTATAACCAAAGAGCCAGTGCTGTCTATCTAGAAAACCCTAGAAAGGGTTGTCATAAATCATAATAGACTTGATAGCTCACAATTGTTGTTGTTGTTGATGATTGAAAATTCAAATATGGACTATGGGAAAGGGGGGAAAGTGTATGGTCCTTGTACAAAAAAAAAATCTGTATCCCTTCATTTGAACTCCACAGCCATTTGAACTGTGTCTATACTTTGTGCCACAAGTATCATTCTGTGTTTCTTGATGAAGTGGTTTAAAATCCATGAAAACTTGCAATGAAATACATTTCTTAGTTTTAAAGGCACCACAGTTCTTTTTGTTTTGTTTTACTTCATTAAACTGTAACTGCAGCCAATGTTTTGGGCCAGCACATACTCGCATGACATTTTGTTAATCTTAGTCTATCAGTCAGCTGCTGTGTGCGCATTCATCCACACTATTTTCAGGATGTACTTCAAAGTTTCTTCTTTTTCCATGTCTTCTAGGACAGATGTGAAACTGCAATCTAAATAGATTTTGTTAGCAAAGAGCAAACAAAAACATTGAGGTAATCTATGTTAAATTCTTCCAGTTGTTTCTCCCTCAAGAAACAATCTTCAATTCAAAAAGTATCATTTCCATTTTTCTCATATGAAACCTACTCAGTTTTAAAGGATGTTCTCTTGTGTTCATTAATTCCAGTATACATAGATATCAAATTATGACAGTTTAAAAAGTATACAGACATACGAGGAAGAACATATACACTTTAAAATCCACCTTTTAGGTAATGTTGATGAATAAGCTGGTGAAAGCATCTTTTGAAAGGGTCGTTTACACTTTGAAATATTATACTTGCTTTTGTAAGAGATGTTTAACTGATAAATTAACATTCTTAGGAAGTAATTATCCCAGATCATGAACACAAGTCTTTTCAAATTAGGTCCTTTAAGGCCTGTTACAAATTACTTTGGCTAAAAAATAATTCATACTATTATGCACACATAACCTTAGCTTTAAAAAAGTTTTCTTCAGGCTGTTTAAATTGCAAGGTTGGTTTCTTATAGATCAAGTCCAGAAAGATTAAACAGACTTTCTATCCTCTAGACAGGAGCTTCCACCCTTGATAGACACTTTCATGTTCTCAGTCCCCTTAACCACAAAACCAGATGACATATGTCCTGCAGAGGTGGATTTCAACATTTTGTTGTGGGGCCTCATTTCGTATCTTTGTGTAGCAGCTAGTGAAGTCATATGGAACATTAATTGCCTGCTTGTGAACTTTAGAGCCATATGGCAGACAACTGTTAGAATGGGGAATGCCGAACTAATGGGCACTTCTTTATAAATACCAAAATCCATCTCTATAGTGATTACTACTGCACACACTGTGTGTTGTATGTGTTTAGTTGTAGAAGTGCAGAGACTCACAGAGGAGAAAAGCTACAAGTCTCTCAGATTCCACCCCTTTCTCATCAGTCACAGCTTGACTGTGACTGATATTTATAGGAGAAATAATAAAAAATATTTACTTACAGTTACTTAGGTGTCCATGCTGCTTTCTTTACTGCATGCATGCATGCAAGTAAACAAACAAATCAACAGCAACCTCCCAGTCACTCCAACTATTGGCAGCATGCAAGGTTGTAATAAAACTCCAACAGAAAGTGCTGCTGAATAGATAGTTTTTTATTTTTAAAACATGCTTTCTTGGACTCTGATTCAGGCACTTATTCCTTCACCTTTATGTGCCCTTGAACAGCTAGTGATGACTGAGAACAAAAATGCTTCCTAATTTATTCTAAAGTAGATGGGGGCTCTTATGGGCCCTTTCTTCAGGGATGACATCACTTGAGGAGATAATAATCTGTGTCATTTGATATGGGATTGTTCCTATAATGTTGCCTTTAATGTAAAAGTAATTTCCCCAGCATCTTGATTATATAAACTGATCATCAAGAAATTATGTATATGTGTTTAAAGTATCCTTTACAGTCTACTAAAACTGTGACAATCTTCAAATCTGTAAGCATCTAATTCAATTCTGAAATATTACCAGATTTTGAGTTTGTGTATTATTTCCACTCAGCTTTATAACTTGTACGCCCAGCCATAGCTATTCATGGACTGAAATGAAGAAGCACAACCCCTCCAAACTGCTGAGACAGTGAAGAGGCTGCTTTTATAAATTTCTCCTTGGATAAAGGAGGGTCAAAAAATAATCTAATTGAGCAACGCTCAGATACAATTGAAGCAAGCAAGCATGAAAAATAGCCTCTTTTTTCAAAGAACTGTTACCCGACCTTGAAGAATTTCCTTGCATTTCCCTCTTTGCTGCGGGAGGTAAAAAAGTCTTAATTTTACAATAGGGGCTGGCTGGGAGAGATTAGCAGATGTATAATGTGTAATGCCACAATGTTTCCTTTTGCATCCTTCTACTAAACATTTACTATACAACAGAACCAAACTTCACAGTAATAAATCTGAACCCCAATCAGGGATCTTCTGTTATTACTGGCTATAAAAGCAGCTCTTCTGTGGCTTACCGGTTAAGATGCTGAGCTGGAGACTGGAAGGTTGGGTTTCAATACCCGAGGGCTATACTTGGGGACATGAAAGGAGCCTCATTCGGGCATCCCCTGAACGGAGTTTCTCCAGCAAAAATCCTTTCAACCTAGAGTAATCTCTAATTATTATTATGGGCTGTAAAATGTCACATTAATTTGTATACTTATTTGTTATACTAGGAGTTCTAAACCTTTTAAAGCTGGGGGTCGGGTCATGCTCCCTCAGACAGCTTCGGGGGCCAGACAGCCATTTTGCTCTTCCTCCACCACATGGCACTTCCTGGTGTGGTGGAGGCGGTGGGGGGGGCACATGAAATAGTGTCATGGGCCACATCTGGCCCATAGGCGGCAGGTTGAGAATCCCTGTGTTATACTAACCAACCATTGTGTGCCTCTGTACTTAATATGCAGAAGCGTAGCGTGCCTTGGCGGGGCCCCGTATAAAAATTTGTTTGGGGGCCCTTAGGAAGGGTAAAGATTTCTCACAAAAGAAAAAAAATTGCATACAATTAAAAGAAATATTTATTCATCATAATTATCTATCTGTCACTTTTTCCAAAAATTTTACAAACAATTCAAATTAAATATACACTCTCCTTGCCTTTTTTTTCGGCAAACTGATTTATTAAATCATTTATAGCTGATGATTACTTTAGTTGACCAGAAGAACAATTGTTTGTATTGTATTACAATGTAATGCCCAATTAAATAAAACGCGTCAATAAACACTGCTCTCCGTCCGTGGTTTATCATCGTATCATCGTATCGTATGTACATCGATTATTGTGGGATTCCCCCGTTGAAGTAAATGACTTAAACGGGGAAATCCCACAGCCCGCGATAACCGATGTAGGGTGTTGCCAACTTTTGAACGCACGCTTTACGCGGGGGAAAAAAGAAATTGCTTTTTTTGACTTTTGTCATTTGTGAAATAAAAAAAAATTGGGAAGTTTTTATTAATTTTTGCTTACGCACGTTGGGGGCCCCCGTGGCCCGGGACCCCCGTATAATTGATACGGCAGATACGGCGGTAGCTACGCCCCTGTTAATATGTCACAAATTAATGCCACAAAGTCTCACTCTTATATCTGACAACGATGACTTGATCCACGAAAGCTAACATTAAAATACTGTACAGGAATTTTGGGGAATAGTAGCCACTTTAGTCTGTGTTTTGAGCCTATCTGAGAATAAACAAAACAAAAGTGCTGTAGCACTCGGAAGACTGTTATATTTCAATGTTAGCTTTTGTGGATCAAGTCCACTTTGGTTTTAAGGCAAGGGTGCCCAATCTTTTCAGGCGGTGGGCTGGTCACGTGGTTCAAGGGGTGGTTGCTATGGCCTATGGGCCAGATCCGGCCCGCCCCACTGGCCATAGTTTGGGCATCCCTATTTAAAGGTGCCACAACATTTTATGTCCCGTTTTGTTTTCTCTCTGATGGGCTTCTCTGCGGCTAAGGGACTCCTTCAGGTTTCAAATTTCCTTGCAAGCGCGGGTCCTGCTTTAAGAGAGGCGTGTGTTGGGGGGCGGTCTGTCCCCCCCCCATTTCTATGCTAATTTATCCTTCCTGGCAGGAGGAAGAGCTTCGTCTCGCCTGCCCAGCGACCGTCTCCAGCCAGGCGGGGGGTTGGGAAGAGGCGGGGGGGGGCTGCTCTTAAAGGGCCAGGCCCTGCTTTTCGCTGGGGCGTCCGCGTCCTTTGGCTCCGACTCGCCGAGCCTTTCGTGTCGAGGGAAGGCGAGTGCGCCCCCGATAATGGAGATGAAAGACTCCGGCAGCGTGGTGCTGACTGCCTACCACTCGTACAGCCCGTCCCGGCTGCCCGGGCGAGGCGAGCCGAACTTCCCCGGAGGTGGGAGCAGCCCCCCACCCAGCCGGTCGCCGCTCAGGTAAAGAGCTTTTTCTCCCTACACGGGGCTTCTGGACACACACGTGTGCGTGTTGCCTGGGTTTGAGTCCTCCTTTGTGAGGAATCCCCCCCCCCGTGTGTGTGTGTGTGTGTATGTGCGCGCGCGCTTTGCCAGCTTTTCTTATTGTTTAGTTCACTCGCCGCCACGAAGGAAATAGCAATGATAGCAATAGCAATATCAGTGGTTAAGTAGCCCGCCTTGTTCGCTTGGAAAGGTCGGCAGTTCGAGACCCGGGTACTGCGTGACGGATTGAGCGCCCGTCTCTGTCCCAGCTCCTGCCAACCTAGCAGACCAAGAGCAAAAAAAAAAAATTGCAAATAGATAAATAGATAACATTGCAAATAGATAAATAAATTTGGTGGGAAAAGATCTTGGGGACATGGAAGGAGCTCCATTCGGGCATACCCTGAGCAGTGTTTCTCCAGCGAAAATCCTTTCAACCCGAACAAAATGACTTTTGGAAATTGTGAGTTTTTACAATCCCCTGGACATTGTAAATATCACAGGGGTGATAATAAAAGAGTGTTTTATGATAGTGTAGGAAATTTAAATGTATTAGAGAATGAGTTGAAAGATGGTATTAAGGATGAATTAAGCAGCTTTTATATGGGATTAGAAGAGTGTGGTATTTTTTTCTTTTTTATTATTATTGTTGCTTACATATGATGTGTGTAATGTACTCATACTGATGTAAAATAAGAAAATATGTTCCCTTTTCATGATTTATTTATTTTTTCTTTTCTTAATTTTCTTATTTCTGTAATTCTCTTATTACTGTATTTTTTATTATTACTGTATGTTTATGTTTATATTGTTTAAATACCTATAAAATTTAATAATAATAAAAAAAGAAAATCCTTTCAACCCAAAATACTTTCTGACGCGAAATAATAATAATAATAATAATAATAATAATAATAATAATAATAATAATAATAATAATAATAATAATAATAATAATAATAATAATAATAATAAATTCTATCTCGTTCCGCTGGATGGGTAGAAATAATTTTACCGATCTCGGAAGGATGAGTTCACCTTTGTTCCCGTCAGGATCGAACTCACAACGTTGTGGGGTGCAGTACAGCAGTTTAGCCACTGGGCCACCAAGGCTCGCTCTCTTTCTTCATTGTGTGCTCTTGGTGAGATGACATTTGGGAAGTGCTCAGCCAGGGTCAGGTGGAGTGGAGTTGGCCAAAGTCTCCTGGGAGCTGCAGGATCAAGTTTATTTGCTAACTGAGATTAGCATCAAGATAATCAGCTGAGAAATAATGAGTAGAGCAGACAGGAAGTGGGGTGGGAGAATGGTCACTTATTGACCAGGTGCTCAGTTTGACAACTCCAGAGAGATATGGTACTAGTCAATGCTTAAAGTTGTATCTAAAGGTTAATGCCTTTCTCTCCAATCCATGCCCTGCAGTGCTGTCCTCTAAGAAGTTGAATCTAATTACATTCATTCATGCTTCTCCTCGCTGTAAATATGTATAGCAAGTTAGGCAAAATGTCTTAGTTGGGAGAATGTAACTGTTCATCGCTACACTTGTTTTATATAGAGATGTTATGCATGGAGATGATTATCTATCTCATTCCACTGGAAGGGTAAAAAATAATTTCAACAAAGAAACACTTAATAAAAAGCAAGAGTGCAAGATATTTATTCTGTGCATTCACAAACTCACAAGAGGTTCATTTGTAAGAGGATTTGTCCAACCACCAGTATTTTTCCCCTGAGGCAGAAATTTCACAACATTTGTGTGCATCTCGACAACATTCCTTGCATTTGTCCCAGATAAATTTGCTGATACTGTATAGGAAATCATTTCAGTAATGTCTTTGCTAGAAGCACCATTGCGCTCAGTAAAACTTACCTTTCTCCTAAATAGGAAGCTGATTGTTGCTTACATCTGATATGTGCATGAAGGTTTTTAGTGCTGGTGAAGTTTGGGACTACCTTAGAAATTAGAAGGTTTCTTGCTTGAGCATTTAAAAAACAAATGATAAGTAGAGTCTTAAATGAGGGGTCTAGTCGTTCCTGAGTAGGGAGGGCATCTAGGGTGTGATGGATTCATTTGAAAGCCATTCTTACTCTTTTATATGGTATCAAAGTGGGGGGGGGGCAGAGGAAATCACTAGCTAACAGATGAAAGTATCTATACAGTATTAGTAGCCCTGAACAAGTGTTCCTGGAATTTAATGTGAATGCTATCAGGTAAAATATATAGGATCTAGTAGAGTTAGAGATTAAACATCAGTCCTAATGATTTCTTCACCTGGACTTGAAGAATACTTTGTCTTCCTACTCTCAGTATGAACATATTTTTCTTTTTCCATGTACAGATCAAACTTTAAAGAAGCCAATGTCTTGGTTTGTCATTGGACAAATTTAAATAATCATTGGTACATGTTGCTGGTAGTAGTCAACAGACAAGCAGGTTCACTAGGTCAAAGCAAAGTATGAGTATCTGCCTTTGATATATACAGTACAGTGTTTCTTCAATTAGCTATAAACAAAGTGAGCCATGTAATCCATGTATAAAACACATGCAATAGTAGGTGATACCTCTTCTGGATCACTAAATTAAAAAAAACAACAATTAGCCAAGGGGAATAGCCTATTGTAAATACTGTACAAGCAAATACATTGCTGCTGTCTCTTGCATTGTCGTAGTGACTGTAGAGTTCCAAATACTGTACAGTAAAACCTCCCATAAAGAGTGCCTCGCTTAGAAAGTAACTCACTTAAAGAGCAGAATTTTCTCTGAATGGTTGCTTCGCTTAACAACTAAAACCAACCAGAAACTCACTTAACAACTAAATCGAGGTTCGCAACCAGTGGTGGGATGTCAAAAAATTTACATCATCACAGTGTGGGCGGAGCTAACATCATGACATCGTGGACAGACCCAACGTCATGATGTT
Source organism: Furcifer pardalis (assembly GCA_030440675.1). Taxonomy (NCBI): domain Eukaryota; kingdom Metazoa; phylum Chordata; class Lepidosauria; order Squamata; family Chamaeleonidae; genus Furcifer; species Furcifer pardalis. The sequence continues at coordinate 101,315,039 of CP126891.1, forward strand.
GTGGGTGGGGCCAAAGGAAAAACATATAAAATTATAAAATAAAACAAAATAAAAATAAGCACACACACACAGCCCTCAACCCAACCACCCAACCACACACACACAGCACAAACCTGTAAATAAATTAAATTAATTAATTAAATAAATGAATAAAATAAAAAATATATTAAAATCCACCCATCCACCCAAACACCCACCCACCCCAAACACAAATCAACCAGAGCTTTTAAACCAGACCTTAAAGCTTATTCTGGCTAATCTTTCTCACACTAGTCAGATGGAAGGAACTACAGAATGGACTCACCACAAGATGGCTTCATTTTGGTACTTTTCAACTTTTCAACAGTTAAAGAAGTTAGGTACTAAGTCTTTGCCTAACCAGTTCTCTAGGATAATATGCCTTAATGTAAATGTAAAACAGCTGTACCTCCTTAAGGGTTCTCCAATTGGAACAGCACAGGTGTAGCTTATTGATGAAGTAACTCCAAGACTTTACTTAAAAACCCCAAGCCAGCCAGTGGGGGAACCAGTGAAAAGGTAAGCCTCGAAGGTGGTTCCCCCCAAAAGCTGCTACCGGTTCTCTGGGACACTGGGAAAAGTTACTACTGGTTCTGGAGAACTGGTGAGAACCTGTTACATCCTATCACTGCAACCCCACCCTACCCGCGCCAGAAGTCACAATTAGTCACTTACAATGGTGTTTCGCTTAAAGAGCAAACTCGCTTTTAAACATCATTCCTGTGGAATGCATTATGCTCTTTAAGCAAGGTACAACTGTACTGTATATAGGAAACAAAAAGCAAGCTCCACCTCCAAGCATGATATCCTATGGCACTGTAGCCACTGTCTTCAGGAGATTTTCACAGCAAAAATATGGTCATTTATCTAGGTGGATGGAAACAGAGAGTGTTCTAATGCTGGCACACTTGTGAGAAGTTTATTAGACAATGGAATGAGTATTGGCACTGGTAATATTTAGTTGTCATGATAAATTATTATCTTGACAATGACTGTAGCCTCTGCACATATACATAAGCTTCTCCATGCCAATGGGACTGGCAAGAAGGAATAGTTCTGAAGTTTGTACTGCAGTTTTAGATCAGGGCTTCCCAAAGTTTTTGCACTGTGGGCCAGTCATGTGGTTGAGCGGTCTGGTCACGTGGTTCCTCCCACCAGAGGTGGAAGTAAAACATGCCCACACATGTACAAAATGTTGCCATAAATGCACCCATGCATTTATGACAGCAACGGGTGCATTTGTGGCAGCATTTTGCACTTGTGCATATATGTTTTATTTCCAGTTCCAGGAGCGGCAAGGGTGATGCAGGCAGGATTTGGCACTATGGGCTGGTTATGGCCCATGGGCCATAGTTTGGCCACCTCTGTTTTAGATGACCTGCAGTTTATTATATGATCAAAACTTAATTCATTCTGTGTTATTTTAAGTACAGCTTATTTAAAACAAGTTAACTTCAAAACCATAGTTATGAATATTTCTCTGATTTTTAACACTTTTTATATGATTAACTATTGTTCATGGTTGAGGCACTAATTGGAATTTTCATATTCATATAGGTGAAAGAGAATATATAAATTGCTAGAAGGCTAGACTCATTTTTCTCATAATATAACTTTATTATAATCCTTATTTTATCATGGCATCTAAGTCAGTCAGTATGTCACTAAGTTAAATTTTGACATTGCCTTTACTTATGAAAACAACTTACCACCTTAGGAGGGCAAGAGAAGAAAATATACTGATTAATAATGCAACGTATACTATAAACATTTGGAACATCAGTCTCAAATTACTCCCCTGAATTCATTTAAACCACGCCAACTTTAGCAAAATGAAACTTTAAGGTCTTGTTATCTTTTGTTCTGAAATACATGAGAAATTGTACTCTTCGGTTTTTAATTTATATGCAATATCCCTATCTTAATGCTACAAGAAATGAGTACATTGTAATAGATACAATGTTATCGGGAAAAAATGTTAGAAAGTGGAAGAGGACCGAAAGTGTTGTAAAGAATCTGAGAAAAGAAAAAGGGCACTGATTCAAACAAAGACTTTTTTTAGCCTTTGCTAAAACTACAACTAAATTTGCTTTCATGCATTCTACATTCCATTGGGCCACATGCTGAGGTAATACAACCTCTTCTCACAGCATGTTTTGGAAACACAGAGGGAGTTTCTGACTGTCCATATGGCAAAAACTAGTTTTTGCAACCTGACAGCTGCAGGAAGTGGGCAGCTATACTAGCACAGCCATTCCAGAACTATGTCTGTTCATTTAAAAAAGAAAACGCAGATGCTTCTGCAAAATTTTGCTCATAATCCTTGCTTTGGGGCTGGGCCCCCTCTTTTAACATAATATTGATGGATAATTTACAAATAATATATCCTAATATTTATTTATTTATTACTACATTTTTATACCAACCATCTGGGATTTTCCACACTCTGGGTGATGTACAAATAATTAAATGAACAAACAACAATGGCATATATATTTGTATTCATCCCTGGGTAATTTAAAGATGTTAGAATGAAAACAAGTTTCGACGTTATTGTTGGAAGCCTGTGCATAATTCTACTTACCTCTTGAGTGAGCAGCAGAAGTGTACTTTTAAACTCATCAGGTTAGATCAGTGGTCTCTGATGTGGGGCCCACACCCCACAAGGGGACTTCAGTTCTCAGAAGGCTAAGTCAGTACATTAGCTGATCAGTGCATTGGGGAATTGACTTAGGCTTCTGGGAATTAAAGCCCAAAAACCAAAGGTTGGGAAACAGTCCAGCGGTGGGCTCAAAAATTTTTACTACCACACTGTAGGCGTGGTATGGTGGGTGTGGCCGGGGAAAAGCCCTGCATTGCACCCAAATTAGGAAATCATTCAGCTGCTGGCAATGTTCAGAAATTAAAGATTTCTCCCCATCTCACAATTCTTGAGAGAAACTCAGGAGTTCTGGGGGGTCTCCATTTAAAAACAACCCAAAAAATGTGTCTATTGACATTATCATCCTCTCGTAGTGTAAGTTACACTGCTGAATTTCAGCCAGAATCTAGACCTCAGAAAATAATGGTTTTTCTATTCTGCATTAGTCTGTCCATAGTTTGCAGTACTGTACCCAATTCTGGGTGTTTTAAGAGAACTCCAACCTAACTCCAGTTGTTAATTACAATTATAATGGGGCTTGATGGCTTGATGGTTGCTCAGCTTCATGTGTGCAAAGTTGATTATATCATCAGCAGTGACAAATTACCATTGATTAAAGGTTTCCATTTGTACTTTGGAGTGCATTTGACTGTGTCATGTGCACCTCAAAACCACATTTAATCGGAAGCAATTTGCTACTGATGATGATCCCATCACCATTGAGCATGCAGAGCTACTCAACAGGATTTCAACAACTTTTTCAATTGCAGTATGTATGTCAGCACCTATGCATGTCCAGTTGATTCAGTGAAGCTACTTTAAGTGGGAGTAGCAACTGAGTATAAAGCTTCTTTCTATTTAGTGATTTCTACATTCTGTTTTCATTCTGTAAATTAATTTTGTATCAGTTTTTGCTTCACCTGCCTTTTGATTAGCTTGAATCATTTCTTAAATTTGTTTTTGTTTTAAATTGGCATTTGTTTTCTAAAATATCTGCAGCATAGTTGTCTATATATAACGTTGTTAGCTAGGTGTAATTTTGTCAACTAGGCTAGGAGATTCTAAGAGAGTTGGTTCCTTCTATTGAGATGAATTGAGAAGTCCCTTTCCAAGCCTCTTAGTTGATGGGTACAAGCGATCAGGATAAGATCATATGTAGCTTTATACAAAGCTTCATGGATATTAGGGCCCGGGTAATTTTAGAGCAGTGGTGGCAAACCTATGGCACGTGTGCCAGAGGTGGCACTCTGAGCCCTCTCTGTGGACACTCATGCAGTCACCCCAGCACAGAGTTTTCCCTACCCTCTGCCTAGCAGCCCAATGGGAATGCTTCCTCCCTGTCCCCCAGCACAGAGTTCACCCCTCGCCTCTGCCCAGCAACCCAATAGGAGTATATCCTTCCTCTCCTGTTGCTGTGTTGGCAGTTTGTGATAAATAAGTGGGTTTTGGGTTGCAGTTTAGGTACTCGATATCTAAAAGGTTTGCCATCACTGTTTTAGAACAATGATGTTTCTTCTAGGTTCCTGAACTTTTCAAATAGTTAGGCTTAGAAGAAATGATGAGAAAGTCTCTGGAAAAGAATAAAAGTAGATTAACCCAGCAAGGATAATAGCAGGGTGGTTCATGTTGGCTACCATTTTTAGTAGTACAGTACAGCATCTTGACCATAATGAGTGTTTATTCCCAGTGCATATTGGCAAGAAAACAATACCTGAGAGCCAAATTCATTTGATATTAGAAGAAAAAAATTACTATGAATTAGTTGCATTATAAATTGTATGCTAAATCTGCATGTCCTCTTGGGAATATAACTTCTTTGTTTTATCTTGTAAGTTTTATATATGAGTAATTAGATGAATAATTCATGCTGACCTAAGCTACATTCTCATATACTGAGCCCATTAGTCTAATTGAAAATGAAGCACACATGTATCAGAATCAAATAGTCTTAAATTCATTTGTTATCATTTTGAGTGATATATTTCCAGAGAAATAGTCTAGCAAAGAGAATTCAGTATTCCTACTGATTTACTAAAGCCTAATCATTTACTATAATGCATTCTGGACTGTATAAATATACGTTCCCATTGATTTTTTTTTTGTTAAAATGATATATTCCTCATTTATTTAGTCCTGATCTAAATTTACTCCCTTGTTTTATAAACCTGCTGGAAATTCCTTTCCCCAGGAGTGTAATTTACTCCCATGGTGGCACATTTGAAACATAATATTCCTGGCCCAGTGAACTATTTTCAGTTTAAATAAGAATGAGCAATAAGCTTTAGTGCTTCCTCTTCTCCCTTCCACTTTGTTCCTCCACTGATATGGCTAGTTGCAGAGAAGACTTTCCAGTTTGTTAAACTGTGAACTAGAACATAGAGCAGAACATAGAGTGGTTAAGATTTTAAACCATTGTTTCATAGGGGAACATAGAATAAACAAAAACCAGGAAGCAGCTCTGTCTGTGCAAGAGAAACAAGGACGGAAAGATTGAAGAGGTGTCCTCAAGCTCATATCTCTTTCATGTAATTCATTGGACTCGGAATATTTATTTATTTATTAATCACATTTATATGCTGCCCTCACTCAAAGTCTCAGGGTGGCTTACAAGACTAAAAACACAATTAAAACACATTGATTACATCAAAAGGTTAAAAAAATTAAAAGGATTAAAAAATTAAAAAGATAACAGGAACAGTATTTCCCAGTATCTGGCAGTGGTGGGCTCAAAAAATTTTTTACTACCACACTGTGGCTGTGGTATGGTGGGCGTGGCCAGGGGGAAAGCCCTGCATTGCACCTGGATTAGGACTAAGGTTTCCCTTGCTCGAAAGCCAGTCGTATCCGACTCTAGGGGTCAGTGCTCATCTCTGTTTCTAAGCCGAAGAGCCAGCGCTGTCTGCTTCCGCAGACGTTTCCATGGTCATGTGGCAGGCATGACTAGACACCGGAGCGCATGGAATGCTGTTACCTTCCCACCGAAGTGGTCCCTATTTATCTACTTGCAATTTCTTGCTTTTGAACTGCTAGATTGGCAGGAGCTGGGACAGAGACGGGAGCTCATTCCGTCCTGCAGTACTCGGGAATTGAACTGCTGACCTTCCGCCTCCCAGTCAGCGTCTTAGTGACTTGAGGACTACTGTACTTTATTTCAAAACTTGGATGGACATGGCCAGCCAGAATTTCTGCTACTGGTTCTGGTGAAATGGTGCGAACCTGCTGAAGCCCACCACTGGTATTATGCATTCCAGATGTGCTGGACCACAATTCCTATGACCACTCACAAACATTGGCATTGGTGGCTGGGGATTATGTGAGCTATAGTTCACCACTGGGTGGGGGAAGACAGGCATAGAAAGTTGTTGAAATCTGGTTTTTTTAAAGTGTGTCAAATTATGGTTGAATGCATTTGACAGTATAAATAAAAAGCAGTAAACAAAAGCAGGCACAGTAATACCTCGGATAACGCTAAAATTGCATAACGTTAAGTAATCTGGGGAGGAGAATTGGATTGAATAATGTTAAGGTCCTATGGGATGGATCGGATAACAACCGCTAAAGCCTGTGTGGTTACAATGTATCTCTACGGAGTTTTAACGTTATCCGATACATCCCATAGGATTTTAACATGCATCGGATAACACTAAAAATCGGATAACACTAATACTTGTGGAACCAAGTCTTACCGTTATCCGAGGTATTACTGTATAGGTATTCTGGCACAGAATAATGCCCAAATCCATATTGTGTTGATATCTTTACTAGTCAAGCTTTGGACAATATGACCTTTTCCTCAGGCTATGTGTTAAAATTAAGTAGAAGGAGGGGAAAAGTGAGCAGGTTGGATATTAACTCTTTAATTTCTGCATGTTGTATAATAAGTTATAAGGGAAGAATGATAGAGACACAGAAGTTGATCTAATCGAGTGATGAAATAGTGTGATATTTCAGTAGGGGCAGTGGACAAACTCATTGAGAGATGAAAAGTTATGTATTTTTGGTTCATCATAGATAATCTAAATGCCCTTTCTGTACTGATTAAGTGAACAGCCTTTTGGTCAGTGGATGTTAAGAATCAAGCAGACTCCAGATTGTGCATGGAGAACACAGGGACTTAAGATGTAGTCACACCCACACGCATTTTACTTTTGTTTAAAATCTTGACTGAAGAAGAGATAGTATGTTCAAATGCTTTTACACTTTTTGTGCCTTTTTGAGTGGCCTAATAAAACCAATCATCTCAATAAGAGTTGCATAATTTCCCAAAGTAGAGTTTAAAATTGGTTTCATAGCAACAGTTAAAAAACCCTATGAAACAGCTTGGTGTAACTATTACTAAACCATTTCAGCAGGTATTGTTTATCAATAAAGCAAACCAAAGCAGTCTCATTTTTTGCATGTAAGCTTTAGAATCATCAATGACATGTCCTTTGAGACTCTCATTAAGGAATACTGTATACTGTTTATAGTCATTAAAGAATGTTATGTTTTGGTTGAAACTAGAGTTGGCTTTCTGTTTCTTTAACATGGTACCCCTGCTGATTTCCCTGCTGCCTTCTTATGCAGAATTTATGCGAAACATCTGGCATTGTCATTTTGATCAGTTTGTTTGGGTGAACATTTGGCCAGTTGCCCTTCATTCATTTTAACAATGTCATTTACGACACATTGATTAAGTGATAGTTGAGGATGCCTGAAAAACAGTCGGAGACTTCACATGGATTAAATTAGGCATAAGAGCCCCCATGAATGTAAATATCATTCATTACTTGCAGCAGAGATCTAGGTTACAATTTGTAACATGTTAATGTCAAGTTCTGAAATGGTGTTAGTTTAATGATGACACACAGGTAAGGAACATGTGTATGGAAAGATAATGCCAGATTTTCTTTTGATTGCTTTGTATCAAGTTAGAGTACAGTACCTACCATATATGCCGGCGTATAAGACGACTAGGCGTATAAGACGACCCTCCAACATTTCCACTCAAAATATAGAGTTTGTTATATACTCGCCATATAAAACTACCTCCTCTTCCACACGCCTTCCACACACCAAATAAAACATAAAAGAACATCAGATTTGATTTCAACATCTCTCTGGGGCCAGCACTAGTGCGCATGTGTGAGCTCTGCGTAGACAAGGGGCAGGGCGGAGCACCGCTGCTTCCCGCCGAGCAGAACGGGCCGGTCACACTGAAAAGGCTGGCACCCCTGTCTCGCTGCTGATGCTCGTCGCAGCTACACTGGATACCGCGCGATACTGGATGGTATGTAGAATGAGGTGGGTGGGCGGGCATCGGGAGGCCACTATGGGCACCAGGCAGGCATCGGGAGGCCACTACGGGCACCGGGCGAGCACAGGAGGCCACTATGGGCAGCTATGTCTATCCCAATTGAAGTGCACCCGGCATGTAAGATGACCCCCCCTCCCACTTGGAGGCATGTTTTTCAGGGGGGAAAAGTAGTCTTATACACCAGCATATACAGCAATTTTGTTGGGTAGAACTTGTTGCAAGTACAGTATAGCTAATACACAGTTAATGGTTAGGGATGATGGAGGTGACTACATAATGCTGGTGACTAAATCTAGATTTCACATCTGGGAGCAAAAAGCCTCCTTCCATCTGTGAAGGTCTTCCATCTCCCTGAAGACCTTTGTTTCACTTCCTCCAACACTACTCCAGACCTCAGAAGGAGGGTTTGAAAGGACTTAGGAGGCTGCAGGGTCAGAGAAGGCTTGACAAAATTAACAAAAAGTTACTAAACCTATTTTCTACCAGCAGGAGTGAAGCCATTATTCTAATAAACTCACTAAACGGTACAGATTAACTTCACATGCTGTTTATTTTCCTTTCTTATTTCCTTCTTAATATAGCTACAGTGTCCTACAGCCTTATAATACTGTAAATTGTTACTGCTGGAGATCTGTGGTACATTTGTAAACAAAATAAAGGTAAAGGTAAAGATTTCCCTTGCTCGAAAGCCAGTCGTATCTGACTCTAGGGGTCAGTGCTCATCTCTGCTTCAAAGCCGAAGAGCCAGCACTGTCTGCTTCTGCAGACGTTTCTGTGGTCATGTGGCAGGCATGACTAGACACCAGAGCGCACAGAAAGTTGCTACCTTCCCACCGAAGTGGTCCCTATTTATCTACTTACAATTTCTTGCTTTCGAACTGCTAGGTTGGCAGGAGGTAAACAAAGTATCTGAGGCATTTTTGCTTCCTTTTGTTTGCCTTGGGAAAGGAATGGAGCAACAGAACACAAATGTTATTTGGGTATAATGAACTTGCCTGTGAAGCCTTTCTATGTTGCCATTGATTACCCAGCAAAGTAGCTCACCTAGATTTACTTTGTTTAGTCAAATAACAGGATGGGTAAGATTAGCTAAACAAGAATGTTGTTTATATACATTTTGACATGCAGATATGTGGAGGAAACAGTAAAGCTAATTTTTTCAGCTTTTGAATGAATTAGATTTGGAATGTGGTTTGTTTTTTTTTTATTTATTTTATATGATCACATATTAGATAAAATTCTCCCTCCTGCCATAAAGTCTGTAAATATAACAACAGATTAGAAGTATTGACTCTAGACACAGAAACGGAAAGAAATTGGTAATGGATGGGACATGGTGAAATAGCTACCTTCATTTTTTAAAAGATCTGTTTTCTTTCCACTAAAAGTGGTCACCTCTAACTATTTTAAGAGAGGTCTTAATGCTCCCCTGATTCCATTGTAACCCAAATAAGAAAATTTCAAATGTTAAGAGGTTGATGGTAATTTTGAAAACCTTCTTCTTCTAGCTGGTTTGAATATTGATATTTTGTTCTTTTCTATTAAGAGTTTTTGTTCTGGAATTATATTCCTTCCATGTCTGCTTTTACTTTTGAATACTTGCAAAGCCAGTTTGTCAGTTTTGTGAAGACATTCAAAACAGGTTTGATGGGAGAAAGGGATAGCAGTTTGCACACATTTAAATACTGTACTGCATTAGGGCATGACGTTTTGTTGATAAGCAAGTAAAGAAATCAAACTCTTATATAATTAGTGTTATTTTTATTTTATGAGTCATGCTGATGATTTTTAATATGTCTATTATTTGGAGGGGGAAGTACGGGAATTATTTTTAAGAAAAAAGGGGGGGGAAAGGAAATCTAAAGGTAATCCAGGCAAAAGCATACAAGTGGGAGAGAAAATGTCTCATACAGAACTTCCGAGAGTTGGAAGATAAAAAGTTAATTCAAGGGAAAGACTTATCTGATTGTTCTTTCAAGAAAACAAACTGTGATCTTTAAGTGCAAATTTAGCATAAATCCTGTTTTCATCTGAGTCCACTAAATTTATTTTTTTAAAGACATAAGAAATGATAAGTGGTTCTACATGTGGTTTTATGTTGTAATAACGCTGCCATAGCCATAACATTCTAAAAAGGATCCAAATGATGTTGTCTTCTGTTTATAGCTCTCTTCTGTTCCCACTGCTCTATATATTTTTTTTCTTAACACAGAAGTATTTGTGTGGAGAGAAATATGGAATAGCATTATTCAAAAGTATGTATCTGGAAGGATCCTATGATTTTGTGTGATTAAGAATTTTACTTTTAGCAACATCTTTTTGTTTCCATTGCTTATGTGTGATTCCTTTTATTTCCTAGACATGTGCTTCCATTATTATCTATTGGTAATAATGCCAATGTTTTCTGTGATTTAAGATTTGAAACAAAGTATAGCATCTTTTTGACTGTCTGTCAGGACATCCCACTACAGTAACAGAGTAGACCGTACCAGTGACTCAACACTGAGTGTTGGGTGGTGGTAAATAACCTGACTCCCTAAAGGAGCCAATGGCTATAGGCAGATGACCCCCTTTAGATGGGGTGATGGTCCCCTCAGTGGAGAAAATGCCACTGGAAACCATCATATTTGGGCCCAATGGTGAAATGAGAAGTTAGAACCACTTCAATATTCTGATTCCCAACAGTTATGGAGGCGGAAGAGGCCAGGCCAGATAGATGTGAAGGCACACCTTGTTAATATCCTCAAGGCTGTGGCAGTCCATTGTAGTCCCGGTGTTACATCCTGCATGTTTCATTTCATACATGCTGCAGGAGATGGCATCATGACCATAGTATGTGGGTCACTTCATGGCCCTCCTAGATCGGGACGCCTTGCTCATGGTCACACACGCTTTGGTCACCTCCAGACTTGATTATTGTAATGCGCTCTACATGGGGCTGCCCTTGGTGACCATTCGGAGGCTTCAGCTGGTCCAGAATGCGGCGGCTCGGGTGGTGATGGGGTGCGGGCGCTATGCTCGGGCCTCACCACTGCTCCGGGAGCTGCACTGGCTGCCAGTATGCCTCCGGATGCAATTCAAGGTGCTGGTTATTACCTTTAAAGCCCTATATGGTAGTGGGCCAGGATACCTAAGAGACCGTGTCACCCTAAGAACGTCTGCCCGTCCCACCAGGGCGGATCGGAGGGGCTCTCTTGTTACTCCATCAGCTAGGGATGCTCGCCTCACGAGCACTAGGAAGAGAGCCTTCTCTGTGTTCGCCCCGGCCCTTTGCAACCTCCTTCCGACAGAGCTGCGCCTGCAGACGGAGATCCTGCCCTTCCGAAAGGGCGTAAAGACCTGGCTGGCGGGTCAAGTGTGGGGACACAGTAATGCAGGTTCTCACCTAGGATGGCTGATTTAAGGGCAGCCATCCTTCCCCCCACTTGGCATCTGTATCTGTATTTGCATCGGTTTTAGCTGTTTTATCTGTTTTAGTGTTTTAAATTTTTATGAATTATTATGAACTTTTAAGGTTTTTATATATTGCTATGACCATTACCTATGACGGTAATGTATGTTGTAAGCCGCCCAGAGTCGGGTCTTCCCGATTGGGGCGGGATATTAAATGCGAATAATAAATAAATAAATAATAAATAAATAAGCTGTGATCCACTTTAAACAAATTCACAACAATGACATTTTTCAGGGAAAATGTATACTTGGACATGATTAGCAGCTGACAACGATGACAGCTGTAAACAAAACTTAAAGTGGCTCTCTGTTTGCATCTCTGTGTGTGAATTTTTCTTCACTTGTTCAGTATCAATGCTATTTTTAAATCCATTGTTCGTATATAACTTGCTTTATCACTTGGATATGTGATTTTATTTCCATGCCTCTGAAGAATACTGACATGATTTCAAAGTTAGTATCAGTCATCTATCATCCATTGCTAATCCCTAGATATTCATTTAATTATTTTCCTCCTGGCTCTGCAACAGAGTTTGAAATAAACATGTTACAGGAAAAAACATTACATGTAAACTTCTCTTTGATGGATAACAAAGATAACAGAAATGGTCATGAAGTTGTATGGCACAATCTGGATGATGTCATAATCTAGCAGTGGTAATATTTAATTTAAACTATTGGAGACTATTCCTTTCCCCCATTTCAGGTTCAGATGATCCCTTGGGTTTTCTTTAGCCCCAGGGAAGTCTTTGGGAGTTTCTGAAAGGAGGGAGGAAACCTTTGTCAAAACTCACTGTTGGGTTGCCAGCAGAGGTCCTGATTCCACAGATGCAGCTTTTATTAAATGCTAAACAATCATTAAATGTGCAGGAACCCTAACTTCATTTTCATCTGGTCAATCTCTTCATGTTCCATCCTTCCACTTCAGAAATTTGTTGTTGTTCAGTCGCAAAGTTGATTCTGACCTTTTACAACCCTATGGACCATTGCCCACCAGGCACCTTCAGGAATAGCTCTTAGTAACTCAGATTCATGCTTTATGACCAGTGGTGGGATGTCAAATTTTTTACTACCCCACCATGATGTCATCACAGTGTGGGCGGAGCTAACAGCATGACATCATGGGTGGAGCCAACATCATGATGTCGTGATGTTGTGGGTGGGGCCAAAGAAAAAATAAATTAAAAATAAAATAAATTAAAAGTAAGCACACACACACACACCTCAACACACCCACCCACCCACAACACAAACCCATAAATAAATAAATAAATAAATAAATAAAAAATACATTAAAATATACCCACCCACCCACAACACAAATCAACCAGAGCTTAAAGCTTATTCTGGCTAATCTATCTCACACTAGGACAGATGGAAGGAACTACAGAATGAACTCACCACAAGATGGCTTCATTTTGGCACTTTCCAACTTTTCAACAGTTAAAGAAGTTAGGTACTGTACTAAGTCTTTGCCTAACCAGTTCTCCAGGTTGGATATCTAGGGGAGCAGGCTATAGGGAGCTTCAGGCTAGCAGCTTCTCTTCCTCCTCCCTGCTTGGGAGGACAGCAAGGAGGCCGTGCATACGCACCAAGCAGTGTAGGCATGCATGCACACCAAGTGCTTGGTGCGCATGCGCAGTGGGGGAACCAGTGAAAAGGTAAGCCCCAAAGGTGGTTCCCCCCAAAAGCTGCAACCGGTTCTCTGGGACACTGGGAAAAGTTACTACCGGTTCTGGAGAACTGGTGAGAACCTGTTACATCCCATCACTGTTTATGACTGTACAGTAATACCTCGGTTAACGTTTACCTCGGATAACGCTAAAATCGCATAACGTTAAGTAATCTGGGGAGGAGAATTGGATCAAATAACATTAAGGTCCTATGGGATGGATCGGATAACAACCGCTAAAGCCTGTGCGGTTACAATGTATCTCTATGGAGCTTTAACGTTATCCGATCCATCCCATAGGATTTTAACATGGATTGGATAACACTAAAAATCAGATAACACCAAGACTTGTGGAACCAAGTTTTAGCGTTATCCGAGGTATTACTGTACAGTGGAACCTCAGATAATGATTGCCTCGGATAACGCTATAATCAGATAATGTTGGGGAATTTGACGCAAACATTTGCATTGTGTTGCAAATCTTTGCCTCAGATTCCCCAATGTTGATCTTTGCCCCAAAGCCCACAGGGGTAGAGACCAGCCCTGCAGCTTTGAGGCAGAGATCTGCAGAGGCTCAGACTGCCAGTTTGGTTTGGAGGAGACCAGGCGCATCCGCCCTCACCCCAACCAAACCAGCACTCTGAGCGTCGGACTGCTGGCTTGGTTGGGGGGGAGACCAGGCGTGCCCATTCTCCTCCCAACCAAACCAGCATTACAAAGTTCGCTGCAGTGACGTGGCTGGGAAGCAGACCGGGGGCTCCCTGTTCTGCTTCCCAGCCATGCCGCCGCCTTTCCCCCCTTCGTAGTGGTGGTATGTTTGGGAAGCCGACCAGGGAGCCCCTGTTTGGCTTACCAAACGTGCTGCTGCTACGAAGCGCGCAGCACTGGCAAGTTTGGGGAGGAGAAGGGGAAGCCCCTGATCTCCTTCCCAACCACGCTGCCACTGTGAGCTTTGTAGCACCGGTTTGGTTGGGAGGATAACGGGTGCACCCAGTCTCCCCCCAACCAAATCGGTGGTCTGATGCTCAGAGCTCCGGTTTGGTTGGGGGGGAGACTGGGCACACGTGCCCTCACCCCAACCAAATTGGCGCTTGGCTCAATCTGCTTGCCTCTTTGGAAAGGACAGTGGGGATTCCATGCATGGAATTCCTGCTGCTCTTTCCAAAGAGGCAGGCAGATCGACCCCCTGTTCCCTTTCCTCTTCAGAAAGGGAACTGGGGTTTTTTTAAACATTGTGCAATGTATGCATCACACAACGTTAAAAACTGGGTAACAGTGAGACTTGTGAAACCAAGTCTTAGCGTTATCCGAGGTATTACTGTACTAAAATTCATTTCCCACTTATTATCTTTTAATTGTCTCCTTTTCTGTCCTAGTACTGTCCTCCTTTCTTGACAAGTTTTCAGTAAAATATTTAGATCAAAATTCACAAGAAAATTACATTCTATAATTTTGACATAGGAGCCAGTATCAGAGATATCCCCATTAGTTAGGATTGTTAGAAAAATAGCCCTGTGTTCCATTGAGACAAGGTCGTCCTAGAATAATTTCCCAGTCACTTTCTTTAAAAAAAGATTTATTCTCAATACACTTAGGTACCTTCCAGAATATGAGGCATATGTCAGTAGCAGGCAATTTAACAATGGGTATGGCCTCTAGGAAGACCTGTTTATGTCATAAGGTGTGTAAAAGAGCACATGTGGTGGAAAGCTTGTGGTGTCTTATTCATAATCATGGCAACATGGTCATCCAAACCTCTCAAAAATGACTGTACAGTATTCAAATAGTTCCTATGTGAGTATGGAGTTACAAATGTATATGCTTTGTTTGAAAGTTTTGGTGATCATACAGAGGTCAGGATGGGGCTAGTGGATGTACAGTACTTTGAAGTACATTATACAAAGAAACATACATAGAGTATATATTTTGGATAGCTTTCAAATATTTGACAGATGATATCAACAGGTTTGCCTATTGGCAGTTCATATAACATATTGTTTACATTATATCAGAGACATTTTGTCAGGTAAATGGAGTGTTAAAGCCAAAATCTAGGTGTTACTGTCATAAAAACCATAATGAAACAAAATGAGCTCACACATGAGAAATGGGTTGTGTATGGCATGCCAATATAACCATCAACAACAATTTGTTTGTATTAGTCATTCACTATAGTTTCCATGTGATGTTTCCATTACAAAAATTTTAATAAAATAAAATTAAAATCTAATCCTGATTACTGTAAATGCTATCCAATTAAATTGATACAGTAATACCTCAGATAATGCTAAGACTTGGTTCCACAAGTCTTGGTGTTATCCAATTTTTAGTGTTATCCGATGCATGTTAAAATCCTATGGGATGTATCGGATAACGTTAAAGCTCCATAGAGATACATTGTAACCGCACAGGCTTTAGCGGTTGTTATCCGATCCATCCCATAGGACCTTAATGTTATTCGATCCAATTCTCCTCCCCAGATTGCTTAACGTTATGCGATTTTAGCGTTATACGATGTAAACATTATCCGAGGTATTACTGTATATAAAATTCTAATCTATTGCAACAAACTTTCACCTGCATTATCTTTATCCTTTGCATCTTATTGCCCACTTTCCTTCCTGCTAAAATATACCAATATTTTTCTATACCAGATAACAATTTCCTGATGAAAACCAGCAGTTAATAATTTAAACAAAGTATTTACCAATACTTTTTATCTTAGCTTCTCATATAATGAATTATATTCCGTGTCAAATTCAACTGTCAGGTACAGAAACATTGGGAGATGGCAGAATATTTCCAGCTGCTATTTAGCATAGTAGAAGATGCAATCTGTACTCATAGTTCAAGAAAGATAGCTTCCAAGGGAAGAAAGGAAATGATTTCTTGATATATTAGTTTTTCATGGTTCCTTTGAAAAGATGTCTGTGGTTGTGCTGCTATGACAATCTGTCATTTCCTTTTTGTAGATCTTGTTTGGATCATAGTAGACATTGTTCAGGCTACAAGTAATATTTATTCACACTTATTGTCAGAGTGGGCCAAGTCAGGACTGACTGACAACTAATTTGAATGCATAGTAAATGCAAATAGTAAAAGGTAAAGCTCACCCTTGCTCAAAAGCCAGTCGTATCCAACTCCAGGATTCAATGCTCATCTCTGTTTTATAGCCAAAGAGCTAGCGTTATCTGCATTTGCAGACATTTCTATGGAAATGTGGCCAGCATACCTAGACACTGAAGTGCACGGAACACTGTTTACCTTCCTACCGAAGTGGTCCCTATTTATGTACTTGCAATTTCTTGCTTTCGAGCTGCTAGGTTGGCAGGAGCTGGGACAGAGATGGGAGCTAAATTTCATCGTGCAGTACTCGGGTTTTGAACTGCTGACCTTCCGCCTTCCAGCCAGCATCTTAACCACTTGAGCCACTGCAACCATTTTAAAGCAGGATAAACATAGCACTGGTGTTTATCCAACTATTTTCCTATGTAAAAATGTGCTACCTAAATCAAGCAAACAAGCAAAAGGTTGTTATGTTTTTGATAGTATCATGAGATTGTTTTCACATAGTCTTTATTTTCCACATATGCCCTGCAAAAGCATATCTTTGGGGGAAATGCATTAAAATAAAATTATAGAAGTCCTTATTTAGCAGTTGCATGGGTTGGGCAATGCCCACACAAATTATTTCAGGAATTCTGTGTTGCTAATAACAGACTGAATTTTTGGCCAACCCTGCCAAATGGAGCTAAGCCTGTGTAGGCTGACCAAGTACATTCTTGTCTGTGTCAGTAGAAGGAATGCCAGATTACATTGCACTCTTTATAACCATCTTTGATGGATTTTTATCATCTCAACAGACTTTTTCTTCCAAAATAAAATAATGAGAATTTGAAATATATTGATCTGGATTACTTTTGCTATAAAACACAAATAAACATCACTTTCAACTGACCATGATTTTTCAGTAAGACTTACATTGTTGAAGATTTATAGTAAGAATAAGTACATAAGGATTTGTTTCATCCCTCCATCCATCAATCCAATCCATTCCATTCCACTTCATTTCATTTATATACCATCCATCTGACTCAGCTGTCACTAGACGGTGAACATACACATATATAAATACAATAACCAACACAATATACCAGACTACTGATAACAGTGTAACCCCAAGAATAAACCTCTTATATTTAAAACGATGATGGCAGCAGTAAACTCATAACCAAACATGGCAACTCCCTCGGGGTGGGCAGTCCATACATTTGGGAAGATCTGGTTGTCCAGACCAAGTTCTTTGAGAGAGATGTTCCACCAGGTAAATAGGTCCTAAACCATTCAGGTTTTTATAAATGAAAACCATAATTCTGAATTGGGCCTGGAAAACCGCATGTAACCAGTGCAGCCATGCTAGCTTAGGGGAGATCCTATCTGATTTTCAGAGCCTTGCTTTTTCTTCTTCCATGTCTAGGCCAGATGTGAAACTGCCAAAATGAAGGCACCTTTTGGGTGAGATCATTCTCCAGTTCCATTCACCTGACCTGGTGTGAGAAAGATTAACCAACAACACAAGCTTGCCATTACCAGGGTACCCACGATTGTGGTTCAAAAATACCACAACCTTCGAGGAGGCTCTTTCTGTGTACTATCAGCTGGGCAGATACATTTTGAGCCTGCTGTATCTCCTTGACAATCTTCAAAGGAAGTCCCATGGAGAGCATATAAAACCTTAGGGAAAATTCCTGATGGTAAGAAAGTATTTTTAATGTAACATCAAATGAGAAGAGAAGATTCACTTAGAAAGCCTTGATGTTGGGAAAGGTAGAGGGCAAAAAAAGAAGGGGGTGGCCAAAAGTGAGATGGCTAGATGGTGTTGTAGATGCAATTGGCACAGAGCTGGGTGGGTTAAGGGAGATGGTGGAGGACAGAGGTACCTGGCAGTGGTCCATGAGATCGCAAAGGGTCAGAATTGACTGTGCAACTGAACAACAACAAAACAGTTTTTGAGCAGAGCTTTGATGGCCATCTGTCAAGAATGATTTAGCTATGGATTCCTGCATTGGCAAGAGGTTGTATTAGTTGAATTTTGGGATGTCTTCCAATTCAACAGTTTTATTTTCCCATGAAATTTAATTCTCCAATTTTGTTTGCACTTATTTTACTTATGACATTGTTGTAGTGGTGAAAAGAGTGATTGCCATATGGAAGGAATAGGATAGAACGGTGCAAGTTTTGGGAACATGAAAGACCTACTCATAGGGAAGGACTGCACATACTGCTTTGGGTGTAATTTATGAAACTTTTGGGTACTCTTCATCCCAAAACTAATAGATTTGGGCACAATCCATCCACTATTAGATATATTAAAACTCAATTTATTCCAATTGCTTTGTAATTTGTGGGAATCATACTGCTTAGCTGGAGTTCCTTTGAACTCCTCATGAACTAAGATACTGTATTCATTTTACTTCCCTGGAGCCAAATTTTGTTGCAGAACACATACAACTAGACCAACAGTGTAGACATTTTTCAGCATTGTCATTTGTACAGTTCTAATCAATTAAACACAATTTCAGGCATACCTCATTTATTATTTCTTTCACAAACAAAAGACAGCCTTTAATGGTTTGATGCATTGTTAATGATTTCTGGGATCCAGGTCATAGGTACGGGCTTATTTGGCAGAAAGGGCACCATACAACGAGAATAACTAGTAATAATTGATATACATATTATCAAGATGGGTTGAGTAAGGTACCTTAGGGCAAAACAGTTCAATGGAATTCTAAATTATGGTTTAAGAAAACAAAAATTCAAAACAAAGTAGGCCATTTCAAGTCTTGTTGCAAAGCAACAAACAAATTCAACTTCAATATCTACAAAGTTTGTATCATACCAAATTGACAAGGTATTTCCAATTGTATGGCAGCAGATTGATGATTTTTTACAAGTGTATCATGCTTACCCCTGCGACAGACTTTATTGTACTCTTATATCCTGTCTCATTTGTCCCCTGTATGAGTAGAATGTCCCTTGGCTTTATTCACATGTAATCTGAATTTGTGGAACATCGTAGCATTAATCATATGGAGTTAGCTGCTGCACACGTTACTTTTGGGATGTTTAGAAAATCCATTCTCCTTGCCCAACTGTTGATTATTCCTAGGTTTTAGTCATCTGCTCAGGACTGTTTGCTTGTATGCAATTTTTTAAAAAAACTTTAGGTATTAACTTCTAGAAGCAATGACCATAATTTTTGTATGTGAAAGCCAGCCATGGACTGCTGTACATCCAGAAGCCTGTTCCCCCTCCCCTCACTTTTTTTTACATAACAACATGTCGCTTCTTTGTTTTGGAACTAACTCAAAACTATTTCTTCACAAATGGAAATGTTATCACATATTAACCTTGGACACACAACTCTAAATAAAACAATGAAGAAACGCAGATCTTCCTTCCTTCTTCCGATTTCATCATTGGAACCACTGACTAATAAAAGTGATCTAAAAAAACACAACACAACAAAACTTCCTAAGTTATTTCTCACAGTGCTTGTGTCTGAATGCCTTGTATCTGGTTGTTTGATTAGAGGGACTCAAATATAATGGATTGAAGCTTGAGGACACTTGAGAATGAATAGAATTAGCTACAGAAACTTCTTTGATATCCTTATGGAAATTATTTTAAAGAAGGCAAGAGTGGATGCAAAATCATTTACAGGTTTTATACAGTACCTCTTCTTGTCATCATGTCATATTTACTGTGTGATGACAACACTGTAATTAACTTGCTGAATCAGAATTATAACCAAATAGAAGACCTGTTGTGTGGAAATGGACTCTGTTTCTGCTTTAAACACATCACCAATGGCCACTTGGAACAAAGATCCTACAATCTAAAGATAGTTTGTGAGTATTTTTGACAAATCTGTCTCTTTATTACATTTTTTTACATTTACAGATGACCACTTC
This sequence comes from Furcifer pardalis, assembly GCA_030440675.1. Lineage (NCBI taxonomy): Eukaryota > Metazoa > Chordata > Lepidosauria > Squamata > Chamaeleonidae > Furcifer > Furcifer pardalis. The sequence goes on from CP126891.1 coordinate 101,335,096, forward strand.
ATGTGTGTTCTTGCTTAACATTCCATTTTCATTATCTACCTCCCCCCTCCTTTTCTGGATATGTATGCCCTCTTTGTTGATTTGAACATCGTATTTAGAGAGAGAAACTGAAGAAACTAATTTGCTATTATGTCCTCTAGATGAATCTTGCTTGGATTACAAGGGTATTCACAAACAATAATTTAGTTTATAGGATATTTAAAAAGAATAGTGGTTTCCCCCCCTGCAAATCTATGTCTTTATAAGCAAAAACAAGAATTTATAGTAGAAAGTAAAAATGGATTTGAAAGCTAGGCAGTTAAAATCTATCCATGCTCCCTTCTTTCAAATGAAATTTCAAATGATACATCTGGCAGCTTTTCAAAGATGAAAGATTATCATCTTGTATATTTAATATCACATTTGTAACAATAACTTTAGTTAAGAGCAAGGGGAAGAATTTTTAACTAAAATCAGAACAATATGGTGTTGTTGAGCATTTGTATGCAGCACAATCTTAAATGTATTCTACTGCCATAATTGTCATGGATTTTTTGGGGTTTGTAGACATTATTAAATCAATGAAAGAGACTGCACATTATTTAAAAACAATCAATACTGTTATAAAAGATATAGAAAGCTGTAACACTATAAATTCCTACCTTGGATACAGTTACATTGGAATTTATTTCTGAGTGCATTGTAACTTGCTTATACGTAAAACATATTTAAGATTTTTCTCTTTCTTGAACTGCTCAGTAAGCAAAATAATTTGGATGAAATACAGAATAAAAACATAAATTATAAAGTAAAAATGACAAATCATTACTTGTCAAACCGAGATGAATTAGGACAGATGAACCTGCCTTGCATAAAGGTTAGTTTAAATAATCTTTGTTTTGGTAAAGTTCATGAATGTTTTCATTCAGAGTGAGTGAAATATGGCAATTTTTAAAAAATGAAACATTCTTACACAGATTATAAATTCCAGTAGACTAGAAGTGTCTTTGGGAATAAAAGATTGCAACTCTGATTTAATAACATAGACCCTACAGCTCTTATGATATGAATAGTACCAGGAATAGACTAAAAGGTATACCTGGTAGTAATAATAATTTCAAGTCAGAATTTATTCTGGGTTGAAAGGATTTTTGAGGAAAAAACTCTGCTTAGGGAACACCCAAATGAGGCTCCTTTCATGTCCCCAAGAGCTGGGACAGAGAAAGGTGCTTAATCCATCATGCAGTACCCAGGTCCCAAACTGCTGACTTGCCAGCCTTCCAGCTAACAAGGCAAGCTTCTTAACCACTGAGCCACCTCAGTGGCTGATATACCTAGTAAAACAGAGAGAGCTTTTTATCATGTTGCAGATTTATTATTATTTCAACTTTTCAAAAAAAAACTTCAGGGAAATGAGGAGGATTTGCATGAAGGATCTAATCTTTTAACAGTTGTTTACTTTAGTTAAAAGTAAATCATTTGTGGGGAAACTCTGTGCCAAAAATGAATACCACAATACTTTCAGAAGAATGGAAGTATGTTCTTAAGTAGTGCCTAATCAGATAGTTTCCTTTCATGCTATTTCTCTTGCTGTACTCTACTTGGTGCTAACTTATTTTCACATTATATTATCAAGATTATCAAGGGATTGCAGCATTGTAGTGGCTTAGTGGTTAAGACGCTGAGCTTGAAGACTGGAAGGTCAGGTTTTGATACCTAAGTGCTGCACGATGGATCTTGGGAACATGAAAAGAGCCTCATTTGGACGTCCCCTGAGTGGAGTCTCTCCAGCAAAAATCCTTTCAACCCAGAGTAATTTCTGACACACAATTTATTTATTTATCAAGGGATTAAGAAAAGTTTGATCTAAAGCATGGTTCCCAGTGGTGAGCATCAGCAGGTTCACACCAGTTTGCCAGAACCGGTAGCAAAAATTTTGGATGTCTCCACCTATCCAAGTTTTGAAATAAAGCAGTCCTAATTTGGGTACAACGCAGGGCTTTGCCCCTGGCCACACCCGCCATACTATGCCCACAATGTGGTAGTAAATTTTTTTGGAGCCCACCACTGATGGTTCCACAACTAATCATCTCTAAAATCCTTACCCCCACCCCACCCCGTGACATATAATTCTTATTATTCAAAAAGTGAACTCATGTGGAGAAAGCCTAAAAGACCATTAGCTTGGTATAAACATTACACTGGTCAACACAGTTTTTCTGGCATGAGGTACTCTAACGATTATAAAGTAATTTTGAGGTGCTGATTCCGAATCTGGCATCCATTTTTCCCCTAGCACATCAGGTTTTTGAGATCTCAAATATTGCAATATACCATATGAACAGCAAATTTATCCTCATATTCGTCGAGCTAAACAGACATACGGACCTAATAAAATAACATCCAATATGCAATACTTTATTGAACAAACATATATAATTATGAACTGAAGCACAAAGTTGAGAGTGAAAGCATATTAACATGTAAGAATTGAAACATTAAGATATGAAAATATGTACAAAAAGGTAAATTGACAATATCGAACTTACATCACCATGAACGACCTTTTCTTGGATGCTCTCCAATGTTCAATGTGTGTAATGTCTCTCATCAAGGACCAACAGTAATCTGTCATCATGTTGGAGTTTCATTGCCCTTTGTAACTTTCATGCATTACTTTAATGTCTTTATGAAAATGTTCACCGTGCTCTTCGCTCACGTCATCCAAGTTCTCTGGAAAGTTGGCCAAGTGACTATGTAAATAGTGAATCTTGAGGCTCATTCTACATCCAAGTGCTTGGAAACTCAAGAGCAGCTCTTCCACAATCTCTCGATAGTTGTCCGCTTTCTTGTTGCCAAGGAAATTCCGAACATCGGTGAATGCATTTTAAGCTCTAGCCTCTGCCGCCGTCATTGTTGGAAGAAAGTGTGGATCCCTGATGAGAGTTCTAATTTGAGGGCCATCAAATATTCCTGCCTTTTTCTTCTCCATGCTGAGACCTGGAAAGGTTGTATATATATAGCTGAAGCAGTTTCCAGTGGGATTCAGGGCTTTGATGAATTGCTTCATTAACCAAAATTTTATGTGCAGTGGAGGTAATACAATTTTATTCCTATCAACCAGAGGCTCATTCATAATGTTCTTGTCACCAGGCATCAAACTGATTCTTGGTGGCCAGGTCTTTTCCACCCAGTGTTTTACTGTAGCCCTACTGTCCCAATACCAAAGGAAGCAAGGGTATTTGGTGTAACCTCCTTGCTGGCCCAGCAAAACATTTACCATTTTCAAATCAACACAGATCACCCATCCATGATGTGTGTAATCCAATCTATCCAGAATTGTCTTTAATTGCCATACTCTTTTTTCATTTGTACGGAGTGTCCTATTGGGATTGAACCAAATATATTTCTATTGTGCAGTAACATACATTTTAAACTCCTTTTACTACTGTCAATAAAAAGTCTCCATTCACTGGAATCATATGTGGGCAGTCCTATATGGAGAAAAAGCCCTTTAACATCATTACAATAAACAAGTGGACCATTAGAATGGAAATACTTTCGCAGTGCTGCTTCTCTGTTACGATAAAAGGAGACACTAGTGCCAGGTCTGAGTAGTCCTTTCTCTTTCAGCCTGGAAGCCAACAATTCTGCAGACTGCTTTGGCAAATACAAATCTCTTACCAGATCATTCAATTCAGGTTGACTAAACAGACTAACAGAATCTACATCAGCTGCAGAATAGGTTGGAGCATCATTATCCTCATCATGTGTTGTAGAACAGGATGAACTGTGGGATTCAACATCAATCTCTGGTAGCTCTGTATATACAGGCACAGGTATTTCCTCACAGTGTCCAACTGGTCATTTGGCAGACGGGATATTGGGGTATTGTATGTGGTGTCTGTTCTTTTTATTGAAACCTTTGATATTGACAAGGCAAAAGTAGCAATCATCCACATGGTTCCTTGGTTCTCTCCAAACCATCGGCACACTAAACTTCAGCTTAGAATTCATTCCTTTAGACCATGACCGCAATGTTTTGACACAGGTTTTGCACACTGTATGAGGAGCCCAACGTTTGTCTTGGTCTCCCAGTGGTACTTTAAAGTAGGCAAGATACACCCTCTTGACAAAGGTAGTGATGTTGTGCCTTTGATCCCGCAAGGTGAAGCTGCCACAGATGTAACAGAAGATATCTGCGTCATTATGGCATTTCCTTCTTTCTGATGTTGTGTCCATTGTTATATTACAAACTGCACTAAAATATATATACATAAATAAGGATATCTACATAACATCACATTATAATCACTAATTTTATCACTATAATTTTATAACTGACTCGCACCAAGGACTTTGCATGCTGAAAGGGCTCAGGACCAAAAAGTGGCTCACAGAGCTGGATCAGTGGTACAGAGGCCATGCTGCGATGAAGAGGCCAGATGAAGGGCCACTGCTTTATATTCTCATGACAGTGTTCATGGTATGGATACACAGAAAGTGCCTCCTCGAAGATTTGTTATTTTTGAACCACAATCTAGCATATCCTGGTAACGGTAACCTTGTGTTGCTGGCTAATCTTTCTCACACTAGTTCAGGCCCAAGGAACTGCAGAATGGACTCACCAAAAGGTGGCTTCATTTTGCAAGTTTTACATCTGGCCTAGACACTGAAGAAGAAATACTAGTAACACTCATTGGTGTTAATTAGTGAGATATAAACCACAATGTGTTTCTGAAGCTATAATTCTCACATTCCTCTTGGGTCACATAGATATGCCTAAGATGTTCAAAACCCCAGTTACTTATTACTACCAGAACATGGAATGTTGTTTTGTAAAAAGAACTCATGGTGTTACCCATTACATTGATGTTCTTTTTATGGCATTCAGGGCTTTCCCCCCATTTAGTATAAAGCTAGTTTTTTATATATACATTTTTAATGTGTTGCATGTCAGAAAGCTGCTCATTTTATGTGTTTATTCCTTGTCCTTCCACTATAGAGGGCACCATTCTGTTACCTGTAGTGACCATTCTAATTCATAACAATTAAAAATAAAATAAAACAAAAATTATATCTTTAAACATTATGTCTTTAAAGCTTTCCATCCTTCTGAAATAAGTAAAATGAGTACCCAGTATGTTGGGGACAAAATGTTAATTAACTTGTGAACCACCCAGAGATTGCACTAAGCGTGGGTGGTGGTGGTGGTATATAAGTGTGATTGCTTTGCTTTGCTTTAAATGCATTAACTTTTTTCAAAATATTTTCCAAAAATAATTAGAAATTCGTTATATTCAAAGTAACATTGTAACTATTTGTTTTATTACAGTAATATCTCGGATAACGCTAAGACTTGGTTCCACAAGTCTTGGTGTTATCTGATTTTTAGTGTTATCCGATGCATGTTAAAATCCTATGGGATGGATCAGATAACGTTAAAGCTCCATAGAGATACATTGTAACTGCACAGGCCTTAGCGGTTGTTATCCGATCCATCCCATAGGACCTTAACGTTATTCGATCCAATTCTCCTCCCCAGATTACTTAACGTTATGCGATTTTAGTTATCCGAGGTATTACTGTATTTTGAAGTGGAATTTAGTGACACGTTGTTACATGTTACTACATTATGCATAAGAAGCTCTATTTGTTACACTGTGTTGGCATTTCTGTTGTGTATTTGTTAAGAGTTTTCCAAACCTAAAATTGGTTTCATGCCACATATTTTTAAACATTTAAAAATGTTGTTTTTAATTTTTATTTTAATTAATTCACATTTTGACAAGCAAACAAATAGTGCATCAGATGAATATATGGAGGAAAGCTCTTAGCTGCAGCTTTTAATTGTGATTAATAAACCTTAATTTTCAATGTGTCTTATTTTTCTGTGAATTGTGCATGAATTTAAAGCCTGAGTTGAGTGACAGCTGCACTTCCTCTTGAATAAAATCAAAATAAGGGGAACAACATTAAGGCATCATGAAAAGGGAACAAAAAGTCCAGTGTAGGAAGGATAACATTTATTTACTGTTTAATGTACTACATCAAACCAAAATTTTATCCATCTAACATTAGCATTCTTGGCATCTTTTTTCCTGCCAGTTAGAAACAGAACAAGAAGATCCTGCAAGGTGAAAACCAAAATAACAAAAACTTTCCTGACACTTGGGGGGGAGGACAAAACAATGAATTCATTAATATTGAGAAATTCTCCATTAACTGCTTTTAAATGGTATAAGTCTTGGTATAAGATCATTGTTGATTTATTAAAAAGCTTTCACAGCATGCATATCTAGATTTCTGATAAATCTTAACCTACAATCAATTACAAGAAAAGTTAATTTAATTTAATTTAATAGATTTATATACCATTCTATCCAAAGGACTCTGGGTGGTGTACACAAGTTAAAACCAATGTAAACCAATTAAAAAATCCTTAAAAACATAGCAATATTACCACGACCACCCTACTGTGCCATTTGCTATCTAAAAACAAATATAAAATCTACAAAGCCTTAACATTAAAAAATTAATTACAGGAGGAGGGAGCCTCAGATGAGCCAGAAAGGGGAGCTTTTTTTTTTTTTTTTGGAATAGTAGCCGTGTTAGTCTGTGGTTCAGGCATCTCAGAAAATAAAACAAAACAAAATAAACAAAATAAAGTAAAATAAAAAACACAGTAGCAGTTTAAAGACTAACTGCTATATTTTCACTGTTAGCTTTCGTGGATCAAGTCATCAGACAAGGAATGAAACTTACAGGCATGTTCTTTATATACCAAATTCAGGAGGTGGATGGGAGAAGGGTTGGTGTCAAGCAAGATGAGAGGCAAGCAAGCACAAGAATGCAGTATCACCCAGCCATTAGCAACAATAGATTATTCAGATAAACTCTAAACGACTCCCTTTCAATCTCAAGGTTGCTGAGTAAGCCCACTATGGTATATGATCAACTTGTGACCGCATGTCAGGGGAAAACAAAACAAAACAAAACTCCTGTACCTGGGTTCTTTCTGTTTTTTTTTTTTAATTTTTTATTGAGTTTTCAAACAATACAACACTACAAATATAGCTTGCGAAAAAAATAACCATTTGAGTTTACATTGTCTCATCTATATGTACATAATAGAGAAAAGAAAAACAAAAACAATCACAGACATTACATTACATGACTAACAATATATTACTAACATAATAAAATAAAAATAAAACTATTTCTTATAAAAACACATTTGTTACTTAGTCTATAACAATCACCCTTGTGCTATTTACAGTACCAAGGAGATAATGGGGGATCAACTCCTTTTTAGTTCCAAAAACCCCTTTGTTCTGGTGCTGGCCTCCCTCTCTCTCCATTCAGTGTCGCTTCCACAAATAAATTCCAAATTTTTGAAAATTTGTTTTCTTTAACTAATCCTTTTGCCACATTCAACTCCCATGTTAATTTGTCATTTAGGGCAAGCCCCCACATCTCTTTGTACCAGTCTTCAATCTTTAATATTGCATCATTTTTCCAATTTCTTGCTATACATTGTCTTGCTGTTCTTTCTGTTTTACTAAAGAGAATTGGCAGGAAAGTTGTAATATAAAATCATATAGCAATCTCTGTATCAAATTTGATAATGTCCCAGAAAGGGGAGCTTGTTGACAATTCTGGCCCCCAGACCCATTTTGTCAACCACGTCTTCAATACTTTCCTAAATGGTAGCAACTGGGCCTAGAGGCATACTTCTACTGGGAGGAGGTTCCATAGTGTGGGGGCTATGACAGAGAAGGCCCTTTTTCTTGTGCTGGAGAGGCGAACCTCCCCAACAGATAGTACTCTTGGTTTGCTCTCGTGGGACGGGTCGATGTCCTAGGGACAATGCAGTCCCTGAGGTATCCTGGTTCGCTACCATGAAGAGCTTTAAAGATGACAACCAGCACCTTGAATTGCACCTAGAGACATATAGGCAGCAAGTGCAGCTCCCACAGCTGTGGCGAGGCACTGACGAACAAAAGATACAAGGTTTAAGTCACTGTAACTCTGCGTGACAAGAACTGATCTTCTTTATATGTTTTTAATTCTTCTGAATAAATTTCATTCTTCCCCATCCACTTACCATATTTGCTGGCCTATAAGACCCTCCTCCCCTTAAAATACACTGGAAAATGGAGTGTGTTTTGTACTGTATATAATGGCCTATGCTGGGCTATTTTGGTAATTAATGGGGTGCATCTTATACTCCAATGCATCTTGTATGCTGGCAAATATGGCATATGCCTGAGGATGAAACCCATTTTAAGAGCAGAAGATAGACATGAATGAGAGGGACCTTTTCACCTCTCATGGCCTTTGTTCATCTAGTGTCCATCACTCTAATCAGTATGTGTGTGAGAGAAAGAGAAAGAGATACAATCTCAGTTGTTCCATAGAGCCTAGCATCTCTAATTACAATAGAATAATTGCTTCATGGCTATGACCCACTTACATTACTCCCATAGATGATAATGAAGAATTAAAAAAAATTATTTCCATTGGGCAAGATTATAAAATATTTTGTGCATGTTCACCACCCCACCACCCCAAAAAAAGACTGGAAATGTCTGTTCTGGGGCAGGCTTCTGGTCTTCCAGCCTATGTCACTTTCTTCTTTTTTCAGCAAGAAAGTGAAGGGAACAGAAAACCAGTGCAGTTTAATGAGGCCTGAGACAGAAATAAAAGCTAAAGCACCAATCTGCCCTTTCCCTTCCCTTCCCAAAATATTATGGATGGGAAGAGGCCAGCCAGTTGCCCCACCTGGGGAATAAGGTCTTGGTGACTTTCCGTGCTAAAGTGAACAAAAGAAACGTTCCACTTCATTTGTCTTTCTTGCTAATGCTATTTGGAAAGAATTTACATCTGATCAAGGAACAGCCCATGCCTCTTTCAGACAGCCTGTTTCTCATATTGATAATCAGAACTATGGTGTTTGGAAAATACATGTACAGTTATGGTGATTGATTTAATGCTGTCAAGTTAAGCAAGCACATTGCCCGTAAGCCCATCTCAAACATGATAGCTTATCATTTCCCTTCTTTGAACCACCTCTTTGAGCGTTTCCTGCTGAGCAGTCTTTTCTTGCAAAAACTGAGAGAGCAATGAGTTTTGTTTTCTCACTTTCTCCCATGTAGATAAGTGCTTCTTTTACTGAAAAGTATTGTGCAGGCAAGTATATAAAAATATTGTGGATTAAACAGAATGTTTCAAGTGGCTAAGAAAAATGCTTTTTCAGATAATTTTTATGAAATTGTGGAAGAAAAACAATGCTAACACTTCCTAGTAATCACAGGTCAATTAACATGTCTGTTAGAACCCTGGTGTGAAGCCATCCAAATGAAGTCTAAAATGGTTGGGTTTGTGTATTTTCAGAACCTAAATATAAAGTTCAGAAGAAGAATATTGATTAGAAGGTTGTTTTGCTTAATCCGATTGACAACCACTGTTTTCCTATTCTAATTGATCCCTGATGCGTTCATCCTCCAGTCCTAAGATTATAGATTCCCATGCCTCAACAGATAAACATTTATTTAAGACTTTGGATACCAAATGAGAAGAGAGGACTCTTCTTGAGTTTTTCCCTTATTTTGTCACAAAAAAAATCAATTCACAATCTTGAATTTTTATTGCTAAACTCAAAGTATTCTATTTTCAAATACATTTTCCCATTTCCATATTTTCCAATATTTTGCAACAATTTCTGCTATCTTTTGCTATTTTCATGGAACATGGTGTATATTTCTTCCTCTATCTTTTTATGTGTTTTCTTGTTCTTTTCACTGATCCCTCTCATTAACTATTTTCATGGTATTCCATATATTACTGTGAATTGACCTTTCTCTATATCACGCCCATTTCTTTTTTATTTTATCTATTATTTTCTTTTGCTGAAGAATGTAATACCTAATTGCTATCTTCTAGTTTCTTTGTAATCTCATCTAATTTTAATATCTATGTTTAACAAAGTATGATCTGTTACATATATCAATCCAACCAGATTCAGAACAGCCTGTTACAAACATGATACAGCAGGAAACATGGTAATTCACATCAAAAATGCCCTAGCAGACTTCGGTTGTTTGTTTCGCTTATAAAAGGCTTTTCATGTTCTTATTTATTGCATCTGGTTTTAAAACTGGTCAGAACTAGTGATGAAACAGAGGCATGCTTTTGTTTTATAATCAGTTTTTTTCTAGAGAAGAGTTCACAATTTATACCTATCTGAAGAAGGCCTGAGGATATTTTAGAATACAGTAATACCCCGGATAACGTTATGACTTGGTTCCACAAGTCATGACGTTATCCGATTTTTAGCGTTGTCCGATGCTTTCATCGAACAATGTTAAAAAAAAGCTCTGACTTCAGGGACAAACTGCTTTAAAGGCAGGCAGGAAAAGAAAGAGACCTCCCTGCCTTTAAAGCCACCCCCCACGCACAGCGGTCTCTGCCACTGCAGTAGGGTCGGGGAAAGCACCTTTTCCCTGGCTCTACACTGCAGTCTTCCCTCCCTGTATTTAAACTACAGGGAAGCGGGAAATAGAGAGATGTGATTGGTTCTTTCCCCCTTCCTGTAGTTTCAATACAGGAAGGGAAGACTGCAGTAGATCGTTCTTTTTTCCTCCCTGTATTTAAACTACAGGGAGAGAGAGGCTTGTAGTTTCAATACAGGAAGGGAAAGAAAAAAACACAAACCTCTCCCTGTAGTTTAAATACAGGGAGAAAAAAAGATGCGATCGGCTGGCTCTACCTGCCATGAGGCATAGCTCTGTGCTCTGCAATCGGCTGGTCAAGCCTGGCTCAGTCAGAGCGTGCATCTCAGCAAGAGAAGCTATGGTGGCTTGAAGGTAAGCAGGGCCAGGGGTGGGCTGGATTCTCTCTTGGCCGAGCAGGCAGTGGGGTGGGTGCGGTTTTAGCGTTATCTGGTGCAATCGTTATCTGGGGTATTACTGTACTTGATATGTTACTTTCAAGCTTTTTGCATGTGCTTTTCAAATTCATTCAAAAATAGCAAAGTCTGTTAGTGCCAGGACTAGCTCATTTAGGCTGCTTGCGAGTCTGTAGTGCAGCAGTTGTGTCATATTTATGATGCTTTTTTGCCGTTAAGTATCACATTGGTGAAAAATGCAATATTAAATAATGATTTGTTATAGTAAAATGTGTAAGTTACTGCTTCAAGCACCAATGGTTTTCATATTTGTTTTAGACTGAAATAGAGTGTGTTTAAAATACTTAATCAGTGCAGTAGCAATTGATTGCAATTGATTCTCAAGACAATGTTAGCATTGTAAAAAGTTATGACCTCTGGTTGTTAATAGGTAAAGGTCAAAAGTCAGTCATATCCAACTCTAGGGTTCAGTGCTCATCTCTTTATAACATCTGCAGACGTTTCCTAGAACATGACTAGACATGGAACACTGTTTACCTTCCCACCAAAGTGGTACCTATTTATCTACTTGCAATTTCTTGCTTTCAGACTGCTAGGTTGGCAGGAGCTGGGGTAGAGATGGGCACTCACTCCATTGTGTAGTCCTCGGGTATCAAACTCTGACCTTCTAGTCTTCAAGTTCAGCATCTTAACCACTTGATCAACTGCAGTCCCCCTGGTTGTTAATACAAAATTACTAATGGCCTAGTTGCACGGTATAATTAAGAAATCCAGTCCCACTTCTAATGTAAGAAGTAAAAAGGGTAAGCCTGGACCCTGTCATATTTAATATGCCTGTTAACCACTCATAATTGATTATATACAGTTGTGAATTCATATGTCTTGTGACATGAATTGAGGGATAACACAGGTCTGCAAAAAAAAAAAAATCCGCTTCATAGGATATTTTTGGTAAATTTTATGTTTTCTAGTGTGCCGATCAAAAAAATGACCTCAATTTCCCTCATCACATACAGTTTTTTTCCGCAAAATATGAGGGTTTTGCATTTAAAAAGCATAAGAGTGATGAGAAAATCACTACAGTACAGTATTTTATTACAATGAACAAAACATATTATTTCTTATAATTAAACAAACAATTCCTTCATAATATATACTTAACATTCCATGTTATTTGCCAGCAGTCCATGTCCTGGACTCTGACATAGACTCTGACAGAGTCTCTTGCCGAGTGACCTGCAATACAAATGTGTCAAATCAATCAATCAATCAATCAATCAAATAGAAATGTGCCATTTGGATTTTTTCCTACAACAAATTAAATAGTTCTCCATTCTGGAAGTTCCACCTGACACACAGACACTTAAATGTGGCTCTCCTGGGAGAAAGACCTAAGCCGGAAGGCTTTGCACCCCAACTCTGCCTATGCCTATGCTTCTGCCTATGCTTCTTCTTCAGAAAAGAAGCTGAGAATTTTCTTGAATGGAATATCCCAACATACTCTAGAAATTAGAATAATCAGAAAGTGATCAGCAAATGTGGCAGAAATAAAGTACAGTACAATAGAACCCCGGACAACGTTATGACATGGTTCCACAAGTCATGACGTTGTCCGGTTTTTCACATTGTTCGATACATTGATCGAACAATGCTAAAAAAAAGCCCTGACGTCAGGGACAAACCACGCCGAGACAAGGCTCGGCTTGTCCGAAATCCCTCCCCCCTGGGTAGGCACGCGGTCGCATGTCGTTCGGGGTTAGGGCAAGGTACGGGAAAGACCCCCGTATCCTGCCCTAACCGCCGCCGAGGCGCGCAAGCCTCCAAGCCGCCCGAAGTTGCGAAAGGGTAAAGATCTTTATCCTTTCGCAACTTCGGGCGGCTTGGAGGTTTGCGCGCCTCGGCGGCGGTTAGGCGAGGATGCGGGGGTCTTTCCCGTATTCTCGCCTAACCCCAGGCGAAGCGTGCGTGCATGTCCGAGGTTCCGAAGGGGTACCCTCTCGGAACCTCTGGCGGCTTGGAGGCTTGCGCGCCTCAGCGGCGGTTAGGCGAGGATGCGGTGGTCTTTCCCGTATCCTCGCCTAACCCCAGCTGAGGCGTGCGTGCATGCCCGAGGTTATGAAGGGGTACCCTCTCAGAACCTCGGGCAGCTTGGAGGCTTGCACGCCTCGACAGCGGTTAGGCGAGGATGCGGGAGTCTTTCCTGTATCCTCGCCTAACCCCAGCCGAGGCGCGCGCGCACGCTCAAAGTTGCAAAAGTGTAAGGATCTTTACCCTTTCGCAACTCGAAGTTTCGAAAGGGTAAGGATCCCCGTACCCTTTCCAAACATCGTGGGGGCGGATGCTTGGGGGGGTAGGTTTGGGTAGATGATCTACCCAATCCAACTCCCCCCCCCACGCATATGCTTGTTCCGAATAATGTGAAATTCGCGTTATTCGATACAAGATTTTCCCGAAAATCTTGTCACGTTATGCGGTTTTCACGCTATATGGTACTCGCGTTACCCGGGGTATTACTGTATTAGTTAATAAGAAGCATTTGAAGCAATTTAAGTCTGGAAGGAATAAATATTATTCTGAAATATTATTTATGCTGAAAACACACACACTCAGAGTTATAAAAGAAGTTAAAATACAGCAGTTGACATATAACAATATGACTAAAATACATGACACATAAAAGTAAAACAGGCCAGAAACAACAAAATTGTAAATGTTGAGCAGGGGGAGGCAAAAATATTGTAAATGGCTTCTTGAGTGCCTTCCTCAAGGGAGGGAAGGGGACCAGGGGTAATCCAGATTGTTGGGGCCACCCATGAAAAAGCCCAGTTCCTCACTGCAGCTTCTTGGGCCTCCTTCAGGGTGGGCAGATGAAGCCATAATGCCTGGAAAGACCAAGTGGTCTGAGCAGAGTTTGGTCAGAGAAGATGACCTGCCAGGGTCTTGAGGTCCCAGGAATGAACTCTAGAATGTCAGAATGCCCAGACCCCTCCTCTAGCTCATTATAATTTGGTTCCATTCTTTTTCAAAGCTAAAACTGGTAACAAATTAACTCATTTGGGTAAGCTTTTTCTTTCAAATCCCCAGCCTTGCCTTGGGCACTGCCTCCTCATCTAATGTGCTCCTGCAGCAGCAACAAGAATGTTGCCTTTCCACTTAACAAGGGAAGCTTGAAAAACTTATGAAAAACAGAGAGTATAAAATATCAATAGCACAGCAAATTCAAAATAGAAAAGAGAAATGAAAATTTTATATAATTGTAAACTCTGAAACTGAACAAAAACAAAAAAATCATATCTTGAATTAATACACAATGCTATTTTGATATTTTTGAAAACACTAACATTTTTGTATTTTCAAAAATATCAAAATGGCATTATGTATTTATTAGATGCTGTGGTTAATTTAATTTTAGTACAACCTTTAGCTTTTTCTCATATACTATACTTGAATGTCTTTAAACTATCATAATGGAACTGAGTTAAACTTGGTATTGAAAGTATGAAACATGATTTTTGAAGACAGTTCTTCCCATTAATTTGCTAAGTTAGTGCCATTTAGGGACTGCAGTGGCTCAAGTGGCTATGATGCTGACTGGGAGGCAGAAGGTCAGCAGTTCGATTCCCGAGTACTGCAGGATGGAATGAGCTCCCGTCTTTGTCCTAGCTCCTGCCAACCTAGCAGTTCGAAAGCAAGAAATTGCAAGTAGATAAATAGGGACCACTTCAGTGGGAAGGTAACAGCATTCTGTGTGCTCCGGTGTCTAGTCATGCCTGCCACGTGACCACGGAAACATCTGCAGAAGCAGACAGTGCTGGCTCTTTGGCTTTGAAACAGAGATGAGCACTGACCCCTAGAGTCGGATATGACTGGCTTTCAAGCAAGGGAAACCTTTACCTTTACTTTAGTGCCATTTTATTCCTTTCAGTTCATGATGCCTTGTTTTTTATGACAGAGAAATTTAGCAGCTCATCCATAACGCACAGCAAGTCATGTTAAGACAAATTGATCATAATGTATTATCTTTATTTAAAATCACATTGTTCAGTTGCACAGTTGAGTCTGACCCTTTGCATCCCCATGGACCACCACACACGAGGCACCTTTGTCACCTGCCATCTTCAACAGCCCCATCCAAATCTATGCCCACTGCATCAATGATGCCATCTATTCATCTCATTTTCTGCCACCCACTTCTCCCTTTGCCTTTGATCTTTCCCAGTATCTGAGCCTTCTCCAGTGAGTCTTCTCATTTGGTGGCCCAAGTACTTGAGCTTCAGCTTCAGTATTTGTCCTTTCAAGGAGCAGTCAGAGATAATTTCCATTAGGATTGACTGATTTGATCTCCTTGCAGTAACATACTGGCACTATATATTATATTTTCCTCCCCTTTTTATGCTCTGTAAACATTCTTTCCTTGTGTGGTTGATTTTATGTTTAAACAGACCTGAGGTTAAGCACTGACTCAAAGTGTACTATGCGGTAACATATTGGCATATGTCTCTGGCAAGAATAATAAGTTTTTGTCAGAAATTATTCTTGGTTGAAAGGATTTTTGTGGAAGAAACTCCACTCAGGGGACACCCAAATGAGACTCCTTTCATGTCCCCAAGACAGTCAGGCACTCAATCTGTCATGTAGTACCCAGGTCTCAAGTGGCTAACTTCTCAGCCTTCCAGCTAACAATGCAAGCTTCTTAACCAATGAGCCACCACAGCCCCTTTCTGGTTATATGAGGACCTTAATTCGGGTTTCCTTCTCTGATCAGTCAGCTCCAGCAAATTTTTTTAAACCTTGCAAAAATACCACCAGTATTAATTATAAATTTGTAAACATTCTAACCTTCATTATATCTAATTTCTTTATAATAACTTCAGAATAATGTCATTTTGTAGGATGATAAGCATGCTGATTAATAGCACTGAGCCTTAAATATATCCCAATGTTAATGTAAAGTCTCACTACACATAAATCTCTAAGGATAACCAACTAACAGCCAGGATGGATTAATCTTTTTAAAAATTAGTATAAATTGCATGCTCACACTAGCATATGACCACACAAAGAGTGGATTCATGGTTAAGCATTTTAATTAAGTTAAAAAAACACATTATATAAAACTAGTGGATATATTAGCAGAGAAAATTCAGTATATTTGGTACTGGAGTAAACATAGCTGGACAGTCTGTTAGTGTCAAATATATACACTCGAATCCATTTGTTAGTTTCAGCTGAAGTAAACACATTAAATTAATTGCTGAATGATGAGTCAACACTTAATGTAAATCCCAGTGCCCCAGTGGGTCTACTTAAGTTAGAATTGCACCACCAGGAGGTGGGCAGCTGTTATTTTAATGTCGCTCTGAGAAAGCCTCTTGGAATTATAGAATGAGATCTACTGACCATGCCAAAGTTACAACAGTTTTTCTGGTTCCTTCCTATTTTGACTTGGTTCCAGGAGGAATTTTCAGAGCCAGGTGTTAAAAATAAACCCTTGCTGCTGACCTTATTATTTTCCAGGGGGCATCTAAGTAAGGGTGCAGGCTGAGCTACTGCCACCTCAAGTTGGTGATGTCTTTCGTCTGGGCACTACAGCATGGAAGCTTTTGCCTCAGTGTGTTGTGTGTATATGCCAGCAATGGATAGACATTCTGTTCCCTTTCTTCTTTCTTGCTACAAGAGTGCATGTGTGAGAAAAACCAATTACAGTACATTATAAAATATCTACAAACTACCACAGAATATGCAAGATCTCTATGAGATGTCAGCATCCACAGATTGTTTCATTAATTCCTTTGAGATAAATCATAAACCCATTTCATTTAATGTGTGCTATGGCAGAACTTCCCTTGTTACCAAATTTAGTTGTCTGAAAAGTTAACAACGACAACAAAAGCATAATTTCTATATACAGTAATATCTTAGATAACGCTAAGACTTGGTTCCACAAGTCTTGGTGTTATCCGATTTTTAGTGTTATTCGATCCATGTTAAAATCCTATGGGATGGATCGGATAACGTTAAAGCTCCATAGAGAAACATTGTAACCGCACAGGCTTTAGCGGTTGTTATCCGATCCATCCCATAGGACCTTAACATTATTTGATCCAATTCTGCTCCCCAGATTACTTAACGTTATGCGATTTTAGCGTTATCTGAGGTAAACGTTATCCGAGGTATTACTGTACTGGCAATGGATGTTGCTTTTCTGGAGTTGAGTTGTACTTGACATTGCTTAGCTTGCTACTATTTGCAAATTGGGCCTTGCCTACCAAATAAGGCTTATTGCTAGGAGATGACTCTTCATTGTCTGTAGATATCCCATGTCATCTGGAACTTTAGAGAGCAGTTTTTGGTAATACAACAATTTGGGTTACCCATATTATGGAGGCATTTCTCTGTTCTGCAGCTACCAGATTGCCAGGCCTTGACTTTGTCTATATAGACTATGGCTGTCTTTGATTTGGCTGATGTTGGGTTTCACCAAGTTTTGTATTCAACCCATCAATATTCTAGGACATATGCAGTCTGGAATAATTTGACAGTATGGGAAGTCTCCTCTCTCTGAGCCCTCAGGTAATGAAGTCTCTGTTATGCCCTCTGGGAGTGGGTGAGGCAAGGATGAAAGGTTAGCTAGGGTGTGACACCTGCTAGGTTTGCTTTAAATCAGAATTGGGTGGTCTCAGCACGGCTGCTAACCAGTTTTGAAACTTTGCTGGCCTTCTGAGGTCTGTACTCCCCAAAAGACAGGCTGAAGTGGAGGGTGTGGCCAGAAAAACTAATGTGGTTATTGAATTTATAAAATTATTTTGGAAAATTTAATGCAATTGTTATGTGCTGTACAGGTAGCTGCAGTTTTTGTTAACTGAAAATGGGGCTGATGTTTTTTAAAAACCTGAAAATCCTTGTTTTGCTCTATATTAACCAAAAATTATACATACATTTTTAACCTTCATGTGTCTAGTAATACAGAGTCCAGAACTGTAAGGAACAAAAGAATTGTTGGTTTTTTAAGAAAACAGAATATCTCGGCAAAGTAACTATTTAAACCCTTGATGTCTTAAAAATACAATGTTTGAGCCCTGTTTTCTTGTTTGTATCAGGACTTACTAAGAAAAGAAATAAAAGCACAATCAGCTACTTGTAGCCCTAAAGATCCATATGAGCCCTCGTTGTGAGAGTTAAACTGGATAAAAAACATCTCTTTTCAACTAAAAGACTGTAAGTCATTAGCCATTAACTTAAAAACATAATAAAGAGTACTGTACTATGAAAAAGACTATATATTGACATTGTCTTGTTCAAAATACTTGAATACAGTATAATATAGAAAAGACAGAATTGCTTAAAACATCTACAAAGCATTTTTTAAGAAAAGCAATAATAAACAAGGTTTTGGGAAATCTGTTTGGAATCAGATGCAAAAATGATTGTCCATCTTTAAAAGTGCATCTTTTAAAACTAGCAACTGAGGAGGTACTAGATTTGTGTAACAAATATACATCTCGCAATCCCAAGTATCTTTTTTTTTTTTATAATTTTATTAGGTATATAAAGTATTACAAAACAAGACACATACATAAAACAAATGAATTACATAACTCTAAAGAATATAAAAGGAGAATTCAAAAAATAAAGATAAAATCTCACATATATAACAGTGTTACATTGTTAGCATACATCAAAAATTATTACCTCGTTATAAACCGGTATTTACTACATCAATCTCCAAACTATATCTCCATCTATCACCTCGTAACCAGAATATGTTATTCTCTATCTCAGCTATCCTTCTTGTCTTTAAAACCACCCTTGTGATATTTACAATGTCCGGGGAATTATGTTTACTTATGTTTTCCAAAAATCAATTTGCTCAGATGCAGGGGATATGCCCTTATTCTTTACTATTACATATTCAATGAAAGGTTTCCAGATCCTCCAGAAATTGTTACCAGTTACTTTACCCTTTTTAAAATTTATCTCCCAAGTGAGCTTTTCATTGAGTGCCAGATCCCACATTTCCTTGTACCAATTCTTTCTTTGTAAGTTTTCATTATTTTTCCAATTTCTGGCTATACAATGTCTGGCCGCTGATAACATTATCGCCATCAACTCGTTTTTATCCTCACTCATTTTATATTTGTCCATCTCAGTTAACAATATTGTATTAGGCCCCAGTTCAACCTGCACATCCAATATATTTTTAATTTCAAACTCAATTTTTCCCCAAAAGTCCTTCAAAACCTCACAAGACCACCACATGTGTTCATATGTACCTCTAACTTTTTTACATCTCCAGCATTTCTCACTCACATCTTTGTACATTAAATGCAGTCTTACTGGGGTTCTATACCATCTCCAGATTAATTTGTAATTATGTTCCTTCACTCTTACCGACATAGATCTCATAATTCGTCTTCTCCACATTTTCCCCCATGTTTTCTCAGTAATTGTTGTGTTCAGTTCTTGTTCCCAACTTTCTTTCAGTACTTGTTGGGCTTTCCCTCCTTTATTTAAAATTTTATATAATTGACTAACTATCCCTTTTAAACCAATGTCTCCTTTTCTCAATTTGACCAGCAATATTTCAAATTCTGTAAGCTCCCTATCTGATCCCATTTCGGAAAGAAATTTCTTATTCCAATTATTTATCTGGAGGACTTTAAACCAATCCAACTCCAATTGCCGATAGAGCTCCTTTCTCTTCTCTAAATCCCTACAATTTTTGATCCAATCTTTCAACAGAGAGACCCCATTTTTTAATAAGATATCCTTAATCCTACCTACTACTTTCACCGGAAAGTTATTAAAATCCTCTACTTCTGTAACCATTGAGATCCCTGGGATAAGTTCCTTTCTTGCTTTGTTCCATTCTTCAATTGTTGCTCTTATCATCTCACCCTGAATCCTCATTTTTTTATCTTTGTCCCCGCATAAAAAAAAAGCCTTCCCTTTCCTAGAAAACTCTTTTAATTCTAATTTTCCCCATATTGGCTCTTCCCTAATTAACAATTTGATAACATTTCGTAATTGAAAGGCTCTATAATACTTGCTAATGTTCGGAATACCCAGTCCCCCTTCTTTTTGTGATATATACCATAAAATCTTAGGTATCCTAGCTTTTCGTTTCCCATTGCAAAATCTATTTATGGTATTCTGATATTTTTCCAGTTCTTTTTCTGTATGTTTTATTGGCAGAGCATCAAATAAGAAGTTTAGTTTAGGTAACAACATCATTTTACACATTGCAACCCTGCCAAACCACGATAAATTCAACTTGTTGTACTGTAATATTTTTTTGTCTATCTCTTTCATTTGTTTTCCATAGTTCAATTCCTTAAGTTCTCCAGTTTTCCTGGCGAGTATTACCCCCAAATATCTTAATTTATCCGGAATTTGAATATTGAGTTTTTGTTTTATTTCTTCTTCATCCTTCTTACTCCCATTGACTAGAATCATCTCGGACTTATCCCAGTTCACCCTTAAACCTGTCATCTCCTCAAAAGTATTCAGATGTTTATTAATCCTTAATATTGCCTGTATTTGTTGTTTAATTGTAATTAATGTGTCATCAGCATATAAACTTATTTTATTTCCTTCAATTCCAACAATTTCTTTATCTTGCCGAATTAAATTTGCCAGTAGTTCCATAGCCAAAACAAATAATGTGGGCGACAGAGGGCAGCCCTGCCGAGTTCCAGCTTCCAATTTTATTTCTCCTGTATAATTATCATTAAATTTCACTGTTGCTGTTCCCTGTTTATATAAGTTCTTGATAACTTTTTGAAATTTGACTCCAAATCCATAAAATTTAATTACCTCATGTATTGTTGCCCATTGCAAAGAATCAAATGCTTTAAAAATGTCCAGGGCTAAGAAACCTACTTTATCCTTTTGTTTTTCAGCTATATCCAATAAGTCCACTGCCCTCCTTGTAAGATCTGACATGTACCTGCCCTTTATAAACCCTGCTTGATCGTCTTTTATATATTTGGCTATGAAGCTATTTAATCTGGTCACCATTATTGTGGAAAATTTTTTAGCATCTTGGTTAATCAAGGATATCGGCCTATATGATTCTATTTTATGTAAGTCTTTACCTGGCTTAGGGATCAGTACAATAATAGATCTATTCCAAGATTCGGGTGTTGATTCTCCCTCTAGAATCCCATTAAATAATTTATGTAATCTCGGAACAACCCAAAATTTAAAATCCTTATAAAATTCAGCAGGCAGCCCATCTTCTCCTGGAGCTTTGTCCAGTTTTAATTTGTTAATTACATCCTCAATTTCCTTTATGGATATTTGTTCCTCCATCCTATTTCTATGCTCTTCTGTTATTAATAAAGAGTTATTCATTTTGAAGTAATCCTCCAATTTGTTCAAATTTACCTGCTTCTTTGAGTATAATTCCTTATAAAAATCCTCTATTATTCCCGCTTTCTCTTTCCTTTTATTGCATCGCTTCCCATTCTCATCTACCATTACTCCCACCTGACCTTTGTTCTTTTTATCCCTCGCTGCTTTTGCTAATAATTTAGAGTTTCTGTTACTGTACTCAAAGAATTCTCTTTTTAAAAATATCAAATCCTTCTTTACCCTTTCCATATCTTGGGCTTCCAGTTCTTTCTTTGTTTTCTGTATCTGATATAATACCCTCTGATCTTTGCCCTTTGTATATTCCCGATGGAGTTGTTTTAGTTGCGTTTCCAATTCCTGATTTCTATTAATGTTCCGTTTCTTTTCCCAACTACTTAATTTTATTGATTCCCCTCTAAAAATCGCTTTCATTGTATCCCATAACACTCCAGAGCTGACCTCTTTATTGTCATTCCATATCCAATATTCATCCCATTTCTCCATAATTTCTTTTTTCAGATTCTTCTCTTTGTATAATTTTGGATCATATCTCCAAACATATCTTTTCCTGTCACCTTCGCCCAATTTTATATCCATAGTTATCTTGGCATGATCTGATTCTCTGAACGTCCCTATTTTTATATCCTCTATGTTTTTCAATAACCCTTGTGTGACAAATATATAATCAATCCTTGAATACATATCATAAACTTGAGAATGGTAAGTATAATCCCTTTCCTGTCCTTTCAATTCCCTCCATACATCTGGGCGTGGTTTGGATGGAGTAGGGAAAGCAGCGGCTTGTCTTTCCTCCGCCATTAATGAGATTTTCAATGCGATTTAAGTAAAAAAAACAAGGTGGATTTTGGAGGAAAGAGACTGCTGGCACGGTTTAAAAGTGTTCCCGACCTGGCTTGAGAAAAAAAAAACAACAACAACAAAGGTAGAACGGCGGATCGGCGCGAGCGGGTGAACGGGGCCCGGAGAGTTGAGCTCCGGTTGGTGGGGGGGCTGAGAGGTTCGAAAGAGCGTCCCGGCTCCCATCGCCGCCCGTCGAGCCACCCCCGGTGCCGGAGGAGAAACCGAGGCGCGCCGCGGACGATCGCAAAGCCATAGAGGAGATCTGTAGCGGAGGCGGGAGAGCTGTTGAAGACGATTGCTGGCGTTTGGAGGATAGCGCGTCCCCCGGAGTCTGCCCCAAGATTCTGTGACTGTGAGTGAACGGTGGCAGGGAGAGCGTCAGTGAGAGGGGAGACGGGGGGGACGCGAAGGAAGAGGATTGAAGAGAGAGAGCTGGTCGGGGAATTGGAAAGGAGGGGGCTTGGAGGAGAGAAGAAGAAGAAGAAGACAAGGGGAAGACCGGATAGCGAAATTGCTTTGAATGTGGCTGAAAGCTAAGGATTGTTTCCTGGAACCGAGTTTGGTGTGGATTTATTATTAGCAGTTTTTGGAATAAAAAAAAAATCTTGTTTTTGTTGCTCTGTGGTACTAAGGGAAAGGAGGAGACCTGGGTTTGGTGGCAGGAGCCAGGGCTAAAGAACGTACACAGAAGGGAGCAACAATAATGGCGGAGCAGATCGAAACTTAACTTGGAGTGCGGAAACGAAACTTAAGTTAGCAGGGAGGGGGAGAAGAGAGGGAGATTGTTTTTTTTCCCCTCTTTCTTCCCTCGGATGGATTTTGGTGGACGGTTCAAGATCTTTGAGTAATGCTATCTGTGAAATGATAATTAACCAGCCCATTTCAAGAGGAAAATAGCAGTGGTCCCAATAATACTATAATTAAACAATCGAAACTTAACTTCGAGGGCGGAAACGAAACTGAGAGCAGCAGCGAGACGAAGAAGAAAAAAGGACATTGCTTTACTTGTTTTTTTTCTGGAGGTTGGTGGTTGATTAAGACTTCTGTTTTGTGCATTCCGGTCTGTTATCCCCTAAAGCGGAGACATTTAACTTGCCCATTTAAAGAGGAAAAGCAGCAGCGGTCATAATACTCTTATATTTAGATCCTCCTTCCCCCCCTCTTCTGCTCCCCCCCTCCTCGCCCTTTGGTTTGTACAGTACAGACAATAAGAGTTCATCTTGCAGATTGTGTATTACATAAAAGGTCACTGAGCTTTTGATTTCTTTGATATTAAGGTTTTGAAATATAAAGTCTGAATTAGCAGATAAGTATAAGAAATTTGAGCATAGCTAATTGTTGATATAATTGATATAATTGAAATAGAACTAATTTAGATGGTGGGATTATTAAGCAAAAATCACATACTTACATATCTGAAGTGAAAAGTTTAATAGGCTATGCAAGAAGGGGAGGATACAGTCAGGCCAAAGGGGAGGAGAGAAAAGAAAGAGAAGGATCAAAAAGACAAGGAAAGGCATATACCATCACCAACGATGGAGACCACAACAGTACCAACGGAGACCCAAGAAGCTACAGGAGGACGACCAGCAGACATGCCGGACAGAATGGACAATATGTGTGCTATTTTACAACAATTGGTTAAAAATGGAAAAGATAATCAGGTTGCAATGCAAAAATTGAATAAAATGGTGGAGAATAATTGTGAAGAAATGAAAAAAGATAGAGAACTGGCCAGGTTACAACATGAGAGCCTGGCCAGGACTCTTACTGATATGCAGAAGGAGGTTGCAGAGAATACAAAAAAAATTAAAGTGATTACTGATACAATGCAAAAAGATTTAGAACAGGTAAAGATTTCTGTGAATGAAGTGTATATTCAAGAACATTTAATTGCCTCAAGAGTATCTGTCCAAGAGAAAAAGATGATGATGGTGGAGGAGGGGCAGAGAAAACAGAACCTTGTGATACGTAAAATGGCCGAACGAACGCCAGACAAGCTGAGAGATAGAATATTGGATTGGTTGAATTCTTTGAAAATGGGGAAAAATTTTGTGGCAGAAGACATTGGAGCGGTGTATAGAGTGGGGGGAAGGCGAGATAGGAGAGCATCAAGGAATGTTTTGGTTAAATTTGCAAACTGGGCGGATAAGTTAAAAGTGATGGCTTACATCAAACAAGCAGGGTCTGGCGTTCTAAAGATTGAGGGTACTGATGTGGAAATCTACAACGATATAGCACCAGAGGAGAGAAAATGGAAATTCATGATGAAACCGGTGACGAAATTTCTGACTTCAAAAGATATTAAGTACAATTGGAGATTTCCACAACAGTTGAGATTTTTTTACGAGAAAAGATGGCATGTATTGGACGACAGAACAGATGTCTTGGAGTACTTGACTCAACTTGGGTTCATGAAGGTGGCTAGTCCAGAATGGATTACAATGAGAACTGATTTGTACGCGGTTGGGGTGATGGGTCCGGTCTTGAATAAGGAGGGGGAGGTTGAGGGGGCAACGGGAGGAGGGGATGTGTCAGGAACACCGAGTGCTGAGCTTTTTGAATAAGTAATTAGTGAAAATAAAATCATAATGGTGGAGGGAGGGGGCCCACAGAAGAATACAATGCTTTTTTCTACCAGTCCCCCCCTCCCCTCTTTGAGAGTCAGAGGCGATATCTTGGAACAAGATGTGGGGAGGGTAACAGAAAACGAAAGAGTAGGTAAGTTTTTTCTTTTCTTTTTTGTAGTTGTAACACTATGTATTCTTTACCAAATATTTTATTTTACTGAGTCATGTTGTAGTGAGAACTCACAATTTTCTTTTTTGATATTATATTGTTTTCAATTATTTGTATCTTTTTTTAGATTTTTAGTAGGGGGTGGGGATAGCACGTCCGGGGAGGAATGTAAAAGAAGGGAGAGATTAGTAAATATAGATGGTTAAGAGTATAAGATTGTTAACATGGAATGTGAAAGGAACAGGGAATGCCGTGAAGAGGAGGAGGTTGCAGATAGCGCTCAATAAATCTAGATCTGATGTCATCTTTCTACAGGAGACTCATCAAAAATCGGCAGATACTAATAAATTAGTTGTGAGGGGAATTGATACTTATGAAATGGCTTATGGGACATCAAAGGCGAGGGGTGTTGCAATCCTTATTTCTGAAAAATTGGGCTTTAGTGTGACAAAATCTATAGCTGACCCAGAGGGGAGATACTTGATAATTAAGGGGAGGATTGAAGATGAGGACGAAGAGATAACCCTGGCAAATATATACGCTCCAAATACTAACCAGGAAGAATTTTTAGAAAAATTAAGAATAATTTTAAATAATGAAGGAACGAGGAATATGATCATTGGGGGGGATTTCAATTTGCTAAGCTCTGAGATGGATACTACAAGCACTAAAAAGAGAAGTAAAAAATACATTTTGAGTGATTGGGTAAATTCAATCCCAAGTACAGTAAAACCTCAGATAACACTAAAACCTGGTTCCACAAGTCTTGGTGTTATATGATTTTTAGTGTTATCTGATGCATGTTAAAATCCTATGGGATCCATAGAGATACATTGTAACCACACAGGCTTTAGCGGTTGTTATCTGAAGCATCCCATAGGATCTTAATGTTATCTGATGCAATTCTTCCCCCCAGATTCCTTAATGTTATGCGATTTTAGTGTTATTCGATACTAATGTTATATGAGGTATTACTGTATCTTAATCAGAGGCACAAATAGATATGAAGTTGCTATTAAACCTTTATAACTTTAACTTTATGATAAGGAGGTGCCACTAAATGGTGTCTTAAAAACTGAGGATGTTCAGCCTAGGGTATTAAAGCTTTCATGCTTGTTAGTGACACTGACTATTAGATCAAAAATATTAGCTCCAACCTAGTGTATTAAAGCATGTGACAAGTGGTATTTCTGAATGATATTTTATTAGATGCTGCCTGTTCATATTTGGGAAAATGCAAAATATTTTTGCCTAAATCTAGACTTAACCAATTCACCATAAACAAGACAAGAATAAACAATTAGGAAGACACATGGAGAAGACAGCATTATAGTCACTTAATGTGCTTATGTAATCGAGGCAGAAAAGAAAATGTTAATAAGGATAACAAAATCTAGTTTATAGCAACTCTTGAGGTTAAATGATATAATTTGTCATTATGTTTATGACAGACATTTGCTGTGCCCAGGAAATACAATGTCTTTTTGAGAGGCAACCAAAGTCTTAACAGAGGTCATATTCTGAGTTGAATAATGGGCCGGAGTGCCACTACTTTGACTGTTCCCTTGCTATATAAATCAAAACACAAACAGGGAGCTTTTGTTAATCCTGTACTGTCTCAGTGTGACCAACAGGAAGAGGCTCAGGCAGTGCTGTCCCCTTAGGCAATTGAACGGATCATTTTTTGACAGTGCAAATTGCAGGCAAAGAGCAGAAAAAGATGGCATTGTTCAGTTCTTACAACATCTGAAAGAGTTAATTAAGGAAGCAATCTTTAATCTAACGGAGCACAAGAACTATCTTTTCTAAACAGGGCAATGTTCATCCATGGAGGATGAGATTTCAGTTTAGAAGTATTTCTTAGCTCTTCTGGGACAGGTAGATTGATTTGCTCAACAGGAACAGGTTTGATGAGGTTTAAATGATTTGCCAGCTGTGTATGCCTCACAAAAATTAGAAATGCTACAAGGATGTGTGTATAAGTATTCAGACTCTGTCTTTTTTTGCTGAAAAGAGGACTTTCTAGGCTATATTCTTTGGAAAACAGTTTGGGAATGGCACCCTGTAAATGCAACTGAGGTTGACTAAGATTAAACTTCAGAGATGATGTAGCAATGAACTTTATGTAGACACCAGTAGTGACAAATTAGTTTTCAGGCAAAATGTAAGGAATTGATGGTTTTCCACTGTGTGGAGGCACCCTTGAATTGTGTAGCTTGCCAATGGCAACAGAGGCTAACTCTTCTCCTTGGAGGCACAGTGGGAACTGTGCCTCCAACCACCAGATACCTAAACCATGAGCTATCCAGCCAGCTAGGATGGAGGAGTGCCTTTCTTCTAATCTTCTCAGCATTGGTACAGCTGAAGTCACCTCGAGCATGTATGGCTAATGGATTTGCTTGCCTTGTCTCCTGTGGAGCCTTGGGGAAAGGTGCATAGACTCTAAGCACCAGAAATAGAGAGTACAGATTAGTGGTCTCTAGAGAAAGCAATTTGTTCTTCTTCAAGTGCCATATCCAATTCCAAATACTGTACAGTGGAATCTCATACAACAATCGCTACATATAACAATGAAATTTATTTATTTATTTATTTATTCTTCAAATTTATACCCCGCCTCGCTCAGGCAAGCCTGACTCTAGGCGGCATCATACAAAAACAAAACAATATCCCACCAACCCCCCCCCCCCATCGAGTCCTCCACAGCCGCCCCAAGTTCTCTCCCCTCGAGGCCGAATGGCCAAGGGAGGCCCCTTTTATCTTCCTCCTGGCCGGTGACAATTAGGTTTTGGGGGGAAATGACGTCCCGTATAACAATTTTCCGTATGGAAAAAATCATACAACAATTTTTCAGTGGGAAAAAACACTTAGTAAAAAAAATCGTTGTATGATGCATCCCATAGGGAAAATCCCTATATGATGCATGCATCGTATTGCTATTGTTTCGTACAACAGCAAGCCCTATGGAATGGATTAAAATCGTTGTATGAGGTACCACTGTATTGATTTTCATCATGGCAATTAATCATGAAGATTGTCCTGGGAACAATATAATGCGGTGGCCTTTCATCTGCTTTCCACATCGCAGCTTAACACACATACAACTGATTCAGTTCCGTGAACCACTTTCTGTTCCTGAAGCCTTTTGGCATGCAAAGTCCTCATCAGCCCCAGGCCAGTATTGATGAAGTTGCTGTCTTCCAACCAGATGGATTCAAAATGGGATTTAATCCACTTGGGGACCACCACCCTTCCCTATGGACTTTGCCACCCAAGGCCATTAGTCCTCAGGGTTGTCAGGTTAGTTAACTGCCACCTGACAATCTGTGTTGAACTGCTGACAGTACCGTCTACTCTATTACCAGAGCAGGATAACCTGACCAGACAGTACTGCCTCCCAGTTATGGAATTCGTTGTCTGCTGAAGTTTGTCAGATTCAGGGCATTGGTCCTCTTGCTGTGCTTTGAGGAATCTGTCATTTAATGAGCCTGTTATGTTTTATGGATTGCTGTGCTTATTCTTCATGCATAGCATCTCCTTCACATAATTTCACTGATGTTTTAAAATTGTATCTTAGGTTTGTTTGTTGTCTTCTGTCTTAAGATCTGCTGTTGCAGAAAGCAATTTATAAATCAATAAATAACTGAGTCTTTGCTCGTTAGATTTTAGCTCTGTGAAGGCTCTTAACACACATTACGAAGTATATATTATTAATAGAGTAAACAGGAGTGTTTTATTTTTTGACAATCAGGACAGTTTTAACAATGTTGTTTACTGCTTCATCCAACAGAAAAACAATATAAGATAGTGATGCTACAGTAATCCTTTATGTATTATGCATAACATCGCAAACTAAATTGAAATGAGGGTCCACACTTACGTTTTGTATTTCTATTCAGTTGTTTTATTGCAAAATTATTACCAGTACATTGCCTTGAAAAACTGGAGAAGCCCACAAGGGAAAGGTTATTCTGTCACTTTCATCTGACTTGTTTTCCCATCTGAGGAGACTGTTTAAAGAGCTGAAATGGGTTTAAAATAAACTAGCAATATAGATGGTGTCTGGGATTATCTTTATTTCTACCTTTACTTGTTGAATTATTTAAGGTTCTCCTACTTCAGTGTGTCTTATGTTTGCAACTGCTACTTTATCTTATACAGGTTACACATTTTTCATGTAGTCAGGTGTGAGTTACAGTAATACACTGGATAACGATTGGACCGGATAGCGCTAGAATCGGATAACAATGCAAGTTTTTTGGAAAAATCTTGCATCGGATGATTGTTTTAGCATTATCCGAGCAAATTGTGTGTGTGTGTGTGGGGGGGTTGGATTGGGTAGAATATCTACCCAGTCCACACACACCCCAGCGATGGATTGCTGCTACTGAACTAGGGTCTGGCGAAAGGCAGGCGGGTGTCTGCCTTTCCCCCCCGACCCTAGTTCAGTAGCAGCGATTGCTGGATGAAGCCTAGCGGTGCATGGGCTAGCTAGCCCGAGCGCTGCTACGCTTCATCAACAGCCTTGTCTCACCACCTGACACCAGGCTTAGCAAGCTGGCACCAGCATTAGCAACCATTCAATAAGACCAGTATCATAATCAATGCAAATAATTGACTTCTAAATATTTTATTGGTTTTCTGCAGTAAAAAAAAAGTATGTATCAGCAATAAAAAAAATTCTTCCTGTGTTATTCTTTTATTAATGGAAACATAATGTCCTCTGAAAAATCATGAACTTCCTGCATAGACAAATTGTAGCCAGTTTCCTGCTTTGTATATGCCATAAACACTCGACAAATGAGGTAGAAGAGGTCCCTAGTATAATCAGAATATTTTGAATTATTAGATTAATGATAAAAAATAACACATTGGCTGAATTGTAATTGCTTGAGTAAAAGCAGTCTTCTCATGGCCTCTTTTTTCTTTATCATATATACTCCTGCTACTTCTGCTATACAGAAAATAAAAAAAGGTGAAGCTCAGTGATACAACTTACTTTGCCACCACACCCATCACAAAGTAGGAACACTATTTTTCATTGGCATTGTCCAAGTATACTAGGTTCATCATTGTGAAGTAGTTGTGTTAATGTGTTTTTCATGCATGCAAATTCCTACACGATGCAAACAGTGCAAATACAAAGTAGTCATGAAATTGTGTTTTTAAAACTGCTATGGGCTATTGCCAAAGAGAGTTACCTTTCTATTTTAATGAAATCAAGAAGGCACTTCCATATACATTTGTTTAGACTTCCAGACTGGTTGCACTGCAGTCCCCACCAAGCCTAGCTGGCATAAGAAATGCTGAAATATGATGAAAATAGCAATCCAACAACATCTGAAGAACTACAAAGCTGTCCAGCCTTGGTTTAGAAACACGTCACTCTTACCAGTAGCGAAGATGTGTTTGAGGACTTGTCAAGGTAAAGATTGCCCTTGCTCGAAAGTCAGTAATATCCGACTCTAGGGTTCAGTGCTCTTCTATGTTTATAGCCAAAGAGCCAGTGCTATCTGTGTCTGCAGACGTTTCTGTGGAGATGTGGCAGGCCTGACTAGACACCTTGAGTGTACAGAACGCTTTTTACCTTCCCACAGAAGTGGTACCTATTTCATCTACTTGTAATTTCTTGCTTTCGAACTGCTAGGTTGGCAGGATCTGGGACAGAGATGTGAGTTCACTCCATCTTGCAGCACTTGAATCTTGAACTGCTGACCTCCCAGTCATTGAGTTCAGTGTCTTAACCACTAAGCCACCCCAGTCCCCCTGAGGACTTGTCTAAAGAGGACTAAAAAGGGGTACTAGAAGTTGAGTCAAGATCTGGTATACTGTTTGATGCATATGTTCCTCAAGCAACCCAATTTGGCCTCTTCTTTTTTAATTTCCAATGGGTTAAGAAGACAACCTCTTCACAATATTGGGAAATTAAACAATTCTTCTGCCTGTATTAGGACATAACTGATTCCCTGCATCTCTTATAAAAAGGTAATAGAAAAATGGAAAAACTCCACCTAGAACCAGCCAACAGCTGAATCTATCCCCATCCAGTATAGTCTCAATGGTGGAGTTACTGGTGGGCAGGTTCCAGGAGGAAGTTTTCTTTTGACATGAATTTGATGAACGTCTTACATTTCGGTTGGGTGGTCTGGGAGCTTTTCCGATGTAACGAAAATCATGTACATTTAACGAGCTGCCACCATAAAACTACAGCACCCACGAAAATAATGTTTACATTGACTGAAATCTTGTCTTGGGGACTTTCTGAAATGTAAAGAGCTATTGGCCAAAAATACAAAGCGATAACATCATTGCTTCTGGAGGTTGCCTTGAAAAAATGCACTCTTCGCTGGGGGCTGGGTTTTCGGTGACCCAGCAACCAAACCACACAACCGATTCAGATGACCCAAAGTCCATTTGAAAGAGGAAATAATAACCTTTGTGGTAACACTATTACATTTGAAATTGGACTATTGGGGGGGGGAGCTATAAAACATTTTACAAAAAAACCACTCAAACCACAAAAATGCTAAAATAAAAAGGGAAAATGCGTTAGAAACTGAATAGGACAACTTCCCGAGATGGATACAGTTTGAATACAAATTGTGGAGAAGAATGACACCGAAGCAGGAATTGACAACAAAGATATTAAGGAAAAACATTACTCGTAAAAATGAATTTTTGAGGGTGGGGTCGGTTGGGTGTGAGCCAGCGACCAAACCGATTGAAGTGATCCAAAGTGCAATTGATAGAGGACATAATAACTTTTCTTGTGACATTTATACAATTTGGATCAGACTTCAGATACATTTTTTATGAAGGTTTTAAAAAAAACCCACACATTTTCTTTCTGACTTTCCTTCCTTAAAAAAAAAAAAAGAAGAGTCTAGAGACACTACCATCAGGGATTTAGTTTGTGAATTCGATGTGTTGAATTATGCTCATTAGTTCATTTATTTCTTTTATTTCATTCAGATCAGAAGAAATAAATGAATTAACGAGCATAATTCAACACATCGAATTCACAAACTAAATTATTATTGTTGTTAAATTAGTTTTATATGCCGCTCTACTCGCCTTGCTGAGGTGACTCAGAGCAGCTCACATAACATAGGCAACATATACAGTATCACAATCTCAAATATAAATACGTCATAATATAAAAATATAACAACAGATGCAGCACAGATAATACAATCAATAAATTTTACATAAAAAGAAAAAACAATAAAACAACACAATAAAATACAGTGTAAAAAATACAGTATAGTCAAAAGAGACAGTAGTCTTTGGCCAGCCGGCCAGTTCACACAACTGCCCCCCATTCTCCCTGCCCAACTAACAGGGAGAGTTCTGTGATGTTCTTAGGGTGGTCGTGGATGCAGCAGCAGCAGCAGCAAGATCTTTTATGGCTGGCCTGGCCAGTCCACACAGCTGACCCTCATTCTCCCTGTCTGACCAGCAGGGAGGGTTCCATGATGGTAGTGTCCTTGGACTCTACTTGCTGCTTTTTTTTTCTTTTTAAAAAATACAGTAAGTGATGCAGTGCATCAGTCACATCCTAGTACAATGTAAGTTTTAAACATTTCCACTTCCTGTCCACAAAAGAACATACAAAGTATTTAATTTGCCAATATCATGAGGTGGAAAGTAATTTGACAGGGAAGGCTTGCTTTGGTTCACGTCCACTGGTGCACTGGAAAAGAACCAAAATGGAGTGATCCTACACCAGGGGTTCTTAACCTTTTCAAGCCATGAGTGGGCTGTACTGGTGGTTCCCCCACCATAAATGCTGCTGTAAAATGTGTCCATGGCTGTCATAAATGTGTCTGCTTCTGGTGGTTGTGGTGCGGGTCACATGAAATGGTGCCACAGACTGGGTCCGACCCGTGGGCCATAGATTGAGAACCCCTGCCCTACACACACCAAAATGTAGAAGTTCCCTGCGAGCGACCCAGAAAAGGGGTGGGTTTGCTTGATGTAGCAAAGACTTTGTCTGATCACTGGATTTAGGAGCAAACCTGTCCTTCCCTACAGCACACCAAACAACAAGCTAAATGTCAATGTAATCACCTTCTGATTTGTTTTTGATTGTAATTTTGAACAAACTGCAAAAGCTTACCCTGTCATTTAGAGAAGCTTGCCAAATGCCCAGGATCATAGCTATTGCTTCTAAATAAAAACAATTTTGCCTGTAAATGTTGCTTGTTACATTAGTTCAGGAGTTCTCAACTCTTTTAAGCTGGGGGCCAGATCCCGCTCCCTCAGACAGCTTCTGGGGCCAGATGGCCATTTTGCCCTTCCTCCACCACATGGGACTTCCTGGTGGAAGTGGGAGCCACATGAAATGGTGCCGTGGGCTGACTGTTGAGAATCCCTTAACTAGTTATTCAGTCATGACATAATCTGTCTTCTATTTGTTTGTTATATGGTAGAAGCACCTACTGCTGAAATCATAAATGTTTTCTGCCTAATATAGTGGTGTGTGCAGTCACTTGGGATCAAATGAAGTAAGGAAAAAGTTCAGGGTGTGAGGCTTGGAGAGGGCAAGGGTCGGTGTTCTTCCCTCTGGGAGAGAGGAAAGGTTCGCATTCCTTGACAGTGACGAAAAGAGAACCTAACACAAGCAAACCATTTTATCTGACATCTTCTCTTTAGCCTTCTGCTGACATTTCCATATGTAACTGGTATAATTTGCAGAAATGATTAACAAGTAACAGAGTTTGAATAGCTGCTTCAATTTCCAGCTGTTTGTCATCAGACTTACACATGAGGGGATTGTTTTTTGAGCTGTAACAACATCCAGACTTACAAGGTTATACATACACATATGAAAAATACTTTGGGAAGAATGTTTTGGTTATAGGGTAGACATTGCTTCATCACCAAAAAGAACATTCTTCACCAAAAGAAAGACATTTTTGCATTGAACGTGTAAAGGCTAACATCAACCTGTATATACAAATATCACAGTTAGATATTATTACCTAAGTGGAAACATTACTGCTCACCATATTTCACAAGATTGTGATTAAACTATGGCTCCTTGGAGTACAGTGTTGATTAAAAGATGGGCTATAAATCAAGTAACTGTATAAAGCATAGTGTTAAATAACTGTCTAAAGTACTCTGTGCATTGGATTTTATGCAGTTTGCTAAAAAGAAAATACAAAAACAAAATAAACATAGGTTGCAGTAGTTTTGTTGAAACATCTAGCTTTGCAACAATCAGTTATTTCAAAGAAATCGTCTGAATCC
Source organism: Furcifer pardalis (assembly GCA_030440675.1). Taxonomy (NCBI): domain Eukaryota; kingdom Metazoa; phylum Chordata; class Lepidosauria; order Squamata; family Chamaeleonidae; genus Furcifer; species Furcifer pardalis. The sequence goes on from CP126891.1 coordinate 101,369,195, forward strand.
TGTTTTCAGAATGTCCACTCCTGGGACTAATTTCCCCCCATTCATCAGTAGCTATGATTGTTGTTTGGCTTTTTATTATAAAATGAATTTATTCTATACCACATTACTTAAAAAATGAGAGTGACAACTTATACATTAACCAATCAAAGCCTTTAGATTCCCTGCTTGCCCCCAGAACCTCAGTGGAGGGTAGGTTGGCCACTTATACCTCACAAAAATGTATATCCTTCATATGACTCAGAAGGACAGCTGTTCAGATGGAGGGCCGTCCTCTAAAGGAGGACACATATGACCATCCTACCTGGCTGACACAATAAAGCATTCATAAATGCAGTTTCCTGAACTGCTATCAAAGCCCTCTGTGTTCAGAATCATGTTCTTTGGTGGTGCATGTTGCATCCATACAGATAAGAACATCAGAATTTATCACGCTTAGGAGAGAGACCTTGAGCCCATTAGTTACTGTTTCTGCAGGAATAATAACAACAACAATAGTTTTCTGTAAACAGCCTTTAAGAACTAAATACTGGGATGGTGTTTCCCCCACCCGTTCCTGAGCCTCTGGTAACAAAGCCAAATGGAATTCATTTCACTTAGCTTTGAACATATAGATGCCTCTTATATTATCTTGGTTTTGCCTTTATCTTTCTTAAAACAATAAGCATTCCAGGGCATATCATGTACCCAAACCTTTGTAGAAACAGTGTATTCCCTCATTTTCTACCAAAAAGATCTGTGGAATGACATAATGACAAAAATAACAGACTAATATTTTATCTCTTCTCTTTCAAAATATTACTGTCTCTATTAAAAGCCTGAATTCCAGAAATGCTATTTGAGACAAAAATACATTGGGCAAAGGAATTTTCTATACTGTTATGTTTTCATGGGGCAAGTTCTTTTACGCCATTCTTTTATTCAGACTTATCAAGTGTAAAATGGGGTTTCTTACCCTTCCCCCAGTTGATTTTGCTACTTACTCTTGAGCTGGATTTTTATAGGCAAAGCATATGTCCGACACTACTTGTTAGGAATTCATTTTATGGTCATGTGATGAAAACATGTCCATCATGTAACATATCCTTAATTTCTTCAATATACTGCTCAGTTTAGGCTCAGTGGTGTTTTTTTTTTTTTTTTTGGGGGGGGGGGGCTTGACTAGGATGCCCTTCACATGACCCTTCCCTGGGAGAGCTGAGCTGTGTTGCTGCTACTGATTCACTTATACTTTCCCTCTGGACTCAGCTTATAGCAGCACCTAGAGCAAGAAATAATGCAAGTGAAAGAAAGTGCTTTGTTTCTTCACTGTTTTCTCTCGGTACACGTGTTTTCCGAGAGGACTGAAAGGAAGAGAAGCATAGCAAGGAGGTTCTGCATTAACATCTTTAAAATCCATTATACACTACTACTGGAATTTTATTTCTGGATTGCAATAGTTACTGGAAAGGTAATGAGCATTTTAAAATGTAGTACATGTGTTCTACTTTTGGCTTGGTTTAAAAAAATATTTTATTGTGTTATGTTTTTCTTCTTGTAGATAGATATAGCGTGCAATGGCTATTATAATTATTTTTATCACAAATTATGGATATAAAATTTAATATTATCTAACAACTCATTACTTTTAAAAAATATTAAATGGTTATAGTCTGTTTCTAAAAATGTGTACCTAATAATTTAATTATTTTACCAATTTAATTGTCAGTTTAGATGTTTTATTCTTATTTTTCTTATTCCTTTATTTGATGGTGGTTTTAATTCTGCGTGATGCCTTGGAGTGTTCTTCCTTTAAAAGGCAGCCTGTATTTTAAGGAATGAATGAATGAACAAATGAATATGGATTTAAAGTTTGGTTAGTTACTACATGTGCCAAGAACCAAATAGCCAGCCACAGCCTTGTGGTTGACAGCAAAGCTTACTCGTTGATGGTCTGATAAAGGAGGAATGTTGTGAGACTTTATTTTCTGTGCCTTACCTTTTCATGTGCCCAATAAATGCACAAAACACTGGACCCACCCCTTAGAGGAATACTTTTTGTCCCATATAAGTAATGTGAATATATTCAAAATGTCACCAGCATGACCCAAAGTTTAGTTCCTTTCTTTATGCTTTGCTTAATCTTTTCCCCACAGAAAGTCTCTTCCTCGATGCCAAAGAATTAGCAGAATGCTGTCCAATGAATCCATGCGTCCTCCTATATACAGCCGTTCTAATTCCCAAGCTTCTGTTGATAGCACTTCTATGGAAGATTTCTGGTGTGAGGTACAAAATATCAAAGAGAGCACTGAAGATAGGCAAGATGAACATGCTGTGTTAGAAGTCAAGCTTCCTGATGGTGAGCATATGCACTTCAGAGTTCAGATATATCCTTGCTCATGTTAAAAGTAATAATGATAATAATGTGAAAATTTTGGGAAATTGCCCTGCTATATAGAAGTTTGCAATGCCTTAGCTGGAAAATATAAAGACATGAAATTTGTAGCCTTGTTACTTGTTCATAATAGTTATACTTTAAAACTTTAACAGAATCAAACCAAAATTATGTAATTTTTAGGTCCAGCAATTTGTTTCTGGTGGAAAAAAATTCCCTTGCAACTAGGCAGATGTTTAATTTTCCCATTAAAACCAGTGAGAATGGTCTAGGCCTGCCTGTCCATGGGAACGTCTGCAAACACAGACAGTGCTGGCTCTTCGGCTATAAACAGAGATGAGCACTGAACCCTAGAGTTGGATATGACTGGTTTTCAAGCAAGGGTGACCTTTACCTATACATCAGGAGCAGGATGCAGTGTTGAGTACAATTTATATTTTAGTAATTAAACTTAGAACTGCACCTTTAAAGTAAAAAAAAAATCTTGGCTGGATTGTATCCAGTTGCTAAATGCACCCCAAACCCCCGGAGGGGGGAAATATGTGAAAATGCCATAGAGGAGACCTGAAGGTTTAAGTCTTGATTTGTAGGCACAAGAATAAATTGCTTGTTCTCACTGTAATTTTTCAGATAATTTCAGAGGTTGTATGGCATGCAGTTGTATTTTAATTCTTCAACTTTTATGCCGCCCCACTCGCATAGTGACTCTGGGTGGCTAAAAAAAAAATGTCACAGAATATCACATCAGTTTACAATAATACAATAGTGCAACAGTAAAAAAAATGAGAAACAATGTATATAATATTACAAAAAACTCAAAAACCTGCTTTTAGGGCTAAATTGTCCATACAGCATTATTCAGATAACATACCGGTAGATAAAAATCATGGATAGCATTGTTCCATATCTGGAAAAAGGTAAAACCTCCATTTCTATTCAGTAGAACACAAGACCAGGAGCAGACTGTGGCTCAGATCACAACCTATTGATTGCAAAATTCAGGCTTAGACTAAAGAAAATAGGGAAAACAACTAGGCCAGACAGATATGACCTAGAAAACATTCCTTGGGAATACTCAGTGGAGGTGTGGAACAGATTTAATGGCTTGGACCAGATAGACAGAGTGCCAGAAGAATTATGGACAGAGATGCGGGACATCATGCAGGAGGCAGCAAGGAAAACCATACCAAAAGAAAAGAAGCGTAAGAAAGCTAAGTGGTTGACCGATGAGGCTCTTAAAATAGCAGAGGACAGAAGGAATGCAAAATGCCAAGGAGAAAAGGAAAAATACAATCACTTGAATACAGAATTTCAAAGGAAAGCAAGGAGAGATAAGGAAACCTACCTGAACAAACAGTGCAAAGAAATAGAGGAAAACAATATTAGGGGTAGGACTAGAGATCTTTTCAAAAAAATTGGGGAACTCAAGGGAACATTTAAAGCAAAAATGACCATGATAAAAGACAAAGATGGCAGGGAGTTAGCTGATGCAGAAGAGATTAAGAAAAGATGGAAAGAGTACACAGAGGCACTCTACAAAAAGGACCTCAACACACCTGATAATCACAATGAGGAGAACACTGAACATGAGCCAGACATTCTAGAGAGTGAAGTCAGAAAGGCCCTAAAAAACACTGCAAACAACAAAGCCAGTGGAGTTGATGGTATCCAAGTTGAACTTTTCAAAGCCCTACAAGATGATGGAATCAAATTATTGCACTCTGTATGCCAGCAGATTTAGAAAACAAAACAATGGCCACAGGATTGGAAAAGATCTGTATACGTTCCACTCCCCAAAAAGGGTAATGCTAAAGAATGTTCAAATTATCGAACAATTGCGCTCATCCCTCACGCTAGCAAGGTGATGCTCAAGATAATACAGGATAGACTGCAACAGTATATGGAGAGAGAATTACCAGAAGTGCAGGCGGGTTTCAGAAGAGGCAGGGGGACTAGAGATCACATCGCCAACATAAGATGGATCATGGAAAAATCAAAGGAATATCAGAAACAAGTCTACTTCTGTTTCATTGATTACACGAAGGCTTTTGATTGTGTTGACCACAACAAGATGTGGCAAGTAATTAAAGAGATGGGAATACCGGAACACCTTATAGGCCTCATGAGAAATCTGTACATGAATCAAGAGGCAACAGTTAGGACAGAAAATGGAATGACGGAGTGGTTTGGAATAGGAAAAGGAGTAAGACAAGGCTGCATTTTGTCACCATGCTTATTCAATTTATACACAGAACACATAATGCGCAATGCAGGGATGGAGGAATCACAATTTGGGATCAAAATTGCTGGAAGAAATATCAACAATTTGAGATATGCAGATGATACCACCCTAATGGCAGAAAGTGAGGAGGACCTAAAGAAGCTCCTGATTAGGTTGAAAGAAGAAAGTGAAAAAGCTGGCTTGAGACTCAATATCAAAAAAACCAAGATAATGGCAACAGGCCCTATCAGTCCCTGGAAAATAGATGGGGAAGAAGTAGAAGCAGTGACAGACTTTACTTTCTTAGGATCAAAGCTCACTGCAGATGGTGATTGCAGCCATGAAATAAAAAGGCGACTGATTCTTGGGAGGCAAGCAATGAGAAACCTGGGGAACATAGTGAAAAGTAGAGACATCACATTGAAAACAAAAATTCGCATAGTCAAAGCAATGGTATTCCCTGTGGCAATGTATGGTTGTGAGAGCTGGACTATTAGGAAAGCTGAACGCAGAAGAATAGACGCCTTTGAGATGTGGTGTTGGAGGAGAGTTTTGAGAGTCCCATGGACAGCGAGGAGAACAAATAGGTCAATCTTAGAAGAAATCATCCCTGACTGCTCATTAGAAGGTCAAATAATAAAGATGAAGCTAAAGTACTTTGGACATCAAATGAGAAGAGAGGATTCACTTGAGAAAGCTTTGATGCTTGGAAGGGTCGAGGGCAAAAGAGGAAGGGGAAGGCCCAGGATGAGATGGCTAGATGGTGTTGTGGAGACGGTGGGCGCAGAGCTGAGCGAGTTGAGGGGGATGGTGGAGGACAGGAGTGCCTGGCGGGCGGTGGTCCATGGGGTCGCAGAGGGTCGGAATCGACTGTGCGACTGAACAACAACAAGAACACAACAGTTTAATTTTCTGTTTCTCTGTCTTCAGGCATAGTCTAGGATTTTCAGAGCAGCCTGCGAATTGGCTGAGATAGGAAAGTATTATTCCATTTGTATTTTTAAAGGATTTCATTTGTTTATTTGCTCTCCTGCACTGTTTTTATGCCCTGTACAGCATGGAGTTTTTTTAAACCTCTCCAGTAGTTTCTCTGAAATACACCATCAAAAAATCTTTAAGAGAAAACAGCCAGATAAGGACAAAGCATAAGTGTTATGAAATGTTGAGCAGAAGTGGGGACAGAATACTGGAGGAACCAGAATGAAATCAATATCCTGGAACAGAACATAGCTAGCTGATTAGATCCCTGGTTAGGAGCAAGATTCACTTTGTTAGAGGTCCAAGATGCCAATTACCTCATACAAACTGGAAGCAAGCAATTAGCAATTACACTTACCGGCCCCACAGTGCTTGTGGACAAGGTTGGTTCACAAGGTAATTAGCATTTTTGCCCTGAACATGCTAGGTACTCATTTTACTGACCTTGGAAGGCTGAGTCTACCTTGATCCCCATCAGGATCGACCTCAGATTGTGAACAGAGTTTTGGCTGCAGTACAGCATTTTAACCACTACACCATATGGGCTTTTCTAAAGACTAATAAAATACTTCATAGTTTTACTCACATGTTCTGTTTCTAATACCCATGTAAATATACTCCTACTCTTTTACAGAAGGGGAACTGGAAGCTGAATGGTTACAAGAAGTAGGTCTGTCTACACTAATATCAGGATCAGAAGAAGATGATGGAGAAGCACTACTGTCAACCCTTACCCGAACTCAAGCAGCTGCAGTACAGAAGAGATATAATACATACACTCAAACTATGAGAAAGAAAAATAAACACACTGTCAGAGATGTGCGAGATATCTTTGGCATCAATGATACTTCTGTAAGTAGAATATTCAATACAGTACTTTGAATTTTTTATGTTTACTTCTATTTATTTTGATAGCCTGTACCAGTGACAATGCCTTGTTCAGGGATTGCGTTTAGTGGATAGGATTCAAGGGGTCAATGTATTAGCAGTCCTGTTTTGTATTTGCAGTTCCAGAGCATTGTAGTCAGCAGTGTTGTGTTAATTTGGCGAGTGGAGATAGAGAGGGGTTTTCAGATTATTTTTTGAACTACAGGTTCTGCTATTCTCCATTTGAGGTTCTATCTGATAGACAAGACACCTTATAGACACCCGTATGTGAATCATCTGAAAGAAAAGCCTAAAATAATAATCTTTGAGGCCTAACCACACTTGACTTTGTCCAGCTTGTTGTTCAGAAAGAAAACTCCCCGCTAGCAGCAGGGCAGACAGAAGAAACCTAGGTGGAGCTAGGTCTAGTTAGACTAAATATCTTTTCACTTAGGTGAACTACATTTAGGCTAGCTAAAACTCCCTAGAATGGAGAAGTATGGTATTTGCCCTTAAAAGATGCAAATATCCCATCCTTAGGTAAAGGTCACCCTTGCTCAAAAGCCAGCCATATCCGACTCTAGGGTTCAGTGCTCATCTCTGTTTCACAGCTGAAAAGCCAGTGCTGTCTGCTTCTGCAGACATTTCCGTGGTCATGTGGCAGGCATGACTAGACACCAGAGCACACGGAATGCTGTTTACCTTCTCACCGGAGTGATCCCTATTTATCTACTTGCAATTTCTTGCTTTCAAACTGCTAGGTTGGCAGGAGCTGAGACAAAGATAGGAGCTCATTCCGTCCTGCAGTATTTGGGTATCGAACTGCTGACCTGCCACCTTCCAGTCAGCGTCTTAGCCACTTAAGCCACTGCAGTTCCATCCTTAGTGCAGAGTTTATTATGACAATCTCCATAGGCAGCCGGCTCCCATGCTCAAGCAAAAATATAGGGAGCTGGATCAGTTCATACTTGAAAACCTTCTTTAAAGCTAATGGATCTTAATTGCCTTTTCATAATCAATCTGTAAATATTTTGCACTGCAACAGGGATAGCTTTCAACAATATCCTGTTCCCAGAAAATCAATTTCTTTCCTCGCTACTGTGAGTGTGGCTTACCAGGAATGATGGGTGGTCGTGCGGAATAGATGATGTCATGATTTCTGCTAATCAAAGGGCTTGGGCATCAATCTTGTAAGGCTTGGCTCCATTACGCTACAAGTTTGGAGAAATGGTTTTGGTCTGCTGACATCTGTGGTATGGACAGAGCTGGCCAAAAACGTTTTGCAAATGATGGAAATAAGATCCAACTGAAACACAAGTCTTTCTTCCACAATGGCAACATGACTGCATCATTTAGCTACCATAATTGTAGACAGTGTTTTTTCATCCCAAGAATACTAAATGCAGTGTTGACCATTTTGATTCTAATTTTGTGCCCTTTAAAAATGAGAAGCTGTTAGTTGAATCCAAAGTTAATCATATTAGAATAGATGTATGGAAATGAATAAGACATTTGAAATGTCTGAACTGTTACTAAATTAGCATTTGACATATGATTTTAATGTTTAGCCTTTGTTTGAGTTAGTCTTTTTTTCCTCTTTGTAATTTTCATGAGCTGCATAATGCATTTGTTCTGCTTTTTATATTTTCATTGAAAAGGGTGCTTCAGTATCTGATAAAGTCTAATTTACTCTACATTTTATTAACTTACACACTACAGCAATGTAACTGCATTTATTGCCATAGTTGTTCACTTATGGCTTTTAGTTAAAGGGACTTTTTTTGATTACCTAAAGCAGTGGTTCCCAATTCTCAGAAGCCTAAGTCAGTACATTGGCTGATCAGTGCTTTGAGGAATTGACTTAGGCTTCTGGGAATTGAAGTCCAAAAACCAAAGGTTGGGAAACACTAACCTAAGAGGGATACAGTATCAAAAACTGCCTTTGGCCTATACCCATGATGGCGAACCTTGGCACTCCAGATGTTCTTGGACTTCAATTCCCAGAAGCCCAAGCACCCTGTGAATCCACACAAATGGGTTTACTGTGATTCATCTAGCAGCCCATGCTACCCTCGTCGCTCCCGGAAGCGGAAGTAAAACATGGCAGTGTGGTTCGGATGAATCTCAGTAAACCTATTCGTGTGGATTCACAGGGTGCTTGGGCTTCTGGGAATTGAAGTCCAAGAACATCTGGAGTGCCAAGGTTCACCATCATGGGCCTATACCTTGGCAGCTTGAATGATCTTAAACTATATGGGGAAAGATAGCAGGCTATTGAATCACTTGTGCACACATTTTGAATATTTAGCAATGATATAGCGATGGATTTTTTAAATAGAAAAGTGTGCAACTATATAAGTAAGAAAAGGAAAAAATGTTAAGTCAGAGGGAATCCAGCTAGCAGAAGGAAGAACCGTACAGAATCTTGCACAAGAGAAAAACTAGCTACAGTTGTACCTCGCTTAAAGAGCATAATGTGTTCCACAGGATTGCTCTTTAAATGAGTTTGCTCTTTAAGCAAAACACCATTGTAAGTGACCAATTGTGGGGGGGATTGCGACCCCCGATTTATTTGTTAAGTGAGTTTTTGGTTGGTTTTATTTGTTAAGCGAAGCGAACATTCAGAGAAAATTCTGCTCTTTAAACGAGTTACTCTTTAAGTGAAATGCTCTTTATGCAAGGTTTGACTGTATTTGGGAATTTTACAAGCAAATGATATAAACCATGCAATAATGATAAAGAAGACTAGTGCAGAGTAATTGAGGAGAGTAAGAAAACTCCTGAAATTGAGACTGAATTGCAGAAATACCATAAAAGTAATAAATATCTGGGCAGTACTGGTGGTAAGATACAGTGCTAGTATTGTAGATTGTATGGTGACTGATTTGGATGATTTGAACTAGAAAAACAAGGTTGCAGATGACTCCAAATCATGTTCTTCATTCACATAGTGATGTGGATAGATTGTATCTGGTGTGAGAGGTTGCAGGATGAGGATTGCCGCAAGTCAAACAAATAGTGGAAGGGGGGGAAGGTATCTTGGTAAACATGTTTGTAGTAATTAGAGGATGTTGAATGAAGTTTCTATGGAAAATATCATCAAGACTGCTAAACTAAAATATGCATATAGGGAAGAGGTGCTAAGGAATAGAATAAAGAATTGGAATAATAAACCATTATGTGCTCAATATATTAAAAATGTCAGAGGTAAAGTGGATAGGACTAATAAATGGTTACATCTGAAACCTTGTATCTTAAAAAAATGTGACAGAAAGACTTATATTTGCTACCTAAGAAAAAGAACTAGAAACCAACATGATTAAGCAAAAATTGAAAAAACTGGAACTGACAGTAAGTGTAGGTTTTGAAACAGTGGACCACATTATGAGTAGATTCAGTAAGATTGCACAGACTGCAAAAGATGCCATAACAGAGTTTTAGCAATGTTACATTGAAATCTGTGCAAGAATTATGGACTACCATTTTTAAAATACTGGTGGGAACAGAAACCTGAAGAGGTGGTTGTGAATGATGATAAGATGGTTAAGAACTTGTAGTTCAATCTGATTGGTCTGGCAATCCCAGGTGACAGTTTAGAGGAGAAAAAAAGAAATTGAAAATATCAGGAGTTATCAGGATCTGAGAACTGAAGTACCAACAGCTCTAGAAGAAAAAAGCAACAGTGATATCTGGTTACCTGGTGGACTGTGTGCACCTTTGATAATAATTCCATAGTTGCCAAAACCAGGCTGGGAAGGAGAGGGGTTGGGATAAAACATAGCTAAAAACAATTTAGCATTAGCATTTTGTGTCAAAGAGTCAAGTTAGTCTTACATTTTTTCATTGGACTTTCCTCCAGCCTACATTTGAGTCCGTACCAGTGTCACCTGTTACAACTAATGGTATCCAGTTTCCTGTGCAGAAGCCATGTTGGAAAATGGTTAGCTGTAAGTACATTCAATATATAGTTTGATCCTATGAGCAAATTAAGGATAGATTTTGACCACAGAAGTTGTGGTCTATTTTATATGTTAAAGCTGTAAGGTTATACACAATCACCTCAGTGTATATGTCCCATTGACTTCTGAATGACTTGTTTGAGATTGGACTTTAGATGTACTGAACAAATAAGGTTTTTGTGCTGTTACTAAGGAAAGGCTCTAAAAGAGGATGAACATTAGGTTGACTAATGTTGCTCTTTCCTGTACATTCTGTTATCATTGTTCATGTGCCTTATCCATACAGGGCTTAGAGCGCAAATGGCTTTAAATTTATCAAGGGTAAGACTCTGAGGTAAAATGGTGGCAACACTGTGCACTTTCCATCCAAACCCATGTCAAGTGTTCTGTCATTATTTCAGTCTCAGATAGTCAGTGTTTGGATCAGGAAACTGATGAAGCCCTTAAACGGAATACATTATATATTATCCCTCCAATGTGAATTCTAAAATAGCCTCCATATGCTAATGCCTCTCACTGGGGGAAAACAGGTACAGATTAAATGAAAACTCACTAGAATAGTGCCTACTGTCTCTTGCTTTCTCGGTGGTTTGCTATTCTGTCTTATTTTTCTTTAAAGAATATTGGACTCAATCTTCTTTCCTTTCAGCTACGAAATGTCTAGAAGTTGATAAAAATAGCCGACTGGTGAAGGAAGAGCTGTCCTTTGAGGTCTCATTCTCAGAGTCAATAGTTGCAATTCCAAAGCACAAAGAATGGCAAAAAAACCAAAGGTTTAAAAAAGATGAATCTGCTTTGCCTGTAAGTTTAAGTTGTCATATTTATACACTGGTTTATTTAGATGTTCCCCAGCATTTTCTGGGAGCACATAGACTAATTCATATTATATATTGAATTATTTTGGAGATGTCTTTCAAAAGGTGAAGACTGGCACTGAACATCAATTAACTGTGTTATTTGTAGATATTAAGAGCCCTCATGTTGCAATGGTTAAATTGCTGTACTGCAGCCAAAACTGCTGATGTGAGTTCGGTCCTGATGGGATCAAGGTTGACTCAGCCTTCCGTCCTTCCGAGGTTGGTAAAATGAGTACTCAGAATGTTGGGGGGGGGGGATGTCAATGTAATTCAGGTTCTTTCCTGAAATATTTTGCAATATGGTTGCAGCAAAAAAAAAAATTGGCTTCTCTTATCTATTAGGTTTAAGCAGAAATCTGCCTCCTCTTCCCTTTGATTTCCACAAAAAGGCTGTGTGTTATTTCCCCTGAACTCCTAGCATAAGAGGGAACATAAGAGGGACATAAGAGGGGAATACTGTCCCTCTTATGTCCCTTTTCATGTCACAGAATGGTGGGTGAGGCAGCCTTTTATCTGCTCTTTCCTGGGCTATACAAGACTTTGCTGTCATTCATTATGGATCATCTTATTATGGTCCAACATAGAGAATATTTAGTCAACTCCTCTGCATATTTACGGAGAAGCAAAAGTGCAAATCTAACTGGGACTGAGGATTTGGTGAAGCAGGAAATTGTCAATAATTTCCAAAGCCTAGGCAAAATAGGGAGAAATATGGAAACTTTCCCTGTTTTGTTTTTAGCTTTATAAATCTTCAAATCACAAAAGGGCAAACATGGAATATGTTGGGATGGCTTATCTAGGGCAGCTCTAGCTCTTTTGCTTCATTGGTTTGATTCAAAACAAATGTAAATATAAGGGTTTGCAAACATACAAAGAGACTTTTCAAAGTTTTAAATTACAATTTTAACATATATGTTGCAGAACTTTACAATTAGGAAAAGCCGATTGGGATTGACCAAAGTTGGAGATGTGTCTCTTGATGACATGAAGAAAATTCGCTATCTCTCTCTGATTGAGCTAACAGCCTTCTACGATGCTTTAGGACTAGAGCTGAAAAGGAACAGAACAGAAAGGGTCAAAGGACGAGGTAACTGCATTATGAAGATGTGGCATTGGATACTGGTTATTTGCAGAACTCAGAAAAATGTTATTCTCTAGATTTTCTTATTTAATTTTTTCCCTTTCCCCCCGAAGAAAATGGCTTGTTTGGAGTTCCACTGACAGTGCTGCTGGAAAATGATCAAAAGAAATTTCCTGGAATAAAAGTTCCCCTTATCTTCCAGAAAGTGAGTAGAACAAAAGCAGCACAGTTACTAAAGTCTATCTTGTAACTACTTATACACATTACATAAGAATCTTCAGACATTTTTTTCCATTTGAATGGAGCTGGCAAGATTCTTTTTTATCTATATGTTAAGATATCTTCAGCTTTAAGTATGAGGAAGTCTTGACTAGTTCAGTCAATGTTTAAATAAAATAGGAAAGAGACACCTTTATAATTTGGTGCTAAAGTTGGATTTGCTGACTAGATGAAAGTTATGTAACTTGATTTTTTCCTTTCCCTTTTTCTCGTTCTAGCTACTGTGATAGCTACTGGGCAACTTGGTTAGATTATTATCAAAATTATCTTACCAACTCTTGGATATTCATTAAGAGAAACATCTGTATTGGTTTTTAAATTTCATTTTTATCAAAAATCCAGAAGCTGAGATTTTCCTATATGTGACAGAAAACCAGGTGACCTGCTAGATGCTTTCTGGCACTGCTAAACTATGCTTTTTGTTCAAAATCAGTCTCCTGTTAGCCAGACCAGATATCCAAAGCATAGTCAATGACACAGAAACACTGGACAATATCTGGACAAAGCAATTAAGGATGACTGTAGCCCTGTTCATTATGCCTTAGAGTTTAAAACATCAAATAGAAAAGGCCTACCATGTTTTGTTGGGACTGTGGTGGCTCTAGTGGTTAAGATGCTGAACTTGATGACTGGGAGGTCAGAGTTCAATACTCAAGTACTGCACAACGGAGTGAGCTCCCATCTCTGTCCCAGCTCCTGCCAACCAAATAGTTCAAAAGCAAGAAATTGCAAGCAGATAAATAGGTACCATGTCTGTGGGAAGGTAAACAGTGTTCCATGCACTCTAGTGTCCAGGGACACCATGTCCACAGAAACATCTGCAGACACAGACAGGCTGGCTCTTTGGGTGACCTTTACCTTACCATGTTTTGTTAATTATTACAGTGCTTGAAAATCAACTCTGTTTTTATTAACTCTGGACGGGGCCTTTTAAATATTTTAAACATATTAACCTGCATTTATTTTAATATTTACTGTTGAAAAATGCAAGACTATCAAGGAGAATAACATATAGTACTTTGTTTGTAATATAGTACTTTGGTTGGCATAGCTGTGTTCAAGTGGCATATTTTGTTTTTTGTTCATTTTGGATTTTAAATTGGTTCCTCAGTTGAGACTTCCCAGATACATAAAAATCTCACAATCTACCTGTTGGTTGGGAATGGTGGAATTTGTAAAAGAACACATTTGGAAACTGCCCAGATTGGGAAAAGGTTATCTTAAAACATAGTATCTAATAGTTGGTGCAGGTTTCACTATTGAACTGCAGCAATCCCTTGCCTTCTTTCCTAACCCCAGTGACCCTTCAAACATCATGGATTTTTAGTATAAAATAAACAACAGATTATTATATTAAAGTATATTTTATAACGTCTCAACATGCCCTTTAAAAATAACTTTGAATAATAAGTGTACCACATTGCCCATTATACTTTTTGCTGGCCAGGGAAGTACTTTTTGCTGGCCAGGTATCAAAGCAAACCACTTTGGGCACATCAAGTGGCCATCACAACCCTTCATGTGGAAATGCTTCTACTCCTTACGGACCTGGTAGATCTCTCAACACAGCATTGTTTTAAATTGTTTTTAGAGGGTTTTAAACTGTGTTTTGTATGCTTGTTGATTGGTTGTAATCCACCCTGAGTCGCTTGTGCGAGTAGGGTAGAATATAAATTCAATTAAATAAAAATAAATAAAAATAAAAATAAATTAGAAAATTGACTTGGAAATTTTCTGGGGTGAAGTTACAAAAGTAACTTTCCCATAATCTAGTTGATACCTCAATTGGACAGAATGCCTAAATAAGGATCAATTATTTGCTGGGTTGTGTTACCATTTTAAGTTTGTATATTTATTGAACCATTTGTAGATGTTTCATTTCTGCATTAACAAAATGTATTATGTTATATGTTGTCATGCAGCTGTTGCTAAAGCTTGAGGAGACAGGACTGGAAACAGAAGGAATTCTTCGAGTGCCTGGATCTGCCTCAAGAGTTAAGGTATGCAGTTTGTTCATAGAGACTTTACAAACTAGTAATGTTTTTGCAGACACAAAGAAATCTTTAGGGGGAAAAAAGATATATGAGCATTTACTTGCATGTCAACCATATCTCATATGTTAATCCTTGCCAATTTTCCAATGCTCGTCTGCTTCTATCTCACCATGCTGTTTTACATGAAAATACAAGAAGGGGAAAGTATCAGTAGCCTTGGGAGGATATTTACAGAAGTGCAAAAGAGTATTTGGAGTAAAACAGTGAGGGGAGGGAAAAGAATCTTAAAAGAACCCAATGATGGGCAACATGAACAAGGACTTCTTGCCAAGGAATATTACCTTACTGTGGGAAGGGTAGACTAGAAAATGGAGGATAGGAGTATCATGATTAAGAACATCCTGCAACATTTTATTAAAGGCCTCACTTACATTTTATGTTGCTGATGTTTAGTTGTACGCTTGTTATTTATTTGCTGACCGTTGTGCAGGAAAGAATGAATGCATAGTACCCAGGATGTGAAGTTTTAGTACTTGGGTGGGAGTTATTTGCAGCAAAATACAAACAGACTGTCTCTGGTGAGACACAGCAAATTTTTTTTCTCAAGCTCAGTCATTGACGTGTCTTATATACTTCATAATTACAGCTGCTGAAAATCCATGACTTAGAAATTCTTTGTTGCTAATGACTCGTCGACTACAACTCGCATCAGAGAATGCATTTTTTCCTGAAGCAGGAAAAATGTCACCGACGTGAATTTCTTTAAGGTGGATCCCATCTTGCCATGAAGTGACCCACACACTATGAACATGGAGCCATCTCCTGCGGCACACATGAAATGTGACATGCACGATTTAACACCAGCACTGCAATGGACTGCCACAGCCTTGAGGATATGGACAAGGTGCACCTTCACAGCCAGTCCATCTGACATGGCCTCTTCCACCTCCATGGACCATTTTGCCATTGGGCCCAAATAAGATGGTTTCCAGTGGCATTTCCTCCACTGAGGGAGCCATCACCCCACTTAAAGGGGCTTATTCACCAATAGCTATTAGCCCCTTTAGGGAGTCAAGTTAGTTAACCACCTCCTGACAGAAGTTGGTAGTCTTCACTGCAGGTTTTCAAATAGAGGCCTCTTGTCAAGGATATTTTAGTTGTGGATTGCCTGTACAGTAATACCTCGGATAACGCTAAAACTTGGTTCTACAAGTCTTGGTGTTATCCGATTTTTAGTGTTATCCGATGCATGTTAAAATCCTATGGGATAGATCGGATAACGTTAAAGCTCCATAGAGATACATTGTAACCGCACAGGCTTTAGCAGTTGTTATCCGATCCATCCCATAGGACCTTAACGTTATTCGATCCAATTCTCCTCCCCAGATTACTTAACGTTATGCAATTTTAGCGTTATCTGAGGTAAACGTTATCCGAGGTATTACTGTATTGGTAAGGGGTCTGACTTGCCAAACCTTTATGTATGCTCAGCTCTGCAATTCTATGATACACTGTCCAACTCAACAATTGTGCAATTCTATGATAAAAAAAATGTTTCTACTAAGGTAAGAAATGCTCTTATTTAATAGAAGCAATTCTTGTACTGAACTTTTTGTGTAGAAGCCCTTATTGTCAAGATGGGGGGGGGGGGATTGATTATCTTTTAGCCATTCCATTTAATTGCTAAATAAAATCTTCTCTGTTTTGAATTTTGCACAGCACAAAATAATACTTTTTGCATTAGGTTTCATATATATTATTATACACTACTCTGTTTTTGGTCCAGTTGTTTTCCTGTATGCAGGCAGTACTTAGTGATGTGTGTTATTGTTTCCAATTTCCCTGTATTGAAAGGAAAGCCAAAAATGCATGTGAAATATGCTGTGTCCTTAATTTTCAGTTATTAAATCATTAAGTCTGACTAAATGTTGCCCTATAAGGGCAAAGAGATTTTTTTATATAAGCTTATCCATATTTTACCACTTATAATCTTCAGTTATTATGTTGATGTAAGGATTTGAAAGCATTCAAAAATGTTTAGGACAGACTAAATATTAAAGACTGTCACTTGAATATAGCAAAGGTTGAAAAGTAGTTCATGACTCTTAACTCTTAATTTCTGATCATTTCTACAAAAGAGAATGTCACATGGTTGATCTAACATGAGATGTACATATTTGCCTATAAGGATAGATGGGGAGGCTAGGCTTTACAGTTGATGGCAGATGATACAAACATCATTTAGATTGATATGATTAAATTAACAATTTTTACTTCAGTCCTTTATGCACTATTGCTCTATGAATTTATAAGCCTATATCTGCAAAGGAGCTTTGCTTTTCATTATGGTATATTATAAGAAGATGTCCAGTAGAGGGAAGATGAAGGACAGCATTGGGTTTTATTCACATTTGCTATCCACCAGACAGGTCATGTTTAGTTTTATTGCTGGCTCTTTAAAAATAAGAGAGGCTGATAGAAGAAGCTGAGCATATAAACAAAACCCTAAGTTATTTAGAAATATTTAACATGTCCAGCTTGTGCCCAGGCAGAATGATAGGATTCAAAGTATTTCATGCTTATAACATGCTAGTAAAAAGTCCATAATTATAACAAGTAAAATGAAAAGAAACTGATGATATCTTAAGATTTTAATGAGGGAGTACTGTAATACCCCGGATAACGATTGCACCGGATAATGCTAAAACCGCATGATGACAAATTGGGGAGGAAGATTTGCACCGGATAACGTTCATTTTAGTGTTATCCGATCCATCATCATAAAGAAGTAAAGGAGGCCAAAGCTCCTCTCCCTGCCACTTCCCTCCCTTCCCCCACACCCCCAGCAGTTTGGGGACTTCCCACCCCCACCACATACCCCACCGCTGTGACTGCAGTAGGATCTGGGAAAGCGCCTTTCCCCCGACGCTACTGCAGTCGAAGTCTCTATACAGTATTTCCCTCCATGTATTTAAACTAAAGGGAAAGGGGAAATAGAGAGATGTGATTAGTTCTCTAGAGAACCAATCACCTCTCTCTCTTCCCCCTCCCTGTTGTTTCAATGCAGGAAGGGAAAGAAAAAAACAGAAGCCTCACATCTTTTTTAAACTACAGGGAGAGGCTTGAATACAGGAAGGGGGGAAAAAGCCTCTCTGTCCCTGTAGTTTAAAAAAGACACCCCCCACAGCTGTGCTTGCCTTCTCTTGCTGACTTGCATGCTCGATAGCTTGAGGCTTGTATTTTTCACTTCCTGCATTGAAACGACAGGGAGGGGGAAAGAGAGAAATGTGATTGGTTCTCTAGAGAACCAATCACATTTCTCTCTTTCCACCTTCCCTGTAGTTTCAATATAGGAAGTGAAAAATACAAGCCTCAAGCTATCGGAGTGTACAAGTCAGCAAGAGAAGGTAAGCACAGCAGTGGGGGGTGGCTTTAAAGACACCCCACTGCCTGCTCAGTTTGTCCCTGAAGTCAGGGCTTTTAAAAAGCATTGTTCGATGCATGCATCGGACAACACTAAAAACCGGATAATGTCATGACTTGTGGAACCAAGTCATAACGTTTTCTGGGGTATTACTGTACTTTGAATGCAGAGATTTATTAATTCCCAGAGTAATCTTGATCAGCAAATATTAGGGTTATATGCCTATATTTTGCCATAACTGCCACAGCACTCCTCAGTGCAGAAATTTATTTACATATAAACAGAAGCTCTAGTCTAAAGCTAAAAAAATTCCAGTCAGTTATTTCTTCTAAACAGCCAATCAGTGATGTTATCTTATAGCAAAGAACCAAGGGTAGATGCCTAGCTCTTGTGTTAGGAAGGAGAATTCTGTATATAGGAACTTGTTTACATATGTGATCCCTTATTTAGTTGCAAGTACATACCAGGCAAAACCACGTTCTCTCTAAATTAGGTCTGTGCCAAAAATTTCTGCCATAAAAATTTCAACCGTTCTCTTTCATTATGGCATAAAAGCAATCACAATCAAAGCAATCACACTTTTATATACCACCCTATGTTCACAAGTTAATTAGCATTTTGCCTCCAACATGCTGGGTACTCATTTTACTGACCTCAGAAGGATGGAAGGCTGAGTCAACCTTAAGCCCTGGTCAGGATTTTCTTTCAAGAACATTTTGAAAGGAGGTGAGATGTGGATAACCTTGCTTATGAGGTGGCTAATGCTTAATGCAAGTTTCCTGCCTTTTATGGCACAATCATCTGTCTCTATGGCAGCTGGAATCCTCCAGTTTGGTTAAAACCTGAGAAAGGTATCACACATTGCACACTCAGCTGTTTAATTTCCCTCTGTATTGTTTTTCCTTAATTGTGAAATCATATTTCTCTCAACAACAACTAGGTTGTGTTTTGACATAGATTACTGTTGGGATTTTAAAAAAGAATTAGCTGAAAGGGAAATAATGCAGCATGGCTTCTAAAAAATTGATTTAACTAAATGGAAACACTTTTTGGCTACTTTTTCTAATAATTGCTTTCTTTCAAGATAATAATGTTTGCCTAATTAAAGTGCGGTGAAGGAGGGAGATTTTTTTTATTTAAGTTTGTTTTATTATAGAGCCTTCGTCAAGAAATTGAAGCAAAATTTGATGAAGATACTTTTGACTGGGATCAAGTACGCAACAATGATGCAGCAGGACTTCTGAAAATGTTTATACGAGAACTTCCAACTCCACTTTTCACCATGGAATATTTGCCTGCTTTCATCACATTAGCAGAAAGTAAGTAAAGAGGTATAAACATTCCATTTTGCATCCTCTTCGTAAATCCAATGACATGATGTGATCCAGAATTTAAAGGAATACTTTTTACATAAATAGTATTTCTTCCAGCAACCTTGTATAAATATTGTCCACTCTTAACTGCCAATGAATAACAATCTGTTATTGTCATGTGCTGTTTAGTCATCTAATTTATGGCAACCCTATGAATGAGAAATCACAGGAATGTCCTATCTCCAACCATCCTGCACAGCTCTTGTAAATTCTTGCCTCTGGCTTCCTTTTAGGAGTCAATCCATTTCACATTTGGTCTTCCTCTTTTTTTGCTGCCTTAAATCTTAAACCTTTCTAAGTCTCAGGCCTCTATTTTCTTGGTTACATACAGTCTACATTTGGATTGATGATTTCCAGGAAGATGTCATCTGGATATCTTAATTAATTTTTGTTTCTTTCACCAAATTTCACTCTTCCTTCATCTGAATCTAGTCAAACTTTCTGTATGATATGCTCTGTGTACAGAGTGATCAGATAAAAGGATAAAATACAATCTTGTCTGGTGCCTTTCCCTATATGAATCCATTGTCCCTCTCTATATTCTGTCCTAATGGTAGCTTCTTCTACATAATATAGGTCAGTGCTGGCGAACCTATGGCATATGTGCCAGACTGGCCACTCATAGCCCTCTCTGTGGGCAAGCAAGGCATCACCCCAGCACAGAGTTTGCCCTGCCCCTCTGCCCAGCAACCCAATGGCAGTTATTCCTCCCTCTCCCCAACACAGAGCTCATTCCACCCCTCTGCCCAGTAGCCTAAGGGGACTGCAACAATAGATTATTCAGATTAGCTCTAAATGTCTCCCTTTCAATCTCAAAGGTACTGAGAAAGCCCATTCTGGTCTCCGATCAACCTTTGACCTGCATGTCAGAAAACAAACAAAGACACTGTACCTGGTTACTTCCTGTTTTGCTAAAGAAAATTGGCAGGAAGGTTGTAATATAATATATAAAATATCTAGCAGCATATAGCAATCTGTGTATCAAATTTGATAATGTCCCAGAAACCCTTCACTAATGTTTAGTCCCCTGCAATGGGTGTCTAACAGATGGATGAATTTGATTTCTGCTGTTTCGCTTTCAATCCTACTTTTGTAATTTTTCTTTTCCAGAATTGTAACTTTCAGGTCTTGGATAGAGTGTCCAGTTAGATTGAAGTGGTTTGAGACAGGTTTCTCTGTGTTGCCATTCTAGATGTCTGATTTGTGTCTATTAATTCTTTTGTGTAAAGATTGTCATGTTTGTCCTACGTAAAGCACAGACTGACATTTTTGGCAAGAGATGGCATAAATCACATTGGCAGAAGCACAAGTAAAACTGCCTTTAATGTTGTGTGTGGTGCCGTTGGGTTTAGTAATACTGTTTCCAGAGTGAATGTGGGGGCACAGTTGACATCTGGATTTGCAGCTGGGTCTAGTCCCCATATCTGCTCTACTTCTGTATAGTCTATTTTGTGTCAATAGTTGTTTGAGATTGGAAGTTTGTCTATAAGCGAGTAGGGGTCTGTCACCAAGGGCTTTGGAAAGTGAAGCACTCTTGTCCAAGATGGGTTGGAGATCCCTCATTATGGGTGTGAGGGGTTTAAGTTGAGGTCTGAAGGTGACAACTAGTGGTGTTCAATTGCTTTCCTTTCTGGGCCTGTCTTGTAGTAGATCACTCCTGGGTATTCGTCTAGCCCGGTTGATTTGTTATTTAGCCATATTGGATGGGTACTGTAGTTTGAGAAATGCATTTGTAAGTCCTTGAGCTTGGCATCCCTGTCATGTGGGTCTGAGCAGATGCGATTATATCTGAGGGCTTGGCTGAAGACACTGGAACTTGAGAAACTATGGGTTTAAAGTTGATTGATTTTAAACTAACAGTAGTTACTACTAACCTTAGTTTGTCTCCATGAAATATACAATTGGTTTATTTAATAGAAAGTGGAAGCAAAAACTTTCAAACATTTATCAGCCATACAGGATGAAGGAGGAGGGCAAAGAGTTGAGTGTGCAACATTAGGGGAAAGTTTGTCAGCTAACAAAGAGATAGAACACCATCCAGTAAGTGAGATATAGAACTAAACACATAGACAGTGGCTTAAAGGTGCTAAAAAGATTTTCAAAGCCTGAAATGAAAAATAACAACTATATTTGCACTGAAAAAAATAACAGTGTAAGTGGCAAGGGAACTTTCCACTTCTTCCAAGGGGCAAGTGCTAAAAGGCAGGGCACCACCTGTGAAAAGGCTCTTTTCCAAGTTGTACCTTAAACAAATAAGCACACCTAAAGAAAACTGTTCTGTCACCTGATTTGTTACCAGAACAAATGGTTGTCCCAGTCCCCTGCAGTTAAAAACTTTTAAAAACATGTGTGATCCTCCACTAAATGAGGCAGGGGGAAGGTGGTCCCTCTCCACCTCCCCACACCTGGATCTCTGGTTAGGTGAGTTTCAAAAATTTTCACTGGCTTTCAAATTTCCTCAGATGTCAGACATTGCTTCCTATAGAGTAGGGGTTCCCAACCTAAGGCCCACGGGCTGGATCTGGCCCATGGCACCATTTCATATGCTCCCCCACCCCTCCAAGGGCATTCAAGAAACAAAGTGGTTACCCCCTTTGAAGCTGTTGAAACAAAATAGCTACCACCACCCACCACCCATCATGCAGGTAGGGCAAAATGGCCGTCCGGCCCTCAAAGCTGACTGAGAGAGCGTGATCCGGGCCCCAGCTTGAAAATGTTGGGAACCAGAGGCATAGCTACCGCTGTATCAGCCGTATCAATTATACGGGGGCCCCGGGCTACGGGGGGCCCCCAACGGCAAAAAATAAAATTAAAAATAAAAAAGAGCAAAAATTTACTGCGCATGACAGAAACTCAATCTGATGCATTGCCCATGCGTCAGATTGAGTTTCTGCGCATGCGCACTTTATTGGAGCCATTTTTGGCTCCAATTTTAAAAAATAAAATTTCGGAGTCGGAGCCGCAGCTTCTCAGAGCGGCTCCGATGGTGGCCCTCAGAGGAGGGCACCTCCCCTGGGGCCGCCCAGAGTCCCACGGGCAGGTTGAGGCCTGCCCGGGCTGTCCGCTGCTGCCGAACCCCCATGGCCTGGGGACGCCTGGCAGAGTGCGCCACCGCCTCCTCCGGAGGATGCGCTGCTGCCCGTCCTTCGTCCGCAGCGGGTCCGGAGAAGCTCAGCCCACTCGCGAGCAGCAGCAGCGGGCGGGGAAGGCGGGAGCGTGCCCGGCGGGTCGGGAGCATGCACCTTGCCCCCTCCCCCGGCCGGCTGCCGGGCTCTCCGCCTTCTTCCCTGCCTGCTCACGTGCCTCCTGCCTCCCGGGAGCGCGGCTGCCTCGGAGCCCGGCGCCGTCAGAGGGCACCGCGGTCGGGCTCGGCAGGGCGGGAAGGCGCGCCTCGGAGCCCGGGGCAGAGGGCAAGGATAGAGCCGGAGGGTAAGTGAGGGTTTTGTGTTTCGGGTGGGTGGGTGGGTGGTTTATGTGTGTGTTGGGTGGGTGGGTGGATTTTTATTAAATTTTTATTTTATTTCTTTATTTATTTTAATTATTTAAGTTATTTACGGGTTTGTGTTGTGGTTGTTTGGGTGGGTGGGTTGAGGTGTGTGTGTGTGTTTGTTTGTTTATTTTAATTCTATTCTATTTTATTTATTTATTTAATTATTTTTATTTTTGGCCCTGCCCACGACGTCATGACGTCGGCTCCCCCCACGACGTCATGATGTCATGACATTAGCTCCGCCCCGCATATAAAGGGCCCCCAAACAATTTTTATATGGGCCCCCGCCAAGGTAAGCTACGCTTCTGTTGGGAACCCATGCTGTAGAGCATAGACAGTTTTGTAGGAAAGATAAAAAGAGCTGAGAGCTGAAATTCTGACCTTGGTTGGTATATTTGGCAGGGAAGCAGGAAAATAGAACTGCTGGAATGTGCATATAAACAGAAATGCCTAGTTTGTGCACGTTCTGTAGGACATGGTGCCATAACCTACAGAAATGCAGGCCCTGCAGATTTCTCTACTTAGGCTTTTTTAGTTAAGTCATTTTAATAACAGTTTATATTCTATGGCATCGTATTGCTGATCATGTTGATATAAAAAAGACAAGGGAGCTGCTTCCGAAGAGAAATATTCAATTGCAGCTCTTCATGGCATTGCCTGTTTTGGTGAAATCAGTGTTTTTGTGAAAGAAAAGGGACAATTTAATGTTGTTTGTTATGGCAGCGTCTGTCTCTGAGCTACAGTACTTGTTATATTTTTATCCATACAGGATGTAGTTTTGCTGCCAAAGGAAAGCATAACCAGTGATTTCACTGAGATAATTTGTTGAGTCAGGATAGTTTCAATCACAGCATTAGACATACTGCCAAGAATTGTGATGCCAGCCGCCCCTGGTGAAGCATGGGAAGATTAAATCTCCACTCTGAGTCAGCTCTTGTTGTACCTGCCAAATTAGCTATGGAGCTGCTGATTAGTGCATTCTGCCACTGGTTGCAACATGCATAAAAGAGCTTGTGATTCTGCATTCTGTTAATGACAGCTCCCTTACAGGACTGCTGAAGAGGTTGCCGTAGTGATTGTTGTCATTCAGACGCATGTTCTTGCAGGACAAAGCTTGGCACACAGGCAAGTATCCTGTTCAATATTTACATGCACATGGAACTCTGAAAGCAGAAGCTAATATAGTGATTTAGTGAGGTGGTAGTTGAGCATCAAAGCTATGTGTCATCAAATCACTATGGCAGCTTCTGCAGTTGGAACTCTGCAAGTGTTAATATTAAACAGTATACTGGCCATTATTTTTTTTTTAAGTCAACACTTCCCCCCCAAACACAGACAGTTCATCCTTTTTAAAGTAACCTACTCTTATCATTGAAGAGTTATCTGTTAATACCACCTGGTTAAAAATTAAAAAAATAAAATAGAAATTGATCCATTAAGAAGCAAGGTTTTGGAAACACAGAGTAAATGCTATTTGCTGTGCTAAATGCATGGTACATTGCCTGTCACATTCTGCTTGATCATATACTCTGGTTTCTCTCCAGTTTATTATTATTGGGGGGGGGGCACTGTTTCTGGCTCCCAAAAGCCTTGTGTTACAGACAAAATTACTATGTTACTTCCTTGCTTTTGTTCAAAGAATGTAAGGAAGGGTAATGCAGAGATTTTGCACACACGCAAAAGGAAATCCTGATGCTGCACAACACACACAATTTGAATATGAATCAAGAAATATGAATCAAGGTGATCTGGAAGTTGGATTCTCTCTAGCAAAGCAAGACCATGAGCAGATTGTGGTACAAACTACTGTATATATATGTTAGGAGTCACAGTCTGACAACATCTGGAAGGCTACTCTTTTCTCTTTCCTATTTCATTGAAAAATAGATTATTGCAGGGTTCACGACATTTTCACCCCACTGACTGGTCACAGGTTGGTCACAGGTGGGTGGAGGGCAAAGGCGTGGTGGCTTCCTACTACTTCCACCTCTTTCGGTGATGGAAGCGGTAGCAGGTGCATTGGCAGCACATTTTTGGGGGTTTTCACCACTTCCACTTCTTTCTGTAGTGGCGGGAGCAAGGGCGGCATGTTTTCACCAGGTTTGTAGCTTTTTCTGCTGTATTTTCACCATGTTTTCACTGCATCTTCCATGCTTCTGGGAGTGGCGGCAGTGGTGGCGGCTCTAGTGTCCCCACTGCAGGTCAGATTATCGTATTTTTTGGACCATAAGACACACCTGACCATAAGATTCACCCAGTTTTTAGAGCAGGAAAACAAGAAAAAATATTCTGAACCTTTGGACCATAAGATGCACCCTCATCCCCCCCCCCCACACACACACACACTTTTGGGGAGAAAAAAGTGCATCTTATGGTCCAAAAAATATGGTAATTGGCATCATGGGTTGGATTAGGTCTGTGGGCAGTAGATTGTGAGTGCCTAGACTATTGCAAGTCCCAAGCAAGTAGGGTGTTTTCTTTAAGACTTTTCAACCAGCTGCAATACCTAGGCCTTTTATGTCAGGAACTGAGGTATCTGAAGTCCTCCAGGTGTTGTAAGACTACAAGTCACATCTCTTCTGACCATGAAGCTGGTGTTCATGAGAATAAGCAAATATCTGGAAGGAAAGAAGTGTCGAGGATTGTACTTGTGGTATTGATATTGTATAATTTTTATAGTGTATTATTATATGTTGTTCTTGTAATTTGATTTAGATATATTGTACTAAATTATATATATAGTATTACTGTGCATTTATTGTATTTGGGTTATTATTGTGTAACTGTGTATTTTGCATTCCTGTAAGCCACCTAGAGTCGCTGTACGCGAGTGGGGCAGGGTATAAATCTAATAAATAAATAAGAAGTTCCTTAATACTGCTTCATTCAATAGGATTATCAACATTTATTACAAGATAATGTTTTCCACAGGAGATGTGAATTACCTCACAGCAGGCAGTATCTGTTTCTCTGTCCCAGGGGTGGAGAACCTTTTCCTCTTGGAAAGCTGCATTAGATTAGCTGTAATCAAATAAGGCTGCATTCAAGAAACTTTAATTAGATATAATAAAAAATGCACATTATTTTGTAAAAATCTTAGTAGTATGCACTTCATCATTTCAAAACAAAAATCAAAACCACAGCCTAGACCTAGAAGGCTATATGTGGCCTTAAGGCCGCAGGTTCCCCACCCCTGCGAGTCTATCCCATTCACAAAAATGATTTACCAGTTAAATTGTGACCTTGTTTAACATGGCTAGTTAATCATTTATTCCTTTTGGTGACCTCTTTGGAAATACAGTAAAACCTCAGATAATACTAAAACCTGGTTCCACAAGTCTTGGTGTTATACGATTTTTAGTGTTATCTGATGCATATTAAAATCCTATGGGATCCATAGAGATACATTGTAACCACACAGGCTTTAGCGGTTGTTATCTGAAGCATCCCATAGGATCTTAATGTTATCCGATGCAATTCTTCCCCCCAGATTCCTTAATGTTATGCGATTTCCGTGTTATTCTATACTAATGTTATATGAGGTATTACTTGTACTCCTGTTTCTAGTCTTTGTTCCTGGGAAAGAGCAAAAAGAAATTTGAGTACAGCAACTCGATGCCAGTAGGATTCTTAGGAATCAAGAAAAGGCCAGAAAAATGTTTGAGACAAAACATGGTTTTATTACAATGGTGTTGGTAGAAAATCCTGTGCGGAATGGTACACACAGAAAATCTTTCTGTGCTGGCTAGAGAATCCTGGGAATTACAGTCCCAAACCTTAGATTAGAACTGTTTGCATATTAGAATATGATGAAAAGCCTTCAGGGACAGAATGCAAATGCAATTCACTTTCCTGTCCCTACAGTGGAATTCAGTCTGTCCTTTGCTACATTAATTACTGAAAAACAAGAAATAATTAAATTGCAAATATCTAAGCTATCCCCATTTAATACCAACAGTATAGTTTCTAGCTTGTATATGTCAAGAATTATTTTTCAGTTAACAATATTGGTGCTATTTGCATACAAATATCTTTAAATATTTTAGTATTTTAAGCATCAGCTCTACAGGCAACTGTGTACTTTCAGTCTGTCCGAGATCTGATTTATGGTGCAGCAAGAACAGAATATTGCATCTGTGGTCCAGTGATAACTGGAGTCTGTACAGAACACAATTTTAAGCATGAGCAGCCCATTTATTTATTTATTTATTTATTTATTTGCTTAATGCCCATCTATGGTATTTCATACTCTGGATGGTGTACAACCATTAAAATATTACCAATTTTACAAATATAACTAAGAAACAAAGCCCACAACCTATAAACAATAATAAACCAATAATGCACAGTAAGCAACCATGAGCACAGTAGGGGTGCCTTACATCCAAATTTCAATGACAGCCTTCCACACCAGTAATGAGTTCTCGATGACATTAACTAACAGTCACTTGAACATGAATTATTTTGTATTTAACTTGAGTGAGAGATGGAATACAGAGGACTTCTCTGAAGATGATTATTCTGAAGCATCAAAGAAGAACTGATTGGCAGTTCACAATTAAAATGACCCAGAGGAGAAACTATTTGGGGAATGTGACCCTGAAGACAAGCTTTCTTTCTAATAGACTTGTTCTCTTGATAGTCAGAAGGGAAGCGTTTCTTCTTATCATTTGCGGCATTGTGTTTGATACCTGGGCTTGAATGTGGGTGGATAGAATGGAGAAGGTCAACATGGCCCATACCTATACACGCTTACTCAGAAGTAAGTTAGTGGGACTTACACTCAATTAAGTGTACGTAGAATTAAACCTTTAAGATAATGTTATATAGTTGACTGTGAGTAGGCAAACAAATGTACATTGATAATATGGGAATGTTCACAAATTTTTAGAACTAGTTCATCTACTTTTTCTGCTGCAGCTAATGCTTGTAAGCTATTTTAAACCATTTTTTGTTACTGATCTTTTAGTATGGACAAAAATCTACATAAAGCATAAAACGAATTACAGTAATGCCCCGGACAACACTAGTACCGGATAGCGCTAAAACCGCATAACGTTACAAGATTTTCAGAAAAATCTTGTATTGAATAACGCGATTTTTAACGTTATTCGGTACAATCGGGGGGGGGGGGTTGGATTGGGTGGAACATCTACCCAATCCAACACACACACCCCCAGTGCCCGGCCGCACAATGTTTGGAAAGGGTACGGGTCGCCGTACCCTTTCCAAACACCGTGCAGGCACGCGTGTGTCAAATGGGGGTTGGGGAGGGTACAGAGATCTTCCCTGTAGCTTCCCCAACCCCCATTTGACACGCACGCGTGCCCCTCTTCCTTTCTTCCCCCCTCTCTTTCTCTCCAGCTCCTTCGCCTCCTCCGCTCATTAGGAACAACTGGTGAGGCTTTGGCGGCTTTGGCAGCGAGCGGAGGAGGCGAAGGAGCTGGAGAGAAAAAGAGAGGGGGAGGGAGGGAGGAAGGAAGGAAGGAAGGAAGGGGGGCCGCCAAAGCCACCACTGCCTCGCCAGTTGATCCTAATGTTTCTTAAACTGCCTTCTTTCTTTCTTCGGCAATGTTCTCCGCACGATGTTTGGAAAGCCAGTTTAAGAAACATTAGGATCAACTGGCGAGGCAGCGGCGGCTTTGGCGGATGTTTGGGGGGTTGGATTGGGTAGAACATCTACCCAATCCAACCCCCCCAGTGCCCGCCTGCACGATGTTTGTGGGGGGGGGGTTGGATTGGGTAGAACATCTGACCTGCAGGGTCTCCCCAGCCTCGTAGTGGCTTGCTGCGAGGCCGGGGAGATCTGGGTGAGGAGAGGCGCCTCTCCACGGGATACCCCCGCGCTCATAGCGGCTCACTATGAGTGCGGGGTATCCAGGCAAGGAGAGGCACCTCTCCGCGGGATTCCCAAGATCTGCATCTCATTTGTGACTGGAGGGGGGCAGGGAAGCCCTGGGAAGGCCATGGGAGGGAGAGGGGAGTGATGAGTGGGGGAGGGGAACCCCAGTCCTCGAATAAAAGTTGGAATCTGGTGTGCTCTGATGGGCTCTTAGACCTGTTAAAGGCCATGGAAGGGTATGTGTCTTAAACATGTCACTCCTTCGAAATGGGGCGGGATGGGGGGGCTTAAGCAACCTGATAGTGTAATAATGAGACTTTTACTCTTTGAGGGAAGTCCCGTCGATTTCAGTCTTATTTGTGCTTAAGGCTCCCTCCCATGGCCTTCCCGGGGGTTCTGTCCCCCCTCCAGTTACAAATGAGATGCAGATTTTGGCTAGTGACCCAAAGGCCGCCTCTCCGACACGAACTTTTTGCCGGAGCTTGAATCTCGCCCTGGGATTTCCAGCCACACCGGAGAGAAAGGAAAATAGAGATGGCCCCGGGGGGAGGGGGCTGTCAGGAAGGAGCTGCTTCCCGGAGGGAGGATGGATCCCCTGGAAGGGGAAAACAGGCTGAGGGGAGGCAGGAAAACCCGTGCAAGCAGGCTTCCTTCCTTGCGGCTCTCAAAGCCCCCACCCTCTCGCCCCACGGTCCCCTTCAAACAATGGATCAGCTGCTGGCGCTGCTTCTCCGGGCCAGCCTTTGCCTCAGTGCCCGTTTCCTCCACGGGAGGAGACCGGAGAGAGAGGGGCTTCCACGCCTCTTTTATTTCCTCATCCCTTTTGTGCCCTACCACGAGCCCAGCTGGGATACGGGGGGGGGGTCCCAAGGAGGCAGGCCAAGTCCCACAAATCCCCCTTTCTCTCCCCCCCTCGGTCCTCCCTCCCTCCCACTTGCCAGGACGACGGCGAACCTCTCCTCCAGTTCTCCCAGATCGGGCATGGGCAGCTTGAGCAGTGTGTTGTGCGCTCTGAAGTCGGTCTGCTGGGAGTCCATGCTGCCCGCATTGCCCATGGCGGGGGCCCTTCCGCCGAGAAGAAGGGGTTGGAGGGCAGAAAGGGGAGATCCATCCACAACCTTGGCTCGTGTCAGGTGGCGAGACCAAGCCGTAAGGGGCCAGTGCGGTGCGGGAAACAGGCACCCGCTGGCATGCTACAGAGCGCACGAGCGGCTGCTGTGTCTTGCACCCGACACGAGCCTTAGCCCTTGCTAAGGCTCGTGTCGGGTGGCAAGAAGAGGTTTGCCCCCGAAGTCAAGCTGACCCTAGGCTAGCAATCACTATCCTAGGGTCAGTTTGACTTCAGGTACAAACCGCGCAGTTTGTCCCTGATGTCAGGGCTTTTTTTTAGCGTTGTCCGATCAATGTATCGGACAACGCTAAAAATTGGATAACATCATGACTCGTGGAACCAAGTCATAACATTATCCGGGGTACTAGTGTACTGAGGTTTGACAAAAAAAGTAGTAGCAAAATAAATATATTTTTAAAAATAAATATATAAATAACACTGTAACATAAACAACACTGTAACATTTAAAGCAAAAATCTTAATATAAGAGGCTGGCTTTTCTTCAAACACTCTGTTTCAGTTCTTTAACAGGTTCTCTCCATCATTTTGTCCTTAGAAATCGTCAGTATCAAACTGCAGTTGCAGGCTTTGCATTTGCTCATCATGTTGCTTCCTGATGCCAGCAGGGATGCAGCCAAGGTATGTATGTTCTTTGTTAAGTTAGGCAATCTCCATGTTTTGACACTCATATGTCTGTCTGTTTGTGTCATTTATATACTTATATTCCACTCAATAATCTGATCACACCTAAATAGAGAGGGGAAAAACACATCCCACAACCCAACAGCATTGATAGTAAACACAACAACAACCTACAAGCAATGGTCAAGTCTAATTTAAAAAATCATATAAGGCAGCCCTATCAGTAATAAGAATGTTTTTAAAGGTCCCCTTCAAAGCCTGTGTTTACTAGATGCTGACTGGAAGGCAGCAGGTCAGCAGTTCGATTCCTGAGTACTGCAAGACAGAATGAGTTCCTGTCTTTATCCCAGCTCTTGTCAACCTAGCAGTTCGAAAGCAAGAAATTGCAAGTCAATAAATATGGACCACTTTGGTGGGAAGGTAAACAGAATTCCGTGTGGTAGTCATGCCTGCCACATGACCACGGAAACGTTTGCAAAAGCAGACAGTGCTGGCTTTTCGGCTTTGAAACAGAGATAAGCACTGAATCCTAGAGTCGAATACAAGTGGCTTTCAAGCAAGGGAAACCTTTACCTTTAAAGGCCTGGAGGGAGGAAGCCTGATAAATTTCAGGATATAAATTGTTCTATAACAAAGGAGCCACTACTGAGAAAGCACACTTGCTTGTCATCACTCTTTTCATCTCTCTTGAGGTGATGATCTGCAGTGTTAAGGTTTATGACAACCAAGTAGGATGGGTAGATATTCTTCAGGAGAAGCGCTCTAAAAGGTAGTGAGGTCCTAAATAATTTAGGGCAAGGGTGCCCAAACTATGACTTGGGGCCATATCTGGCCCCTGACACTAATTCATCTGGCCCGTGACGCCCTTGTTGCTCCAGGAAGCAGAAGTAAAATGCACCCATATGGGTCTGTTTTACTTCTGCTTCTGGGAGTAACAAGGGCATCGTGGGCCAGATGAATTGGTGTAGAGGGCTGGATCTGGCCTCCAGGCCACAGTGACCAACCCCCTGAATCACATGACCGGCCCATGGCCCAAAAATTTGGGGCACCCCGATTTAGGGCATTGAATGTTAACATCAAAACCTTGAATGTAGCATGGTAAGCAATGGGCAGCAGTGCAGCACTGCCAGAACTGGAGAAATATGAACAAATGTATTAACCCCATAATTAATCTGGCTGCATTCTGTTCCTATTGCAGCTTTCATACCAACCTCAAGGGTAGTCCCACATAGAGAGCATTACAGTAATCAGTTTTGAGATCATAGTGTTGTGAGAAGAGCTAGACACTCAACGTCTCCAAATGACCTCTCTCAGCAGTATCACATAGATGTTAAAAGCACTGGGGAGATGGCCAAGGTTATTAGGACCCCAGATGAAGATCGCAAGGGTTTGAAACCATCTCCCCAAGCTGTATCACACATTAAAGAAGGACCTGAAGTATCCAACCCCAATAACCTGCCCAAGAGGATACAGTGGTCAATGATAGGAGCACCAACAGGGACAAATTATTCTTGTGAGATTCCTTTAGCAGATTATCATACAGTGCTGACTCTGTTGGACTATGATTAGAATGGATCTAGGGGCAGTCTACTTCATCTAAGAAAACCTGTAACCAGTCTGCCACCTCCTGCTTGATTAACTTGTCCATGTTGGAGCAGCTGGTGTACCTCAATCAATTTTTTTGGTATCTTTTACTCCACTTTAGTCACTGCCCCAGATATATTCAGAAAGTGGATACAGTATAATGAATGTCCCTATAGTGGAAAAATCGCATAACAAAAAGAATTGAAAAAATGGTGGCTCGTATAATGAAAATTTTCATAGGCAAAAATAGCGCTTCCTATGGGGAAAACTCATATAATGAAAATTTTCGCTATGCAATACAGCATCCCTATGGGAGGAAAATCGTATAATGAAAATTTCTATGGGCCTTTGCACAACTTCGTGTGATTCGCCAGTTACGGCCATTCCTAGATAAATGGATATAACAAAGGAGCAATAAATAAATAAATACGGCTTCCCCCCCCCCAAAAAAAATACAATTTTTTCCATAGAGATTTTTGTTATATTATTTTCTATAGGGATTTTCGTTAGGAGAGAATTGTATAACAACAAAAATCACATGGTGAAAAGCCTCGCAGAAAGAATTATTTTTGTTAAACGAGGTGTCACTGTAAAGGCAAAAAACAACAACCATTGTCTTGTTTCTTTTCTCTGAAGTGAAAACAAATGCTTTCCCCTAAGGAAAATTACCTATGTAAATAAACATCTGATTGGGTCATAATCAGAAAGCTTGTGAAAGTAGTGCAGTTTAATCATTACCAAGATTATTTTCTTGATATTTAGCAACTTTTTAGTACATAATATGACTAAAACTTGGCTACCCTACAACAGCCCAGTATGCATGGGGGCACTAGAACAATTTAACAGGTCAATGCATTGACTCCATTATCTCTGTAAGTACTGTGATGTGGACTATCTTGTATGGCTACATAATCCTTGATTCTGCTTGTGTTCAGGAATTGTTTTTATTTTGTATTGTTGGTTTTATATTCAGTTTTGATTTTACTGTTGAAAATTGTTTTTAAATACCAGAACATTTATTAATGATACAGTACATTCAGCTCTTGTGTAGATGGACTAATCTGTAAAATGTATCTCAGCTGACAGTTGAATTTGATTGATTTGATATC
Source organism: Furcifer pardalis (assembly GCA_030440675.1). Lineage (NCBI taxonomy): Eukaryota > Metazoa > Chordata > Lepidosauria > Squamata > Chamaeleonidae > Furcifer > Furcifer pardalis. The sequence continues at coordinate 101,402,377 of CP126891.1, forward strand.
CATGTATTATTATGCATGCCAGCTGATTTTAGGCAAATTTTAATGCTGTATATTTTATCTCAGAGAAAGTGCAACTTGCTATTTCACTAAATTTTAGTATGATTAAAATAAGTGGAGTCCACAACGATGTAGGTCAGAACAAATATTGAAGCATTTTTGAGATCTAGTGAATTGGTCTGAGCAGTGCTCTTTCTTTTAGGCACTTCTACAGTTCTTGAAGAAGGTGGTTGCTAATGAAAGGACAAACAAAATGACTTTATGGAATGTTTCCATGATTGTCGCCCCAAACCTCTTCATCTGCAAAGGCAAACGTGCAAATCAAGAAGAGATGCTTGCAGCTGCCACCACAGCACATGTGGTGAGACTTCTGATTAAATACCAGGATATCCTGTGGACAGTAAGTAAAAGTTCTAGATACTGGTAAATAGGATTGGCATCTCTTTCTGCCAGCATCCTTTAATATGTAGGATTCAGGTGAACATTCCATAGATATGCTGTGTCTTTTCTGATGCAAGAATGCAGTGATTGGGAATGTTTCTACATCTTGTTCAGCTGTGAAAAGACCTGCAAGACTGTAGCTACATGTGTTCCACAGCAATAGACTGCCATATAAAATAAAATCCAACATATCTATATTCTGGTCATCATCTTTCAAAATACTTTAACTTCCCTGGGCTTGACATATGTGACTAACATCCTTTTGAAGTTCTAAAGAAAGAGAACTAAATATAAGATTCCCTGAGTGAAATAATTTCTGATAATTATTATTGAATTTTCAGGTTACTAGCAAGAAAAAGGGCTCTAAATGTAGATTGAATACCATCCTTAGTCAAAATGTGTAGGTTTTTGCACACTAAGCTTCTACATTATAGCCCTTGAGGCCAAAGTCAACATCTCTGTTTTACAAATTTCATCTCTGGTTTTACAGAAGTCTTGTTTCAAGGTAGTTCTGTTTTGAATAAGCCCAGCATGCAAACTAATCAGATATATTCAATAATGATTGCCAAAATAGCAAAGCATAAAACATATGTAATGTGTACATTTCAAAAATGATCTGGTCATATACAAATTTGGCAAATTAAAATAAATAAATACATAAATATTCATATACAAGGAGAAATAGACTTTAATAGAAAACTCTGAGAAAGATACATTTTTTCTGTTTCTGTGGCAAGGTTCTAGCAACCTTCTAGCTGGAATGAAAGAAGGAATAGAACCTGGAGAAATGAAGTGCCACTGTGCCTTGATCTCATTTAAGACCACAGAGCTTATGGCTCCAGCTATGACTGAGCTGTAAAAGGTCTTATTTAAGTAACACCATCTTGTCATATATGCATGTTCAAAAATTTACACAATAAGAGGGAAATTGGTACAAGGTACTCTCTTTATCTTTATTTCCAAGATTATACCTGGCCTTTCTGCACTAGGTGTTGGGGGGTGACTTTTGGGAAGGAGTTTGCCATATATTCTTAGTTCTGCTTTTCCCCCCTATCCATTTAGATCCCTGCATTTCTGATATCCCAGGTGAGAAAGATGAATGAGGCAGCAATGAACAATACAAAAAAGCAGCTCATGTTTGACAAGGGAGTGCGAAGACTCTTAAGGAGAAAAACTATGGAGCGGGAAAGGCCAGAAAGGCCAGAGGTGAGGATTTATATACCGGTACTTAACAGTTGTATAGACCCTACAAATCCTCTCTCTCTCTCTCTCTCTCTCTCTCTCTCTCTCTCTCTCTCTCTCTATATATATATATATATATATATATATATATATATATATATATATATATATATATATATATATATATATATATATATATATATATATATATATATATATATATATATATATATATATATAATCTATCTCTATCTATCTATCTATCTATCTATCTATCTATCTATCTATCTATCTATAGATAGATAGATAGATAGATCTTGGCTATCGATACCATTCAATATCTGCATCTAAAATCAGAAAGCACAGAAACAGAACGCCCAATACAACAAATTATTAATAAATAACAGAATCTGTCAGAGAAGAAATGAAGAGGTAGCTCTTTAACAGATGCCTAAAGCATGCCACAGTTGACATTCCAATCACCAGATTGCCGTTTCTGCTCTGTTTCTACAGTCTGACATACCTGAAGGGGTGATCAGAGTCCATGCTCCACTGCATTCAAAAGTTTCTATGGCAATTCAACTAAACAATCAAACACAAGCCAAAGATATTGTGGCACGGTTCTACTGTGAAAAAAGGTGAGTAAAAACACAGAGAGAAAGTACAGAGGAGATGAAAATTTTACCAGGGAAATTATTCTGCATATAGTATTTCATGGGTTATTTATATTTTTATATTACTAACCAAGAAGTGATAAAAGTTTCATTTTTTTTCTTTCAGTTTGGCTTAATGGGAATGACTGCCTAGCATGACATATAGTTAGCTGGATTATGTGAAGTGGATATGATTTCTTTGCAGGTTACCTAAAATTCTGTTCTACTAGGTCAGTCTCTCTCTCTCTTCCTCACATGCTTACACGCACACAAACACACACACACAGAATTCAATGGCTTTGAACACAGTGGTTAATAAACTCATCTTGTTAGCTGGAAGACTGGCAAGTCAGCAGTTTGAGACCTGGATACTGCATGGCAGATTGAAGGCCTGTCTCTGTCCCAGCTCTTGGGGACATGAAAGGAGCCTCATTTGGGCATTCCCTGAGTGGAGTTTCTTCCACAAAAATCCTTTCAACCCAGAATAATTTCTGACATCAAATGATTATTATTTTGGGATCAGGAATATTATTTTTAAGGAAGTAGTGTAGTATTTACAGCCTATGTACTAAGACAGAGTGGTTAACATATTATATTCCACCACCACCCCTTTTTTTGCATTCCCCTAGCATTGCTGGGGTCACAATCCCTACAAATTAATTTTTAAAGAGAAAATTATTCAAAAATCTTTCTGCTTTCTAGGCGTTCTAGGGTCAAATTTACAACATTTGGGATCCCAGTACTCCAAGGCCTCATTTCTCTCTCTCTCTCTCTCTCTCTCTTTGTGTCAGAGGCACCCCAGCATATAATAACATACAAAGCTAAAATTAACATACAGTGGTACCTCACATAAAGAGCATAATGCATTCCACGGGATTGCTCTTTAAGCGAGTTGCTCTTTAAGTGAAACACCACTGTATCTAAAACATATCTCCCAAATTAAAACAAAAACAATGTCGACCATTCAATGCTTCAAGTAGGCCTATTAGAAAAAAATATTTTTTAAAGTTAAAACCATTTTCCTGTAAACAAAGACCCTATTGTGCCAATCTTTACAATATGTAACAAATACATTAAAAATAAAAATGCACAACATGGAATTTTGTTAGTTAACAGAAGTTTGTGGTACAAATCTACACTGAATTCAACTGATTTACAAATCAATTATGTCACCTTACTGATGAAGGCTAACAGTCCTGTTGATTCTACAGGAAGGACTGTAATCCAGGTGAATACATTTATTTAAAATGTAATAGAAAGAAGGATATAGAGTTGTGATCAGAGTGCAGGAGAACCATAGTAGCATCTAGGTCAGTGATGGCAAACCTTGGCAGTCCAGGTATTCTTGGAGTTCAATTCTCAGTAAACCCATTCATGTGGACTCACAGGACTTGGGCTTCTGGGAATTGAAGTCCAAGAACAACTGGAGTGCCAAAGTTTGTCATCACAGATCTAGGTTATTTCATGTCTTATTTGCCTAAATATATATAATATATATAATAATATATATGTATTTTTCTTTTCCATTCCATAGCCATGAATCATCAGAGAAGATGAAAACAAAAATGCAAAGTTTACATGAAATTGGAGGAAATATAGGTAAATAACTTCCTTGCAGTTCAACAAAAACAGTGTGATTCTCCTAGATAGGTTTTGGCTGTGTGCCTAAAAGCAAGTGTAATGCATTGCAAGTTCATTTGGGCCATCCAGTTTTGCCCTATTGCCACTGAGAATATGAAATGACTCTAAGAAGTGCATCCTGTAGTGGTACCCTTGCCCCTGGTCTTTTTGCTAACATTATTCACTTACCATGAGGCTAATAGCAGTACCAGTCTGAGCAAGGAAAAATGGACTGCAAGAGTCATTCAATGGCTGAAATCCAATTGCAACTAGAGTAGTCCTATTTGAATCAATGGAATTTATAGAGGAGATATTTACCAAATACCCACTGGTTTAATGTTATTCCAGTGTAATTTACTACACTAAGAAATAGGAATTCAGCTTATGAATTTATACTTATTTTATATAATGTTGCATCATGGTATCTTTTCAGTTAAAAAGGGTTGGCTTGAAAACAGCTACTGGAAAAGGTACTTTTTTTTTTACTACTACTACTCAGAAAATTTTCCAGCCAGCATTCAGTGAGGTAAAAGCAAAAACATATAGCTGATTGCTCAGACTTCATGAAGAAAAGAGATAAGGCACAATAGGGTCTATGATTGAGTTTCTACAGCAGGGATGGACAACTTGTGACCTTGCAGATGTCCCTGGAATGGAGTTCCCTGTTATCCTTCACCGTTGACCATGCTGGCTAAGACAGATAGTAGTTGCAGTCCAGAAAAGTCTGGAGGGCTGCATTTTGCCCAGTCCCTGGAAAATAGATGGGGAAGAAGTAGAAGCAGTGACAGATTTTACTTTCTTGGGATCAAAGCTCACTGCAGATGGTGATTGCAGCCATGAAATAAAAAGGCGACTGATTCTTGGCAGGCAAGCGATGAGAAACCTGGGGAACATAGTGAAGAGTAGAGACATCATATTGCAAACAAAAATTCGTCTAGTCAAAGTAATGGTATTCCCGGTGGCAATGTATGGTTGTGAGAGCTGGACCATTAGGAAAGCTGAGCGCAGAAGAATAGATGCCTTTGAGATGTGGTGCTGGAGGAGTTTTGAGAGTCCCCTGGACAGCAAGGAGAACAAACAGGTCAATCTTAGAAGAAATCAACCCTGACTGCTCCCTTGAAGGTCAAATAGTAAAGATGAAGCTAAAGTACTTTGTACATCAAATGAGAAGAGAGGATTCACTTGAGAAAGCCTTGATGCTGGGAAGGGTGGAAGGCAAATGAAAAAGGAGGCGGCCAAAAATGAGATGGCTAGATGGTATTGTAGAGACAATGGGCACAGAACTGAGTGAGTTGAGGAGGATGGTAGAGGACAGAAGTGCCTGGAGGACAGTGGTCCATGAGGTCGCAAAGGGTCAGAATCGACTGTGCGACTGAACAACAACAAAAAGTGAAATATATATATATTGGAATCAGCTTATTGCATGATAAAGGCTTTTTTTTTTTTGCTCACATAGAGTCGTGTTTTCTTCTTTAAAAAATGGAATGAGGCCATGAAAAGTCTTCTAATGCAAATAAAGGAGAAAAAAGGAAGTTTATTGCAGTTATGGAGCTTCTTTCTCCTAATGGACCACCAAAACTTGGACATCAGCCCATAACAGCAGCAGATACTGGAATATTTAGATAAATGTGAAGGAATCACAATGGAATACGAATTAATGTTTTTTCTCTAAAAAGTATGGCAAACTTTGTAAATACAACACCATATAAAACTGCTTTGTTTTATGTCTTTGTAAAACAAATAACCATTTGTAAAAATTGTGTTTCTTTCAGGACAACACTGTTTGGACCCAGATGCTTACATGTTGGACGTTTACCATGCAAATCCTCAAGCTGAATGGGTGGTCAAACAAAAAATAAGTTGAAACTTGTAAAGACATCTTGGCAGAACTCTTGGGAAATGCCAAAAAGGGAGGTTAAAAAGCCTGCCTTATCATGAACCATGTTGCCAACAATGAAGCCAAAGTAACCACTACTCTGCAAGTGACTTTGACATTAATTTACCATCTGTATCCTTTTAAGGTCTCAAGAACTGTTATTTCAGTTAACAATTTGATCTAATAATTATTTATTTTGAGATATATACACTTTACCACGGATCTTAACACTGGTGCCACTTTTCAGCTGATATGAAGATAGAAGCTCTTCTTAACAGGATTGATAAAAAACTGGATTCTGTGTCCGTCCCCATCTTGCCACTTATTTTTACAAAGAAAAAAATATGACAGCATCCCCAGAACCAAAGAACCACTAACAGCAAGATATGCAAAGGAAAAAGAGGACATATCAAACAAACACTGTGCCAAAATTAACCTGACTTTTTTTTGTCAAATGTTAAGGATTACAATACTTTTGACTGTCTCCATATTGATCTGTGATCTGCCAATGATAGGGTAGAAAACTACTGTGTAAAAACATGTTTACTGATGTGTTGTGTATGTATATAAATATATAGATATACATTATTATGTTTCTGGGTATTAGTGGCATTTTTCTGGCTTTGCTTATGTACGCATTAATGTGTACATTAATGTGTACATTAACAGAAGACAGTTAGAAACATTATATACTGGTTGGCCTACATCAGGGGTTCACAACTTATGGCCTGTAGACTGAATCTGGCCCGTGGTGCCAAATAATCCAGCCCCCGACCTTGCCCTGGAGTTGGCATTTACAACAGCCATATATGAGTCTGCGGCCATCGTAAATACGTTTATTATGTTTATTACAGCTGTAAATGAGCCCATGGCCATCATAAATGTTTATGGCAGCCACGGACACGTTTTACGGCATTTATGGTGGTGGGAATCACCAGTTTGGCCTGCTCAGCTGTCTGAGCGTGGTTTGGCCCATGGCTGAAAAACGTTGAGAACCCCTGGTCAACAGATGGATGCCTAGACACTTGCAAATCATTTTAGAAAAAATTATGCCCTAACAGCAAAATGTTCAAAGCCTCTTTCTCCAAAGCATCTACTTTTCTTATTGTGTGTGATGAGGGGTTTTTTTTTTTTGTCTTTTAATTTAGCATTTTAAAAAGTACTGAAAATAATGGCCTTGTCTTGATGTTTGTAGAAACATGTGGTTGTGGTCTTCTTATAAGGAAGCACACAATCAGCAAAAGGCCTTATAAACTCTGAACACAAGCCAATGCCAGCTAGTGTTCAGCAATTTTAGCCTCATTTATGTCAGTTGGAAGACTAAGGATGTCTCATCTCATTAAAAAAAATGCTGAAGACTTAACATATGCTGAATATCAACTGGATTGTGCCCCGTTTTGTGGTAAATTAAAAATAGCCTTAGGTGGATAAAAGAATAAGGCATAGTGTTAGGCTTCTATTAGGAGGTATTAATTGACTGCTGCAGTAGAAGAAAAGCTGAATCTACTGCATTAACTTATTTCCATTTTTTAAATATGTAACCTGTCCATAGTCATTGTAGTGTGGTGTGTGTGTATATATATATATATATATGTATGCACATACTACATATATAATCACAGAACCTCAAACATATTTAGATGTTTGAAAATCTGAAATATTTATTGCATGGTTAATTCATTGTAGCTTCTAGACCATGCATTATGAAATGGAGGGGCCCTTGCATATTTGAGATGTGAGTAGTGCCATTTCATGTTGCCCTCCACCACACCAGGAAGTGCCATGTGGTGGAGGAAGGGCAAAATGTCGTCCGGCCCCCAAAGCTGTCTGAAGGAGAATGACCTGGCCCCCATCTTAAAAAGGTTGGAAACTCCTACTCAATAAGCTCCATGGGAAGATACAACCTGTGTTTGTGTAGGCTGCCTAAGCAGCTTGTGACTGGTATGAAATTGTGGGTTGAGCTGCCAGCTCCATCAGTCTGAGTTATGCTGCATGATGGGAATCTTGTGGTCTTACTGAAGTCTACTGAAGTCAGCATAACGTAGAATCAATGAGTTGGTAGGGACCTATGAGACCATCAAGTACAGATCCTTGCTCAATGCAAGAATCCAAATCAAAGTAGATCTGACAGATGTGTGGACCACTTATAGTAGTGTATCAAGTTTAGGATATAGGTAGACTACTTAAAATATTTAGAGAAACATAGAGAAGAGATGGCACAAATTTTACACTCCATAATTTGTCTCAATTATGACTGTGCAAAGAAACACGGTCAAGCATGTTGGTAAAAATACTGGAACATTTTATCTTGTTCATCTGTTTATGCCTCAATACTCCAGACTACCTCAATGTATACTACATAGCAAGGCTTTTAGGCTTTATCAGTATCAAGTCTGAGAGCCTACACCTGTATGGGATGGAGCTTCCCCTCTGCTACAGGTGATCAGTGCTCATAATGCTTTTCCTGTGTTGCTACTGCTTGCACATTCCCTGTCCAGACTATGGCACTTATCATGCAGTGCTGGAGTATGAGGTGGGAATCTAGTGATGAAAGCCTTACATCTTTTATGAGCATGCTTTCCAGTCTTAACAGGAATGACATCCATTCGACATAGCTTTTGTAGGTTCCACTTCCTCGTTTCTTCACTACAAACCTATAACAAGTATGATTATGTTACATAAGATATCACAGGTGAGAAAACGAGACAAAATGCACAATGCCATTAATAATGCCTTTTCTGTCCCATGCATTGTCTTCTTCAATGTTTATGCATTGCATTCTTGTTTGTTTGTTTAAAGCAATGTATTGGAGCTATTTCCCCATAAAGTCTACAAATTAGTGTCTTGTTCAAACTGTAGTTCCTTCACAGCATCTGTAGTGACAGTATTAGCTGCACCATCTTAAATGTTTTATTTCAGATTGTTCCACAGATTCTCTTTCTTCACTTACTTTAATATTATATACTAAAAGTTGTTATACTGCAATTTTTAATGTCACTTTCATGGACAAAGTCTGGACAACCAGCCATAACTGAATACCTTGAATAAATATTTAAATTCTGTACTGGATTAAAACAACACAGAATCTGCCGCTTTCATTTCTGTTTGTATTGAATTCAAGTAAAACTGAATGCCAGAAGTGGATTCCTTTTTAAACTGTTTTAGTAATCATATTCTAACAGCAACTCATTTAAAATGAAATTTTCTGTTTCCATTGACAATCTATTATGAACGGTTAGGCATTCCAACTAAATACAAAGGATGTGGAACAGGGATTCTCAACCTGTGGCCGATGGGCCGAATGTGGTCTGTGGTGCCATTTCATGCTGTGTAGTGGAGGAAGGGCAAGATGTCCTTCCAGCCCCTGGAGCTATCTGAGGGAGCGTGACCTGGACCCCAGCTTAAAAAGGTTGAGAACTCCTGATGTAGAAAATGAAACATATATGCATCTAGGGCAGAATTAAAGTGGTATCATCAACTAAACCTCTTACATATTTTTCTTGCTTCCTGTAATAAAGACATTGCTTCTTCCAGCAATGAAACTTTAAGACTGCTGCAAGGCATTCTATTAAAATGGAATTTGATACAAGTTGACAAAAAACGTACACCTCTCAAAATGTCAAAAATATTCTATTATTACCAAACACATTTCAGTTCACAGTGCACTATAAGCCTCTGCCCTGGAAATCTACAGAGGTTGCTTTATTTTCATATGTATTAGAAAATAAACCAAGTAATGAAAAGAGGAATATAAGAATAAACAAACATATTAAAATTTAATCATATACTGTATACATTTTTGCAATATATTTTTTTGTTATTTTGCTGGTAGATGACTGCCAGTTCTGATTTATCTGTCCAGCTAGTCTCAAATCCCTGGAGGAATTCCACACAAAATTTTGTAAAAATATTCAAGCTTACAGTCAAACCTCGCATAAAGAGTGCCTCGCTTAAAGAACAGAATTTTCTCCTAATATCCTCTTCACTTAACAAATAAAATCAACCAAAAACTCGCTTAACAAATAAATCAGGGTTTGCACACACACACACACACACACCCAGAAGTCACAATTGGTCACTTACAATGGTGTTTCGCTTAATGAGCAATCCTGTGGAACACATTATGCTCTTTAAGCGAGGTACAACTGTATCTGGTTTGTGTATTATTAGTCAAAGGTATTTTTAAAAGTGGTTTGAAATGTTCTGTTTGCTCCAAAGGATGAATGAATTTTGCTGGAGCCCACCCTAAGCAGAAACAATCGGACAAAAAGCTTCTCTTTAATTGGTCTCCTATTTACTTTTCCAGTCTTTGTTCCACTCCGCATAGATGGGATTTATTTAATTTTCAAAGTTTACTGTAAGGGACTAGGCTGGCAGGTACTTACTCTAATTTTGCTTTTGACATTTTTAAAGCAGACCTGAACAAGTAAGAATTAGGTGCTTATTCTCAAAGGGACTAACCCAGCCCACCACCACAGCATTGGCCTCTGGAGCCACCTACTGAATCTTCCCTAGGTTAGATGTCAGCAGGAATTTAATTTAGTTAAGACAGAGGACATGCTTCAGTCCATGCTAAGTAAAAGTCACTCTTGCTCGAAAGCCACTCATATCTAACTGTAGTGTTCAGTGCTCAGATGTTTCCGTGGACATGTGGCAGGCATGCCTCAACACTGGAATGTACGGAACTGTTTACCTTCCCACCAAAGTGGTACCTATTTATTTACAGTAATACCTCGGATAACGCTAAAATTGTATAACGTTAACTAATCTGGGGGGGAGAATTGGATTGAATAACATTAAGGTCCTATGGGATGGATTGGATAACAACCGCTAAAGCCTGTGCGGTTACAATGTATCTCTATGGAGCTTTAACATTATCCGATCCATCCCATAGGATTTTAACATGCATCAGATAACACTAAAAACTGGATAACGTCAAGACTTGTGGAACCAAGTCTTAGCGTTATCCGAGGTATTACTTTACTTGCAATTCTTGCTTTTGACCTGCTAGGTTGTCAGGAGCTGAGACAGAGATAGGAACTCATTTCTTCGTGCAGTAGTGGGGTCTCAAACTGCAGACCTTCCAGTCGTCAAGTTCAGTGTCTTAACCACTCGAGCCACCGCAGTCCCCCAGGTCATGCTAGGCAGCTATTTTCTCTCCATCTCCCCCAAGCAAATATTTGACTTTGTAGAGATCCCAAACCCTGCAGGACCATTGCAACGTATGTGCCAGTGACATGTGAATGGGTGGAATCCATACTGCTATGTTTCTTGGAGGAGAGAGCATTTATGCTCTTCTATGTCCACCTCTCTATGCCTCTGTTTTAACTCTAACCTCCTCTCCCACTTTTCCTATGCTTTAGTGTTTGGTACTATAGTGTCCTAGGGTTTGCTGCTCAGCATTAAGTTCCAGACTAAGAGGAAAAAAACACAGTGTGCTTTCTTTTCACCCCAGCTCCTGTGGGCTGTTTGTTTAGAAAACAAGCAAGCAAAGGACTGAAATGGGAAATGGAAGTAACTATCAAAATGGTCTGAGGCTAGAATCTTAGCTTCATTCTTTATCATTTCCAATCATAAATTAGAATCATACTTTTGCCTTGCAAACACCAGATCTCTCCATTCTTCTGACTGCATATCATTTTTGGCTCTTTTGATGCTGAGGATGTTGTCTCCACAAGCCCACCATGTGACCACATCTGACTCTCCAAAGCTAACTTCGATCAACTCCTTGCTTGTTAAAATGAAGGAAGCTTTCCCTCCTCTATCAGTCAGCTTGGATATTCATGTAGTTCGGCAGAAATGTATTTTAGTGCCTCACCTTCAGTTGAGAAATGTATATTTGGGTGCATTTCAAGCAATAACTGAATGATATCCATCTATATGCAATCTGCCAATCAAGTTCTTCAGAATATGCTTCATGGGAATTAATGACATTAGTTGGTATAAGACCGCACCTTCAAAATGTTGCATGAATATTATTTTCTAGCCTCTGGTATGATCATTTCTGTTTGCATATCTAATGGCATTTCACACACAAAAACTCCTGTAAACTCTGTTGCTACACATCATTGGTATCAGAGTCCAGCACAAGTTGAACTATGCCCCATAGTGCTTAATTCACTTAATTACCTTGGTTCACAGGGTAATTAGCATTTAGCCACCAACATGCTGGGTACTCATTTTACTGACCTCGGAAGGATGGAAGACGGTGTCAGTCTTGATTCTCTTCAGGGCCGAACTCAATGTTTTGGCTGCAGTACAGAAGTTTAACCACTGCCCCACAAGGGCTATTCTTGATACCATGTGTTTCAACTACATAGTTGAGCTATATAAATGTTTAGTTTGACAGTCTCTCATCTGCCTATGCAAACAGATCTGTAATCAGACACCACTAACAGTAACCTCAACATGGTTTCTATGCAACACATTGAAATATGAACAAGGAATGTGACTAAAAGCCCATGTTCTGAAAACACATGTTCTTCCTTCAGCTTAGATCAGAGGCGTAGCTACCGCCGTATCAGCCGTATCAATTATACGGGGGCCCCGGGCTACGGGGGGCCCCAACAGCAAAAAATAAAATTAAAAATAAAAAAGAGCAAAAATTTACTGCGCATGCGCAGAAACTCAATCTGATGCATTGCGCATGCGTCAGATTGAATTTCTGCGCATGCGTAGAATTTTTTTTAAAAAGCCGGAGTCGGAGAGTCGGAGTCGGAGCCGCAGCTTTTAAGCGCGGCTCCGATGGCGGCCGTCAGAGGGCCGAGGTGCAGCGCGCGGAGCCGTAGCTGAGCTGGCGAAGGCAAGGGGCGGCTCGGCTGTGGAAGGAGAGGCGAGCGGGTGCAGCGAGGCAGCCCCGACTCCAAGCCCGAGGCCCTCCCCCCGGTCGCCGCGGGGGCTCCCTGCCTGGCTGCGCCAGCCCGGGCGGCGCTCTCCACCTCGACGCTGGGGTGGGAGTCCAGCGCGCCTAGAGCTGACCTGCCGCCTGCGGGACAGGGCACACGAGCTGGTCCTGCAGCGCTGGACTCCCACCCAGCGTCGAGGTGGAGAGCGCCGCCCGGGCTGGCGCAGCCAGGGAGCCCCCGCGCCACGGCGACCGGGGGGAGGGCCTCGCTCGGGGCTGCCTCGCTGCGCCCGCTCGCCTTCGCGCACGAGCTGGTCCTGCAGCTGGACTCCCACCCCAGCGTCAAGGTGGAGAGCGCCGCCCGGGCTGGCGCAGCCTGCCAGGGAGCCCCCGCGGCGACCAGGGGGAGGGCCTCGGGGCTGCCTCGCTGCGCCCGCTCGCCTTCCACAGCTGCCCCTTGCCTTCGCCATGCACGGCGAGGAAGTGATTGTGTGATGGCAGCAGCGGCGGCGCGGCGGTGACAGCAGAGGCGGAGGAAGAAGAGGCCCCAGGATTAAGGTGAGGTTTTTGTGTTTCGGGTGGGTGGGTGGGTGGGTTGAGGTGTGTGTGTGTGTGTGTGTGTGTTTTTTTTTTACATTTTAATTCTATTTTATTTATTTTATTTTTATTTATTTTATTTTTATTTATTTTATTTTTATTTTGGCCCCGCCCATGACGTCATGACGTTGGCTCCCCCCACGACGTCATGATGTCATGACGTTAGCTCCGCCCCGCATATAAAGGGCCCCCAAATAATTTTTATACGGGGCCCCGCCAAGGTAAGCTACGCTTCTGGCTTAGATCAAACATAACTTGTTTTGTGCCCTGACCGATCTTCTTATTACCAGACAGCAACTTGCATATTTCAAGTTTTAAGTTATACTGAAGTTATACTGAAGTTTTAAGTATACTGAAGACAAGATGCCATTAGCATGAAGAGTTGAGCAGCTGTTACTTGCTGAAATACTATAAGCAGAATCTTTTCAAAACTATGGAATTCCTTTGCCGTGTACCTCGAACAAAACATTTTCAGAGTTACATTATACACAACATGTAATAATGACTTTATTGTGCGGGGCTCCCGATTTTGTATCTTTATTACAAAACAGATCCACATGCAGCAAACGAAATAGTGCCAAGTAATCAATAGAAAATACACTGGCAACACTGATTTAATTTTTTTTAAAAAAAAAGTTTACTGACAATTAAAACAGTATGCAATTAACATTTTGATAGAGGTATTTGTTGTACACAGAGACTTTAAGAATTAAAAATTGTACCTTACATGTTCTGGCTAAAAATATCTTTTCCTGAACTGCAGCATGCAGAGGAGATCACTGAGATCAGGGTTATAATTAAAACATTTCTCTAGCACTGACAGACAGACAGACATCTTTTTAAAAGGATAGTGTCCCTTGTTCAGCGCTCAGCCTCAGGGCAGGAATGTGGAAAAACTCCATGCAGGTCAAAAGCTTCACTGAAGTCAAAGGATTCCATTTGTTGGCCCTTAATTATCATAAGGTTTCTCAAACACCCTCGGAATGAGCTCTTACTGGTCAAGCAATTCTGTTTCACACTAGCTAGAAAATAAAGAATACAATCAGTCTGTTTTCTGCCTGGAGAAGATAAAAATTAGACTTTAGAAACTGGTTATTGCACTGCAATAATTCTTTCATGTAAAATTTTACCACCACCCCAAAAGTGTCAAGCATGCAGAACTCCTCCTACATTCTTTAGCATCAATAGGATCTGCGATAAATTGGCTCCTTTTAATGGATCAACAGTCCTTTTAAAGGGCATAAAGCTCATGACAGCTGGGCAATGTTTTTAACGGGCTACTGAAATGATCTGGCATGAAAATGTGCAGTTTTTATGACATTTTAGTGCCATGATGGTGAAACTTGGCACTCCAGATGTTCTTGGGCTTCAATTCCCAGAAGCCCAAGCCCGTTAATCCACACGAATGGGTTTTCTGTGATTCATCCGGCCCACGCTGCCCTCATCGCTCCTGGAAGCCAAAGTAAAACGTGCCCGTACAGGCACGTACAGACGAGGGCAGTGCAGGTCGGATGAATCACAGAAAACCCATTCATTGGATTAACAGAGGCTTGGGCTTCTGGGAATTGAAGCCCAAGAACATCTGGAGTGCCAAGTTTCAACATCACAGTTTTAGTGGCTAGATAAAAGTATGAGCCAGCTACAATTTTGGATTTTGCTCATAGATTGCTTACCTGTTTCTTTGTCAAAGTCACACAAGTAAACTGCTAATCAGGGAAGAGAAATCTGTCATCAGTTACATAACCAGTGACAAGACAGCTCTTTGGATCTGCAAGGGCACCTGAATCCATGGTCATATTCAAACAGATTCTCAATGTGCCAGATATTCTCAATGTTTCAAGATGGCTTCAGTCTTAATGTTGATGGGAGGGGGATCACCCGGAAGATTCCTAGATCACTAATTCCTGCCAATTTTCATTGCCCTCTCCATTCCAAGGAAACAGCTTTGTGGTGGCATAGTATCTTCACCACCAATAATTCAGAACAACGCAGGCCAAGCTTAAGAGGGCATTATAATTAGTTACCTTCCCACTCCCTGCCCAGCAATACTCTGAAAGTGAGAGAAGTTGACATACCAGGATAACCTCCAACATATATAGGATTGTTTGTATCTGCAGAGGTTGAGTGTGTATGTGGATTCTCAGTCTGAACCAGGTTCCCATCAATTATCAGAGCAATATGATGCTTGCTTTTGCTTGCTTGAAGTTTATGCCACTTTCCATCACACAGACTAGCTGTGCCTTTTGGTTCGTAAGTGGCTGTTATTCTACCAGCTCCATTGTTGACACTGAATAAAACCTAGAAAAAAACAGCCATTTTTTTTGGGGGGGGAAGAGATGACAAGTTGAAAGGTGGGCAATTTGACTTTAATAATATTTTCAACTATGATGTATCTGAAGGTCTCAATTTTTTAAAAAAACTGAGCCTGCCACAGGGTTCATGGGGGGGGGGGCTTTCTCATTCCCAACGTCTTCTTAGGTGCACTTGGTGGGAACAAAAGAGAGTCCCTTCTTTGTTGCTGCTCTAGAACCTAGCAGTAAGGTAAGCATTATAGCACTATTTTCATAGTGTTTCCACAGTCCTGAACATCATGACAAACAGCTAATGTCACCGAACCTCTGCCTACAGACACTCCCCTTCCTTTTCTCCACAGTGCAGTCTACAGTTCTACAGCAAGTGACAACTAGCAAGTGACAATTATTTGGTTGTGGTGTTTTTCTCTTTCTTTTCCCCATTTTCTCCCAGCTTTATTTATATATACAACACTGTAATTTCGGTAGGATGGAACAGCTGCCTAGCAGCTCTTGGCTCCTCCCAGCCCAAATTACAATAAACTGATCTCATCATCATCTTGGGCCGTCAATCCTCAAGACAAAGGACAAAACCATCTACAGCTAAAGAGTCAGATGTAGGAAATAGACAATACTGTTGTTAAATTCTCCGTTTCCAATCCAAGAGAATAAATATTTCAAACAGTCATTCCAATTTGAATGAATTTGCTCACACACCTATAAGTTGCAAAATACTCTAAGAAGAAAAATAGAAATGTTTTCCCTTTTGGATTGCAGATGACAGAGACACAGAGGTTACAGAAGGTTCAAGTTGTTCTATAAAAGCTTTGTTTAATGTAAAATATTCCATGAACCTAATAGTACTTAATAATTACCCCGGCTGAAGTAGTGTTTAGAATAATCTGCACTGCTCTGTACATGTTTATGCTTTCTTGAATGGATAATACATTATCTGACAGAACCACTGAAAGATTTTAAACAAGCATGATTTTGGTTTTTCATATTTATTATGAATATAATTATAAAATAAATATAAGTTTCACAGTAATGTTTAATTGGAACATTAACCCTATTGTTTCTTTCATAGCTTTATTTTAGAGAGCTCCTCCTTTGTTTAATTAAGTGCTCAAAGGAAAAGTTTATAGCATTATAAATGCTTCTTTTTCTCAAGTGCAATAAAATATGCATTTGCAAAAATGGTTTCATAACCAGATCAGGAGAGGAAACATTAGAAAAATTAAAGGCATGATTCAGAGATATAGTTAAAACATGTAAGTAACAGATAGACCTCATAATGAACTATGCACTCAGCAGCTTATACTTACATACATTAATAACTGGGACATCTTTTCTTTCAAAAATTATATAATACATAGGCGTTCTTTTTTGTATATTAATGACTCCCAGCTAGAACCCTAAGACTAATGCATAGACACATTGTCATGAACATGAATCCATCACCTACCTTGTTATTTACAATCTCCAGCCCAATAGCATCCACTTTGGCACTACTGATTCCAAGAAGAACTCCATTCCTTACAGTAGTGCGGAACTCAAATGTAATGTTAACATCAGATCGAACTTTATAGCCATCTTTAACTAAAAACACACAAAAAGACAAATAATTAATTTAGAGAGCTTTAACATACAGCAGATCCAATTACTAATGGGCCCATAGATCTAATGATAAGGGTCGATAATACTAATTCTCAGCTTTGGTTCCCCAGGTACTGTTGATATTTGATCATTCCCAATGGCCATCAATTTAGCAGCTGGAAAAATCCATACAACACCTGAGAAACAACCAAATGATGGTGTTATAGGGAAAGATGCATGGCCTGCAGGGAATCCCTGGGGAGCCTGTTGTTATTGTTCCTGCTGCTGCTACTGCTGAGTTGCACAGTCGATTCCGACCCCATGGACCACTGCACACCAGGCACCGATATCCTCCACCATCTTTTTCAACCCACTCAACTCTGTGCCCATTGCATCCACAATACCATATAACTATCTCATTTTCTACCGCCCCTTCTTCTTTTGCCCTCAACCTTTCCCAGCATCAAGGCTTTCTCAAGTGAATTCTCTCTTCTCATTTAATCTCCAAAGTACTTTAGCTTCATCTTCACTATTTGACCTTCCAAGGAGCAGTCAGGCTTGACTTCTAAGGTTGACCTATTTGTTCTCCTCACTTTCCAGAGTACAGTTGTACCTCACTTAAAGAGCATAATGTGTTCCACAGGATTGCTCTTTAAGCAAGTTTACTCTTTAAGCAAAACACCATTTTAAGCGACCAATTGTGACTTCTGGTGGGGGGAGGATTGCGAACCCCAATGTATTTGTTAAGCAAGTTTTTGGTTGGTTTTATTTGTTAAGCGAAGCAACCAGAGAAAATTCTGCTGTTTAAGCGAGTTAATCTTTAAGTGAGGTGCTCTTTATGCGAGGTTTGACTGTACTCTCAAAACTCTCCTCCAACACCACATTTCAAAGGCATCTATTCTTCTGTGTTCTGCTTTCCTTGTGGTCCAGCTCTCACAACCATACATTACCACCGGGAATACCATTCTTTTGACTATACAGTAATACCTCAGATAACATTAGTATCGAATAACACTAAAATCGCATAACATTAAGCAATCTGGGGGGAAGAATTGCATCGGATAACATTAAGATCCTATGGGATGCATCAGATAACAACCGCTAAAGCCTGTGTGGTTACAATGTATCTCTATGGATCCCATAGGATTTTAACATGCATCGGATAACACTAAAAATCGTATAACACCAAGACTTGTGGAACCAGGTTTTAGTGTTATCTGAAGTTTTACTGTACAAACTTTTGTTTGTGTGGTGACCTAAATTTCCCAACTCCTGTGACACATTTTATATAAAAACCTGTAAAAACTATTAGAGAGCTGCTCACAAGATTGAGATGCACAACTACTGTGATAAGACAACTTTGGTTTTGTATCAGAAAATGTACATTAAAACAACAAACATATTTCCCTACATTACATTCTTAGTTGATGTAATATAATTCTCAATCAGAAATATGAGAGGTTCTTTATATACTATTAGCAAACGATCAGTAAAACAAACACAATAAGAAAGGGAGGAAGGGGAAATCAATACAGTATAGTAAAATGAGATCAAGTTTACACTTGCATTGCTTTTAAATTAAGGTTAGTAAAACAACTTCCTTACCAAGAGCAAGAAAACCACTTCCATTGAAAAACGTTCCTTCTTGGGCTGCAACATAGCATTTGTTCACAGCAAAGATTGAAGCTAGGTTGTCTTTGTCTACCTTCTTGCCATTAATTATCTCCTCGCCAATACATGCAGGAATACTGTGAGTAATCTACAATTGTAATACAACACCACAATTAGTATCACAGCTTGGAAATGTTATATTTTGGGCCACACCTCTCAGAAACTGCTCATGGCTTTGTTGGCTGGAGTGCAATAATCCAAAAAGTAACTTTTCAAAGCTCTGGCTTTGAATACATATATTGCCTCACTTGCCTGCCTGCATGCACATATATACAGATATACAACAAGAAATCCTTATTGCTTCAGCACTATGACTCATTAAGGAATCCACATAATTATTGACATAAAAAAAGAATATTAAATACACATAAATGTATCCACACTGTAAATGAACTGACACATTACTGTGGGTTAGTGTCCCACTAGAACCAGGAAGACCAAGAGTTCAAAATCTGCTTTTCACCATGTGCCTCCCTGGATAATCCCAACTAGCAACATTGTCTAGCAGTCAAATTACACATCAGATTACACATCAGCTTTAAAACACAACACAGAGTTGATCTGCTTGGGGGAATCAAGTTTTAGGTCAGGGGAAAGCAGCTGATTATTTCTTCCCTTGAATTATTCCTGGGATAAAAAATCACATCTAAAAACATTGGGAAATCTACCTATTTTAGCCCTAAAATTAATGTCTATAATACTGTAAATTTTAAGGCTAAAGATACTATCTATAGCCAGCATTACTACAAGTCCATTTACACACTTTACAAATAATACCAGGAGGCCACTTATTAAATAACTCCATATTGGTGTCTATTACATGACAAGCCATTGTTATCTAGCAGTTCCCCAAACGAGGTCAGTATTTCAGTACACTGCAAATATTGGTATTATTTGAACTCACATCAGCCTGCGTTTTATCACTCTGAAAAGGTAACATAGTATTAAATAGAAATGTCTTCTTACATTTCCGATATTCTTGACTGTGTAACCTAAGGGTAGACCTCCGATATATAGTGTTCCATCAACATCGAGGGTGTTTCCATCTCCTGGGACATTTGTAGGCAAAGATTCTTGTCCATCAACTATGATTAGACCTTTTCTTTTTGAATATTCTGTTTTCACCTATAAGATTTATTAGTCATCAGGTCAGACTTTGAAGCATCAGAGGATTCCATAAATAGTGTTGCCTATATACAACCACCAGAAACTGTACTGTCATCTTAATTCTTCACATTTCTTTGACAATAGATTTCTAAACATACAGTATATATGTGAGAGAGATGAAAGCCAGAGTTTTTCTTTTAAGTTAATGGAAATATTGAAAATATCAACACTTAATAGAGTTCTTCCCAATAACAAAAAGAGAATATGAGAAAGGGAAGAATTTGTTTGCTTGAACTTAAGATAAAGTTAAGAAGTACTGTGGTGTAGTGATACAGCAATGAACTAGGTGTTCATATTCCCACTCAAGCATGGAAACTTAGAGGGTAGTGGAAATGGTAAAACTATTTCTGAAATATCTCACATACCTTGTACCTTGTTAAAACCTTATTAGTCACCATAGGTTGGGTGTTGCATGTAACACTATGATAAGGCTGAAAGCAGCCACTTGGTTCACCTACCGTATGCCATTTTCCATCATTGATAATTGCACCATGAAAGGCTTTGGCTCGTCCTTTTCCAAGATCAAATGAAAAATAAAGCTTTCCCTCATGTAGCTGAAGGGCTGCAAAATCAACCTGCGTTGAGTGACCCATATAGTATATCAGGCCACTGGAAGAAAAGGTCCTGAGATTCAGCTGCACAGAAAGCCTAGGGATACAAATGTGGGATAATTCAGAGTCTGCAGACCAGTAGGAGTTGCATGGAAGCTTGACTATCTTTTCTAAAAACAAGTAACCTGTTCTATGGTTCTTCACTTGTGCCAATGTGATTGTAGGAGATGGATAAGCCTAGCAAACAGTCCTGTTTAAATCATCCCATATGGTGTCCAAATATATTGGGAGAACACTACAGAATAACATGGGATGCAGAAAAATATTGCTATGCTATCCCATTCCTCCAGTACAAAAACTCCACTAGAACCTGGTTCCTTGCATAAATGAAAGAAGCCCTCACATTTGCAGAGGAAGATATTTGGATCCAAGCTGTAACAAATCAAATTGATAAATAGGAGAGAGCTGATATATGAAGGAGGATTACAGGAAAACACCTGTGGCTGGGGGTGGAGAGGTCACCTCAGCAACCGGCCCCAGGACCTGCTCCACCAGCACCCGGGACCCCACCCCTAGATGGTGTTTAAAAGTTCCCATGGTGGCAGGACTTCCTTGCCGCCGCCACTAGGGAACCACCTGCAGGTGGAGGCAGAGAGGTTGCCCCAGGACCTGCTCTACTGTCACCCCGGACCCCACCCCTGGATGGGGCTTCAAAAGCCTCTGTGGCAACAGGACTTCCTCGCCGCCGCCCGGGAACCACCTGCAGCTGGGGGCGGAGAGGCCACCTCAGCAACCATCCCCAAGACCTGCTCTACCGGCACCCCACCCCTGGATGGGGCTTCAAAAGCTGCCATGTTGGCAGGACTTCCTAGCCGCCATCACTCGGGAACCGCCTGCGGCTGGGGTGGAGAGGCTGCCTCGGCAACTGGAGCCGGCAGGGGGGTCAGGGAGCCCAAAATGGGTAAAAAGAAGTCCTTTTTCAGGGAGATCAGGGGACCCGATCCGCGCTATTTCCAAAGTTCCCCCACCTCCCTAGATTCGAATCCTGACATTTTTGGTTGCTGCAGCCCTGTCGCCCTGGAGGCGACAGGGGTGCTGGACAGCCCGAAATGGGTGAAAAAAAATCAGACTTTTTTTCACCCATTTTTTCGTTGTATCATGCATGCATCATACACTAGTACCTTGGATAACAATGAGACTTGTGGAACCATGTCTCATCGTTATCAGAGGTACTAGTGTATGATGCATGCATCATACAATGAAAAAATCGAATAACAAAGTGCCTTGTAAAACCAATTTTTTTCATTCTACTGTACTGTATTTTGCATGTCGAAAACTATCTGGAAAATTACTATTAACAATGCTAAACGAAACCTACTTTTTTCTTACAGTAGATTGATTGAAAAGGATCATCAAATGGCTATGTCTGGAAAGGCCAAACTGAAGAGCACCGGAAACATAACTTAATATTTCATCCTCTGCACATTGTTTCTGTTAAATGAAACAGCTCCAGTAAATAACTTAATCTTTTAAAGCAAAGTAATCACATATATATACCGCCCTATAGTGCTCAGAGTACTCTCTGAGCGGTTCACAAGTTAATTATCATGTGTGTAAAAATATTCTGCTTTTTAATATTAACCTCAATGCTGATGATTCATGCTGTAAATCACAAGAATTAAATCCAAGCCATCAGAATTGAGGTAAATGTAACATGATGTTCATCTTTACAGGCAGAAGCGGTATCTTCAGCTTCTGCCTGTCTCTGTGTCTGGCTAAATTTCCACAGTCAGGAAAGTTTTCATAAATATATTAAAATTAAATCAAGTAAATATAAGCATGCTTCTTCATTGTGCAGGACCAAATGCAGGAACAGTTGGTACACCAGAGAACTGATTAAGGCAGTGATGGCAAACCTTGGCACTACACTTTTCCTTATATTTGTCCCAGAAAAAAATTAAACATGCTTCCATTGACACTCAAATTGTCATTAATTATCTGAATTTGAGTATGCGTAGGTATGGCAACTGGGAGTATACGTAGGTATGGCAACCTTGCAATCTGTTTTGCAACAGGATGAGATAGATTTTAAGCTGCCATTTTCTCTGCTTAAACCAGAGATGTCCAAACTACAGTCCATGGGCTAGATCCAGCCCCCAATACCAATTCATCTGGCCCCCAATACCAATTCATCTGGCCTACCCCACCCTCATCGCTCCCAGAAGTGGAAGTAAATGTGCCCATACTTCTGCTTCCGGGAGCGACAATGGCAGCATGGGCCAGATTGGTGTCAGGGGCCAGATCTGGCCAACAGGCTGTAGTTTGGACACCCCTGACCTCCATTATGGGCTTACACTCTACACCCCTCCAGATGTTTTGAACTACAATTCTTGCCAGCACCTACATTAGCCCAGAGTCTCCTATCAGAATTCAAAGCTAAATGAGCCCACTTGCAAAACCTCTTGTATGTCTTCTTTCTGCACTTTCAACCAACTTAGTATGAACTGCACAAAGCAAAACCATTGTTTTGCTTCTTATGGATCCCTTCCTGCTACTGAATAGAATTCAACACCAGACCTGAGTATTCAACAAAACTCTGACTGCTTTCTGCTCCTCCAGCCCTCCACTGATACCCACCACCATTCCATGACTCACTGTATGACATCATAGAAAAAAATGTGCTCTATATTTTCATTACATACTTTCTTGATTTCTGTAAAAGGCTGCAAGGAAATTGGTACCATCTGCATTTCAGATAAGATCTCAATGTCATCTGGATGGACGGCAGGCTTAGGTTTCTCCCAAAGAAAACAACTATCCATATCAACACCTTCATGCCTCACTGAAGTGGTGAAATCCAGAAGTCTAAAATATTTTTTTAAAAAGAGATGCCTTTTACTTTGTCAAAAGAACAGATTAAAGAAAAGGACCACTGTTCATAGACATGTCTTGCATAGTAGAAAAACTGGAGACTTTGCTCAGGTTCCCTTTACTTTTTTACCCATAAAAATCTAAATTCTAAAGAATTATTACATTTGCTTAATCAAAAATCCAATTCTTCATTTTGTGTGTAGCATCTACATGCACATAGTTAAACAGATAGTGTGAGTGTCAGGTGATAGAGTGATGGGTTAGGATTTAGGTCACATACCTGCTTTGAAACAGAAATGTGCAAGAGAGAGGCAACAATAAACCATTCCCTGGAATATCTCATTTACTCTGAAAACCCTATCAGGGTCAGCATAACTTAGAAGTGACATGATGGCACAAAATGCACATAAACAGAGAATATACATTTTATATATTTCTAGTCGCAAGAAGATTTGTATTGTGGAACTGAAGGTAACTTACTCCATATTATATATAAGGTTGGTTATGCATCCATGGAAAGAGCTAGACATCTTTAATCCCAAAATGCCTTCTCCTGCAGGAATCCCACCAATGAAAAAATTAGATATATTCATTGATCTAGCTTCTGCAAGTGGACCAAGTCGAATTTCTGCAGGGCGGCTTTCATCAACTTGGACAGTTATTATCCTGGGAGAAAAGGCAAATTGAGTAAGTTTTTTTTTTTTTTTTTAAAAAGGAAAATAAATGGCTAGAAAAGAAAGATCTGATGACTTCATAATACAACTTATATTATGCAAAGGTAAATGTTTCTCGAAGATCTCCTGAAGCCCTAATCTCTTTTGGCAGACCAGATCTACTTAGTATCTTTACAATTAATTTCTAGCACTAATCCTTTTGTAAGTATTACATCACACATTGGATTTATATGTTTCCCACCCTAATAAATACAAATACCATATTATGCATTTATCTTTTCTATCAGTATTTGGTATGATTCCCTCTGGTGGTCAAAATGACTCCAGATTTCAAGGAAGCATTCATGCATAACTTAATCAGCGGCTGTGTTGTGTATGCAATTACCATATAAATCAAAACTTCTCTATTAATGACATAGAGAACAGAACTGTGATTATTCTAGTGAAAGAAGAAACTTGTTTAGGGAACATGATAAATTGACAACAGACAGTAATTAAACAATTACTTCCGCTTGTACCTCTTATTACGAGTTAGAATGACAGAATGTTCTTTCCCATCACTGTATGTTCCATTAGAAGATTCAACCATGACCTTCCTTATACTTGCTCTGTCACCAGCATTCACATGCACTGCTACATGTCCATTGAGCAACATGATCGAGAAGAAGGGCTGAGAGAGATGGATAAGAGAAGCAGACTTTTAAGAATGGAAATTCCATGGGGATTATATGCTTTGAAGATTTTTCAACATCGACAAGAAAAATTAGAAATGCCAAAGTCCAGAGGAAGATATTATAAAAAAATGTTGATTCAGCTGAAGTCTAACTTTGTGGATGCTTACCAGATGGGCTTGCCTGCGTTTCCGTTTTTCTGCATCTTTGCTAAGTCCCACAAGGATAATACCACTATTGTTCTTAGTAGCAAAAGTGGCCATAAATTCTGATTCTGGAGAAAGGGGCTTGGGTAGCAACTCGATGTAGCCATTGCTGAAGACACTAGCACTGTGTATGGGCTGTTTTTCAAATATATAAAGGAAAATAAAAAAGAAGAAGAAAAGAAAAGAGGAATGATCACTGAAAAGCATGACATATTCAAAACAATGCAGGATGTGGATTTGACACCTTGTCAATAGGACAGTCATTTATAGTGTCATCATACGCTGCTGATTCATTTATCAGCAGCAACCAACCATGAGAAGGCAAGGAAAATGCAACTTCATAGAAGTTTCTGAGTATTCTATATCTTCTACTGGGATAATTTTAAATCTACCTAATAAAACCTGTCAAAAGGTCTTACCTCCAAAATGCAGCCTTTTCTTACACCATACGAGTTTCTAAGCAAGTCAAAAGTAGACCGGGATATTTCCAAGTTCTTAATACAACCTACATATGTTCTGCTATTAAGCCCTTTTCTAAAAGAGAAAATAATATGCTGAGGTCACCCAGGGGAAAGCTAGGCCACTATTTAACTCAAAAAGAAACTGCTTTATCATCTATGGAATCAACTACTTTACAAGGATCACGGAACATATACTAAATCTGGATTAGAAAACGTGACAAGCATACTATGACAACTAGTAGATACAAATGTTTAGCAGGTGCAACTGTTATATTGTATTTAATTGTATGTTGTGAGCCGCCCTGAGTTGGTTTTCACCAAGTAGGGTGGCATATAAGTCGAAATAATAATAATAATAATAATAATAATAATAATAATAATAACAATAATAATAATAATAATAATAATAATAATTCACAATACCGTTTTGAATACTAATTAAACAGAGCATAGCAAAGGACCTTTTCTTCCTTTCTGCCTTCATACTCATTCATTTCCTACTCATGGAGCCCACATGGCACAGTGGTGAAACTGTAGTACTGCAGCCTAAACTGCTGACATTGTAAATTCAATCCTGACAGGTATCAAGGTTGATTCAGCCTTCCATCTTTTTGCAGTCAGTAAAATGAATACCCAGCATACTGGGCACAAAAATGGTAATTACCTTGTGAATTTCCCTATGGGATGGTATATATGTGCAATTGAGATTGCTACTCAAATCTTAAGATTGGTTTTAAATTATTGCTGTAAACATCACCTTTGGTACTGTGGAATAAATCCAACTGTTCTGCACTGCACAAGCAGACTAACCCAAACAATGGGACTCAGGCAAATTCCATTCAGTCAACAAATTGATTGCAAGTGGAACTAACCACTGGATTTAGCTCTAAGTATGATATTTCCATGTTTTTAGAGATCAAAAGCAAAAGCTATTTAAAAATGTAAACCCACCTCACTGCCCTTGACCGTGGCAACCCACCAATATAAATTGGATCCTTATCAGAACGGTTCAGGTCAGAGGCTATGCCAGGAGATTCTCCTTGCTTGGTTTCTTTTGAATTGAAGTTATAAGCATCCATGACAGCCAAAATACCTGAAATCAGATGTTACATCAGAGATCACCACATAGGACTCTCTTGAGAGCTTACTATGTATATTAGCTTTCACCCAGACAGAAATCAAGCCCTGTAGCCCACTTGTCACCAGATGTCCAGGGGCTATAATACCAGTCAATGTTTTTATAATATTGTTTGTTTTGACTGTGTTTTGTGTATTATAACAATAACACACTATTAAGTCAGTCCTGACTTATCATGACTATTTCCAGTCTTTCTTATCTATAAAGAACTCAGAAATTGATTACCATTCCCCTTTGTCTGACAGCCTGGGATTATGCAGCTTGCTCAAGGCTACAAAGACCTATTCTTCTCCCAAGAGGCATGAGGGAACAGAAGTACAAAACCCATCTCTACATTCAAACTGAGCTATCTCTAGTTTATTCCTGAGCAGCTGCTGTACTTCCTGACCTTTGTTTTTCTTTGGGTTTCACTACGGATAGCAGCATAAATCCACCTCTACACTCCCAAGCAAGTGTGACCTTTATCAAAATGTTAACTTGAACCCCTCTGGAGGGTGACCATGGAAGTCTAAAATAGTGATCGTACATGCAGTAAACCCATTCAAGTGGATTCACAGAGACTTGGGCTTCTGAGAACTGAAGTCCAAGAACACCTGGAGTGCCGAGGTTCACCATCACTGCTCTAGGTACAAAGAGGCCTATTCTCACAAGACTCTGCTGAGCTGGGCACCCCATGGTGATGCCTGCAGGGTCCCAAGCAAGGACTGGAAAACCATTTCAGAGTACCTGGTAAATGGAAAACTCCATGAAGTCTGCCAAAAATGAGAAATTACTATGCCTTTATATGAGCACTGAACCCTAGAGTCAGATACAACTAGCTTTTGAGCAAGGGAAACCTTTACTTTTACCTTATTTGGGCAATTTTTTTTAAATAAAAAAATTAACATCTCCAGCCTTGGACATACTAAAATATTTTACCTTCTTTTTTGTTTCGTGTGAATGAAATTTTATACCATGTTCCATTATTATAACGGCTCTCTGTTTGAAGCGTAAGAGGACCAGAACCAAGGTCGACAGTTAACTTAACTTTGCCATCCACAAGCTCCAGGGACAAAAAGTCCCTCTGTAAAAGAAGAACAAAAGTTAAAAAACAAAAGCACACACAGAGGAGTGATGTGTTATTTATTCAAAGGTGAATGAAAAGCTTCCCATAGTCTTTACAGTTTGCTTTTTTCAAAACTAAGCAGAAGCGTAGCTTACCTTGGCGGGGCCCCGTATAAAAATTGTTTGGGGGCCCTTTATATGCGGGGGGGAGCTAACGTCATGACATCATGACGTCGTGGGGGGAGCCAACGTCATGATGTCATGGGCGGGGCCAAAATAAAAATAAAATAAATAAAAATAAAATAAATAAAATAGAATTAAAATGCAAAAAAAAAAAAAACCACTATGCTTTGACTATGCGAATTTTTGTTTGCAATTTAATGTCTCTACTTTTCACTATGCTCCCCAGGTTTCTCATTGCTTGCCTCCCCAGAATCAGTCGCCTTTTTATTTCATGGCTGCAGTTACCATATGCAGTGAGCTTTGATCCTAGGAAAGTAAAATCTGTCACTGCTTCTACTTCTTCCCCATCTATTTTCCAGGGACTGATAGGGCCTGTTGCCTTGATCTTGGCTTTCTTTAAATTGAGTCTCAAGCCAGCTTTTTCACTCTCTTCTTTCAACCTAATCAGGAGCTTCTTTAGCTCCTCCTCACTTTCTGCCATGAGGGTGGTATCATCTGCATATCTTAAATTGTTAATGTTTCTTCCAGCAATGTTGATCCCAAATTGTGATTCCTCCATCCCTGCATTGCGTATTATGTGTTCTGTGTATAAGTTGAATAAGCAGGGTGACAAAATGCAGCCTTGTCTTACTCCTTTTCCTATTCCAAACCACTCAGTCATTCCATATTCAGTCCTAACTGTTGCTTCTTGATTCATGTACAGATTTCTCATGAGGCATATAAGGTGTTCTGGTATTCCCATCTCTTTAATTACTTGCCACATTTTGTTATGGTCTACACAGTCAAAGGCCTTAGTGTAATCAATGAAACAGAAGAAGACTTGTTTCTGATATTCCTTTGTTTTTTCCATGATCCATCTTATGTTGGTGGTGTGGTCTCTAGTCCCCCTGCCTCTTCTGAAACCCGCTTGCACTTCTGGTAATTCTCTCTCCACATACTGTTGCAGTCTATCTTGTATTATCTTGAGCATCACCTTGCTAGCATGAGGGATGAGCGCAATTGTTCGATAATTTGAACATTCTTTGGCATTACCCTTTTTGGGGAGTGGAACGTATACAGATCTTTTCCATTGTTGTGTTTTCCAAATCTGCTGGCATATAGAATGCAATAATTTGATTCCATCATCTTGTAGGGCTTTGAAAAGTGGTTCACTACCACTGGCCTATACAATCTATACAAGCAAGTAAGCCTATACAATCTATATAACTGATGACTCTGCATCAGTGGTGGAGAACCTATGGCACACATGCCAGAGGTGGCACTCAGAGCCCTCTCTGTGGGCACCCATGCAGTCACCACAGCACAGAGTTCACCTGTCCCTTTGCCCAGCAGCCCAATGGGAGTACTTCCTTCCTCCCCCCAGCACAGAGCTCACCCCGGCACTCTTCCCAGTAGCCCAATGGTAGCATTTCCTTCCTCCCCTGTCGCTATGTTGGCAATTTGTGATAAATAAGTGGGTTGTAGTTTGGGTACTCGGTCTCTAAAAGGTTCACCATCACTGCTCTATACCTTCATTAAAGTCTGGAACAATATTCATACCGTGCCATTTGAAGCCAGAAATAGTAAGAGCCCGTTTGGTGAGAAGGTGCTGAAAAATACTATTATTTGAGTCACAGTGGAGCGAAGTGCTTTCTCAACCACTGAATATCCACTGCCATCAAAATGAAACGACGTATCTTCATCCTGTGGGCTAAGAAAACAAATGAAACATGGTTTTCAAATGTGTTCTCTAGCACAAAATTGCTTCCCTTAATCAACAGGGCAAATCCTAGTCACAGCTATCTGGTCTTATCATAGTATTGAGGTTTTAGAATGATAAAATTTATGAACTTTGTAAAGTTTTTATTTAAAAAATTCTTCCCAATACAGGAACTTGGTACAGTTATTTCAAAACTAATCCTCTACCTCCCTCTGCTGGTTATAAATACACAGTTACTAAGATTTACAAAATAATAGCTTTTTTAATATTTATGATAAATATAAGAGTGGAAAGTAATATATACAATTAAAACATGAATAATTGAAAACTAAGCTATGTCTGATGCTATTTTAAATTACATTTCTACTATGAAGAAATATGCATGTATGAAATAATAAAACCTTCTCTTTTCATATTTGAAAAGTACATTGGTAATTATTGGTGTGATTCATCCATCACTGCCAAATTATGGTTTGGTCACTGAGAATGTCCTCCAGATATACATGCCTCACACATCACTTCTGGTTCTCTGCCACACAATCTGTATTGGTTTTTTTCTCTCCTCCCAACAAAGAACAGGGAAGTGCATTTCCCATTCTATTTTTATGTAAATATTAGAAATAGCTTATGATGAGAAACTGTACCAAGGAAAATGTGACACCTAGTGAATCTTATGGGTGACCAGGAATTGATTTCTCTAGTCCAAAAGTCTAATGCAGAGGTCACCAACCTTTTTAAGTTGGGGGCCAGGTCACCTCCCTCAGACAGTTGAGGGGGCCAGACTGGAGGTCATCCCACCATTTATGGCTGCCGTAAATGTGTCTGTGGCTGCCATAAATGCATCCATGGCTGATTCCAGTGGGACAGTCCAGATGATTTGGCACAGTCCAGATGATTTGGTGCCATGGGCTGAATCTGGCCCAAGGGCTGTAGGTTGCCTACCCTTGGTCTAATGGTATGATAATTTTCTGAGCTACAGGGATATGGTCCTTTGGAAAACCTGAAGATACACTGGAGAGCTAGTGTAGCAGAAAACATAATGGAGTAGTACTTTAGCAGATGTAGGTTCAAATCCCTGCTCAGGCATAGAAAATCATAGGACAGGGGAGAAGCATTAGTAAAATCACTCTCTGAATATTTAATATATATTTAATATGCTTTGAAACCATCTTAAATCAGATGCAACCTGGTGGTGAATAGCACATGCATGCACTTGCATAAACACCACTACATATAGCTGTGGTGAGCCACAAAAGAAGGCAAACAACCCAGATCTACTAAATAATCTATACTGCTGTATTACAACCATATGACAACTCTTAGTTACGATTACACAACTCAACAAATGTTGCCAACTTCACCTGCCAAAGCATCCACCGCATTTGCCTTCCCTTTCCATGTAGTTCCATAGGCCAACAGATTTGCCATTGAAGGATGCCTCCCCCATGCATCCCTTAAAATGGGTCACTTTAATGGCAGGAGATTTCTATTACAAAACGTACACATGTAAGGAATAAAATAGTTATTGAGAACCTAATCTGCTCAGATTGATCCAGATAAACCACTCAAAGCAAACTATATTGATACTAAAAAAATAAGTCATACTAACTAAATAATAAATATGTTATTGCTGGATTGATATAATTTATTATTTATTTGTGTAGAAAAATAAATAACTACCACAGTAAATTAAAGGTTCAATCCTATAGTCAAATTCCAACATTTGAGGGTCCAGAATATTTGGTGGAAACTCTTTTGTGCTATAAAGGCCATATATGCCACTTAACCAGCAGAACAGAATAGAGCGGCATACATATCCAAAATACAAAACAGCCCAAATATGACAGTAAACTGCTGCCATGATTGTTTCAGTGGAAATATCCAAAGAGGATGAATTCAGGGCATGATTTGAGCAAACACAAGGTCTTGGCACCAACCATGGGATTGGTGCTAAGAATTCTCTTCTCATTGCTAACATAATCTCAGAAATTAATTAGACGCGAATGACTCACAAATACCAATGAATATCCTTTCTTTTATTTCTAAAGACAATGCTCTTCTTTCATCATAGAACAGTGAGTGGAAGATACTTGAAAATCAGTATACCATACTGTATTTGCCAGCATTTGAGATACATCAGAGTATAAGATGCATCCTGTTATTACCAAAATAGCCCTCTTGAGACCACTATATACAGTAAAAGACACACTCCATTTTCCAGTGAATTTTAAGCGGGAGGAAGTGGGTCTTATACACCAGCAAATACTGTAATTAACTTTCCTTATACATCATTTCATGGCTATATGCTTTTTTCACCTTGATTTGACCTCCAAGTCCACCAATAAACATTAGAGTTGATTGGGTTACATCCAGTACTGTAGCTGTTCCAGGAGATTTGCCCGTTCTCATAAAAGGTTTCTGGGAAGCATTTGTCTCCTCTACAGTAAGGGTACCAGTTTTTCCAAACCTGTTTATAAGAAATAATAAGGTATTTAAGTTGCTATAGATGCTTAAGCATCTAATTGCTCAGGTGGTGTTGGGGTGCAGGTATGCCCATGCCTCACCACTGCTTCGGGAGCTGCACTGGTTGCCAGTGTGCCTCTGGGCGCAATACAAGGTGCTGGTAATTACCTTTAAAGCCCTACATGGTAGTGGGCTGGGATACATAAGAGACTGTGTCACCTCGAGAACATCTGTCCATCCCACCAGAGCAGACCGGAGAGGTTCTCTCATTATGCCATTCACTAGAGAGGCTCATTTCTCTATCACCAGAAGGAGGGCCTTCTCAGTGTCTGCTCTGGCCCTAGGAAACCTCCTGTCAATTGAGCTGCGTCTCCAGAGAGTTGCTGCCCTTCAGGAAAGGGCTAAAAACCTGGCTGGCAAAGCAGGTGTGGGGTACCAACAATGTGATTACCCCTGCCTGATGGCTGATTTAGTAAGAACACTCTCTCCCTCTTTTAATCTCTTTTAATCTGTCGGAGTTGGGGTAAAATGTGATATTGGTTTTATTTTCTGTGAGCCACCCAGAGTCTTCAGAGTTCGGTGGCAATATAAATCAGAAAAATAAATAAATAATTGTACTTTATATAGAAGCAGAAAATGTTTTTATTACGTATATGGCACACATAAAGCGCATATAAAAACAACTGCTCTGACCATCTAATCACTTTTATGAACTGTATATTTGCAAGGCATGTTTCCTTCCTTCAAGTAGAAATTATTCAAGGTTTACTAACCCCAAATCTGATGTTTCCCTAAAACATATAACCCATTATGCGTCAGACACTGATTGCACCTTACCTGGTAGCATGTATTTTGTGCCATTTGTTGTTATTAATAGACAGATCAGGATGTTCCAGTCGTGTGGAACCAGAGCCCATATCCCACAAGAAAGCCACTTTACCAAGCCTCATCTCCACAGCCATAAAATCAATCTAGAAAACAAGGTTGCCAGATTCACTAATAGAATGCCATTAGAGCCAAGAAAAGTGTAAGCAGAGTCCTTTAACAGCTGCTTTTAACAGTACTGATCAAAGGTATGGTAGGTGATTGAACAGTACTGATCAAATAGCATATCAGGACCTTAAACACGGACCCATATGTGAATAATTCAATGACAGACACTCTGAATCTGTTGAATGATAGAAATATAGTCAAGATGAACTCATAAGCACCTACGCCCAGTAGGTTATTTTAAAAACTTTGAAGAATGTGTAGGACCATTACAATTTCTATTTGCAAATGAACCATTTAAGAAAAATAAAGCCAAGGTGCATTTGCAAGATTTGCAGACAATGCAAGATTATCTAAACTTTTTATTATTAAAAGAATTATTTAATTGAAGGGATATTCTGCTTTGACCAGAAAGTAATAGGTTATGTAAAAGTGAAGTAAGAAATTATTTCTGTATGTTCCATTCAGTTTAATGTTGGCTGTACACACTTACATAGTTACTAAATAGGACTTCTGTTATCACATTCACTAACATGAATCAAAATTCCCATGTCATAGACAAGGTAAAAAAAATTCAATCATTGACCATATAAAATCAGGTATAACGAACATGTGACCTTCTAGAGACAGTGACTGCAGTTCACTTCAGCCCTAGACAAGATTTATCTTAGTGAAATGGAGTTGCATTTCAACACCTGTAGAAGTAAATACTTAATCTTCATGCAGCTGGGTGATTTAGAAGTTGTCAAGTACACTAGTACCCCAGATAACAATAAGACTTGGTTCCACAAGTCTTGTCGTTATCCGGTTTTTAATGTTGTGCGATACATTGATCACACAACGTTAAAAAAGCCCTGTTTCCCTGGAGACTGCAGCAAGCCAGAACGTCGGGATTTGAATCCTGACGTTTTGGCTTGCTGCACTTGCTGGGGATGTCGGGGAAGCCCAGAAACAGCTTGGATCGGGTCTTCCTACATCCTTGGACCCGGCAGGGGGGTTCACAGAGCCCAAAATTGGAAAAAAAAACGGACTTTTTTTTACCAATTTTGGGGGCCCTGACCCACCTGCCGGGTCCAGGAAGGTGGGAGGACCCGATCCAAGCTGTTTCTGGGCTTCCCTGATGTCCTCAGCATGTGCAGCAAGCCAAAACATCAGGGTTCGAATCCTGACGTTTTGACTTGCTGCACTGGCTGGGGACGTCGGGGAAGCCCAGTAAAAGCTGTAGATCGGGTCCCCTGCCTGCTCCAGAGAGATCAGAGGACCCGATCTACAGCTGCAGGGTGGCTGGCGAAGCTGACGGGACTCCCTGTTGGCTTTCCTAGCCACCCACCCTTGCCTCCGCAGCTGTGGGGTGGCTGGGGAAGCCGACGGGGGAGCCCCCCCCCCATCAGCTTTCCAGCCACCCCACCCCTGCCTCCATAGCTGCAGGGTGGCTGGGAAGCTGAACGGAGAACCCCGTTCAGCTTTCCAGCCACTCTGCTGCTAAGAACGACTGTATCGGATAACGCTAAAAAGAATGTTATCCGGTGCAAATCTTCCCCTCAAATTTGTCGTTATGCGGTTTTAGCATTATCCGATGCAATTGTTATCCGGGGTATTACTGTATTCCATTTTAAATCAATTTCTGGCCAGGCCCTGAAAATACTTTAAGGCTAGTACACTGGTGGTGTTTAACTCTTGTGGAATTATGCAAATTTGACAGCATACAGCTAGCAACATGCTGAAAAGTACATGCTAAAATTGCATAAATTTAAGTAATCGGGGGGGGGGGAGAATTGCATCGAATAGCTCTTACTTTTATCAATTTTTATACATAACAACAGTTCTTCAGTTCAAATAAACTTATTATAATGTTATGATGTCTAAAAATTGGAAACATTTCAAAGGTTTGTTATGATTTAGATGGGTTGAGTAAGGTCAATTGCACTCAATGAAAGGCTGACAGCCAGAATAAGATTTACAAAAGAAATAGAAAGGACAGATCATTTTTCTGGTCACTGTTTTTTACATTTTATGAATAACTACTCTTTTCCGAGTTGCTGCGGTGGCTCAAGTTGTTAAGACACTGAAATCGCTGATTGGAAGGCCAGAGTTCAATTCCTGGGTACTGCATGACGGAGTGAGCTCCTGTCTCTGTCCCAGCTCCTAGCAGTTGGAAAGCAAGAAATTGCAAGTAGATAAACAGGAACCACTTTGGTGGGAAGGTAAACAGAGTTCCATGCACTTCCGTGTCTATTCATGCCTGCCACATGCTCACAGAAACGTCTGCAAATGCAGACAGCGCTGGCTCTTTGGCTATAAACAGAGATGAGCACTGAACCCTAGAGTCGGATATGACCGGCTTTTGAGCAAAGGCAACCTTTACCTTTATCTTATTCTTTCCTGAGAGCATCAGAAGATCAACTTAAATTTTGAAAGATCCTGTGTAAACTGTTGTGAAAATATAATTTTTAAATGAACAACAATTATCTTCTACCCAGTAATAGAATCTTGGGTTGAAAATATTTTATTATTTTTTACTTTTCTAATACAGAATACTGTATTATCAATGATTTCTGCTGTTTTTGTTGCTCAAATGCACTTTGTATTATATGTTTTCACAATGTAGTCTGCTAGGTAAATATTTTTGTAAGTACACATGCTTCAAAAAAAATCTTACATATCAAGAATATCTAACATTGAGTAGAATTCTGTGTCCATAAAAAGAAGACTTCAGTAAAAATATAACATGCTCAAAATCCTTCTGCTTACTTTATCACTGCTACCCAGATAGAATAGCAAACTATCAGGCTCAGTTGTTTTAACATTTAATGTTAACGTATTGTAGTTAGTAGACAATATCTGAGGTCGATAGGCTCGAATACAGTCTCTTTCTGCAGACACTGC
This sequence comes from Furcifer pardalis, assembly GCA_030440675.1. Taxonomy (NCBI): domain Eukaryota; kingdom Metazoa; phylum Chordata; class Lepidosauria; order Squamata; family Chamaeleonidae; genus Furcifer; species Furcifer pardalis. The sequence continues at coordinate 101,438,149 of CP126891.1, forward strand.
AACTTTAATCTAAAAAGAAAAAGAAAAATGCAGAGGTAAGGTTTAAGTTATTTTGAGAATGAGTTTTTGCTTATTTCTTACCAAATCTGGACACTCATATGAACCAACTATTTGCTCAGTGTTCATTGACATGAAATATGTTGTTGTTCAGTCACATAGTCTTCATTGAGTCTCTCTTTATAAATAATATATTTCTCTCTGTGAAATATTTTGACTACATTTTCCTGATCAGCAACCTGGTACACTGCAAGACAGACCACTGCTTAAATTACAAGGAATTCATATGCGGGTATGGAGTTTGTACCAAGAAGAAGAAAAGAAATTCAAGTACTTTTGGTCAACAGAAATCTATTAGTAAGGAAAACATACTCTCTAGAACAGGGGTTCCCAACCTACGGTCTGTGGGCACGAGTTCATGTGGCCCACACTGCCTCTGCTACACCTGGAAGTGGAAGCAGAAAAGTTTACATCAGCTGTAAAATGCACCTGTGCATGTGTAAATGCACCTATGACTGTCATAAATGTGGAAGTGGCCACATTTTTGACAGCCGTAAATGTGCCTGCTTCCACTTCTGGGGGCCGTGGTCAGATCCACGGTGTTGGGATTTCCTTCTCTGGAATATATCAGAGAGTAAACAAAACAACAAAAAGACAAAAACCATTGTGGCACCTTAAAGACTAACTGCTGTATTTTGATGTTAGCTTTCGTGGAACAAGACCACTTCCTAGAACAGTGGTGGTGAACCTATGGCATATGTAACAGAGGGAGAATGCACATCCCTCTCTGGGGGCACATGTGCCATCACCCCGCAAGGTGAGGAGACCAGACACCCACACACACACACATGTCCCATACTTACAATTGTGTGTGTGTGTGAGTGCCCAAGGAAGCAGCAGTGGTGCACAGGAAGGCACCGTGCATGCACACACATCCATGTGACATTGCTGGCATGCCTCAAGCAATACACACACCAATGTGATGTCACTGGTATGCTTCAAGAGGTGCATATGTGGTGCCTGCCTGCACACCACCTTCACCTTCTTGGACACTTGGGTCTCTAAAAGGTTCACCATCACTGTCCTAGAATATAGATTCGAATTCACAAAAATATTACTTCGGAAAGATACTATCATTTTCCCACCAGAATGAAGGCAAAAATAAGCTGGTTACCGATGCTGCCTGTTTTCGAGCCTGGCTGATGAGTTCTTTAATTTCGGAAATGTTTCTGCTCAGGTTTTCTTCCAGCATTCTCAGAGGTTTCAGCCTGTCAAATAAAAGACCAGCCAGGATTTCAACTTCATTCACTTTCTTTTCAGCTGAAGCTGCTGCCAAAAGAAAAAAGACTTTTGGTGAGTTTCTCAGTTGCCATGTAGAATAATATGACCCACAGAAGTGTGTGTGCTTTGCATTAGAATGAAATAAATATTCATGGGAATACATGCATGCTTGTGCATACAACACCCTCAAAAAGCCCATGCAACCAACAGTTTAAGGTGTTTATTGTTCCTGCCTATCCATTCAGATTTCATTGGAGTAGGAAAGCTCTTTTGTGAATCTCATCTGCATGCACCCTGACACGAACATAGCAGTCTAAGCAGGCTTAATGTAAATAAAGGTAAAAAACATTTAGGTTTATTTAAAACTAACCCCCTTTTTGCATCCAGTGACATTTCAAGAAAGCAATGAAGCAGTAAACCTACCAGCATTTGATGAGTCAAGTAGAAGTTCATTGGTTTTCTGCAATGTCTCATTAACCTTAGACAATGCAGATGAAGTGTTCTGCAATTTCTCGCTAAAACTCTCAGCATGGCTTAAACCATTAAGAGCACTCACATTAGCTGACACAGCCAGCTCTTTTACAGCAAGGATATTTTTACTGGTATCTGAAACAGATGATAACACAAGCTGATTAGCTATCATCCTAGTTGTAATTAAGAACTGAGTCTCATCTACCTGTACTAGTCTTACAACCAAACAGGATTGGATGGAAGACATCTGGAAACCAAGTCTCCCATAGGTTTCTTCACATTTTAATTTAATATGGATTTTCATCCTCTCTCTCTCTCTCACACACACACACACGCACACGCACACGCACACACACACACACACACAAAGGGAGAAGAGACTCACAGCAATACTGAACAAAAAAGCATAATTAAAAAAGAAATCAAGATTAGCTATTAAGACGGAATCAAATGAAAAGCACACTTTAAACAAATTTAAACCACAATTTTTTTAAAAAATGGCATAACATGACACCCAAATAGTCACAAGCCTCTTGCTTAGTTACCAGTCACTTGTTCAATCCCAGCTTAAATAAAAGATGATCTTCACCTGTTGGACAAAGGATAATGGGCAAAGGAAGGTCCTCTTGGTAGGGAGATTTTCAGTCTGAGAGGACCTGCTGAGAAAGACCTTATATACCCCTGAGTCTACCAGACACATCTATGACAGAACAAAGAGAAGAGTCTCTTCTCAAAATTTCAAAACCTAGAGAGGCTCCTGACATTAAATCAGTTGCAGCTGAGATAACACATTTCCTTAAGCCGTTTTCTCCAATTTAAATTACAACATCAGCAAAAAGCTTACATTCTTCTTTGAATACAAGCACATAAATAGTCACAGAATTTAAAAAAACACTCTATAAATGTTACATTCTAAAGGTAATGACTATGGATTAAGTAGATATTCTGTCAATTATGTGTGGGTGGTTCTTATGTAATGCCAAGTGGCATTCCATTTGTGAGACAGCTAATAGAATTTTCAAGGTAAGTGAGAAATTTGGATAGCTGGTTTTTTTAGTGCCCTCCCCCTAATGATTTTCCATGGCTGTGCCTGAATTCAAACTCAGGACTCTGTCTACTATCTATCTACTACACCACAGTGGCTAGAGGTAATCTGCTATCAGATTGTAGATGAAGACATCTCTCATCCACCCTTTCTCAGTTTTCTAGATCTCTTTACTTTGAAATCTTAAAAACCCTGTAGAGTGACCCACTTGTACTCCCTTGACTCTTACCATCTAATAGCTTAAACTCTGTTGTGCAACTTTACACTATATAAGGCTGATGATATAAAATTATTCCCTTGGTGGTAATTTTGCAACACCGAAGACCTCAATTATACTCATTTACATTGCAGCTTTCTCATCCCACAGTAACATTTCATTGCACCTTAATGTCCTGAATGGTAAAGTGGTTGTTTTTAATCTTAAGGGAACTGTTGGCTCACTGAAAAGTATTAAGTTAATTGGGCTTCAAAAGCAGACTCAGCATTGTAAGTGGAGAAGTTTTTTTAGACAAAGTAACAACCAAAGAAACTTGAGGGTGTTAAATTAAACTTTGGGTTTTTCCTACTGCAGATCTATCCTAAGATTAAGTTTTAGATATTATAAAGCAAGACACTTGCATTATAAAAATAATCTCATGGAAGAGAAGAGTAAAATAATCATCAAGAGTTCTAAGTTTCAGGCTATTTATTGTATTAAGAAAGAGCCATTTTCCAGAAAAATACCACACAGCCAATAAAGCATTGCTTGCTGTGTTGTTCCCAACTCAGAACTGTAAATGATCTTAATCAGTTATTTAAACCTCTAGGTAAGAGCCTTGTTGGAGAGCACGGACTTGAGTGCTCTAACTAGGCAGTGTTGCCCATCTCTTGCCAATGATGTTAAGCCAGGACTAAAACTCACCAAAGCATCCTCTGTCAGATCCCTTGGGCAAGGTGAAAGCAGAAGGCCCATGTCATAGTCTGCCTAGCCAGCAAGTGACGTGATATCCGAATGGCTAAAAAACCCCGCATGCAGATGGACTTGGTTTTTCGGGTCAATTTGCATGTCTGGAATGTTGTTGTGGAGATGTCTAACAATGTGTGATCTCCTCGATGAATAACAACTCCAAGGTATCAAGGTATTTAAACTATAACCACCCTCACTTTCCAGCATTGCTGAAATTATCTGCCATTAACATGAATCACAAATTGTCTGCCTAGATAACGTAACAAAAAGTCATTTTTTAAAAAAAACCAAAACTTTCGCAACTCATCCTGCCATGCAAATCTGTAGCTCAGTAGGGCTTTTTTATGTTCACACAGACATGTAGTACTATGGCCCCCGGGCCTAATCTGGCTCACAGTGGCCATCTGGGCACCTCCAGACCTGCCCACCACCACTGGAAGTCATGATACATCACTAACCACAGCGGTGGCAAGAATTGCACTGGTTTAGCAGTTTTTTGCACAGCCTCCGCCACTTCCCAGCGTGGTGGGAAGCTTTTCAGAGCATGTTTGCTCCATTTTTGGATTTATTTTTTTTAGCAGCTTCTCAGCTGCGCTTTGGCAGCCAAACTGCACCAGTTGGCAACTTCCGATGCTGGGAAGAGCTTAGATCAGCACCTGGGTTGCTAGCATGGAACCAAGAAGTCGTCAATCATCATGGTTTGGCAGCCAAAGTGCAGCCGAGAAGAAGTGAAAAAATCCAAAAGCAGAGCAGAAATGCTCCGAAAAGCCTCCCGCCACCCTGGCAGGTTGCAAATGGTGCAAAAAGACACTAAAATGGCACCACGGCAAGCAGTGAGTGCAGCCACGGTTCTGGCCACCACAGCTGAGCGCAGTGGGCAGGATCTGGCCCCTGGTGGGAAAAGGTTGAGGAAGTCTGTACTAAATAATGCATATATCACAAATTAATTCAGTTCAGAAATATATTTATAAAATTGTATTAAAATATTTCAGAGATTTAACAAGTGAATGCAGATAAAAACTCAACAGCTCAACCTATACCTGCCATGAAGGTAAATACAGAAAAAGTTATTTCCTGCTGATTCCGTTCCTTTATGTGTGCCTTTCATTCTGTACTAACAATGCACTACCCTTCTAGAAAAAAAAACATGGCAAATTCAACTACGCATAGTCTGTATTTAAGAAAGTGTCATGGGATTTTAGAGTGTCCTTAAGTCACCTCTGATATATGGTGACCCGCTGGCTTCTAAAAATCCCCATCATTAGTAACTGCAGTTAGGTCTTGGAAATTAAAGGCTATCCATTTCATTTTAGATTCTCCTCTTTTCCTGCTGCCTTTAACTTTCCCTACCATTTTTGCCCTTTCCATATCTTCTCGTGATATGTCCAAAGTACAATAACCTTACTTTAATCATTTTAGCTTCTGTTTAGTGCCCAGCTCCATCTATTTTACAGTCTATCTTTTTCAAAGATTCATGGTATCCATAAACCTCCCCTCCAATGTGGCATTGAAAATGAATCTTTTTCCACTACCTGAGTTCTTTGTTGCTTATCTTGACACATACCTCTCATATTCTCAGTTCCAGTTGCCTGCATCAACTAACTGCCAAATTTCCTATCACATCTATGCATCTCAGCCCCTGAATATTTTTTGGCTTTCATCCAACTGTCCCATGAAATCTGTACTATTCATACTTATGCTTTGTTCCTTCCTCATTGCTGACCAGGTGCCTTTTGCACTCAGACTCTCATGCCTCCTGAGATATCTTTTCAGATTTCCCCATTATTGGTTTTCCTAAGTATGAAATCTTAGTAAGGTAAAGGTCTCCTTTGCTTGAAGGCCAGTCATGTCTGACTCTAGGGTGTGGTGCTCATCTCAATTTACAGCCAAAGAGCCAGCACTGTCTGCATGTTTCCGTGTTCATGCGGCAGGCATGACACACCAGAAAGCACAGAACACTGTTACTTTCCCCACCAAAGTGGTACCTTTGTTGTTGTTGTTGTTGTTCAGTCACACAGTCGATTCTGACTCTTTGCGACCCCATGGACCATTGCTCACCAGGCACCTCTGTCTTCCACCATCCTCCTCAGCCTGCCCAGCTTTGTGCCCATTGCATCTACAATGCCATCTAGCCATCTCATCTTGGGCCGTCCCCTTCTTCTTTTGCCCTCGACCCTTCCCAGCATCAAGGCTTTCTCAAGTGAATCTTCTCTTCTCATTTGATGTCCAAAGTACTTTAGTTTCATCTTTACTATTTGACCTTCTAAGTCAGGGTTGATTTCTTCTAATATTGACCTATTTGTTCTCCTCGCTGTCCAGGGGACTCTCAAAACTCTCCTCCAACACCACATTTCAAGGGCATCTATTCTTCTGCATTCAGCTTTCCTTATGGTCCACCTCTCACCCACTGGGAATACCACTGTTTTGACTATGCGATTTTTTGTTTGCACGGTGATGTCTCTACTTTTAACTATGTTCCCCAGGTTTCTCGCTTGCCTCCTAAGAATCAGTCGCCTTTTTATTTCATGGCTGCAATCACCATCTGCAGTGATCTTGGATCCTAAGAAAGTAAAATCCTATTTATCTACGAGCAATTTCTTGCTTTTGAACTGGAAAAATTTTGATTTGATGACACACAGTTATTATTACTTACTATAGGGGTTAGCAGTGCACCCATTCTAAAAATGTACATGGATTTTTTTTTTAAGCAAAAAAAGAATTTTCTATTAAAGAGAACTACAAGTGCTCAAGTTAGCTCTATTCATCAAGATTGACTTAACTTACCTTTTGGCAATGCATTCAGCTTCAGCAAAGTGTCGTTAACTTGTTTAGCTATTCCACTCGCTTGTTCTTTATTTTTTCCCATCTTTACTTTGATCTCATTTAATCCAGACAAAAGTCCTTTAAAAAAAAAAAGCCCTCATGAAATTATAATCTTGAAACAACATCTACTCCTAACTACCACATTTAGAAGATCATAACATTCAATATCCTCCTGTAAAGTAAGGCCCACCTACCATTTGTATCCCTTGCACCACAGATCACTTGAAATATGCGAAAACAAGATATGCTAAACATAGGCAAATTCCTTGGCTATAGGTCCTTGGCATGTACACGTGTCTAGTCCTATGTTAATACTCAGGAGACATCAGCCTCCCCTGCAGAACTTCATCATATTACATTTTCCCCCACCCTCCCTGCAAAGATCCGAGAGTGGAATACAATGTTACTCCCTTTTTTCTGATCAGCACAATAACCTGGGAAGAAGGGTAATTATAATAGTAACTGGACCAAGGATTCTCATCATGAAGAATTAGTAAGATCTGTCACTGCATACAATTTTGAACCTGAGACTAGTTCTCCAATAGATAATTATTATAAACTAAGTTCTGATGAAATTGCTAGTAGTATGCTCTGCATCAGCATATAAAAGTCAAATCTAATAACCTTTGTACAGAAGATTCTTTTTGACCAATTAGGGCTTTCTGACACAACCATCTCCAAAAAGGAGATCCAACATCCCTCTCTAGCAACAACTGCAATTTCCATATCAATTCCAGCCACAACAGCTATGTCATCTAGGGATGACAATCACTGTAGGCTAACATATCTGGTGCCAGGTTGATAAAAGCTGGGATGGTATTACTTTTCAACCCAACATTGATTTCTTGATCGGTCTTAAGATATTTATACATGTTGTTTTAGTGCTCATCAAGGACCACAGGCAAAATTTAAAAAGCAACAAAATACTTACCTTCATATTTCTTGTGCAAACTTTTCCCTTCAGTGAAGAACTTCGAGCTAAGCTGGAGAATATTTTTCCCAGTGGAGTTAAATGGCCCACTAGGCTTTTAAATTAAAAAAGCAAACAAGGAAACGTGTTATACATACAATGACAAGAACCCTGTAAAGATGTGGTCTTGGAATAACGGATTATTTTGTTCATTATGTTGCCTGTTGATGTATGGGCAGGATTTAAATACAGTAAAACCCCAACTTACATATGCCTCAAGTTACATAAAATTTGACTTACATAATGATTTTGTGCTAAAACCATGTCCTGATTTACACGATTTCCTATGGGTTTGCTTCAAGTTTTGTAAAAATTCATTTCCCTATGGGGTTGCTTCAAGTTACATAAAAAGCAATTGAAGCAAAAGCCTACGGAACAGACTTTTTACGTAAGTAGGGTTTTTTTCTGTAAATTCATTCTAAGGTTATATATTACTTTTGTTTAACAGCTTGGTCCTACAGGTAATGTGTTCACTGTAATAAAACAGGATTCTTTTTCCATGTCTAGGCCAGATGTGAAACTGCCAAAAGGAAGGGACCTTTTGGCAAGTTCATTCTGCAGTTTCTTTTGCCTGACCTAGTGTGAGAAAGATCAGCTGGCAACACAAGGTTGCCAATACCAGGGTACGCCCGATTATGGTTCAAAAATACAACAATCTTCGAGGAGGCTCTTTCTGTAAAGTGGGGAAATGAGTATCTGTGTGGATGAGGTATAATAAAATAATTAAAATCTCCTCTGGCATCAAGCAAATATAATATGGAGCAAAAATGTATACAAAAGATGTGTTTTATAAAAATACCAATATTTCAATGAAGTTCTTGTACAATTTTTAAAATTTATTTTTATATACAGATAATGTTAATCCTTGTCTATACAACATCTTATTATTGTAGGGTTGGCAATCAAATGCAACAGGGCAATCCCATCCATATTAACCCAGTAGCAAAAATCCCATTTGTATGCAGTGGGGCTTGCTCATAGGGAAGTGTGCACAGAATTGTAGCCTCTTTTTAAAAAATAACCAAGTACTGTACAGCATGTAGTTATTAGATGGAATCAGCCTATAGTCTTTTATGCCTACAATCTGTGCATGCTTGCACAAGAACTCACTACTGCATTGGCATATCATATTTCTACTGAGGGAAGAGCAGCAAGCCCTCATATGCACATACTGGAAATGGTGAGTTGTTGACCATGAAAACAAAAAAGAGAGGAAGAGGAATAAGAATAATAACTGAATGTTTTAGTTCTATAAGAAGCACTTACTGAATTCATTGATTCACTTACAATTTCAGAAGCATCAGATGCCAGGATCTCAGCATTTTCAACCAAACTTTTAATAGTGGAGTATGCATTGACTGCATTTGTGGCATTCAGAGACACATTCCTAGCATTCAAGAGGCCACTGCAAGGATTTGGAAGACTAGGATGAACTCATACAAGCATTTTACTTAAAATGTAAATGAAGTAGAATTTTGAAAGATCTGAGGATATAAATGGAGTACTGTATTTTGCATTTTCCTTACTCTTAATCCCAGCTTGAATGTTACCATTTAAACAAAGGCAGCACTTTGCTGAAATTCTGTAATACCTGAAAAAAGGTTTCCATTGCTCGAAAGCCAGTCGTATCTGACTCTAGGGTTCAGTGCTCATCTCTGTTTCAAAGCCAAAGAGCCAGCGGCATCTGCTTCTACAGACATTTCCGTGGTCATGTGGCAGGCATGACTAGACACCGGAGTGCACGAAACGCTGTTACCTTCCCACTGAAGAGGTCCCTATTTATCTACTTGCAATTTCTTGCTTTCAAACTGCTTGGTTGGCAGGAGCTGGGACAAAGACAGGAGCTCATTCCATCCTGCAGTACTCAGGAATCAAACTGCTGACCTTCCACCTCCCAATCAGTGTCTTAACCACTTGAGCCACTGCAGTATTCTCAATCATTCCAAAAGGAGTCACCAACTGGTTTCTCTTTGAACTTCAGCCTTTATTTGGCTTACTTGTTTTGCTTATATTCTTCAATAAAGATAGCAGTCACCTAAATTTCACTTTGTTTATCTTCCTATCTCCCATAGCACAGAAGTTTTAAGAATTTCAACTAACTATGAAAGAAAAAAAATCAGAACTGCAATTAATAGATCAATTTAATTTGATTGGTTGCTACTGAGAGGAACTTTATCTTTCCATGATAGTGTGCATGACTCCTATGCACTTATGGTAAATGGACCTAAAATACTATACAGTACATAGTTGTACAGTGTTGGCGCTAGATCATATAGTTCAAACGACTGACAAAATCTAAGGCAGGGAAGAAGCTCTCAGAAAACTAGGTGGGCACAGCCTCACTTCCCAAACACAGCCAGCTATCTATTTTAGTCACTAATTTAGGTAAAGGTTACCCTTGCTCACAAGCCAGTCATATCTGACTCTAGGGTTCAGTGCTCATCTCTGTTTATAGCCAAAGAGCCAGTGCTGTCTGCGTTTGCAGACATTTCCATGGACATGTAGCAGGCATGCCTAGACACCAAAATGCACGGAATGCTGTTTACCTTCCCATCAAAGTGGTACCTATTTATCTACTTGCAATTTCTTGCTTTTGAACTGCTAGGTTGGCAGGAGCTGTGACAAAGATGGGCAGTACTCAGGTTTTGAACTGCTGGCCTTTCACCTCCCAGTCAGTGTCTTCCCCACTTGAGCCACTGCAGTCCAAGTCACTCATTTATTTATTTATTTATTTATTTATTTGAATTTATATTGCTGCTCCCTCGCCAAGGCAACTCTGGGTGGCTTACGAATTTACTCATCCCCATTTTTCAGTGTATGCTGAACTTACTTGTCTAGTAAATGAACAGTTCTCTTTAACTCAGCTGCATGATCTTCAGTTTTGTAAACAAGATCAAGTGCTCCTCGGGTGGACATCTGCATTACTAGCTCATCCACGTGTTGCCGCAACTTGCCATTCCATAGGAGCAGTCCATCATGTTGGGTTTCAAGCATCTAAATATTCAGTTTTAGTTAATATTGAACCAAAGGAAGCTCATGTATCAAATTAGTATTGAAGTATCTATTAACTTACAGATGTAGCATTAATTACGTATTTAGCAAGACCAGCAGCAGACACCATCTGTATTTTTCCTTGCTTGGTCAGCATATCAGAGAGTTCCTTATCTTCTTGTATATTCTTCTTTTTATGCTATGAAATAAACACAATTGTTAAGTATTCCCAATACTCTATAACATGTATTATTATTATAGAATTTGTATACCTGACTCCAAACAAATTTTATTTTGGATAAGCTTTCATGGGATGTCTGATGCATTAGATGAAGCAACTATGTTTCATTAAAGTTTATACCAAGTGAAGCTTAAAATAGCAAATAAAACTTGCCACTGGACTCTTTAATTACACCCACTGTTTTACATTTCAGGAATCACGTGGGTAAACTATGGCTATGTTTTATTAATGCTAATATCAATCCACTTTTAAAGTCTGCTTTATACACTCACATACTGTGCATCTACTGTAAAATTCAACCAAACACTGCCAGTTTCCTTACATTGAATTCTTTGAAGTTCCTATTAATAAGAGAAAGAAGACGATTGGTCTCATTGACATTAGCCGTAGCTTCATTCACAGCATCCTTGCCTTCTTGAAGTGTGGTGCTATAGTCTGATAAGATACGTTTTGCTGTATTTTGCCGCTCCTTAAATTCTTGTTCTGGTCTCCAATACTCTTTCTGGATTTTCATTAATAATTTTTCTGCAGCTCTAATGAACACAGAAAGTACAGTAAAGAACGCTAGTTAATTCTTTTCTGCCTAATCTTATTTTCCCCACAGTTGTCTGATTTGTAGTTTGGCTTAACTCATATGCTGCTTTATAAACAGAAATATGAAAACAGTTATTTGCGACAAATGCATTCCTATTTTTCTTTTTTGGAGGAAAAAAGCCTTATCATTGCATCATAATTGGCAGCTGGGCAGAGTTCAGCATTTACATAGGCATTCAGTCCAAAGTAGATGATAATTTAAAGATGTAGTTTAGGTTTTAAGAAAGTGCAGGAATAGAATATAATCCAAGCTGAAGATGAGGACCTTTAATTTTCTATAGTCCCTATCTGCATCAGGCCCTCTTTACCTAGTTTTTTTTTTTTAATTAACTGAATGAATCACTTTGGGGCAATGAAAATTACATTTGTAAGAACTCTATTCAAACTGGGGTCACACTCGTGTGCAATGTTTTCAAGGCCTCCTATCTCTCAGACTGGGACCCTAATCAAGATTGAGACCCCAGTACTCAATGTGGAAAGAAAAGACACAGCGGCTACCAACATCTCTCATATTTTGCCTCGTTCAAAGGTGTGCAATGTGTGATTTTCTAGATGTCAATGGTCTACAGCTGTATATCATGCCAAGGTTTTCTGAGCAATGTTGAAATTTTAAAAAAATGATGTTTGTTAGATTATGCTCACTTGAAACATCCGTTAGAATTATTTTATATACACAATGTCAACATTTACAATGTCTTTTGAGGTCACAGAACATTTAACCAAACAAGCACATCTCAGACACAAACAATTTACACAACAAAATTAAACCAAACAGTAAAATAAATCTCAAAATAAATAAAAGTTTTAAATAAACAAACTTGTATTTAACTGAATGCCTGCTGCTCTTGCAACAAAAAATTGTGAAGCCAATTTAATAAAGAGAAAATATTTCATCAGATAAACAATTAAATGCATTAAAATGCTTTCTTTTCTAGGGAAGCTATAGAAAAGGGGAACTGTGATTGTTTCCTGTATAGCAAACTGGTGCTATCTTGTGTGGTACAGTGGACAGATTAATCGATTTAGACTCAGGAGATTAAGTTCCAATCCCCACCATTCATGGAAACTAGAAAGAATGGAAACGGTAAAACTATTGTATGCTTTGAAAAAAGTAGAAACATAACAAGCCTACTCAAATTTTCTCTTGACATTTCACTTCTACTTAAATTAACAGCCTGACCATTTCAGAGACTGATGCTTGCAGTCTAAAGATATTTATTATTATTATTATTATTATTATTATTATTATTATTATTATTATTATTATTATTATTATTATTATTATTATTATTATTATTATTATTATTATTATTATTATTCAGGTGCCCTTTCTCTTCCGGATATTGGCTATCAGTTGGCTCTTCCAAGGACATTCCAAACCAGTCTCAGGTTCTTTAGCCATGAAGTTGCTCTATATTCAAGGCCTCTCTTCCCAGGGATGTACTGTATTCTATATTTCATGTCATTCCTCATGATATGCCCAAGGTATTGGAGCTTTCTTTGCTTAATGGTCTTTTTCTTTATCCATCAGGCACAACACTTCTACAGTAGTCACATGGTCAACTCATGATATCCTTAGCAGCCATTTGTAGATCCAGATTTCAAAAGCTTCAATTCTCTTTTCATATGCTTTAGTCAATGTCCAAGTTTCAACTCCATATAGCAACACCGGGAATACATAACATTTCACTATTCGGATCTTTGTAGGAAGAGTTAGATCTCTACTGCATAACAAATGTTGCATCTTTATCAAAGTGGATCTTGCTTTTCTATTCATATTCTAATCTCTACTTCAGGATCCCAATTTTCATTTAACATACTCCCCAAATAGACATTCTCCAATCTTTAGATTTCTTGTGTTCCTGCCATTAGCTTGCCGTGAATTGGTACTGGTACTCGGCTTTTTCTTTCTTTATTCGTGTAAGATTCACCACCAGCATATAATAACATACAAAGCTAAAATTAACATATCTAAATCAAAGGCCTTGATGTAGTCAATGAAAAAGAAGTAGACATGTTTCTGGTATTCCAGAAGCAACTTGCCCTAAATATTCCCTTCACACACACTCCCTTTCTCATATTACCATGAAAAAATTCAGAAACCACACCAGGCTTACTTTAGTTCATGTGTACTACTTTGCTGTAGAGGCTTGAAAATTCTTCCACGCATTATACCCAACATTGTGGGGCTTGCTTCTTGCTGATCCTGTAATGTTCTATTTGACAAAAGGAAATCAGGGCCCAGTGTTTCATTAAGAGATGTTGCCATTTCCACAAGTACTAGATAGAGGAAAGAAAAATTGGTTGTTAGTAAAAAAAAATTAAAAAACTATACTTTGAACAAATAGCTCCTATTGCCCCCTCCCTTTATTCTACTGTAGGTAAAATTAAGGAACAATCCAAAGTGATATATATAAGTTAAGACTTAAAAATAATTCAGTTACAGTGTGATGCTGTACAGTATATGTGATTTCCAGGGTACAGTGGAACCTTGGTTAGCGTAATTAATGCATTCTCCAGGACGTTTCTTACAGCGAAAATCACTTTAACTGAATTTTCCATAGGAATGCATTGAATGCAATTTACCATAGGAATGCACTGAAAACCAATTAATTCATTCTGAAATTTTTTTTTATAAACCGAGCCATTATTTTCTATGGATTTCCTTTTGTTATGCAATTCTTATGTTAACCAAGCCATTTGTTAACCGAGGTTCCACTGTAGTTGCTGAATTACACAGGGGCTATTTAAGATGCTGATTCTATTTGGAGGAGTTTGGTTCAGCACCAAAGATAACTCCTAGAATATGTTGGCTAATATCTGGACAAGATTAACTGCAGCCATGAACCCAGAGACGCCAGCAATCCAAGAATGGTTTTAAAATATGCAGGAAACTAATAGAACTAATAAAATTGCTAAAGCTCAGCTATAAAACCTATACAATGAACATCATAAATGAAAGCAATTTTACTGCCTTAACAGATACAGCCCATGAATTCATATCTGTCAAGACAAGGTGTCTCTGAGAATCTTTAAAAGTCACTTTTGCTGGTCTACCATATGGAGTGAAATTCTTATTAGCAAATATATAAAGATGCTAAACTTTATTTAACTCACTATACCCACAGCCTTTTCTAATATTATAGGTTTGTTTTCTATAGGGTCAAATTTCATCCAGTCTTATCAAGCCAGCCTTATTTTCAACCTTGCTGAATCTACCTTGGAATAGTTATTCAGTGAGGAGTCTGTGCATTGGTGGACTTTTACAGATGAATAGTATATTATTGGCTAAAATCCTGTTATTTAATTACACAAGCAGAAGACAAATAGAATTACATTCAATTATTTTTAGCTAGGACAGGAGTTCTCAACATTTTTAAGGCGAGGGCCGGGTCATGCTCCTTCAGTTAGCTTCGTGGTCCAGATGGCCATTTTGCCCTTTGGCACTTCCTGGTGTGGTGGAGGCAGCAGGGGGCCACATGAAATTGTGCCATGGGCCCCATACAGCCAATGGGCTGCAGGTTGAGAATCCTTGAGCTAGCGCTTAACTAGTCCATGCTGAAAACCTCAAGTACAGTACTTGCCAAGGTAGCAGGCATGTATGTCCCTGACAAGCCAATTAATTACCAGTTAGTGACTGAGCATTAGGCCACTGTCCTTCAGCATTATGAAACAGCATGTCAGCTATGGTTTTATTAAAAATTATTAATATTTTTAGACTATTAACAAATATATTACCTTTAGCAGTTGCATGTAACTTGTTGATGAATACAGCCAGTTCTTGACTCTTACTCAAGGTCCTTTCTGTAGAATTGTTGAGATGCTCTCCTCTTTCCAATATGGTAGTTAACTAGCAGAAAAATAAATGGTGGCTTTCTTTAAGATACTTTTAAAAGATTGTCTTTAAGGACTGCATTAAAAATGACAAAAATACCTGGAATTTGCACTGAATCATAAAGAACTTTGCAAATTAGTTCATATATTCATATATATGAATATATAATCTGACATATAATCTGAAATGTCTCTAGATTTAAATTTAGCATATCCAGGTTAAAACTAAAGGCAAAATACCTACCTGTTTGTGCAGCTGGTCATTATCATCTGATAGTGTTACAAGATGGTCATTCATATTTTCCAAGTAAGTCGGTGCTTCTTTAGCCCAGAAGGATCCCTGGAAGTAAAACTATGTAGTCTTGAGCAGGCATGACATATGTAGAACACAAGTATATAAGAAGCTGCTTTATGCAGTACAGTAAAACCTCATATAACACTAAAACCTGGTTCCACAAGTCTTGGTGTTATATGATTTTTAGTGTTATCTGATGCATGTTAAAATCCTATGGGATCCATAGAGATACATTGTAACCACACAGGCTTTAGCGGTTGTTATCTGAAGCATCCCATAGGATCTTAATGTTATCTGATGCAATTCTTCCCCCCAGATTCCTTAATGTTATGCGATTTTAGTGTTATTCGATACTAATGTTATATGAGGTATTACTGTATCAGATCACTGCTACTTACAGGTATTATATATATATATATATATATATATATATATATATATATATATATATATATATATATATATATATATATATATATATATATATATATATATATATATATATATATATATATATATATATATATGACTATCTACATTAGGAGTTTTCAACCTTTTAAAACCAGGGGCCAGATCACGCCCTCTCAGACTGTTTGTGGGCCGGACTGGTGTCCCCCCCCCCCACTGCCACTGCTACCAACACATGCCACCCTTCCAGCCCGCCAAACACTTCCCCCCACACTGCCGCTGCTGCCACCGCCACCGGTGGAGCAGCATTAGGGACACGCCAAGCCAGGCAGAGGAGAAAAGGACGACAACAGGAGAAAGGGAGTGGGCTAGATGGAATGGTACCATGGGCTAGATCCACCCCACAGGCTGTAGGTTGAGAACCCCTGATCTACATCAACATGTGAATCTCCACAAATTCCTAGAATTTTGAAAAGTTATTTTTGTTACTGGTTATACTAGCTACTGATGTTTTATGTGGTATCGTTGCAACCCGTGAATGGCTACAAGTTGCCATACACATGATCTACAGACTGTACACTTTCCAAGGCTTCAGTCAGACTGAACTTCAGATGCCAGACACTGAAGCTCAAGGTTTTTGAACGCAAGTCTCAGTCACATCTGGCTATGAATTCTAGATAAAATTTTGCACAACATATTTGCCATAATAATATTGCCAGTGAGCTCTCATGGTAAAATAACACTTCTGATTAATAAATGCAATATGATTGACACTTATTCCAATGTTATGATAAAGTGTACTAAGACATATTCATTATCATTTTAGTGAACAAATATTTGTGAAGTGTGAGTCCAAAATTGTATGTAATTTGTATGCCCAGTCACTCCAGCTTTCTGTCACTCACTCAGACACAGTTGGGTCATGCGCTTGTTTACATGCCAGGACACAGACAGAGACAATCAGAAATATGGGGTGGGGTGGGGGGGAGTGATCCTGGCATAATTTCTCTTGAATTCATTGTATTTTGCAACAGGATTCTAGCTAGTATATTTTAAAATACAGTCAAACCTCACTTAACAAGTGATTCACTTAGCAAAAAACTCACATAATGAGCAGGTTTTTCGCTAATTGGTCTGACTCGCATAACAAAAATTTTCACTATGCGAGTCAGACTTTCCCTATGGTAAACTCGCATAATGAGTTTCTATGGGGAAAACTCGCAAAATGAAAAAAAATTGCTATGCGAGTTTTCCCTCTAAAAAAGCTTGTTATGCGATTTTTTCCATAGGAATTTTCGCTATGCAAGTTTGTTCCGCATAGCAAAAAACTTGCATAGCAAACAGCCTTGCAGAACTAATTAAATTTGTTATGTGAAGTATGACTGTATCTGGCATGCTAGCTAATGGATTATTAAAATGAAAAGTAAAGTGATCTCAATTTAATTGTTTTCAATAGTTTTTTAAATTGTATCAAGTTGTTCCTGTACCATCGGACACATAAAAAATAGGTCATCAGTTTCTAGACACAAATATGTATACAATTTGGAAAAAAAATTATATGTTTGTAATAACATTTCACTGTGTGTAGACCACACAGTTGGCATCACTTTTCCCCACTTTCTGCCCTTCTTGATCATCTGAACAGATGCAAAGGGTGTAGGAAGCATTGGAAGGGTGTTCAGAACTATCTGAAAACCCCACATGAGCTTCGCACGGCAAAAAAAAAAACTGTCAAGCAAGCCACTATTTTCTCTGGATTTCCTTTCACAAACCAAATATTATATTAACCAAACTGTTCGTAAACCAATGTTCCACTGTATGGGGTTAAGGGCGATGGGAGTTGTAGTCCACCAACATCACAATTTGTCCTCCTCTAGTTTAGATAACTATTTGTATCCAAACTATTTTTACCAAACTGAGGTCTAGTTAACAGGGAGAAAAGAAACACTAAAGTTATAGAACAAATGACTCTGCAGCACAAAACACTGCTAAACAAGAAGCATACATACCTTGAAATGTTTTGTTGCATTTTCCAGGTCTGAAAGTATTCCATAGGATGCCAGAACAGGGCCAGTGAGGTTTACCAAAAGTATGGCATCATGAAGATTATCCAGATCGTTTAACAACAGTCCTGTGCAGTCATCATCACAAGCTGAAGAAGCCATTTAAAAAAACCACACACATTAGTTTCTACTGGGTGCACATATATCTGCACAGAAGTGTGAATTATCCTACAAATAATTCTAAATAGCTAAGAGAAATTCTAATTCTAAAAGCTAAGAAAAATCAAAGATATAAACAACCCTGAAAAACAGAAGTGAATGTCAAACAAATACCTCCAAACTATTTAATGATGAGCTATTACTGCGGTGGCTCAAGTGGTTAAGACCCTGAAATCGCTGACTGGAAGCTTAGAGTTCAATTTCCGGGTACTGCATGACAGAGTGAGCTCCCATCTCTGTCCCAGTTCCTGCCAACCTGGCAGTTCAAAAGCAAAAAATTGCAAGGAGATAAACAGGAACCACTTCGGTGGGAAGGTAAACTGCATTCCATGCACTCCGGTGCTGAGGCATGTCTGCCACATGTCCACAGAGACATCTGCAGATGCAGACAGCACTGGCTCTTTGGCTATAAACAGAGATGAGCACTGGACCCTAGAGTTGGAGACAACTGGCTTTTGAGCAAGGGTGACCTTTACCTTTACCTATATGTATGTTTCTAGGGTTTTTTCCTTAGAAGCATGAGCTCTGTCCCTTTGAAAAGGGGGGGGGGGAGGTTTACACTATATTCCTATGTTCCTAGGACCTAATCCATTCATTTTAAGAAAACACTACATGGAAAAAATGTATTGGTAAAGAATGTCTGCTTTTAAAATCTAAATCCACTTACATTTTTATCCTACTTTTCCTCCCAAAAGGTCAAACTAGGAAACAGTATTCTCCTACTCACACCGCAGCCTTATACAGTAGACAAGACTGAAGAATATTGACAGGCCCAAGGTCGCCCACAAGGACACATGGCACTGACTGGGTTTGAACCAGGTTCTTACAAGTCTGCCACATTGGCTGTCAAGTGCAATTCTGACCTATTCACTGGTATCTCCAAAAATTGTTTAATGCAATGCATTATCATAGCATTGATGACCTTATTCGGCCTATATTTTAACACCTCTCCCACTTCAGTTAATTCATTTCTTGCATTGCAGCAAAAAGCAAATAAGACATAAGAACAAACACATTTAAAACAATAATTTGAAAATTAGACAAAACCCTTAAAATTATATTATCTTGTAATCATTATAACAGTAGCCAAAGCAAAACATAAACCAAAATATTTCTCAAAAGTGGTGCATGCTTATACTAAAAAAAGGCAAATAAATAGTGGAGAAGACACTGCAAGCCCTGTTTCCAATCTCAACATATTCATTTGAAACTAGATTCCACTGATATTCTAAGCATCTGTGCCTAGAACAGCAGCCATATGGAACAATCATACTTATGGAGCAAGGACTGCAGTGGCTCACGAAGATCGCCTTGTTAGCTGGAAAGCCGGCAACTTGGCAGTTTGAGACCTGGATACTGCATGACAGAATGAGCACCTGTCTCTGTCCCAGCTCCTGCCAACCTAGTAGATCAAAAGCAAAAAATTGCAAGTAGATAAATAGGGACCACTTTGGTGGGGAAAGATCTTTTGCCTCATTCAGGCATCCTCTAAATGGAGTTTCTCCAGCAAAAATCCTTTCAACCCAGAATAATTTCTGACATGAAGTTATCATTATTATTATACTTATGGAGCATCAGAAAATATATCTCTGTATGCCTATACTGTACTACATAAACCATTTCAAAAGAACACACAAGTTGCATTTTAAGGCACTTACAAACACATTCATTTTCCACAAGAATGTGCCTTGGTTCACACTCATCACATAGATGCCCTGTTGTGCCTTGTTTACAGATGCATTGCCCAGAAATACGATCACAGTTATTGTGAACAGAACCATTCGGGTTGCATTGGCAATGCTGACAGCTGCCACCAGGTGCTTTCGGATTGCCATAGAAATTTGGAGAACACCTGGAAAATAAAATTTCAAATATTTGTCTTGCAAGATTTTGCCAAGAAATAGAGCAAATGGCTATTGTTCAAGCTATCCTGGAGTCAATGTATCAAACTTTCACTTTACCATGCCACATGCCTTGCACAGGATACACTTACAGAAATGTGCTTGGAAGGCCTGAAATCTACTTTGTATATTGGAAAAGATTATTAAAGGCAATTTATGTTCCTTCCAATAGTGGACTTTCCCTAATAATACGTATATGCTTTGAGGAATGAGACTCGCAAATTAATCCTATGTTTATCTTCCAGTGATCAATTGCAAAACAAAGCATGCTAAATGCAAGATAAGGAAACAATGAAATCACATGCTATGAAAAACAGACATATCTGGCCACTTAATAGAGCACCTTTTCTACATATGTGCTGAGCATATTGCCTACTCAGACAAAAGGTAGCCTAGACTATGACCATTTAAAAATCAGGGTATGTATGTTAGCTGTTAGCAATATAACCCTACCAAACATGGCCAGGAGAACTGAAGGAAGAAAGATAATTCTATACAAAGCTGTCTTGGGCCCAAGCCAACACAGCAGAATGGATGGAAGAGAGACATTTCCCTTGTTTCTCTATTTTTAAAATCTTTTCAGAATCATTGTAACCAATAAAAAGGAAATTACACATTCCAGTTCCAGGATTTGCATACATTTCACTCTGGTATGTGAATGTTTGCAGATTAAAAGCTCCCAACCCCTGATGTATTTACAATCAACACATCCCTCAATATACCCTACATCTGGCCTTACCACCATCAGAACTCTAGCACTGAAGAAGTAAGTTTTGCAGAGGTTTAAAGGGGGTAACTGAGAACAGTGCCTCTCCTTTCAATAAAGTACTGTTTCTCCACTTCAATGCAGGTGCTCAGAGGAAATCCTGGAAATTGTAGGAATGAAGCCTAAGCAGCTAAGAGATTCCCTGCTACATTTCTCCCTACCACATTTTTATACCCATGTAAAGGGTTTAGATTTGGATGTACATAAACTACTTAGAAGATCTATAACACATCTGTTGCAAAAAAATGTATCACTCTTTGTCTCTCACCTTTCACAGTATTGTCCTTCATATCCATCAATACAAGCATTGCAGTGGAAATCATTAACACTTTTCATAATACAGGTAGCACTAAAGCTGGAAGAAGGAATGAAAATGAACAGATTTTGGAGAGAACTCATACATTCTGAGTAGGAAAAAAAACTTTACATTTAGTGAAAGTTTAAGGTCATCCCTTCTCCATGAAATGCTATCTTTCTACAAGAAAGGATGTTTATCAAGTATTCAGCATTCATTGCTCTTCCTCTGGCTGACTAAAGAGCTGCCCTCTTGTTGGCAGGGGGGAGGTTTAATATTTAACACCATTAACCATGTGAACTACATCTCATGGCCTGTAGAAATAATTCCTAATGTGCGGTCACTGGTACAATCTTAGATTATATTAGCCTTTTCACCATCTACCACCATTAGTATTTAAATTACCCACACTGAGCAATATATGAAATAATTCCCCTTAGCCCAGATTTTACAATCCCCTACAGCTGACAATAGACTCTGTCACTGCTACCGTGTACTAGGGAACAGTAAGCATGACAACAGTAATTATTAAAGACATTCAGGTTAATTTTTTGTTACCTCCCAGGGCTTATTCTTGGACATGCACACAGAGAACAATCATTTACAGATCCAGTTACTTTCCCATAATAGCCTTGGGCGCAGATACTGCACTGGTCACCAACTGTATTATCTCTGCAGTCCTAGAAGACAATAATTCAAGTCAATTACTCTAATCATTATCACTCCAATGTTATCATTCATGCTGAAGCTATTAAAGCAATAATAGTATCAATAATATTAATAATTGGAAACATTTCATAAAAATATAAAATATGCCTCTTTTATATCTTTATAATATTAATAATGGAAAACATTCACTAAAAATATAAAATGGACCTCTTTTATATCTCTGAATTTCTGGCAAAAGAGGCGGAAACAATGTGGTTCAAGGAACATACATACAAACAACTGTAGACCACTGTGTTTATCAAATGGGCAAATGAAGCTACTATCACTGGTCAAAGACACTGCAAACTGGATCACTGGTATTCTCAATTTTTCTTTAAACCAGTTCATCTGTGCTGCTAATTAATCAATGTTAACTTCCAAAATCTAAAACTACCGCATCAATTGATTAAGACTGAAATACCAAGCACACTCACTGGAAAGCAAGTTCTACTGAATTCAGAGTGATCCACTCTTCTCTACCGGAAGTCCATGGTCTGAATGTGAAGCCTCAAACCACCATTTTGGAGTGAACCCTCCTGCCCCCTTTCAGACCTCAAGCCACCCATACTTTTCTCTGCAAACTTTAATCTTTAAAACACACTTGTATCTGAGTCTGACTGTTGTCATTTTCTCCATACCCTTGCGTGTCTGTGCGTGTTTTGTCTTTTAGACCAGGGGTGCCCAAACCTTTCAGGTTGCTGGTCAGTCACGTGGTTCAGGGAGCCGGTCACTATGGCCTGGGGGCCAGATGTGGGGCCTGATGCCAATTCATTTGGCCCATGAAGCCCTCATTGCTCCTGGAAGTGGAAGTAAAAAGTGGCTGCACGGGGACATTTTAATTCCACTTCCAGGAGCAACAAGGACTTCATGGGCCAGATGAATTCCGGGCCATAGTTTGGGCAGCCCTGTTTTAGACTATAAACCAAGCCTGAAAACATGACTTCTCTTGTTTGATTGATTGATTTTAATTTCTGTGATGCATCCAGTGACCCTTCTCCACTAAAAATTGATTCCCCACCCTCACCACCTGAGCTATGAAATGTGGATACATTTGATATAATGACAAAACAAACATAGAATAACTTAGTTGGAAGTAGGGTTACCATATCTTAGAGCAGGAAATCTCAGGACAAATCCTGAGATATGGTAACCCTAGTTGGAAGGGGCCTTGTAGGTCATCGAGTCCAACCACTTGCTAAATGCAGGAATCTGAATCAAAGCAGATATGACAGGTGGTTGTCCAATTCTCTCTTGAATGCTTCCACCACCTCATGAGCAGCTAAGAACAGTGTGTGTTCATGAAGCAATTGATTCCAATGTCGTACTGCTCTAACTTACAAGGTTTTCCCTAATATCAGTGAAGGTTCACATACCAAACACTTTCCTGTATCTGGATCACAAGTATCACTATGGTTGTTGCATTGACAGGGTACACAATGTCGTCCTAATACGGATGGTGCTTTTAGATGGACTTTTCCATGTTTCTCCCTGTAGTAGCCTCGTTCACAGTCCTATATGCAGGAACAAGGTGATTATGTAAATGTAAAAAAAGCCTTATTAAGCAAGTACAAAATGTATTCAAAAAGATATTCAACCACAAAATATATTCAGAAAGACAATATACCTGACATGAGAGCCCCGTGTAACCTATAGGACACAGGCATTTCTCAATGTGATAAGCTGTTTCTCCACCCATGGATACATCTTCATCTTTCATGGCAATTTCCATGGAGATATTTGAGATTCTGAAAAATATATACAACCCACCCACCCCAAATATCAATTTAGTGGTATTCAATAAGAATCAAAAGCTTTTTTTAAAAAGTAACTGATTGAGCAAACAGTCTACAAAAGAAAAGGAACAGAAAAAGAAGAGAAAATATGGAGAAGATTAATTACAAGCTTTTCAGTCCCTAGAATAGTGGTAAGCAATCCACATCTCAACAGCACTAATAGTACATACTAGAATACTATTATACATAGCAGAGTTAGGAAAAATTACTTTGCAGACTTCAGCTCCTAGAATTGCCCAACTAGAAGTAATTTTCTCTAGTTCATTTTGGGATTACATATGTGTGAAGAAAGGGAAAGAGTGAAGGATGGAGGCAGTAGGGAAAGGGAACCCTTTGTCATTCTCATTATATCACACACTGATACAGTCCACTACCAAATACTACCGTACCTCTTCCTACTCTACTATTTCAAGGTCCTACTAATTTAGCCTTATTTTTTTTCAAATGTAGTGGCTGGACCAAATAATGTTTTAGATGGCTCAATCACCTCCTTGTATCCTTTGCAGCCTAACATCCACTTCCAAACACAGTTTCTTATCTTGTACTAATTGCTACTCAAAAAAGTTTCCCAATTATTAAAAGGCTTTTCATCAATGTCACCAAAGGAGAGAACAGCTCAGCTACCACCAAATCTATCTCAAAACACTTTCTTTAAAAACATAAGAGCTTGGTTTGAAATGTTTTGTTTTCTAATATGGTTTGAAATGGCCACCCACACTATATAGTAGGCAAAAGTGGACCATTTCAGGAAACATCTAGGGATGTGGCCTGTTTTACAGAATAATAGAGGCCTTTTCAAATTGAGAAGAGACCGTCAAATTACAGGTGAGCCTCAGGGACCTGCCAACTCCTGGTGTAGCCATTAAGAATCATTCATAACAAGATAATACTTCTAGTACAGTATTTTAACTAGTGTTTCACTGAAATTCTCACATGCAGTAGACAGTTTTACCTGCTTTGCTGTAATCCACGACCATATGATGCCTTTATTAGTATGTATTCAATGTTGCTCAACACTGACATGAAGTCAGAATGTGAGACAGATTGATCTGAAACAGAGTTGAAATACTTCCAGGCACTCTATAAACAAAACAAAAAAAAGGTCATTTAAATCCATTATAAGTGTTCAATAATGCATGCCCATGTTATTTTGGTTCATTTCCTGTCAAAGTGTGACCTTATGTGATCATAGAATACAAATTGATGCAAGGATGAGAAGAGGCCAGCAACAGTGCGCTTCCACCACTTAATTATAAGAAGAAACAAGATACTGTACTTCTACTATCAGTTCCTTTCACTTGCATTCTGAGCCTTGCTAGAAAAGACTTACAGATCGTGAGGGACAGACACAAAAATTACACAAGTCACCCTAATTCTAAAACAATACCTGACTCTGAATAAATTTGAAAAGAGGTAATATTTAGAACAGTGGTTCTTAACCTGGGTTTGATCCCCAGGGGTTTGGTAAGTCAGTTTGGATTCAATCGAACCTCAGGGGTTTGGTGAGTCAGTTTCAGCGGTTCAGCGGAGATGGTGTTTGACCGTTCTGTTCACCAAGGTATTTATGGCAAATTCTATGAAGGGTTCAGTGAATGCACATATGAAAGTTGTGTGGTTCAGTACCTCCAACAAGGTTAATAACCACTGATTTAGAACATCACATACCTTGGCTTCCATCCAAAGGGTCTACCATTTCATACCTAGAAGACAACTACCTGCTGATGGAATATGCCCCTGAGGAAAAAGTTCACCCCAATATGTAAACAAACTGTGCTTTCTTAATGAAATACAGACAATTTTGAGACTGGTTTCCTTTTATGTCTTGCTGTCTGTATCTTCCTGATTCATCGTGCACTGCAACATACTCCTGGTACATTGCAGCATCCTACTTGCAAGAAGATTTTCACTAATGCTTGTAAGGGAGCTCATCAAAAAGCAATAAGATGTTTTCTTCTACATCTCACAGTTCTTTGGGTTCAATAACACACCAAACAGAGCATACATCCCAGCTACTTGAATCCTGCACATCTACACCACCACCTAGAGCTGATGGAAAATATAGCCTAAAGTGTCGGTGGCTTAATTTGGGAACATCCGAGCCAAATATTTCTAAACAAAAGCTTTGACTGAAGACTAGAACGCCTCCACAATACTAATGAAATGTTAATATTCAACTTTGGATTGCTTCTCACATTATATTTATATGACAAAGTACATGAAAAATTCACATCATATTAACTTAATAATGCTGAGACATTCAGAGAATTCCAAAGTGTTAAAGTAACTCACACACAAAAGCATTTATTCAAATTACTTCTGAAAGGATAAGCCTCTGACTAAGTCAAACAGTCTAGCCTTACCTCCATCATTGTTATTTCTTCAGCCTGTCTTACTCCATTTTCTGGAGCAGGAATGTCCACATAGATAACAAGTTTGCTGCTATGACCTCCTTTCATCAGGATTTGTGGTTCAAGGTTTGAAGTTCCAATGCCATCCACAGCATAAAAAACCGCTGAATATTTTAATTTTCCACCATAAGCCATTAGCTGTTTAGAGAATAAATCAAGACATTTAATTCTTCAAAAATGTTTACTGGATAATTTTCACAACAATTCACTATATTTTTTTAAAAAAAATCACTAACAAACCTTGCCCTACAGAGCTCAAGCCCTCTTGGTTACAAAAGGAGCTGAGTTCCAGAGTCAAAAGAGGATGTTGGTTGTTCTTTCATTCTTCAGGAACAACGCGAGTGGGCTCAATTCAAAAATATTAAGTGCAAGTGAGATTTCTTTTAAAAGAACAGCTTTCTTAGAAAGAGCAAAGTCTCTTCAAAGGCCAGTCTCTTCTTCTAGCTGTCAGAATGCCTCTATTTAAATTCTGGGTGACATGCCATCACTTAAATAACATAAGTTTCCATATGAAGACTACAAGGCTGTTTCTTTTCTGATCATTTGGCCCTGCCTCATTCCTTGGACTTGTGTTGCAGCTGATTTTCCCATACCTGACATTGGACTGTACTATGATCCTTCTGCTTACCTCCTGCTTAGAACATGATTGACTAGACCCTGGACCCTGATATAAACCATATCAGACTTTAGCTTTAGATTATCCTGACTTGGCTTTTGTCACTGCTTGATAGGACTCTATTGATCTTGGCTCTGTTCTCTGACACTGTTTCTGTATTATGCTTGCTTGGTTTTTGTGGTGCTCAGCTATGCTACAAGGATCCCATCCAACAAGGAAATACTATAGGGGTTTTTTTTTTTTTGTGTAGTTCTGATAAACCATCATGGAAGCAGACCTACATTTTTTTTTGAATTATTTTCATTTCTGACTGGAAGCATCAGATAAGTAAACAAACTACTGCTGTAAAACACAGAAACAAAATAAAACATGACAATACCTCATGCACGTACCTGGTTTCCCTGAAACTGATCAGGTAATTTCCAGTAAAATGGTTCTGTATTTAAGTGTTGGCTGACTGTTGTGGCATCCATTAAGATATCAGGATACTGGTTAAATATACCTTCAGTGGTTCCAGTGAGATTACTGAGAGAAACCACATACAGAATAGGCTGTTGCAGATCTAGAGTTACCTGCAATACCAAACAAAGAAGTCACCCTACCTTACAAAATGTACTGAATTTTGCTTTAATAATCTATTTACTTTAATAATAATCTATTTACATGTAACAAAATAACTTTGACACTTAAATTTTTTTATTAAGCTATGCTATATTCTACCATTAGCATAACTACTTTATAGATTGATGATGCTGGATAGCTATCAATTTATCCACAATATCCTTTCCTCTTCCATCTGTGTTCACATTTTCATTATATAATTTGATAAGACACATGAAACTCAAGTTAGGAAAGGCAAAGAGGGGCTAGGAGAGGAGAATAGCTTAAAAAGAAAGAATATTTATGATGGAGCAGCAAAGACACCCCACCTCAAATCTGGGGGCAAAGTACCTTCTCCTGCTTAGACCATCAGCCATATCTAGAAAAAAAATATGGTCCTAGGGTTGCTACAGTTCAATGCAGGGCAAAAAATATTGCCATAGGATTATTGCAACTACACCTTCTGTCAGTTTCCAGGCAGTTTAGAAACAGCTACAACAGGGGTTTGCAACCTACAGCCCTCAATGACGTTTCATCTGGCTCACAGTGATGACCCTGGAAACGGAAGCAGATGTGCATACGCAAAAGCGCCCACCGCCATTGTTTCTGGCAGGCTCAGCTGTCTGAGGATGAGTAGTCCGCCCCATGGTACAGAAACCTTGAGAACCCCTGGACTACAGCAATGTATGAAAAACAATTAAGGTGTCTCATAACAATGGGGCAACCAGGAGAAATTCTAAGGAAGTATAGTATTAACAATACTTCCTAGTAGTTGAGAAGGGAGAGGTTTGCCACTACCAGTCGGTCTTTTTAATGGAATATGCAAAAGAAAAGTAAACAAAGGAGATGAAAGTTTACTAACCTGAATTCTCACATAGCCTTCTACTTCTGTACAGTTCTCTGACATCTCTGAACAGAAACATGGAATACATCCCAAAGGATTAATGGCATGAAGAGCAAAGGTCCCAGTTTTGCATTCACTGCAGCGCAATCCAAACACATTTTCCTAATAAAGATAATGACTGTTAGAAGCAGTAGAGTTTGAATGCTAGCATGAATGTTTCTAACTCATGTCCTTGATAGAATAGTCAGAGATGCATACAGAAAATACCATAAATCTTGTAAAAAAGCTCACATTTAGTTCAGAATAGCCCATAGTTTGGGTGCAGCACAATTTAAGTTCTAGCAAAATATTATTCTTCTGATTGCTAACCCAGTTGATTAATTCTGGAGTGCACCAATCCTGGACCTACTTGCTCAGTTGCAGGCACATTTCTAACCCCATTCTTGAATATGGCATCTTTGGAGTAAAATATACCCTAGCACTACTTTGGTTTTACTCTGCTCTAAATATCTATTTCCAATTCAAGTCCTCAATACCCTATTTCAGTGGTTCCCAATTAGTGGTACGCATACCCCCAGGGGGTATGCATCACTAATTGCATCAAGGGGTACGCGCACTAAGATTGCATCAAGGGGTACGCGCACTAAGATTACATCAAGGGGTACGCGCAGCAATCTCTTAACTAAAATATTAAATCCTTAAAAAACAATAATGCAATAACAATTGCCAAAAAATTATTCAATTTAATTAAATGATCAGTAGGTAAGTCAATCGTATGCATCAAGCACTTTCTCCCACGGCAGCGGTCTTTCCTGCGCCTCCCGCGTCTCGCGTCACCCGATCGCGGCCACCCCGTTCCCGCCTATTTGCTCGTCATTGTCAACATGCACATTTGTCACATTAATGAAACATGTGTTCTCTGTCATTAGAATGTCTTTTGAGGATAGAACAGTGGTGCCCAAACTTTTTTTTCCTGCGGGCCAGTCCCACCCGACACACAGCTGCGGGGGCTGGAGGCGGGCTGCCCCCACTGCTGATAGTTTTGATGTCAGCAGTGGCGGCGGAGGAGGCAGTGACTGTGCTTCATCCAGGCTGCACTGAGCTGCCTCTCACTCACTTCTTCCCCTTCAGCAACCTGTGCTGAAGCCGATTGCTGCCTCGGGCGAATTTTCGGACCTTCCTGCAAGCCAAACTTCGTGGGGCTAAGAGAGGCCTCTGGCGCTCTCGGGATGACATCACTGCTGACGTCGGGTGGTGGGGGCGGGTGGTGGGCGGTCCACAGTGAAGACCGGGTGCTCACCGTGGGCCGCATTAATTATATGCAAGGGGCCAATTAGGCCTGTGGGCTGGAGTTTGGCCACCCCTGCTATAGAACATTAAGTTTCTTCCTGCATACTACCTTTGGCATGTTTCAAAAATAACTTCAACCTGGCTTTGTTCTTGGAAACACCATTCCATAATATTACTGTGCTCAGTTATACAACCATTTTTATGTTTTTCTTTTACTTTTTAAAGCTCTGGCCTTTTAACTGAACACATGAAGCTAAAACTTATCTAATTTTTTTAAAAACTCAAAACTAGGCAAAGATTTAATGCTATTTCTAAATGCTATACCTTGCAGGTACATGCACCAGTGTCCTCTTCACAGCTGCAAATTCCTTGACTTTTGTCACAAGTGTCTTCTTTACTCCCACGTTCATCACAGTCACACGGAACACAATCTGGATAATCTCTATAGCCCAAAGCGCACACAGAGCAGTCACCACCTCCATATCCATGCTTACACTGACACTGAGCTGTCAACTGGTCACACTGGAGGCTAACTGAACCTGTATCACTGCAATTGCAGGCCTGAAAAGAAATACAATTCAAGAGATTTGTGATCTTCTAAAGGTCCTGAAGTTTGGCAGCAATTAAATATCCACCAGAAACCAGCTATAGCAGGCATTTGCAACCTATGGCTCATGGGCCAGACCCAGACCCAAAGCCATTTCATCCGGCCCCCAACACCCTTGCCGCAGAAGTAAAACATGTGCTGTGCATGCACAGAATGCTGCTAAATGCATTCTGCGCATGCGTGGCATGCATTTTACTTCTTCTTCTGGATGGGAGGAACCACATGATCAGCCCGATCAGCTGAACAGGAGGTGTGGTCACACCCATGGCCAAAAAACATTGAGAATCACTGTGCTACAGGGAATCCTCCACATTTAAAACACTGATTCAATTTCCTTTTTTAAAAAAAATAGTGCCAAAAATGGAAAATGGATTATGGATTGGTTTGCAAATGATTCCCATCACTTGTAGTTACAATCATCAGGAGGAGAGGGTGTTAAAAGAAATCATCAAGAGTAGGACCAAGGAGCCTTTTGCCCTCCAGAGGTTTTAGACTTCAATTCCCATAACCTCTTGCCACTGGTCATACAGAAGTCCAAAATATCAAGAAGCCCAAAGGTCACTCATCCCTGATTGGAATGAAGGCTGCTTAGCTGTTAATTTCTTATTTTAAAAAAACTAGATGACAAAAGGAAAAGGTACTGACTCTAAAATAAGTCCCAAAAATGAAAAGGGACTAAAATATGTTGGCAATTATACCAACACATTTCTAGCAGAGACTCTTCATGAAAGCACGGTGGAAAAGGTTGTTAAAGCTAAAAATCATAAAATAACATTGATGAAAATAACTATGAAGACTCAATCTTGTTAGATGAAAGAAACCAACTGTAATACATCAATGGCATCTACTAGAACAGCCAACCTTCAATGTTAATATTCTTACCATTCCAGAATCCTTACTTAAAACTCAACTAGAGCAACTCACAATGAAAAAATAAATCTAACAGAGAGTGCTCTACAAGCCTCATCTCACCACAAAATTCCACTTATTCTTATTTTTATCCGTAAAAATCTTGCTCCTTTAAAAGGTTGCTAACAAGTTCAACCTTACCTTGCAACCATTTTCTGGATCATGACCCCAAAAATTTTCCTTGCAAAGTTCACATTTTTCTCCTTCAGTATGGGGTGGGCAGAGACACTGGCCAGAACTGCTGTCACAAGCATCATGGGTATGAGCACAGTTGCAAGCTAAGAGGTGAAAAAAGATTAAACAATTTCATCACTGTCTATATGTCTGCACAATTAGACCATTCTTTATTCCAGATGGGTTTTGAAGAATCTGAAGTTGCTCACAAGAAGTCAGTATTCCCTAAATGTTTCCAACATTTCCACGTCTGAATCAAAATAATGAGAAATAATGCTATGTTATTGATTTATTTATTACATTTCTATACATTTACTGAGTAGGGCAGCATACAAATCAAATAAATAAATAAATAAATAAATAAATAAATAATAATACTGCCCATCCGAGAAGTGTTTTCACTCTGGGCAGTTTCAAATAGCATCAACATATAATAATAATCAAATTCAATTTAGCATATAAAATATAACATAAACCCAAGCCTTCCCCCACAATGTACTAAACTTTCTTAATGGCTATTACTCAGTCAGCAAAAGCCTGGCCAGAAACAGAAGTATAAATTAAATGAAAACAGTTAAACTGGGAAAGTATACTAATTGACTGTTGACCTTTGATTATTAAATGCCTAAATAGCGTAGTCTTAACATGTCATTTAAAATACAGGTACATTCAGGGATGGGCCCTGGTACTGCTCCACTGGCAAACTATCCCACATTATGGGTGCCATTACAGAGAAGGCATGTTTCCTCAATGAAACTTTTTAAATCTTTCTCCGTGTTGGCACTTGGAGCTTGCCATTTAGGAAGATCAAGTGATACAATCAAATGAGCTTTAGGAAAGATGTTCCACCAGATAGCAAGGTCCTAAATCAGTAATGGTGAAAATTGGCATTGTAGGTATTCTTGGACTTCAGTTACCAGAAGCCGAAGTCAGCACTCCTGCTGCTCATTTAGGGCAGGGCTTCTCAACCTATGGCCTGGGAGCTGGATGCGACCCACAACACCATTTCATCTGGCTCCCCACCGCCTCCACTGCACCCAGAAGTGCCATGTGTCTGGCCCCCAAAGCTGTCTGAGGGAGTGTGACCCGGCCTTTGGCTTGAAAAGGTTGAGAACACCTAATTTAGGGCTTTGCAACTCACCGTTAATAGCTTATGCCTAATACAAAAGGAAATGGCAAGCTAATGCAGCTGGGGTGATATGATTATATTTCTTTGTCTCAGTTATAAGTCTGGATGCTCCATTCCAGTTTCCTTATTAAGGCTAAGGCATCTTCTAAGATGCATTCTTATCTCTACCTATAGTTGGATGTTCTTGCAAAAAGGTGCTCAATTCATCATGCCATTTGATTGCTCCTTCCATGTTCTCTGTTATGCCACCCCTTTCTATCAGGTACCTTTTGTCATATTTGGGACAGGGGTGAAAATAGAAATGTCTTTCTTTTTTAATTTGTTAAAACTAATTCCTGTAATCTCCCACATAGCAGGTGGCCATGCTTCCTGGGGGACTCAGAAAACCATCATCCAAAAAGTAACTTTTCCAAGCTCTGATCAGGGGAAAACTTTATAATGATTTAACATTATTTTTGTTAAAGGAAAGGGAAAAAATGGAGCAAAGCACAACTGCACTGCGCCCATATCATGCCACTTAGGGAACAATAGGAGTCCATTGGGAATCACTCTGGCTCTACTGCTGACTAATCTGTAGAAAGGGGAAATTGGCAAAAGAACCAGACGGAGCCCTTACTAAAACCGTTAAGTTAATCGGATTCCCATTACGGACAAAGCTTCATCAAAAGTCTTTGATGCCACTTGGCTGACCAGGCTTTGCAAATGTGTGCCAGAAAGACCCCCATTTGACCTTTCCTGTGGTGCAGCACAAAGCACACTATTAAAAGAAAAGTCATGCTGATTAAGGAATTGCCATGGGCCAGATTATGAGCTATAGAGCTTACGTGTGCAGCCACCATCCTGGAATGCATAAAAACCATGAGCGCAACGATCACACTTTTCCCCTGCCACTCCTGGCACACAGTGGCACAGTCCTTCATCATTACAGTCATCAGTTACAGACCCAGCCTTGCTGCAACTGCAGGGAAGACAGCCAAACCCTGTGCTTAGGCCATAGTATCCATGCTGTTGGGGGGGGGGGGAGAGAAAAGAAAAGCATTTCAGCTATATTTCAGAGTCCACCGAAACAAAAATAACTCTTTTGCATGTCTACTATTTCATCCCTGTAAGCTATCCACTCCCAGTGCTTGGCTTGCGTAAACATAGCTCAGCTCTCTTTCCCAGCACATTGGGAAAGAGAATTCATTTCACAATTTTCCTAGCACAGAGAACTGCTGGATGATATGGAGTCCACCAGACACCTTGAAAAAATATTCTGGAAAGAGAAACATTATTATTCTAGAAGCCAAAAATCTTGCTACCCTCTCGGAGAGGCTGGAAGTATTCCAACATGAAATTGTTACAGACAACCTCATTAGAAGCCAGAGTTCACAAAGTTAAGATCTGGAAGGAAAAAATCAAGATTTCCCTCCTAGAAATGCTAATTGCTCTGCTGAGAGTCAATCTATGTAACAAAATAATTGGTTTCATAATAAACAAGAGAACTACATATTGGAACTCCATTAACCAACTCTCAGCCTTCTTGCTTCCCTACTGAGATAATTTTCAGTAACTCCATAAAGATTTTAGATTGCAACAATTAGAATGTACTATAATTATTAGAAAAGTCTAATAAACGTGTGTTCACTTTTTTGTTTTATCCTGGTAATGTTGCATTTTGCATTTCCTTTGTATTTGTACCTGAAATTTAGAATAATATATTGTAACATGTATATATTGGATTACTGTGGTTTTTTTTGTTTGAATATATTGATTTCTTTTGGAAGAAATCCAGGATCCCTGTCCTGCCCTTGATGAAATATTTATAATAGTATATTAGATTTGGACATAGACAGACTTTACAATCATCATCATCATCATCATCATCATCATCATCATCATCATTATTATTATTATTATTATTATTATTATTATTATTATTATTATTATTATTATTATTATTATTGGTGGGTGTTAATATTAAATAGTATATAAATTAGATTTCATATTACTTACCAAACACCTATCACATTGCTGTCCCACCACATTAGCTTTGCACTGGCACAACCCAGTCTCATGGTGGCAGATGCTGGATAGAGAACTATTCATGTGGCACTCACAAGCTTATGTTTAAAAATGAAAAAACAAAACATTACTGACTATAAAAGGTAGTTATTACAATGATTTTTTTTCTTTTCACAAAAATGTAGGAGTCTACTCTCCCAGATTTCTGTATTATTATATATCTTTGGCTGATTAAAAATTGGAGGCTGAAGACCAGGATTCAAAACAGCCTTTGAGCTGTACATTATGACTTTGAAAGAGGCTAAATTACTAGCAGCCTAAAGGTTCCCATTCTGGTTTGTTTAGTTATTTGCTCCATTTAGATCCTGATTTTCCTACAGTAAATTCAACACAGTTTCTCCAAAACGTTATCCTCATAAGAATCCCATAAAGAGATTGAGATGAGAGAGTTCCATGGCTCAGTGGAGATTAGAACCTGAAAGGTCCAAATCTCACTTCAACAATCTTAACAATAGTATCAGATCAAAAGAAGAACAGAAAGAAATGCATTCTAATATATTACTTGGAGAAGCTTGAAATATTATAGACTGATCACTGTAAAAAAGTTTACGTGCCCTGAAAATTTATTCAGCACCTTTTAAACTTAAAATATATCTCCAATTCTGATCCCAAGAGCACTTACACCTATCCAAAGTATTTCAACTGCAAATATGAATAAGATTTTCAGAACATTATTTTAATTAGAAAGCTCAACCCCATGCTGCAACAGATATAAATGTTGAGTGTCAGAGTGCCAGTCTACCCATTGTACTTATCAGTCCAAGTTTTCAAACTGTATGCTATTTTTAGAAAGTTGCATTCAGATGGAAGCAAGTATCCTAAATTTATACAGTCCTTCCTAGGTTAATTTTTTACAAGCATAACTCACCATGACAATCTTTCTTGATCACTGCATCCCCATAATACCCTTCAGCACACCTTTCACAGTGACGTCCCTCAGTATTTCTAATGCACTTTAGGCATTCTCCTGTGATTGAGTGGCAGTGGCCATCTTCCATTGGATCCACATTGCCATTGCATTCACAAGGAATACATGATTGTCCTGGAATCAAAGGATCACCGTAGTACCCATTTGCACATCTGCAGAGCAAATTGAAAACTGCATCAGACTGCAAAGAATTATAGCCCCAGTTTAGATGCATATCATCAGACTAAAGGATATTGACCCTTTCAATTGAGATGCAAAAACTGTAACAGATATAGATCTTTTCCATC
Source organism: Furcifer pardalis (assembly GCA_030440675.1). Classification (NCBI taxonomy): domain Eukaryota; kingdom Metazoa; phylum Chordata; class Lepidosauria; order Squamata; family Chamaeleonidae; genus Furcifer; species Furcifer pardalis. Next base: position 101,473,586 of record CP126891.1, read on the forward strand.
TGCCATAGTAGAATCAACAGAAAACTATCAACCATAAATAAAATAAAACTTTAGTCATAATGCAAGGATTAATGAAATTATTTTACTTTATTTTCTTTTGGAAGCTTTCTAGCCCATTGCAAAACCTCTTTCTACTACTGCTCTCTAAAACAAGTCCAACTCGAACCAAAAAAAGGCAATTTTAAAAGCCATGCACTCCTACAACAGATCTTCAAAGATAATACATACAGTCATACCTCGCATAACAAATTTAATTCGTTCTGTGAGGCTGCTCGCTATGCAAGCTATTTGCTATGTGAGTCGGTCTTTACCCTAAGGAAAAACTGGCATAACAAGCGTTTCAATGGGGAAAATTCACATAGCGAAATTTTTTGCTATGCGAGTTTTCCCCATAAAAACGCTAGTTATGCAAGTTTTTCCATATGGAAAAGTCTGACTCGCATAGCGAAAAATTCGTTATGCGAGTCGGACTGCTTAGCAAAAAACTTGCTCGTTATGCGAGTTTTTCGCTAAGCGAAACGCTCGTTATGCGAGGTTTGACTGTACAGTAATACTTCATATAACATTAGTATCGAATAACACGAAAATCGCATAACATTAAGCAATCTGGGGGGAAGAATTGCATCAGATAACATTAAGATCCTATGGGATGCATCAGATAACAACCGCTAAAGCCTGTGTGGTTACAATGTATCTCTATGGATCCCATAGGATTTTAACATGCATCAGATAACACTAAAAATCGTATAACACCAAGACTTGTGGAACCAGGTTTTAATGTTATCTGAGGTTTTACTGTATCTTGGTTGACTGCTGTGACTACTAAACTGGCTCCATGAAAGTCTAAGAATGGAATTTCTACATTTCTAATGAGATAATTCTAGAGACTACAATTACCGTATATGCTGGTGTATAAGAGGACTTTTTACACCTGAAAAACATGTCTCCAAGTGAGGGGGCTGTCTTGTACACCGGGTGCACTTCAGTTGAATAAAATACAGTAATACCTCAGATAACGCTTAAATCGCATAATGTTAAGCAATCTGGGGAGGAGAATTGCATCGAATAACTATTGCATCCATCCTATGGGATGGATCGGATAACAACTTTTAATATCAGATGACAAACAGGAGTTTGAAGGCTTTTAAAGGGAAACTGTCACGCCAGCAAACTTGTTAGGGACCTCCCTGGCACTTGCTCTCTCCCTCTATTTGTTATCTTCCTTCTATCATTGACATTTCCAGTTTGGTTAACAGATTAGAAAACAAACAACATGGCAGCTCCCATAGGTTTATTGTTCCATTCAGCTTTAGTGAATTGTCTTTGGTGAATTACGTTTAATAAACTTGCACTGTTTTATGTTTACTGTACATGTTTGATAACATACAGTCTTGTGAGTTTTTATGCATGGCATAAGCATTTGAATATAAATTAACATGTTGAAATCAAATCTGATGTTCTTTTACGTTTTATTTGGTGTGTGGAAGGTGTGCGGAAGAGGGGGTAGTCTTATACAGCAAGTATATAACAAACTCTATATTTTGAGTGGAAATGTTGGGGGGTCGTCTTATACAATACACCCAGTCATCTTGTACACCGGCATATACAGTAGGTACTATGATCTAGCTTGATTCTCATATTCTTCTACAGTTGTACCTCGCTTAAAGAGCATAACGCCTTCCACAGGATTGATCTTTAAGCGAGTTTGCTCTTTAAGCGAAACATCATTGTAAGTGACCAATTGTGTGGGGGGGGAGGGATTGTGAACCCCGATTTATTTGTTAAGTGAGTTTTTGGTTGGTTTTATTTGTTAAGTGAAGCGAACATTCAGAGAAAATTCTGCTCTTTAAGCGAGTTTCTCTTTAAGTGAGGCGCTCTTTATACGAGGTTTGACTGTATTTCTTATTGTTCTGTTCTCTAAAATGCGGGGTGTTGATAGGAAGTCTCACATTCGTCTGATGGGAGAATGAGGCTTTAGAGCTTGGTATTTATTTACGCATCACAGAATTTTGTGTGATTCTGAAAGTCTGTGGCACAAAGATACTTGTTAGAGATTATACTTATAAGAACAGCCTTCACTCATAATCCCTCTGCCAGGCATGTCAACATCCCTTTGCCAAACTGCTCTGGGAATCATGGTAAATTATGGATACATAACATCGGCAATTGCCCTTTTAAATTCACCGTAAACATGAAATATTTTTCACTCTAAGGGAGTGCATGACATGTAACCACTGCAATTACTTTAAAAGCATATGCAACAAGGCATTCTTAGCTGTAACAGATGCTCAACTTAAAAAAAAGTTTTTCAAATGTTTAAAATTTTGTCAAAAAAAACAAAGAAAGCATTCTTTCACTCTTTGGTTACATGCAGAATTGCCTTTAAGTGAGAAAATGAAAAAAAAAGAAGGTTACTGCTTCATTAAGTGAGGAAGAGACAATTTTTGCTGATTTCCTCTTTTTCTTGTAGCCTCACTGCTACCTCCTGTACTATATCAAAGGGTTTCTCAATCTCCGAAAGGAACTTTTCAGTGAGCAGAGGGATTGCAAAGGAAAAAGTGCTAGGGTTGGCAATGTGAGGTCCAAACGTAACTAAATACAATTTTCTGGTTATTTCCAGTGTACCCATTTCATACCTCTCGCACTTAGTTCCTGTGTAATCAGGAGGACATTTATCACATATAACTTCACCACCGTTATCCAAGCGACATGTTGGGCTGAAACTAAAGATAATCACATTATTTTTATTAGTTATTCATTTTAATATTTTTATTCAACCTTCCCACAGAAAATACCAATAATGCACATGGCAAATCAAAATGAGCAAGCATGAAAGCAGCCATGAAAAAGAAAGGAAAAATAATAAAACAACAATAAAACAACAAGAGCAACATAAAAAGGCTCATTAAAATGATAATTTTAGGGAAGGAGTGGATAATTCATGATAATATGTTATCCAGAGTTCAAATACAGCTCCTATGCCTCCCACTCTAGTCTCTTCAATTTCTTTTCAAAAGGAAGTTTTGGAGATGATTTTGTTAGGTTTTAGGTTGTCCACAACTATTCTAGACCATTTCTCCCCAAATTAGTCACTTCCATTTTATTTTATTTTATTAAAGCAAAAATAAAATTCCCTACCCACAATTTCTAGATAAATTTCTTAAAAAGAAGAAAAGCTGAAGGGATGGCTGGGTTTGTAGTCTCTGAAGTCCAAAAACGTACATATTTAGAGCTCAGACTTGATTTAAGGAGTTATCCAGTCCTGCTTTAGGAAGCATAGTAGAGTTTATCCAGAGAAAGATAAAAGATTATTCTCTTAACAAGCATTTCTCTGACCTGCATCATAAACAGCATTTTGAACTGTGAAAAAACAGAGGAGAGAGGCCTTTGAGAGAAACTAAAGAAGGAGGCCCAAACCCTTCAGAATGCCTGAAGCAGCATCCTGGATTGCATCCAGCACGTAACACCTGGATAAGGCATAGCCTGAACTAATATCATTTACACAAACATAACACTAGACGATTTTCTAATCTAACACAGCATGAAGTTACCTTTCCAATAAACATCCAGAGGGTTACATTTGTACGCACAAAAACACTGGAACATTTCCAGCTGCCTGTATCAGCTGTCATTTCTGAAGGAATTTTTCATGTTTTTACATCTTCCCTTCAGACTGACTATTCTTCCCTCTTCTTCCTGACATTGCTTGTCTGACACTGCCAAAAATGTAATGTGATATGTCCAATTAAGCAGCTTACTTGTTCGTGGCAATGTGCAGAGGACAGGCACATGGCTGGCAGTCCTCTGATGTTCCCTTAGAAGGTATGCCGTAGAAACCTGGCAGGCACTCATCACAAGCATGCCCTGTAGTGTTGTGTTGGCATTCCTACGAGACATCCAAGAAACATTTTGATGCTTATGTTGGGTAGAATTTCATTCACAGAGGGATCTTAGCATGAAACAACATGCAGCATTAGGAGTCAAAGAACAAGTAAAAAAGAAGTAAGATGGATATGGCAATGTTTTTTCAAACCAGCAGTCACCATTGATGGCTATGTCTATTGAAGCACATATCTGGTTTTATGGATTAGCTGCATCGCTCTTGACAATAGACGAAATCATTTGTGGTGATATTATAAAATAGCAATCAATAAAATTCAGAACATTTTCACTTTATCTATTTTTGTTAAACCTACAGAGAATGATCTCAGACGGTAATAGAATCTACATATCAGCTGAGGAAATGCCATCAGCTAATGATGCTTCAATATTTTTCTTCTTAAGAGCCATAAGAAATTTGTCACTAAAGTGAATGGAAAAAAATTATGACTGTTGTATGTTTTCATATATAACCTCATTTCATACTGGGTCTTGCGCCAGACATCAAATCCTTTTAATATGAACATAAAGCAGACTCTAAATGTTACAGAAACTAGGCATTAAGGTACACTTCTCTTCTTCTTCTGGATTTGCTACAAAACCACATTGTATTGAAACTTGAGCATTTTTGGTAGTTGTTCTCCCAACTCAGCCTGATTCTTTCTCTCTTCCCAGCTTTCTTTCCATCATCCTCTTATCTTTCTATTCTCCTCATGCTTCTTTCTTTTCAGCACCACGCTACTCCTTCAGGATCTACAGACAGAGCTCCTGCCCTTTCGGAAGGGCCTAAAAACCTGGCTGGCAGGGCAGGTGTGGGGCTCCAGGAATGTGGGGTCCCATGCTGGGTGGTTGATCTAATGGGACAGCCACCCCTCTCGCAGTTTTAAACTTTTTAAACTTTTCAAATCTTTTTTAGTATTTTGTAAATTACAGTTTAATTTCTTTTTAAATTAATTTTAAACCAAATTGCTGAATTCATAGGGGTATAGTGGGATTGTTTAGTTTGTTTTGGACTCATGTGGGATTTTGTATTGTTTAGTTTGTTTTTGCACTCATGTTGTAAGCCGCCTAGAGTCAGGTTCGCCTGATTGGGGCAGGATAATAAATCTAAATAAATAAATAAATAGGGGAAAATCTATGCAAAATTTCAGGTGCCTAGACTTCACTGTCTTGGAACTATGACAAAGCCAACCACACCCAGAGTTACATGATCTTTTTTATTATTATAGAAGGTTAAAATTGGTTAATTTGAATTATTGTAATATTTTTAAACATTAAAAGTTATCTGGATAAAAGATAACTTACAAAACAAACACCATGAATATCACACTCTGTTGCATGACCATTGCAATCACACGGCAGGCAAATCCCTCCAAAGAGTATTCCACCTACTCGGTAATAACCAGGAAGACAGGACTAAAAAAATAAAGAGTTAAAAGTTAAAATGAAAACAGTGAAGATACAATGGTCACAAAGTCAACGTTATCATACTTCAGTCTGATTGTTGGAATACTTTAACAACAACTTATGAGACATTCTGCCTTGCAGCATGCATGAAAATATAACAATTAATGAAATTCAATATTATATTACTAGCTCTGCTTAACAGAATAAATCAACTTTTGTGCCAAACCCAATTTCCAGAGCCACATGGGCAGGATTTTTCTATGTGCTGACAAACCTTGCCTCAGCGGGCACAAGGAACTACAGTAGTTACAGCAGGGTTTCCCAAACTACAGCCCTTGAGACCTAATAGTCCAGCCCAGGCCACTCCCTGAAGCAGAAGTGAAACGCACTGGTGACTGTGTCCGCTCCGGCCCTATGGAACTTCCTGCCAATGGAGTTACGTCTCCAGACAGAGTTGCTGCCCTTTAGGAAAGGAGTGAAGACCTGGCTGGCGGGGCATGTGTGGGGAGTGGGCTAGATGGCCAACTCGGTCGCCTGGCTCATTTAAATATTCCACCTCTCTCCTTGGTGTTTTGAACTTGAATTTTAATTTTTATGTATATGTTTTAATTGTTTTTAGTTGTAAAGCCGCCCGGAGTCTACAGAGGAGGGCGGGGTACAAATGAAATAAAATAAACAAAAAATAAAAATAAAATAAAGCACCCACGGCTGTCACAAACACATTTATAACAGCCATGGGTGCATTTAGGGTATCATTTCACCCATGTGTGGGCGTGTTTTACTTCCGCTTCCAGTGAAGGAACCACATGACCAGCCCACGGCTCGAAAAGTTTGGCCACCCCTGAGTTACAGAGTCAATGACATTTGTTACAAAAGACAAAATCCTATTGAATATCTTTAAACTAGCATAAACCAGATCAAGGCACCAGAAATAATTGACTAAAATTAATTTAAAGCTTCTTGCACCCTGCCCCCATTTCAGTTTCCCCTACTCCCTAGGTATCCCTTTTGCCCAGGGGAGGACTTTGGGAGCTTCGGAAAGGAAGGGGGCTTTTAATAATCAAAAACTGCTGCTGACTTTCTGGTGGCAGTCCCACTCCCAGTGGCAGCAATCCAGTGGCCTTTTTTTTTACTATTAAAAGGTCCACTACTACCCCTATTCCAAAGCTTCCAAAAGACTTCCCCATAGCAAAGGGGGGCATAGGGAGCCTTGAGAGGTAAAACAGGGGAATAGGAAGTTTTATAATAATTAGATTAATTATTTCAAATGTCCCAAACTGGCTTTTTATTTAAGGAACTGCACTAACAGAATTTTCCCCAGAACATACCTGCAAATGCATGAAAAAATGATCCCATACAGGGTGAGATTTCATCTCAGATAAACAAGCTATGTATACGTCTAAGATTACTGTTCTGCTGATTTTACATTGCCCAAAATGCTGCAGTTCCATACACCTATTGAGCTATATACAGTATAAACAATAAACTATATATAAGCCTACTATTGTATGTCTGCATTGCTTTTGGATCTCCTCAATTTTACCACTAATACTGGTTTCCAATATCATTAGGGGAAAATACTTATGTTAATCAAGATGTGAACTCCTTAGCTAAATGACAGCTGAACTCTAGCTTTCTTAGCTATACAAAGAGATTGATTGTCAGTAAGTGAAAATATGTAAAGTTGCCACAAACACACAGAGTAAGAACCTTGTTCTACAATTCCAGTTTTAAAAACTAGAACCTAGACAGGCGCTCACATGTTACACCTCCACCAAAAAAATGCTTATTTCCTATATATAAAACAATGATAAATTACCTCACAAGAAATCCCAGAGTAACCCTGAGGACATTCACAGTATTCCACTTCTACAGCTGAAGAAAGATCTACAAGATTAGCATTTGCTGTATCCAAAATGACAGAATCCAACCTGTAAGTAACAAGATAGCACCACACAGTTCCCTCTTGAAAATTATTTAAAGAGAAAAAGTGAACAATTCAAACAAGCAAACAATAACTGCTGAGAAGAAGAAACTCAGGTAATCCTTTAGACTATTTTATAAAATACTGTACAGATCAGTAAAATAACTTATGAATTACATTTCACCATTTAATAACTACTCTACACAGCTTCAATTATTTTTTTAATAAAAGCTTCACATCATTTGCAGTATTTTGTTAACACATCCCTTGGCTGAGACACAGGAACTTTCTTCCTCAGCTATGCAAAGGATGTCATGGAACTTGGGTGCTGCAGCTATAGCAGAAAAAGTATATTAATATGCTGGTCTATACAGACACAAATCTCAAAAAGAAATGTGAGTTTTGAGCAAAGTCTTATCTGTTTTGGTCAGTCATTGCTGAATAATTACAAATGTTAGCTCATTAGAATTCATAAGAACACACTTTCCAGTCCAATAGGGATTTCCAAGTCCCTATGAAGCTGCTAGAGAAGACTGTCTTTCTTGCTCTGCAAATCGCCTTTTATAAATCAGCTGCTCAAACCTAATTTTTCTAATCCTCTTTCTCAGGTTAGGATGCTAGCTAGGATCCTTGGGGAGGGCATTATAATAGACAAAAGAGAATTCTCAAGTAAGGCTAAATCTACTTATACCATATAAATGGGCCTTCAGGATTTTTTTTAGGGAAAAAAAGCTTCATTCATGAAGTATATATGAGTGACTGAAAATCAATGCACGCCCTAGACTGCAAACGGTGCAAAATATAATACTTTAAAATAGGTGATGTCCTACAAGTACAGAAATTGGGGAAATAATTTTTTTACACTAGAACTCCCAGCAGCCAAACTGGCTGATGGAGAACCCTAGCAGCTGCAGCTGAAAATAAATTTTCCAAACTCTGACTAATAATGCTGCCTTTCAATGGACCTAGCCAAGTCATTTATCACCAAAGAATTTATGGGTAATAGACTGAAACAGGCAAATGCATCTTATTCACAGCTGAGTGTTCTATACTTAATTTAATCTTGAGTGAAGTCTCTGGTTCAAGCACTTCCTATCTCTAAAGTTGTTCAAGCACTTACCATCTTGTAGCCAAGAAAAGAACAAAGCCGTGATTCACAATCATTTGCTACTACATATGAACCAGAAGTCACCTACTACAGGAAGCTTTAGGCTTCTGGGAATTGAAGTCCCAAAACCAAAGGTTGAGAAACACTGCCGTTAAGTACATGGTCCTCAGTTCTGGCAAGAATCAGGCGTTAAACCACTACCCCACGTGGGAGCCAGAAAAGAAGAGTTCTGAGTCAGTGAGGACCTGTCCTAAAGCTTCCTTTAGTAGGTGACTTCTGGTTCATATGTAGTAGCAAATGATTGTCAATTCCCCAAAGCACTGATCAGCCAATGTACTACTTAGGTTTCTGGGAATTGAAGTCCCCCTGTGGGACATGTGCCCCATATGTTGGGAACCACTGATCTGGGGCTTCAATGTTAGGGCTGAACTGTGGGGACTTAATGGTGTTCCTCCTCTATCTGGTTAATATTGGGCCACAAGCGGGAGATTTGGTGTGCAGTATCAGCATTGTCTTTGACTACACTGCCCTGTCTAGATTTTATCTAAATACAGTCAACCCTCGCATATAGAGCACCTCGCTTAAAGAATAACTCACGTAAAGAGCAGAATTTTCTCTGAATATTCACTTCGCTTAACAAATAAAACCAACCAAAAACTTGTTTAACAAATAAATCAGGGTTTGCAATCCCCCTCCCCCCACAATTGGTCACTTACAATGGTGTTTCGCTTAAAGAGAAAACTCGCTTAAAGAGCAATCCTGTGGAATGCATTATGCTCTTTAAGCGAGGTACAACTGTAGTACTGTGGGACTGGATGAAGCTTAATTGAGGACTGTAACTGAACTTTTTTGCTTTCAATGGCATGACTGCAGCCACAGATGACATTGGAGACTGTGCAAAATACAGCATTATGCTGGCTGTGCTTCTATTTCTGTGGATAAGTAGTTGGGCCACAATGTTGGTAGAAGAGTCAGATGGGCAATTCTAGCATAGGCAGTATGGCTGGAAATAGGATGGCAGGGACAATATCAAGTCATATTTGTGGGAAAACATTAAACATTTAAACACATCCCTTCATGTATAAGACTTCTAAAATACTGACATTTTGAGACCTCCCCAACTCTACAAGATCATATTCTCAAACTGTGGTAGAGTGGTAGTCTATCTTGTCTCCCCTATTTAATACCTTTATCAATACCTTTTTCTTCCCAAAAAACCCCCCTCAATATTAGCAGTGCCTTTTGCTCATTTTGAAATTGGAAGAGCATGTCTTGACAGAAAATGGAAAGTTTCCTACAATCAGTGCAAACATAATGCAGAAAAAGTATTGAAATCTGCATTTTGCACAACGGAGGTTCCATCATCATCAATGGCTTGAATTCCAAATTTGTGTCAGGGAAGAGCTCTTACATATATGCTCCTTACAGAACTCCAAGTCGTCTCAGGGCTACTTCCTGTACAGAATTGAAACTGCCCTTACGTTTTCTGGGAGGCCTAGTTATTCATGGTATGTGTAGTTCCTTGGGGTGTCCTATAAAGACTCTTATGGGCAGCAAAACTACACCTCTCACATAGACCTCCTAGGAAGCGATGGAATAGTTTCCTTTTCATACAGGAAGTAGGCCTGAGACAGCTTGGAAGACAGGGCTTGTTCCAGGTGACTGAGTGTTGATGTGTGTCTGTGGAATCCTTGGAAATTCTTACGAGTTCAAAAGGGGGGGAAAGCCAAATGGCATACCCTTATTTTCTACCCCAAATAAGGTCTAGGATGGTTCCCATTCCCATTATAACACAGTATATGGACTGCAATGGTAATTTTTTTCCCAAGTAGTTTTACCCTACTACTTACACCTCCCAATGATTCCACCTTTGCATCATTCCATTTAAATCATGTGTGTTGTACTTAACAGACTTAATAAATAAATAAGCATTTGCAGCCCAATTCAATCTGTATTTAACTATGGCATTAGTGCATTTGGTCAATTCTCTGCACTGACATCACAGCTCCAACTTATTGAACAAGCCAGGCTCATAACACATGGCCTGAAGTTGGCATGCTTATCAACTGACCAAAGATTATCTTAAACATTCATACCCGGTTTGAATATAACAGCAAGCTAGACAGCAAGAAAATTGAAAATTACAGTTGTACCTCACTTAAAGAGCATAATGTGTTCCACAGGATTGCTCTTTAAGCGAGTTTGCTCTTTAAGTGAAACACCATTGTAAGTGATCAATTGTGACTTCTGGTGGGGGGTATTGTGAACTCCGATTTATTTGTTAAGTGAGTTTTTGGTTGGCTTTATTTAAGTGAAGCGAACATTCAGAGAAAATTCTGCTCTTTAAGCGAGGCGCTCTTTGTGTGAGGTTTGACTGTAGTTATGATGTATTGCTCCTCCCTACATATAGAGAAGATAACGTATGCATACTTGCATACAAAAGTGCTAAATCATAATTTAGTATTATGAAAAAAACCCTGACAACACTCCATGCTCTAAAATATTTACTGCTACCATGGATAAAATTACCCCAATTTTTTTTTCAAGAGACGAATACTAACAGGCTAAAATCATGTTTCGACATCACCTCACATCACTTACCTATATACAGCCTTTTTTGCAGTGTTGTAACTGGCCCGAAGTAGAAGATGTGTAACATTTGCTAAAACTGTCATCAATATGTCTCGATCTATTGATCTCTTGGTATTAAAATCAACAAAATTTTCAGGCACAAATTGTACACTATTGGAATATTCCTCATATGGTTGCAAAGACAGCCCTTCAGATCTGGTAGACAAAATTTGTCCATTGCCCTGAAATGATAGACATAGTGCCTATATAGAGTACTTCGTTTAAACTCAAATTACACAAACTCAAACACAATTAATCAACCATCCATAAAGTAGTAATCTAGTGTTTCCCAACCTTTGGTTTTGGGACTTCAATTCCCAGAAGCCTAAGTCAATTCCCCAAAGTAATGATCAGCCAATGTATTAACTTAGGTTTCTGGGAACTGAAATCCCCCTGTGGGGCATAAGTTCCACATTGTGAATCACTGAACTACTTATTTGGCTTTTAAAAAACTCTTCCAAGTATCTACTTTCCGACATTTTCTCTGCATATACGCAAAGTTTGAGTAAACTGTTCAATATCCCAAACATCTGGATACTAATTTCAAATAGATTTCATGTCAATATTTTCCCATTGTTTGAAGAAACTAGGATATTAACAAAGCTACAAGTTTTATCACATACAGTACTATAAACAGCAAAATTATTTGAATGTAGACAAAAGGAAACCAACAGTACAATCCTATAGTCTTCTCAGGCATGGGATTAATGCAAATAAATTTGGTTTACAACTAGATAATGTGTAAGACTACATCTTAAAGTATCAGATACCTTATATGCCTGATGGTGAACCTTGGCACTCCAGGTATTCTTGGACTTCAATTACCAGAAGCTCAAGCCAGCACTCCTGCTGATCAGGGCTTCTAGCAATTGAAGTTCAAGAACAGCTGGAGTGCAAAGGTTCACCATCACTGCCTTATATTTTTGTATATTCAGCACAAGAAGAGAGCATGTGTCTCTGATTTACTTGCTTTCTGTCCATGTGTTTTAAATCTCTTATTATGTTTTAGCTTTACTTGTTTTAATTGAATTCTATAGTTGCCAGCTGCCTGCATACCATTTTTAGCACAAAAGAGACATAAACACTTTATAAAGAAACAGTAGATCTTTTGGTTGTTGTCTCTATCCTACTAGACAGTAGATCCCACCATGGCTATTTTAAAAGCAAAGTCTTATTACACATAAAGGTAAAGGTTTCCCTTGCTCGAAAGCTAGTTGTATCTGACTCTAGGGTTCAGTGCTCATGTCTGTTTCAAAGCTGAAGAGCCATCACTGTCTGCTTTTGCATGTATCATCCCATATATTTTATCTTTAATGATCAGCTATGTGCAGATCTGTATTTTTCAACTTCATTACTTTAGAAGCTACTAACTGTTCCAATCTTACACTCTGTGTGTCCTATATACTCAAAGATAAATTTCAAAAGGCCAGGGAACCCTATAATGTGAATGGGGAAAAGAATTAGCAAAACCCATCACCACAAGTGCTCAGAAATGCTTCATGGGTAGCCCGTAAATCATAAGCAGTAACATTTATCCATATAGGTTTATATTACCTGAAGAATTATATCCACACTAGTCACCAAATCGCTATCTGTACTGTCCATGGGAATGTCATAGGACACAGTATACTTCAAATAACCACCAAAAGATGTGAGCTGAAAGTATAGAAGACTAAACATTTTTAAATTACTCATTAAATCTATGCATTATAGAAGGCATTCTCAACCTACAGCCCATGGGCGAAACCCAGCCCCCGAAGCCATTTCATCAGGCCGGCAATGCCCTCGCCAAACTCAGAAGTGAAAAAACCTGCACACCATGCATGCGCAGAATACCACTAAATGCATTCTGCGCATGTGCAGTGCATGTTTTACTTCTGCGTGGGTGGAACCACATGATCAGCTGGCCAGGAGGCGTGGTCAGGCCGACAACCCGAAAGGGCTGAGAAAGCCTGCATTATAATAATGAATTGTAAAAATCATATGCAGCAAGTTAAACATCTTTCACATTCTCTTTAACGCAGTATACAAAGTTAAAACTAGGTGAACATTATATGCATAAAATATTTTTCTACATCTGCTATCACATAATTAAATGTATATGTGTGTTCATATTTTTTCTACTTCATATAAATGAATATTATCTTATTGAAAAGATAAAAACTTTTGAATTCTAATTTTTTTACTCAGTTAGTTACTTTTTATATCTAGACATTCCATCCCAAATTTTTATTGTTCCACTGCTTCTTTCCACAAACAAATACTGATTAATGCAGAATCAAGAACAATGAATAACATATAATATATCATATATATATGATGTTTTACTGTACTGTAGTTTTGTTAAATTGGTAAAACTTAATAAATTGGTAAAACTTAATAAACTGCTTCTTAGGATATTTTATATATATATTATATATATATATAATATCCTAAGAAGCAGTTTATTAAGTTTTAATTTTAAATTTACTTTGACATGTGTATAAAATCTACTTCACTCCACAGATTTTTAGCATAATTCCAGCATAACTTCAACAATATTAGAGAAATATAAACTTGAGACAACTTTAATGCTATCTACCAATTTAACAAAACTACAGTACAGTAAAACACCGGATAACGCTAAAACATGGTTCCACAAGTCTTGGTGTTATCCGATTTTTAGTGTTATCCGATCCATGTTAAAATCCTATGGGATGGGTCGGATAACGTTAAAGCTTCATAGAGATACATTGTAACCGCACAGGCTTTAGTGGTTGTTATCCGATCCATCCCATAGGACCTTAACATTATTCGAACCAATTCTCCTCCCCAGATTACTTAACGTTATGCGATTTTAGCGTTATCCGATCCAATCGTTACTGCACATTCTACAATAATCCTTCTTTTCTCATATTTGTTGTCCAGTAATGTAGTGTAGAAACCTGTGTAGAAATAAAATATCACAAAATCCAACTTATTTTCTTTAGGATGCTTACTTTATTTCCAAGATAAGACTCAGGTGCAGACCAGTAGTAAGGGGACTTCAAAAATTTTGCAGCAACAATATTATTAATACTTATTCGATGAGGTCCATCAAATTGACCTTGTTGAGGCTGTATAGTCTCTGAAGCATATGGAGCAGTTACCAGCCAACCAGCCATAGAAGACACCTTTAAGGAAGGGGGAAAACACAAACACTATTGGAAAAAGTGAAATTTGAAAACAAAAATCCTTTTAAATCTATTTATATACTGCATAATAGTGCACTGTGTTATGGAACACTAATGAGACTATTCTCTCCATCTTAACTGTGCAAAGTCATATGAACAAAGTTATCATTTTTACCTAATACACTAGTACCCCGGATAACGTTATGACTTGGTTCCACAAGTCATGTTGTTATCCAGTTTTTAGCGTTGTCCGATGCATGCATCGAACAACACCAAAAAAAAAAAGCCCTGACGTCAGGGACAAACTGCGCAGTTTGTCCCTGAAGTCAAACTGACCCTAGGCTAGTGATTGCTAGCCTAGGGACAGCTTGACCTCGGGGACAAACCGTGTGGTTTGTCCCTGAAGTCATTGCTCGGCTGGATCGAACACAGCCCGGGCGGGCTGTGGAAGAAGGCTAGCGCAGCCCAGCCAGGCTGCACTAGGCTTCTTCGGCAGCCCGTCTAGGCTGTGTCCAAAGTCTAGAGGCTGTGTTTGAAGCCAAGGTCAGCAAATGGAGGGGGGGAATGGGTGTCTCCCCGCCTCCATTTGCCAATCTTCTGCTGGGATCAACCAGCGCTTGCAAGATGAAGAGGAATCGGTGCTCTCACCCATTCCACTTCACCTCGCAAAGGCTGGTTGATCCCAGCAGAAGATTGGCAAATGGAGGGGGGAATGGGATTCTACCCCCTCCATTTGCCTGTCTTATGCTAGGATCAACCAGCGCTTGCAAGATAAAGAGGAATCGGTGCTGTCACCCATTCCACTTCACCTCGCAAAGGCTGGTTGATCCCAGCAGAAGATCGGCAAATGGAGGGGGGGAATGGGATTCTCCCCCCTCCATTTGCCGATCTTCTGCTGGGATCAACCAGCGCTTGCAAGATGAAGAGGAATCGGTGCTCTCGCCCATTCCATTTCACCTCGCAAAGGCTGATTGATCCCAGCAGAAGATCGCCAAATGGAGGGGGGGAATGGGAGTCTCCCCCCTGCATTTGCCTGTCTTATGCTGGGATCAACCAGTGCTTGCAAGATGAAGAGGAATCGGTGCTGTTAACAAAGCCTAGTGGCACTCGAGTTAGCTAGCTCAGGCACCGCTAGGCTTAGTCCAGCGATCACTGCCACTGAACTAGGGTCAGGGGGAAAGGTAGGCACCCGCCTGCCTTTCGCCCGACCCTAGTTCAGTAGCAGCGATCCATCGCTGGGGGGGGGGGGGGTTGGATTGGGTAGATGTTCTACCCAATCCAACCCCACACACACACGATTGTACCAGATAACGCTAAAAATCATGTTATCCGATGCAAGATTTTTCCAAAAATCTTGTAACATTATGCGGTTTCAGCGCTATACGGTACAATCGTTATCCGGGGTATTACTGTACCTTAAAACATGATTTGGATATATGAGGAAGTAGGAAAGTCTTCTTGACATGCTACAGAGTTAAGCAGCAAATTGTCAACTCTCCAATTCTTCCATTTCTCAGATAAGAATGAACTCTGCATCATTTAAAAGACTGTCCAGTCACATCATCTCAAGTCCTAATGTGTAGATTGTACAGGCCCCCGTTGTGCTACAAGCTATAATGTTGTATAGCAAATAGTTCTCTAATGAAAAACATTTATAGCAGTTGTTTGTAAGTCTTATGTCTTTATGCCTCTAAACCACAACAAGCATTGCTTTCCAACAGGAAGCCATTTATGATCTGGACATTAGGTCTTATTTTGCAACGGTGAATGTACACATTCCACCAATGGACATGTAATTGTGCAATAGCTTTGTGTACTGTGCAACAGTTTCAGATATTTGGATGCTGAAGCAACAGTTCAAGATAGGAGCAGAAACAAATTGAATTCTGTTCATTAATACTTACAAGCCCCTATCTTCTTCCTGTTGGGAAACAGGGTTTTACTTTTAACAGTTTATGAACATTCTGCTATAAAAGAAAGGAAATATTCCACCAGCTTTATATAAGAGAGAGAGAAGGGGTTTCTCCAGCTTTCTTTTAAATCTATGAACTTCTCAATGCAATCTGGACCAAAAGTACAGCATAGTATTATAGACAGATGGAAACATTTCTTACTAGAGTAGAACCATTTATGGGATATGAAGAATATGGAATGCCTATCCGAAAATAAAATGAAACCATAAAATGTGCTTACAAGTCTTTCTGCAGAAAACTGATATAATTTGGTTTTACCTGGCTAATGGGCCATGAAAGACTTTCACACACATCAGAAACTCCAAAACAGAAACATTCAGTACAACCATGATGATTTCTTTCTTGGAGGTTGTAGAAACCTGGTTTGCAGCGATCACAATTTTCTCCTTCTACATTTTCCTATGAAAGCAAATAATATTGTTTTCTGGCACAAGAAATTGCAGCTGAAACTTAATGGTACAGCAGACAGAGAAGTGGCATTTTCATTTAAAATGTGACTGCACACACATATTTCCTTTAAATGAAGTACTGTACACGCTAATTGTATGGGTTGACTACAAGAGTCACACTTCTTAGCAGAAAAATAAATGATGGCAATGGCAACACAGGACTAAAAAGCAGTGAGTTGGAAAAATGGATGAAATCAGATGAAGCTTGTGAAGTGTGTTGTACTACTCAGATAGTGAATTCCAATCAATTATTTGGGTGATTTGATCTTGCAAATGCTGCTGGACTGTAGCTCCCTTCATAGCCAGCAATGAGGAAGCCATTCATTTATTTATGTTACAATTATTCCAAGCCTTCTTCCAATGAACTCAGGATAAAACAGATGGCTCTCCTCAATGCCACTTTAGCCTCAGAACAATCCTGGATAGTAGGTTAGGCTGTTGCTGTAATCTAACAACATCTCAAGAGCCAAAGGTAGCTGCTCCAGTATTTGGGATAGTCATAGAATCAGTTTCAATCATTTATGTTATTGTTATTGTCAAATCCAACTAAACAATGCATTACTTATATGCATAAAAGTGAAACTATCTGTTTTAGCCTAAGGTTAGATCAGTGAAGTTTCACCTGCCTCTTAAGAGGCATTCAAAGAATGTCAGTTCACAATTAGGAACAGAAAGAAACAATCTTTCTTCTAACACAACTCAATAAGCAAATCACTAATGTTGAACATATGGTTGTCTATCAACTGCTTTCTACTATTCTGAGCCACCAGTCCAAATAACAATGCATTCACTTCTTCTCACACTTTGTCATTCAATGATTATCTAAAATTTGTGAGCAATGTACTACAAATTTTAACTTATAGAGATTTTTGTTCAAGCCACGTTAACAGCTATACATCTTTGCCATTCACAAAAAGTCATTTCCTTATTAAATTAATTCACAAATCCTGTTTCAAATTCCATAATGAGTCAACATTTAAATTTGCAAATAACTTACTTTACAAAGACAAGGTTTGGTGCAAGGGTCATCATTAAGACTACCAACAAGGCTGCAGTTACAGCGCAGGCAGCTTGGATAACCTTTGTAGCCAAAGGCACAACGATCACATTTTAATCCTGCATAACCTTCCTTGCAATGACACTGACCAGGTTGAACATCTTGAAATGAAAATGTAAAAAATGGGAACAAGAAAGATATGTCACATGAGGATATATAATGCTCTGGCTCTGACTTAGAACTGTGGCCCTTGAGACTGACTATAAGAGCCTAACCCAGCTTGTTACCATACCAGGCAATACAGAAAACCTGGCAGAAACTAGACTTTGGTCAACTCTTGCCTATTAAGATACATACATCTCCACCCTTCCTTTGTTCATATCAGAACATTGCACAATTTGCTTTTTTGACCAGGTTACTTCAGTGAGGTTATCTCAGTCATTCATTAGATCTTCTTTTGTACAGGTAGTGCATGCACAGTCAACACCTCAGAATTTTACAGTGAGAGAACACACCCTGCTCAGCTCAGACTGCAAACCACCTCTGGATTAATCCAGATATTTGTAAGATCTCATTTGAATGCTGTACATGTATTAGTTGCATATTCTGACTTTTTGTCTTCCAGCTTTTAACCTACCTGAGTAGTGTATTTATGTTGCAGTATACATGACTGTTGGTTAAAGAGTCTAACGGATGTAGTCCAGATACAAGTCCATGACCAGATACTTGTAAATCCAACTAGACTTATCTAATCCATTGGTTAAGATGTCAGCAAATCCCATTCTTATGTGTTTAAGGAGGTCAGGAGTTCAATTCCCCACTGAAGCCAGCCTGTCATAGCCATGGGAAGGCTGCACAATCCCATAATGCTTCCAGAAGAGAATGGTAAACTACTTCAGTGTAGCCCTGGAAATGATTGCCATATATCACAAATGATATATGGCAACCATTTCCAGGGTTTTCTAGATAGATAATACACTGAAGTAGATAGTGGCTCATCCAGTGGCTTAGTGGTTAAGATGGTGAGCTTAGAGACTGAAAGGTCAGGTTTCGATAACTGAAAACTGCACTTGGGGACATTCAAGGAGCCTCATTTGGGCATCCCCTGAGTGTAATTTCTCCAGCAAAAATCCTTTTGACCTAGAGTAATCTCTGACATGAAATTATCATTATCACAATTGATTTGACAGTACACACACAAGGTCAAAAGGATACTTGGTGTCATGTAGTAGATAGAATAATGTAGTAGATAGAATAGATAGCCATAAAAACTCAAGGGGGGGCAGAATGGCAGAAGTTATTCCTTAAATATCTCACTTAACTTGGAAGACCTATTAGTATTACTATAAATCAGTTCTAAAGTGCCAGCACATATCATAACAGCAAGATCAAAACATGTTTAAATTTGCCTCTCAGGGTCCCTCACACCACACAGATACACATTTCCCTTTTTCAGAAATACTGTCTGTATTGGGTTTTTGTGTTGTTGTTTTTTAGCAAAAATACTTCTACTAATTACTTACCCCGTTGTGGGTCTGCATCACTGTCATCTTTAGCACACACAAAACCAAAGGACCCAAACAAATCACATTCGCAGAGAACACAAGGATTATTGTCATAAGGAGACACCTGAAACAAGTGAAGGTTTTAGTTCTCATTGTTCCTACCTGAAGGAAAAGGGCAGAGATTGGAAAAAGACCAACTATTTATCTGTAATTTTAGTTCTTCAAGTGGTTGTCTTTGAATTCACACACGTGGGTGTTTCTGTGCCTGTGTGAAACTCACTGGAACATTCTGGAGCTTAAGAAATAGGTGTGCTCTGATAACTAACAAATAGACTTGTTAGTTTTCCAGAAGTTGTTACTCCCTAAAATACAAAATGCTAAGGGCTCAACGAACATCCAATAAGTGAAGGACCTTTTTGAACTCTGTAGAAGGGGATGGAAATAAAGTTAGATGCACGAGGAGCTGGCTGAGGTGAACATCAGAAAACTCTTTTGACAGAAAAGTTGTAGCAAGAAAAATTGTAATTTTGTCTCTATAGAATTGCAAAAGGGGTGGGTCATATCCAAGTGTACACAACTTCCATGCTTGTTACGGTGATGAAATGGATAGTAAGAAAACGGTTTAATCAGTGGTTCGTGTTCACTGTAGCCATTTTTTTCCTGCTAATAGCCTTCCTTTCACGTTGACTTTTAAATTACATGGTAATTACAAAATCAACAGTGGGCAGAAAAAAATACACTAATACCCCAAATAACACTAAAATTTGGTTCCACGAGTCTTAGCGTTATCCGATTTCTAATGTTATGTGATACAGTTATTGCACAACATTAAACCAAAGCCCGGTTCCCTTTCCAAAGAGGAAAGGGAACCAGAGATCGATCCACCTGCCTCTTTGGAAAGGGCAGCGGGGATTTGATGCTGACTTTGGAGCTTGGCTTGATCTGCCTGCCTCTTTGGAAAGGGTAGTGGGGATTCAACGCATCATTTTTAGCACAAACCAATGAAACAAAATCATAAAGCTCTCTTACATTATGTGGCCTATAATATCCATCGCTACACATATCACAGTTTATTCCAGTGGTGTGTTGGGTGCAGTTTATACACACTCCACCTCCTTTGAACTGGCCATTAATGTTTACACTCTTATTTTGATCTGCCACGCTCTGATCATAGTAACAATCTCCTGCTTTGTTATGACAGTTGCATCCTAAAAAAAATAAGTAAAGAAAAACACTTTCATTTGTTTTATAAAATACACTTAAACAAATAATTACAGAAAATCAAATATGCTAAACACATCCTGTATAAATATACTATATGACTTCTTCCTGTGCATGTAGTGTAAAGCAAAATAGTTTTTTTAACTGTGTTCTGCAATCCATTCGGTTACAGTTAAAGCATTTATTAAATTGCAAAACTATTAAAAATATTCTGATCTTGTTTTTCAAACTGGCTATAACATTTCAGGACTGCAAGATTTTTTCTAATGTTAATGTTTTATAACAAATAAATAAATTACCCATGAAAACACGAATGTACTACCACTAACAAGCACACTACAAAGTTTATAAAATGTTAATAAAATCATGCACACTAGAAATGTTTGGGCACCTCTGGTTTAAGTAGAGAAAATGGCAGGCTAAAGTCTATCTCATCCTGTTGCAAAACACAGATTGCAAGGTGTGATTTACTTCCACTTCCAGTGAAAAGAACCACGTGATTGGCCCACTGAATCACATGACCAGCCCACTGAACCACATGACCAGCCCACAGCTCAAAAACTTTGGGCACCCCCTGCTTTAGGAGGTATCCACAAACCAATGGCACAAGCATAGGCCACACTGCTGTGTGCTTCATTCTCTCTCCCTGCCCAACAAGGAGCAGGAGGAGTTACTGCTCATAGAGGGCATTGGTCTGCTGATGATTAACAGGATTTTAGCCTATGCTGGACTTCTGCAACTGACAGGGGATGGGAACTACAGTCTTTTAAAACTACAAAAATGATCAATAATGGATGTTGCTTTTCTTTTGGGCTTGCCAGCCATTGCATACCTCTGTACCTCATGTATATAAATTGATACCATGAGCTCTTACTCTTGTGTCTGACAAAGAGAACTTGATCCACGAAATCTCATACAGCAGTTAGTCTTTAAGGTGTCATAACTTTTCTGTTGTTTTGTTTACTCTCTGATCTGTTTACACAGACTAACGCAGCTACCACTTCAAAAATTATGAATTTGTTGTTACTGAATTATTTCCAATCTCCTGCACCAGAAAAAAAAAAGCTGAAAGTCCTTTCTAGTTAACAGAAAGGAGGTTTGGTTTAAACATGATGAAGACTTTATGAGTTTTTTCAATAATGGAACTTCCACTGAAACTGAAGGAAGTGAACCCTCTTTCATTACAGATTTCTAAGCAGAGGCTGGATGACAACTTCTCTGGGATGCTATAATAATAGCTCTCCTCCTGCAGGCAATTTGACTAGATAAATTGTGAAATCCCTTCTCACTCCATGAATATAGTATCTTCTGTGATGACAAAAATGAAAAGGAACAACATACTCACACACCATAAAATAAAATAGCCTGTAGTACAGGTTACTTTATGGGTCCACGTGTGCTTGGAGTTTAGGGGCTCTTACTGAATAAAGGCTGTTGAAATTAATTAGTAATTGTCAAAAATGTACTGTAAAAACATCTTTTCCACAACTATACATGGCATAAAAATGACATAGTAAAAGTGTGGTAATGTATGCTTTAAAGAAGTGATGGACATAACCACAGACATTTTACTATGAGAATACCAATGCACCACTTAAACAACAACAAAAGGTTTCAAGGGCTTGATTACTCCACTGGTTTTACTACCAGCTAGATTACACATCTAATCACCTCAAAGGCAGCCATGCACAGAATATTTTAGCCCTCACTACATACTCTCACATTTGTTGCCAGAAGAAATGGTTCCTGGTCTCCACAGAGCTTGATGGTAGCCAGGGCAACATTCGTTGCAACTCTCACCACATGTATTGTGTTCACACTGGCACTGTAATTTCTAAATGAAAACAAATTATAACATGACTTTATCACTAGCCTTAATGCCTCAACATTGTTTCTTTAGTTAGCTGATACATTAAAATGCTTAAAGTATCTTTTAATATTTCAGGATTGATTGATTCATGCATAAGTAATACATTTGTATAGAGGTTTTGGCTTTCCCATGTAAAATCGCACACTTCATTAAGTACAGTACTACACACCTCATTAAGTACTACAAGCTTCTGTAGAGTTATATGGGTTTGTATTACTCCCATTCTAATTACTGTCATATTTCATCTATTTTATTTTATATACATTAATACCTCGGATAACGCTAAGACTTGGTTCCACAAGTCTTGGCGTTATCCAATTTTTAGTGTTATCCAATGCATGTTAAAATCCTATGGGATGGATCGGATAACATTTAAGCTCCATAGAGATACATTGTAACCGCACAGGCTTTAGCGGTTGTTATCCGATCCATCCCATAGGACCTTAACGTTATTCGATCCAATTCTCCTCCCCAGATTACTTAACGTTATGCAATTTTAGCGTTATCCGAGGTAAACGTTATCCGAGGTATTACTGTATAGTCTTTGCCCATTGGCATCGGCATGCTCATTTACCAAGAGATCGGTGTAACTGTCCTCCACAAAGAATTCAACATCTATTTAGCCAAGACTACTGTAAGCTGAATATGGGGTGCAGTAGTAGGAGTTAGCAGGAAGATTCCATTGTGCAAATAATACTACACAAGAAATTTTGGGAGAACAATGTACTGTATACAGGAAGTGTGAAAATATTTATTTGAGGAGAGCAAGAGGCTGAAGAGAAACTGGGTGAACCACAGCACATTTCACACAGCAATGATGGGAAATACACCAAACAAGGAGAATGCCTTGTTTCAAGGGATCAGATTTCACGCATGCTTACACTAGATCATAAGGATGGACACTGTTTACATAATCTCTCTACTTGTTGTGTCTGCACATCTGTTTTTTTATGTGTGAAGAAGTCCACGTACATATATAAAAATTGCTGAAACAGCAAGTAATGAGATCTTCCAGGATAGCAAAAGAAAAATATTTATTTGACTTGAATGCATATCCCAGGTTTGCAGCTTTTCAATCCTCAAGGGAAATACTGGAAATCTTGTCCTAATCCTATAAGCCTAAATTGAGCACTCAAGTATTTATGCTAATGACTCGAAAGCTATGCAGTTTTACAATGGTAAGAAATATATTTTTAATACAGCTGAATGTTCTGGAGATGAATCTGTAATAAAGATGTTTCAATATTTTCTTAGTTAGCGAGCAACCAGTAATTCCAAAACACTAGTCATCAGGTGGTATCAGAATATGTATTCTCCAGAATCTTTAATAACAGGCCATGCTAGTTAAAAATTGCAACACTCATCTTCCAAAAATATATGTGGACCCACGCTTGGGCACTTTCTATGTAATGAACAATGAACCACCACCACCACCTTGCCCCAGCAATCAGAAGATTGTTGTGGACAGAATTAGAACAACTAGAGTTTACATTTCTTTAAAGACAATTATGCAATGAGCAGGGATAAGTCATACCTTAGTTTCTTTATCCAAAGGACAGCTTCGAGCATGACCATAACAAATACACATACCTCCAACCGAAATGTCCTTTATTGAATAGTAATACTAAATAAAAGTAGAGGTAATTAAGTTGATTACTATTTAATACTGGGAAAACAAAATGTCAATGTTCCTTTAAATGTTTATTGAGTGTAAGCAAAAAAAGTTTCTACAAGAAGTCAATAACGATTTGTTTTCATGTAAACTTTCATGAATGACTTGAACACAAATTGGCAAATCTACATAGGATACTGAGATTCCCTCAAGCAGAGAAGGGTGGCATGAAAATAAATACATACAATTCTCTCTCTCTCTCTCTCTCTCTCACACACACACACACACACACACACACACACACACACACACACACACACACACACACACACACACACACACACACATGCACACCACTATTTCATCTACTAGTCCAGAGGTCAGGCACAAGATCTATGGTCTGTCAGCTTTCAAAATCTCACATTAGATTCAACAAACCACTCTAAGTAAAACAACAGCTTGCATGGGTACAAAACATTAATAGTCTGAAGCACAGCTTATAAATTCAACTCAAATATAATTTTGACCTTAAATATACAGTGTAACTGACAAAGAACCTTATGAAACCAATTTCATCCAGAGACTGTTTCCTGAGCACAGATAACTTTTCTGACAATAGCTAAAATTAAGGTTAAGTCAAGAAAATAATTAGAGAGAACTGCTCGTGGACTTAGTCTTGGCATGTCTTTGTTTGCTCAAGGATGATGCATGCCATGCTTTTAAACATAGATTTATGTCATCTGACAAGTTAACTTAAATTTGTACATATTACTTTTATTAGTTTTTAAAAAACCAGTTTTCCTGAAGTAATAATAGTTATTTTTATTATATAATACCCACAAACACTATCCAATATCTATCATGGAATTCTAGCATAAAGAAAAATATCATACTTGCCTCTAAAATGTACTCTATATTTTGCTCCAATTTGGACAAACATTCTTTGCCATGGTTTAAGGTGCAGGGAAAGGATATCAAGATATCCTTTCCCTGTCTGCATCCTGACTTCACCATGGAAATCCTGCTTAAAACCCTATTAGTTTAAAATTAGTTAACTAATCAGCTCAATAAGCTAGTACCAGATTCACTCCTACAAGTCCAAGCTGTTTCATGCACATATTAGGATGGAAGGTGGATACTAAAGTTGTCAAACATGTGGGCAGCAGGAGAGGCCCCATGCTTCACTCCATATAGATGAGGACTTATCCTCACCTTTCCCCAATCAGATCAGGATGTATCCTAAGGGCATATACTCTATCGCAGTGTTTCCCAAATGCTGGTGTTTGGACTTCAATTCCCAGAAGCCTAAGTCATTTCCCCAAAGCACTGATCAGCCAATGTACTGACTTAGGTTTCTGGGAATTGGAGTCCACTTGTGGGCTGTGTACCCCCTGTTGGGAACCATTGCTCTATCAGAAAAAGATTTGGGGTGGGGGGATTCTTTTTGAATGCTTCCTTCCATGTCAAGAAACCGGGATGAGATTTGGGTCTCCTCGTCTTCAAACAGGGTGAGGTTAAACAGTCAAGATATCTTTGGTAACTCACAGGCCACACAGAGAGTAGGATAAAATCAACATCTGCTTACCCTTCTTGTAACAATAGGATCAACATCCTTTGGATCATGATGGCTAAGGGTCATGAGGTCAGCATTAAGGGTCCGTATACGCTGCAATCGAAGTCGGATATATCGTGCAGAAGTAAAGTCCAATAACCTTGGTGATGGGTCATCTGCACTAGGTCTACCATTGATCAGTGATGTGTGGATCTAATGAGAGAGACTAAATTCATTAGAGGCTTACTGTCCATATAGTCCCATCAAAATGTCAGAATTACTAATAGAGAAAGTTTAAACTTGATTACCATACCAGAAATTTTTTAAAAAAAGACAAAATAATCTGTCTCCAAAATAGCTACCCAAAGTAAAAAGTGGATCTGTTCTCCCAACACAACCATCATTGTCCTTCTTAAGAACAAACTCCTTTTTTATACACATTCTCCTTGATGCATCCCTACCCCAAAGAAGAAACTCTAAATGTGGGTTTCTGAAGGAGTTTCTAAAGAAATAATTGGAAGAGATAATAGGTCTACATCTGGAATATGGGCACACTGATGAAAAATAAAAGACAAAGGGTTTATTGTGCTTGCTTCATAAGATAATGAATCCTGCCATGTCAATTTTAACGGAATACATTATATAAAAATCAAAGTGTTAAATAAACTGCTAAAAATACAGAACAGGCCAAAATCAAAAAAGAAAGAAAATCACAAAGGTACACAGGGTGCTTCATATATCACAGAACCTCCTGCGTTGTTTTCAATGTGTCCTAAGGTATTGAAGAGAGTGTGATAACTCTTACTCACTAGGCACTGAGATGTTTGGACCAAAGTGTTATATTTTTTTTTAAACAAGCCTGTTTCTATTTTATTTTTCTTGGAGAAGAAAATATGCTCTTGAGATTGTCCAATACTGAAAGCCTACTCTCTCAGAAAAACAATTTTCTATATGTCAAAAATATAAGACTTAACATGCTCTACCAATAGGTATACAGTGGTACCTCATACAATGATTTCAATCCATTCCATGGGGCTCGTTGTTGTACAAAACAATTGCTATACGATGAATGCATAGTACAGCGATTTTCCCTATGGGATGCATCATACAATTTTTTTTATTTTTATTTTTGCTAAGTGGTTTTTCCCATTGAAAAAAAAAATGTTGTACGATTTTTTTCCAATGGAAAATTGTTATGTGGGATGCAATTTTCCCCAAGACCTAATTGTTATGTGATTTCATTGCTATACGGGGCGATGGTTGTACTATAATTCCACATACAGTAATACCTCGGATAACGTTTACCTCGGATAACGCTAAAATCGCATAACGTTAAGTAATCTGGGGAGGAGAATTGGATCGAATAACTTTAAGGTCCTATGGGATGTACTGGATAACAACCGCTAAAGCCTGTGCGGTTACAATGTATCTCTATGGAGCTATAATGTTATCCGATACATCCCATAGGATTTTAACATGCATTGGATAACACTAAAAATCGGATAACACCAAGACTTGTGGAACCAAGTCTTAGCGTTATCCGAGGTATTACTGTATAAGACTTTTTCCTTATGTATTTTTCTATAATGAGAAAACTTGTATTAGCGACAACTGGCTTCTATACCTTGTTAGCTAAATCAATGGGTGGTACAGGTCACACCAGAAAAACTAAAAAACATGTATTTGTATCTTCTATGAAAACAGTTTGAATCCTTAAACATGTTTACTTTAGAGTAAATAATGTCCTAATAATACAGGCTAACTGTCGTAGGGGAGGCTGAGTTCCTGAGCTACATTCTCCTTTAATGTTGTTCCTTGTCCAGTGAGCAACTTCCTCCATCTTCTAATTTGACTTTGCTTTTGTGTACCCTCAAGAATGTTTGCTCCTGCCATAAAGCTCTTCCTGGATCTGAGATGGTAGACTTGAGATTCATATCCTTTCAGAGAATCTTGAAGGTCATTCTCTCTTGGCATCTGCTGCTACTTCTCTCCTTATCTTATGTGGAATGATGCCAACAAGAAGGTATATTTTTTTCAGCTGGTGTAGGTTTGAGGCATCCTGTCACTATATGCATGGCTTCATTAACAGCAATTTCAACTTGTCTTGCATGTGTGGGTGCACTCCATACTGGATCAGCATACTCTGCTGCGGAGACGCTCAAGGCCAAAGCTGAAGAGCACAGTGTGGATGGTTGAGTTCCCCATTTATAGTTTGTGAGTTTCCTGATGATGTTGTTCCTTGTGCTAACCAAAGTAACTGAATAAATCTATTGCTAGGGACATTTCAGAACATAGATATATTTCATTCTCAAGAAGAATTAGGAAGCCCCCTCTTAGAAGCTATTCTTGCAAGGTCAAGAACTCTAGTTGCTGGTGCATAAAGAGGGACATTCACAGTAAACTGGCTACAGCTTTCGGTGTGTCATTTCCTCATAACACTGAACTGTCTCTGTGATCTACTGTGATCTACAGTATAGAAACATAAAGAGAGCTGTTTAAAAGAAAGAACAATAAACTGTTGACCTGCCAACTCTTTTAATTATGCTTTCTCCCTGAAGCAATGCCAATGTCTGTTTTGGAGCTCAAGCTGCAAAAGGCAATTTGGGTGATTTTTTTAGTCCAGCGCTCTTAGGGTTTTTTGTTTCACTTCTAGATGGTCCTTATGAATAAACATTTTTTTAAAAAGATAATACACCATAACAAGAGTATAACTAAATAATCAGCCACTTACGGTATGTGATTAATGAGGTGTTTTAAAAGTTCTACATTATAAAAAAGAAACACTCCCTTCCTAAACGGGCTACTTCAAATTCTGAGGTTCAGACTGGAATGAGATCAACAATAGGCTGCAGATTAAATATTCTCTCCTCCACCCTCTGAAAAAGCAATGAATAGAAGGGAAGTAAAGGGGACTCTGGTGACTCAAGTGGTTAAGATGCTGAACTTGTTGACCAGAAGGTTGGAGTTCAATTCTCAGGTACTGCGTGACGGAGTGAGCTCCCCATCTCTGTCCCAGCTCCTGCCAACCTAGCAAGTTGAAAGCAAGAAATTGCAAGTAGATAAATAGGGACCACTTCAGTGGGAAAGTAAACAGTGTTCCATGCACTCCAGTGTTGAGGCATGCCTGCCACATGTCCATGGAAACATCTGCAGACCCAGACAGCACTAGCTCTTTGGCAATAAACAGAGATGAGCACTGAACCCTAGAGTTGGATACTACTGGCTTTTGAACAAGGGCGACCTTTACCTTTTACCTAAAAAGCTAAAACATCTTATAAGTATGATACAATCTGAACAGAAGGGAGAGAAATCTGCCAATTTTCACCAGACCTATTTAACATCGCAATCTTTCTATCACCTTTATGCTTACAAACAATTACAAGAAGAAAAAGAAAACCCACCTCTCCGTGTTCCAGGGGGACTAGCCTAGAATAATATGAAGTGCAGATTACTTCATTGTCTCTCTTATATGTCGGAGGTCCAAGCCTTGGTGTAACATTGTATCTGGTCAAACATTCTGTGTCGCTAATTGCATAGTACTGCCAAGGGCTGAACTGGGTGCCATCCACAGAATGTTCCAAAATCCAGTTTCCAGGTCGGGGAGCATTAGCTGCTTTGACAATCACATACGCAACTTGAAAGACCTAAAATGTAATGCAGGGGTGGGGAAAACAAAATTGGATCCTACTCATAAAGTATGTTTTAAAATGTGCTTTTTCTGAGGATTTTAAAAATCAGCTCTTAAGAATATCCAATAATGTTACTCAAGATTTTAATCTCCTTTACAATGCAAATCCTTTTAGGTCACTTACACAGCCTATTGGTTTTTTTGTTTAATGCTACTCCAACTTTGATATCTATTTTTCAGTTTAAAAGTTCTGACACACATAGATTTTTGACTTAAAGGCTATTGTTTCATTAAAATTAATATTTAAAAACTAGATGTGCAATGAAAAGTCTGGATTTTATTACAACAGATCATGCAAAACTATTGCTGGAGGGATAACTGCTTTTACAGGATACAACTTCCAGAATTCTCCAGGCAGCATAACAGAAGTTTTATTTAGGCTATGTAATTTTTCAAGCTCTTTGCAAAG
The DNA here is from genome assembly GCA_030440675.1 of Furcifer pardalis. Lineage (NCBI taxonomy): Eukaryota > Metazoa > Chordata > Lepidosauria > Squamata > Chamaeleonidae > Furcifer > Furcifer pardalis. The sequence continues at coordinate 101,502,963 of CP126891.1, forward strand.
CTTCCTGAGTAAGTATAAGGAAACCTCTTAGTCAAGTGCCAATTGAAAAAGGAAAAAACACTTCAGGGGGAAAATCGGGGTAACTAGAAGCAGCAACATGCACTGGAAAAGTAGAGAGAAAAACATTTGGGAAACTGGTATCTATAAAACAAATTTGGTAACAATTTAAAAAGGAAGTTCAGCAGCACCTTGGTATCACATTTAAAAGTGAATTAAGATAACACAAATTCTTCTTTCACAAAAACACATTTCCAAATTAAAAGACTATATAAAAACAGAAATGACAAATCAGCCCGACTGTATTGATGTATTAACTTTCAATGGGATTCCTCAACCGGTTAGCTCCACAAGTTGTGTTGCTCAACTTAAAATGTATGCATAAAATAAATGCAATGGCTGGATTTTACAAGGTGAAAACAGTATATGTTATTTACTGTATTTGTTTTACTCCTATTTATCATTAGATTAAATTTTCTTCTACAATTTTGGACACTGAATTTTGAGTAACCATCTTGAAATAGTTGGTTTTTATGTCTACCAATCCAATGGCCTACATTCAACATTTTAGCAGTACTCTAATGAAGTTACATTGCTAATCTCTAGTTACACAACAATAGTATACTGCACTTTTCTTGTGTCCCTAGACACGCTATCATTTTTGTAAAAGATGCTACTTGTGTAATTGAGAACTATACAATATGCAACCCAGAACTAGGTATCTACAAATGCAACATTATTTCAGCTAGCAATGTGACACAATGCAAGAGAGGAGTAAAAATTGAAGTTTTACTCTGCAGTGTTGTTGGGCTTCCTTTGGGGAACCTACCTATCTTAACAAATCTCAGAATAAGCAGAAATACAATTTGTTCTGCTAAGCATATTCTATATTAAATGCTAGTGTAAGAAACAGCATTTCCTTTTGCTGTTAAAACAATCAACTCCCTCTTGTCTAAGCAATAAGCCTTTACTTTTCCCCAGCATATTCCTTAGCAAGCACAAAAAGCTAAAAATATTCACTGAAGTGCCATACTTTCAAATAGATTATCTTACTTGTCTTAGATCCAGAGTTATGGTTATCCAATGGTATTCTCTTCCATTCTGAATGCTAGGACTTTGCCACCAGTTATTAGTACCATCTATTGCATTTGAGATAGGATGTTGCTCTACAACAAGCAAATATTAAAATAAAAATTATTCACTGCTTTTTCTTGCTATAATCAATCTATATGCTGAAATAAACCATTCATTTACTAAGACCCACAATGAATGAATAATACTCCAGAGAGACTACTGAGAATTTATTTAGAAAACTCAAAAAGAATAGAATTGACCAAAGAACCAGTCCTGACAAATCCATTCAGTCTTCCTGGAGTCAGTAAGATTTTAAAATAATGGGTTGGATCCCAACTCATTCAGATGTACTGTTAAGATCCAACCGATTAGTGCTGTTAGATCTGCTACAACAAAGAATTAAGTTTGTATCAAACTCAGAATTTAAAGACATCAATGGTTATAACAGAACTTTGAAAATTCTGAATTGCAGATATCACTGACCAAACTGGATGTGTACCTTACCGATACACTTCAGAATGTTCAGTACCATAGACAGTGTCTCATGCAGCAACCCATGCTGGCTAGGAGACTTTGGAAGTTATAATCCCAAAAACCCCAACTTTTCTAACACTTTAGGAAAAAAGCATAATGCATTAAACTTGCCTTTAGGATTTGCACTATTGCTGTCACAAATTCGGCACTGTGCATTGCGTAGAGGTCTGCCTGGAACATGCTCCACAAGTTTACAAAACATCTCAGGGCCCTTTTCACCACATGTGGCATTGGTGCTGATATGAGCATTGCTAGCAAGATTTAGGATAGCAGGAAATAAGCCTGAAAGAGATATGCATAGACGTTATCTAATAGATATCAGCGGCTTTGAAAGATATGCATGGCATCTCACAATACTTTATACCCATATTTCTTTAGTCCATCATGATTCAAACAGTTCCCAATGCATAAGATTCTATTCATAATATATTATACTTTCTCCAGTTAAGCACAAGCTTTGCTGCATTTCTATAAGCCTTTCTACAGATATAACTACAACTTAGGAATGTTCTTTTGTATTTGCAGCAACATGCCCTGAATTTACTGCCAGTTCTTAATATGAGCTTTGGAGATGAGTGCCATTGAAAAAGAAAAAAACTGTTTTAGGAATACAGTACCCCTATAAAGCTAATGTATACATTTTATTTCTCCAACGGGATTAAAAAATGCATTCCCCCCCCCAAAAAAAAAACCAGCTGTCAACATTTCTGGTACACATTACAAACTTTGAACCATATAGACCAGAGGTTCTAAACCTACAGCCTGCAGGCTGGACCTTCCTCATGGCACCATTTCATGTGGCCTGCATTGCTGCCACCTCCACCAGAAGCAGATGCATTTACAACAGCCATAAATGTGCCCGCAGCTGTTATAAAAGTTGCAGATGCGTTGTACAGCAGCGTTTATGGCAGGGGAACCACCAGTCCAGCCCATTCAGCTGTCTGAGGGGGTGTGCTCCAGCCCATGGCTTGAGAACCCCTGACATAGACAATTGAAATCTTTCCATGGGATAGCCAGGTGAATTTGTTGAAACAAAAGCAGCATGTGCATTGGTGTGTGAATCCCAGAATCCTCCATTTTGGGAGCTCTGTCCACAACAGCAAAGTTGGGCAACAAGGTTTCCTGACCTGGGACAGGACAAGTTTCAGCCTAATTTTCTGTTAGAATTCCTAGCAAACATCAGAGGCAGTATCTTTTTTCAAGAGGAAACTACATTTGATCTTGGCGTATTCTGAGCTGTAATGCTTTCCAGCCCAGTCTTTCTCCAGGTGTGCACAACTTAGGTATCTGTTTGGCATGTGAAACTTCCAGAATAAAGAATCCTGTGATTTAAGTTAAAAAAAAACCCACCAATACTGTATACATACCTAAAAACTATGCCACTTTTATTCAATGAAATGGCAAAATTTAAGAAGACTTGATACTTTGATCTCTTGAAACAAATACAGTAATACCCCGTATAACACGAGTATCATATAGCGCTAAAACCGTATAATGATACAAGATTTTCAAAAAAATCTTGTATCAAATAACGCGATTTTAACGTTATATGAAACAAGCAGGGGGGGCAGTTGGATTGGGTAGAGCATCCACCCAATCCACCCCCCACCCCCCAGTGCTCGACCGCCGCCCGAGGTCCCGAGAGGGTAGGAATACCCTTTCGATTCCTCGGGCGTGCGCGTGGGCAGCTCTGTGGGGATTAGGCAAGAATGGGGAAAACCCTCGGGATCCCAGCTAACCCCGCAGAGCTGCCTGCCGCACGCCCGAGGATTCGAAAGGCACACGCCCGAGGCTGCAAAAGGGTAAGGACTTTACCCTTTTGCAGCCTCGGGCGGCACGGAGGCTTGCGCGGTGGGGCGGGGGTGACGGGAGGATGCGGGAGGGTCCCTCGCATCCTCCCGTCACCCCCGCCGCACCGCACGCGCGTGCCCGAGGCTGCAAAAGGGTAAGGAACTTTACCCTTTTGTAGCCTCGGGCAGCTTGAAGGCTTGCGCGGCGGGGCGGGGGTGACAGGAGGATGCGGGAGGGTCCCTCGCATCCTCCCGTCACCCCCGCCGCACCGCACGCGCGTGCCCGAGGCTGCAAAAGGGTAAGGAACTTTACCCATTTGCAGCCTCGGGCGGCTTGGAGGCTTCCGCGGCGGGGCGGGGGTGACGGGAGGATGCGGGAGGGTCCCTCGCATCCTCCCGTCACCCCCGCTGCACCGCACGTGCGTGCCCAAGGCTGCAAAAGGGTAAGGAACTTTACCCTTTTGCAGCCTCGGGCGGCACAGAGGCTTGCGCGGCGGGGTGGGGGTGACAGGAGGATGCGGGAGGGTCCCTCGCACCCTCCCGTCACCGACGCCGCACTGCGCCCACACGCCCGAGGATTCGAAAGGCTAGGAATACCCTTTCGAATCCTCGGGCGTGCGCCTTTCGAATCCTCGGGCGTGCGCGTGGGCAGCTCTGCGGGGGTTAGGCGAGGATGGGGAAAACCCTCGGGATCCCAGCTAACCCCCGCAGAGCCGCGATCCTGACCTTTTTCGAACTTCTGGCGGCGGGCTGGCACGCCTCTTTCTCTCTCTTCCTCCCAACACCCCCTCCCTTTGCTCCATTACATTGTAACCGGCACAGAGTAAAATGGAATGTCAAGGAAACATTACAAAAACATGCTAAACCACCCTGACTTTAGGGGGGGAAAAACACAGAGCATTTTTAAACTTGCTTGGTGAGGGGGGGATGCACCCCCCCCTCACCAAGCAAGGGTCCAAACTCCTCTCCCCCCCCCCCAGGGGAGCAAAGAAAGACTCTTGCCGTGAAAGAGTGTTTCCCAAATCCTGGATCTTGGACTTCAGCTCCCAGAAGCCTAAGATATTGGCTGATCAGTGCTTTGGGGAATTGACTGAGGCTTCTGGGAATTGAAGTCCAAGATCCAGGATTTGGGAGACAGACCCATTTTACTCTGTGCCGGTTACAATGTAATGGAGCAAAGGGAGGGTGTGTTGGGAGGAAGAGAGAGAAAGAGGAATGGGGGCGGGGAGCTTTGTGAAAATTGCTGGACGCCGTGGAGTCTTTGTCCGGGGGGGGGCATTCGGACCCTTGCTTGGTGAGGGGGGGGCGCGTCCTTCCTTCCTTCCTCCCCCCTCTCTCTTTCTCTCCAGCTCCTTCGCCAGTGGCGTCGCAAACTCGCTCCCCCCCAGCTCGCCGCTGCCACCGCCCCCCCCCCACCGGACCCAGGCAGAAGGCGCCCCCCTGCTGACGCTCGCCCGCCAGGGGCCCTCCGCCACCCACCCACGACGAGCGCCGCACGCGCAATGGTGGTGGGATGGGTGGGGGATGGGGTGTCGTCTCTCCCCCCTCCCAATTTCCCAGTCTCTCCACCTGTTTCCCAACCTGTGAAGAAAGCGGCGCAGTTGTGCCTGCAGTGCGTAGGATGCCGGAGGAGGACGTGTGGCTGTGCCAAGCCGGGAAAGGTGGCAGTTTCTGGAGTGGGGGAGGAGAGAAGGGTTCTCGTTCCCTTCCTCTTCTGCCCCCCCCCCCAAAGCACAGCACACAACCCCCTGCAAGGGACTCATGGACCAACCTCAGAAGGATGGGTAGCTTTGAGCCAACCCAGATCCCCGTCAGGATCGAACTCACAACGTTCTGGCTGTAGGACAGCAGTTTAAACACCTGGGGCAAGCAGCGAAGACACGCCTCCTCCCGCCCAGCCAGCCGCCAGGGGCTCCCCGCCACGGCACCACCCACCCCCGACGAGCGCCCCATCTGACGGCAAGCTGGGTGGGTGGGTGGGCACACACACCCCCGTGCCAGCCCGCCGCCAGAAGTTCGAAAAAGGTCAGGATCGCAGCTCTGCGGGGGTTAGCTGGGATCCCGAGGGTTTTCCCCATCCTCGCCTAACCCCCGCAGAGCTGCCCACGCGCACGCCCGAGGATTCGAAAGGGTATTCCTACCCTTTCGAATCCTCGGGCGTGCGGGTGCAGTGCGGCGTCGGTGACGGGAGGGTGAGAGGGACCATACCGCATCCTCCTGTCACCGCCGCCGCACCGCAGAAGCCTCCAAGCCGCCCGAGGCTGCAAAAGGGTAAAGTTCCTTACCCTTTTGCAGCCTCGGGCACGCGTGCGCCTGTCATTCAGGGTTAGGTCAGGAGACGGGGGTCTTTCCCGTACCTTGCCCTAACTCCGAACGACACGCGATCGCGTGCCTGGGGGGCGGGATGCCGAGCCTTGCCTCGGCGTGGTTTGTTTCTGACGTCAGGGCTTTTTTTTTTTAGCATTGTTCAATCAATGTATCGTACAACGTTAAAAATCGTATAACATGATTATTATTATTATTATTATTATTATATTTGGGTTTCTATACCGCCCTACTTGGCAGAGCCAACTCAGGGCGGTTTACACACATGTATAGTTACAGTAATATACAGTCGATCAATAGAGTTCACAATAAAGCAGAAATATACAATATAAAAAATGTAACAATATAATAACAAGATAACATTCCATCCAGCATTACAAATATAATTCAGTGTCATAAATACAAATATCAAATCACAAATACAAATATTGTCAACTTTCGCAAGTATAACGTAGGCCCGCCAGTAGCTGTTCTTAATCAGCTGTCATCTCGTCACCGCCGCCGCCAGTCTCTTATCAGCCTCCGGGCCGAGATGGAAAGAGGTCCCAGAGGGAGGGCGGGGGGGGAAACGCCTCACCGGTCACAGCTGTGCCTGCTTGTCCATCCCCGGGCGAGATGGAAAGACCCGGGGAGAAGTGGGAGCGTCCTCTTGGTGCCGCCGCCGCCAGTCTTTTATCGGCCTCCGGGCCGAGATGGAAAGAGGTCCCAGAGGGAGGGCGGGGGGGGGAAACGCCTCACCGGTCACAGCTGTGCCTGCTTGTCCATCCCCGGGCAAGATGGAAAGACCCGGGGAGAAGCGGGAGCGTCCTCTTGGTGCCGCCGCCAGTCTCTTATCAGCCTCCGGGCCGAGATGGAAAGAGGTCCCAGAGGGAGGGCGGGGGGGAGGGAAACGCCTCACCGGTCACAACTGTGCCTGCTTGTCCATCCCCGGGCGAGATGGAAAGACCCGGGGAGAAGTGGGAGCGTCCTCTTGGTGCCGCCGCCGCCAGTCTTTTATCGGCCTCCGGGCCGAGATGGAAAGAGGTCCCAGAGGGAGGGCGGGAACCAAGTCATCACGTTATACGGGGTACTAGTGTATAGACAATATTTTCCCTTCAAAGAGATGAGCTCAAGAGCAGTTACACCAGGGGTGCCCAAACTTTTCAGGCTGTAGGCTGGTCACAAAATAGTATTAGAGCCAGAAAGTACAAGATACACAGGGGGGCAAGTTAGGATTGATATGAGACAGAGATAGCATAAGAGATGTGATTATTAATAAGAGTGTGACAGCGTAAAATGAGTAATGAGACAGACAAGGTTCAAATTTGTGAGAAGTGAGAGAATGGTTTGTTTAAAATATGCATCATACATCTCTAACCTGTTTTTACTTGTTATTCCAACCTTTTCATTATTCTATCAGTTACAAAAATAAAAACATTACATGGCTTTGTAAACCAAACACCTCTTTATCTTCTCCTCCTCCTTCTACCGTATCTGAATCCGAATATTGATGATCCCCATGATGAACAGCCATGAAGATTATCCTGGGAACAATATAATGCGGTGGCCTTTCATCTGCTTTCCACATCGCAGCTTAACACACATACAACTGATTCAGTTCTGTGAACCACTTTCTGTTCCTGAGGCCTTTTGGCATGCAAAGTCCTCATCAGCCCCAGGCCAGTATTGATCAAGCTGCTGCCCTCCATCAAGATGGGTTCAAGTGGGATTTAATCCACTTAGGGACTATCACCCCTGTGGACTTTGGTACACAAGTCCTCAGGGTGTCAGGCTAGTTAACCGCAGCCTGAAACTCTGCATTGAATCACTGGCAGGATGGTCTACTCCAGGAGTACTCAACCTTTTTAAGCTGGGGCTGAGTCATGCTCCCTCAGACAGCCATTTTACCCTTCCTCCACCACATGGCATGTCATGGTGTGTGTGGTGGGGGCACATGAAATGGTGCCGCGGGCTGCATCCAGCTCACGGGCCACAGGTTGAGAATCCCTGGTCTACTCTATTACCACAGCAGGATAACCTGGCCAGACAGGACTTTATCTCCTAGTGCCAATTATCAGAGAACACCCCATGCTACATTTTTGGCCACAACTTAGTAAGAAGAAGAAAAAGAGAAGACATAATTTAGAAGGCTTGCAGTTTGAAAATTGGTGGTGGCAAAAAAAATCTAAGTTCTAACAGAAAGAATAGATTAAGTGGAGAGGAAGTTAAGGAAGGGCCCAAGTATCCAGAGCATACAGCAACAATGGTATGGAGCACATTGGCTGACTGTTTTATGTAGCAAGAGGAGCAGATCCATGACAGTGGTAAAGTACTACCAAAAAGTGACAAGGTCATTAAAGACAAAGGACTGTAGGCAAGAATATAACAAATATCTGATAAGAGCCTATTTGTTTTCCTTGGACATCAAAACAAGATATGGTTAGCTATAGATTTGCTGTGTTTTGCATCCCTTTAACCAAGAATGTGTTTCCGATTTAGACTGGTGACTCTCTTGGATTGTAAATTTACTGCTTGAAGAAGAGAAACTCAATAAATTGGTTTGTCTCTTAAACAACCATAATAGACTTTGTTAGTTTTACAGCAATAAGAAGCATGGTGCTACTCGGGAAACTGCAAATGAATTAATTTGTTTTATAATTCTGCTTCAGGCAATTTCGTGGACTATTATCTTGCTGTAAATATTGTTTGCCAAAAGAGTGTAAGGAGATTTAAAAAAAAACATATATCAATTGGGACTCAGATAAAGCAAGAAAGAGAGCCTTCCAAGTGCTAATTTAAACAAGCAAGCCTTTCTAAAAATCTCAGCCAATCTCCTTTCTATAATGATTTGAAACTAGACTTCCTTTGATTAACCAGCTATGCATTGCTATCCAAAAGAAAAGAAGTTCCTACCAAAAACATTAAAAACAATAGTAACAGGATGCTCAAATGCTGGTGACAGGAAAAAGAACTTTGCCACTACCCTGATTTGTAAAGGGCAATCGCATTAGGCTGTAAAGCCGTCCCACTGATATTAGGGGTGAGATTAATCTTGTTAATGTAAGTTTATTTATAATTAAAATTGTGCTGTCAATGGTTTTTACATCTTTTTCTGGAAAAGCCTAGAATTTCTGTATAAGTCTCTTTATTCTTTTGAAAAACTTATCTTAATACTGTATCAATTTACTTTATTCTAAGTTAGCACCTACCGTATTTGCCGGCGTATAAGACGACTGGGCGTATAAGACAACCCCCCAACATTTCCACTCAAAATATAGTTTGTTATATACTCGCCGTATAAGACTACCCCCTCTTCCGCACACCTTCCACACACCAAATAAAACATAAAAGTACATCAGATTTGATTTCAACATCTCCCTGTGGCCCGCACTAGTGCGCAAGTACGCATGTGCAAGCTCTGCGTAGACAAGGCGGGGCAGAGCGCCGCTGCTTCCTGCCGAGCAGAACGGGCCGGTCACGCCAAAAAGGCTGGCACCCCTGTCTCACTGCTGATGCTCGGGGCAGCCACGCTGGATACTGCGCGATACTGGATGATATGTAGAATGAGGTGGGCGGGCATCGGGAGGCCACTATGGGCACCAGGTGGACATCGGGAGGCCACTATGGGCACCGGGTGAGCATCGGGAGGCCACTATGGGCAGCTATGTCTACCCCAACTGAAGTGCACCCAGCGTATAAGACGACCCCTCCCCACTTGGAGGCATGTTTATCAGGGGGGAAAAGTAGTCTTATATGCCAGCAAATACAGTATTTAATCCTACAAGCCTAAACAGGTGATATCCACTGGGTTTAATAAGGTTTGCTTTTATGTACCGTACATTTAGAATGGATTGCTCCTAATGTTCCAGGCGTAAATTCTATTAATGCTCACATAGCCTCCTGCTTAATTATAAATAAACTTACATTAAAAAGATTAATTTCATCTCTAATATCGGTGGGAGGGCTTTACAGCCTAATGTGATTCCCCTTTACAAATCAGGTTAGTGGCAAAGTTCTTTTTCCTGTCACCAGTATTTGAGGGAAACCCTTGTCCTCTCTTCCTGTTTGTTTTCTCATTCTGTTTTGGTAATATTGTTTTGCTAATATTCCTCATCTTTCTCTGACCTTCCTCCAAGCAACAAGATTCTGGTTTTTTCCTTCTGACTCTTAGTAGGAATACCATAATACCATGACATTGCACTGTAAACCTGATTTCATGTGTTCTGATGCTAGCTAGCTAGATAGATAGATAGATAGATAGATCCAAATAACATATTTCTATTCCAAAGAAAAGGAACAGACTACCTAACATATTTTCTTATTTTTAGTGAAGGTGGAGAATAAAACAAGAACAACTCATAAATTAAACGTCATACAGTATTTATTTAATTTGTACCCCAGGGATATAAATCATTTACTGCAACACCGTAGTATTACTGAACACAGGTATTAGTCCCAGCCTTGGGCAATATGGCTTCAGTTGAAAGTAGTGTTTGAGATATGAACAAGTTGGAACAATCCTTTCAATAGTTTTACCCAATATTAGTAACGAAAGTCAACAGCCCAAAAGCTATATTGAAGCAATTTACACCAGGGGTTCTCAACCTCCAGCAGCACCATTTCATGTGTCTCACATCGCTGCCATCGCCATCACCATCATCGCCGCCACTACCACCAGAAGAGTTTCCAACAGCCATTAATCCGCCCCTGGCTGTCATAAACGCGTTTAAGACAGCCACAGATCCATTTTACAGCAGCATTCATGGCAGGGGGAACCACCAGTCCAGCCCAGTCAGCTGTCTGAGGGAGTGTGGTCCAGCTTAACAAGGTTGAGAACCCCTGATCTACATGCAAAGACAAACACCAATTTGGCAGTTTGCATTTTGAAAGTGATAAGGGAAAACCTTTACAAGAAAAGCATAGGACAAATTAAATGCATATTAATGAATCTTCCATGCACGGTTTTTGAAAATCAGGACAACTTTCTCTGATTTAGAGTTGTCACACATTATTTACTTTGTCACACGTTATTTACTCTTCAGACTGAGTTGTTCTTTTTTCTTCTTAAGTTATAAAAAAAAGTTCAGCAGAAGACAGTCATTTCACATGTTTTAACTGAAGTGGCAAGTACTGAAGCATGGGACAGCAAAGAGACTGTTTATATAAGACACTGACAGATGGAAATGTACATTAGGTACTCCACATTCTTCAGCACATTTTTTTACATGAGGTCCTACAAACATAAGATGTGTCAACTCCAGTGTTATTCTAACTCCATTTTCATCAAGGTAAGAATACAATAATTAGATATGATATGAATAGCAGATAGGCCTGTACAATTGGCATCCAATGGAGAATCTTACTTAGTATACAACATAGGAATTAAAAAAAACACCGCCTAATTTAAGCATCAGACAAAACTTTTGGTCAATGTTCTGAAGAAGTTAATAATCTGCAAGGGGAAACAATAAAACAATCAGCAGTAGTTCTAAGCATCCTTTCAAGTTACTGACCAAAGAAACCCCCACAGAGAACTTGTTAGTTTGGCAATCACTACAGACTGTTGATTTTAAAAACCAAAAGAAATAGGCCAATATACACAAGGAAGCAGACAAGATAAATCCCAGGAGAGATTTTACAGCTTGCAGTAAAAAGATAACAGTGAGAGGTGAGGGTGGGGAGAATGATCCTTATTTTGGAGAAAGAGTTTCATAAGCATACTTCTTCTTGAGACTCAAAAAAACCAAGAAATATTTTACCAAAATATCTTCAGGCTAAAATCCTACCTTAAGATATGAAGCTTTCATTCTAGAAATCTTTTCAGAAAGTACAATCAGCCAAATTGTTGGCTGCATTTGGAATATTAAAATATTTTCTCTACAAAAACACTTAAGAAAGCTGAAAAGGCATACTCCCAATACCAACAGAATGTTAGGTAAAGGTAAAGGTCGCCCTTGCTCGAAAGCCAGTCATATCCAACTCTAGGGTTCAGTGCTCATCTCTGTTTATAGCCAAAGAGAGAGTACTGTTTGCCTCTGGAGATGTTTCTGTGGACATGTGGCAGGCATGCCTCAACACTAGACTGCATGGAGTGCTGTTTACCTTCCTACCAAAGTGGTCCCTATTTATCTACTTGCAAGAGCTGGGACAGAGACTGGAGCTCATTCCGTCATGCACTACTCGACTCTCGAACTGCTGACCTGCCAACCTTCCAGTCATCAAGCTCAGCATCTTAACCACTAAGCCACCGCAGTCCGTAACAAAATGTTACAGAGAGGCCTACAATGTGGTGAACGATTGTGATGTGCCCACCTATAACAGCACTATCTGTTGGGGCACACAGAAAGAGCCTCCTTGAAGATTGTAGCATTTTTTAACCACAATCGGGAATGCCCCAGCCAATGGCAACCTTATTGTGCCAATCTTTCTCACACAAGGTCAGGCAAATGTAACTGTAGAATGAATTTACTAAAGGTGGCTTTGTTTTGGGAGTTTAAAGGTTGACCTAGACACAAAAGAAGCACTGTCTGTTCCACATAGAAGTTACATGTCAGAGTCATGACATTTTATAGTAAAAAAGTACATACTAGTCTAGGGGTTACATATGACTTCCAGGGTGCTTGAGGCCTCAAAGTTCTCTTGGAGCCCTTCTTCCAAAAAAAAAAAAAAAAAGCACTGTAGCAACAATATCACCATGTGAAACATGCTGAATTTTCAGTACTAAAATCATCTAGTAATAGCAATTTACTTTTGTAAAAAGGGAATCCTTTCTCACATCTTTCTAAGGTTATTTTTATAATTAACATGCAAGTAAACTTAGGGGAGTTCTAGATTTGCTTTTAGAAATCTTTGTCCTTGTTTGGAGGTTCGGTGCAAAGAGGGATCTCCCCATCCAAACCTAAATTGGTTCCAGAAAGGTGGTGTAATTTTTGCAGTCATAAGATTCAAATGTAATGTACAGCATCTTCCAAAATAGATATACAGTACAGTACAGTGGAACCTCGTTTAGAGAATAGAAATTATGTAGTAGCTCAGTTAACAAAAAAAAAAAAAATTGGAATGGGTAAATTGGTTTTCAATGCATTCCTATGGGAAACCATGTTTCAGTTAACAAATTTTGGTGTTCAATGCATTCCTATGGGAAATTGCATTCAATGCATTCTTATGGAAATTCCGCTTTACAGATTTTTCATAGAACAAAAGGTCCCAGAGAACGCATTAAATCTGTTAACCAAGGTTTCACTGTATAATGAAGGAATCAAAAAGATTACAGATAATACAGTGGAAGCCTCTGACTTGTTCCTTAGAATTCTACTCTAAGATTTTAAATGGCAAAACAAGTGTATTATAGTTATTAAGTAATTTATAATGAAAACCTGTGTAGAAAATTGACTCACATATTTTCAAAAGTAAAAATTTATATGTTTAGATATAAAAGAATTATGAACTGGTATCATACCACAGCATGTTCCACTAATCTACATGCTGTTTCTTTGCTTTGTCTGGAAGATAACAGCATGGAGTTCCTCAAGGACAGCAGCTGCTGAGTCATTCTTTAACAAAAACAAAGAGAAGAAACCTTTTTTCTCCTTTTTTAAAGAAGAGTCTTTTCTGTTTGGTTCTTGTACATACCAACAGCTAATCACCATATGCTAATAATGCTTCAGTACACAGAAGACATCATTGTTCCGAAGACATAAACAGAAGTATTTATTGATGACAGTAGGCTTTATGTTAATCTTTAGCCTCCTTGGAATGCATTCATAGGGTTTTTCTGTATCACACATACCTTTGTATTCTATCTGCAAAACAGACACTCTTTCAAAACTTTTCTCTGAGCATGAAAATATGTCTTGCTTGCATTTTAAAAGAAAGCACAAGAAAGTTCAAGAAATTGTAACTTTTAATAACACAGTAAGAATGAGGACAGACATAAAGTTAGATCCAGATTTAATCATGCAAAGAACAGCTCCATGGAAATCAATGGCATGAGAAAACCTCTGAGTGAGTGATAAAATGTTAGGGGGGGGGGTGTCTTCACCCTGAAGGAAGCTTCCATTTGTTTGTGCAGCTCAAAGTACTGTTATCTTGACCTGAGATTTGAAGTGTGGAGGTTTAGTCCGAGGGTTCAAACCACTGTGCGTTCTTTTAAGATATCAAAAGATAAGGCAGTATAAGAATTGGTTAAATAAATAATGGTCTATTCACTTGTCCAGCTAACTATCTGGAAGTCACATGTCAGCAATGTGTGGGGCAAAATTTAAAAAAAAAACGGGTGGAGCCACCATGAAAGTCTCTTTCATATACATCAGGAGTTCTCAACCTTTTTAGGCCAGGGGGCTGGGTCATGCTCCCTCAGACAGCTCCGGGAGCTCAACAGCCATTTTGCCCTTCCTCCATGACATGGCACTTCCTGGTGTGGTGGAGGTGGTGGGGTCTATGTGAAATGGTGCCACGGGCTGCATCCGGCCCATGGGCCAAAAGTTGAGAATCCCTGATATGCATGCACAAAACAGATGTACATTAGCATGAGAGCCGGGGGGGGGGGGTTCAAAACTGAAGCCAAATGGTGGGTCTTTTCCAATCTAACTGCTATGGAAACAAAAGTTACCCAAAGCAGCAGAAGAAAACTTAACCTACCCCTACCCCATCTTCCATCCCTTCCAAAACAGCCTCTGTAACAATTAGTTGTTTTTTGTACTTTTTAAATCTATTTGCACTAACAAAGGTTTTGAAAAGCTGGCTTCTGTTACAGAAATGAGGATGAGAGTTGCATGCTGCTGGTAGAGACTCTGCAGGCTGCATCTCACTCAAGAACCATCCGTTCATAATCCTTGCCGCCAAGCCCCAGTCTAATCACATCTTTGAGGGTGCCAACACATCACCAAACTTTCATGTGTTTGCTATGAAACGTACTGGAGGGAAACATTTCTCCAGTAATTGTCTGCCCTAGAAAAGACTGCAGTGGCTCAAGTGGCTAAAATTCTGACTGGAAGGCGGCAGGTCAGCAGTTCGATACCCAAATACTGCAGGATGGAATGAGCTCCCGTCTTTGTCCCAGCAGTTCGAAAGGAAGAAATTGCAAGTAGATAAATAGGGACCACTTTGGTGAGAAGGTAAACCGTGTTCCATGCGTTCCGGTGTCTAGTCATGCCTGCCACATGTCCAAGGAAACGTCTGCAGAAGCAGACAGCGCTGGCTCTTCGGGTATGAAACAGAGATCACCACTGAACCCTAGAGTTGGATATGACTGGCTTTCAAGCAAGGACAAGTCAAACAACGACAACAACAACCTTAGAAATACTGTATACATGAAAACTAACAATGGCAGTAAGATTCTGGAATTGATTTAGCCAATGGGAACTTTATCATAGATGTTACATCAAGCTCCATTGTTGTTGCGGAGGGGTGCACACTTGTCCAAGTGCAACCCAAACATCCTGCTCAGTACATCAGCATAGAGCCTGGTACTACACAAAGTATTTCATCGTACATATTTTATTATGCCCGTCCTTCTGAAGTTCTTTAGGAAAAGTTTCAAAGGACACCAATGACAGAGACACAATGCCCCAGTGACACTGGAGAAATTGAAACCACAGAACACATTCTCTGCAGCTGCTCTTTTTAGAAGAGATCTGGAACAAGTTCATTTCTTTCCTGCTCTGCGAGTATCCCGAGTGGACAAACACCACATTCACCCACTGGATGCTATCTGATGAAAGACCCACCTTCACCCACAACACTGCCAGGTTCTGTGCCACAGCATGTAAGATCAGAAGAACAATCCTGGCAGGACCTTCAGCCAAATAAACTACTAGCATCACAGCATAGGCTTAGTAATAGCTGTAATATTATTGATCTATGTACTAATTTTATTACCGTACCCAACTCTGAGCAGAAATGCTCCTTTTTAAGCATCCTCATTTTAACTTGTGTGTCTTGATATATTTTAAGTACTGTACCCCCATTTTAACTTCTGTTCTGTTTCCTGTTCTATACTGGTCTTGGAGCATAATAAAGATTTGATATACTTTATTACAGCACCCTCATAAAAGGAAGTACATCTCCTACATCTTCAGCAGCACTGGACACAGTGCATCAACTGGCCATGCTAGCTGGGGCATTATGGGTATCTCAAAAAGTAATGTTTAAGCTTTGGTAAAGAGTAACTAAGGAGATGTGATGGGTAAATCAGGGCTAGCGAGCAACACAGGCTCCAGAAAAGAGATCACAAACAAGTTATACAGAGAAAAAGGCAAAAAAAAAAAGACCATGTGTAAACTCTTCACCTTTCAAACAAAAACTCGCATAGTCAAAGCAATGGTATTTCCTGTGGTAATGTATGGTTGTGAGATCTGGACCATTAGGAAAGCTGAGCGCAGAAGAATAGGTGCCTTTGAGATGTGGTGTTGGAGGAGAGTTTTGAGAGTACCCTAGACAGCGAGGAGAACAAATAGGTCAATCTTAGAAGAAATCAACCCTGACTGCTCCCTTGAAGGTCAAATAGTAAAGATGAAGCTAAAGTACTTTGGACATCAAATGAGAAGAGAAGATTCACTTGAGAAAGCCTTGATGCTGGGAAAGGTGGAGGGCAAAAGAAGACGGGGACACCCAAAAACAAGATGGCTAGATGGTATCTTAGAAGCAATGGGCACAGAGCTGGGCGGGTTGAGGAAGATCGTGCAGGACAAAGGTGCCTGTCAGGCAATGGTCCATGGGGTTGCAAAAGGTCGGAATCGATTGTGCGACTGAACAAAAAAACCTCATCTATACTGCCTTGAGTTCCATAATGGAAGAAAGGTGAAACAGAATTTTAAATCCAGAATTATAGGTACACACTGAAGTACAGTATGCAGAAATATATGTACAAAAGAAAGATGAAGGGGATTCTCATATTATAAACAGATCAATTTTAGTTCACAGCTAAGCTTCAATTTATACCAGATGTCTCCCACTTTGTTTCCAGAACAGTTAAGATTTCACTTATACTCATGACAAAAGAGATTTCTGGGTCAAAGGCTAGGTCAGATTTGCAACCCACTGTTCGAGCAAATAAAAGGACTACAAGCCATCCAAACTCTTCTTATAAATTACAAACATTTGTGCATACATTAGAAACATATTTGCTGGCTGGAATCAAAGAAAACTGTACGGTACAGAATATGGTCACAGCTAGTGTGTGGCATTACTGCATGATCAGCAGTTTTCAACAAAGCAATGCCATTCGTACATACTGCAGCTTCTTTGTTTTCTCTCAGGAAATATGCACCCACATAATGAAAAACATGAAATGCTGAAGAAACTGTTTTATCCTTTCTAGCTTCAACTATATTCAGTTACACTGGAACCTCATACAACAATCACCCCGTATAGCAATGAAATCGTATAAAAATTAGGTTTTGGGGGGAAATGGCGCTCTGCATAACAATTTTCCCTATGGAAAAAAATCGTTCAACAATTTTTCAATGGGAAAAAACACTTAGCAAAAAAAATTGTTGTACGATGCATCCCATAGGGAAAATCGCTATACGATGCATGCATCATATAGCAATTGTTTCATACAACAATGAGTCCCATAGAATGAATTAAAATCATTGCACAGTGGTACCATGCTTAAAGAGCATAATGTGTTCCATGGGATTGTTCTTTAAGCAAGTTTGCTCTTTAAGCAAAACACCATTGTAAGTGACCAGTTGTGACTTCTGGTGGGAGGGGGGGGGATTGTGGAACCTGATTTATTTGTTAAGTGAGTTTTTGGTTGGTTTTATTTGTTAAGCGAGGTGACCATTCAGAGAAAATTCTGCTCTTTAAGCGAGTTATTCTCTAAACGAGGCACTCTTTATGTGAGGTTTTACTTGTATGAGGTACCACTGCATATGAATTTTGCCTGTTAGCAACTGGTTCCTTTGTATAGCATAGTCCTTTCAGCAATACAGTGGTACATCACATAACGAACACATCATATAGTGAAAAATTCGCATAACGAAGCATTCATTGTGCAATGGCGACACCCCACATAACGAAAAATTTATTCATTATGCGGAGGGAGGAGGTGTGACCGGGGTACATCTGCTTAATGGGAAACCCGGTTAAGGAACTTTTTTTTCCGTTATGTGGGGCATCTCCCATAATGAAAAAAACTGCATAGCGAAGAGCTCCGTGGAATGGAGTTTTTCGTTATGCAAGGTTCTACCGTATAAGAAACAAGGTTCTGCTAATTCTATTATATTGAGAAGTAAAGTTGTTTTGATTCTCAGCTGGATGTATCTTTGGCAAAGGTGATGTAGACATTTGGATTTTCCTCACATTCTTGGGACTGCTTCTGGATTAGCATCTTCAAATAAAAAAAGAATGTTAAATTCTGCAAACCTGCTATTCCTAAAAGGATTTTGATAGGCAGTGGTCAGACACACTTCTCTTTAATATAACTAAATGAAAAATAATTTTTTTGCATTTGAATCTTTATAAAAGTGGAGGAAGACTTTTTTTAAAACCACCAGAAACAAAGTGAGAAGCTGCTGTGTATATTTAAAGAAACTTTTACATTGAATCTCTGGTGTACACTTAGAGACATTGTGTCCAGTTCTTCCCCCACTCATGAAGCAACAGAAGATACATGTTGCTTGCACATGAAAAGATATTCATTGAGGTGAAAAGGAAGAAAACACTGTCCACAATAAAAGCATGCTGGAGCTCAAACAACATTCAATATGTCATTACTCATTTTACTCTGATTCTGAGGATTACTGCCTCTATGTCTGCCTTCAACTCCATTATAAATGTTTTCAAACCACCAGGACAACTGTGAGAGCTATAACTTTGCACAGGCTGATCTGTCAACTATTCATTTGCTACTGTGCTCACACACTAACCTTAAATGCATATGAAATCTTATCAAATTAGATCATAACAAACCAGTTATGTTTGTCAAATTTTTCTCTTGAATGCCTCAAGAGTTGGTAATTGATTCCATTGTCGCACTGCTCTAACAAATAAAGATTTTTTTCCCCTGATATTCAGCCTATATCTGGCTTCCTGTAGTTTCAGCCTGTTGTTACATGTTCTAGAGAGCATCCTGGAGTGATGGACAAGTAACAACAGACTGAAACTACAATTACCAACACTGGAGGCATTAAAGAGAAAAATTGGACAACCATAACTGATTTGATTTGGATTCTTGCACTGAGCAGGGGGTTGAATTCAATGGTCTCATAATCTTCTTCCAACTCTAAGATTCTATGAAACAAATCCCAAAAATATAGTAAAAGACAAAATAATTGTTACAGTTTATTGAAACCAGCCAAAGAACCATCAGATCTCAAAAGCTAGAGGGCAATTTCACAACTACTGTATGTCACTTACACA
The DNA here is from genome assembly GCA_030440675.1 of Furcifer pardalis. NCBI lineage: Eukaryota > Metazoa > Chordata > Lepidosauria > Squamata > Chamaeleonidae > Furcifer > Furcifer pardalis. The sequence continues at coordinate 101,522,027 of CP126891.1, forward strand.
CAAAGTGCTTAAATGAAATCAAATGGTCTAGCTCAGGGGTTCTCAATGTTTTTCAGCCATGGGCCGGACCATGCCCACTCAGACAGCTGAGTGAGCCAGATGGGTGTAAAGCTGCTGTGAAACATGTCCACAGCTGTTGTAAATGCATTTACAACAGCCACAGTCTCATTTACAGCTGTAGTAAATGAGTTTACGATGGCCGCGAACTAATTTTACAACTGGAAACGCATTTATGATAGCCATAAATGAGTCTGTAGCTAATTCCAGTGACAGCGGCTGGAGCAATGCTGGGGGCTGAATTGTCTGGGGCATAGGTTGTAAACCCCTAGTCTAGCCCCTAAAATTGAACCTTCTCTAATTCCAGAACAGCAAGCTTTACGCTTGGCAAGAGCTATATGTCTCAAACCTTAAGCCTAACCCAGCAAAAAAAAGAGATGGGTTTAAAATAACTGCAGTAGCATTTGTTGACTTTACAGAATCATATTCAGTCTGTTGCTACTTGTCCATCACTCCACCATCAACAGTTGTTGAAAAAGCTCTACCTCCTTACTGAATATCATGGACTAACAGAAATATCTGTTTCATAACTGAAAATTATTTGTTGAACATCAAAGAAGGCACAGTCACTGAAAAAGTAAAAGAAAGAATCCACCACACAGTAACATCTTGACATCATTATTTTTCAATATTTACACAAATGATCATATGCCATACAGTCTCATAAATGAAGAAGATGTTCAATGCTGATAATCTTGCCTAAACAGTCCATGAAGAAACCTTTGAATCCACTGAACACCAACTAACCTCTATATTAAAAGATTATATTATAAAAACAACCAACTGAAATCAACCCTTTTGAAAGCTCAGGTCTGCGTCTTCCACTTAGAACAGAAAAGCTCAGAGGAATCCAAGTTAACTCAGAATGGAAGATTTTGGAACACTACCCTACCCCAGATATTTGGTCATCCCTCTGGATCGAGCCTTGATCTACGAGAATATTGTCTGAACACCAGTAGAAAACCCCACAAAACTACTCTCATGGGGGGAAAGTTTAATTTAGTTAGAATGTCTCACAATAGGACAAGATTCTGACTGTATCATCTAAAAAATTACTTAATTGACTTTGAATCAAAGTTGGGAAATCAAAGAGTAATCAAGTAAAATGGGACTTGGAAACAGGAAAAAATTTTGGTGAACCAATACAACATTTATATGCATACAATTTATGCCCCACCACGTACCCACCACGTACAAACGGTCTGATAAATGACCAAGATAATGCTGTTGAAGTGGCCTGCTTCTGGTTACAAATAACATAATTATGCAATATTCTGATACCAACAAAGAAAGAACTCTTAGCAGATAAATGAAGAAGATTTACACATCCCCAACAGCACTTGAAAGGTTTATGCAAGATACTGTAATATGTTAGATTGGTTTCTAGATGATATTTCAAGAACACAATGCAAAAGTGGAGATGTAACATCAACTTCACTTCCAAGAGTCAAGGTATGTCTGGTTTCAGCCCAAAACAATGAGACCCAAAGGGCATTTTTAAAGTGCTGAGTCTCCAAAATTTCATTAACTACAACTTGAGCATATGTGTATTTAAAATGCTAAGGAATGCAGCCTTAGCTCAAGATCCAGAAGGGCACAGTGATTAAAATGTTGGTCTACATTTAGGAGCTCCAAGTACTAGTCCTGACTCAGACATGAAACTAGCTGGGAAATGCTGGGCCAACTCAACCATGAAACTAGCTGGAAAATGCAATGCCTGTGAACTGCTCATGCTCAGTCTAATCCATCTCTCAGCTGTTGTAAGACTAAAGGGGGGGGAGGAGTCATGTCTGCTGACTTATTTATTTATTTATTTAGATTTATTATCCCGCCCCAATCAGGCGAACCTGACTCTAGGCGGCTTACAAAAAGAAAAAGATCACACATGAGTGCAAAACAAACTAAACAATCCCACTATTGATTTGAATTGATTAAATGAATGCAAGATATAGTAATACCCTGCATAAAGAGCACCTCACTTAGAGACTAACTCGTTTAAAGAGCAGAATTTTCTCTGAATGGTCGCCTCGCTTAACAACTAAAACCAACCAAAAACTCACTTAACAACTAAATCAGGGTTCGCAATCCCCCCCACCACCAGAAGTCACAATTGGTCACTTACAATGGTGTTTCACCTAAAAGAGCAAACTCGCTTAAAGAGCAATCCCGTGGAACGCATTATGCTCTTTAAGTGAGGTACCACTGTATAAGCAAACAACCAAGCAATTTTGACTGCAATCTTGAGCTCATGGAATTCAGCAGGTTATTTAATTGTGACAGAGATGTATTGAACAACAGTCTTATTCATAAGACCCAACCTATGGTTATGTTGTTGCTTAATGTTTAAAATGTTATCTTACTTTTGAATAAGACATCAACTTATATGAACAATGCTAAAAAAAACTCATTAGAATAAAGATCACCTTCTATAAATGGCAATGTTCATTTCTGGAGCCTGAAATGCTGTCCTAAAGCTACAAAGTTTTTGTGAGTAACCCATTTGTGTGTGCAATTAAATATGCAAGAGAGCTAGCGGAGCTAACCTATGAACCAGAACCTCTCTGTCTTGTTAGTGACAGATCAGCCTCCAAATACAAGAGAACTTCCCAAGGGCCTCAGGTCATTGGACCAATTAGCTGGGTAGAGCTGGATGTGTGAAGAAGAAAAAAATAACTTGCCCAGAAAAAAAATGTGAAAGCAACATTGAACATGTGATCAATGCTCTGTTAAACACACAATCCTAAATAATATTAAGAAAATTGGATTAAACGCTGCCACTTTAAGGGATATATAACACAATATATGCTTCTAGTTTACCACTGCCTTTTAAATCAACACCCTACTTCTGTAATAAAACAATTTGTACTTTACTTTTCAAAAGTTTAGCAATGTTTCAGCATGTGTAACAAACAAACAAAAATATTTTGGCACCTTTAGAGCTAACAGGTGTGTTTGAATGTGAGTTTTTCCAGGTTTCATTTCCACATACCCAGATTACAATTCACTTTAAACAGGGGACAAAAATACATATCAAACAGTAATCATGTGAGCAGCATATATTTCTGTATACAGTACTGTTCTCTTTAGTTGTCAACTCCAGGAGCGCTAGATGCCGTCATATTTCTGAATGGCTCACTACTACACACTTGATTCAGTGCCACGCAAAAGCAGCCTGATGAAATGTGTTCTTCTCCTGGGACACCACAGTTCACGTGCATCATTAGTCTGGGCTGCAGCAGCCTGAGTGGGTGCCAGATCCTATCTATCTAATCCTCAAAGTGGCAAGAAATAAAGCCTCCAAAACAAGAAGGGAGAGAACTGCATTCTTCAGAGATACAGCCGCCCCTTCACTCAGAAAGAAAAAGGATAAGATTGTCAGTCTGGCTGTTCGTCCTTGTTAGGAGACAATGGGAGAGCCTTGAAACAGAGCCCCTGCCTCCTCATTCATTCCCCAAAGCCACAGTCACGTGATTAAGGGCAACAACATCAAATTACTTCTCAACAACAAAAATATGGTTTGTCTATAGGGGGACCTCAGACTGGTCGATTCCCCCATTTCGGACTTCAAAGCATTCCCCACCATCCCAACCCACCCCGTTCCAGCTTCCACAAAGCAAGTGGGCGGCTCCTCCATCCTCAAGAGCAAAGGCAAGCGGTACTCTTCAAAAACCCCAGCCAACCTCTCTCTTTCACACACACCCGCACATAACTTCACTGCTAGCAGAAGATGAAAGAAAAAGACAGACTGGGGAGGCAAAGAGAATGGAGGAAGAGAGAGGAGTGTAAATTGCAAACAGAAAGTCCAAGAAGAGTAAAATAAAGAAGAGCAATCCATATGGAAGAAGGGAGCAGGAGAGATGCAGGCTGGCCCAGGCAAAGAGGGGCTCCATGCAAAGGGGGGGGGGGAGAAAGAAAAAGGACCTGACCACAGAATCACCCCGCACAGTTGTGTCCTTTCAAGTCTCCCCCCCTCCCCCTCGATTTCCTTTAAGAAAGAGCAGAGGTTCAACTTGTGACACGTGGGGCATCCGACTCGCTTGGCGGTCTTAGGTGGGCAAGCAGCAGCCAGAGAACTAAGCAAGAAAATGAATGACCCTCTAGAATCTGGAGGTCTGGAGTCCAGATCCTCTGAATGGATATGAGCCTCAAGTCCACCGGCTCAGATCCAAAGAGCTTTATGGCAAGAACAAACACTCTTGAGGGTACACAAGAGCAAAACCAAATTAGAAGGTGGAGCAAGGAGTTCACTGGACAAGGAACATTATTAAAGGAAGATATAGCTGAGGAACTCAACCTTCCCTACCACACGTGGAGGCCCTTGAATAGGCTGAGGGTCAGAGTCCCTAAATCAGGGGTGCCCAAACTACAGCCCAAGGGCCGGATCTGGCTGCCAACACCAATCCAAAAAGCCCTCGTCACTCCCAGAAACCCTCGTCAAGTCCGGGCGCCTTTTACTTCCACCTCTGAGTGAACGAGGGCTTTGTGGGCCAGATGAATCGGCGTTGGAGGCTGGATCTGGCCCACAGGCTATAGTGAACCACATGACTGGCCCACAGCCCGAAAACCTTGGGCACCCCTGCCCTAAATGCAAGACCAACATGCTCAAGTGGGGGCTGCTGGCGGACACCACCGCTGTGTGAATGTGGAGAGACACAGAATCCGGCTCATTTACTAGTCTGCCAGTAACATGCACCGATTAGGACTTAAGTTTGGCCAACGACGAAGCCAAGAAAGTGGCTTCATTTTGGGCAGTCCAGGGTTTTATCGGGACACGAAAGCAGCAGCATCCAGACCTCGAAGCCCACCCACCCCCCATTGACATTCTGCCTCTTCCCCCCCCCCCTCAGACAGTCCCATTTGCCTAGGCGCGACTACTTTGCTGGCCACCAGCCCCCCACATACACACACACCGTGGAGCGCCCTAGGTTGCCCGAACTTTTTTGACCGCCTCTCGCGAGGAAGGCTGAACTTCCAAGCCGGGGAGGGCACCGGACGCAGCCCAGTGGGGAATGGCTGGGGGGGGGGGCCTCCCTTCTCACGTGAGCAAAGAAGAAGGCAACCCTGCAGTCTCACCTCGCAGCTGGCCCTTCGCCACCGCGAAGAAGAGCAACGCCGGCAGCACCAGCAGCGCCCGGGACGAGGCCATCTCTCCCTCCCCCGCCTCGACGGCAAAGCCACAGGTGGAAGAAGGCGGGAAGCGACTGCTGCTGTTCACAAGCTAAGCCACCCGCCCTCTGCAGCGAGTGAGCATCCCCTCCCCGCCCCACCAGCCGAAAAAAGGGTCCGGACGAAACCATTCCCGTGCGGAGGGGGGGGGGCGAGGTGGTCCTCCACACCATCTCGAGAGTGAGAGACAGAGCGGCGGGATTTTCCTCGGGGCAACTGAAAACGAGGCACTCTTCTTCGCTCCAGTATCCGCCCCTCACGAGTATCTGAGACCCCATTCTCGTCTCTCAACGCCCTGGTCTCCCCCCACCCACCCTGACTTGTGGTTCATTCCAACAGTAGCTGTGGTAGCAGGAGACGCCGAGATGGGGCAAGGGGGGGGGTGTCGGTTGCCGGAGGGAGACATTCTTGAGCTGCTTAGGGTTGGTTAAAGGCCCCCCCCCCAAGTCAAAAGGAGCAATCTGCGCGACAAAGAGGCACTGGCTTTTTTTCCCCCTAACCTTTGCATTCCGGGTGTCCAAACCTTTTGGCCCGCAGGCCAGTCACATGGTTCAGGAGCATGGTCACTTTGGCCTGGAGGCCAGATCTGGCCCCTGACACCAATTCATCCAGCCCGCAAAGCACTCGTCACTCCCAGAAGCGGAAGTAAAACATGCCCATATGGGCGCGTTTTACTTCAGCTCCAATGAGCAACAAGGGCTTCGCGGGGCGGATGAATTGACGTTGATTTTATTTTTTATTTTATTTTTTTTATTAGGCATTTAAAAAGAAATACAAAAATACAAAACAAGACAATTATAAAGATATATATAACCATGAAGATCATGTAACATTTTTCTCTAAACAATTCAATGTTACATTTGCCACATTTCTTTGAACATAATCTTCTTCACGTTGTTATCATTCACAACATTGACCTCACCCTTGTGTTATTTACAATGTCCGGGGAATTCTGTATTTTCACAGTTTCCAAAAGTCATTCTGATCTTGTACAGGGGGTATGCCCTTTTTCCCCCCCAGAGTATAACTTATAAAAGGTTCCCAGATCCTCCAGAAATTATTACTTTGCACTTTTCCTCTCCTACAATTTAACTCCCAAGTAAGTTTTTCATTTAATGCCAAGTCCCACATTTGCTTATACCAATCTTGTATACTTGTTTTTTCTTTACTTTTCCAACTTTTAGCTATACATTGTCTCGCAACAGTCAACATTATGGCCAGCAGTTCTTTATTGTCCTTATTCATGTCAAAATTATCAACGTCGGTTAGCAAAATTGTATCTGACCCCAGCCTAACTTGCACCTTTAGTATATTCTCCAATTCTTTTTCAATTCTTTCCCAATAAGCTTTTAAGGCATCACAACTACACCACATATGTTCGTATGTTCCCTTTATTTTGTTACACCTCCAGCATATATCGCTTAGATTATTATACATTCGATGCAAGACGACTGGGGTCCTATACCATCTCCATATTAATTTATGATTATGCTCTTTAACTCTAACCGACATTGTTCTCATTATCTTTCTTTTCCAAATCCTCTGCCATTTTGTTTCTGTTATCCTTGTATCTAATTCTTGTTCCCAGCTTTGTCTCAACACCTCTTGTATTTCTTGACTCTTATTCAAAATTTTATAAATTTTGCTTACTATTCCTTTAATTCCCATTTCTCCATTTCTAATTCTAGTCAAAAGTGTCTCAAATTTCGTACAGTCTCTATTTAAACCATCTTCCCATAAAAATATCTTATTCCAATTATTAATCTGAAGAATCTTGAACCAATCCAGTTGCAATTGCAAATACAGCTCGCGCCTTTTCTCCTGGTCTCTGCAAGTATTGACCCAATCTTTCAATAATATTACTTTCTTTTCTACCAATATATCCCTGATCTTTTTATCAATTTTAATTGGAAAATTCTGAAAATCCTCCACCTCTAAAATCGGATGAATTGACGTTGGGGGCTGGCTCCAGCCCTTAGGCCACAGTTTGGGCACCCCTGGCTTAAAGGATCCTTAGCTCGTCTTAACAGGGAAACTAGTGGAACCAGTGATGGGATGTAACAGGTTCTCACCAGTTCTACAGAACCGGTAGTAACTTTTCCCAGTGTCCCAGAGAACCTGTAGCAACTTTTGGGGGGAACCACCTTCAGGGCTTACCTTTTCACTGGTTCCCCCACTGCGCATGCATGCCAAGCACTTGGTGTGCATGCACGCCTAGTGCTTGGCACATATGCACGGCCTCCTTGCTGTCCTTCCAAACAGGGAGGAGGAAGAGAAGCTGCTAGCCTGAAGCTCCCTATAGACTGAAGCTCCCTATTTTTATTATTTTGTATTTTTTTTCTTTGGCCCTGCCCATGACATGACATCATGATGTTAGCTCCACCCACACTGTGATGACATCACAGTGGGGTAGTAAATTTTTTGACATCCCACCACTGAGTGGAACCATCTGCCTTGAAACGCGGTGAACATTCCAACTCTGGAAGCTTTCAAGAGCTAACTGGGCCACCTTCTGTCATAGCTGCTTTAAACTGGAGTCCTTCATTCAGCATGGTGTTGGACTCGATGGCCTAAAAGGCCCCTTCCAACTCAATGATTAGATGATTCTATGAAAGATAAACAATGATAAATGATTCTATGAAAGATAAATGGCCAGAGGAAGAAGGAGCCAGGGAAGGTTGAGGACTTCACCACCCCTCCCTCTGTGCCCCCATCAACATATTGTATTGTAATGTATTGTTTGTAAGCTGCCATGAGTCGCTACAGCAAGTGGGCGGCAATATAAATATGAACTAATAAATAAATAATAAAGATAGGCAAAAATCTTCCAATAGGAACTGCTCATCCTCCATGCTAGAGGTGTCCAAACTTTTCAGACCACGGGCCGGTCATGTGGTTCCTCCCACTGGAAGCGGAAGTAAAACTTGCCTTGCAATCTGTTTTGCAATACGATGGCATATTTAAAGTTGCCATTTCTCTGCTTCAACCAAGGATACCCAAACTATGGTATGGGCTGGATCTGGCCCCTGATGCCAATTCATTCCACCGACACTGTCCTTGTCGCTCCTGGAAGCACAAGTAAAATGTGCCTGTACTGGTGCATTTTACTTCCACTTCCAGGATCGACAAGGGCAGTGTGGGCCAGATGAATTGGCATAAGGACCCGGATTTGGCCCACGGGCCATAGTTTGGGCACCCCTGCTCTTATGCAGATGGTGTTCTGCTTAGCCTGGGGCAGGAATATTTCTGAAAGTTATACTGTACTGCCATTACATAAAGAAGTCAAGAAGGCAGATAGGGAGACGTGTTTTGATTGATGTGAGGTGATTACATTTGTTTTCAATGTAGGGCTCAGGTCCTGAAAGAGGAAAACCCGTTGCAACAGATGGACTGCACCTATGGAAGCACATCTCATGAGTGTATTTCACAATACCATGTGACTTAATTGTAGAATGCATATCTTATACAGTACTGTATCTCCCTTAAAAAGTTTCTCAAGGCAGCTAACAGTGATATTTCATTCAATGTATAGATTTAAAAAAAACTGGAAGTGCCATCATGAAATAATTTGAATCACATTTTTAAAAAGCATGAGCAGCAGAACTAATGTTAAAAATCAAAATCATTTCAGAAAATTTTTCAGCCACACATATAGCCACAATATAGCTTCCAGATAAGTAGATAAGTAAAAAACACCTCTTCCTTTACAAATTAAATATTGGCCAGAATCCTGGTGAATTGTGCAACTGCACAGAATTGGCTCAATGGGTAAAAGTGCTATGCTGGGAAACTGGAAGGACGGGGTTCAATTCCCCAAGAGCTGCATAATGGGGGACATGAAAGGAGCCTCATTCAGGCATCCCCTGCAAAAATCCGTCCAACCCAGAGTAATCTCTGACACAAAACACACAGGGATGATCACATAAGCATTTCCTCTGCTGCAGGTTCACATGTGAACTGGAAAAACTATTATGCAATTGCCTTTACATGTTCAGTGGGATTTTGGCCATATGTACTTTAGCATCAAATTTACAGAGTAGCAAACAGGCTGGAAATAAAACTACCAATGCTATTTTCCATGCAATAGTAAAGGTAAAGGTTGCCCTTACTCAAAAGCCAGTTGTCTCCAACTCTAGGGTTCAGTGCTCATCTCTGTTTACAGTCAAAGAGCCAGCGCTGGCTGCATTTGCAGATGTTTCTGTGGACACATGGCAGGCATGCCTCAACACTGGAGAGCATGGAATGCTCTTTACCTTCCCACTGAAGTGGTACCTATTTATCTACTTGCAATTTCTTGCTTTCAAAGTGATAGGTTGGCAGGACAGAGACGGGAGCTCACTCCATCATGCAGTACAGTACTCAGGAATCAAACGCCAACTTTCCAGTCTTCAAATTCAGCATCTTACCTACTTGAACCACTGCAGTTCTATTATCCCTTCAATACTTGACACAAATTGTACAAGCTCATACTCTTTACTTTTAAGCAAGCAAAATTAACTTGGACAATTTATGGTTAATTTATGGGGGCTACATCATTGGCCAATTTAATGAGTGGTATAGGTCTGCAATCAGATCCATACATAATAGATTTTTTGTAATATACCCATGTCATGAACTAGGCTATAGATTCCAATACAGCTATAAAGAAAGAGAGCATCGAAGGTGCTTTTTGCCTCGGAAAACATTTTGCAAGTCCCTTGTGCATTTTGCTATCCTCTCCACATAGTATCATTTGTCCTGAAGAGAGATACTATTGACTTGACCTTGAAAGAACTGAGGAGGAAATATACTTAGTGACAGAGCATGTTTCACTTTACACCTCTCTCAATTGCAGCACTCATTTTGTGAGAGATGTACAGTATATGTCATTACACCTATGAAGAATTGGATAGATTTAGATAAACTTACAGGTAGCATGAGATTTGAATGCTTGTTGAACTGATGCAAGCATGAAAGAAGGTGGTGGCGGAGGTGGCTGCAATTCATGTCTAAGAATGAATTTCTTTCCTAAAGCAGGAAAAATACCATTGCCGTGAATTTAAGGTGGATCTCAGCTTGCCATGAAGTTACCCACACATCATGAAGCTAGTGATGGGATTCAAAAAAATTTACTACCTCCTCTATGGGAGTGGTATGGTGGGCGTGGCCAGGGGGAAAGCCCTGCAACCAATTCTGGTCAACTGATGCAAATCTGCTGATGCCCACCACTGCATGAAGCCATCTCCTGCAGCACATATGAAATGAGACATGTAGGATTTAACACTGGGACTACAGTGGACTGCCGCAGCCATAGAATATGAAACAGATACACCATGTCAAATCCATGGGCGGGGGGGAATAGTGATTATATGAGGATGTGTAACATATGGGAACCCAGAGGATCAAACAAGACCCCTACCATCCCATTCCCTAAAAACATTTTCCGAAAAACAAATATTTTGTAGTTTTCAGAGCTGCAGCTGTGCTAGTCTGTGCAAGGAATATCAGGCAAAAAACAAAAATAAAGGCAAAAACATTGTAGCACCTAAAAGACTAACTGCCATATTTGAATGTGTACTTTTGCAGATCAAGTCCACTTAATCTGCAAAAGTGCACATGTAAACCTAGCATTTAGTCTTTAAGGTGCCATAAAAATTTTGTACACAAATTTTTTTAACTCATAAAGTTCTTTGTGCCTCTGGGATGTGACAGTACTTACAGAAACAGCCTGGCTTTTATTTTTTTAAAAATAGCCACTAAAGCATGGAAAGGACTACAGTCAAACCTCGCGTAAAGAGCATTTCGCTTAAAGAGTAACTCGCTTAAAGAGCAGCATTTTCTCTGAATGTTCGCTTCGCTTAACAAATAAAACCAACCAAAAACTTGCTTAACAAATAAATCAGGGTTTGCAATCCCCCCCACAATTGGTCATTTACAATGGTGTTTCGCTTAAAGAGCAATCCTGTGGAAGGCATTATGCTCTTTAAGTGAGGCACCACTGTATTTCAATTAAAAAAGCCAAAGGATTGTAAAAAGCAGGAAGGGAGAATAAGAGTCACACTGTAGATGTGAGAATGCCTTAACTTATGAATGTTGCCCACCTTGAATTATATGAATATCTAAGGTAGATCTAAAACATTATACATGTTCAGATGAAGCTGAAGAACAAAAATGTGAAACTTGAATGATACAGAATGTCCTGTCTCTACAATATCAACAGTTTGCATTTTATAGTAAAGATTAATTCTTGTGTTCTAAATGGTACATAAGGTGGCCCAGCCAAGATTCTAGATGTGGGATATAAGCAGCCAGGCGTTTGAGGGTGGGCAAGCTGCTAACTTAGGGTGGACAACACCCACCCTGGCCACACCCTTGCTACAGCCCTGTGGCCCAGCAATTTTGGTCATGTCTCAGAAACCACAACTGCATAAAATATGATGCCTTGCAGCCCGCAATTCAAGACAATAGAACCTTTATAGAATCCTGCTGATAATCTGATTAACAACACAAACCCGACTCGGAGGTTTGTCAGCAGCAAAGAGTTTAGAATATTTTGCCTACAGAAACCTTTTCTTGGCTGAACATTGACAGAACATTGGCTACTATTGTCTGGATTTAGATCTGCCAATGGGGAAATCTGACATAGCAGGGCTCAGCCCTGTTGCTAGAAAAGCCAAAAAAAGGGGTGGAAAGAGGACTAAGGGAGGAAAAGTGTTATCAGAGCTAAACCTGCCCCAACCCAAAGTCTCAACCACTGTGCTTGCACAAAATCTGGGAAGGATTTAAATTCAATACAGCTTCAGATCTAGCACAGCTTCGGGTAGCTCAGGGTTCAGTCACTCAGTCCTAAACTATCCTGGCTCATTAGGAATGCCTCATTAGGAATGCCTCTGAGAGAATTCTCAAGTTTGATCTTTATCAATTTATCATTTTTTAGCAATGATATATAACTTTGTCAGTGCATAAAACAGGTAAATATAATGTTACAAAACAATAGCATTTAAACTATTTAGACCGAAAATCCACTAAAATAAATGAAAACACCTGGAAAAAATGGAAATGATGGTATGCTCTTGGATGTGTTTTTCACTAAGCATTTCACCAATTTAAGCAATACAAGGAGCAACGTAAGATATTAAGACAAAGGAAAGTAGCAAAACACTAGAATCAATTTAATGAATTCCACAAGCGTATAAAACCCTCATATTCTAAACAAAATGATTGAGTTAAGATTGTTGCTTGGAATCTGTATATCAGATAAAAGGACAATTTCCTTTATTCTCTTCAGAAACCTTCTTAAATTTCAGTTCTGGAATGAAGGAGGAAAGCAAAACATCCGCAGGAGGAAAAGTCAACAGATTTCCAGAAACAGCATGTCAGTAGATAAAGGGGGGGGGGGGGATCCTGTTTTCAAGGACATGGGCCAAGAACAAAAGGCAAACATTGTGAAGGAAAACATTATAGAAGACAACTATAACCAGATCAAGAAAACTATGTAAACTATCTTCTCTTTGTTTACTATTTTTAATTAGTAAAATAACTTTAAAAATCAATGTCACTCTTTCATCACCAAGGGAAAGTCCAAGATGTAAAAACAGTGGACAAGATTTAACAGCATACTTTTGCTGGATTCTTCAGCTTCTGTGAACAGACTTCAGACTTAGTTCCCCCTCGCCTACACCAGCATCCCTCCATTACAAATACAATATTTTAAAAATTAGTCTAACATCAATTTACATATAATGACCAGAATCCTCATCGTGTTTATTTACATTTTGTGCAGCTTGCCATGTATAATTATGTTTTATTGACAAGATGCCCACGTTTTCCTGGTCATTGTGCCCAACTGTGCAACTGAGATGCAACTTGGTGGCACCTCATTCATTATGGCAAGTTACACAAATATGATTGTAGGTTAAAAAAATTCATACTGTGTCTCTGAATTTCATATGGACACATAAAAAGCAAGCTGAATTTTATTTTGACTCTCTATTCATTCGTTTGTTTCCCCTGTGTGTAGTTCCATTTTGAATGAAAACTGCTTAGTGAGATTCAAATATACACCACACTATTCTCCTAAATGCAAAGGTTACTTTAGCTAACACCACTACTTCATTTGTCCACCTGAAAATACTACAGTTTTTAGAAGCATAGGATTATTTTCTGAGCCTGTTAATGAGTGTGGCAGTTAATGAGTGTGGCAGAGACAACTGAAAACTCATCTGGTATCTTTCTGTTTCAGATAAACAAGAATAGAGTACTGTATTTGCAAAAGTGTTCAGGATAGACTGGTGGCTAGATAAGGGAAATTTTTGTTTCCATGAAAACAAAAGTGGTTGATTAGAGACATGTTACTGAGAATGACAAACATGTGGAATCAGACCTAATTAAGTGTCTCAAGAGATAAGCTTCCTGTCTTGGTTTTATTATCAGTACCTGTTTTTATCCAAGTAAAATAACATTTCAGGTTCTGATTGAGCTTGCTATCACTGACTCAGCATTTTAGTCTGTTCATTTACTAGGGTGATATTCTGTCCTTGATCTTCTGCATAGATACTATGAGTATACCCCTGATTACATCTTCTTAATTAAAGAACTCATCACTCATAGATGTGAAGCAATCATGATTTAACTTCCCAGTGTTTTCTCTTATATACGTATATGCCGGTGTACAAGACGACTGGGTGTATAAGACGACCCCCCAACATTTCCACTCAAAATATAGAGTTTGTTATATACTCGCTGTATAAGACCACCCCCTCTTCCGCACACCTTCCACACACCAAATAAAACGTAAAAGAACATGAGTTTTGATTTCAACATGTTAATTTATATTCAAATTCTTATGCCATGCAGAAAAACTGTCACAAGGCTGTGTGTTATCAAACATGTACAGTAAATATAAAACAGTGCAAGTGGAAAGTGGTACTTATTTATCTACCATATATACATGAATATAAGCCGACCCAAATATAACCCAAGGTACCTAATTTTGACCTTGAAATCCAGGAAAATAGATTGACCTGAGTATAAGCCAAGAGTGGAAAATGTAGCAATTGCTAGTGCAAAGACTAACATCCTGCTTGACTTTAGATACCTCTTGAGATTGCCTGCCTAGACAATTATTACCATTCTGGAACCAGAGAGAGACAGTAGAGATAAAGTCTATCCGTTAGACATGCATCTCAAATGTTTGAGATGGCTGCTGTGACCCTGACTTCTCTGCCAACCCTGACAGTGCCCCTGGACATCCTTTCGACTAGTCGCTGCTTGAATTATCGGCAACCAGACCTCTTTGGACTTTGCTATTTGGACTTTCCTTGAATAGACTCTCTGAGTAGCACCACTATGCAGCAACTGTTCCTGCTAAGGCAGGTCAGCACAAGTTGCAGATTTAAATTTGTACTCAAAACGCAGTTTCCCATATGAATGCATTGAAAACCAATTAATCCGTTCTGGAGGTGAGAATTTTTTTTTTAAAAAAAGTGGCAGGTAGAGTCTAAGAACACTACTGTCAGGGATTTAGTTCATTAATTTGATGTGTTGAATTATGCTCATTAGTTCATTTATTTCTTTTATTTCATTCATTAACTAAGGGCAATGTTTCAAAGGGCCAATAAAAAGGGGCACTTTGGATCCCTTCGATTGGTTGAGTGGTTTGGTCACTGGTTCCCTGACAACTGACCACCCCTCGCAAAAATGTCACTTTTCCGAGGCAACTTTCGAAGGCTATGACACCATCACTTTGCATTTTTGGCCTATGGGTCTTATACCATTCCTTAAAGTCGCCGAGATGATATTTCATGCGACATAAGCATTAGTTTCATCAGTGCTTTAGCTTTGGTGTGGCAGCTCATCGAAATTACACGATTTTCGTTACATGGCAAATGCTGTCAGACCACCCTACCAAAATGTAAGACATTCATCGAATTTACATCAAAAAAGGTTTTCAATGCATTCCTATGGGAAACCACATTTCGAGTTATGAATTTTTCATAATCCAAAATGTCCTGAGGTTTAACTCAAGGTACCACTGTAGTCTTTTCTAGGTGTGTAGAAGTTCATTTAGTTGTATTTCAATGTTGTAACTAACCAGTCAGTAGCATGTGTTAATTTTTTGTTCAATTACACTCAGATGGTGATTGCAGCCACGAAATAAAAAGGCGACTGATTCTTGGGAGGCAAGCGATGAGAAACCTGGGGAGCATAGTGAAAAGTAGAGACATCATATTGCAAACAAAAATTCGCATAGTCAAAGCAATGGTATTCCCTGTGGCAATGTATGGTTGTGAGAGCTGGACCATTAGGAAAGCTGAGCGCAGAAGAATAGATGCCTTTGAGATGTGGTGTTGGAGGAGAGTTTTGAGAGTCTCCTGGACAGCGAGGAGAACAAATAGGTCAATCTTAGAAGAAATCAACCCTGACTGCTCCCTAGAAGGTCAAATAGTAAAGATGAAGATGAAGTACTTTGGACATCAAATGAGAAGAGAGGATTCGCTTGAGAAAGCTTTGATGCTGGGAAGGGTGGAGGGCAAAAGATGAAGGGGGCGGCCAAAAATGAGATGGCTAGATGGTATTGTAGACACAATGGGCACAAAGCTGAGCGAGTTGAGGAGGATGGTGGAGGACAGAAGTGCCTGGCGGACAGTGGTCCATGGGGTCGCAGAGGGTCGGAATCAGTGATGGGATGTAACAGGTTCTCACCAGTTCTCCAGAACCGGTAGTAACTTTTCCCAGTGTCCCAGAGAACCAGTAGCAGCTTTTTTTGGGGGGGGGCACCTTCAGGGCTTACCTTTTCACTGGTTCCCCCACTGCGAATGCGCGCCAAGCACTTGGTGTGCATGCATGCCTACAGTGCTTAGCACGTATGGATGGCCTCCTTGCTGTCCTCCCAAGCGGGGAGGAGGAAGAGAAGCTGATAGCCTGAAGCTCCCTATAGCCTGCTCCCCAGGGTAAGTGACTCACTTTTGGATGTGGTGTGTCTGTGTGTATTTTAATGTGTATTTAATACCTTTACCTATATTGATGTGCTACCACAGTTCCTAAAAAGTCCTGGTGGCCTGGCTTGGGGTGTTTAAGCAAAGTCTTGGAGTTACCTCATCAATAAGCTACACCTGTGCTGTTCCAATTGCTGTTCCAATTGGAGAACCCTTAAGGAGGTACAGCTGTTTTACATTTACATTAAGGCATATTATCCTAGATAACTGGTTAGGCAAAAACTTAATACCTAACTTGTTTAACTGTTGAAAAGTGCCAAAATGAAGCCATCTTGTGGTGAGTTCGTTCTGTAGTTCTTTCCGACCTAGTATTTTATTTTTAATTATTTTTATTTTTTCTTTGGCCCCGCCCACAACATCATGACATCATGATGTTAGCTCCACCCACACTGTGATGACATCACGGTGGGGTAGTAAAATTTTTGACATCCCACCACTGGTCGGAATCAACTGTGAGAATGAACAACAACAACAAAACTGTTTACTTTTAATTCCTACTCACTGAAGCTAAGGAGCCTCCAGTATGGATTTTTTTTACTTGGCTTGTTGTATTCATATCTAAAAATAAAAATTGCTTTTTTTTTTATTGCTTTCAATTTTTCTTCTTCTGAAGCTTGTTCAGGAATATTCCTCACAAAACAGGACGTAATTTTTTTTCCTGCTGAAGTAATCACTGAAGTCCACTAGATGGCAATGTTCAATTACACTGGTAAAACAGTCAGAGGAATTTTAAAAGCAGTTATAGTTAGTAATGAAAATGTTGTTCAGGAGCAAAACACATCAGAATATCAGAATATCAATCCAATATTAAGTAGTTGGGAGCCGAATATGGTTTACAGCTGAAGTAAAGAACCTCTCATCCATAAGCTAGACGCAACCAAGAACAAAAAGCCTGTGCCTTTCTTCACATCCTCCTTGCCATCCAGAACAGTTTAGGCCAGGAGTTCCCAAAGGCCTGTGGGCTGGATCTTGCCCCTGGTGCCATTTCATGTGGTCCCCCACCCCTCCCAGGGGATTCAAGAAACAAAATGGCTGCCCCTTTGTAGCTGTTGGGGCAAAATGGTCACCCCCATTGTGCAGGCAGGGCAAAATGGATTCCGGCCCTCGAAGCTGACTGTGAGAACGTGACCTGACTCCCGGCTTGAAAAGGTTGGGAACCCCATTTTAGAAAAGCCATCTATCTCCACAGCATAAGGGAGATTTGAGGGGCATCACAACTGAAAATGGAAGAATAAACTTTCCCTATAGGTTGCAGATCCTCCTGTCCAAAATCATTGCTCCTCTGCTTCAACAGGTCTTGAAAAAAGCCTTTCATTCTTCTTCCATATCTAGGCCAGACATTAAATTACCAAAATGAAGCCTGACCTAGTATGCAAAAGATTAGTTGGCACGACAAGGTTGCTGTTGCCCAATTGTGGTTCAAAAATACCAGAATCATCAAGGAGGCTCTTTCTGTGTGCCACAGTCTTTCATTAGAACCAATGAAAGGTGTTTTTTAAATCTAATTGGAAATGTGTGGAGGGACACAATTTTTACATGTGTGTATGAATGGATGTGTCATATATGACACATCTATACATCTTTGTCATAGAGCAGGAGTGGTCACCTATGGCCGGTGGGCCAGCCCCAGCCCATGGTACCATTTCATTTGGCCCATTGCCGCCCTTGCCGTTACTGGAAGCAGAAGTGGACACTTTTATGATAGCTGTAAAATGCACCCACTTGTGCGTAAATGCACTTGCGCCTGCCATAAATGCACCCGGAGCTGTTGTAAATGCATTTATGACCATCACGGATGCATTTTGCTGCAGTATTTACAGTGAGAGGAACCACATGACCAGCCCACCCAGCTTCCAGGTAGTGCGGTCCAGCCCATGGTGTGAAACGATTGAGAACCCCTATCATAGAGCCAAAACAGGGGTGTTGAGTGTCAACTGGTGCCAGGAAGCTTGGGTGCCAGCAGAAGAATACTAAGCTGAAAGAAGGAATTCTGAACACAGAACACCAGTTCCCCATAACACTCCATTCTTTCCCCACATGTTGTGCTGTTGGATAGGTTTTGCATATGACAGTGGGAGTGATGTAGGGGAAGAAGTGTGGGTTGACATGATTAATGTACAAAGTTGTTTGCATGTCTCATTTTCTGTTCACACCAGAAAGATGCTAAAGTTAAAACAAGAGTTCCTCCCTCTTTCTGGGTTATGTTTTGCTAACACAGTGTTTCTCAGATGCATCAGTGTTGAGGTTATAATAAAAGAATGACAGTAGTATGTTCATGCTTTTGTCATATTTTTATCCTTTTGATTATTGTCAGGCTCCTTTCCATAGGCATTCAGAAAGCCTAACCATACAGAAAATATTAGAATGAATATAAGGACAGTTCTCTTTGCATTGGTGGGAAAAGCATGAAGAAGAACCATTCATGCAGTCAACTGTCCTGTGTTCAAGGAATTCACTGACATTCCTTGTGTGATAGGGAACCATATTCATAGAGATGCAAGAGCTGGAAAAGATGCTTTTGCCTCAGCTCTACAATTAAGCTACTTTTTGGACCTTAGAATTATGAGTCAAATTAGATGCTACTTTTAGTAGACTAAAACATTTTAAAGTTTCAGGAATTATCTGTCTCAATTTCATTTTTGATCAATCAGAATGCACATAGAGCCTGATAACCCATCACATAATTTATTATAGACTACAACAAAGCCTTTCACTGTGTAGATCATAAGAAACTATGAGTGATTCTGAAAGATATGGGTGTGGCTCAACACTTGATTGTCCTGATGTGTAATTTGTATTGTGGATGAGAAGCTACCATTAGGACAGAATATGAAGAGAAAGAATAGGTTTCTATAGGCAAAGGTATCAGACAAGGGTGCATTTTATCCCCTTATCTGTATGCAGAACATATATGGAAAGCTGTACTACATTCAGATGAAGAAAGACTGAAAATTGGTGGAAGAAACATCAGGAATTTCAGATATATAGATAACATCAACTTAATGACAGAAAACAGCATTGACTTAAAACACCTTTTAATCAAAGTGAAAGAAGATATTGTCAAAGCCTGACTGCAGTTGTACATTAAGAAGACAAAAATCATAACTACAGAAAAACTACACAATTTAAAAATTGATAATGAACAAATTGAAATCTCCACATGGAGACTGTGACCAAGAAATCAGAAAAAGACTGAGATTTAAAAGGACAACAATGAAGAAATTAGAAAAGATTGTCAAATGTAAGGAAGTGTGTGCTCACCTACCCCAGCGGGCAGGGTTGCTGCACAGTGGCGCTACACAGATAATCTTGGCAGCAGTCTATTGAAGAAGAATCCAAAGAGCAAGCCAAGGTCTGGTTACTGGTAATTCAAGCGAGTGTCTAGTCCAAAGGATGTTCAGGGACATTGTCAGGGTTAGCAGAGAAGCCAGGGTCATGGGAGGCAATCACAAGAGGTATCCAAAGTCAAGCAGGGTGTCAGTCTTTGTACAGAGGAAAATTGTACCGATGCTTGTCTGGGAGCTCGTCAGGGAGCTAGGAATCTACTATGATAATGAACTCTGGCTTTTTTCTGTCTCAGCTGCAGATCTTTTCAGCACTGTTGCTTAGCTGAGGCTGATTGTTGTCAGAGTCATATCTCTGATCTGACAGGCCATTTGCCTGAGGAGTCAGAGTTGAGCCAGAAGCAGTCTGAGGTTCCTGTTTCAAGACATCCTCAGGTTCAGTTGCAGGCTGAGGAGGCAGAACTGGGCTGGTCATAGGAAGTGCCTTCTGATCCAGGTCATCTTCAGAGTCTGACGAGAGCTGGATCACAACAAAGTGGCACTGGAGACCAAGACTACATCCACACCAGGATTTATCAACCTCCAGGTGTTCTTGGACCAGAAGCCTCAATAAGCACACCTGCTGATCAGGGCTTCTGAGAATTGAACTCCAAGAACATCAAGGGGGGCCCCCTCAAGGTCAAGAAACCCTGACCCACACTTTTATATTCCGGATTACTATGTACAGTTGTGAAAGCTGGTGTGTAGAGACAGGGGTGGGTGGGAATGACTCATTTGAATTATGGTGCTGCAGGAAAGCTTTGCAGATACAGTGGACTGTCAAAAAGATGAACATGTGGGTCCTACATCAAATCAACTGGTAAAACAGAGCCTGTCTTGTTTTGGGCACATCATGAGAAGACAAGGTTTTACGGAAAAGGCAACAATACTGAGAAAGGTGGAGAGCAAGAAAAGAAAAAGAAAAACTGACTCCCTAAAGGAAACTACATGCTTGAATTTTTAAGACCTGAACAGGATTGTTGATGACAGGGCATTCTGGAGCTCATAAATTGGAGGTTTGACAGCCAATAACATGACAACAAATGTTTTCAGGAATCTTCATAAAGTATAAGTTTGACAGCATATAACAACAATTTGTTTTCAGGAATTCTTCCAGAAATATAAGTACTGTACCAACTTTCCCTTTCCTGTACCCTATCATTGCTCCTGAGATTTCCAGATCAGAAAATAAAATAGAAATTATGCTGTTGTGGACATTGGATTATTTCAAAGTTAAACCAGGATGGACAGGACAGAATTTAGTCATCTCTAATGCTCATCATTTTGGTTTAGATGTATAACATATGAAAAAAGATTGCCTTATTACAAAATTTGCTATAAGGTTTTATTTTCTTGGAAGCCTCAAATCAAATTTATGTGAAGAATTTGAGCTCTTTAAAACATGAGCCATAAACAATGGAGTGAATATGAAAGTTGTTCCTCAGCTGAATAAACAGTACTGAGAGGCAAGGAGGGTCATCCTATCTCCATGTTTTTTTATAGTTACTCTTCCTAATTGTCCTGCTGCTACCTCATGCACCAGATATCCAAGAAAGCTGACATGGTGAAGTTATATACAGCACTGCAGTGACCTCTTTGCAATGAGGATCTGTATCCATCCAATAAAGCCTCAGACAAAATGACAGTGACAGCTGCCTTGTGGTATTCAATTTGAATGGAAGTCGTTTGCTCAGAAGGGTCAGTAGCAAGTGTGTCATTACAGCATATGTCACCAAGGAAAACATCTTAAAGCCCCATCCTAGAAAAGTGAACCTTCTTTCGGCAGCTGTAGAAGCCCTCTGGGAGGAAAGGTGCTCTTCAAAGTCTTTGCACATCTTCTTGGACTGATCTTGTTTTATGAATCTTCAGGAAGCTGATACTTGCCACCAGGTGTTAATCACAGGAGGCAACAAACCGAAGCTCCAGTTAGCAGAAGTAGCAAAGCTGGAAGTTGTATGGGTGGAAAGAGCTCCACTGGCCAAGGGAAGCAAAACATGATGCTGATGAAGAAAAGCCAGAAACTGCCTCTGTGGGAAGAAGCTCTTCTACCTGGTAAAGACCCAAAAGCACTATTAAAGCGTGGACTACAACATGTCAGCTTGAGTCTTATCATGAAAGGGATGACTAGGACGCCTGACTTTCTGTGGGGACTGCCGCAGGTCCAGAAACTGAATCTCTCACACAACCAACTGGTGGTGCTTCCGTCTGCGTTGGGGAAACTTGACAGATTGGTAGTGTTAAACCTGTGTGGGAATCGCATGAAATCTCTACCTAAAGAGATTGGGCTGCTCAGACATTTGAAGGTTTTATTTGTGAATATGAATTGCTTGACCGAAGTACCAGCAGAACTTGGACACTGCAGGAAGTTGGAAGTCTTGAGTCTCTCCCACAACTGTATCTCCCATCTCCCACCGAACATCACAGAACTGATAAGCCTAAGAAAGCTGAATCTTAGCAACAATCGCTTCATGTACATTCCCCTAAGTGTCTTTGCACTGAAGAACCTAGATTTTTTACATGTAGGCTGCAACAAACTCGAAAACATTGGAGACAGCATTCAGTTTCTAGTCAACCTAAAGATCTTCATCGCTGACTCTAACAACATCCGCACATTGCCAAGGGCCATCTGTTTGGTCACTGCTTTAGAGCTCTTAAATGTTAATTACAATTGTATTCAGACTCTCCCGGATGAACTCTATTTGCTGCACCGTTTGACCAAAATTGCTTGGAATCCATTGGATAAGGGGCTCCATATTTCCCACAATCCTTTGTCTAAACCATTGCCACAGATGATAGATGGAGGCCTGGATGCACTCTTCACCTATCTCAAAGAGAAAAATCAGGTCCCTTAAATGTGCGTGTCATCTGGATTATTCTTTGTCGCTCTGTCTCCTCAGTTGTGCCATTTAATTTTTCTGAACAATGTTTTTTTAATGCACAAATCAGGAGCTGGGATACAGTTGCAATAATTTTTCCCCTGAAAGCAAGTACAGTACATTGACTTTTTTGTGAATGTCTTTTCCAAACAAATATATATCCTGTCAATGCTAGTGTATCCTTTATGGTGAAAAAATGTAAGTTAAAAAATTTTTAGCCGCAAGTAGAGCTAACTGCATTTACTTTCTGTTAGAGTTCAATAATGTCAGTCTAAAACAGACTGACTTTGTATGGTGTGATAGTCTTACGGCATTCTGTCATGCTTCTGTGTATTATACTAAGGGGTGGGAGTGTTGCTAGTAAAGGCTTTACAGCAACCAACTGAAGTGTTTCTTTAGGAAGACAGTTTGATCTGTTCACAAAATGAATTGTTGTTATGTCTTGACTTATGTTGGTTATCAGCTGCTAGCTTATTGCTAAGACTCAATTCTCTTGATTCTCCAGTGTGCAGGCACATTGCCTAGAAATAGAAGCTAGTCACTAAATCTATAGAGTGGAAAATCCATGAATAAAGTTTGCCGCCACTGGAAAAAGGCCTAGAATGAAAGCAAATTCCTGCACATCGGAAAATGTATTTCATTTTAAAACATACACATCAAGAGCCAGTGGGAAAAACCTAAGTAAGTTACATGGCAAATGTCTGACCTTCAGCAATTGCTAGGTCAAATTATTGTTTAGTTGCTTTGGATATGAGAAGGGAGGGTCATGCATTTAAATAATGATTGCATGATTATGATACAGCTAGTTATACTCAAAGATAACTGTTCTAATTTCTTGTAGCATGTCTGCACTATGCAATTTTGACTGCAAGTTGTCTTAAACATAATATCAACATTGTAAATTCCAGTTTTATGCTTATTATGTATTCCAATTACTTTTAAAAAGACATTTTGCATTATAGGAATTCTATAGTTATTGAATTTAAAGATTTTAATATGGTTTTAAATGTTTTAAATCTTGGTATTAATATTTATAAATGTATATACATAGTTTCTATGGTATTTTAAAACTGTTGAATATTGTACAGTTTTAATTGATGTGAGTCACCTTGGGTGCCCAATAGGGGAAAAGATGGAATATGAGTAAAATAAATAAATCCCTAGATTTTTATAGTAGATGAGCAATGCACTTATTTCCATACCTTCTTAATGATACAAAAACTGCAGTGACTACTGAATGAAATTGGAAGGCCGGGGGTGGGGGTGGTGGAGTTTGACCATGGATCTATTTTTTATTACTCCTGTTAGCAGTTGCTGTCTTCTCTGGCAAAGTGATGAATATAAATAACAGGCCAGATGAGGGGTAACATGAATTTATATAATAAACAGTTTTAAAATAATAAAATGTAAGGAAAATTAGGTTGCACCTATTATGACATTATTATAGAGAAAGAGTGTTATGTTCCCTTTAGGAAGTTTTCATTCTCACATCATTTCTCAAAAAAATATATGCCTTTTTTCATTTTTCACACTGAACTTGTAGTCAGTGCAAAATGACCCTGCAAGCAGTGAAATTAATGTTAAAATCCTAACAGCTATTTAAATAAAATGAAATCTTCACGTCAGGAACAAGAATATGCTATGTGCAAAATGGAGTTTAAAATGGTGTCAGCAGCAGCTTCATCTGTTTCCGTACATGAGGTGTAATGATGCAGAACAGAGAATATTGCCTGAGAATTTTGTGCTAACGGAATACCTCAAAAGTGAACAGGATTGTAGAGGATGTAAACTTGATTTGTATCTCACTTGAAGAAATTTGTAAAGGGAAATACAGGTACATGAATCCTAACAGCGTCCTGTGCGTTCCACTGTCTAGTCATGCCTGCCACATGACCATGGAAACGTCTGCAGAAGCAGACAGTGCTGGCTCTTTGGCTTTGAAGCAGATATGAGCACTGACCCCTAGAGTCGGAGACGACTGGGTTTTGAGCAAGGGAAACCTTTACCTTTACCTTATTCAGCAGTTTTAGGCTCCACAGAGGCAGTTACGGAAAAGGGGAAGGAAAATGAGATGAGGAACCATATCTGAACATTGAAGAGAGGGTAAGTGTCATGTATTTAGTCCACTGAGGGTGCAATTCTATGCACTTTTACCCCAGAATAAGCCATACTGCACTCAGCAGGGCTTTCATCAAACATAGGGTTGCATTGTTAGTGGGTGACTTCAGAAACTTCCACCAGCTTTCACATACACTTGGGGAATAATATTCCCAAGTTTAATACACAAAAGACTCATATTTAAAGCACATCTTAGTGATTTCATTAACCAAAAACTTAAATCACATGCTCCACTGTCCTGCTGATATAATTGTAAAATGCTTTCTGGAAGAAGTGCTAAAAAAAATCATGACTTTGGTTTCTCTTCAACATTTCCTGTGACAAAACATATGATGTAATCAAGTTGTAAGGATAAATATTTGATATATAATCACAGAATTAATGTAGTAATGCACAATTAGTTAGTACATCTAATGTACAATAAAAAGAAGCAATCTGTACATCTAAATTGAAGATAGAATATTCTTAAATTGTGGGGGATTCCTGAAGGCCTTTAGAGGAATTTCCTCTTGGTGTAACTGGCACCTTTGCTTATATTCTGGTTACTAGTCTATGGCATGCTAAAATGACCTAGTTTTTGATATCATAACTCTGTAGTACCTGTTACCTTGTATAGAGTTATTCAAATCTTAGCAATATAGTAAAGCTGGGATGGTAAGGTAGGTGTGAGGTAATCTGGGTCTTGCCTTGTCCTCTTCCTATTATTTCATCCTGTCCCCATTATCAAATACTTTTAAATCTGTGGAAAAGTTGAATCACTGCTTCAACTCCACAATGGAATGAACATGGTGTGGTTGACAAGTGAGTCGTTTAATTTCTTCAAGGTGGAATAAGTGTCTTCTGAAGTAATATTTTTATACTCTTAGGTCTTGTCTTTGGCTATCTGAACTTTGTGATGTGGAGAAGCTCTTGCCACCTAAGGATGGTGTGACAATTTGTCTCTGGCAGAGAGAGCTTGGCCACAAGTTATAGATACCCCTAGTGAAATCTTATTTGGACTTTTCCATTATATCCATATATGGCACCATCTTATTCAACTATTCAGAGAAAGTGATAGATTCAAAGTAGCGTAGCTAAAGTGTGAAATGAAGAGATCACAAATCACTGGTATTGAAATAACTGCACAGAATGTACAGTATATCCCTTTCTGAGCATAATTTGAAGAGTAGAATTTAATCTTTCAACCCCTTAGGAAAGGGGTTCACAAAAGCAGCTTGCTGGACAAAATAGCATCCTTTCCGCATCCTTGGACATCCTAGCAACTCCATACCTCCAAGTGTAATAACAGGAAATAAAATAAATGTCCTCATTCTCTCAAGGTGACATGGAAGGCAATTTTGCCATATATTGAAAGCTCCCAAGCATCCATAAAAAAAGTATTTATTAGAAAAGTTGATCACTCTTTGGTATTCAAAATATAAAATAGTGGAGGTCATGGCAAGTGATATTGTCTTTCAAGATGCAAAATTATGGGTATAATTTGGAAGTTGGTCAGCTCTGACTTAGGATCTGGGAATTCAAATCACTATATTTTCCTGCACGAACCTGTCAAAACATTAATATCATGTACTTTTGGGACCCAATCATCATGGACATGGTGCTGGTGGCAGGCAGAATGAGGGCCTTTCAGTTCTGGCACATGGCCTTTGGAACTGTTTCCCTGCAGAGACCCACTTAGTACCAACCACATGTGTTTTTATTTGAGCATAACACAATGACCTTTCTACTTGCCCAGCCCTGAAACTCTATTCAATTGTAGACTCAAATGCTTGATCTACCTGCTGTTAATTATGATTATTGTTATGCAGTAATACAACAGATTGAGTTTTTAAAAAATATATTTTCAGGTAGAATGGGAGCCTTGCTGGCCAATTAATATGGCAATATATCTATTACAAACATACACACATATAGGGAAAAAGAATGTCTAACAGGAAAAATGTCACTGGTATGAATTTGATTAAGGTGGACTGCAGCTTGCCATGAAGTGATCCACACACTGTGATCATGGAGCCATTTCCTTTGGCACATATGAAATGAGACATGCAGAATGGACTGCCACAGCCTTGAGGATATTAACAAGGTGCACCTTCATAGCCAGTCCATCTGGCATGGCCTCTTCCACTGGGAATCAGAATAGTGAAGTGATTCCTCCTCCACTTATTTTGCCATTGGGCCCAAGATGATGGATTCCAGTGGTACTTCCTCTACTGCAAATCACCCCACCTTAAAGGGGCTCATCCGCCCATAGCCTTTGGCCTCTTTAAGGAGTCAGGTTATTTACCTCCACCCAACACTCGGTGTTGAGTCACTGGTCATATGGTCTACTCCAGTGGTTCCCAACAGGGGGTATACAGCCCACAGGTGGACTTCAATTCCCAAAAACCTAAGTCAGTACATTGGCTGATCAGTGCTTTGGGGAAATGACTTAGGCTTCTGGGAATTGAAGTCCAAAAACCAGCATTTGGGAAACACTGGTCTACTCCATTACCATAGCAGGATGTCCAGCCAGACAGGAACATACATACACACCCATTCATGACTCATACGTCATCGATGCACAGCTTCTAATCTCAAGGAATGATGCAACTTGAAATATTGTCCTTGAATGTCTGATTGTTGGTTCTTGTACATAAGTATGAACATGAAAGAGTTTTAAAAGTACATTAAATGTCTATGATATTAAGGGGGGATTTGCTTAGTTCTGACGTAATTTGAATGCAATGGTTCTGCATTGTAATTTGTACAGCAGTTTTAAGAGATACTTCACTGTAGGAATGTTTAGGCTTCTGTTTCATGAGATGATAAACAGCAGATGGTGCAATGAAGTGATTCCCAGGTGGAAGATGTACATTAAGAAAAATCAAAACAGTGGGATGGGTGAATGCAGAAACTAATGGAATATAAGTAAAACACGGGTATATATTCTGTGCTGCTGTTACAAAACAATGTTATTTTCCTTGTGCTAATAAATATGATTCACTAGATTGAACATTGAGTTAGGGATTTATTTATTTAGATTTATATTGCCACTCACTCACCATGGCAACTCAGGGCGGCTTACAATCAGTAAAACAACACAGCAAAAAAAATTTAATACATTTTTCCTAAATCAATAATAGATTTCTCTCTCCCCTCCGGCTGTTGGTGGGTGGATATCTTGAAAAGTTGTGAGAGTCATATAATTATTCTTAAACCATGGTTCACACATAGTTCCCCCTGGGCCTCTGCTATGTTAAATGGCAGCTGGGATCATAGTCGCCACCTCCTTCCTGCTCTTGCCCCGGAGGGGAGGGAGGTGGCATGATGTTTCACTGACCTCCCCCTGGGCCTCTGCAATGTCAAATGGCAGTTGGGATCTTGGTCGCCACCTCCTTCCTGCTCTTGCCCGGGGGGGGGGGAGTGGCAGGATGTTTCACTGACCTCCCCCTGGGCCTCTGGGATGTCTGGGATGGGCAACTGGCAGAACCTCGTGAAGTGCACATCCATGACCTTGGGCAGCTGCACTTCCTCTAGTGTCCTGCCTTTCTTCGAGATATGTATCATCCAGAAAGGTTCTTCTTTAATGAAGAAAGGTACTGCGGTGGCTTAGTGGTTAAGATGCTGAATTTATTTATTTATTTATTTAATCACACTTCTATGCCTCCCTCCTCACGAATGACTCTGGGTGGCTAACAACAGTTAAAAACACAATCATCAATAAAACTAACAATAAAATACCCACCCATTGCACAAAATAGTTAAAAAGTTACAATTCAAAAATTAAAAGATTAAAAAGAGAGAAAAAGATTGAAAAAATTTAGAGATTAAAAACTTACAGAGGGGAGGAGTTAGATGAGCCAGCAGGCCTGAATAACCGACTGGCCCGCACCCCATACCTGACAACTAGAATGGGGGTTCTCCACCTTACTGCACCACAGGCCGGACAACTCCCCCTCAGACCATGCCGCAGGCTGTCATAGACTGTGATGCACATAATGCACATGCACTGGTGCATTTGCGCATGCACCAGCACATTTACGGCTCTTGTAAACACATCCACTTCTGCTTTTTGGGTCGTCACTGTGGGCTGGATGGAATGGCATAGGGGGCCAGTGCCAGCCCATGGGCCGTACAACCTACGGGTTGTGAACCCCTGGACTAGAAGGTCGTCATGTCAGCAGTTTGAGACCCAAGTACTGCATGACGTAGTGAGTTCCTGTCTCGTGACCCAGATCCTGCCAACCTAACAGTTCGAAAGCAAGAGATTGCAAGTAAATAAATAGATACCACTTCATTGAAAAGGTAAACAGTATTCTGTTCATTCTGGTGTCTAATCATGCCTACCACATGTCCACAGAAATGTCTGAAGATGCAGGCAGTCCTGGCTATTGGGCTATAAATGGAGATGTCCACTAAACCCTAGAGTTGGATGCAACTGGCTTTTGAGCAAGGGTGACCTTTACTTAATGAAGAAACCCCTTCATGCCTTCTAGCGGCCAAATTTTAAAGCAACCCCAGAAAGGGTGAGAGGTGGATCAGGAGTGCTAGGGCCCTAAAACCACCAAAGTTATTTTCCACACCCACTGAAGAACACAAGGCAAATTTCTGAGGGAAAAAGTACAAAACGTATTCTGTGAGGAACCTGAGGCCCTTCCGGTGTGTTGGGGAACACATTTGGATCTCTAGGGTTGTATGGAGCCCACAAGAATGAATGTTGGGGATGGACATTTAAAGGCCTTGATCTCATATGCCATATACTTAATAGTAAGATCCACCAAAGTAAAGTGGAGCTTATTTTCAATTAGGACTATACAGAATTGTGCTATAAATGATATTTAATAGAAATAATTCTCATTTTCTATAAATGATAGATAACATGTTTTTCCAGGGGCATGCAAAATGGAGTACTGTGTGAAATACACTTTAATTTATGTGCACATCCTTCAGTTCTGCTCAGTTAAGCATCTTTTCCCCTCATTTCATTGGGATTTATGATGTATCATATTATGTAGGATTGTAGCTGAGATGTTGTGATTTGTTTGGCATGCAAACAACCGATATTGTATTTCACAATATTTGCTTTAACTAATAACCTTGATAGCAAAATTCCATGTCTTCATGAGCTCTTACCGGTATTTGAAAAAGAAAGAGAATGTTGGTATCAGTATTTATTCATTCAAATAAGAGAAGAAGAAGACTCAAAACAAAGAGAACAAAGGCTCAAAGTTTACAGGACATAACAGTCAGGTAACCACATTCCTCAAACAACTGAAGTTTTGCACCTTAGTATCCCCTATAATTCTGTTATCTGCTTTTTCTATGCTTACAAATATTATGGTAAAATAAATGAAAATTATCTCTTTAGCAATGCATTTGATCTTTATTAATGTAAACATAATTATTACATTTAAATAATGTTGAAACGGAACGTGGGTTTCCCCCTCCCTGCCTGAAGTGTTTCTAATAATAGAATGAATCTCAATGTCACAGTGGAAATCTAAGAGTCTCCTCTTTCTAACAGTATGGAATTTCCATTTATAGTTGTGATCGGGTACAAGATGTTAAGGATATCATAGACACGAGATGAAATGTTCACACTGTTGGTTAGAAAATAAGATGCATTTTACCTGCAAACTGTCTCATGGGTGTGAGTGTATATTTATTCATTTATAGAAATAAATAGCTCTCAACAGCAATTGCACTCATATACCACCCCATAGCACTTCTGCAAACCTGCCTGGTATTCATTTTACCAACCTAAGAAGGATGGAAAGCTAAGTCAACTTTAATTCCCATCAGGATCGAACTCACAATGTCAGCAGTTTTGGCTGCAATACACCAGTTTAATAATTATTGGGGGATTTTGATTATTCCTTTTAAACAGCAGCATAAAGCAAAAGAACAACAGCAGCACATACATGGAGAGAGTTCAGTGCCATTTAAGCTCCTGACTACCTTCTTCATTTCTTTTTCCACACAAACTATCACTTTGCATGAGAAAGATACTCTAGTAGCATCTAAAGTAGAAAAGGGCATCTTTACTTACACTTATCTTTTTGTAGTTACAACCAAGCATTTTTAAATAGAAATTGAGCTTCCAACACATGGAGACAGCCACCATGCTTTTGGCTTGGTAGGAGGTGTGAGAGAGAAAGTATTATCAAGAAAATAATGTAAGCAAGGAAATGAACAGGAGAAGGTACTTGCACCAAATGCCAATGGCAAGGGAGGTGGGGACCCTTTACCAAGCAATTTAGTAGCAAAAACCACTGAAACCTAGTGTTAGTACCTGTACCTGTAGTACTGCTGTTATCCTAACAATAGGGGAAATATTTGTGTCTAAGTTGAAAAGTGATTCATAATTTATCACATGGATGAAATATGCAATGTAAACCCACATGGTTCATTTGACTGCTTTAACCCTACTACGCAAATGCAGGATCAGTAGGATGAATTTACAGTACAGCTTTATAGTTCTGTTGGCACCATGGCACAAATTTGGAACTCCAAATAGTGACAGTTCCATGAATAATGAAGACCCCTTTAGTTCCAATGTCCTTGTATAAGTAGGCATGCCAATCAGTTCCACATGGTTACTAATGCTCAGTGAGCTGACAACCAGACAAGCATAAAGTGAAGGCTTATTGGTTGATTGCCAGGTCAATTGCCTATTGAGATGATCATAACACTAAAGAATTAAGACCTTTTCCTCAAGCTTTACACCATCCTGTAGTAGTATTGATGTTGTTGTTGTTTGCACTTATATACTGGCCCATAGTGCTAAGCACTTCTGGGTTGTTCACAAGATAATTGTGCAAGCTTAGCTTGACCTCAACAATCTGGGTATTCATTTTACCACCCTCAGAAGGTTGGAAGGCTGAGTCAAACCTGAGCCCAACAGGGGATTAAATCCTGAGCAGAGCTTTGACTGCATTACTAAAGCTTAACCACTGCATCATAGGGCTCTGTATTGAAATGTTGTTCAATGTTTTCTGCAGTACAGTAGTTTATCATGGTTAGCTTATCAAGCAACCACAACGTTCATGGGATCATCCTCAATCTTTCCTATGGAAGTATTTTGCAATATGAGTCCAAGCCCAGTCACGTACATGAGGAGGGGATTCACATTTATTCTAGTCTTTCAGTTAAGCATTCTGTGTATACTTAATCGTTCCCTAGAGACTCCACACACTGTTTTAGAAGGTCCTTAAATTGTTTGCAAGTAAACAAACTCCCTTCTGAGAATAAGTTGACATACAGCCCTATAAATAGTGTTAGACCATCCCCAATCAAGCTGAAACTGAAGCTCGAAAAATAATCTCCTAACAACTGCAAATTAATTCAGCTTTGATTAAAGTATGTTTTCTCCCTATGCACACTTTCCAGGTCATATCAGTGCCATCCATCTTGCAAAACACACTTAATCCTTTCCTATCTGGGAAATAAAAATGTTAAGAATACAGTTTAATGTAATATTAATGTGCTCTGTCCACAAACAAATGAAGCTACAAAACATTTTGAGAAACATTGCAATTCATTAAAGAATCTCTCTCTTTTTCTACATGTATAATCTTGGAGCCAGTTTCAAGAACTGGTCTGCTGTTCCCAGTGCTTTTTCACATGAATGTAATTGAATTGACTAAAATAACATTTTGCTGCTATTAAGGGAGTGATAAATTCTACTTCTCTAAGTTAATTTTCAGTGTAGTTGTTTGTATTGCTTCATGTTAACAGGGTACAGCATCTTGCATATGCAGTATTGATGATTTTTCTGGGAGGACTTGTTTTCTTGCCTTTTTCGTAAACCCAGAATTGGATCTCATCAACTGTCCCACCACCTAATCTAGATCAATCTCAGTCTACATAATCACAATGTCATGTTTTCTTTGACTTATTTACTAGTTTATTTTTTTTTGAACTGGTATACTATTATTATTTTTATGAAACACATGCTTTATGTTTATTCAAAAAGTCAACAGAGTTTGAAAATTCATAACTTTACATGAACATAATTTAGTTCAATATTCAATTCAGTTCAGTTTAATGGAAGTGATTTATTGACCAGTACCTTGCATAGTGTGTTGGTCAATAAGTAAGGTAAAGGTAAAGGTTTCCCTTGCTCAAAAGCCAGTCGTATCCGACTCTAGGGGTCAGTGCTCATCTCTGTTTCTAAGCTGAAGAGCCAGCGCTGTCTGCTTCTGCAGACGTTTCCATGGTCATGTGGCACGTATGACTAGACACTGGAGCGCATGGAATGCTGTTACCTTCCCAATGAAGTGGTCCCTATTTATCTACTTGCAATTTCTTGCTTTCAAACTGCTAGGTTAGCAGGAGCTGGGACAGAGATGGGAGCTCATTCCGTCCTGCAGTACTCGGGAATCGAACTGCTGACCTTCCGCCTCCCACTCAGCATCTTAGTGACTTGAGCCACTGCAGTCAATAAGTAACTTCTATTAAAAGTTTAGGAAGATAGACTGGAAAAACTGAAGAGATGGCTTTTTTGCCCTTCAAACTGAAATGCTGCTATTACTAACTCTCATTTACCTCATGAGTCAAATCAAAATTAGTTAACTAAAACACTGGAAAGGAATCCACTTTTATAGTCTTGGGAATGTATAGTCTGGAAATCAATCTAAATACCAACTAAGGTAAAGGTAAAGGTTTTCCTTGCTCAAAATCTAGTTGAATCTGACTCTAGGGTTCAGTGCTCATCTCTGTTTCTCAGAGTCAGCACTGTCTGCTTCTGCAGATGTTTCCGTGGTCATATGGCAGGCATGACTAGACA
This sequence comes from Furcifer pardalis, assembly GCA_030440675.1. Classification (NCBI taxonomy): domain Eukaryota; kingdom Metazoa; phylum Chordata; class Lepidosauria; order Squamata; family Chamaeleonidae; genus Furcifer; species Furcifer pardalis. The sequence continues at coordinate 101,555,310 of CP126891.1, forward strand.
CCAGAACACTTTTTACCTTCCCACCAAAGTGGTCCCTGTTTATCTACTTGCGATTTCTTGCTTTTGAATTGCTAAGTTGGCAGGACAAATACCAATTAGCATCCACGAAGAAGTATCAGGTGCCAGTTTAACAAACAAGAAGAAGCAAGTAGAAAAATGCATCTAATGCAATTTCTGTAGTAATGCTTGGTAGTAAAACTTGATGGGTAGAAAAGTGATCTCCTTTGAAAGTTTACTAAAAAAAAACCCCAAAGCAGCTCTTCAAGAAACAGCAATAGTTGAAGATCTTAAAGTACCCAGGAGTGTAAGAAACACTGTTCTTGATAAGGATGTCTTCTGGGTCCAGCCGCAGAATTCCCTGAAGATTCTAAAGCCAATTTCTCCAGCAAGCACTGCATCTGAATCAGACAATGCACTTCTGTCAGAAATTCCTTATCAAATGGCCAAGATAAAAACAACTGATTTTGGGAATCTCTGTGTAGCTCCACTTACAACTATAGAACAAAGTAAAGTGAAAGATTTAATTTTTTAAAAAAAAATTAAGAATTTTGTTGCCATCCATTTCATTCTGTTGGATGCAAGATTCAAAGGTGAGAATATATGTGATGATTGTTCTGTTACTGCATTTGACTGAATTACAAAACAAGCATCACACTTAAGACTTGACGTTGGGGAGGTTCAAATGTTGCAGAATATAGAACAGCTTCAGGAATTTGGTCCACGGACGTAGTCTTTGTATAACACAGCCTCTTAATTCCTCTTGCTTCCCTCCTTCTTCAGATTCCTCCATCTTCTGCAGCCTGTGCAAGAATCTGGTCTATGTTTGGAAACACTCACACTAACTCAAGAAATAAACTGATGTGTGAAAAGGTAGAGAAGCTTGTTTCAAGGTAAACCTTCAGGTTTTTTTTTAATTTTTTTTTTTGCAATATTAAAAATAAACCAACAAAACAATCTACAAAACATAAAAGAAACAATTACACACACACACAAAAAGTAGTTCCCACGTACATCCTACAACGTTAAAAAAAAATGAGAAGAGGAAGAGAGAAGAAGAAAAAAATACATGTCAATATAATATAATGTAATCAAACGTTATTTTTTATACATTTGCTATACTATATATTTTCATCCTTATATCCATTCTCCTCTTTAACCACCATATTACAACTTTAATATTTTGTACATGGTTCCTACCACCCAGTGCACTACAGTCCTTGAGTCTACCAGCCACTCCTTTTACCACTCATTCATTCTGCCAAAAATACATTGTATTCGGAGCAGGTTTTTCTCCTTTATTATCCATCAATGTGTGTTGCAAAAAAGGCTTCCAAATGTCCCAAAATCTATTTTGTTTTATTAACCCCCTTTTTATATTTAGTTCCCATGTAAGTTTTTCATTTAATGCCATATCCCAAACATCAACATACCATTTACCAATTTCTAAATTCATATCACCTTTCCAATTTCTGGCTACTTGTTGTCTCGCCAATGTCAAAAAAATAGACAATAACTCTTTTATATTTTCCTCTAAATTCAAATCCTCTAAATCCGTTAATAATACTATTTTTCATTCAACTTTAAACGGATATTTAAATTTTTTTCTACTTCTTGTTCCATTTTATGCCAGAAATTGGAAATAATTTTGCAATCCCACCACATATGTTTGTATGTCCCAATTTCCTGATGACACCTCCAACATTTTTTCGAATTGCTACTATTTATTTGATTTAATCGAACTGGCGTCATATACCATCGCCACAACATCTTGTAGTTGTGTTCTTTAACTTTTGTAGACAGATTTCGCATCATCCTACTTTTCCATTTTTTCTTCCAGTTCTTATCTGTAATAGTAATACTCAAGTCCGATTCCCACATTCTTTTAAGGGTATCCTGGGATTCATCCATGTTGTTTATCATTTTATATAATTTACTTACTATTCCTTTTATCCCCATTGAACCTCTTCTTATTTTATATACCATCTCCTCGAAGTCTGTCAACTGCCTTATTGGCTGTAATTTCATTTTATATTGTTTATTCCACTTATCCAACGTTAGTATCTGAAGCCAGTTCAGTTTTAATTCCTTATAAATTTCTTTTTTTGTTTTTTCATTCTCAATTCGATCCAGCCAATCTTTTAATAAGATTATATCATATTTATACATAATATTTTTTATTAATTCTAAATTTTTAACTGGAAATGTTTTAAGATCTTGCAACTCTAATATTGGAGAGGTGTTTGGTGCCAATTTATCTTTCAACTTTATCCAAACATTTATCATAGATTTTAGGACATTATTTCTTGGTTTTAAATCAAAAACTGTATTTTCCAGAAATTCTCCCTTTGCACACACATTACTATCTTTCATTTCTATCTCCCTCCATATGAGGTCCTCTATCGTTAAAAGTTTTACCAAGCCTTTAATTTGGAACGCCCTGTAATGCGATTTAATATTAGGTAATCCCAAACCACCCTCTTTCTGCGATTTATACCATAGGCTTTTAGGTATTCTTGCTCTTTTCCCTCCATTACAATAATCATTCAATAGATTTTGAAAAACTCCTAGTTCTTTTTCAGATTGTTTAATTGGAAGGACTTCAAATAAAAAGTTAATCTTGGGTAATAAACTCATTTTACAAATTGCTATTCTACCAAACCAGGAGGTCTTCAATACCCTATATCGAACAATTTTCTTCTTAATTTCCTCTTTCACTTTATCATAGTTTAGTTTCTTCAATTCCTCTACATTGTCAGCTATGTTAACTCCTAAATACTTTATACTTTTCCTAATTTGAATTTTAAATTTTTCCTTAATTCTCCCTATCTCTTCCTTATTTAATTTACTAAAGATTGCTTCTGATTTCCCCCAATTTATTCTCAGGCCTGTTATCTCTTCAAATTTTTGCAAATGATCTTGTATCTTTTCCATATTTTTTATAGGAGCTTTCATTATAATTAAAGTATCATCTGCATACAAACTTATTTTTGTTCCATTTATCCCTTCTATGTTCGTATCACTCCTTATAGCTCTAGCCAATAATTCCATAGCCATTATAAACAAAATGGGGGAAAGAGGACATCCTTGTCTCATTCCTGCTTTAATTTCAATATCTTCTGTAAATGAGTCATTTACTCTTACCTTGGCATAACTACTTTTATAAAGTTGATTGACTACATTTTTAAATTTTTCCCCAAATTCTACTTTTTTAATTATTTCCCTAATAGTGACCCATTGTAAAGAGTCAAAAGCTTTAAAAATGTCTAAAGATAATAATCCTATTTTACCTTCTTTTCTCTTGTTTATTTGTAACAAATTTAACACCCTTCTTATTAAATCAGACATATATCTTTCCTTTAAAAAACCTGCCTGATCTGTATGTATATATTCCCCCAGAAAACTATTTAACCTATTAGCCATAATTGCTGTGAAAATCTTTGCATCTTGATTAATTAAAGAAATTGGACGATATGAGTCAACCAGTTCTAAATTTTTTCCTGGTTTTGGTATTAATACTATGATAGATCTAAGCCATGAATTTGGAGATTCTCCCCCCTCCAAAATATAATTATATAGCCTGGTTAATTTAGGAATAATAATTTGTTTAAATTCTTTATAAAATTCAGCTGGTAATCCATCTTCTCCTGGAGTTTTCCCTATTTTCAATTTATTTATAACATCTAATATCTCTTTCTCTGTAATTTGTTCTTCCATTTTAGCCCTATGTTCTGCTTTTATACTCTCCCCCTTGTGTTCTTGTAGATATTTTTCTAACTTGCTTAAATTTATTTTCTTATCTGTGTACAAATTTTGATAAATTTTTTTAACTATGTTAAGTTTCTCTACTATTTTATTACACCTTTTCATATCCTCCCTTATTAAAGTTCCAATCTCCCCTTTTTCCTTCTTCTCTTTCACTGCTTTTGCTAACATTTTTGAACTTTTATCACTATACTCAAAATATTCCCTTTTCAGATAAATTAAATCTCTTTTAATTTTTTCAATATCCCTTCCTGCTATCTCCTTCTGTAATAGTTGTATCCTTTCTAAGGTCTTCTTCTCCTTTGTTTTGGCATGTTTAATTTGCAATAATTTAATCTCTTTTTCCAACTCCAGTTGTCTATCTTTATATTGTTTATTTTTTAAACTCTTAAATTTAATACACTCACCCCTGAATACTCCTTTCATTGCATCCCAAATTACATTAAAATTTGTTTCATTGTTATCGTTAATTTTCCAAATTTCTTCCCAATTTTTCATTATCTGATCTTTTATCCCCTTGTCTTTAAATAATTTCGGATCATACCTCCAAGTTCTTATATTACTTTTATTTATTTTAAATTGTAGTTCCACCATTACTTTGGCATGATCCGATTCCTTAAAGATTCCTACTTCTACATCATTTAAATCCTTCAATATATTTTGTGTTACAAATACATAGTCAATCCTAGAATATGAATTATAAACCTGGGAATAATATGTATAAATTCGTTCTTCCCCTTTCAGTTCTCGCCAGGAATCTTTCAATCCAAACTTTTTCATCCAATCATCCAACAATTTAGCTTTCCAACCTTTTCTATAATTAGTTATATTAGTACAATCCTGACAGATGGAGACCTGAGAGTTTGTTTTTTCTTCAGCTGCAAAAACAGAGCCACATTTTGTGGAATAAAAGTAGTTACAGTCTCTTTAAGAATGTAATAAAAGGATCATAAGGATTATAGAGTCAAGGGGAACTTTTTAAAAGCTGTTTTCAACCAAAAGTTTGTTGTGGCTGCTTCACCGGAGATAACGGAGATAAGGGATTTGAGCTGGCCGGCTGAACTGTAAGCATTTTAACGAAGTGGGGGTGGGGTGAAGACAATTTCAAGCCAATTTTAAGTCAAGGGAAAGTTTGGACATACTTTTTTCCTTAAAATTGTTGCCTTGAGTGTGTGGGAATGCGAATGCCGAGACGGAAGATAAGATATTTATTTTATTTCTTCCCGGCTGCTGCCTGGCAATTAACTTTTAAAAAAAGTCCTCACCCCTTTACTTACCAACCATAAAACTTCGATAGCAGCCAATTAAACTGTTTAGATTCTGTATTGCCTTGAATATTTAAAAGTTGTTTTTAACTAAAAGATTGCTGTGACTGTTTCACCGGAGATAATGGACTCAAGCTGGCTGGCTGAATTGTAAGCATTTTAATGAAGTGGGGGTGGGGTGAAGACAATTCCAAGCCAATTTTAAGTCAAGGGAAAGTTTGGATATACTTTTTTTCCTTAAGATTGTTGGCTTGAGAAGCAAAAAGTCCTCACCCCTTCACTTACTAACTACAAAACTTCGATAGCAACCAATTAAACTGTTTAGACTTTGTATTGCTTTGAATAATTGCTGGCAGAAGAATTGGTTTTTTTTCCCCTATTGTGGATACGGCTTACTGGAATAACAAAGTGAAATTGAGGATTGCTGTTGTTATCTTTGTTTGGTCTTCCCCTTCGGCTAAGTGATTTTTGGACTCCTGTTGCTGGATATTCATGGAACTTTAATAATTGTTTTCTGCTCTGGTGAATGTTATCTGGATGAGTAAAAGAAGGGATAAATCTTTGGAAGATAGACAAGATAACCCTGCTTGGGTAAGAATTGGACGTTTGACAAGAAGAGAGCAAGGAAGGGTGAAATCATTGAAGGAAGAAATTGATGAGGCGGAGGAATTGCAAAGATTAAGGGAGAAGGCTTATCATCAACAACAACAACGAGACCAGTTTCAACAACACAGAGACAAATCAATACAACGAAATCAAAAATCACATCAAGAGCAAGAAATGGAGTCAAAGGCTGAACAGGGGGCCATAAAAAAGAAAATAAGTGAAAAAGACAAACCTCAATCTGATTTAAGTGAAGTCTTGTCAACATGGATGAAACAACATGAAGAAAATGTTGAGAAAAATTATGACAAATTTAAACAACAATTGTTTGATAGACTACAGGCTGCAGAAACTCAACGAGTTAAGGAGCAACAAGAACTTATCGAGATCCTTCAAAAAGAAATAAAAGACTCGTCAACAAACTTGTTAAAAGGCACATCTGAAATAATGAATAAATTACAGAAGCAGATGGGGAAAATGAAAGAATCAATGGATACAGTAAAAAAGGAGGTGGTGGAACTAAAACAAGAAGTTGTGGAGGTGAGAGAAAGAGAGAAAGAAAAAGCAAATAAATTGATTGACCATGAAAAAAGAATGGCATATCTGGAAGATCAGATAAGAAGGAAAAATGTGATAATTAGAAAAATCCCTGAGAATAAACCGGACAATTTGAAATTAAGACTGTTGACATGGCTGAATGAATTGAAAATGGGGAGGGATTTTGCACCTGAGGACATTGAGAGTGTGTATAGACTGGGTCCAAAGAAATATAAAACAGGTTCTAGAAATGTGCTTTTAAAATTTGCAGATTTGAGTGCAAAATTAAGATTGATGTCTTATATTAAAAATGCTGGTCCGGATATTCTCAAAATGGAAGGAGTGGATATTGAAATTTTCAACGATATAGCATTTGAGGAAAGAATTTGGAGAAATCAAATTAAGCCTGTTACAAAAAAATTGAGAGATAAAGGAATTTTATATAATTGGAAATTTTCAAAACAGATGAGGTTTGTGCACCTGGGGAAAACCTTTTATATAAAGGAAGATTCATACGTGTTGGATGTGTTAGTAGAAGCAAAGATTCTGGAAAACGGAACACAAGAGTGGAAGGAGCTCAAAGAAGCATTATCACTGGCAGGAGCAAACACAGCAAAAAAATCAGAATCCACAACTGAAGAGGCTCAAGGAGCAACTGGAGGCGATTAAGATAGTGTAACATCTGCAGCTGAAGTACTACTGAAGAATGATCAAGTTTTGTAACCACATGACTCCCCTCCCCCCCTTCTCTTATTAGTAGAGGTGCTTTTTTTTTTTTGAAAAAAGAAGGGGGTTATCAATTTTTTGTTTTTTATATGTATTTTTGTGTAATATATGTTAAATTGTGGGTAGTGGGTAACACGTCCTTTGAAGTCTGCCAGCTATTTCTTAAAAGGTTAAATAACGTTAAAACATGAAAAATATTAAGATATTGTCATGGAATGTGAAAGGGGCGGGGTGTCCTACTAAACGTAAACGATTGGAAATGGCCCTAAGAAAAGATAGAGCGGATATCATTTTTTTACAGGAAACGCATCAAAAAGCGGCGGATAAAAATAATTTGTATCTTGGTTGGACTCAGTACTATGAAAAGGCCTTTGGTTCTTCCAAGGCAAGGGGGGTGGCGATTATGATATCGAAAAGATTGGGATTTACGAAAACAAAAATGATAGGGGACCCAGAAGGCAGATATTTGATTATAGCTGGAAGTATAGAAGAAGAAGAAATATTGTTGGTCAATGTTTATGCACCAAATGAGAATCAAGACCAATTCTTGACTAAATTGAGTCATATTTTGATAAAAGAAAACTGTGATAGAATGATAGTTGCCGGAGATTTTAACCTAACAAGGTCAAATATTGATTGCACTAATATAACTAATTATAGAAAAGGATGGAAAGCTAAATTGTTGGATGAGTGGATAAAAAAGTTTGGACTGAAAGATTCCTGGCGAGAATTGAAAGGGGAAGAACGAATTTATACATATTATTCCCAGGTGTATAATTCATATTCTAGGATTGACTATGTATTTGTAACACAAAATATATTGAAGGATTTAAATGATGTAGAAGTAGGAATTTTTAAGGAATCGGATCATGCCAAAGTAATGGTGGAATTACAATTTAAAATAAATAAAAGTAATATAAAAACCTTCAGTTTTTTAGAAGTCTGATAACTATAATGATGATGAACAACAAAACAGCTGCAGAAACAGAGAGTGAAAATGATACTGATAACTATGGCTTAGAAAATGAGTTTAATTAAATTTCATGCATATTCATTCAATCCCTTCCACACACAAACCCTCAGTTCCTTTTATGACAATGGGTGCTTTATGTCTGTTTGAAGCTGTGGAGAGGAAATGTAAAAATTTTGTGTTACTAATGTTGATGGCGTCTTAATGATGGTGTCTTAATGTTGATGGCATCTTATTTAGTTATTTAAACTTATATGCCACCCTCCTTGCAAAAGCAATCCAGGGCATTTAATAAATCAAGTCTCTTAAGTATCTTGGCCCACCACCATGTAGAGCCAGCCCCCATATAAACTAGCAAATGGAAGATATTCCATCCATACAGTTCAGAAAAGATTTGCTCCACTGGGGGCTGGCTCTACATGGTGGTGGGCCAAGATACTTAAGAGACTTGATTTGTTAAATGCCCTGGATTGCTTTTGCAAGGAGGGTGGCATATAAGTTTAAATAACTAAATAAATAAATAAAATAATGATAAGAGGTCTCACTGAAAACAGAGACACCACTACGTTTCATTGACCTAACTGTTCTATGATATTTTACAATAGTAATACATTCTGTTTTAATTAAAATAAGCCAAATACTTTCTTTATAGTTTAAGTATTGAAAATATTAAGTCTTATACTCTAATCGAATTTACTGTTCAGTCTTTGTTTCTTTTTTCATGTCTGGATCAAGCTTTAAACTAACAAAATGAAACCACTTTCTTGGCTTTGTTGTAGGACAAAGTTAAATCCTCATCAATATATGTTTCCTCAGACCAGCAAATGAGCTGTGTTCTGTATCTTTCCACATTCACACAGCATGTTGTTGTCCACCAGCAGCCTCCATTTGAGCATGTTGTTCTTACATTTAGGCACTCCAACCCTCAGCCTATTAAGAGTCCTCTAAGGGACATAGAGGAGTTCCTCAGCCATGTCCTCCTCTAATGTTGTTTCTTGTTCAGTGAGCTCCATCCTCCATCTTCTATTTTGATTTTACTCATGGATAAGTCAACAATGTTTGTTCCTACCATTAAGTTCTTCCTCGATCTGAGATGGTGGAACTGAGGTACATATATGTTTAGAGCTGTGGTTCCCAACATGGAACATGCGCCCCACAGGGGTGCAATTTATTTTTAGGGGGGGGCAATTAGAGAATGAGTTATCCAAAGCTAATGGCCTTTTAGGCTTCCTCCACTTGAATAAGAGTTCACTTTTTGAATAATAAGAATTATATATCACAGGGGAAGCATCAGGATTTTAGAGATGCTTAGGTGAAGCATGTCCAAAAAATGTTTGGGAACCACTGGTTTAGATAATATCGAGGGTTGTTCTCTTGCTTATTTCTCTCTTAATCCACTGCTACTTCTCTCCTTATCTTAGGTGAAGCAATACCAAAAAGAAGATATACATATTTTCTCAACTGGTGTAAGTTTGAGGCATTCTGTCACTATACACATTGCTCAATTAACTGTGATGTTAACTTGTTGCACTCCCTATTGAAGTAGCATGCTTTTTTGCAGAGACGCTCAGGGCCAAAGCTGACGTACACAACATGGATGGTTGAGAACTCCATGTATAGTTTCTCAATTTCCTAATGATATCGTTTGTCGATATTTAGCCTTGGTACTGCTTAAAAAAGCACATCATTTCACACCAAGGTATTTCAGTGCTGAACAGTGCTGTAATTTTCTTTGCTACTTTATTACTATGTAGTTTGCAAATGCCATTTTGTATGTTAAACTATTTTGTTGCACTTATATGAATTTAGTAATTACACTATATATCCATATATCCTTGCTATAATATACAAGTCTTGAGTGTTACATTTATACTATTTATCATGTTATTTTTCTTTCTACAACTAATATAAGCAATAAGTACTTTCTAATACTTTCTATTTGTCATTTATATTAAATGACAAATTGTTTTGATATAATTAGTTTTGCCATATATATTCATATATGCTCATGTTAAATAAATGTTAAAAGAAATCTTTTCTTTGCTATGTTTCTACCTCTTCTTCAGCTGCCGTATCCATTCTGGATATTAGCTATCATCATGGCAATAGTTTTTTTGTTCTTAACTCTTCGGAACAGTTCTTACAAGAACATGCCACACCAATTTCTCATGTTCTTTAACAATACTTGCAAATATCTTATGCAAAGATGCTGGGAACACAAAATTTTCTTTGAAAATGTTGGATTTTGGCAAAGAATCTAGGATCTGGTTTATAAGTTCAGAGGACAAGTGTGTACAGTGTGTTTTTGTATAGGGGACACTAGTTCCAGTCCTGGGTCCTATTTGATCTTGCCAAAATCAGTTCTCACAACATAATCAATTGCAGCTTTTTATATTTAATCCTATCTCATTCCCCTCCCCCCCTTTTCCAGGTCCTGAAGTTCCCTAGGGATCACTTGTGTCTTGGAGAAGTCATTGGGGACTCTGAGATGAGAGAAGACCTTTAATGTCCAAAAATCTTTGCTGCTAGTAACTATGGATAATAGGCTACGACTGATGGCATCTTTTAACCCTGCACACACAAAGTTGCACTAATAGGATTCCGGCCACTTTGTCTCCTTTTCCCCCTTAAAACAATGAATAAATGTAGTATTCCAGACTGAGGGAAACAATTTTCTTTTCTGCTCCACAAAGTGGCCATGTGACAAAGTGGCAGTCCAAGAGGTGCAGCTGAATTATGCTACTAATTGTCATCTTTCAGACTTTTAAATGTCAGCGTCTAAAATGTTGGTCTAAGGATGGATCTTACATGACTCAGAGTTATAAATTCTTCCACAGTCATTCTGTATCATATAGATTATGGTGTGTCTGAAAAAGCAGATGAAAACAAAGTGTCCATGTTAAAAATGCCCTATTGAAACAATGATTTAGAAAACAATTCAAGTGCCTGAAGCGATTGGGACATGCTAAAAGTTATTTGTGAAGCTTAGTGTTGTTTTTAAATAGGATTGGTAGCTAATTCAGTTTAAGGGTATAGTCTTACATGGTTCTAGAATTATTCAAGTCTTAAATGTGAAATCTTGTTAAAGAGATTGGCCAAAATCCAATTTGTCAAGGCATAAAGTTACATGATTGTAAGCCTACTGGACATTTCACTTTAGCAACAATGTAGTAAGACTGGTACTCTTGGGCCCATCATGTTTCAAATGAAATTATGGGCCCAAGGGCATGGATCCAGCTGTAATTTCTTCAGACCCTTCTTCTTCATCACTCTTTTGGAACACTACCATTGGGCGTACTGTTAGGAAACAGCATCAACATTATGATTTGTGAGATGTTTTGATGCACAGTTCTTGGCAGCAGTGGTTTCTTCTTCTTCCATGTCTAGGCCAGACATGAAGGCACCTTTTAGTGAGTTCATTCTGCAGTTCCCGTTGCCTGACCTAGTGTGAGAAAGATTAGCTGGTAACACAAGTTTGCCATGCCATTACCAGGGAATGTCTGATTGTGGTTCAAAAATACCGCAATCTTTGAGGAGGCTCTTTCTGTGTACCCTGGCAGCGGTGGTAGCAGCACTTAAAGACTAAGGAGAGAAAACCATCTTCTTCATACTCTTATCTGTCCTCCCTCTGTGATACCACAGAACTTCTAGTTTCTAGTTTTGGGCTCTGAGATCTCTGAGAGTAGAATGCTGATGGCTTGACAACCCCATCTGAGGAAGATGGAAGCCACAAGAACAGTTATTCACTATTAGGGATGTGCCAAACACTGCTGTTGTGTGTGAATTTTTCAGAATTATCCAAGAATTCCACAGGCAGAATTCTGGGAGTTCCAGACCACAGACCAATACCTGCCGACACATACTTTACACTTACCTGAACCAGGGCCTTCATGGCTTATCTCTGGCCTTGAGTCCTGTTGATATACAAAAAAGAAGCTGCCACAGAGCTTCCTGGAAGTCTTGCACTTTGGGATCTATAGACAGCACTTCCCAAAAAACTATGATCCCTAGAAGCACTATGGTAATTAAAGACATTAAAATAAACATATCCCACAGCCCATTTTGTTTCCTATCAATGAAATTGATTATACCTGTAAACTATATGCATCTAGCAGTCATGCATATGGATTTTTCATCTGGTGTATACCTGTCAAACGGACTGGGGAACAAATAATTAAACATTTATAAGGGACTAAAACCTCCACTTAACTGAAGATGCATTTCAACAGATTTACACAAGGGCAAAGTTGTGCCCAATGTGATAATCGGGAAATCATCAGGCAAGGGACATCAGAACCACAATGGTCTGCCTGAAAAATCCAAACTTTTGGATGCTACTGGCATGGCTGTTTGCCACAAATGCCCATTCATTCTTTATTGCTCAATAGCTAAACAAGCTTTATACATAACAAAGATTAAACTATTCTTAAAAATTATCATTCGGCTTGTAACATCTAAATTTACAGAAAAAAATCAGCAAAGAGATAAAATGAATATTCTTATACAAACACCAGATAATAAAATTAACACATAAAAATTTATAAATTTCCATCGCCTATTACACCAATCTGGTGGTCTTATAATATGGACAGAGTCTGTGCCAGCTAGTAAAATCAAAACTATACGTAATGGAGAATTGTTTCTAATCCCAACTGTTAAAGGTTCAGGATATTGGTCCCTCAGGCCAGCACATAAGAACGTTCATTTAGGAAATATATAATTTCCTCCACCCAAGAGCAACCTGCAAAGCAATGTCTATTTGTACCATGTTGGTCCATGTAATATCCTTGAACTTATTTCAACTGAGGAGGGAGGCTAAAGAATAGCCTAGCCTAGGTGTACATACAGATGTCTTAGTTGCAAAGGAATCCATTCCCATATTCTGTACTTATAGGTTAGTAGAACCAGGGATGAGACTAACTTCTTCTTCTGTCTCTAGGCCAGATATGAAACTGCCGAAATGAAGTCATCTTTTGGTGAGTTCATTCTGCAGTTCCTATTGCCTGACCTAGTGTGAGAAAGATTAACCTGCAACACAAGGTTGCCGTTACTAGGGTGCACCTGATTGTGGTTCAAAAATACCACAATCTTCAAGGAGGCTCTTTCTGTGCACCCCATGAGACTAACTGGAAGACTATCTTAAGTCAAAACAAAATGGCTGATTTCTGGGCAAGGATACTTACAAAATAGCAAGCTGTCTCTAGTTAGTAGCCTTGGAGGTACTCCTAATACTCTGGTCAAAAATATATGTTGAATATATTTCAATATCATGACATTTGAAAAACCCAAAACCATAGGGAGCTATTTGTCATAGATTTTGTTCCAGAATACTGCCTTTGAAGACAACATCAGATCTATCCATCAATGTGGGAAGAGGAAGGTGACATTTTATTGTTCTTTCTTCCACAGTGATATCTGTTACGGTATCACTTCCTGTTATTGCCCCCTACCTTCCCTTCTTAACAGATAATATATTTAGGAATTCCTGGAAAGCCTATAATCTCTTATCACCTGTCTTATTCGCTCAGCACATAACTTCTGACATTATATGCACACAGTGCTTTTGATGGAAGCCTCCCACTGAATAAATATAGTCTATCCTTGATGTCCATTTTGTATTTTCACAGCATGGTTTCATATCTTCAGAGGAATGAGAGCCACATGAAATGAATCCATTCCACAACTCCAGCAGATTATATGGACTTTAACATTGGCAGAATCACAGTGAGCTATTTTATCATCGTTGCTATGCGATGTACAAGGGGAGAAAAGAAATCAAATTCCCAACTTCTGACAGAACTGTTAAGTTTAATTGTATAATTCATTATCTGGACACAGCTGACTTTTTTTTTTTTTTTGCACACACCTGTACTGATAGCAGAAACCTCAAGCCATATGTGCACCATGATGTCAGGATGGTGACAGAAAACAAAACAACAGAGACAGCTGCTGATAAAGGAGTTCCCCAAAGTGAGGTAGCTGCCCATTAATTCACATTCAAACTGTGGCCAGCCAAAGATGTTCAAAGTCATGAAAAGCAACTAACTTTTCAAAGGCGGATCTCATTTGAATGTATTACTGATGAGAGATCAACAAGTGTTCCTCCTGAACAAGCTTTTGTTATGGTTTAACTGGAAGTTCAAAAGGGGAAAACTTTTAACTAGAAGTCCTGACAGCTCATTTTCAGAATTATTACAGTTGTTTTTATGCAGCGGCATCGCTGGGGGATGGAGGGGTAGGGGAGGGGTGGCCCTGGGTGGCACTTTTTGGGCTATGTGTGTTCTTGGACTACAATTCCCAGAAGCCTTAGTGGGAGCAGGTGCGAGCATCCACCAGGGGGCAGCAAATTTGGCTTCAGCCCCGGGCGGTTGAAATCCACACCACATTACTGTTCTTATGGTTATGCCTTTTCTATATATTCCATTATATGCATGGCCCTACTATTTAGAAGAGTGAACCTTCTTCTTGAAGTGAATGAGCTGAACATATGGCAAGACAGCAGTGTTTCCTTCTCTCCTCAGCCCAGTAACCACAGTGGGAAGAGCAAAATGGATATTTGCCATGAGAAAATAAACAAAATATTCTCCTACAAGGATCACTCCATATTTTGTAATGGGTACTTTTCAGAAACAGATTTACAAACCTAAAGACTTCAATCCAAAACTTACCTAAAATGGAAGTCCACCTTGTAATCAGTTAGGACATTCTTCAAACTTTCCAGATGCATCTGTCTCCTCGTTCAAATCCAGACTTATTTAGAAATGACATTAGTGGGCTGTCACCATGAAATTTCCGTTGAGCTTAAGTTACTTCTACAGCAGAGCCTTGAAGGAAAACTGTTTATTGAAGATGTCACTATGCTTCCTAAGAAAGCTAGCAGTGTCAATGTCAACTGTATTTTGCTTGATATGTTCAGCTGGGACCACTGCTATGAACTCTGTTGGCAATATTCCAAGTTCAAGGGTGGTGGCATGGGAAGCAAAACTACTGGAATGTTAATGATACCTCCTTTCCAAAGCCACCTCCCAACCAATACATTTTTACTTCTCATCCATCCATTATAATAGGTTAAGGATTTCTAATGAGTATAAACATTACTAATAACTCCAGCTATTCTTTCTGATGCTCTCTTAAATTGTTGTCTTTTTTAAATGGCTTTACATTCTGCTGTGTTGTAATGCTACTTGTTGTTACATACTTTCCCTTCTGAACTGATTTATAGTGGCTCTGATAGGCCTTTCAAGGTAAATGGGATATTTAGCAGTGGTTTTATCAGTTCCACTTCCCCTTTGAGTTTCCATGGCTGAGTAAGAATTCAAACCCAGCTATCCTGAACTATGTCACTATATTACACTGGGTATCTTTAATAGTATAACTTACCGTATTTTTATCTAAACCTGTTCTTAATTATGTCATAAACCGCCTTCATAGAGACCAGCAGACTACAAATAAAAAAGTAGGTAAGTGCTCGTTACTCCTACTCCCCCCTCTCTGCTGTCACCTCTATTTGTGAATATAGGAGCTGAAACAAATCTGTCTTCAGAGAGCAAATAACAACACCACCTTATTCTCATACATCAGCAGTAAGCCATATTATTGCATTTTCCATTTGATTGAGAAATGTTTGTACTCACATCAGTATAGAGAACTCCTTTGGCACTTTTAAAATACCCCTAAAATTGCCTTGAATAGTGCCAGGATATATGCTAAGGATGGTTAGACCATTTAATTTATTTATTAGAAGACAAATGGGCGTGTGAGTTAAAAGAATTTCTGTGCATGCTTTCAAAACGGTCTCTCTCCCTCTTTAACCAATAGACTTAACTGGATTTATTCTGAAGAAAGTTTAAATAGCTCTGGAATGCGATTTTTTAAAAAGGCAGCAAAGATTTATTTGATTTCTTTCTCTCGCTCTTTTTTCCCCTTCACAAAAATCTCAGCGGTCCAAAGATAACTCAAAGCTTCCTCGTCCTGGTTTGGGAGCTTTGAAACATAATACTCTCCCATACAGGTTAAATAATTAATGATGCAGCCAGATCTTATAGCTACTTTAATCTAAAGTAATCTTGCAAAGTACCAATGAGACAAAAACAGGGAGGAAAGAAAGCGAAAGAAAGAGCATAAGGGAATTGCAATCTGAATTACAGAACTACAGAAGCCAAAGGGATTCTGTATTTATTCTAGCAGCCTGCTCGATAAAACATCCACATTTCAGAGAAATTGTGTGTTTGAGGTACAGGGAGTGAGAGATGGATAGGAGGCCTTTAAAAAAAACAGTGTGATGGTAGAGGAAGACATACAATGAATTCAGCTGAATTCAAAATAGAGCCAGTGTTGTGATGATGGCAATGAAGAAAACTCACTTTTCCAGCCTTATCTTAAGTTTATCAGCAGAGCTTTCTCAATTGTTTTTAATACAAGGACAATTTGTATCTGATCTCCAAATTTTAGAAAGCCAGTTCTCTGCTTGGTCATCAGCTGCCTATGATATGACATTTTACATCAAGGAACTGGTGCATACCTGTTGGGTGAAGGGCGGAATGATGACTGGTTGGTGTGCTTGTAAATGTGAAGGGATGTTATGCAGATTGGCAGGTTTTGAACTAATAGGGAGGCTGTCCCAGGTTGGTTCAGTTTCAACAAGGTAGCTTCAAAATCCTCTGTGGCAGCAACAGCAGAGGAGGAGGCATGAGCAAGCCAGCCAGCCACAGAACAATTAAAGGCTCTGTGGGCATTTTCTTTCCACCACTGTCCTTCCCTCCCTCTGTACAATCTTCCCATGTTTAAGTTGCATCTGTGGGGAAAGATAAGTAAATATTGTGACATTCACCATTGGCACTGGTGAGTAGAGGAGAGAATCTGTTCAGTCTTTATTGCAGAGCTTGCTTTGCCTTGGTATGTGCATGTGTTTGACAAAACATAGAAAGCATCATTAAGAGAAAGAACATCCTTTTAGTACAATACAACTGAGTGCAAAGTATGGGTCTGTGAAGTTCAGCAATTTGAGTTGAGCTAAAAGCTAAAGGTCTGCTAGAGTGGTTTCTTTCTGAGTGGTTATATCTTATTGGAAATAATAGCCGAGTTTTCATCTAAATGAAACATCATCTCTATAGTTCCATACAGCGGTTCTAAATGTACTAGGAGGAATAAGTGTCTAGTCTTTTCCCCTCAGGCAACATCATTTGTGGTAGGTGAAGGTAAAGGTCACCCTTGCTTGAAAGCCAGTCATATCCAACTCTAGGGTTCAGTGCTCTTCTCTGTTAGTAGCCAAAGTGCCAGCACTGTCTGCGCTTGCAGATGTTTCCGTGGACATGTGGCAGGTATGCCTGGATGCTGAAGTGCATGGAACACTGTTTACCTTCCCACCGAAGTGATCCCTATTTATTTACTTGCAATTTCTTGCTTTCAAACTGCTAGGTTGGCAGGAGCTGGGATAGAGACGGGTGGTCATTCAGGTTTTAAACTGCTCAGGTTTTGAACTGCTGACCTTCTGCCTTCCAGTCAGCATCTTATCCACTTGAGCCACTGCAGGGGGGGGGGGGTTAAAGAAAAAAAGTCAGCCCTCAAGGTATGATCCTGAAGAAAGCAATGCTTAACCAGCACTCCCCAGTCCCTTGAAGATATCACCCTAAATGTGACTAGGACATGTTATGCACCTGCTGCAAAGTACCAAATGCCAATAAGCCCACACAAGCCAGAAAGCGATGAGCTAAGAGGGGAGACAAAAGACAGATAACCAATAGATCAGGATGAATTGAGGCAGTGGAAGAGACACCTATTGAGGCTTGGTAGAGCTGGCCTCTAGCCTGGATGTAGGAATGCAAATGGCATCCAGAGAGATGGCTGGTTTTCCTGGGTCATGGGTAAATTAGGCCTTCTTTATTGGAGTACCTGGGTCCATGAGGCACCTTCTGAGGCACCTTACACCAGGACCTTTCTCAAGGGTCAATGGCATCCAAATCGAAGGCTGTTCTAGCTGGAATGTAGGTGGACTGAGGCTTTGCCATCAGAAGGATGGTCCAACTAAGACTTGGTAGACCATGTCTCTGGCTCAGATGAGCAGTGGCATTCGAATAGATGATTTGTCTACATAAACAATGAGAAGAACCTCCTTATCAAACCAGACCCTTCCACAACATGAATTCATGATCATTTTGTATGGTACATGAAATAGTATTTCTTTTATTTTTTTTATTGCTCTGATTGTGTTGCTGAGCCCTGTGCAGAAGGTGAGATGCTGTAAGGAGTTCAGTTCTCTGATGACTTCTTGTATTATTTTCACATTATGAATCACACAGTTCATGTGGGGATACCTTTTTCGTTCCTTGCCCTGGGTGCCTAAATTTCTAGCTATGACTCTGGCTGCATGATCTCCTAACTCTGTGTTGCTACTCCTTGCACCTTCTCATCTCTTTCCTGTCCTGCTGCCTGACAGTAGCTCCAGCTTTGTTTCTAGAAGGCTCAGAATATGTCATGTTACATAAACACTCTTGTCCATCCATACCTGCAAATTATTCTAATATCAGCAGGTACTGTTTCCTTTTGCTTTTTTAAAAATAGCACCTTAAAGTTGCACTCCTGCACATATTTATCTTGGAAGGAAGTCCTATTGAATGCTGTGGGTCTTACCTGCACATACATGTAAAGAACTGTTCTGTTAATTTACCAAATGCTATGTTGTCTGCCCCAACAAGAGAGGTCAGTCAATATTATTCCTGTTTTATAGATAGTAAACAAAGCTTCTAGGAGCTACTATTGATTTGCACATTCTTGTTTTATGCTCAAGTTCATGTCTTTGTATTTTCTTTATACGCGTGTTATTCAGCCACAGGAATATGGCTACTCTTTCAAAGGGCTTTTTTTTTTTTTGTTACTCTGAATTAAAAAAAAAGCAAGGCAAGCAACAGGACTAGACATTTTGGCACTTGTTTTATAAGCATTGCTAAAAATTGCAAATACATTATTTCTTCCCTGAAGTGAGCAGTCATCCAGTCAGAGAGAATTCCTGGAGCAACAAATGAATCCTGCAACAGCATTCAGAATGCATGCCTCTATTAACTAGATAGACAGGGCCAGTTCCTAAATTCATTTTTATATTGCCCATGAAGACAGAAGAGGAAATCACCTCTCTTATCCTGTCAAGAAAGGCATTAGGACCAGGTGAGAGCAATTTGAACAAATTCAGATTGCTCTCACCTTGTGTGTGCGTGTGTGTGTGTGCGCGCACGCGCATGTGTGCATGCATGCTTCTAGGCATCACAAGTGTTCTTGTTGCACATAAGAGTCACATTCATTCTATTTCATCAAAGCTCAATTTTTTTAAAAAAATCACCATTTCAAAGTGGTGGCGGCATGATAAAGTTCCAATAGAGCTTCCTTCTTCCACTTCTCAAAATCAATATCCAAGATGTTTTAAAGATGATGATTCTCTGTATCATATCTAGAAAATCTGCGGGATTAATAACTCATGAAATTGGGCAGCAGATGGCGCTACTGTTTTGATAACAAGAAACACTTTCTAACACACAGATGTCCGAACACAGAGACATATACACATATACACAGACATCATCCCAGCTTCTCTAAATTTTCGGACATTTTTTTCAAGCCAGAAATCTGTAATAGTTTTACCAGTCAGAGATATTTCTTTTCTCCCCACCAGACCCCACCCCATTCTATTATAATGTGGGATTGCTTGTTATTTACATGTTTGTGCTTTTGAATGAGGAATACTGTACTGCGGAACTAGTGGGTGAAGAGAGTTCATTCAAAGCGATTGCTTTATTTATTAGGGAAGGGTGGGAAACCCAACTGCATTTGAATTTTAATGTATTCCCAATGGCCCCTCATGTGTGTCTAGTTTATACGAGTTAGTAACATTTGAAAAACATTACTCTGGATTTCACTAGCAATCTGGGAAGTTGGAACCTTTATTACATCCACTGAATTCTATAAAGCATTCACCTCTTTCATAAGTATCCTCCATGGAATCTGTTTGTATCATTGCCTCTGTTGCTATGATGTTGATCAAACCAGTTTTCATGAAAGTATCCTAATGGTAACTGAATTTTCTACTTTTCTTAGGATGTTGCAAAAAGGATGGCTCTAATCATTGATAAACAAAAGATGTTGCACTGCTATAATAAATTTCTTCCCGTAGGAAGAAAAAAATGGATGGCTTTCAAATTGATTCCTCCCCCATCAAGATAAGAGACTCTGAAGCTAGAGTATACACTGCCAAGCAACATCTCAAAGGGAAACCCTTGTTGTGGAGAATAAAATGATGTTTAGCTCTACTGAAGCAAATTGTTTCGCATAAATATATATGTACAGTATAGCGTTATTCTATGTAGTGCAGCGGATAGAATGGTGAACTTTGAATCACGAGACCTGGTTTCAAATCCACACGGCCATAGAAACTTATTTCTCTAGATGGGCACTAAAGAAACCATCTGACTTATCTGGAAAGCCCTATTAGGGCTTCTGTAAGTACTGACTTCAAGGCACATAATGCGATTTAGGGGAAAGAAAGCAATAATTTGAAGAATTTATAAAACCTTGAGGAAAATAGGTTGCTCAGTCACCCATCCACATGAGAAGATCTGTGGCAGCAGTACTGTACTTTGAAAAACCACTGCCTGAAGCTTGGACAAGCACAGTCACTCAGTGCAGACATTACTGTATTAGATACAACAATAGTTGACTCTGTAATTTGGACTTCACACATTCTCTCTCTCTCTCTCTCTCTCTGAACTCATAGCTCAATCCATTCTTTCTAGACTGGTACTAGCCCATGCACCAAACCACAACATGCAAACTTTCATTTTATTGGGCTCTGGGCAGAGATGGCCAACTTGTGCCCCAAGAGTAATTTGCAAAAAGCAATTCAAATCAAGAATGGTAAATGTGTCTGCTTCACTTGAGGGAGGGGGAGAGAGTTCTCACAAGTTTTTTTGAGGCATCCAGTGCTATCATGTTAGAGATATTAGAGATAGTAGGACAAATAATGTAATGGGATAAGCTGATGGAGTAGATCCTAGCCTACTTAAAATATCTGAGGTAAAACAAAACTCTTGGTTTTGATGCCACGCAAAAAGTCTGTCCCTCTGGAAAATGTCACAATGTTTCTTTTTGCTGGCTGCAGCTTTTATTAAAGAGGCATAAACTAAAGAAGTTGGTTTTGTCTATGCAGACATCCAAAAGATAACCTCATGGTTGGATTACTATAATGTCCTTTCTGTGAAGTTGCCTAGTTTGGAAGCTGTGGCTAGTGCAGAATCCAACAGGTAGGGTGTTGAAAACGCACCAGACATGCCTGTATTAAATCTGTTTTGGGGGGGGGGGGGACTGCCTTTGGTTTTGTCACTGATGTATAGTGAACTAAATATTTTGGGACCAGCATGACTAGCATGTGTCTCTCCACTAAAAATTCAACTGAAACGTCATAGATTGTCCCACCACAAATATAACATAACCCAGTGATTTCACAGAAGTGTGTTTATTCAGTAAGAGACCCATCATTTGAAAATATTTTCTCCTACAGAATAGTGTTAACTTCAGAACACTTGCTAAAACATGCTAGTTTATATAGGCTTTGGTTCTTAAGTGGTTATTTTGCCTGCAAGCTGTTGATTATTGAATGATTTTGGTTTTTTTAAAATAATTTATTATTTTAGTTTATTTAAAATTATTTATATATTTTTTTAACTTTTATCATAAACTACTTGGAAATCTTGATATGCGTGAGAAGGAATAGGAATGTTATAGATAAATAAATATTATGAGCAAACAATGAATTACTATAGAGCCATAGGTATAGACCAGAATCCTTTTAATAGTTATGCTGGCATATGTGCAATGGTGTAAATTGCAGTTAGTTACCTAGTCAGTACTTGTACCTTTTGTTGCGTGCCAGTTGCATGAGTTGATGCAGGTTGAGAGATGTAAGTGGCAACTCATTAGTTAGTCGCAATTTACTGCTGCAGTTTTTTGTACTTACACCAAGTATAACTAACCAATAGAATTTTTGGATCTGTGAGTGTGCATGGGTGGATCTGTGTAGTTCCATCCTTCTCCTCCTTAAAAAATTATTATAATTTTCACCCCTTAAAAAGCAGTTAGATATATACCGTACATTGGAAATTAAATAAAAATATTTAAGATTTAAAAAAATAAATTTATTGCCAACTAAAAGCAACAGAAAATACAAAAACGGGGAAAAATATAAAACAGTAAAAGAGAATTGTCTTCAATTTGCAGTAGGAAATAGATAAATAGGAAAACAACCTAATGTCATAATGTTCCACACAGAAAGTGCCACTATTAGGAAAACTCCTCTACACCTGGTCAAGAGCCTTTTCCCAAATAAAGGTAAAGATCACCCTTGCTCAAAAGCCAGTCATATCTGACTCTAGGGTTCAGTGCTCATCTCTGTTTATAGCCAAAAAGCTAGCACTGTCTGCATCTGCAGATGTTTCCATGGACATGTGGTAGGCGTGCCTCAGCACCAGAGTGCATGGAACATTGTTTACCTTCCCACCGAAGTGGTACCTATTTATCTACTTGGAATTTCTTGCTTTCAAACTGCTAGGTTGGCAGGAGCTGTGAGAAAGATGGGAGCTCATTCCATCCTGCAGTACTTGAGAATCGAACTCTGACCTTCCAGGTGTCGAGTTCAGCATCTTAACCTCTTGAGCCATCACAGTCCCTTCCCAGATACACACACACAAAAGACAGACAGACAGACAGACACAGACACAGACACAGACACAGACACAAACACAGACACACACACACACACACACACACACACACACACACACACACACACACACACACACACACACACACACAAAAGATGGGCACAAACGTTGAGCAGGTTAACGTGGGAGGATACGTGGTCCCTGGCAATGATTCAGAATGGCCCCAGAAATATGCATATGTGTTGTGAAAAATTCTAGAAGACTAATGCTGAAAGGTTAATTGTCATTTTCATTAAACTGACTGAATTTTTGATGTGCACAGATTAGATACAGTTAGGCTAACAAGTTGAGTCATTTGAATAAAAGCCAAACAAGATGCTTGGCATAGCCTTGGCGGATGGCCTTCAAGAAGTTATACATCTCACTTTCTGTTTCTTGCTCATAAATTATGAATAATACCACTTACCCACCTCACAGGGGGATGCACAGCGAAATGGCTCACAGCAGCTTCCTCAAAATGAAGAGTGTAAAATGCAATAAAAGTTTAAAGTTTGCTTTGAGAATGTGCATTTACTGTATGGCATGGAATACTATGCTTTAACAGATGCTACTATAAAATATATAGGAACACCTTGAATGTGGATTCACCACAAGATGCTAAGAATTCCTGGGTTTGAGAGTGTGGAGAAGAACTAAGGTGAATGAATACAGACCATTTTTTATAAATGCAGAAAGTTAAATAGTAAAGGTAAAGTGTTCCCCTTGCTTGAAAGCCAGTCATACCTAATTCTAGGGGTTGGTACCTATCTCCATTTACAGCATAAGAGCCAGTGCATTTGCAGACATTTCTGTGGTCAAGTGGCAGGCATGACTAGATACGCAGAACACTGTTACTTTTCTCTCGCTTATCTTTCTACTTGCAATTTCTGCTAGGTTGGCAGGAGCTGGGGCTGATGACAATTTAACTATAATGAGAACTGAAAAATACAAATAGTTATTAAAGAATGGTTTGGGTACCTGTCAAATCCTTTCACAAAAGTTTTGGCCATGATGCTGCCCCTTTTCTGGTAAGAAGGTTATATGGAGAAGGTTCACCCAGAGTTTTGTGGTTCATTTTTGTGAATAGAATAGAATGGAGTGCAATGTTCACAACATTCAGTGAGTCCTCAACTAGTGTGGGAGATAACATGTCATTTTGTGTTGTCTTCAGATTCAATACAGGTACTGGCATTTAGTAACAGAGCCACCTGACTGTTCTGCAGCCCCACTGGAGGAATATAGAAGTCTGACCATTTGACTTATCCACCATTCCAGATGTTTTACCCTCAAGTTTTGTCTACATCAAACATGAAGATTTTGCTGAACTCTCTAAAACCTACTAAAATGACTTTCCCCTTTGCCAAATCTACAGAGTACACATTTCAATAGCACAGCTATTCCCAAAATAGAGAAGATTATATCATATCTGCCCCCCCCCATATAAAGAGGGGCGGGGGAAACCCTGGCTCTAATTGAATTGGTTATAGGATTGGATACACAGTAGACAACTATTCAAACACAATGTAAGTTTGCATAAGCAGTCATTGCACTTCTCCACTACTACTGACAGAGAAATGCTATCCCTGGAGGACTTCTGCTGATGCATTAAGCAATCAGTCATGTAGGAAACAAACAATTGCACAATTCAATAGTGTAATTCCTTGTTGCTGGATGCAATGCCCGACACATTTATGCAGTGTAACTTTACATTATGCTGGTACAAACAGAGTACTTGGTGAATGAATTAAGTTTTAGAACATGGTTACTCAACCTTGGGCCTCCAAGTGCTCTTGAACTTCAAGTCTCAGAAGCCCATTTCAGCACAACTGCTGATCATAGCTTCTAGGAACTGGAGTCAAATAACCTCTGAAGGCCCAAGGCTGAGAAACCCTGTTCTAGAATATAGCATCTGGATAGGTGGGTTTGTAAGTTTTGTTTTCTCCCACATCTGATTTCAAAAAAAAAAAAAAAATCCAAGTCGTTTCCATTCTAAATATGATGACACTTGTAAATTTAATTTAATTATATCAGAAATGAACTGAACTTCCTGTCCATTGGCAAGCACTATGATGTCAACAGTGGGTCATGAGCAAAGGTCCTTTCTTGTCCTCTTTGCATCTGCAGGCTAAACAAGCAACACTGCATGAATTATCACTGAAAGTAAAGAAGAAATTGGTGCGGCAACCAATGACATTGTTTATTTATCTGCCCATAATTCATTTTTCATCTCCAGTCTATCTGCATCCTTTTCTCTGCCTAGCAATATTAATATCTATATTGTCCCACAGTGCATCCACTCAGAGAGAAGAATATTGAGCAATGTTGGCACCTTTCCTTAGCTATATCTTAAAACAAAATAAAAAACACTGTAGCACTTTAAAGACTAACTGCTATATTTTTATTGTTAGCTTTCGTGGATCAAGTCCACTTCTTCAGACAAGGAGTGAAATTTACAGGCATGGTTTATATATACCAAATGTAAGGGTCTACATGTTAAATGTAAGGGTCTATATGTTAAAGGGTATGTGCTCAAGCAGAATAATAGAGAAGCAGGCATAACAATACAGCTTCCTACAGCTATCAGTAACAATAGATTATTCATATTAATTTTAAATGTCACACTTTCAATCTCAAAGGTGTGGAGAAAGTCCATTCTGGTTTCTGATTAACCTCTTACTTGCATGTCAGAAAACAAACAAAAACGCTGTACTTGGTTACTTACTGTTTTGCTAAAGAGAATTGGCAGGAAGGTTGTAATACACCAAAATATATAAAATATCTAGCAGCATATAGCAATCTGTGCATCAAATTTGATAATGTCCTTAGCTAGTCCTTCTTTACCAGGTGACAGAGTTACTATAGGCTACATTAGTCTACGTCAGTACTTTTGCTGCTGGAACATAAGACAAATTGGTGGAGTATGCCACTACTATCCGAGTGAACAATAAATTGGAGCAGTTAAATCAAACATTCTTCTACCATGTTCCCTACATCAAGGCAGCATGAAAACATATGCTAATGGAAAAATATATATTGTCTCTTAATCTAATACTTACAAAATTAGCACATCAATCATGAAAATTAGACAATAAAGTCTTGCTCCAAAAAATCCTGCAAAAATATATTGCAAAAATAATTAAGAGATAATGTCATTTGGATAGAGCTTCATCATAAGGCAATGAGCCCCATTTGCTAGATTAAAAAAATGACAAATCACAGACATTTATTAAAGACTATAGAGTCAAAGGCATATTTTTTCAAAGCAAGAGACTCATATTCATTGACAACATTTCATTACAATGACACTATTTCTATTAAAGTGTGTGATTGATGGATGCTTAGGGCAACCGTGTGACAATTTGTTCATTGCATAATTTTTTGAAGCACTGGATTCTGATTAGCTTTAGATGGAGGGAAAGTTTCTATCCATGCCAATAAAAATTGGTGTAAAGAAAAATAGATTTTTAAAATGAAGCTGTTGATACTTGTTAATAAAATGGCCATCAGCGTACAGTAAACAATTAGCCATGATTCAACATGATCTGACTAGATCACCTTCCACTCATATTTTTCCACAAATGACTGCTGGATAGTAGCCAATTGCTGAGTTATTGCCAACCTCTTAAAAATAAATTGACAGTTTTTAATCACAGGGATAAATTCCAGCTTATTTTCAAAAGCACTTTTGACAGGGTATATTTTTGGCAGGACCAACAGCAAATTCCACAAATCTGAAGTTGTCATTTCAATTAACCTTTATCAGTTTGCTGAATTTGTTCAGCAGGACCAAGCAACCAGTGGTATAAACAGTCTCAATAGATAAAAATATGTTAAATTTTGACCTCATGCATTGACTTGGGCAAGATGAATTGGTCAACATAAGCTATGTTTGGTGTCCCTGTGCTATTGCATGAGATCAAAATTTAACATATTTTATCACCAGCACAATCCTTTGAGCATTTACTCAGATGTAAGTTACATTATATTCAGGGGTGTTTACTGTAAGATAAGTATCCATGAGATCAAAAATTCAACCCCCCTTCTATTGTTTTAAATGCCATGATTTATTCAGAACAACCTACTAGTCAGAATCTCTTCATGTTTACAGCATCTCTTCCACACATATTGCACAAGACAACAAAACCTAACATGGCACAAATAACTGGCTCCAGCCCAGGAAGGGAACTGGTGCTCCATTTTGGTGGTCTCTCTTGAAAAAGAGAGCACATCATAATGAAAATTTTAAAAAATAGTAGCTATGCTAGTCTGTGGTCCAAGCATATCAGAGAATAAACAAAACAAAAGTGCTGTAGCACTTTTAAGACTAGCTGTTATATTTTAATGTTAGCTTTCGTGGATCAAGTCCAATTCACCAGACATGGGAGTGAGGCTTCATGGCATCAATTTATACACATCAGTTACAGAGGTCCAGAGTCATAATAGAAGCAGTAAGTGATCAATGTGTGTACACTAATTTGCCCCAGATTTATTTTACACTTTTCCTAGCATAAGTATTTATATCTTTTATCCACTAGATGTACACTACTACCATCAGGCAAAAGTTGGATGAGTGCTTTGTGGCAGATTTTTAGCTGTCAATGAAACCTCACTCCAATGGTTTAATAACGAGAACTAGAATAGTCTTCTTGCCTAAAACTAGATTGCTGAAATAAACTAAGCTCAGAAGAAAGCCAAGAGTTTAAACTCACCTTTGGTCCTGGAAACAAATTTCTGGACTGAACACATGCTGAGATGCATTCTTTTTAAATTCTAAATGTATGTCTTTAGAGCCCTTGTGACAGTACTGCAGCCAAAACTGATAATGATGTGAGTTTGATTCTGATGCGCGCAATGTTGACTCAGCCTTCCATCCTTTTGGGGTTGGCAAAAGGAGTACCCTATGGGCTAAGGGTGGCGTCAGCAGCAACAACAAAAGATTCCATGGCGTTCCTTCTGTGGAGGAGAAATCTCTGTCTCCAAGCCCAACTGGTTCATGTTTCCATTGTGTGTTATAGATTATATATGCAGCTTTCTTTTTCTAATGTATAATACTCACCAAGTGTAGGAGTACTCATCTCGGAAATGTTACTTTTTTGATTGTAGTTTCCAGAATCCATAGCCAACATGGAGTTGTTGTCCAAACTGACTGGGATGTTCTGGCAGATGCAAGTCAACAAGTAACAGTTCTGAACTTGAGGCACCCTACGCAATGTGCTGGGTCATAGATGATGTAGCCTTCAGTCTATGACCTTCATTATCTATTAACTGAACAAAGGAGGCTCACTAAACTTGTGGCACTTCCTTTTATGCCTCATGCTTTTATTTTAGGCTTATATACACACATGAATGCATTTATTTATTTGTATTTTGATCTCCTGAATGATTAGGACTCAAATGTTGCTGACAACCCATTCCAGAGGCCAAGGGAAGAGTTGCATGCAATCAAAAACTATAACAAGAGGGACAACAGAAAGAGAAATCCATCTTATTTTATTAATACCCAGGGGAATATTCTTATTAAACCATCCTACTGCTTAAAAACACTACAAACTAGTGAGGTTTATGCAGTATAACATGAATGCTGGTATTCTGTGTAATTTGCTTATTTTTTTTATCAGTGTCTGCATGATTATCTGGCTAGTTATAAACATAAACTTACTATTGCCACTTTAAAATCTACAAAGAGGAGGATTGGGTGGTTTTAGTGCAGGCTTATTAAGTTGTATAATGCCAGGGGATATGTTTTGTCCCTCTCTCTCCAATTTTTGAAGCTGCTGGTAAGCTTTTTAGCATTTTGGAGTCAGATGCCCTTCTATGCAAATGACACTCAGCTCCATGTCTCCCTGTCATTTGCGTCAGTGAGGCACTGAACTGATGTCTGGGATTTGCAAAAGATGAGCTTCAGCTGTAGCTGTTCCTGGGCGAGGGCAGGTTGGCCACGGCAGGTCACAAACCAGTAATGCCCCAGCTGAATTACTGCAGTGTGTGCTCTAAGTAAGGGTCATATATATGTACATGAAAGCTGCAACTAGAATGTAAAGTGTAGTAGCTAATGTGGTACTTGGATCATAATACAATGATTTTACAGGCAATGTGGAGGCTGTCAGAATATTTCTGATCCATGTTCAGGATGTTGGTGATTATATTCAAAAGACTAAAAGTCCTGGGGGCCTTCATAATGGAAGGATGGCATCATTTTTCACATATAGATCAGGGGTTCACAAACTTTTCATACTATGGGTTGGTCATGTGGTTCCTCCCTCTGGAAGTGGAAGTAAAATGCACCTGCAAATGCACAAAACACTGCCATGAATGCACTCATGGCTGTCATAAACACGTTTAGAACAGCCATGGGTGCATTTGCGGCAGCATTTTGTGCACGCGCAGGTGTATTTTACTTCGGCTTCCAGAGGGAGGAACCACATGACCAACAGAGGGAGGAACTGTATTTATGACAGCTCTGGGTGCATTATAATAGTGTTTTGCACATGCGCTGGTGCATTTTACTTCCGCTTCCAGGAGCAGTGAGGGCGGTGTGTGCCGGATTATTTGGTGCCATAGGCCAGATCTAGCCCATGGACCATAGTTTGGCCACCCCTGATATAGATGCTCAAATTATGGGAGGGAATTTGTTAATGATCCGGGGGAAGGCTATGGAGCATGGCTGTAAAACACCTATTCCACAGAGGCCTGGCTGGTGCTTAAAGTGGCTTCATTTCAGTGCCAAGCTGTTCAACTAAGGCTGTGGAGATCAGTAATCATGGTTTAGTTTTTGGTCTATTCAGCAATGGATTTTATATCTATTTTGCTAATTTGTTTTATGCTGCTTACATTGTTTTATATTATTTATTTTAATTAACTTTATCCTGCCTAAGGTCTCAAAGCTTTTAAAAGATCTGAACGGCAGTAAATGAAATTATTGCTCACATATGGCACAAAAAATATCTCAATAAAAGATTAAAATAATCAATCCAAATTGATTTTCTGATAATTTTCTTAGCTATCAAAAAGATTTTACAGGTTCTTGGCTCATGCACATTTTTTCCAATATGTATCAATCACCACCATCATCATTTTAGGACTGCAGAGCTGGAAGGGACCCTATGGATTGAGTCTAAATGTAAGGTTGAAAAGAACACACAAATTATGAAGTCGTTCTTTAAGTTCATAGGTTCATTCTCCCCCCTGGGGGCAGGTCTGGGAGCTCACCAAGCAACAGGATCTCTATCTTGGCAGGGTTCAATTTCAACTTACTTTCCATAGCCTAATCCAGCACTGAGGTCAGGCACAACTCTAGGCACCATACTGCACCCACTGCAGAAACAGACAAGGATATACAGGATGATCTCCCCCAATGATCTCACATAGATGTTGAATAGCACTGAGGATATAATTGACCCATGTGGAGCCTTTACAACATAGAGCCCAAAATTGCTGACATAACATCCCAAAGCTGAACCCTCTGAATAATGACCATCAAGAAAGGACCAAAGCTAGCACCAAACAAGACTCCCAATCCCAAATTCTCAAAATTCTCAAATTCTCGTTTACCTTCGGCAGCAGTGGTGCCCAGGAAGGTGGGAAGTGAGGCCGGTCATCGGCATGGCCCAGCACTTGCTGCCTGAGCAGTGCTGGCCAGGCCAAGGACTCCCCCAAGGCCTGGTCGGTGCTGCTCTGGCTGCAGGTGCTGCGCCGTGGGGACCCCTGGCATTGCTTCCCACCTTCCTGGGCACTGCTGCTGCCAAAGGTGCCACCACTGGGCTCAGAGGCAGGGCAGCTGCATGCCTGGGACATCAACAGTGGGCTCACCACTGGGCTCCCCGCCCCAGACCCTGGGCCTTGCCACGAGCTGGCTGTGAGGAAGAGGAAGCTTGAAGAAGAGGACGAAGGTGGCAGCGGAGGAAAAAGCACCCCCTGGTCCCCACCGAGGTAGGATTTTCGTGCCTAGGTGGGATGCGGTGAACCTAGGTGGGGAGGTGAGTTTGGCCTGAAGTCCCGGGCAGCTAAAACCCACCCTGCGCCACTGCCAGGAAAATACCATGTTCAACAGTATAAAAGGCCACTGAAACATTCAGAAGAATTATCAGAGTCAAATTGCCCCTATCAGCAGGTGATTATGCAGCACCACCAGTGCAGTCTTGGTACAATGCTGTGACCTGAACTTGAACGGGAAAGAATCAAGAAAGTCCATTTCCCCCAAGAAACAGCTGCAGTTGATCAACCATTACACTCTCAATCAGCTTGCTCTTAAATGGAATATTTGCAACATGTCTGAACTCATTTGTTGCTAAATTAGATTCCCCCCCCCCCCCGATGAACTGAAAAATAGTTGTTTTGAAATAGGAAGAAACATCACCTTCCTAGAAGGAAGAGTTGAAATGTCTGTGACCTGTCACTGTCTTTGATAATTTTAAAAGCCAGGATGGGCAAGGAATAAGCAGAGAAGTGGTGATTTTACAGAAGGCAATTGCCTTGTATGCTGTAAATCAGGGGTTCTCAAACTTCGGCCCATGGGCCAGATCTGCATTTCATGTGGCCTGCATTGCCACTGCCACTGCCACCGCCACTGCTGCCACTGCTGCCACCGCCACTGGAAGCTGAAGTGGACGCATTTTACAGCAATGTTTACGGCAGGTGGAACCACCAGTCCAGCTCACTCAGCTTGGGAACCCCTGCTGTAAATAGTAAAACTGATCCAACAAAATTGGCACATTGGATAAAAGTTGAAAATGATCCAACATGTCTCAAGCTGATCTACTGAACCAAAATTGGAGTCAAGATTCCCTTGCATGGTTTCAAGACTATGAAAAAATCACAGCGTCATGATTTGAAGCTTCACTACTTACTTACTTACTTACTTACTTACTTACTTACTTACTTACTTACTTACTTACTTACTTACTTACTTACTTACTTACTTACTTACTTACTTACTTACTTACTTACTTACTTACTGCCCTTCTAGGAGATTTTCCTACTCTGGGCGGCTAACAACAGAAAACTCACACATTGAAAACAGTGACACATTTAAAAAAACAACATATAAATATGCCAGGAACAAAAAAAAAACTATTGGTGATGGAGATAAATAAAATAAAATACCTAACGCTCAGCCGTTGACAATATATTCTTAAAAGCCTCTTTAAAAAGAAATGATTTTAACTGTTTTTTTAAATATAGGCAGAGATGGTAGTTCTTCTTCACAGTTCATATGGTGTTCACATAGGATTCAGACCAATTCTTCACCACAAACAAATTATCTTTCAAGAAATTAAATTCCCAACCTCTTACTCTGCAGCCTGATGCCTAACTACTGAGCAATCCAGGAGCTCTGCATTTTTCAATAGATTTTTATTGGATAATATTCTTTATGTCTCCATGTTTTTTTTAAAGTATAATTCTGCCTTTCATAAAAAGATTCCAAAATTTGCCAGAGAAGATATGAGCTCTCTGCTTTTATTTTGTTAGGAAAAAAGAGTGCATCTTTTTCCTCAAAACTCTAAAGTAAAGTGTGAAAATAATTTTGAATACTTACCATATAAATTGGGTAAAAGTCTGTTTCTCACTATATAGCCCAATTAAAATGTGCAACTTTCCAATTAATCCGCATGGACAGATAAAAGCATTGTTGCCCAGTGAGAATGAAGCTAAACAGAAGATGCTCAGATGTAAACTTCAAAGAGCTTTCTGAAAGGGAGGGGGGACCAGCTGGAGGACAATGTACAAAACTACCCCTGGGTATGATTTGCTTTGTAGACTTGGTACAGAGTTAGTATGGACAGAATGACACTCCTATGACACCTCCTACCTCCTCAGTAGGGGGATTGCCCTTGTAGTTGATTTTAAACACCACGAGGAACATTGTATGAGAAAATAATACTGTATATGAGCTTCCTTTCTGCATATTTCCTCTCTTGATGGTCATAGGTTGCAATTGTAAACAGATGTGCAGCAGAGTAAACAACAACGAACACAAACAGCTCTGACTTCAAAGGCAAAATCCATAGGAGTGGATTGTAAAGAACAAACAGCTCTCTCCCCTTGCAAGTCAGGCCTTTATACATCAGTAGATCCATACTACTGGTTTTCTGCACTTAATTCAATTTCACAGCTTCACAGTATTCCATTATTATCACATACTTACTGCCATCCAGCCTCATTAGGCCATTTATCTAGGCTATTTTGCATTAGGTTTTTATTCACACAATATAAGCTTGGTGAACATTAAAATGTTACACTTTGTGAATAAATGTAGCACAACGTTGCCTAGTGTTTAAACAATGGTGTGTATATAATGCACATGAAAACATTTACTATTTACATGTATAGAAATCAGCAGCAATCACTTTGGCAGCACATATACATCACATTGCTGAAGGCCAAAGAAATCCAGGAGCTTCTGTGTTAACTCAAGCACCAATTTTGCACTGTTTGGAAAATAACTCACACATTACAAAGAAACCAGTTCAATATGAAGTGGTATACTATATTTTCATTAGTTGACCAGACAGAATAATTTAAGATGACACATTGTGTATTCCTAGTTAATATTCTACCACATAATACCATGCATATTTACTCAACAGTAGACCCGTTTGAGTTCAATGGCACTGAAGTCCAAGTAAAACTTCTTAGGACTGCAACCCAGTGGTGGGCAGCAAAGATTTTCACTACCACACACGTGTTGTGGGTGGAGCCTACATCATGGGTTGAGCCTATGTCATGGGCTATCTAGTCATGCCTGCCATATGACCATGTATACATCTGCAAACACAGGCAGCACTGGCTCTTTGGCTGTAAACGGAGATGAGCACTACACCCTAGAGTTGGATCTTCTGTTATTAGGTAAGTGTCACCCTTGTTCAAAAGCCAGTCATTACCAACTCTAGGGTTCAGTGCTCATCTCTGTTTATAGCCCAAGAGCCAGTGAACTTGATCCACAAAAGCTCACATTAAAATACAGCAGTTAGTTTTTAAGGTGCCACAATGTTTTTGTCTTTTTGCTTTGTTTACTCTCCGATATGCTTGCACAGAATAAAACTTTTTCAATGGTAGCTGTGTTAGTCTGGGCAGGGCAGGGCGGTGGGCATGGCCACCCAATTTCGCTACACCCTCTGCCCAAATGCCACCCAATTTTGCCACCCCCTGCCCAAAGGCCACCCAATTTTGCTCCCCCCTGTTGGGGTGTGTGTGCAAACCTTTTGCTGTCCACCACTGCTGCAACCCTATAGTCCCATTGGGATGGTCCATCAGCACTTGCTCCTCACTAAGAAAATATATTCAGTGTAAGCTTAGATAACTGCTTCCTGGAAGGACAAATATTGAAGCTGAAACTCAAGTACTTGGGCCACCAAACGAGAAGAAAGGACTCACTGGAGAAGGCCCTGATGCTGGGAGAAATTGAAGGAAAAAGGAGAAGGGAGCAGCAGAGGATGAGATGGCTAGATGGCATCATTAATGCAGTGGACATAGATCTAGGTGGACTACGGAGGATAGCAGATGACAGAGGAGCCTGGAGTGCTGTGGTCTACGGGGTCATAAAGGCTCAGACTCAACTGTTCAACTGAACAACAATAAACTTAGATGTGTTGCTTTTTTAGGGTGCATCTCACAGAATCCTGGAGTCTGCATGGCCACAGCCAGGACCTCCAAAAGCCTAGATGAAGCCTAGGCGATGCACATTATGAGGCTCCTTCATTGTTTGGGAAGAGGGGTAAGGTTATTTGTTATAAAAAAATGGCATGCAAACATACTTTTTACAATTTAAACAATGATGCATGAGAGAATGCATCTTGGCTGGGTGAGGCCTAAGTCAAATGTAGCTCTCTCATCAGGTTGTACAGCATGACTATGGCTGGACAATTTGGAAAATATTGTCCAAAAGTTTACAAGTTCTAGTTTCATTTTAGGATGGCAGTTTAAGACAGAATAGGGGTTGAATTTAAAGTAAAGGTTCCCCTTGCTCGAAAGCCAGTTCAGTGCTCACCTCTGTTTCAAAGTCGAAGAGCCACACTTGTCTGCAGTACTCAGGAATTGAACTCCTGACCTCCTGCCTTCCAGTCAGCGTCTTAGTCACTTGAGCCACTGCAGTCCCTGAATTTAGGTAGCTTCAGTTATTTATTTGAAGTCTCCGATGTAATAAGGTAAATACTTGAAATGGTTATGTTGATATGACATCATCTTTCTTTTATCTGCTAAGTGAAAAGTATAAATCTTTATATCCAAGGTTGTTGCCCTGTCCTTACCTGCACTGTCTCTTTTGTTCAAGGGTTTTTACAAATGTTTGCAATGTCAATTAAGGCTTCTTCATACAGGTGAAAGCACTTCCTTGTCATTCAAAGGGTATGTTTATGACATGTTCAACTGCATTGTTAGAATTCTTAAAAATATTGACTAAGCCAGATCACAACAGTTATTCTAATTATTGTTCTAAAGTATTAATACAAAATGAAATCATCCCCCCCCAGGTGACCTTGCAATGGGGCCAGATGCATGCAGTGCACCATGAAATGTTCATGTTTATGAAAATATGCCCTTGCCTCTTGAATGCTGAAAGAACTACTTATGTATTACAATAGATAACATGACAGTTGTATCATTTCTGGAATGAAAGGCACATCGTATTCAAAAAGGCTAGATTTGAGCTGTTATAAACAAGGACATATATTTTAAACCAATGGAAACTGAAGTTTCCTTCCACTTCTACTATTGCTTCCATGGGACGGTGGGACAATTTCCAGATGCTTCTTAATTATAAAGAAGCAGCTTTATAATGTATTAACATTATAAAATATAGAAGATAATCTATCTGAGTGAAGGTGAAATCACATAGCTAACTTTAAGTTACAATTACAATCTGGAAATATATTTTCTACAATACAGTTTATATGCCTTTATACACACAAGTGAAGTTAATTGTGTCCTACAGTAATTATGCCATTCTTTGTCAATATACAAAGGATTCCTAAACATAGTTTTCTGCCACATGCACAGAATATGTTTTATGGTTTAAATGAAGAGTAAAATGCATATTTCATTTTACATTGTCTTACAGAAATATTGCAGGTCAGTGTAAAACATTCAGCAATATAGGAAGTATCCATATATTATTCAGGTGCAACAGAGAATCAATCATCAGTACCTGCTAAAAACATAATTATAATCGGTGGAAGTTTTAGAGGACATTTCAGTTTATGCTGTATGTTTCAAGAGTCTTTTATGTTTCTCTAAGATGCAACCTGTTCAATTTTAGAAAGATGATTTTGTGTCTGTGAGCTGCAGTTTTAAGAAGGCTTTATTTTGCTCCTAGGTGCTGTTTCCTATGAATTAGATCTAGCAATGTCTGTCACATTCAGTTTCAATTTTGTGTGGAAATATCTCACCATTAGCTTTTTTTTATTTCTCCATTGTGCTCTCCCTGTGCAGACATCTAGGATGATGGTAAAAAGAAGAAGGATCTTAACCACATTTATTATTGCCCCCAAAAGCTACTGAGATGAAGGAAGTGTAACTGGAAACTAACAGTTATATAACATCAACTGCTCAGTGTAGGATAAAAATGTTGGGTTATGTACATCCAATGCTGTGCCAGCAGAAGAGACTTAATGGAAATGGCTTTCTTGGCCTCCTCCTTCCCAAATGGCCCTCAAGGTCTCCTGGAAATTCCAAGCAGAGAGTTGTGTTGATTTGTAATATCTGAAGTTGAGAAAGGAATTGCCCTTGACATCAGGTAGACACCTTTTATTAGGAGCAGTTCTTCCCGTCTTACTTGATGGAATGTTTGATACAACCTAGAACAATGATGGTGAACCTTTTAGAGACCTAGTGCTCAAACTTGTGTCTGTGTCACACCCTCGTGCAGCATGCGAGCTGCCTGCCTTACTCCATAGGAGAGGGAGGAAGCACTTCCATTGGGTTGCTGGTCAGAGGGGAGGGGTGAACTCTGTGCTGGGAGAAGGGAGGAAGGACTCCCATTGGGCTGCTGGGCAGAGGAGCAAGGTGAACTCTGTGCTGGGGCGGCAGCACACATACTCACAGAAAGGGCTCTGAGTCCCCCCTCTGGCACGTGTGCTATAGGTTCACCACCATGACCTAGAACATTTGATGGCAATGTTGGATACAACCAAGAGAAACAGATGAAACCTACATTATATTTAAATTCTGAGTTTCATTTTTATTTCCTAAACTTTCCTACACAAAGACTAAATACATGCTTTATTTCCACAGGCTGGCCTCAGTCCCTTGTTACTGAAAATACATAGCTACAATATGCCTGTTGGTAAACTTACAGGTACATTTGTGTGTGATTAAACAATGTTTTGTCACATTGCCTTGAGATAAACTGGACTTATATTAAGGTTTTACTACGTTCTCACAGACTGGCAGTCAAGCTAAAGACAGGAGGTTCACATTTAGAATCTGATAGCATGTTATTGCATAGAGGTTGGGCACATTTCTAGCCTTAAATATTTCTGCCACGAACTGAAAACCTATCTTTCCGCTACCCTATCTCTTGCCATTCCAGAAAAGGTAATCTAACCAACAGAGAAACTGGAAATCTTGTGGCACTTTCTATTTTTCTTTCATCTGATTTGCAAACGTTCCAGAGTCATCTATAAATTGATATTTTGATATCAACATTTTGAAATTATTTTGTCTGATTTTTAATTTACCTAGCGGTATCCCAGTCTATGGATATGCCCCCCCCCCCAGAGTCACTGTGTGAGTGGGGCAGCATATAAGTTGAAATACAAATACAAATGGGATAGGTGACAGCTCTCCATGTGCTTTGGCCTTCCACATGACCATGAAAATGTCTGCATATGCAGGCAGTGCTTGCTCTTTGGCTGTAAGCAGAGATGAGCACTAGCTCCTAGAGCCGGACACAGTTGGTTTTCGAGCAAGGGTAACCTTTACCTAATCCAGTCTACACTAAATTGTAAATTAATCAGTTTCCTCAAATTTTGTTTTAACCCATTCTCAGCCCAATTTGCCTTAATATTATTCTGCAAGCCTCTGACATTTCTATTGTGGGATTTATTCCCTACCCTTCTTATATTTTTTAATATGTGTCTACGTTGTTATATCTAGCTTTTATGTTTATAATTATACACTTAAATGATATGGTGTTTTGGAATGAGGAAAATAAGCTCCATGAGTTTGCATAATTTTTCCCATTGCCTTTAAATTTTGCCTTTGCTCTCACAAAGGATAAAGATTTGAAAAGGAGACAGTATCCGTCACTGAGGTCTCTTAGTCGGCATTTTGTTTTCGATAGTTTTCTTTCTTCCCAGCATTTCACATTCACTGCTTGTAGCATATCCATCCTCCACTCTTCATAGAGCCTATTCATGGTCTCTCTGGAGATTTGTGCCCAATTTTGCAGGCAGAGAATCGAAGGATCTATCATTAGAAACACTACTCACATTTCTGTGCTGAACACAGAATGGGGAAGTTAGGGAGGTTCTAAAGGACTTGATATTCCGTGATGCCAGACTTCCAATACCTTACCAGAACACCAGAAGACAACTCTGTACAGATGACATCCAGAAATTACTGCTGCTGTTGTTGATGGAGCAGCAATTGTGTGTGCCTTTTCAAAGCAATGCTGTAACAGTAGACAAGCAGTTATAAACAATCAAATCAATACCCTGAAAGCATCTTGCTAAAGTCACTGCTTTTATGAATTCCTCTCCTTTTGCTAGTTCAGATTCTGTCAAAAGAAATAAACAAAAAGAGTTTTGTCTCTGTCTTTCCCTACCCCAGGTGTGTGAAACTTAGTTGTGTATTCCTAATGTTCCCATTTGAATTCATCAACTAAGCTAAAGTTTTGTGTGCATTTTAACTACATGCATGGCACGTAAATTAATAGTGTACATTCCACATGTTTGTTTTTAATCTGTGAACAGTGGTGGCAACCCTATGGCACGTGTGCCAGACGTGGCACTCCCAGGCCTTTCTGTTGGCATGTGCACCTGTCCCTCTTCCCAGCAGCCCAATGGGAGCACTTCCTCTCTCTCTCTCCCCAGCACAGAGTTTGCTCCATCATGTTGGCACTTTGTGATCAATGAGTGGATTCTGGGCTGCAGTTTGGGCACTCGATCTTTAAAAGGTTTGCCATCACTGTCTTAGAAAGTACTTTTCCTAACATCTACATTGCAAAAGCACATTCTAGCATCATCATGAAGGCTAGGCTAGCAATCCATTCATTGTGAAGAAGTTACATTCAAGATGGAAGAAGAAGAATGGGAACCAGGATTTATAAGTAAGGTTTGCTCCAGCATCTTGGTGTAGCCAGCCCACAAATCTTTGCATTTGTCTTACAGGAAGTATGTTGTGCTCCTGACCAAAACATGCTGTTCAGAGAGTTCATGGTTAGAACACAGAGAACTGCTGAGAACATGTGACTACTGTGGCAGGAGTTTTTCCCATCTCCCGTTTTGCAAATTAGCTTGCAGCATTTCATGGACAGTGTTTAGGAAGTAAACATTCTCTTTGCTTGCAAGTATGATCGTTGAGTCATGAAGCTCTGCTTCAACCACTTCTTTGGAACACTAACACATTCCAGCTGTTCTAAGTGAGATAGCTCAAGTGTGTCATGTATGTAGCTTTAAAGCCAGAGGTTGAATGTGATTCCTTGCTGCACCTCTTGGGAGATGAGTTAGCCTGTGTAGCCTTGGACAAGCTGCACAATCCCAGAATGCTCCCAAAAGAAAGGATTGGTAAATCACTTCTGAGTATATTGCATCTAGAAAACCCTGGGAAAGGTTGCTAAGTCAGAATCAACTGTCAGAGTGTAATTATTGTTTTAACAACAGGCTAGTTGTTATATAGCTTGGCCCTGGGACATACAAATCTATAGGACCAGAAACTAAATTGTAACAATTAAGCTAACGGCAGAGTTTTGTCAAAGGCATCCCAAGCTGAATCATACTAAAAGAGATTTATTTTTGTTGCTGCTTCTGGATGTTTTTCTCTCCTGCCCCCTCCATCTACATGAGG
Organism: Furcifer pardalis; assembly: GCA_030440675.1. Taxonomy (NCBI): domain Eukaryota; kingdom Metazoa; phylum Chordata; class Lepidosauria; order Squamata; family Chamaeleonidae; genus Furcifer; species Furcifer pardalis. The sequence goes on from CP126891.1 coordinate 101,594,915, forward strand.
ATTATAGTTAATAAGTGCTTGTGCAATGGAGTAGCAGAATACAGAAAACCCGTTCTTGGTAGTTTTCTAATCCTAAAATGTCTAATCTTAAGAAGAATGTGAATCACTTTGATAAAATACAGCAGGCTTGTTCGCCTCAACGAATATGGGTGGCAAATTCTTAAAAGCCTGGCAGAGTTAATCACAACAGTCAGAGAAAACATCCGGAGTAGGCTCTGTTCGTGGCAGCTGCCATCTGTAACTAGAAGTGCCATTATTTTCTTTAGTTTACATGGGCAGCAGTGGCAAATTGAAAGGAAAATAAGATCAGAGTATGCCAAGTCAAGCAGGCAAATTTATTATGTCTCCTTAAATGTGCAGCAGTCTTCCTTTTCTGTTTGATTTCTACTTAAGGAAACACGACCAGCGTTGTAGTGCCTGCTGAATCTGTGTTAGAATCATTCCACACAACTCCCCACCCATAGTGTATTTATATAGGCTAGTGCTTCTGCAAACAAAATCGTCTAAGAAAGCTGAATCTTTCATTGTTACTCTGACTTAGCATTTCTCCTCTGAATAGCATGTTACCTTATCAGAAAAGTTCATAAAGAACATAAGAGAAATATTGCAAAATTCTATCAGAGACATGCTATTTACATGGAGTTAGGCAGATTAGGTTTGCACAAGCCTTGCCCACAAGGGATGTGTTGAGAGAAGTATATATAATATATATGTGTATTAATATGCTAACAAAGCAAAGAGCATCACAGATTTCTCTTTTTTCTTATAACTTTTATTGCCCTTTTTTTTTTCATTTCTACTGTTTGCATTTTATTGACATCCCTCTCCACCTTCATTGTCTTCTCAGATGGTAGCTAACATTCTACTCTGACTTTCTACACCTGTGCTCTGATTTCCACCAACACATCTGCTCTCAGAGCAGATACAACAGAGTGACACCTGAAATATTTCAAGAATAGTGGACAGGTTGTAGCTGACAGGGGTCACCTGGGTCACAGGGGTCACCTGCTATGCCAGATGTGCCATTTGGGACACCTGAAAGGATCTCAGAACATCATCAGGAGGAAGTGACTGTAAACCACGTCCAAGTACTTTATACCTGGACAACCCCAGAAACAATCACTGTCAATGCATCGATCTTAAATATGTTGCTTGGGTGTGTCCTCAAGTATATCTTAGCAATGGCAGTTACCACAAAAAGTGGAGGTGATGACAACAGGCTAGAATTGCAAGATGGGGGGGAAACATGTCAATGGGGAACATCAAAGGCAAAAATGTAGTGTTTGTGATGGAAGCAAACAGGTTAGAGGGGTCATTTTGGATGGCATACTGAACATCTTGGAGGAGCAGAATTTCATCCTGTACCATAACACCTTAGCAGCTAAGGGCAGGTAAATTGACAAAAAAAATTAGGTCAGAATGTTTTACTATTCACAAGACCATCTGGTCATGGAGGATGAGACCACCACTAGTATGAGCCAGACCTAACTCTATTTGGATTTCAAATGAGGCAAGATTGAGTGTACTCATGGTAGTACCATAGTGCTTCAGGACCAGATACCTTAGTGAGCAATATGAGGAAATCTCACAGGCATAAACTGTCCTAAAGGTAAACAGGTAACCTTAGATCTTTCCCCCACACATACACACACCACACCTCTGAAACAAATGTCTAAAAATTACTCCCCTCCCCCAAATAGTCTATTGAGCTAGTATTGTACTGCTCTTTCTCCTGTAGTGGTATGTTGTGTTTTTCAACAACAAAGACAGGCAGGAGGAGGATAAATTTGGCAAGGATCAGGAAGCAAAAGACAGCAGTCAGCCATTGGCTTCCCACAGTGAAACCTTCATCTGACTGAGGAAGTAAAGCATGCTGTGAGTATTATATAACAGGAAGCAGAGTGTGCTCAGTTCTCATTACTTTTCTAACTTCAGAACTCAAGAGAATGCATGGTATGATAGATTTCCTTTCAATGACTCAGATTAATGGAACACATCTCAGAAGGTTCCATCACTCCTTCTTTATTACCATTTGGTAGCAGATGTGCCCCAAAGAGCACTGATGTTGTGAACCTGGAGCAGAGCTCTGGGGCTCTTTTTTTATTATTAAAGATGATGACATCATGTCCTTCTCCCAAGATTTTACTGTTCCCTCCAAGTTTGGATTATTTTCTCACAGTAGTAAGGGATAGAAACAGTAGATTTATCTGGAAATAACATGCCATTATGAGCAATCCTTCTCACTGACCAAAATATTTGCAGATGGCTTGGTTAAGAGTAAATAAAAAAATTAAGACTCATTCACTTTACAAAAAAACTGCTCCTGATAATATGAAGACTGCCAGAATTAATTTGTTGTGAAGAGTCAGCACAGCTTTTCTTTATTCGTGTCAGATGCACCACCAGCATATACAGTAAAACCTCAGATAACACTAAAACCTGGTTCCACAAGTCTTGGTGTTATACGATTTTTAGTGTTATCCGATGCTTGTTAAAATCCTATGGGATCCATAGAGATACATTGTAACCACACAGGCTTTAGCGGTTGTTATCTGATGCATCCCATAGGATCTTAATGTTATCCGATGCAATTCTTCCCCCCAGATTGCTTAATGCTATGCGATTTTAGTGTTATTCGATACTAATGTTATCTGAGGTATTACTGTAATAACATACAACACTGAAATTAACACATCTAAAAACAAATTAGAATTAAAAAGGGCTAGATAACATCTGTCCAATATTGGGCCACATTAACAGCATTTCCTCTTGCCAACATAAGGTCCTCCTCAGTGCACATTGAGGGGCATCGTGTGCATTGTATCATATGGGAGATAATTTGTAGGCTGTCGTCTACAGGGAAACCCCACTTTCTCAGACTACCCCTTGATCTTCCTACTCCGGCATGCAGTCTATTTAAAGCTTTCTGCACAAGCCATGGTTGTTCTTGGCCAGGCTGTAGAGAGTCATGTGGTTCTGCCCAGTTATCTGGTAGCCCCTTGCTTGCCTTTCATAGTTCTAAGGCGGTCTGTGGGGGGTGGTCGATTGGAGGGGCAGAAGTTGTGTAGAAACAATGCCTTGATTTCAGTCTCTGCTTTGGTGGTTGGTAATCAAATATCAGGTGTGTTTCTGAGGAACTTGCTTTGACCCACTCTTTCTGAGCAGCACTTTCTTGACAGAATTTTGGTAGAGGGATGCCCGCTAAATAATGGACTTTTTGTATTGGTGTTGGTTTTAAACATTCTGTGTTCATTTCAGCACAGCTGACCAAAGTTTGTTAGTCTCTTTGATGATATAACCGTGGCAAGAGTCGTAAAGAGTGCCTGTACATCAAACAGAGTCATAGCGGGGTGGGGGGTGGGGTCTGAGCTAACAGCTCCAACCCACCCTGTGATGCCAATGTTATATATGTGAGTGTGACATTGTTGCCCCTCCTGACCCCCCCCCCCCATGTAGACTCCTGGATACTGCCCTGAATTCAAATGTTTCTATTCTACTACTGTTCAGGGTAGAGGCGAGGTCACCCAGATAAGCTGCTTGCTTCCTTAAACATTCAAAAGGAATACTGGGTGGATGAAGCCTTTGATGATGATGATGATGATGATGATGATGTTTCATAAATTATTCTGGGTGGAAGGATTTTTGCTGGAGGAACTCTGCTCAAGGGATGCCAGAATGAAGCTCCTTTTATGTCTCCAAGATCTCTTCCCACCAAAGTGGTCCTTATTTATCTACTAGCAATTTCTTGCTTTCAAACTGCTGCGTTGGCAGGAACTGAGCCAGAGAGGGGGCATTCAAACCATCATGCAGTACCCGGGTCTCGAACTGCTGACTTGCTGGCCTTCCAGCTAACAAGTGAGCTTCTTAACCACTGAGCCACCACAGTCCTCATTTGCTAATGCAAGCAGTCTAATTCCACCTACCCCCTCCAGTTTGTAGGGAAGGACAGATGGGCAAAGGGCGTTGTACAGCAGGGGTGTCCAAACTTTTCAGACCACGGGCCAATCGTGTGGTTCAGGGAGCCGGTCACTATGGGCGGGGGGGCAGAATGCGCCCCTGACGCCAATTCATCTGGCCCACAAAGCCCTCATTGTCCCTGGAAGCAGAAGTAAAACACGCCCATATGGTGCATTTTACTTTGGCTTCCAGGAGTGGAGAGGGTATTGTGGGCCAGATGAATTGGCATCAGGGGCCACATCCAGCCCCCGGGCCATAGTTTGGGCACCACTGTTGTAGAGGAATGAGTTTATAGCTCATAAAAACAAAAAACAGAAATCAAACCTGCCTTCTTGAAGTTCCCTTGACCTTTGCAATTTCCAAATGAAACAACTAGGAAGCAGGATTAGCTCAGCTAATGTTTGATAGGCTCTGATTTCAGCTCCATGTTCTGGGGTGAGAAGGGTGACTTTCTTTGTGTTGTTTTGTGGGTTTCTGGTTAGAAGAGGTTACCTTGTAACCAAACAATTATGTCTTTATAGCATCTCCAGCCTGCTTCTTTTGTGTCCTCTGGGCCTGAGCTATAGTCATGAGAATCTTATAAAATCTTTCCTTAGCCCCATTAACTTGTGAAACAGCTACACTGTGAAACATAATTTGTTACTTTATGAACGTTAAGCTATTTCGGAACAGATGGAGCTTGGTTCTCTGGGAGAAGGTGGGGGGAGAATAGTGTTGTGATGCTCAACACAATTTCTGCTCGGAAGGAAGAAAAAGCTTCTGTTTCGAAAGCGCTGGCTGTTTCAACCCCCCGGTGCATTTCAGGATGCCCCACTGATTGTGCTAATCCCATTTCCAGAAATGCCATTGTTCAGAATGCTTGCTCCCCAAGTGTGCATAGTCCTTGGAAGAAATTATGAAGAGAATCATTCTTCTGTACCGCAGTGCTGGCAACCTGCACCATAGAAAATGCCACAGAGCCACCACCCCCATCCAACCCCACCCCAAATCCCAGATCCTTCCTCAGCTCCAAGATTTTCACTTTATGAAGGCAGAGGACCCTCAGGTTTTTCAGGAACCATATTGCACCAAACAGGAAGTCCTGCTGGAGTGGCAGTTCTTTTTGACTACTTTCTCTCTCTCTCTCTCTCTGTTTGTTTTATGTGCCTTGAAAACTGTGTGGATGCTATTTGGCATTGATGTCAACAAGTCAAACAGGAACACAGGGGGTTGTCTGGAATATTCAGACTAGGTCAGAAAGAATATGTGGGCATTGATATAATCAAATATTAGAACCCTAGAGCTGAGAGAATAGTTTTGTGGAATGGCTCTCATTCCCTCTCCCACAATTTTCTTTTGCTGGTATATCACTACGTTTACATAGGAGTAAGTCTCATGCTGGCTGGATAGCCCAGTGGTTTAAGTATTTTGCTTTCGAGCCAAAGGATGGGAGTTTGATACCCCACCATTGCCTCCTGGAAGAACAGCCAAGCTGTGTAGTCATGAGCAAGCTACACAGTTCCAGGCAGCCCCAGAAGAAGGGAATGGTAAACTACTTCTGTATATTTTCTACCAAGAAAACTTTGGAAAGGGTCACCATGTGTTAGAATTGTCTTGCTGGCAAGCAATACATACATGAATCATATGGAAATTATTCATATTTGTTCATTATTAGATTATGCAAAATTTTGCACTATTTGATCTTTATTTCCTTCTCCTTGCCAAAATAAGTACAGTGGAACCTTGTATAGTAACTGCATCATACAATGAAAATGTTACCCAAAATTTTGGGGCCCAGGTACGTTCTCTGGCAGAGGTATAGAAACCCTAAGAACTTACAACGAGACAGATAATTCGATCAAAACAAAGTGATTTATTGGGAGCAAAAGCAAAGGAAAGCTATCAAGATTATAGTCTGGCCAGGCCTACAACTAAATAGCTACCTTCCCTCAATCGTTTTGAAGAAAAACCCGCTCGTGATCTCAGCCCACGAAATTATGTGAACCAAAGATGCCCACCTCCCACTCTAAAGGGATATATATTCTTTTCCTAAACTAACTCTACGTGCAGGGAGGAGGGACTGAAACTGGGAAGGGGGAAAGGCAATTAACACATTTTAATTACATGTAAATATAAAATACAAAGCAGGGTATGAGGTAAGGGGTTTGAATGTAAAGAAACAGCAGATTACAGCTATTGCTGGTTACAGAGAGTTTACATTGTGTCTAACAGGCATATTTGCGGTTAACAGGTATTTGCGAGGGGAAATGAAGTATCCTTTGTTCTCTGCTGACTGAATCAAAGGCACAGGAGGCAGGAGCGGCCAGCACGTCTTCTCCAATGGGAGACAAGCTAGCAGGACTGACAGCCAATGGCGCTTTGAGGCGGGAAACTGCAGACCCAACGTGGGATACTGTTCCGGACATGAAAGGATTACAGCGTTTGACTCATTCTTAAGTAGAAAAACAAAGAAAGAAGTTAGAATCATTATGTCTTGATTGTTTAATTAAATGGAGATCTCTGGAGGAGGGAAACCAACATTTTAGCCTTTGTTTGCCCTTTTAATCTGTTTGCTGCGTACGTGAGAGATGGGACGTCCGCTTGTCCCTTGCATCCCTGTGCTGTCAGTTTATTGTTGCGCAAGGGCTTTTCTTAGGTTCTTCGCTTGTTTCCCCCCTCCCCTTTCCAAATATGTTGTTTTATGGTCCTTGTGTTCTGCACATGATTGTGTTTATGTTGGTTTCTCTCCCCCCCCCTATTTCTTCTCTTGGGTCAGTGTTATAGCAATGTTTAATTAAACTTTGTTGAGGAGAATCAAACCAGAGGTATGAGTCATTCAGCTTCTTTCCTTTGTTTCCTTTGTGAAGGAATGAAAAGGAATTTCTGCTTGCTATCAGGAAGCCAGTTTTCACACCTTTAGGCAAAGCAAACTTGAGGCTTAGGAGCTAAGAACAATGGAGGCAATCAGTGACGTCACCATTTTTACATTCCTTGCCAGAGTCTTGTGACTATTGGGTAATCCCCCTTCCTTCTGGAGAGCGTTCCAATTGTATGATTTGCTTCTCCCTTATTTTCCATGTGTGTACAGTGGGTTCAATTTTGATGTCTCAAAATTTCTGGTAACAAAAACATCGTACAACAAAGAGAATTTTGGAACAAATGGGTCCATCATACAATGAAAATCTCTATGGGGAAAATCGTACAACAAAAAATTCTTTGTATGATTTTCCCCTTAGAGATTTTGTTGTATGATTTTTCCCATAGGGATTTTTGTTGTACAATTTTCCCCACTGAGATTTTCATTGTACGATGCATGCATCATACAACAAAAAAAATTGTATAACAAAGTGCCTTGTGGAACAAATTATTTTTGTTATACAAGGTTGTATTGTATATAAGAAATGGGCCACATTTTGTATTAAGTGTTTGAGGTTCCCGAGATATTTGTATTTGTTTCACTGTGTCACCAAAACATTAATGAGTGTGAGTGGTACACCTTTGAAATTATCCTCTTTGCTTTCAACCGGCTCTAGAGTCACATGTTCAGCGGAATTCCACCTTGGCATTTAAGATACATAGAACAAATGAAGCACGACCATCAACTTCACACTCTGGTTGTGCATTTGTCAAGGCAGCTGTTGAAAAGAGATGGATTTATCACTGGTTCAGCATCTGTTTCATCTAGCAAGCCAATTCTGTGTCCTTCTCCTCTGATTTACAGATTGTTTTATTAGCAGTTTCTATATACAAGGCCTATGATTGCACAATCTTTCAGGCTACAATGAAGTATCTGAACAACAGCAGCAAAATCACTGCTTTTTTGTGAACAGAACTGCAGCGATGGCTTTTAAGAGGATGCCTAACATACTGTTTCTGATTATGCTGATGGTTTCAGAGAAAAACAGGAGAAACGATAATGTTCCAGACCAATGTGCACCAATGGAGCTGAGCCCAATAGCTGGCTTGCATGGCAGTCAAACTGTGGCACCATCACTCCCTTTCTCAGCCAGGCTATAGAAAGGTGAGATAATCAAACAAACTGACAATGGCAGCTGTAATGTCTGCCTTACTGATGTTTCCACTGGTGTCTGTGCACTATAATTAAGACACATTAGAAAGTCTTCATAGAAAAAAGGTATTTTGCTTGTCTAGCAATATTATTTATTCAGCAAGCAGCCAGCACTGGGAAGTACATTGGTTGTACTAGGACATGTACCTCTTTAAAAAGAAACCCCAAGGAAGCCTGTGTTCTGCAATCAGAATAAATCATGCAAAATGGCAATTGCTTGTCTTGCATAATTTATTCTGTTTTAAAAGTTCACTTTGAAACACTTTAATGCTCTTGTTTACTTGCAAAGGATAACAATAAAGAAAAGAGATTCAGAGATGTGGATTGTAGAGCCAGGACTTTACAGAACAACGGACACAAAGGAGAGACTCAATCAAACATTGCAACATGGAACACCACAATTCAGAATTACTTAGACAACCATGCTCCTTTCCAGAATACTCAGCGATGGGATGCAACAGGTTTGCACCAGTTCACCAGAACTGGTAGTAACTTTTCCCAGGGTCCGCGTCTGCTTCCACCAGTGTCCGCGTCTGCTTCCACCAGTGTCCGCATCTGCTTCCACCAGTGGCAGCAGTGGCAGCAACAGCGCTGGTGGTTGGAATGAGGATAGGGGCCGGATTATTTGGTGCCTTGAGCCATAGGTTGCTGGCCCCTGCTTTAGGCACTGACCATGGTTATATGCATCCACCATGAAAGATACAGTGTGTGATATATTCTGACCTACACCTACATCCCCCCCCCCCAGAGATTCCCCTTCTAAAGATTACTTTGTACTTCCATGGAACATGACTTTTACTGAGCCTACTAATCCCTCCTTCTCATTTGGGAAGTGTGCTCTTTGAATGTTTGAGTGATGCTCAGAACCAGAGTTTCCTGTTCTCGTATAGGCAGGGTAGGTAGAGTGCAGAATCTTAAAGGTGCTGTGTATAGAAATGCAAAGCAAAAGCAAAGCATAACAATTACACTTATGTACCACGCCACAGCACTTAGTGCACTCTCTGGGTGGTTCACAAGTTAATTAGCATTTTGCCCCCAACATGCTGGGTACTTCCTATTTCAGAGCCAATGTATTTGTAACTCAGGGTCAAAGATACCAATATCTTTAGTTCTTATGTTGAAGCACGAGAGGACAAACCATAGTACACTAGCAGATTAACTTGAAAGATACAAATGCTCTGGCCCATGTGACTCTTGAAATAATAAACATTTATGCCAAAAGAAAAGGAAAAAGCACTTCATTTTTTCCTGCTCATGCCTTCCATCACATCTTGAGTGTGTGCTTTCTCTCCCCCTCTAACTCTCTTACAAGTTACAGGCAAGCACTTTAAATGTTAAGAGCATTTCTTTAAAGCATTATGTTCTTAAAAGTAAAAATGTTAAAATGAAAGCATTTCTTAGCCTTTAAGTATGTTAAAGGACAAACACTTCTTCTTCTTCTTCTTCTTCTTCTTCTTCTTCTTCTTCTTCTTCTTCTTCTTCTTCTTCTTCTTCTTCTTCTTCTTCTTCTTCTTCTTCTTCTTCTTCTTCTTCTTCTTCTTCTTCTTCTTCTTCTTCTTCTTCCTCTTCCTCTTCCTCTTCCTCTTCCTCTTCTTCTTCTTCTTCTTCTTCTTCTTCTTCTTCTTCTTCTTCTTCTTCTTCTTCTTCTTCTTCTTTGTCTAGGCCAAATGTGAAACTGGCAAAATGAAGGCACCTTTGGGTGAGTTCATTCTGCAGTTCCTTTTGCCTGACCTAGTGTGAGAAAGATTAGCCAGCAACACATGGTTGCCACTACCAGGGTATACTAATTTGTTATACAGTACCACTATTTTTGAGGACACACTGAAACAGTACATTAAAGTCTCACCCAGCCATGACTATTTGGATCTATGGAGGGAACACCATGTTTCTTCTCATTCCTCCCTCCTTTGCTTATCTGGATGCTATATTTATATGTTTTCTAGCAGAGCACAGTCTATTTTCAATGCTCTCATACCAGTTGTGAATTGTTTTTCTCATATGGACATAACCCTAATAGGAACAAACTTATATGGTCAAATTTCTGGTCACATAATTAGCCTTTAGAAGAAGAAAAAAAAATATTACCCACTCATGGCTTCCTTTTCCATGCCTGCATTCTGTCTCAACTTGAGTGTCACATTTTCTTGAAAATGATTACAAAACATACATTATATGCAGATAGACAGTGCTTCTAAAATATAGTATTAACACCTAGAATTGGCCTGTCTTCACCCTGCCTTTCTCAAGATGACACGTTGTCATGAAAATGACTGCAAAAGCTGAACATTAACATGGCGGAGTCACCATTACTAGAACATATGCTGCCTTTAAACTGATAGGACACAGATTGGCAAGGCATGGAGAAAAGTGGTCCAGAAATTTCCTTGCCCAGGCAGAGAAATTGGTGCCAGATGAGCTGAAGGCAGGGATTTTGCAGTTAGAACCGTCAATACTAACATGTTTATTTTATGCAAAACCTATGATTCCAAAACAAATTGAAACATGATCTAGTCTCACTTTTGAGCATTAGAGAATAATTAAAAGAAAAATCTTCACATTTTATCAAACTCTTTGCTCCAACAGAAAAATGGACAAACATAACAAATGATTGATAGTGGAGATTATAAATAACCCTGAGGCTTCTCAGATATAGAGGACTGAACCCTTACAATGGCACTGAAGCTTGAATGATGAATACAGTCAGGAGCTGGCATTGGGGAAACTGAAGCTGTACCATGGATATTCCAAGGTCATAAAAGGTAGAAACAGCACTAATTCTTTGAAGAAGTGGATGTGATTCGATTATTATATTGAACATCTGCAACAGAGTCAGCTGGATATTTTATAAGATAAAGAGTTAGCAAGCCCCTCACCTTTGGAAGGGGAAAGTCTCACGGCTGAAATTCACTTGCACCCAACTACTGGGTGTGTAAAGCAAGGGTTTTCTGTTGTTGGAGTGCATACAAACATTGTTGTCACACTGTTTAACAGGGTAGGGACATATAAAGAGGCTCTTACATTTGCTTTCAGATTCCTTTGAACAGGAATAGGTAATAGCTAGGATGGAATGGGTTAGGATGAGCCCGTCTTAATAAAAGTTGATGTCAAAAACAGGAGGATGCAATGAACAAACATCTGAACAATACTGTTTCTTAGATTTCAAACCCAATAAATATTACTCTTTCATTAACCTTTCTATGGCCCCAAACCTACCAAGGGCTAGAATGGCAACCCAATCAAATCAGTGGTGGGCAGCAAAAATATTTGCTACCACACCGTGGGCAGGGCCTATGTCACGGGCAGAGCCTATGCCATGGGCGGAGCCTATATCATGGGTGATCTAGTCATGCCTGCCATATGGCCATGTGTACATCTGCAAACAAGCAGCACTGGCTCTTTGGCTGTAAATGGAGATGAGCACTGCACCTTAGTGTTGGATATGACTGGCTTTTGAGCAAGGGAGACCTTGAACCACTTGCGGGGACAAAACCTAATGGGGCAGTGCAGGGAGGTGGGCATGGCCACCCAATTTTGCTAAACCCCTGCCCGAAGACCACCCAATTTCACCACCCTCCTGCCCAGAGGTCACTCAATTTTGCTACCCCACCTCCCGGGGGGGTGCGAACCTGTTGCTGCCCACCACTGAATCAAATTCATGACATATATGTGATTAGATGAAATTGAAGCAGCAAGCACAACTCATTCCCAGAAACGATAGATATAATATTGTATATTATTATTATTATTATTATTATTATTATTATTATTATTATTATTATTATTATTATTATTATTATTATTATTATTATTATTATTATTATTATTATTATTATTATTATTATATTGGGTATGGATTGTATTGTGAGTATATTGTTTATTGTCCATTTGGTACTGAATATTGATTATGGACTGTATCCTGATTGTATTGTGGTTATATTTATTTTGTTTTGTTACACTGTATTTTATATTGTATCATTATTGAACTGTTATACTGTATTGTATTTAATTGTATGTTGTGAGCCGCCCTAAGTTGGTTTTCACCAAGTAGGGCAGCATATAAGTCGAAATAATAATAATAATAATAATAATAATAATAATAATAATAATAATAATAATAATAATAATAATAATAATAATAATAATAATAATAATAATAATAATAATAATAATAATAATAATAAACAGGCCAGTACCCACTCAGGGTAGAAAACTGATACCTGTATTGAAAAAACCATCATCATCATCATCATCATCATCATCATCATCATCATCATCATCATCATCATCATCAACAACAACAACAACAACAACAACAACAACAACAACAACAACAACAACAACAACAACAACAACAACAACAACAACAACAACCTACCTTACAGTGACTTCCAAGTATGACAGTCCAACAAAATTCACCCATCCCATCCAACTAGAGCAATGTTTCCAAACCTTTGATTACTGGACTTCAATTTCCAGAAGCCTAAGTCAATTCCCCAAAGCAATGATCAGCCAATGCCTTTGACTTCTGGGAATTGAAGTCCACCTGTGGGGTGTGTGCCCTATGTTGGGAACCACTGAACTAGAGGAAGTGATGCAGAAAGCCAAAATATAGCACCAGGAAGAATCTTCTAGTAGCTGTTCTGGGGAGAAACTTGATTTTGTAGACAAACAACCTGGAATTGTCACTTCATAAGTAGGACAATGAAATATCCCACTTCCATCTAACTAGAAGGGGTAGCTGCAACTAGCCACAAGACATGTCAGGGTTTGTTTGTTTTGTTCTGGGCAGAAAATCAAAATTGAGAAACTTCCAAGTAGAATAAACCCACCCATTGTAGTAGATAAATTTTCTGTCGGTTCTTGAAAAGCTGGAGTCTCTGGGAACAGAGCTTTCTCTAAAGAAGACATTAGAAAAGTCTTCTAGAAAATACATAAGTAATAAGATTTAGGATTAGTAGATTCATCCTTGTTGAAGAAGCTTCTGCTCATGAGATTTCTTCCTTGGCAGCTAAGCCTTTCACCTGGGGGACTTCAACCTGTATTGAGTCTTCAGCATACATTATTCTTGTCAGCTAGAAAGAGGCTAGGCTTTCATATCTATACCATGCAGCTACATCATATGCAAGGAAAGGTTGTCAGATTTCATAAATGAAAAAATAAATAAAATGTGACATGAAATTATTTATCCTTTAAATGCAATATATGTTCTGTTTCACCCGTATATTTTTTAATTTTACATATGTGAACCTAATCGTTACAACACTATATATGCTATAATATAAAAATGTTATAAGTTTCCTTTGAAATGCAATTTTACATTGTTTTTCTCTTTCTGCAACTAAGGCAGTGGTTCCCAACGTGGGGAGGTGACATGGATTTTACTCCCTGCTTTTGTTGCCCACATGTTTAAGATCTCCCCTACTTGTAAATAAAGCAAGCTTCTCCCAGCACCACTTACTATATGTAGTTACAGAGCCAGCTAAGAACCAATTACAGTGGTACCTTGCTTAAAGAGCATAATGCGTTCCACGGGATTGCTCTTTAAGCGAAACACCATTGTAAGTGACCAATTGTGACTATTGGGGGGGAGGAGTTGCAAACCCTGATTTAGTTGTTAAGCGGGTTTTGGGGGGGTTTTTTTGGTTGGTTTTAGTTGTTAAGCGAGGTGACCATTCAGAGAAAATTCTGCAAGGTTTTACTGTACTATGTCTAGGTAGTGTCAGATAAACATAACCCTATAGTTTGTTCTCTGACTTGCATCTTGCCTAAATTAATCTGATTTTCACAGAATGAAGATATGACAATTCATTTCTGTTAACAACTATCTATTTTGTCTCTCACACTTTCCCTCTTTAATACCCCATCCCTGTATTTTTATGTTCTGATTCCATGCCAAGCTGCCACTTAGGTTTCTCTGATATTTGTTCACCTCTTTTTTCTACAGGGTTTACCTATCACCACCTTAAAAAAAAAACAACAACATAAACAGACCTCCGTACAAAATGCTACCTATTTGCAGCATGCATTCTTCCCCCCCCCCCACTCCTTGTGCCTTTCTTCTCTGTTCCATTCAGTTATTGCATTATTCTCTGCTCCTAATCATCAAGGCATCTTACTCTCTGTACCTTTCGATCCTCTTCCACAGCCTTGCCCCTTTCTTTCTTTCTTTCCTCCTGCCTCCTGCCTCCAGTGATCAGATGTCAAGATGGCTCGAGAAGTGCTTTTGACTGATGGGGCTCTGCAGTGATTACAAAGTGGAGCTCTAGACCTTGACTTACACACAAAAAGCTGATTCTTTGTCTTGCTTGTGTGTATTAGTGACACAGCTTGTTGCTGCCATTCATTTCCTTCTCTGCACACAGTTTCTTTTGGATGAAACCATTTATCATTTCTGTTTCTATGACATTCACCCCCTCCCCTTATTTCACTTTGTGTTCTGGTCCTCAGTGTGTTCTCTAGTTTTCTCATGAATAATTTTCTCATGGAAGACTAGCCTCTGCAATACTAGTTGGCAGCCTTTTGTAAGGCTAATAGGATCCTAATCAGAGCTTGGAAATGTTCTCTAATGAAAGATGACTATCATATGGGTCAAGCACTGGATCATGCTGGACCTTGTGCCATTACTTGGGCATTCAGGTGTCGACAAAGGTGGGGCAGTGCACCAAAAGCCAGAGACTTCTAGTATTTAGATTTGGGTAGCACCTAAATCTAGGAGTTATCTTTTTAAGTGAAAAAAATAGTGATTATTTCTTCTTCCTCTTCCTCTTCTTCTTCTGCATCTGAATACAGTAATACCTCGGATAACGTTTACCTCGTATAATGCTAAAATCGCATAACATTAAGTAATCTGGGGAGGAGAATTGGATCGAATAACGTTAAGGTCCTATGGGATGTATCGGATAACAACCGCTAAAGCCTGTGCGGTTACAATGTATCTCTATGGAGCTTTAACGTTATCCGATCCATCCCATAGGATTTTAACATGCATCGGATAACACTAAAAATCGGATAACACCAAGACTTGTGGAACCAAGTCTTAGCGTTATCCGAGGTATTACTGTATTGGCTATTCTCATGGCTATCAGCTATGAAGATTGTCCTGGGAACAACATAATGCAGTGGCCTTTCATCTGCCTTTGGCATTGCAGCATGACACCTGTATCACTCATCCAGTTCCATGAGTCACTTTCTGGTCCTGAGCCCTTTTGGCACACAGAGTTTTCATCAGCCCCAAGTGAGTATTGATGAAGCTACTGCACTCCATCAAGATGGATTTAAGTGGGATTTAATCCACTTGGGGACCATCATCCTTCCCTGTGGACTTCGGCAACCAAGCCATTAGTCCTCAGGGGAGTGATTTCATGAGCATTTGAAAGTATAATTTTAACTATTTTCAAACTCAGAGCAGAAAAAAAAGTACAACATCTCCACAGATTTTGCAAGCATGAAGTCTAAGACATGAGACTACAAGATAAGTCTTTCCTTCATCTTACTGGCTGATATAGCAATATCGCTCCCTTGCTCTTTTAGCTGTTTGGGGTAATTCTTGTAGTATTTTTAACTGGGTTTTTTAATTGGGTTTTAGGTTTTAGACTGTCGTGTTGATTTTAATGTTGTGGGCCGCCCAGAGTTGTTTTGAGTTGGGTGGCTATATAAATTTGATAAATAAATAAATAAGACAAATCAAGATTTCATATACATTTAAAATACTTTTTAAAACCACACAGGAACAAAATTGACCTATTAACTTCCTTGCCGATATGATAATAGTAGTCGTAATGGTAGCAGTGAGTAATTCAAACAGATATACATACCTATGAAGTTGTAAAACATTGCATCTATAATCTTTAAATTAAAATTAATGAAAGGGAAATGGAATAGATGCATCAGCTGAAGCTGTGCTATATGATATATCAGGAAACCACTGCTTTAAGACTTGAGGCTCCTTACACAAATCAAGAAAATGCTATTTCAGTTGTTTCTTCACCAGCAATAGATTTCAAAATACTTGATTAGACTGCCTCCACGGTGAGACTGTAGACTAGAGGTAAGCAATTGGCTGCTCCTATATACAGCAGATACAGAGTGCAAATACATACGTTTCCTGTGATTGCCTTTATGGAAAGAGTATCTTCTGAAAAATTGCAATTACCATTGCTGGTGTCATATTTTTTTTTAATCAGAAGGTGTTCACCACACCTTGCCGAATACAGTACCTTCATACTATAAAGAAAACAATAAAACTGTCTTGTTGTTAGAGTTACAAACAAGCTAATTATTGGGCCACAGGTCCCAGACCCTCCATCCCATGGAATTCTAGGAGCCATAGTTTCCTCACTTCCAAAAAAAGAGACTTAACTGGCCATGGCTTATGCTTTAACAGAGATTTCTGAAGGGTGCTGTGGTAGGTTAGTGATATTAAGGCACTGTGCTTGACAGCTGGAGATTCAGCAGGTCAGCAGTACTGCACGATGGAGTGAGTGCCCATCATTTGCCCTAGCTCCTGCCAACCTAGCAGTTTGAAAGCAAGAAATTGCAATTAGATAAATAGGTACCTCTTCAGCGGAAAAAGCAACAGCATTCCATACACTCCAACATCTAGTCATGCCTGCCACATGACCATGGAAATGTCTGCAGACACAGAGAGTGCTGGCTCTTTGGCTGCAAACGGAGATGAGTCAGACATGACTGGCTTTTTGAGAAAGGGAGACCTTTAACCATTAGAAGACTATATTGGCAACAGAGTCCTGATAAGCTTTTTGTACCCTAAACACTAGGAAATACAATTTTAAAAGCATGCAGAGGGGTGAATCCCATGTTGACAATGGTATTAGAGCAGGCAGCATATTAGTGCTGGGATTACGGGATTCAGGCACACTTTTATGTTTCAGACATGAGACTTCAGAGAAATCCTCCCTTAATCCTGGAGACCCATCACAAAATAAAGTCAGCTAGTTTGAAAATAAAATTAAGAAGATTCTTGTTGTGCACGCTGACATTTTCAACAGTTAGAGCAGGGGTCCCCGAACACTGGGACATAGTCTAACCCAAACCAGCCCATGGGGGTGGCAGCACTGGGAGCCCCAGTGGCAGCCTTCTGCCCTCAGTTTGCCAGGTGGGCAGGGAAGGGGCACAGTCTTCTGATACAACAGATGGGTGGGTGGCCTGTGTGCAGTGAGATGCTCCCACACACACACACACACACACACACACCTGTTCACAGTGTGCACTTTGTCATATTTTGTTGTGCACTTACGCTGCCTGGTCCCACCACCCTCACTTGCCAGTCCATGGAAAGTTTGCTTGGCATGAAGCCCATCTATGGTATGGGAAAGGTTGGAGACCCCTGCATTAGATACCTTGCCTTTGATATCTGATTCTGCATTAACTACACTCTCTTAAGATTGCTGCTTCTGTCACTTTCAGATGGAAGTTAGTTACTATACTATTGTAACAATAACAGGGTTTCTGAACAGTTAGTTTCTATAATTGGCTAGATGACACACATGAATCATTGTAACTGAGTATATCCGTATCTTCTTCACCATGAGGCAAATGCATCATCAAGTACTGTACATCTAAGTAGAAAGGAGCCGCTGTTTCAAGAGAGTTTTTGCTTCAAAGACTATTCAAAGAATCTCAGAAATATGGGATTTTCAGAAATGTCACTTCAAGTTCAATATAACTTATTATGTAGTATGTGGGCTTAGAAGGATGTCCTTGTACACCAAACAAAGTGTAGAAGAGAAAGCAAAGAAAACAGTGATAGTTTTTGTATAGATTAATGTTACTAAGGTCACATAGTTATAAAAGACCTGGTTATAGTCCAGATGAACAAAACATCTAGACTGCAATTTCACTTATTAGGCCACCCTACTCTCTTTGGATGGAGGGGAGGGACCTTTGTAACAAGAACTAACAGCTGTCAGGCATTAGGGGACAAGTAGAAAACTAATGACAACCACAAAACAATGCTGAAGGAATCAATTAAAATGAACAGGGCTTTCTCTATGGCAGACTAGGCATCATTCTACACAGTGGTTAGAAGAGAATGGAAATATATTGTAAGTGGAGGCTGTTGAAAGATGAGACGAGAGAGTTGCTTGAATCCTCCCAAAACAAAAATAAGGAAAACGACAGAGGCCATAACAAAGAGAAATCATTACTGCTTTTATGAGGGCTGTCTCTTCTACTTGTCAGGATTATTGACTGCATTATTGCCAAACTAAAAAAAAATGTTTTATCCCTGGGCTTGGTATCTGTTTTTGTTTTGTTTAGAAAAGATCTAATTCATGGAGAGGATAAGGGAAATCTGGTGTCGTTTTTAACAGGAATTGGATTTGTTCTTCAAATACTTATAGTGTCCCTTGATGTACAGTGGCCGTAAACAATTTTAAATTTGTGGTAGTGTTTTTCTATAATGGGAAACAAGACCTTAATTTAAGATCTATCCAGAAACATTACTAAATCCACAGGATATCATTGTGCTTATAAAAATATCAAGACACAATAAAAGTTTCATTTCAGCTACAATTTCAGCTCTCTCTGCTGCTTCGCTCCATAATTGCAGGAGAAGCAAACCCTGGCATTACAATAACACTATCATAATGATGGATGGACTTCATTAATTGGCATTAAAGAGCATTTATGTTAGAGTGACTGAAGTTAAAAACTTTAAATGATTAGCGGTACTCGGGTAATACTGGCTGGTGAATTGTATCAGCAGCAGCCTGACATAAGCTTATCTTTACTGTCATTGGTGAAGCCACATAAAGAGGATAGTGTCAGTGTAATGTGTTCAGGGTAAGAAAGTGACCTTAGATTTATGACACAGAAGAGCTACAGAGCAACTTGTTTTACTAGCTTCATGGCCTGAATTACAGATTTTCCATTTAGCTGGACAACATGAACCTGCTTTTACAATTATGTCTACAATTACAACATCTCCAGGACGTGCATTGCATCATAATGCTATTGTTTACTCTGTCATGTGTACTTTCATTACAGCAACGGCATTTAAACTATGCCATAAGCAAACTGCAAATAGATTGTAACTCCTCATTTTCCAGATGGCTGAGCTACAGATTTAGTAGGCTGTATCTTTCCAGGGCCAAAGCCAAACCAGGACCCTCCACTTTCTATAACTCCTATCATCCCCATGGAACATGCAGAAAGTATCACATCAAAAGGGATAGAGTTTCCTGGAAATCCTGCAGAGAAAAGGCACAGTCTTTTCTCACACTCATTCTATAGCAGGGTATCTATATATAAGTAGTGGCAGGCAGCAGCCAGTTCAGACCGGTTCTACCGACCTGGTAGCGAAATTCCTGGGTGGTCTTCCGGGGGGGGGATAGTCACCCTCCTGGGAGACCACCCAGGGTGGTTACTTTTTTTGGAGGCAACCAGTTTGGTCGCCTCTTTGGCCGCCCTTCATTGCAGCCCAAAATGACTACTGGTAAGTGTGCATGCATCAAAATACCAATTGATGCATGCACACCTCCAGTATTCAGCACGCATATGTCAATTGGTATTTTGATGCATGCACACTTACCAGCAGCCATTTTGGGCTGCAGTGAAAGGTGTGGCAGCTGGCTGTTGAGGCCATCAGTGGCCTCTTCTGAGGTGCGGTGGTGATGGCAGTCTTCGCTCGAGTCGCTCCATGCCATGCCACCCTGCCATGCTGCCGCCCTGCACCTCTGCACCACCAGCCCTACACTGCTGCCACTCACTGCTGCTCATCTATCATTGCCGCCCGTCCTTTGCCACTGACTCCGCCAACCGCCAACCACTGACCACTGACTGCTGGCGCTGCTCCCTTGCCACCACCATGCCATTGTGCCAGACCAGACTATGGTAGACCGCCAGGTCAGGCCACATCACCGGACCAGGCTGCACTGCCAGGCCTGGCTGGGCCATGCCGGGCTAGGCCACACTGCATCGCTGCACTGCCATGGTGCTGATGTTGCCACCTGCTGCTCCCCAACCCCAGGTAAGTGACTAGGGTTTGTGTTTTGGTGGAGGTGGGTGGGTGTTTTATGTAGTGTGCTTTTATGTGTATTTAATGTCTATTTTAATTTGTATTTTTATGTTTTTTATTTCTATTTAATGTCTATTTAATTTGTATTTTTATGTGTTTGTTATTTCTATTTAATGTCTATTTAATGTCTGTTTAATTTGTATTTTATGTGTTTTTTATTTCTATTTTTATGTGTACTGTATTTTTATTTTATTTTTTACTTTGGCTCCACCCATGTTGTTGGATCCGCCCATGATGTCATGACATCATGATGTTGGCCCCGTCCACAATGTCATGATGTTGCCTCTGCCCACAACGTTGGCTCTGCCCACAGTGTGGTAGTAAAAACTTTGGTTGCCCACCACTGTATATATGTATGATATGATTATTCCAAAACAATCTTATTCTTGGTGGTTTTTCAGAGCTTGCCATGCTGAGACTTCTTGTCAAAATCAGTCTCTCTACCAGTTAGATTTTTTTCAGCTTCCTGCCAAATTGAACCCCTGGTCTTGTTTTTCAAATATTTTGTCTCCCCTTCCCCCTTTTATTTTGAATAAGAAACTGTCAAATGATTGCATCTCAATGCTCTTCTGTGAAACTTTGTGCAGGACACATGCCAAGCATAGATATGTTTGTAGATGGACACTTATTCCCAAGAAAAAAAAACCAACACAAAATATATTACAGTCAATAAAGGTATTCGTCAAGGAGACATAATATCGCCACAGTTTTTTGTGATAACTTTGGAAAGTCTCTTTCTTAAAATTAAATTTAAAGGTAGTATTGAGGTTGATGAAGAAAGACTGAGCCATCTTCTGTCTGGTGATGACTGCATTCTTTTTTGCAACAGCTCTGACAATCTACAATATAACCTCCAGCAATTGGTGAACTCTTCTAAATAGGGCAGGTTGGAGATGA
Organism: Furcifer pardalis; assembly: GCA_030440675.1. Lineage (NCBI taxonomy): Eukaryota > Metazoa > Chordata > Lepidosauria > Squamata > Chamaeleonidae > Furcifer > Furcifer pardalis. Next base: position 101,615,854 of record CP126891.1, read on the forward strand.
GTTTAACAAAAGCAAAATTGATGAAAACCAAAATGGAACCAAGGCTGAAGAAGTTGTTGATTATGTCTACTTTGGTCAGCAAATCCAACCAGGTAACATGCCATGTGATGAGTAGATAAAAAGACGCAAAGCAGTTTGGATTGCCTTTAATATAAACTGAATAGTGCTAACAGATGACAATCTGCCGATTAATATCAGGGCAAATGTATTCAATACAACCGTGTTATCAGCAATGTTGTATGCATCTGAAGCATGGGCAATAACAAAATCAGAGGAAGAAAAACTGGCAGTAACCCAAAGAGCAATGGAAAGACAGATGTGCAAAGTAACAATCAGGGATAAGGTCGGCAATAAGGAATTACATCAAAGAACTGGACTGTGTGATGTGGTTGATGAATTATATGTGGCAAAAAGAAGATGGGCAGGTCATATCACCCACCTAAAGGATAACAGATGGACCTGTAGGCTAACAGACTGGAAACCAAGGGACCAAAAAAGTCCACTAGTCAGACCCAGAAAATGATGGGATGAGCTGTTCAGCCAGAGATGAAAACAAAAGGCAAAGGACAGAATATTTTGGAGTTCAGTTGATTTGCATTAAAAATGATGACAAATTGATATTGGATATTGGAAAATATCCAAGAAAGCCCTCTAAATTTCTCAAACAGAATTGTGTACAGGGGGAAATGACTAAAAAGGAGTATCCCACTACTTGGTTTTCTCATGGAGAGCAAGATGCTGTATGTATCACACCCATGCTCCCTGGGATTGCTTCATGAACAGTGAGAAATGGAAGTTCAGACAGAGTCACTCAAAGCAGCCACACTCAAGAAGACTGCAATTCTAGGCTTTATAGTTTAATGAGCGCCTGTTTTAAAAATTAATGATGTACTTTCTTGAACTACATTTTCCAAGATACCAGAAAAGAGGATTGAGGATTAAATGAATATTATAAGGATCAGTGTTTTGCCAGGGTGGCAAAGGTAACATTTCCAAGCTCTGCTACTTAAACGGTAAAGTGTTCTGGGCAAGCCCAGTACAAACCTACTTTCACATACCTGATATTCAGTGGCATCTTACCCTTGATCCTGGAATTCCATACAGCCGTATTCCCAACTTCACGTCTCCATTATTGTCAGATTGGGGCATTTGACACCACTCTTCTCTGCTGTTAGCTACAATAGTACCAGATGGGGCTATTGGGCAAAGAAAATCAGATGAAATTTCCTAGTGGCATTTTACTAATGCATAATTCTTGAAAGCTGCTTTCATGCAGCTGTAGTCACTCTAAATTACTAGCTCATGTTTCATTAAGTCTGATCAAAAGTCATCATAGATTTGTTTCCCATTTACTATTTATATTTGAGTGCCACCAGCTGGAATAAATCTTTTCTTCTTCCAGCCATGCTTGTTATTACTCTTTTTAGGGTTATTAATTTGCTGCACTACATTTAGATATGGCAGTTTGATGTGCAATAATATTATTTTGGACAATTAATTCCTGCTTCCCCTCTATATAACTGCATTCAAAGACAGCACAGTACCTGTTATTTCTGTATTGTTTTCAAATTACTTTGCCTTATGTGTAGTCCCTACCAGTTGGATAGCATTCTCTGAAGTATTGGGATGAACTGTTTATCAAAATATGTCTTTTTGAACACTGAAAGATAACAGTGATCAGATAGAGATCTTATAAGTAGCTTAAAAATATATTGAATGCCCCCAAGAAAGGCTGCCTTTCATGTAAAGAGCAAAATCTGTCTCAAGGCACTTCTATTGATTTAAGCATGTGTTCAGTTGTCTTTCACAAAATCAGTGGGGCCTAAGTGCATAACAAAAGCACAATTATTTTCAAAATGCAAATCTGATCCCAAATGACTGAGATAAATTACAATGTTTATGAAAATGGCATGGACAAAAGGAATCACGGGATTGTGGAATAATTTAGTTGGAAGGACCTATAAGGCCTATAAGTACAACCCCCTGCTCAATGCAGCAATCTAAATCAAAGCAGATCTGAAAGATGATTGATCAATTTTCCCTTGAATGACTCCAGCATTGAAGTGCTTACCATCTCCTGAAGTAATTGGTTCCAGTGTTGTACTCCTCTATTAATTATGACTTTTCCTAATATTCAGCCTATATCTGGCTTCTTGTAGTTCCAACCCATTATTAAGTGTCCTGTATTCTGGGATGATTGAGAACAGATCCTGACCCTCCAATTCATGACTATCTTTCATGTATTTGAAAAGTACTATCATATCCCCTCTCACTCTCCTATTCTCAAACCTAAACATGTTCAGTTCTTTCAGTCTTTCCTCATAGGCTTGGTTTCTAGTCCCCTGATCATCCTTGCTGCCACCCTCTGAACTTGTTAGAGTTTGTTGCCATCCTTCTTAAGGTGCAATCTCCAGGACTGGACAAAGTATTTAGATGTGGTCTGACTTTTGACAAATAGAGGGGGACTAGTACCTCATGGGTTTTGGAAACTATACTTCTGTTAATGCCTAAACTAGCCTAACTAGCATTGGCTTTTTTTCCTGCCACATCACACTGTTGGCTCATAATCAGTTTCTAATCTACAACAATTTCAAGATCCTTGTCACTCAAGTATTACTGAGCCAAGCATCCCCCATCTTGTAACTGTGTGTTTTGGATGCCCCCCCCCCCCGACATAGAACTTTGCACTTATCCCTTTTAAATTTCATTCAGTGCAGAAGCCTATCAAGATCTTTTTGAATTTTCTTCTTGTCTTCCTAGGTATTAGCTATTCCATCCAATCTTGTCTCATTATTGAATTTGATAAATGTTCCCTCTATCTGTCTTCCAAGTTATTAATGAAAATGTTACTTTTTTTAAATGGCAATTTAACAGAATCCACAATTCTGGCTGGTGATATATTTTGGGATGTACCAATAATGGAGCCTGTGTCTGTCTTAAAATCTCTCAGATGAAGAAGTCACTGACTAAAGCAAGTTACAATGTGTTTATAAAATAAACAGGCTCTCATCTGTGAATCTGATGCAAAGACACCTAATCATAATTAACTAGGGTAAGAGCAGTGTTTCCCAAACTTTGGTTTTTGGACTTCAATTCCCAGAAGCCTGATCAGCCAATGTACTTACTTAGGCTTCTGGAAATTGATGTCCCCCTGTGGGGCATGGGGCTCACTTTGGGAACCACTGCATAAGAGTGTGTCTCTGACAGCAGGAGAGGGGTGGCAGCATAAATTGTGGATTCACAGGGATAATGAACAATCAAACATCATTTAGTGCATTATAAGATAGCAATATCGACTGACAATCCAGTAGAGAATTTCAGCCAGTCTTCTGAAAAGAGTACACTTTTATTTCATTTTTTGTAAAAAAATGTGTTCATCAAATAGCTAATATGACACTATTACCAAGTACAGGTATATGCATTGGCCTTCCTTACAAGAAAGAATTAAAAAAATATTTGCAGTACAATCCCACATCTGTGGGTTTTTTTAAAAACTGATTTTAACTAGATTTGTTCAAATATCTCATGATCTGGAACATTATATATACCAGCTCTTGAAAGTATCTCTCTTTTCCAGTTTTTTTCCTGGCTGTTCCAGGAGCTGGAATCTAGGACTGTGCATTGACAGTGTATGTAGTTCAACAAACACAGTGTTATAACTGGTGTATGAATGTGATACAGCACAAATGCATTGCTAAGAAATAGGTTTTATTCAATGATGGACTAGAGGTTTAAAATGAGCTATAGCAGTAATGGCGAACCTTGGCATTCCAGCTGTTCTGGAACTTCAATTCCCAGAAGCCCTGATCAGCCCTGACTTGGGCTTCTGGGAATTGAAGTCCAAGAACACCAGGAATGCCAAGGTTCATCATCATGGATCTATAGGATGCTCTTCTCCTTTACTTTGTTCCCCACAAATCACATGCTATTGTGCTAGTTTATAAAGTATGGATATTGTTTAATTTATATGAAACAGACATTATAGATGGCTTATGGACAAAGGAGGAAGAAGACCACACACACACACAATTTGTTCAACGTCTGGTACAGGCAGTGGTGGGATTCAAATAAATTAACAACCAGTTTGTCAAACTCAACAACAAAAAATTAGATATCAGTTCTGCTGAATCCCACTACTGGGTACAGGATGCTGTGTTGAAGATACAAAGTATTTTTAATGTTCTGACAATTTCATCACAAAGATGGAAAAAGTTACTTTTTTAACATGACAACTCCCAGAATATGCCATCTAGCCTACATGGAAAACTCTTACTCTCTCAGTCTTGCTCTCTTTTGCTCTCTCTCTCTCTGCCTTCAGAGTTTTATGGAGTCACATTTTGTCTTGGTTCAAGGTTTGTCTCAAAATACACTTTCTGTTTTCGTTTACTCGTGGAACAGCAGTAAACTGAGTATGTCCAGATATCTCCACAATAACATACTAAAGGAAATTAAAAATACTTTTAGTTATTTATGTAGGCATCAGTCTACGAACAGGCTTGTCTTTCTTGCTTTTACTATTACATAATGCATTCTAGAACAGAATTAGCAGTTCACACAAGGTCCACTAAGAATAAAACACCACAACAGTTTCATTTTTATAAGTGCAGAGGAAAACTGTCATGAAATCATACAAGGGATTAATTCACATTTTAGTTTTCTTTATATTTACATTCATATAGTCATTAAGTGTTAGGATTTATAGATCATATTCTCTGTAAGTTTGAGAATATCTAGACTCAAAATGCTCAAAATATCTAGACTCTTGTGCTGGTCACATTCCATGATACTTGCAAAGCATTAAGTCCAGTGATTGGATGTAACAGGTTCGCACCAGTGCCCCGGAGAACCAGTAGCAGCTTTTGGGGGGAACCACCTTTAGGGCTTACCTTTTCACTGGTTCCCCCACTGCGCATGCACGCCAAGCACATCCCACCACTGATTAAGTCATCACATACTAGGTATGTTCACGTAAAACACCCAGACATTCTAGGTCAGGTTACTCTTAGATAACAGAGTGGGGTTTCCCCAAAGTTACATCACTTAATTCTCAACATTCCTGAGAAAGGAGATAACCTACTTTCACATAGATAAGGAACAAATGACATCACTAGGACACCTGACAATGCAGCACAGCAAAGGAACACCTGTTGAAGCTACATCAAAGTAAGTCTGAGAACATGGTACATCAAAGGAATAGTTAGGTCATCACCACATACCATGCCTAGCATTCAGGTGGGAAGTAGAAGAGGGCTACAAATCATATAAAAGAAGGGCCAGTTTTGAGGTCCATCAGTCTTCTCTTGAGGAGGGCTCATACCATGTCACTTTGACCAATGACATGAACCCTGAAAGAAGCCAGGAATGAGGGCATCCTGGCCACCTAATAGAAATCATGAACAGAGATGCTTTTAGGTGAGGAAAGTTATTCTCTTGCTTTATTATTTTCTTAGCTTGTTATGTAGTGTAGAGTAGATTAATTTATTTCTCCATTATGTATTCTACTTAAATATGAACTTTGATATTGTCTTTTAATAAATGGAAAAAGACATCCAAGGTTTGGTTATTGAACTACCAAGCTACAGAGCAGAAATCTCTGCAAAGCAAAGCAGGGAGGCCTGTAAATAAAGGTCTTGCTATGGACTTTAAATTTCCAAAAGTCCAGCCATGGCAAGAGGGACTTTCCTTCATAAGTCCTGATAAGGTTGCCAGGGTGAAGCTGGAGATCAGGAGAAGGGAGGTTACCCGTGTTCCTTACCAGTGGCCTGGTGAAGGAACACTTGATGGACTATTCCATCTTTGAAAGTAACAGCAAAGTGTCATCCCAGAGACATCTTCTCAAGGGGCAGTTCTGGAGCTTTGCTCTCTGTGTGAGACTGTGTTAGTGTGGGAAAGGTGGCATAATATAAACAGACTGTTATTTCAGCCTTGAGCCTACATAAGCTACCAACTTCCCTGCCTTAAGAGCAGAAAGCCACCTTAGTCCAAACCAGAGAGCAACGAGGAAGGGGCAGGTGGGCAGCCAGGTGGTCACGTCCTTGTCAGACTGGCAGTTGAAGGACTCTGAGACCCATCATCACCCCAATCCTCTCGTGACAGAAAGAAAAGCCATGTTTGAATAGTCAAGCTGGCTAAAACAAGAACTCTCCTAGAATATACAAGTATTCAACAAACATCTTGAAGGTGGTTCCATGCATGGGTGTCAGTACAGAGGGCTGGATATGTTTACACATTCTGACAGTATATCCATCCAGTGTAGTATAGTGCAGTGATGGCAAACCTTGTAGAGACTGAGTGCATAAATTCAACAGGCTGCCATCTGCACTGCCGAGGGGTGAGGCAAACTCTGTGCTGGGGGAGGGAGGAAGCACTCCCATTGGGCTGTTGGGCAGAGGGGTGGGGCAAACTCTATGCTGGAGCAACGGCATGTGTGCCCGCAGAGAGGGCTCTGAGTGCCCCTTCTGGCACACATGCCATAGGTTTCCTACCACTGGTATAGTGGATAGAGTGATGGATTACAACCCAGAAGACATAGTTTTGAATCTCCACTTGACCATGGAAATTAATGGGCCAGAGATGGAAATGGTGAAACTATTCCTTAAATATCTCACTTACCTTGAAGTCCTGCTTACTGCAAGTCAATGTTGACTTGATATCCCATAACACATGTAAGAATACGTTTACCAAAATCGATGAGGCAAGTGATTCATAATTATCCTGTTTCACAGATCTCATGGGGTCTTTCTTCAGTCTCATTAAATCTGGATTCAGATTGTACCTGTAAGAAGTAGCAATATATTTCCCATAATTAATGTTTGGATCACTCAATAGTCACTTACTGATATGAGGGCTGGCTCTCGCATGAGAAAGAGTGAGGGAAATGTCTGAGGCAGGACATATTATTATTATTATTATTATTATTATTATTATTATTATTATTATTATTATTATTATTATTATTATTATTATTATTATTATTATTATTAGTATTAGTATTAGTATTAGTAGTAGTAGTAGTAGTAGTGGTAGTGGTGGTGGTGGTGGTGGTGGTGGTGGTGGTGGTGGTGGTGGTGGTGGTAGTAGTAGTAGTAGTAGTAGTAGTTGTTGTTGTTGTTGTTGTTGTTTTAGTGGCAGAGAGAAAGGGAGGTGCCTGTGACTTTTCAGACTCATCAGCCAAATTACTTCACCAGCTCTAGTTACTATGGCTGGAGTCATAGTGCCCTGTTCCATTCAAGCAACATTCAATTACTTACGTATGGGTCATCCCCTCCACCAGAACTTACACAAGTACCTGTATCTCAAGCGTAAACCCATTTAGGCTATTGGGTGAGCTTCAGCTTTCACAATGGCAAAGTAAAGATTCCAATACATCTTAAGTGGAGCACCAAGGAAATTCTGGATTGCATTCCTTCTCTATAGGTATTTGTAGTTTGCAGTTCTGTCTCAGGCTGCAAAATATTTGGAATTGACATTAATGACAGTGTATGAAATAGAACAGTGTTCTTACACAATTTATTTGTTGGGGCAGGTGGTTCCCCTTCTTTTCATACATAGGAGAACAAAGTGGTAAACTTTGGATACTCAGGATACCTAAGAGACCGCGTCACCCTAAGAACATCTGTCCATCCCACCAGGGCGGATCGGAGAGGCTCCCTTGTTATTCCATCGGTGAGAGAGGCGCACCTCGCCTGCACTAGGAGGAGAGCCTTCTCCGTGTCCGCCCCAACCCTTTGGAACCTCCTGCCCACTGAGCTGCGCCTTCAGACAGAGCTCCTGCCCTTCCGGAAGGGCTTAAAAACCTGGCTGGCAGGACAAGTTTGGGGACCCAGGAATGTGGGCTCTCATGTAGGGTGGCTGATTTAATGGACAGCCACCCTTTCAGGTTTGAATTATAATCTGTGTGCATTGTGTACACTGTTTTTAACTTTTTATGATTTTTAAAGTTAATCGTTAAGTTTTAAATACAAATAGCATTAATATAGGCTTATCCTATGTTTTAATCCATTACGTAAGCCGCTCAGAGTCGGGTTTACCCGATTGGGGCGGGATAGTAAGTGCAACTAATAAATAAATAAATAAATAAATAAATAAATAAACTGAGCAAAAAATAAAACAACCAGACCCTTTTTAACATGTAGACAATCAGAAAACTCTCTACTGGAAATTGGCTATGTTAGGACATTTGCATGGGGTAGGGACAATAAAAAGAAGCTGGGGTTTGGCTAACCCATTTATAATTAGCAATTGCATTGCGCTTAGCTGTATCCTCCTGAAAGAACATGAATATTCACACTGAGGCAGAATATTATGTTTCATTGGCTTCTGTAACCATAGCTGCTTATATAAAAGTCAAGCACACTCTTCCCAGAAAACCTGAATAGCTTCTCCCAGGGCTGCTTGGCAATTATCATGAGGGAAGATGTTATTTGCAATAAAATGAGGGATGGGTATCCATCCAAAATGTTCACACGGTAAATATCAGCTTTGTCTACCCATACCCTCTCCCATCCCAGTGGAATATATCTAAAGCTTGCTATGAAATTCATGGGGAAAATTGCTTCTGGTTATAGGAGGTATTGACATGCTTTCTTTGTTTTGAAAGAAAAAAAACTCTACTTAAATACTGGGTTGCTGTAAGCAGGTTTCATGAGCATTTCTAGAACATTTCAGTTTTGGAAAATGCTGAAAGTTTGGGCCTGTACAGCTACTTTTCAAAGCAATGATGTGCCTGTCAGAACAAACACTATGCCAGTATAGTAAAAATACTTTACAGTCAATATGCATGCTTTCTATAAATGCACACTGCACTGAAACACTATTGCACATTATATATCATAGCCTTTGCAAGATACCATTATTGTTATTGTTGTTGCTATTGTTTATTTTGACAAATGTACCTCCCCCCCCCCTTCAGTGTTACAGGTGCAGGACCCAAAGAACAGACCTAAAAATTAGGAGTTAACTTCTAAAAATGTGCAAATGAGATGACATTTTTGCAGAATCACAGATGTTTGCATTTCAGGAAGCAAATTAGCAACAACTGGCAATTATTTTAGATTGATAGCCAAAGACTTTGGAACAATTCCAATTGTGGAAATTAGTATAAGGAGGATCATAAGCTGATCTTTCATATTATTTTAATTTCTTGCCTTAATGTTTGGTCATTTGCAATTTTAAGACTTTCTGCATTTTTGAGATTGCATGTTGATGGAACTCCTACTTCCATAAGGTGTGTTTTCCTTAGTGTCTAATCCAGAAGTACAGTCAAACCTCACATAAAGAGTGTCACGCTTAAAGAGCAGAATTTTCTCTGAATGTTTGCTTTGCTTAACAAATAAAACCATCCAAAATTTGCTTAACAAATAAATCAGGGTTCACAATCTCCTCCACCAGAAGTCACAATTGGTCACTTACAATGGTGTTTCACTTAAAGAGCAAACTCGCTTAAAGAGCAATCCCGTGGAACACATTATGCTCTTTAAGCGAGGTACAACTGTATAATAACCAGTTTATTAAGTACACTATTGCAGATCATTTTCTAAAACTGGACACACTAGAATGTACGAAAAGACATGAGTAATCAATAGCAGGAGCAACAGAACTGCAAAAAATAGCAATATTAGGAACACCCAGTGGTGGGATTCAACTGGTTCGCCCCAGTTCACCTGAACCGGTAGAGAAATTCCAGCTGGCCCACCCATCCAAGTTTTGAAATAAAGTAGTCCTAATTTGGGTGCAAAGCAGGGAATTGTGGTAGTACGTCAATATAGGTAAAGGTATTAAATACACATTAAAATACACACAGACACACCACATCCAAAGGTGAGTCACTTACCCTGGGGAGCAGGCTATAGGGAGCTTCAGACTAGCAGCTTCTCTTCTTCCTCCCCACTTGGGAGGTCAGCAAGGAGGCCGTGCATACGCGCCAAGCACTGTAGGCGTGCATGCACACCAAGTGCTTGGCGCACATGCGCAGTGGGGGAACCAGTGAAAAGGTAAGCCCCGAAGGTGGTTCCCCTCAAAAGCTGCTACCGGTTCTCCGGGACACTGGGAAAAGTTACTACCAGTTCTGGCAAACTGGTGCGAACCTGTTGCATCCCATCACTGGGCAAGGGCAACATGGGTCAGATGAATTGGCACTGGGGGCCAGATCTGGCCCATGGGCCATAGTTTGGGCATCCCTGGTTTAAACAGAGAGAATGGCAGCCTAAAATCTATCTCATCCTGTTGCAAAACATATCTGTTACAACATAGATTTCAAGTCACATTTTACTTCCACTTCTGGTGGGAGGAACCATGTGACTGTCCCGATGAACCATGTAGCCGGCCCACTGCTTGAAAAGTTTGGGCACCTCTGATTTATTCTTTAGCCATTTTACCAACAGAAATGGTAATCTCAAATTCTAGGGCCAATCCTACCAGTAAGAAGTCCTACCAGTAAGAAGAGTGGAGCTGTTATATCAACTGGCAATGGCTAGAAGAAGTCAGACTGCTTTGTGCATCCTAATCCAGTTTACTGCCTTCAGATGTTATTGAGGGATGCTGTCCCATTCTTGTTTTGTTGAAAAACAGTCAACTGCCAGGCCTTTTCACTTTTGTGAAAGATGCTATCTTTTTCTTTGCCTAAGGCAGCAAAATATCTTGGGCTGACAGTAAAAAAAATAGCATTCTTCATTGTTAGATCCAAGGGCATGAAGCAAGAAGTGACAAGTGAGGTCCTGCTTGGACCCAGTGGTATTCAACTTCTTTAGAAGTTACACGGATGAAGGAGTATTGGGGCTGCTCATTAGATCTGCAGTCCACACCAAGTTAGTAAGCACAGCTGGTTCCTAAGAGGACAGAATCAAGATTCATGAAAACTTTCACAGATTGAAGGATAGGGTAAAAAAAAATAGAGTTTAAGCAGAATTTTTTTATATTGAGACAGGAAAAATCAAATGCACAAATAATGGTTAACATTTGGCATAAGGAAAGGGATTTACTGTGTACAGCAGGGGTGCCCAAACCTTTTGGGCCATGGACCGACCATGTGGTTCAGGAAGCTGGTCACTAAGGCCCAGGGCTCATTTGCACCCCCGATGCCAATTCATCCGGCCCACTAAGCCCTCGTCGCTCTTTACGGGCGTGTTTTACTTCCACTTCCAGGAGCGACAAGGGCTTTGTGGGCCAGATGAATTGGCGCAGGGGCCGCACCCAGCCCCCAGGCCTTAGTTTGGGCACCACTGTCGTAGAGAGATGACCATTGCTTTTGTATGGCAAGGCATGGTTGGTGCCCTGCACGAGTTCTTCTTCTATGTCTAGGCCAGACATGAAACTGCCAACATTAAGCCACCTTTGGGGAATTTATTCTTTAGTTCCCTTCACCTGATCTAGTGTGAGAAAGATGAGCAGGCACAAAGTGGTCTTTACCCATGGTATGCCCGACTGTGGTTCAAAAATGCCACAATTTTCAAGGAAGCTCTTTCTGTGTGCCCCTCCATGCATTTAAAAAGCAGGATTCATAAATAACTCGATTACAGTTCCTGAAGTGAATTAAGATTTCAGGTCACCCTACCTGACCCAGTGACAAATCTTGAGTCATTTTTCTCATTTACTACAGGATTTCCCAAATACGCCAAAGGTAGGCCAAAGGATAAAATACATGGGACGTCCTCTTCTTTTCCCCCATCTCTTCCAGATAGGAGGGAGAGGGAAGTGAGTCTACTTCCCATATCTCTGCCTCCTTCAGCAGAAGAAGGGATGAGGTGAGATCAAGAGCCAGTGAAGACTGCATTTTAAGCAAAGTCACCAAAGAAGCTAGCTCTGTTACTGCTGATCTCTGACCTCATATGTGTCCAGTTTTGGCAGCAGGGTATATGAGGGTTCCTGGCAGGCTACAGCCTACAATGTGTCCACAGGAGGGTGACCAAGGTGATAAAAGATCTGGAAACTCTAGTCTTGGAGAAACAATATGTTTTGCTAGGAGAATAGAAGAATGAGAGACGAAGGGCTGGCACCCAAATGATGAAGCCAGCTTATTTTCTGTGCTCCCAGAAGGAAGGGTTCAAATTAATGAATCTGAATGTCAAGGAAGTCAATTCTGACTAAACATCAGGAAAAACTTTCTAACAGTAGCAGCTGTTTGACAATGGAACACACAACCTCTGAAGCTGAATTTCATTGGAGGGTTTTAAGAAAGGTTGGGTGGCCATCCATCAGGTGTGCTTCTGCTGTTTATTTCCTGCTTTAGTAAATGTAAAGGTCTCCCTTGCTTGAAAGCCACTCATGTCTGACTCTAGGGGGCAGTGCTCATCTCCATTTACAGCCAAAGAGCAGTGCTGTCTGCATCTCCAGATATTTCCATGGTCTTGTGGCAGGCATGACTAGACATTAGAATGCATGGAATACTATTACCTTTCCCAATGAAGTGGTACCTATTTATCTACTTGCAATTTCTTGCTTTTGAACTCCTAGATTGACAGGAGCTGGAACAGATGATAGGAACTTACTCTGTCACACAGCACTCAGGTTTCAAACTGCTGACCTGCCCACCATCCTGTCATCAAGCCCGGTGTCTTAACCACTAAGCCACCATAGCTTTAGCAGAGATTTAGTCTTGAAGATCTTTCAGTTCCGTGTTTGATGCTCCAGTTCTATTTTTCTATGATTTGATGACAACCGTTATGAGTAAGACTCAAAATATCTTTCCCTGTGACTCAGGGACATCCATAGAGAGATGTTAGTTTTCAGAAATATGAACTGTTTTCCACAACAGCTCTTTAGTCCCAAAGTGACATCCTCACAGGAGGCCCTGCTGAACAGCTCACCAGGTGCAATAGTTCCAAAGCCATCAGGCAGGAAATTCTTCATGAGACAAGAGCTAGCTTCAGAGGCCAAGAGAAAGGAAAAGGAAAAGGAAGGGCATCCTGTCTGCAGACATTTTTGCCAGAAAGAAAAGGCAAAGGCAGGAAAGATAGTTTTCTAAGATAGGTCTAGGACCGATTGTTTAACACAATGCAGTTATAATTGCAAAGTGCGTCATACATGTGAATGGACAATTTTGTGTTGGTATTTTGTATGTACTGTTCATTATTTAGAGGTGTAATTCTTTATATCATTAGTCCTCTTAAATATACACATAAAAATTAAAATAGATTAAAGAAATGATACTAAGTCACAGGACACAGAAGTCTAGACAATGGTATAAACCAGGAGTGGCCAAACTATCACCTGGGGACTGGATTTGGCCCCCAGTGCCAATTCATCCAGCCCACGAAGCCCTCATCGCCCCTGGAAGCGGAAGTGGGCCAGATGAATTGGTGTCAAGGGCCAGATTCGGCCCCCGGGCTATAGTGACAAGCTCCCTGAACCACGTGACCATCCCACGGCCCAAAAAGTTTGGGCACCCCTGGTATAAACCACTGTTTTAAAGGAGACATATTGCATTGTTGCCTGAAAGTTATAAAACCAGATTCTACTTGATATGTAAAGGATTGCGCATAATTCCTGATTTTCTTTTCTTTACACAACTTATAGACAATACTAGTCTTTATGGGAATCCAGACATTTTCCCCCAAAGAAGTGATTCTAAAATATTATCTCCACATTTAAGATTATTTTTAAGCTGAGAAAACAAATGCTACTTTTTCCCATATAGCAGTGGCCTGATATTTCACAAACCCTTTGTTTTCCCTCCAGGGTTTGGTACATAAAACCTCCAGCCTTGAACATCTTGGAGGTGAAGTGTCTAAGAATAATAAATGACAATACAACCAATATTCAGGGAGTTAGCTATATCAGTTTATCACAGTAAAACCAGTATGGATTTGTGGCATGCTAAACATCTGATTACACCTCTGTTTCATTAATTGTGGCATATGTTTTAGTAGACTCAAGGGAATTTCAGCACATACAATAAACAAAGTCATAATGTATAATGGTCATTTGATGAATGTGTCTCTCTCTGTGTTGTATCATTCATTTTTTCTGAGTAAATGCCTTTCTAACCCCAATTCTTTTAACTACTCCTTTTTACTGTGTTATTGTTGTTTCTATTTGTTATATTCTTTTCCTAGTTGTTCTTATTTTAGACATCATTCAATGTACCTCAGTGTGTAGAGTATTGAAATAAAAATTGTTGAATTGCTTTTTATTTATAAGTGGGTGAGTAAATAGAGAGAAAGGTTTTATCTTAAAATTCCAGCTATACTGAAGTACAGAGAATAAGCTGCACTGCTAGTGGAATGGGTACAACTTTACCTCATAACCTCCTGTGCATACCCCTGCTTTTTCTAGGCTGGGAGACCTGCTAGAGGAGATTGGTGGGTCAGAGGATGCAGAGGAGAAGAAATGAAGTGAATTATATTAAACATCCAGAAATCCACTTGTATACCATTGTATATAGCCCAAAGGAACAATGCTAAGACTCAAATGGGATCAATGCAAAATAAAGTAGCATTTTGCTGTTTAGTAAATGCTATTTAATAAGTATTGAGACCAGATTTGGCCCACTCTCAAGTGAAAATAATACGCTGACTCTTGTTCATTCATATGAATATATTCTAAAATTATCTGAACCAGCAAATCTAGGGAAGCCCTGGGATCTCAGAACCAAACCATACATTGCAGATAACCCATCATTCGAGCTGAAAATCAAATTAGTCTACCAGAGACAGGATTGAAGCAGACACTGCATTTGACAAAATGAGACTTGTGAATGAAGATTGAGTTTATGTCCCAAATGCCAGCACAAAGTGAAATAAGCCAATTTGTCAACTACAGAAGAAAACCTCCTGAAATAACAATCACCCACAGCCATTACTTTAAGGAATTCAGCTCCCTTGTAATAGATGATATCATGATAACTGATATGGTGTTGTGGGTCCTTGGGTCTTGCAGCCTTCTTTTGGCATAACAGAGAATATGGCTAAAGCAACATCAAGTGACATCTAAATTAGGCTGGTTTAGGCACAGCCTTTACGGATTTTCAGGAGAGAATAATATTGTGAAAACATGCCAATCTGTGCCCTCTCTCCAAGGTAGGGTGTAATGTCTTGTTTACACAGAAGACTTTCGTGGAAGGGCTTTTCAGTGGTGGAAGTATGGAGAGTACTGGAGCAGAAATATCATCAAAAAGCATTGCCCTGAGAAATGAACTTGATTTGGGCAAATGAGCAAAATCGGCATTATGCCGCACTGGAGCAAATTATTTCCTATATTGTGCCTCTTTGACCAGTGGCCTGTAGGGGCTTGATCACAGCGCTTGCAAGAATAAGCAGGAGACTGTGAATGGCTTTGATCTCTGACATGCTGTTTGCTCTTGTTTAAACTGACATAATTTTCAGGAGGGAGAGAGAGTATGCAAAAGAAAAGACCCCATGACTATAGCCAACTCCAACACTTCACTGAACTGGGATCAATTGCTCTCAGCTTTGTTCTTTGCAGGGAAGTCATTGCTTCAGTTTTGCTTTGTGAGCATACCAAGGGCAAAATGCCAGCATAGGGATTCAGTGAATGCAGCAAGTAGAGAGAAGAATCTGGCAGCCCAAAAATATAAAAGCTCTGCAAACAGGGGTGTAGCCGAAAGGTGGCCAGGGTGGACGTTGCCCACCCTGAGTTAGCAGTTTGCCCACCCTCAAACTCCTGGCTGCTTATATATATATGACACACACACACACACACACACACACACACACACACACACACACACACACACACACACACACACACACGATATTGTTACCCATCCTGAAAAAATATTTGCCCGCCCACATCTAGAATCCGGGCTACAGCCCTGTCTGCAAGAAGAGAAAGACCATAAATGATCAGAGCTGTATTTTTTTGTTGTTTAGTCAAAGAGTTGACTCCGACCGTTTGTGACCCCATGGACCATTGCCCACCAGGAACCTCTGTTCTCCACCATTCTCTTCAACCCACCCAGCTCTGTACTCATTGCATGTACAATACCATCTAGCCATCTCATTTTTGGCTGCCCCCTTCTTCTTTTGCCCTCCACCTTTCCCAGCATCAAGGCTTTCTCAAGTAAATCTTCTCTTTCCATTTAATGTCCAAACTACACTTTACAATTTGACCTTCTAAGGAGAAGCCAGGGTTGGTTTCTTCAAAGATCAACCTATTTGTTCTCCTTGCTGTCCAGTGTACTCTCAAAATTCTCCTCCAACACCACATTTCAAAGGCATTTCAAAGGTTGTGAGAGCTGGACCATAAGGAAAGCTGACCACAGAAGAATAGACACCTTTGAAATGTGGTATTGGAGGAGAATTTTGAGAGTACCCTGGACAGCAAAGAGAATGAACAGGTTGATCTTAGAAGAAATCAATCGTGACTGATCCTTGGAAGGTCAAATATTGAAGATGAAGCTAAAGTACTTTGGACATCAAATGAGAAGAGAAGACTCACTTGAGAAGACCTTGATGCTGAAAAAGGTCAAGGGCAAAAGAAGAAGGGGGAGGCAGCAGAGAATGAAATGGCTAGATGACTTTGTTGATGCAATGGACACAGAGCTGGGTGGGTAGAGGAGATTGGTGAAGGATGGGGAGCCTGGCATGTGATGGTCCATGGGGTCTCAAAGGGTTAGATTCAACTATGTGACTGAACAACAACAACAACAAGGCATTCATTTCTTGATTACAAATTTCAACAGCTCAAAGATAATTCTTAAAAAAACAAATATTTTGGATCTTTATTCAATGTCAACATGTTACAGATGGGCTGTAGAACAGTCATGTACTATTTACTGGGTAGAGCAGTATCAGTCCATCAGCAGAAAGATACTCAAGTACAAACACAAATCTGAATTAGAATACTTGTCTTAGGGGCTATATCCACTTTCCCAAAAGCAAATTGTGCTACCAAATGACCTCCACAATGGGAGCATTTAAGGAAAAGTCATGGGGCCACCCTAGAGACAGAACTAGCCTTCCATACCAGGCACCCACAGGTTTTAAAAGGTGCTGGGTTTCATTCACTTGTCTGTAAAACCAAGGCCATTGGCACATCTAGTGAGTAAAATGTAGTATTTGTTTTTCTCCGCTTATGCTCCAACATAGTTACATATTCTGATGTACTTTCTGATGCCTCCTAATCTTCCATTAACACATTCACAAGCAATTTGTTACACCGCCATTGCCCACATTTAGGGTTGCCATATGTCCCGGTTTTCCAGATTTTTCCCGGACTCACGCTGTCCTGGCCGGTTCAAGAAAAATCATGTAAAAGTCCCAGATTTTTACATTTGAACAAAGGAAGCAAGATTACCCCTCACCAAGGGATTTTTATTTATATATTTGCAAATAGTTAAGTCACTGCTTCCCTGCCTTTCTTTCAATTATCCTGCTTGAAAGTGGCGAAAGCAAAACAGCACCCTGAGAAGCCCACTGAGGAGGGGAGACACTTGCAAGTCAGATAATTGAAAGAAAGGCACAGAGGCAGGGAAATAACTCTTTGCAAAAATCCTTTGGCTCACCTTGAAGTTTGAGGGACAAGGAATCGTCTTCAGCCCTTTTCCTCGAAAGCCAGGAGGGAGCAAGAAATACCCGTATCTAAGAAGCCAAAGCTCCACCATACACTGGGACAGAGGATTCCTTCTTCATGTGACTGCAAAGGGTTAAATGTGTAGGGTTGGTATTCCTAGAGAGGAAGGGAACAGGGTGGTTGGAAAGTAAAGAGTCCTCCATCGCAAAGGTTCTCCTCCAAAATAAGTCCCTTCCTGTCTCCTGCTTTTCTCCTTCCAGAGGGAAACGGAGGTGCCATGGACTGCTTTGCTGTTCTGGACCCCTCTTTAGAACTTTCTTCCAAGGGATCCTTGTGTGGGGTTTGAGGGTGAGTCTATTTCAGTGGTGTGTGTGTGAAGGAGAGGGTGGGGTGACCTCAGGGGGAGGAAGGGTGGTTTCAAGAGTGCCTCAAGAAATTTTATTCAAAAAATAAAAATAGAACCATCAAGAATAGTCTTTTGCAAGAAGAATCATATGGGGAAAAACCTCTTGATTACAGTTTATTTTAAACTGACAAAGGCTGTCTGCCCCAGACGGGGATTCTGTGGGATCTTAGAGCCGTGGGCTCACTGACTGCATGTGCAGTTTGAAGAATGCAGTGACATCATGTGGCTGTCCCAGTTTGGCGGGAGAGAATTACGGCAACCCTACCCACGTTACATACCTTTTTCTCATACAAACCAGAGGCTTGAAGCTGTATATTCAAGCATACACATTTGAAATTCAGCTAGCATTCTAATTTAATAACATAAAATAAGAAATTTTGTCCAGCGTTCTTGTCTAGGAATTACAAGCTAAAATATGCCTGGATGGAGAAAAAAAAACCTGAAGGAAATACAAATCAGATTCGTATGCTTTCCAGTGTTTGGTCAGTAGCATCCAGTGCTGTTCTTTTGTCCTGTCAGGATGTTTGGCATGAGCAGAATTTTAAGTAAGTGGTGGGACCAAGAGTGGGAGTGAAAGGTTCCTTGGAATGTTTACAGCACTTCGAGAGGTTAAAATCCACTCTCATGTTCTTCCTTAAACTATGCTTCTTTCCCTTATTCAAATTCAACAACCGTCTTCATTTCCTACATTTTAGAAACTCTGTTTCTTTTTTAAACTCTACAACACGATAAATGTTTCACTGCAGACCTTGGAAAGGCTGCCTTTCAGACTACAGTTCCCAGAGATGGCTGGAGATTCTAGGAATTGTCCAAAAAAGTAACATTTCCATACTCCAGTTGGCAGTTTGAAAACACAGAAAGGTTTGTTTGAGCCTTTGGCTTTTGGATTTCTATTTCACATGTACCTAAAACATGTGAAGTGGGATCTGTGCAACATTTTACTTTCCATGCACATTTTTCTACTTTCTAAAGCCAGCCTAAGATATTTTGCTCTCTCAGGCAAAGCAGAAAATAAGGCTTACCAACTCCATTAAGTCCAAATGAGTACTCAAAGTGTAATAAGTGGAACAGAGTAAGTACATTTGATAACATCTCTCAAATCCTAGCCCATTTGCATTGGCTTCCTGTTTTCCGTGCCAGGTTCAAAGTACTGTATTGGTTTTGACATATAAGGACCTTAATGGTTTGGGACCTCAAGAGCTGTCAAAGCATCTCCCTTAAAGAATTGCTAACTGTTCCACCTGGTCCTCCCAAGCTTGTTACTAGTGGTGGGCACTATGAGGGAAGCAAGAAGAGTTTCTACTAGGTTCTGTCTTTGTAGAATGAGCTTTTACTGGGGCTCCAACAGGCCTCTCCCCTTCAGAAAACTTGTGAACTCTGCTGCTAGGAATCTGCTTACTTCAGAGCCTCTAATCTGTAGAATCAACTTGCTGCTATGTGCAACTTCTTCAGATATTATGATGCTGTATCATGGTCCTAGATCAGGGATTCTCAGCCTATGGCCCGTAGACCGGATCCAGCCCACGGCACCAAATAATCCAGCCCCCTCCCTCACTTCATCCGCCTCCACCAGGATTGGCTGCAGACTCATTTACAGCTGTGTTTATGAAGGCCGTAAATCAGTGTGCGGCCTTCGTAAACGCATTTACGAAAGCTGTAAATGGTGGAGGGGACAACTAGTCTGGCCCCCTGAACAGTTTGAGGGAGCATGATCCGGCCCCCGACTTGAAAAGGTTGAGAACCCCTATCCTAAATGTACTGGTAAGGACCATATTATCAAACTCCCTTGTAAGAAGACTGGAGAAAACCTTCTGCTGTCCCTCTCCACTGGGAATCTTAGATAATTTTCCCCTCTTTGTGCATGCTGGGAGTTTGCTGTAATTCTCTTATTCATCCCAGAAAACCACACAGGATAGATGAGGTATGCTGTAAATCTTCCCAGGCTTGTGCCAGCCAAGGCACAAAGAAAAGAATCTCTTTCTCCCCTCACATCCTTCTCCCCATATTAATTTTTCCGTATATCTATCAAGAAATTAAAGACTTGGACTTATCAGAATGTGGATTCTGGTGACTGGTTAATATTCCTGTAAGCTTGTGGCTGCAGTGCCTCAAGTGGTTAAGACACTGAATTTGATGACTGGAAGGTTGGCAGGTCAGCAGTTCAAGACCCAAATACTGCACGATGGAATAAACTTCCATCTCTGTCCCAGCTCCTGCCAGCCTAACAATTTGAAAGCAAAAAATTTCAAGTCGATAAATAAGGACCACTTCAGTGGGAAGGTAAACAGTGTTTCATGCACTCCAGTGTTGAGGCATGCCTGCTACATGTCCATGGAAATGTCTGCAGATGCAGACAGCACTCGCTCTTTGGCTATAAACAGAAATAAGCACTGAACCCTAGAGTCAGATATGACTGGCTTTCGAGGAAGGGCGATCTTTACCTTTATCTAATCCTATGAAGGGGATATCCAAAAGGAAGATCACACTTCTGTATCACTTGCTGAGCAGAAGAGGATGTTGCAAGTCAAAAAAGATGCTTTTAGATAAGTACATATTTAAGATGTTTTCCTGTACGTTGACACTGGAAAATCAAAATCATCTATTTTCTCAAAGGCAGATGTGGATTCTGGCAGTAAACAGCTTGTCTTGGTAGATCTTCAAAGGAAATTAAGAATCATTAGGATGATCAGTTGATAGTCCATTGAGCTGTTAAAAGCTTTAGTAAGAGAATAGGTGTTGAATATCAGCCAGTCTCTGAGAGGGAATTGCTGCTCTCATGAGAATTGTCTCTAAGGGGAGAAATGATTGTTTCTGTGCACTACCAGGCTGTATCTGACTGCTTCACCTCTCCATGTCTGTTGCGAATATAGAGATAAGGTAAGAAAGTTTGTTACTTTGTGTGTCCTTTGCTTGTGTTATTTTTATGAATCTTATTTTGAAATAACAGTTTGAAATTGCTCTCTTTTCTTGGATTTTCCCCTTTTGTTTTTCTTTCATTTTTATACAACTTCACCGACTGCCAGTGCATTTCTGGGCACAATTCAAAGCGCTGTTTTTGTTGTTCAGTCGCGCAGGATTCTTTGTGACCCCATGGATCACTTCTGTCCTCCACCACCCTCCTCAACTCGCTCAGTTCTGTGTCCATTGTCTCTACAATACAATCTAACCATCTCATTTTTGGCTGCCCCCTTTTTCTCTTGCCCTCCACCTTTCCCAGCATCAAGGCTTTCTCAAGTGAATCCTCTCTTCTCATTTGATGTCCAAAGTACTTTATCTTTATCTTTACTATTTGACCTTGTAAGGAGCAGTCAGGGTTGATTTCTTCTAAGATTGACCTATTTGTTCTCCTCGCTGTCCAGGGGACTCTCAAAACTCTCCTCCAACACCACATCTCAAAGGCATCTATTCTTCTGCGCTCAGTTTTCCTAATGGTTCAGCACTCACAACCATACATTGCAACTGGAAATACCATTGCTTTGACTATGCAAATTTTGGTTTGCAATGTGATGTCTCTACTTTTCACTATGTTCCCCAGGTTTCTCATCGCTTGCCTCCCAAGAATCAGTCGCCTATAAAATCCTACATGGCATAGCTGCAGACTGTTTTGAGGAATGAGCTTCCTCATATATCCTGCTGGTCTTTGAGATATTCGGAGGTGGACACACTCATTTGCTCAATCGTTCCGGGCATCACAGCTCAGCTCAGCTCTTTGGATTGGCACCCAAGGGGGGGGGCATGGTACTGTGGGCCTGGGGGCACTCTGGGCTGAGTCCCAGTTGCCTGATGAGCCTGCCCGCCACTAGCCATTGGCTGTTAACAGAACAGTAGGTAACCAGCCACATATTATCTTTTGAAATGTTTGTTTTAATTTAAATTGGAATGAATTAAGAAATATGCCTGATGTGAGGATTGATGCTTTCTTCATGTCAAGGCTAGCATTTGTCATCACATGATCATAGGATGCTATACCATATCTTCACTAAGATTATGATGAAAAAGATTACGGTGTGATAACAATGCATGATCCACAGAGATAAAATATAATTTTCATATTGTTAAGAAAAGGATAGAATGAAAAGAGGTCATTGTTTTTATGCCTTTGGAGTTAAAGTCCTCAGAGTTTGCTTGCTCATAAATAAGTGTCACTGGCAGAGTTCTCTCTTTTGTCTTCTGCAACAGCTCATCTCTCCGACACACAGTCCCTTATCATTCTGAACAAGCATTCAAGTATTATGCTATGAGGCTATATTTATGCTATCCTATGAGGCTATATTTATGCTATTCGTGTAAAATAGTAACAAAAATACTGTTAATGCATTCTTAGTCTAAAGTACAAGTACTAACTGAAGAACACTCTGCGTTTCATGTGCATTGGATTGGAGCCTCCATAATAATAAGGAAATTTATAGCTTCGCCCAAGACCAATTTCCCCTTTTAGTGGAGTACAAATACATCCCAAAAGTTAAGACAGCAAAACTAGGAGTCTAGGCTTACCGTGTTTATGCAGAAGAAGGCTCTAAGGCAGGAGTTCTCAACCTTTTTAAGCCAGGGACTGGGTCACGCTCCCTCAGACAGCTTTGGGGCCCGATGGCCATTTTGCCCTTCCTCCACCACATGGCACTTTCTGATGTGGTGGACGTGGTGAAAGGCCACATGAAATGGTGCCATGAGCTGCATCCTTCCCACAGGCCACAGGTTCAGAATCCATGCTCTAAGGTGTACGTGAGAAAACAAAGGGAAGAAATAGTCATTATGTATCAGTGCTAGAGCTAGGGCTACAACTGAATCCTGGCAAGACTGAGTGGCTATGGGTCGGGGGAGGGGGTGTCTTGTGTTAACTAAGGAGTTACCATATTTGGTTCTGGATGGGGCTAACTTGCCCCAAACAGACCCGGTGTGCAATTTGGGCTTATGACTCCTGCTCAAAGAGCAGGTGGCAGTCGTGGTTAGGAGGGCTTTTGCACACTTCGTGTAATACACCAATTGCACCCACTCCTTGACCCAGACTCTTACTCATGATCACCCACGCTCTGGTCACCTCCAGATTGGATTATTGCAATGCGCTCTACATGGGGCTGCCCTTGATTACCATCCGGAGGCTGCAGCTGGTCCAGAATGTGGCTGCCTGGGTGGTGTTGGTGTGTGAGCATTATTCCCATGCATCCCCACTGCTCCGGGAGCTGCACTGGTTACCAGTTTGCTTCCGGGTGCAATTCAAGGAGCTGTTTATTACCTTTAAAACCCTATATGGTAGTGGGCCAGGATACTTAAGAGACCACATCTCCCCAAGGTTATGGGTCAGTCCCACTAGAGCAGACTGGAGAGTCTCCCTAGTTGTTCCATCAGCCTCTCTAGCACTAGAAGGAGGGCCTTCTCTGTGTCCGCTCCGGCCCTTTGAAACTGCCTGCATCTAGAGTAGTGGTTCCCAACAAGGGGTACACAGCCCTCTAGTGGACTTCAATTCCCAGAAGCCTAAGTCAGTGCATTGGCTGATCAGTGCTTTGGGGAAATGACTTAGGCTTCAGGGAATTGAAGTCCAAAAACCAGCATTTGGGAAACACTGATCTAGAGCTACGTCTTGGCTGGCAGGACAGGTGTGGGGCAGTAATGGTTCATTGCCCCCTCCATGTTGGCTTATTTAACATCTTATATCCACCATCTCTCTATTTTAGGAAAGGAATGAGATGTTGTTTTAAACTGCTTTTAGATTTTTTTAAAAAAATTGTATTTGGAATTTGTGATTTTATATGTTTTATATGATGGTCTGTAATCCACCCTGAGTCGTTCCTACGAGTAGGGTGGAATAGAAATTCAATAAATAAATAAATAAATTTCAAGAGCAATACTCCATAACACATTATCTAAAAATGAAGTAGAAATTATACCTATACTTGAGACAAGTAAAGTCTGACCAGATAATCCTGCTATGGTAATACAGTAGATCATATTGCCAGTGACTCAACACCGATCGTCAGGCAGTGGTTGACTAACCTGACAACCTGAGGACTAACGACCTTGGGTGGAGAATCCCACTTGAATTCATGTTGATGGAGGGCAGCAGTTTCATCAATACTGACCTGGGGCTGATGAGGACTTTTTGTGCCAAAAAGGCTCAGTACCAGAAAGTGATTTGCACAACTTGATCGCAGAATGCAAATGGATGACTACTATATTATATTGTTCCCAGAACACTCTTCTGATAGCCATGATGGTAGCTAATATTCAGAATCAGATATGACACTTAGAGGAGGAGGAGGAGGAGGAGGAGGAGGAGGAGGAGGAGGAGGAGGAGGAGGAGGAGGAGGAGGAGGAAGAAGAAGAAGAAGAAGAAGAAGAAGAAGAAGAAGAAGAAGAAGAAGAAGAAGAAGAAGAAGAAGAAGAAGAAGAAGAAGAAGAAGAAGAAGAAGAAGAAGAAGAAGAAGAAGAAGAAGAAGACAAGTATAAAATGTATAACACCCAGCCAGAAAAGAGACTGCTGTACCCAGCTTTTGCACTGAAATGCAAAAATAGGGACAAGAAACAATGTGAAGTAAGGAGAAGCTACACAATGGAAGAATAGTAAGGCAAAGTAGAATGACAAGAACATTTCTCCTCGTGTCCTAGCCTTCTTCCATTCATTTCCCTCAGTTAGCTCCTATCAAATGGTCCAGGAGGTCAAAGGGATTCAACAGAGTCACAATCTTCCTGTCAGCCTCCTGACAGATATTATCCACAGCAGTCCTGACAGCAAATTTCCACTGTGAAGCCTGGCCTGAATTCTAAATTACATGGGCCTTGAAAATCCCCATGCTTGGGATATAATAGAATAATTCAGCAAGCAATGGCAAAATAAAGAAGAGAGCAGGCATGTAAGCAGTACTCAAACTATGCTGAAGTACCTATTGCCCTCCACATGCTCTTCAGCTGTAACTCACATCAGATGTTGCATAGCCAACATTGAGAGACCACTTGAGTTAAGGTCAATAACATTCCCCCTTCTCCACCCATTGTCATAGTGCATCACTACTGCAAATCTATGAGAGGACCAACATCACATAACAATATTCTTCTTCATTTGTACAATGTGCAAATATGACATAGCATTAATTAGAGGTTTTCCAAGATTTGCTTTTGCTTGCTGACCCATTTGTTGTTGTAATAGATGTTTTTAAAAGCCTTATTTTCAAATATAAGTATGTTGATACTGTTTGGGTCCTACATAAATTTTAAGTTCAGCATTAGATAGTCAGAATTTGCACATACTTAAATCAGTGGCATAACCATAATAATCGATGACATAAACCAAACCTAGAAACTACTGAAAAATACTAGTATTTTAGGAGAAAATTAATGAGATGTCATCATCAAGAAACTGTTTCTGGCAGCTGATTCACAGTGTTTAGTGATAGTGAGAAAATCTCCAACTACTGTACACATATATATTGCCCTATAGTGATTAGTACACTTTCTGTGTAGATCACAAGGTCAATAGCTTTTTACATCAGGCTACCAGCATCCCAGGTATTCATACCAACATTAAGGGTGAAAAGGTAAGTCAACTTTGAGGCCATCAGGATCAAAGGCAGATTGTGAGCAGAGTTTTGGCTGCAATACTTCAGGGTCACAACTGTACCATAAGAACTCTCTTTTAAATGATTTGTTTTAGAACAGTGTTTCCCAACCTTTGGTTTTTGGATTTCAATTCCCAGAAGCCTAAGTCAATTCCCCAAAGCACTGATCAGCCAGTGTATTGACTTAGGCTTCCAGGAATTGAAAATCCTTTGTAGGGTGTGAGCCCCACAATGGGAATTACTGCTATAGAGTCTCATTTGGACTACCTTATAGGATATGGCCACTTGCCCTTGACTCAACTACAGCTCTTGCTCTTGGATTACCTCTGTCTAGGGTGTCTGTTGCTGTGTTATTTTTATAATATGGATTTTTCAATAGGACTGTTAAATTGTATGAATAAAGCCTGTCTTGCTCTAGAACAGGGCCTTATCCAGCTACCTATGATGACCTCAAATTATGCCTCATGCCTTCCTATAATGCAGCTCCTGCCCAAGAGTGCAGCACACCTTGAAAGTATCTGCTCAACTTGATACATTGAGGAAGAAAAGAGGGAATAAAGCCAGTATCACTACACCTGTCACTATTGCCAGGACACATAGCAACATACAAATATTTTTTTTTATTAGTTCAAATTTATATTGCTGCCCACTTGCCATAGCAACTCAGGGCGGCACAGCCAATGAAAGCTTAAAAGATCATTCCTCTAGGTTCCAGATAAGTCATTTTTTAAAAAAAATCTAGCCCTTTCTTCTTGCAGAGATATGGAACAATATGACCAGATATAATTTTCTACCCATGTATCAGAAACTAGGAATGTTGATTTAACCTTCACTATGCTTACACCATGTCTAAAACAGTAAATAGTTTTGCAGAATCATTCTAAACCAGGGGTTCTCAACCTACAGCCCACGGGCCAGACCTGGCCCATGGCAACAAATCATTTGGCCCATGCCACTGCCACCAGAAGCAGATGTAGCCATGTTTATAACAGCTGTAAACATGCCTGTGGCTGTCATGAATGCATTTACAACAGCCGCAGATGCACTTTATGGCAGTGTTTACGGCGGGGGGAGGGGGGAACACCAGGCCAGCCGGCTCAACTGTCTGAGGGAGAGTGACCAGGCCCACAGCCCGAAAAGGTTGAGAATCCCTGTTCTAAAGGCTAATACATTTATTGTGGCATTCATAGAATGCCACAATAAATCAGATTCATTTACAAAAGATCTCAGGACACACGGTTTGAAATCCTGTTGCTTTTTAATACATACAGAAGAAAAACTGGTGCAACATTTACTCTCTTAGCTGGCAGATTACAAGCATCACTGTGAAGTTGGTCTTGATTTTTTAAGCAACATAATAGTCAGGTCATAAGAGCACCTGGGACCTCCATATGATCCAACCAAATTCAGGCATCTTTAGTACATATGAAGTTAAATGAGAGTTTGGTATCTCATCACAAGTTGTTGTTTTGGGGACGAGGGGGAGGGGTTCTATTAAGCTTGAAATTGTCATACATAACAAGTTAAGATTTGGTGTATATTTTGTACAATTGAAAAATAATAACTAACCAGCTCCAGGACAATTTAAATACAATTCATTCCCACCCAAGCCAAGAAATAGGAAATCAGAAAATCAAGCTCTCCCAACTTATTTTTGCTCAGAACTTTTAAATGCTAAGCTTCTCAGTCAATACTATTTAGCGTAGGCCCAGAGAAAAAAAGCCCACATATTTAAACCTGAATGAACTTTTTAAAAAGCCCATGACATATGGTATATAATGCAATTACAGAATGTCCCCATAAATCCTCAATCTATCCAGCAAAAAATTCCAAATGACCTTCTAACCTTCACAGCAGAGTAATGAAATAGGACAGATTTTTCCGTTTGCAGCAGCAGGGGTACATCTTTGTTAATTTTCATTTGATAGCTTGCTCTGGGCAGTTCCAGGTAAGATGGGCTTCACTGCACAGATTAATTTTATTTCTTCCTGACTAACTAAGAATGGCCAGTAACTATGATTCCATTTCTAGACTGTGGGCCGTATCAGCAGTGGCTTCCAAGAAATATTTATTTGGGCCAGCTGTTACCGCCAATATTTGATTTTCAAGAGGCTCTGGATTGCTCAACCCACACAGAGCTTCGTGGCAATGATTCCAGAAGATCAGAGGGGTCTCTCTTTCAAACAAAACGAAAAAGCAAAAAACAAAAAAAAATGTGACTTCTTAAAGACCAACAAGAAACGCTCTAAAAAGCAATCTTGGAACCTGGGGCTTCACTATATTATTGGTTATGCTTAGGTGACATGATGAGATTGACATACAAAGGAAAAGGATATAAGAACAGTGTGGTGGAGAGGATGCCTGAGTCTCAAAGCATAGTCCAGTGATGATGAACCTTTTAGAGACCGAGTTCCCAAACTCAACAGGCTGCTGTCCATGCTGCACAGGGGTGGGGTGAAGGGAGGAAGCGCTCCCATTGGGCTGCTGGGTAGAGGGGTGGGGCAAATTGTGTTCTGGGGTGATGGTGCACGTGCCCATAGAGAGGACTCTGAGGAGGGCGGCCAACCGTCCCGCATTCTGCGGGGCAATTCCATTTAGGGAGGGGGAATTTCGACTTACCCTCGGTTTGAAAATCGTCCGGACCTCTCCCGTTGCGTCACGGACGCACCGGTTTCCCCTCTGCCCGGCAGGCAGTTAAAAGGAAACGGAGCCGAAAAGGCTCCAATGAACTGCGCCTGCGCAGAGACCTAGTTTGGCGCCAGATTGGGTCTCTGCGCAGGCGCAGTTCATTGGAGCCTTTTCGGCTCCGTTTCCCTTTAACTGCCTGCCGGGCAGAGGGGAAACAGGTGCGTCCGTGACGCAACGGGAGAGGTCCGGACGATTTTCGAACCGAGGGTAAGTCGAAATTCCCCCTCCCTAAATGGAATTGCCCCGCAGAATGCGGGACGGTTGGCCACCCTAATAGTGCCCCCTCTGGCACACATGCCATAGGTTCACTACCATTTGCAATAGTCTATATCAGGGGTTCTCAACCTTTTCAAGCCAGAGGTCAGATCACACTCTCTCAGTCAGCTTCAAAGTCTGAATGGCCATTTTTCCCTGAATGCACGATGGAGGTAGCCATTTTGTCTCAATAGCTTCACATGGGTGATCATTTTCCCCCTCAAATGCTTTGGAGGGGTGGGGCCCCACATGAAATGGTGCCATGGGCCATATCTGGTCCACAGGCCTTAAGTTGGAAACCACTGGTCTATATTATTTCTGCATTGGTCATGCCCTGGAAGGGGATCTGCCCTGGTGTGGCATCTGGAAGCTCATAGCACATGTACAGTAGCAAATATCAATATGTGGGGTTCACACCATTCCAGCAACAAGTTTCACATCCTCAGTTATCCTAACCTAGTTATGGCTAAGCTAACATTCTTTTTTGCATAGGATTTTATGGACTGTGCATCTGAAGAAGTGGGCTGCAGTCCAAAAAAGCATATGCCAAACCAAACTGGGTTGTTATTAAAGTGCCACAGACTCTTGTGGGGCTTTTTCCCCCTGAAAAAAGAGAGGGGGAGGGAGCAAAGACATAGTGTTGTAATGATTCAGTTCCTGAATGAGCACCTCCAGTCCAAGTCCCATTGCTTGCAGGGATACGGAAGCCTTCCCCCCGCCCCCCCCCAATCCTGGCTTATATAATGGCCATCATGCTTTTAGTTGTAATTTTAACTCTGGGGGTTGGGAGGGTATTTTTAGTGGTTTTTAAGGTTTTTTAAGTTTTAAGCTTCTGGTAATTTTATACTTGTGTGATGTGTTATATTTGTGAGCCGCCCAGAGTCACCTTGGCGAGTGGGTGGCAATATAGGTAAATTCAAATAAATAAATAAGTGCTGGGAATGTTGGGGGTCTGCTTTGTCTTCTGGGCAAAGTAAGTTCCTAAAAGAGACACATAGGTACCAAAGAAGAATGTCCCAACTTAAACAAGGCAATATGGGGTTATCATATTATTTTTTACTGTATTCCAGCAAAATATTCTGGAACAGCAGAACACCTGGGATGACACGATTCATATTTAAGATTCAAGCCCATGTTTAATCATGACATTAATTGGAAGTTTGTTCAACATTTGCTTCATTTTGTATTACTACACAGAGTTTTTCCATAATTAAGATGGATGATGTAAGGTTTATTTGATAAGCTTAGTTTTGAAAGTGACTGAAATTTCTACACATTATGTTAAGCCTGAGATCAATCAGAAAAGCAAATTTCAGTATCCCCAAGTGTTATTAAGAAGAAGAAGTTCATTTTGCTCCATATTAAAAATACACATGCCAGTTCAGTTTGGTATGCAAAATACCACCGTTTCTTTGGTTAAAACTGACCTGAGATCATGTTGATTTTGGTACTGTTACCATGCCTTTTAAAGCTCCTTCCCACATTTGTCCTGCCATGTAGTAGCTCCTGCTTCATGATATTGTACATGTTTGTGACAGCCACTGACTCATTTACGGCTGTTGTAAACACATTTAGTACAGCTATAAATGAGTCCATGGTTGATTCTGTTGGTTGTGATGGTGGCGGCGGCAGAT
Source organism: Furcifer pardalis (assembly GCA_030440675.1). NCBI lineage: Eukaryota > Metazoa > Chordata > Lepidosauria > Squamata > Chamaeleonidae > Furcifer > Furcifer pardalis. Next base: position 101,645,856 of record CP126891.1, read on the forward strand.
GAAGTACCAGTCCAGGCAGTGATGGGATGTTGCCGGTTCCAACCGGGTCCATAGAACCGGTAGGAATAATCCCGGAGGGTTCTCCGGGAGGGTAGACCTTTTTTTTGAGGCGTCCGGTTCCAACGCCTCAAAAAAAGAAAAAGAAAATTTTAAAAAGTGGAGCCAAAAACGGCTCCAATTTAGTGCGCATGCACAGAAGTCAATCTGACGCATGCATGCTGCAATTTTGAATTGCGCATGCATCAGATTGAGTTTCTGCGCATGCACATTAGTTTTTGCTGGAGCCGGACCTTAATGGAGTGGCTCCAGTGGAGGCCACAGGAGGAAGCGGTGCGGCTAGTCGGGTGGCCCAGGGCCTCCCAACCGCAATCCTCGGTGGGCGGCCCTGGGCCTTGGTGCCCGGCAGCGGCCGCAGGAGGAGGAGGTGTGGCTAGCCGGGCAGCCCAGGGCCTCCTGGCCGCCCGGTTAGGCATGCCTTCTCTTCCTGTGGCCGCTGCCGAGCGCCGGGGCCGCCCGCTGAGGGTTCTGGCTGGAAGGCCCTGGGCCACCCGGCTAGGCATGCCTCCTCTTCCTGTGGCCACTGCTGAGTGCCAGGGCCGGAAGGCCCTGGGCTGCCCGGCTAGCTGCGCCTCCTCTTCCTGCGGCCGCCGCCAGGAGCCAGGGTCACCCACTGAGGGTTCCGGCCGGAAGGCCCTGGGCTGCCTGGCTAGCTGCGCCTCCTCCTCCTGCAGGAGCTCGGCCGCTTCCAAGGGTAAGTACTGTTTTGTATTGTTTTACTTTTAAGTGAGGGGTTTGTGTTTGGGGTGGGTTGGTGGGTGTTTGGGGGTGGGTGGGTGTATTTTTATTTAATTTTTATTTTATATCTTTCTTTTATTTATTTAATTTATTTATGGTTTTGTGTTGTGGGTGGGTGGATGGGTGGGTGGGTTGAGGGGTGTGTGCGTGTGTGTGTGTGTTTTATTTTAATTTTTTTTAATTTTTTTTATTTTTTATTTTTAGGCCCAGCCCACAACATCATGATGTCATGATGGTGGCTCCGCCCATGACATCATGACGTTGGCCACACCCACGACGTCTGTGACGTCAGGGAGTGGTAGAAGATTTTTTATCATCCCATCACTGAGTCCAGCCCACCAACTGTCTGAGGGAGTGTAACCCGTGCCCCGACTTGAAAAGGTTGGGAAGCCCTGGCTTAGTGTTTTAGGCTTGTTTTGTTTTTCCTTCTAAAAGACTGAAATGCCTTTCCTAAAGTTGACCTTCTGGCAGCAGTAGTTTTAATTAGAATACAGTATGTGGTGTACCACCCACCCTTAGCCTACAATTTTGGTACCACCCACCCTTAGCCTACAATCCCTGATGATGCCAGGCAAACGCAACTTTGCCCCTGAGCTGAAAAAAATCCCCCATCTTTTAATCATATAGTCATTGCAAGCATGATGTAACCAACGTCTAGAACATCTGAGTACCACTGATTTCAATAGAATAATTAAGTATGCATTTAAAAAATGGCACTTTTAAAAATATATAACTTTCAAATGTTTAAAGTTAGCTGGATCAGGGAATTATACTTAAGTGACAGTTGAAAGTCATGTATATCATCCACACCTACATGAAGAATGTTAAGATGTCACTCCACTGATTCACAAAAGTAGGTAAAAGAATATAGACCAAATTTTCCAAATTTTCTTATATTAATGGAATAAACCTCACAAATCATTTAAGTTTTGTTTATGATAAAAACACTTATTGAACAGGAAAGTTAGTGGCTCTTCCATAAGTTTAATATTGTAGCTAAGAATAGAAGAAACTTTTCCCCAGTTCTTTCTTTTTGTTTTTATTAGAACATTTCAGAATTTGTAAGTTTCTTCAAAAATAGAAGAAAAGTTCTTGATTTTGAGAGACATTAAAGTGAGGAGAAAGTGAACTTTATTGATTCATCCACTTCTTATTAGAACATGTCTACACAGCAAATGAAAATTAGTTTAAAACCACTTTGACTGTGATAGCTCTCAGGTAAGGAGACTGGAAATTTAAATTCAGTGGTAGAGTCATAAGCTCTATGAAATAATTTCTGAACAATTTTATTCGGGAAAGCACAGAAGTCCAACTGGTTTCCAAATGCTTCATGTGTGCACTGAAAAGATTAATAACTTAATATTCTGCCTGTAGTATAGCAACTTATTAGTTTGGCTTATTTCCTCTTCCAGGAGACCTGTCTTTTGTTTATCTTTTAACGCCTTTGTCATGCAACCTTTAAAAAACCGCCCCCAGTTACAAATTATTCTTCATTACTTCCATGGTTACACATGCAGCACTATACAGATGTACACTGACATCTCTTTAATACAATGTCAAATGGAAAAACAGTCTATTAGTCTACATTTAGTGTTATCACTAGAAATATTGTCAAAAAAACCCAAAGAAATGTAGTTGTTTACTTAAAAGCAATTAAGTTGACTTCACAGCTAAATGAAAAATAATTATACTCAACTACCTTAAAGTTATGGCAGAATCTAGCTTTATTTATATACAGTTTGTTGTTTTTGTTCACTTGCATAGTCAAGTCTGACACTTTGTGACCCCATGGACCATTGCACGCCAGGCTGCCCTATCCTCCACCATCCTCCTCAACCCTCCTGGTTTTGTGCCCATTGCATCAACAATATCATTTCATTCTCTGCTGCCCCCTTCTTTTGCTCTCAACCTTTCCCAGCATCAGAGCTTTCTCAAGTGAATCCTCTCTTCATATTTGATGTCCAAAGTACTTTAGCTTCATCTTCAATATCTGACCTTCCAAGGAGCAGTCTGGGTTGATTTTTTTTAAGATCGACCTATTCCTTGCTGTCCAGGGTACTCTCAAAATTCTCCTCCAATAAAAAGGTGACTGATTCTTGGGAGACAAGCTATGAGAAACCTGGAACATAGTGAAAAGTAGAGACATCACATTGCAAACAAATATTTATATAGTCAAAGCAATGGTATTCCTGGTGGCAATATATGGTTGTGAGACCTGGACCATTAGGAAAGCTGAGCGCAGAAGAATAGATGCCTTTGTTATGTAGTGTTGGGGAAGAGTTTTGGGAGTCCCCTGGACAGCAAGGAGAACAAATAGGTTGGTCTTAGAAGAAATCAACTCTGACCTCTCCCTAGAAGGACATCAAATGAGAAGAGAGAATTCACTCTCAAAGGGCTATGTGAAGTGAGTCTTTAGCTAGGACCATGTTATAGCAGCAAAGCAAAAGCAAACACTGGCTGGTTTTAAAGAGGAGGATAATACAAAGGAAGGAGGTTTTATGTACAAGTTTAAATAGCAAACCCAGATTTGTTGCAGGGATTTGAGGGTAGATGTTATTTGGGCAATGGTGTGCACAGATGGAGAACAAGTGTGAGCCCAGCAGGATGGGTTGGATTCTCTGTTCAAAATAACATTCATAAATGCTTCACTCTTCTATTCCAGCAATCCAGTCTAGATCCTGTTTATAAATTTTCCACTAGAGGTAATAACAGGTTCAGTTCTGCTCCCAGGATTCAACTCAGTTCTCACTAAAAGATGGTGCACCATCAGTGTGCTGCAACCATCTCTTTTACTTTTCTCAGAGGTATAGAAATAACCAGAGAAGTTTAAGAGGAAGCTACTGCAGGGGACTGTGGCTAAGATGCTGAACTGTATGACTGGAAGGTCGGCAGGTCAGCAGTTCAAGACCCAAGTGCTATATGAGCTACTATATCTGTCCCAGCTCCTGCCAACCTAACAGTTCAAAAGCAAGAAATTACAAGTAGATAAATACCTTTGGTGGGAAGGTAACAGCGTTCCACATGCTCCAGTGTCTAGCCAAGCCTGCCACATGACCATGGAAACATTTGTAGATGTAGACATCACTGGCTCTTTGGCTGTAAATGGAGATGAGCACCATATCCAAGACCAGTGGCTCCCAAACTTTTTTTGGCCATGCCCCACCTAAGCATCTCTAAAATCTTGATCCCCACCACACCCTGTGACATATAATTCTTATTATTCAAAAAGTTAATTCCTATTCCAAATTGCTCCCCATAAAAATCAAATTACTTACCCCCTACTCCCCCCACCCCCAGGGTGTGTGCCTCACATTGGGAACCACAACCCTAGAGTCTGAGACAACTGGCTTTCAAGGAAGGGAGACCTTTATCTTTACTGCTGGAATTGTTGTTACCTAATTCTGGCCTAACCTGAAGCAATCCCTTCTTTCTAGCTCCATGATGGCGAACCTTGGCACTCCAGATGTTCTTGGACTTCAATTCCCAGAAGCCCAAGCACTCTGTGAATCCACACGAATGGATTTATTTATTGCTGTTCATCTGTCCCGCTTTGCCCTCGGGCTTGGGCTTCTGGGAATTGAAGTCCAAGAACATCTGGAGTGCCAAGGTTCACCATCATGGTTCTAGCTGGATGGAGGATCAGAACTAAGTAGATAGCTTTGTAAGGCGGCATCACAGAAGCCAAACAAGGCTACTTATGGAAAGTCAGCTGTGCTGTTCTGAATTATATTCTAACACCATTCCAGGCCAAAGCACCAGAACGATTTGGACAATCTCTGCCTTCTTTCTGCCGTCTTCTCTAGCACTGACATTTAGAAATTGAATTTCTCCAGGCGAGGACCTATTTTGTGTGGTTTTTGTAGATTGCTTTGTTTCAGTTTTATTTTACTTATTCACTTTTGAAAAGAGCTCTGGCACCTGAGGGTGCGAAGCAAACAAAATAACAACTGCAAACAAAACAGTAGCAGAAACATTTATATAAAAGTTTAAACCTCTTCTTGTGACTCTTTTAGGGAACCTGTCTTATGAATTGCTAATGTTACTTGCATGTCCTTCAGAGTCTTGGAGAAGAAAATGTATGTATTTACCTGCATGCCTTTGTCACTCATAACAATATTCTTGTTGCTTGGTAACAATTCCGTTAGTGGCACTGTATTTACACAGCTCAATCCTTGCTCTGGCATCCTGAACATTGTACTGTATTTCCATTTTACATCCTCTGCCACTATTATCCCAACCCCAATTTGTTTCTACTGATGGAATCCAATTTTGTAAATGAGCTGATGCATTTCATGTAACTAACCAGCTGCATAAAATGAACATCTCTTTTACAAAATCACCTTTTCCGGTTTGTGTTGTTGATGCTTTAAGTATATTTGCAGGTACATTAAAAAAAAACCAACCACATCATAACAGGTGTTGTAATTAGAGTCCATGTGCTTGTAATTTGACAAACATGCTATTAAAATTCTTTGGAGTGTGTTTTCCCCCCTGATTTAAACAACTCTTCTGCCTGTTCTTTCTTGACAGGTCAGATTCTTCCTGACTTCCTGTCATTGTGTAATTGTGTACTCTGTTATTTGCCTGCCATTTTGACAAACTAGCCCTTCTACAATTCTTAGGAAAAATATGGGCAATGTTCATGTTTACAGAGATTAAAACTAAAATGCACAACATTTGGTTAAAAAAAATACACATGCGCTATGAATTTATATTTTTAACTATTATCATCCTTGTATTATGTCTGCCAAAGAACTTGTTATCTCCTATTGACAAGTGAAATGGGAAGTCTCAAGAAAATATGCTAAAGGGAACAAACAAACTGACAGTTTTTCACACTGTATTTATGATTAATTTGTGTTCTAATGTAGTTATACTTCTTGTTTAAAATTTTGTACTTTTTTTTTTACCATGGATGAATTCTAGAAAAGTGGATTGAAAATGCAGATATTATACAAAAAATAATTGTCAAATACACAAGAGGTCCAAAAGGAATTACAACTATTTTTTCACTTGTTCTATAATGATAAATATTTGATTTCGGTTAAACTTTGCAAAACTAAGAAGACTTTCAAACATTTTTCAATGCAGTAAGACAATCTGAGCAATTTAGACTTTCAAAGAAGATTAAGCTCCTTCAAGAATAGGATTTTACCACAGAACGTTGTATTGGAATTTGGTATTTCACCAGGATTTTTTTAGCTCTTTGACACTAGAGCTAGACAAGTTTTTAAGCTTTTAAGCTTCCAGTACAATAGACATGTTAATTTGTTGCACCAAAAATAACAAAAATTGGCAAGTTTTCTTCGGTGCATGATTGTTGTTGACTGCAGCCTATTACATCTGGTGCATCTTCTTCTTGGAGTACACAGGAAAAGCCTCCTCAAAGATTGTGGTATTTTTAAATCACAGTCAGGCATACTCTGGTAATGGCAACCTTGTGTTGCTGGCTAATCTTTCTCACACTAGTTCAGGGAACTTTAGAATGAACTAACCCAAAGGTGGCTTCATTTTGGCAGTTTCATGTCTGGCCTAGACATGCAAGAAGCTTGGTAGTACGTAATCAGTCAATTCTAACCAGACCTAAAATGATACTAGGAGATGATGTCAATCACATCTGATTCACCTCCTCCTCATTTTTCTTCTTCCCTTTGCCTGTCCTAATGTGAGAAAGATTATCTGGCACAAGGTGGCCATTGCCTGGAGTATGCCCGATTGTGCTTCAAAATACCACAGTCTAAAGTGGCATATGTTACTTGAGTGGCTGTCCTTCACTTAATGTGAGTGATTTTTGTCATCATTGGGCCTCCCTAAAGCTGGGATAGTGTCTGCCATATTGAGACAGCCTTCTTTGTCTCATCATGGTCTGTATGGCAGGAGAACTTTCCTATACTTCAAAAGTCTTACTAACTGGGATGGTTGGTTGGTGGGGTTCAGTCTGCAGAGTCTAACAAGGGCTGGTCTTAGCTAGCTGGCTTTTTTCATTTAATAATAATTTTGTGTCAGAAATTATTCTGGGTTAAAAGGGTTTGCATAATAGACTCAACTCAGGGAATGCCCAAATGAGGCTCCTCTATGTCCCCAAGAGTTGAGAACGAGATGGGTGCTCAATCCATCATGCTGTACCCGGGTTTCAAACTGCCGACTTGCCAGCCTTCCAGATAACAAGGCGAGCTTCTTAACTGCTGAGCCACTGCAGCCCCATCTTTTTCATTGTTGGAGCATCAGCAAGTGGGATCAGGTCATCTTCCACAGGTCAAAGCAAAGCAATGTAGAGGAAGAAACAAAAACAGTGAAGAAGAGGAGAAAAAGCAAAAGTATGAGGAAATAAGGAAGCAGTAGAACTGATAGGAGCTGGAAAGCTGCCTGAGCAGTGAACAGAGATCCTCTTCCCACTCATGCTGACTGTTGGAAATGGAGATTAGCTGGTGTTCGTTCGTTCGTTCGTTCGTTCGTTCGTTCGTTCGTTCGTTCGTTCGTTCGTTCGTTCGTTCGTTCGTTCGTTCGTTCGTTCGTTCGTTCGTTCGTTCGTTCGTTCGTTCGTTCGTTCGTTCGTTCGTTCGTTCGTTCGTTCGTTCGTTCGTTCGTTCGTTCGTTCGTTCGTTCGTTCGTTCGTTCGTTCGTTCGTTCGTTCGTTCGTTCGTTCGTTCGTTCGTTCGTTCGTTCGTTCGTTCGTTCGTTCGTTCGTTCGTTCGTTCGTTCGTTCGTTCGTTCGTTCGTTCGTTCGTTCGTTCGTTCGTTCGTTCGTTCGTTCGTTCGTTCGTTCGTTCGTTCGTTCGTTCGTTCGTTCGTTCGTTCGTTCGTTCGGTTTTATATTGCCTCCCACTCACCGAGGCTACTCAGGGCAGCTTACAGTCAAAACAGCAACAGTACAGTAACAATCATAAAATACAACCTCACAAAACAACCAAAGCAGAACACAGACTAACTCCCCTCTGGCCGTTGGTGTGGGCCCAGAGGAGGGGGGAAAGGGTCCTCAGCCGCCTGCCAGACCATAGTGTCTTCTCCCTGAGGCTGTTGGTGTGGGCCCAGAGGAGGGGGAGAGGTCCTCAGCCACCTACCAGGTCATGGCGTCTTCTCCCTCAGGCCGATACTACTAATATAATACTATTTATATAAACTAATACTACTAATATGAGGGGATATTTAATTTGGTGGTCCCTGCAATTACTGAAATGGGGCAAAACTAGGGTTTTTCACAGTAAGGTGGTCCATTTTCATTAGGAGGTTATTTAAGTTGGCCTTCCAGTCAAATAGCCTATATACATATTTATGGTACAGTCCCATCTCTATGCAGTGTATAGCACATATTTCCAATAGACAGGAAAGTCCTAAACAACCTTCAGATATAAGCCTAAACTCCATTCTCCAAACATTTACACTTAATACTGCATGCTTAGAAATATAGTACTGTATAGTAAAACCTCGCATAAAGAGTGCCTTGCTTAGAGACTAACTCGCTTAAAGAGCAGAATTTTCTCTGAATGGTCACCTTGCTTAACAATTAAAACCAACCAAAAACTCGCTTAACAACTAAATCCCCCCTGCCTTAAATCACAATTGGTCACTTACAATGGTGTTTCGCTTAAAGAGCGAAACACATTATGCTCTTTAAGTGAGGCAGCACTTGTACTGTAGTTCTCTTTTGTATTGTGGTTTTAATGTTTGTTAAAGAGGAAAGTTGTGTGTGGGATGTCGATGTGACTGCACACACATACTTTTAAAGTGACTGGCTTTAGAGCACAATGCTACTTCCTTCCCCCACCCCTCCCAAGAAGCTTGCAAAATATGTGTCAGTAGTTTTGTGCCTACTTCAAATAAACTCAGTGGCTGCCTTTGCCCTGCTTAACCTTTTTGGTATTCCTGATTCATCACAATGTAAGGAAATGTGTTGCAAAGGCTGCTCTTTCCTGTGCATAACAGACTTCTGACCTTGCAGTTGCTGTAAGTCAGTCACAATGTCATACATCCTAATGTGCAGGATCAGGTTACAAATACCGTAAAGGTAACTTACTCATCACCTGTCAACAAATTGTCAGCACCATTCTCCCTCTGCACCCAGAAAGCTATTGGCTTGTTGTGGAGCCTACAGCCTCTGTTCAGATCAAGAAGACCATTCATTCCACCCTCCCACTGCCGATAAAGACTTCCTCCCTCAATGTAAATAGAATGTGGCTGAACAATTCTAGATAACAAGGGGCTATTGGCACAACTGTATTCATTACAATGCAGATTTCCTACAAACAATTCAACTACCAATTCCCCACCCCCACCCCTATCCTGAACATCTTAAGAGAGTGATCATCTTGGGAATTCAAAATGGTGATCTATAGCAGTGTAAGTGAACCTATGGCACATGTGCCAGAGGTGGCACATAGAACCCTTTCTGTTGGCAAACATGTGTTGTGGGCAAACGCGTGTTGCCTAAAGTACACAACCTGGCAATGTCATGTGGGCACTGCCTCCTTCTCCTTGGGCACTTGGTCTCCAAAAGATTTGCCATTTTGATCCCCAATCTTGGGGGTACTTTAGCTGTTTGCCAGCGATCTGGTGTGGTCCTTGACACTTTCTAAATTTAGTTTCACTGCAAATAATATGTTTCTGTGTCCTCCAATATAAAGCAATCACATTTTGGGTTTTGCTCCTGCTCCTTGAACACCTTCCATTTTAGCCAAACTATTTTTAAAGGAGCATCTCAAAAAGGCATGGGACTGCTTGTGCTGTTCTTCAAGTGGGACCCTGTTCTGTCTATTCTGGGTGATAGATCTCAGATTAATTATTATTCAGGAGTAGAGATTCTTGATTTATATCACTAATAAATATGTACTTTGTGCTGTTGCCAATTCAAGCTGCTTGGAATGCAGGATGGAGATGCTGTGAATTGATATGCCCATACCACAGGCCTTGCTAAGCTTGGAAGGGAGACAATGCTGTAAAAATAACAGCATGTCGTATATCATGGACCCAAGAAGCCAACTTCTCTATATGCCATAGTTGCAGTTTGGCCACTAAACATCTCCCATTAGACACTTGCCTCATCTTGAGCATTTGTCTCTTTGGGAGATGTGGGCATTTTGTTATGACTTTCGCATACAAATTAATGTACTCATAAAAAGAGCCTGTTTCTGGGCTCCTGCAACATGGCTGCAGTGGGATGTGGTTGCTAAAGCAGCATTTTTGCTGATCCCATTCAAATAACAATCTAAGCAAACTCTAGCCTCTGAATGAATGTACAAGCACAGCAGCAGCATTTGCTTAAAGAAACCTGCTATAAACTCAGAGGAACTGTGAAGGAAAACATATGGAAACAGGCAACTTAGTTTTAAAACTCTCTCTCTCTTCTGTTTTCTTTAAGATCTCCTCTCTAAATCTTGGCATCAGTAATAGGGCTCCCTCTTGAAAATGGGAAGAGACTGCTCTTCTCTCCTATCTCCACGGTAGTAAAATAAATTGAGAATGAAAGATGATTGTTGTCCTTGAGAAAAGCTTGTTTTTCTAACAAAACCCAGTAAGCAATATGTGAAATGCTGGCAAGTATGTTTTCCTTTAAAAACAAGATTCTAGACACATTGCAGCAATTTAGGAGGTACATAAATGCTTCCCAGGTACTCTTCATTCCAACTAGGCACAGGAAGGGGAATTTCTTAAGTGCTAAAAGTGTCTGATTGTCTTAGAAGGTTTACTTGCACAGCTCCTATTTGCAGATGTGATTGCTTTCTTCTGTGATTTGATTTCACAGTAATCAAGAGCTTCATTGGGGAAAATGATTTTTGAGACAAGATGTTCTGCTAGAATCACATCTAACATAGATTTAGTGAATGTGATATCTTATCTATAATATCTAGTTTGACCCCTAAAAATGACTTTCTAGCAAGGATCAGAGTAGTACTGTGTGCAAGCCCAGAGGGTCCTGAGGATTTCAGGCAGAGAGAAGGGAGGCTAGGATTATTTATTTATTTATTTATTTATTTATTTATTTAGATTTATATTGAAGATTTATTTAGATTTATTTAGATTTATATTGAAGTACAGGCAGGATGTAATTGCAGCACAGGCAGGTAGCAGGGCCATAGCCAAGGAGCCGGGGGGGGGGGAGCCCAAAAAATCTCCTGAGCTAACAGCCCACCCACACGCACCCCACCCCATAGTGCCAATGAGTTTTCACATACACACCCCAAATCTAGAATCCTGGCTATGGCCCTAGCAGGTAGACTCGTATCACAACCTAATAACAGTTATTCAGATGTTTTACAATTTAGAGATCAGTTATGTAGAAATATTTGTTCTACACTTTGCAATTCAAAGAGCCAAATTAGAATTTATTTATCCCTTTGCCATGAATTCACCAAAAAGGAAAGATGGCAGAATGTTCCTATACTCATAAAATGTTGAACCAGAGAACTAGGGAGATACTACTCCAGACCCTTGCTCACTCAGATTTGTGCATCTTTCCTTGCATCCATGACATTGGTACAATACACAAAGCCCAAACCAGTGGCTGTTACTAGTGAAATTTTAGTCACAATCTTTTATTTATTGGGTTGCTTTTTCTTAGAACTAGTATGTCAAATTTACTTTTGAAGCTAGCTAAATATTAATCAAGTTGATAAACATTTCATATTTATAAACATTTTAATAAAATAAAGTACAGTAAAACCTCGCATAAAGAGTGCCTCTCTTAGAGAGTAACTTGCTTAAAGAGCAGAATTTTCTCTGAATGGTTGCCTCGCTTAACAAGTAAAACCAACCAAAAACTCACTTAACAACTAAATTGGGGTTTGCAATCCACCCTGCCAGAAGTCACAATTGGTCACTTACAATGGTGTTTCACATAAAGAGCAAACTCACTTAAAGGGCAATCCCGTGGAACACATTATGGTCTTTAAGCGAGGTACCACTGTAGTCCTGAATGACTTCTCCATTCATTATCCTAAATCAAGTCAATGCTAATAAGGAAGGAATTGAGAAGCTCTCCACTAGAAGCTCCATCTGCTGAGTGACCAGAAGTTAGCAGACAAATATAATTGAATCTCCATTTAGTTAAAATTGCAGCAGGTTCCCAATTCAGTCCATGGCAACTCTAGTTAAAAGGATCAGTAGCAGATAATTTGAAAAAAGTCTGTGTGAGATGCAGGAGCAATGCTACAGGCAGAGTGGGTGGCATTAATCCCAGAAGTCTCAGTCAATACATTGGCTGATCAGTGCTTGGGGGAATTGACTTAGGCTTCTGGAACTGAAGTCCAAAAATCAGAGTTTGGGGAAATGCTGGTCTACACCATGGACAATAGAGAATGTTCCTTATATGTGCAATGGACTATAATCTGTTTAATTATAAAAGTAATGGTTTCAGAAGAGTAAGTAAGAGTAAACAGATTACATTCCATTGCACATATAAGGAACATTCTCTATTGTCCATGGTGTAGACCAGCATTTCCCCAAACTCTGATTTTTGGACTTCAGTCCCAGAAGCCTAAGTCAATTCCCCCAAGCACTGATCAGCCAATGTATTGACTGAAACTTCTGGGAATTAAGGTCCACCAGTGTTCAACAAAACATAGTTTGGGAAACACTGGTGTAGACTATTCATTTGTAAAAAGTAGTTAGAGGAAAGAAGATTCATTCCAATGGTTTTAGCTACACCGTGATGCTAAATGAGTGATATTGGAATTGCTCAGATTTAAATCAGCTACAGACTTGAATATTCTGTCAAATTGTGTTGTTATGTGCCATCAAGTTACCTTTGACTTACAGCAACCCTATGAATGTTTGGTTTTCAAAATGTTCTATCCTCAACCACCCTGCTCAACACTTGTAAACACAAACTTTTGATTTCCTTTAGGTAGTCAGTTCATCTTGTACTTGGTCTTCTTCTTTTCTTGCTAACTTCAACCTTTCATAGCATTAATGTCCCTTCCAGAAAATCTTACCTTCTCATGATATGCCCAAAGTAGGACAGCCTCGTTTTATACTTTTTGCCTCCAGAGATAGTTCAGGCTCTAGGACCCACTTGTTCATCTTTCTGTCAGACCAAAGTATCTGCAAAATTCTTCTGCAGCACCATATTTTAACCCCCCCCCCCACCAGTCAGGCTCTTTTACTGTCTATCTCTGTCCAGCTTTCACAGTAATTGGGAAAACAAGCATGTGGATGATCTTGGTCACATCCTTACACCTGGTGATCTCTTCTAATATTGTCATTGCTTCCTTTCTAAGTCTCAATCGTCTTCTGGTTTCTTGGTTTGATTGGTGGCATTCTTTTTCCTGACAGCCCTTTACACCTTTTGAGCACAAATATCTCAAACTCCACATGTACCTTCAAAACGCTGTAGTTTCATCTTTTGCAAGGCCATTAATAGTGCCATCTATTTCTATTTCAAGGCCAGTTAGGTCAATAAAGACAGAGGCTATTTTTTTCCAGTCCAATTGTTACTCACTGCTTTGATTTCTGTTGTGTTTAAAGGAAATCAACAAGGTAAAATTCTTTTATTTGTAGCTAGACATCATTGACTTCTTTTTATGTGTGCCTGTACAACTTTTTTGTTATGTTTTTCTTCAGTATATCGTCTCAGAAAAAAGAAAGCTTGGGCTTTTTATCTTAGTATGCAGTTGCTGACACTTGATGTAATCAGCTATTGGGACAGACTGTTTGATTTTAGCTATCTTGTTGGCTGCTTCCATTATCGGTTTGTCACTTTGCCCATCTATCAAACCATCTTGATCAGATCAGCTTTCACCCTCCATTCAAAGCTGATTACCTGTTTAGAATCATCAGAAGCTACGGCTCTGAAGTTGATGCTTCCCTTGGAAGTCAGCTTATTAGTTTCTTGGAGGCCTTCATCTGTGTTGTTGTTATTTTTTCTTGACTTAATGAACAAGAGCCATCTGGACTCGTATTTGGCCATGTTTGCACCTGTGACTGCATCTGCCCTGTCTGAGCACATCAGTTGGATATTAACTTGTAAGACACTTCTTGGTATTAAAGGAAAAATAGAAGGCAGGAGACCAGAGTTGCAACAGCAGACATGCCAGATGGTTCATGAAATAATTGAGGTTGAAGCACAAGAGTTGATACTTCATGTGGTGTGGTTTGTAAGTGATCAAAGACAGGACTTTCTCAGTTAGCAAAATTAATGTCCATTTACATGATGTTCCTTATGCATTACCCAGATGACATATCTCAAATCTTGGGCAAAGGACAGTTTAAACTACAAAATAATCCTAATGTAGATGCCAGTGTAGCAACTGTTGGCTAACATTCAAATGCATACAAAATGTTAGCAATGTAAACGTTTACTTTAGAATCATGTAGCTGGAGGGTGCCAAATGGGTTGTTTACTTTGCCCCACTATTTGAAGAACATACAGTACAGTATATGTGAAAGTGAAACACAGTAACACTGTAAAGACTGCTTAATTTACTGAGGAAAGAGATTCAGGGTAGGCCTGCATAGCTTGATCTGTGGAAGAGTATGTTCTGCTTGGGCGGAAGGGCATGTGGATATGGAAGGGAATACAGCACATGGTAAGATGTAGCAGTACTGTATAGAAAAGGCAATCTACTCATTCAGACATATTAAACATATTGAGAAGTAATAAGCATAAATAACATGATTCAAAATAAATTTTAATTAGAATTAATATCAACAGGAACATCCTGTGTAAGGTTGTCATATCTCAGGTATTTCTCCAGGTCTCCAGATGGAAAGAAAAAGGCTAAAATCCTGGTGCTTAGCATAGAAAGCTGCAAACAGAATAAAGAGATTGGTGGAACTTAAAATAGGAGTTGACTAACCAAATACCCATTGCTTCAATGATTATACTAGGTAAGGAACAAGACTTCACCCACTCTTTGATTTGTGTGAGTGTCAAGTGGCTTTAAGCCCTAAGATCCTATCCCTATACATGTCCAAGTCACAAGTACATATTGGCTTACTACAAAGATGCTAGCATGTGTATGGCATTTGTTCACTGTCAGTACACTCAGAAGTCAGGAAGAAAGGGATGGGACACTGGAGTGAGAGCTGTTGAGTGCTTTATGCTACATAAAGCAAGTCAAGCAGTGGAGTGCCACCTCTGTGGTGTCAGAAAAACCCACCTTATGGCACGACATCACAAGGACCTTCTTTCTATTCCTCACGCTTTGGCCCTAAAATGGGAATGGAATGTTACTGAGCTGGAACCTCATAATGTAGGCTATAATCCATGGCATTGGTCCCATACAGTATAAGAAGATACGTGAGGCTACTTACACTGCTAGCCAGCCATCACATTCCTCTGTTCTCTCAGGTGAGGAAACAGCCAAGCACCTGTTCACAGTATGAATGGTAAGCAATGTGAGTGGGAGGCAAGCTGCTCTATTGCCTGTAAGTATGTGGTGTGTCCCCCGCCAAGCAGATTTTGGGCATTGTTTTCCATTTTATTTAGCCAATAAACCCATTATGCTGGACTCCTATCTGGTGCTTTCCAATATCTTGGTCTGTAACCTGGAGCTTCCCCAGCATGAAGAAGATGGGATTAGTTGTCAAAACACTGGAATGGCAACAAGTTGAGGAATGGTTTACTTATCTTATTGTGTCTAACATAAAACTAAGTATCCAGAATATGACATAATCAATGCTTAGTGCAATCTAATACAGCTCTATATAGCCTTGCCCACCTAGCTATTCACAGGACTACAATCACAGTACATGTAGCTTCAGGTGTACCAAACAAAGCCAAATTTAACTTTTAAAGCTCTCTTTAAAAACCTAAGAGGATTGCAGCTTAGTGTTAACTCTTCTGATCCTATTTACATCATCAGGTGTTGTCAGTACAGTGTGTTTATCAGTGCATCCTTCATCAAGTGTTTACTTCCACATACCCATGGAGGATGATATTCAAGACCCATTTGTTATGTGATGCCAGGAAGGCAGGTAAGATGCAAGACATTATGTCAAAACAGGAGTCCTCTGAAGACTATCTCAGAGGACTAAAAGTTCCAAGCAGTCATCAAGCATCATCTAGAAACATCAGGTATTTTCTTCTGGGCCTGGAGGAGCCCCCCAAGACTCTAATCGCACCTCCTGAAAGCAGCAACGCCCAGGCAGGCATTCTTCTTCAATGCTTCTTGACAGCCATTTCTAGCCTTGGTACATGACATGGTGGGAACGGAAGCCTTAAACCTTGCCTACCTTTGTTTTACAAGCGTATATGAGGTAGAAATGGTCATTAGAGGCAGCCTTTGGCCAAAAGACCATTCGTTAATTACTAAAAGCATCTGAGTGCACAGCAAAAGCTTTTGTCACCATACCTAATTTGCAAATTAGTTTGCTTTGCTTTGTGATTGGTTTTAGGATCTTAAGCATGGTATTCCTCTGAAGTCTGACTTCATAAATATGAAAGACTGCCTCAGTCACATTCACTTTTACACTAAAATGCTTTAAGATTCTGTTCCTGCCCTGACTTTCAAACAGACCCACTCAGAGCACTCACCAATGAGAGAGTGACAGCAAGTAGATTGTGCTTTATTCAACTTTTCCAAATGCAAGATGTAAGCTATTCCAAATAGTTCCTGATGAGACATTAGGTGATGGTTTTGAAGGGGGGGGGGGAGATGCTTTCTGAATACATCTGTTTCTTTTATTTCAT
Source organism: Furcifer pardalis (assembly GCA_030440675.1). Classification (NCBI taxonomy): domain Eukaryota; kingdom Metazoa; phylum Chordata; class Lepidosauria; order Squamata; family Chamaeleonidae; genus Furcifer; species Furcifer pardalis. Next base: position 101,662,276 of record CP126891.1, read on the forward strand.
ACCTGCTGGTGCCTTTGTACTGCACACTGTATTTGAATTTGATAAATTTTTCATTAGTAGTGCTGGGAATATATTTAATCTTCTGTGGTCATCAAAGGTGCATCTAGAGTTCAGAGTTTTGCATTCTTGATTCAGCATCTGCTCTAGAAACAAATATACAGAAAAATGCTCAAACGAGTATCTGAAAATAGTATATTTATATGTCTATCTTCAATATAATGTTCCCAGTTCTTGACGAGATCACATGTTACAGCAAATGCATGTTTTGTTTTGTTTTGTTTATTTAATTTTTAAACATGAAAATAAGCAATCTAACAATCTTATTCCTTCTTTGCATGCAAAACTTTCAGTGCCTTGTGCATGAGAGCTAAGACAGGCAAAGAAATTATGCTATCTTTCAACTGAAAAAAAAAAGCAAGATTATTTGCCACATGCAAGGTTGATGCAGGATTATATTAGAATAAGCAGTTATGCTTTTCCTCATAAGGGTGCACTGCTCTTAGGTATACAGCTTCAGTGTCTCACATAATGAGGCCTTTAAATTCCCTACATTTAGTCCTACAAAGTGGAATCTTTGTGATTAACACAGTAACATACAGATTTCATCCTTAATTTGACCTTTTTAATTATAAATTTTGAGCCAGTGTGATGTACTGAGTAGAATGTTAAATAAGGACTCATGAGGTCTAGGTTCAAATCCCTCTTCAGCCATGAAAACTCAGGAAGTGGGCATGGCAATGGCTGACACCTCTATGAACAGCTCACCTTGAAAACTCAATTAGGGTTGCCATAAATTGGAAGCAATGAAACATTACTAGATTGTAACAAAATCAGGAGCTCCCAGGTTGTATTTAGGAAAGTTAAAGCAACAATTCATGTATTATTTCCTTCACAAAGAGAGTGCAAGAAAGTCACAACCACATTTGCCTTCTTTGTAGCAATATGTTGCATTTTGCACAATTTACATTCTCATACTTCCATTTCACTTCTCAGTGGTTACCAGCAGTGTTTATCTGCAGCAAGTCACAGTAAAAATGATGGTTGCTGTATGAAGAAGCCACCACTCTAATACATTGGGTTTATTCATGCATTTTCTAAACCACTGATCTCCAACCTGTCTGGAGTTGAATCCCAGTAACATAATTTGAAATAAATTAATAAAGGATAGCTACAAATTCAAGGGTCTACCAATAAATGTACACTCTGGTGATCATCTTCTACTTTGGCGGGTCCTGGCAGAGATGGTCACAGCATCAGCATAGGAGGTGAAACACATTTCATCAGCATCTTTGAGGCCTGTGCTTTCTACCCTCTCTCATTTCATTACTTTGTACTTCAGTCATCACCAGGTACCAACATTTTAACTCCCCACAGTGTCCTCAGAGCAAGCCTAATTTGGTGGGCGACAACATCATTTTTTTTAAAGACTTGAGATTTGTTCCTCTTATAACACAGGTGAATATTCATTCTCTATTTTAAATTCATCCATGCCATTTTTAATCCAAAACAGCTTTTTTCTGTGTTGCTTGAGGGCTTCTACAATTCAATACTTTTTTCCCTTGCAGATCTTCTAGATGCACTATGGAGGGTGGGAAGAGGTGTGTCTATAGGTGGTGTTTTGGTGTAATGAAGTTCTTTTGTGTATCTAGCAGATTTGCCGTAAAAGGATCCAAGGAGATGGCAACAAAGGAAGGTAGGATGAGCAGAGGCTGCAGGCTCACATTGCAATTGCATCTGTAAAAAACAGAAAATGCCAATTCAAACCACCTTATCACTTTGGAAAATGATATCAATCTAGCATGATCTAATCTTCAAAAATGATTACTACTTAAGTCAGTACAATGATGAATAACTATGATTCAACTGGACTTGGATTCCTGATGCAGTCACACCTTTAGAAGCATTAAGCCCACCAGAGCTGATGTAAGCAATAATCACCAGAGCCCAGGGGTCGATTTCAATGGTAGACGCTAACAAGCACCTGCCTAAGGAGACTAGCCTTAAATTAGCAATGGGCTTGCAATTAGGGTTGCCATTTTCTAGCTCCCCAAAGCCACATAGCCTCATTTGCTAATTTTTGCTAATGATGCAAATCATATGGTAGGTTGAGTGGGTCAGCCAGTACATGCATATAACTAATTATCTATTCAAAATAGCTCTTTTCAAAGTTGCTTCATAGAAAGCAAAGATCTGTGTGTTCTTCAATTCTCTGCCTGTTATATAATGGGGAGAGCACAACCTCACCTTTTAAGGTGATTTGTGCAGTATTCATGACCTTTTTGTTTTACCACCTTTTCACTACCTCTTCTTGTCACAGAGTTTCTGTGTTTTGTGAAGTTTCAAGAAAGGCAGATACAGTATTCCACAACTATTGATTTCCAGAAATTGGGATTGTACAAAGTTTGACATTGATTTGAGGATCAAATCAATATTTGCTAACTTCACAACAAATGCAAGCCCTCCTGGCCCCACCAGGGAGGGAGGAAAGAGGGAGTTGCAAATACCCATTTCACAGGAGAAATACCCATTTTGATGTTTCCAGATCTATTAAACAGTCCACTGAGAAGAGTCTGCATGGCATTTTGTAAACAAAGTAGCTCAGATCTGCTCTGACTTAGACGCTATAGTTAATACAGGTCCTGTTGGTATAGCTTTTTACCCCTGCATATAATGGATATGTTTCAGCTTGAGGATGTGGATAGGAGGTGAAAGCCACTACATATGTGCTGGACGCTTGCCTTTTCTAGTTTATAAAAGCAGCCATAGGGGGACTGGTTGAGTGGGTTAGGTGAGTGGTGAATGCTTTCTTGCATCAAGGCAGGGTACCAGCATGCCTGAAGGAGGCAGTAGTAAGACACTTCCTTTTTTAAAGCAGTCCTTAAGTACCATTGTATAATTAGCAGAAGCCCAAGTCAGCACACGTGCTAATTAAGGGCTTCTGGGAACTGAAATCTAAGAACAGCTGGAGTGCCAAGGTTCACCTTCACTAGTATAGATTACTTATCAGGCAGTCTCCAATGTTCTATTTTTGGGCAAGATTTTGGAGAATGTTTTGCACTAAATGGGGTTAAATGCGCTGGCTTTTTGGCTGTAAATGGAACTGAGCACTGACCCCTGGAGCCAGACACAACTGGCTTTCCAACAAGGGCCAGCTTTATCTATAGTATTTTAACTTCTTGTTTATTGTACAACTTTAATTGTTGTGAGCTGCCTTGGGTCCCCGATGAGGAGGTGGGCAGCATATATATAATAAAAATAATAATGGCATCCAAAATTCCAGTTTTGGCACAGAGACTAAGGGGAACAACAAAGCTTTTACCTCAGAAGTTGAAATTAAAAGGTCATTAAGGAAAAAGCTAAGCATTTCACCTATATGTCTGATCGAGGTACTGTATATGAACAGCAGTGGGTTGTTTTTTTTGTTTTTGTTTTTTAGAAAATGTATGTTATAAAATGCAACGGGCTCATTATATTTTCTTCTCTCACAATTGCCTGGTGGTTTAGAATCAATAATAGTTTAAATTACAAATGTATCTATTCTGTGTCAGGATTCTCCAGCTCTATAAAGGATATAAAAATTGGCTTCATCACCTGAAATATTACAGGAAGCAGCAAACCAAAATTAGTTTCATGTTATACATAAGGAAACACAGAAGTAAGGTCCCTATCTCCATCAATATTTTTCTCTCTTCGTAAACTAATATTAACTAACAAGCTAAGGCCCTGTTTTCTCTTCTCTCCCCCATGCTCACAGTGGAGAAGGCATTTACAAGATCACTGAATATGGATAATCTGGTTTATACTCCTGTAGCTATATGTGCCACTGCTCCCACAGATGCTCCAGAGACTTCAGTTAGCACAGAAAGCAGCTCCATGAGAAATGCTTCAACCCTAATGTGAATTCACCATCCCACTGATTTCTACTCCAATTCAAAGCATAGTTAAAAGAGCAAAAGCTGTTCTCTCTTGCAGGTTACATCATGAAGTTGCATGCAAGATTTGAGAAGAAGATTCCAAATTTAAGAGAGTTCATTTGTTTATTTTACATTAACTCCACTTCAGAATTAGGGCAAGAGACCATGGCACTACTTTTGCTTGTCAGGTCTAAAGGCAAATTTGAACCTTTTGCTATTATGAGCCAAATAAGATAATGTATGATATATGAGGGACTGGAGGCATGGATTGTTGCAGGGCCATTCCTATCATTGGGCAACCTGAGTTGCCTTGTGTAGCAGAAGATCCCAGACACTGGAACCGCCAAGTTCCTTCAAATTGACAAGTGATGCAGCTTGAGTTCAGTCAGTGATGCATGACTAAAGTATTTTTTTAAATAGTAGCCATGTTCGTCTGTGCAAGCATGTCAGAGAGTAAACAAAACAAAAAGACAAAATATGCTATGGCATTTTAAATACTAACTGCTGTATTTTGATGTTAGCTTTCGTGGATCAAGTTAGAAGTATTTATTTAAAACTGTTCAATAGTTTTTTGGGGGTGTAGGAAATACCCTACATATGACAGAACAAGAATGAACAAATCTTGTTCTGTTTCGACTAGAATATTAAAGGCTATGCTCATGAAGCTAGTTTAAAATACGATGCCATAGAAAGGCATTACAGTTCTTACATTACATAATAACCATTCATTAAGAAATGGCCTTGAGACACATGTAAAGCTGGAGGCACCCATTTATTGCTACTGTTGAGATTAAAAATATCTATGACGTTGCCCTTATTTATAAAATGTGGCTGTTTCTGAGCCCCTCTCCCCATCCTGCTTGGAGATCTGGCTGTGGCAGAATCCTCAGGCAATAACTTTGTGAGTATCAGCAGAGCCTTTCTCCCGCATCTTGAGAGGGTTGAGTTTCTGGGATTAACTCTCTGAACATAGGTCATGAGATCAGTATCCTTTTTCCCATAAGGTCCAAATAAATTATCTGGAAAACCTACAAGCATGATGTGAAGACAATCACCCAGGAATTTACTTATTTATTGATTCATTGCATTTTTATATCACCCATCTGGGATATTTCCCACTCTCGTGTGTATTCTCATTTTGGTAGAAGCATGCAAAGCTTGAAAAAGTTATTTGTTTTGGACAATGAGTCCCAATATCCTATTGCTTGAATCCTAGAAATTCTGAGAATTCTAGCTTTTAAAAAGACTATTTCCAACTATGCTTTTGGACTTCACTAATATTATAACTGTATATTTGTAAATACAGTAAAACCCTGACTTATGAATGCCCTGATTTATGTTTGCCATGCTTTACGACAGCAAATTCCTTGAAAATAACATTCCGTTTTACAACTTTATTTGCCTTATGACTGGGAATTAGACCACCAGTGCCATTTTAGGCTCTAAAATGGTACCCACATGCCATTTTAGACTCTAAAATGGCACCTGCCCCCCACCACCAGAAGTTGCAATTCATCACTTACTGCTGCGGAGGCAGCGACAGTGGCAGCACTTTTGCCTCTGTTTCCACTGTGCCTACCACTTCTACCAGTAGGAAACTGTGGGGACCATATCCGCTCCATTTTGGTCTTTGTCCAAGGTGCCCCCGCAATGCTTCAACCAGGAACAGCGCTGCTCTGGAACATCCTGGTTACATGCCAGGGGCCCAAATGTATGTTCCCAGCTATAGCGCCACCACTGCTGCTGCTGTCTGGGCTCCCTGGTGGTCAGACAAACCACTCAGGAAGAAGAAGAAGCATGGAAAAGGTAGGGGTATCACTTCATCCTTTACTGTATCCTTTATTGGGGGTCGGCTGGGGGGGGGGAGAAGGGGGTATTCTTAAGGGCTTCCACTTTTTCTCCTGCACCTCAAGAACCCCCCCTCCTATCCACCCCACTAATCAGCTGAGGAGTTTGATCAATCAAGGTGCAGAGATGCAGGATAAAAAAGAGGTAAATCCTTTAAGAATACCCTCTTTTCTCCACCCCCAGCCCCTCACCAGCTGGTGGGATCGATTGAGGGGTGGGGGGACGATTGTGTCTGGCATTTTTTATTTTGGGTTGTTGTTGTTAGTCTGGTTGGGACTGTTTTTAATTTTTCAATGTATTCCTATAGGAAAACGTGCTTTGGTTTACAATTGATCCAGTTTTCAACGAAAGCAGTTGGAACAGACCACAATTGTAAACCTGTTTTTTACTGTAGAACAAATTTACAAAAGCAGCATAAATCTCCATTGCATTCTCCACCACTGTTGTCCCATACGGAGACAATGTGTCACAAGAGGCTGTTTGAATTCAGCTTTGGTTAAGCAGATGTTACTTACTCCTGCTCACTGAATTATGATAGGTTTGGTATTTTATGTTTCATTGACAAAATCCTATCGGTTAGTTATGCCAGCATAACTACAATAGCATAAACTGCAGTGGCTAATTACCACTGGTAAATGAGTTGCTGTTTGTATCCCTCATTGAATACCAGTTCATACCACTGAAAAACAATGAGGGAGAAAACAGTAACTTAATTAGCAGCAATTAAAATACTAAGAAATTATGTTAAACACAATTTTTATGGAATTCAGATACATGGAGTATTATCTGAGTAAGTAGATATTGCTGTTTGGGTAAAGGTAAAGGTTTGCTTGAAAGCCAGTCATATCTGACTCTGGGGTTCAGTGCGCATCTCCTTTTATAGTCAAAGAGCCAGAGATGTCTGCATGTGCAGACATTTCAATGCACATGTGGCAGGCATGACTAGACACTGGAATATACAGGACACTGTTTATCTTCCCACTGAAGAGGTACCTATTTATCTACTTTCCATTTCTTGCTTTTGAACTGCTAGGTTGGCAGGAGCTGGGAAAGAGATGGGAGCTTACTCTGTCATGCAGCGCTCGGGTCTAGAACTGCTGACCTTCCAGTCACCAAGTTCAATGTCTTAACCACTAAGCCATCACAGTCCTATATGCAACTTAGATAGCACACTTTCATTTCTGTCATTCAATGCCCAGACCATAAACTCAAAATTGTAAGCATAATTTTAATAATTTTAACAAAGAGAAATAAGGTGATAAATGTAATGGACCACAAAGTTCAGGGAGTAATTACTCAGTGACACTACCCTGCTGATCCCTGAATAGGTAAACCTAGGAGAGTTTAATGTGTTAATGGATAGTGTTTCCCAAATGCTGGTGTTTGGACTTCAATTCCCAGAAGCTTAAGTCAATTCCCCAAAGCACTGATCAGTCAATATACCGGCTTAGGCTTCTGGGAACTGAAATCCAAACACCAGCATTTCGGAAACACTGCTCTAGTCCAGTGATGGTGAACTGAGTGCCGAAACTCAACAGGCTGTCACCTGTGCTGCAGAGGGGTAGGGGTGAAAAGTTTCAAAAATAAAATGCATGAAAAGTGTTTTGGATCAAACAACGAATAAAAATCTAAGTATCAATAGAGAATAATCACACAAGAAAATAAGAAATTTTTTGGAATAGTAGCCGTGTTAGTCTGTGGTTCAGGCATATCAGAAAACAAAATCAAATAAAATAAACAAAATGAAATAAACAAACACTGTAGCACTTTAAAGACTAACTGCTATATTTTTATTGTTAGCTTTCGTGGATCAAGTCCACCTCTTCAGACAAGGAGTGAAATTTACAGGCATGGTTTTTATGCACCAAATTCAGGGGTCAAAAGGAGAAGGGTGTGTTCAAGCAAAATGACAGACAAGCAAGCACAACAATACAGTTTCCCACAGCCATCAGCAACAATAGATTATTCATATTAGCTCTAAATCTCTCCCTTTCAATCTCAAAGGGTCTGAGAAAGCCCATTTTGGTCTCTGATCAACCTTTGACCTACAAACAAAGACACTGTACCTGGTTACTTCCTGTTTTGCTAAAGAGAATTGGCAGGAAGGTTGTAATATAATATATAAAATATCTAGCAGCATATAGCAATCTGTGTATCAAATTTGATAATGTCCCAGAAACCCTTCACTAATATTTAATCCCCTGCAATGGGTGTCTAACAGATGGATGTACAGTATTTGATTTCTGCTGTCTCCCTTTCAATCCTAGTTCTATAATTTCTCTGTTCCAAAATTGTAACTTTCAGGTCTTGGATAGAGTGTCCAGTTAGATTGATGTGGTTTGGAAATAAAAAAATAAGAACGCTAATTAAACTACCTAGTATTTACACACTAGTGTAGCATCAGCATAGTCTGAGAGCATGCACAAACTACATCCCTCACAGCATGGCATAACAGAGCAACCAGTGAACATAGCTTTCCTAAGCCTACAAAAGTAATTTCTGAACTTCCTTTTATACATTATTCATCACATTCTAGAATAGAGATTCTCAACCTTTGGCCCATGGGCCAGATGTGGCCCATGGTGCCATTTCATGTGGCCCATCACCACCTCCACCACACCCAGAAATGTCATGTGGTGGAGGAAGGGCATAATGGTTCTCCGGGTCCTGAAGCTGTCTGCGGGAGCATGCCTGGGGCCCTGGCTTTATTTATTTATTTATTTTATTATTATTTATTTATTTAGATTTATTATCCTTTAAAAGGTTGAGAACTGTTCTAGACCTTTCAAGACAGTCTAACAATTAAGGGTCAAGTTTCCTCAAATATTCATGAAGACAAGAGCAATTTCTGCTCATCTCCCTCACACACAACAGAATAAGCACAGTACCAGGAAACAAGAATTGAAATCTTAGCCAAAAGATAAAGTACAAGTGTTACTTCCATTCCTTTGAGGGCAAAAGCTGTCCTCTCTATACTCTCAGCCAAGTATTCCCAGGCATTGAGAAAAGTCTGAATTTTCCAGAAAGGTCCCCCAATCCATATTCCCTTAATTTCTCAGTTTCTTCACAATAATGTTTAGACCTTCCAAAATAATAGAACTTGGAGATTTGTTCTTCTTTAGTATCCAGATCAAACTTTGAACTGCGAAAGTGAAACCACTTACTTGGCTTTGTCTTTGGCCAAAATTAAATAACTTGGAGTAAAGCACTCAGAAATCAGCTCTCTGACAACCTTAAGCTTCAACAAAATAAGGGGCAAGACCCATTAATAATACCACCCAGCAACCATAAAAGCATTCCTATGAAAATGCAAAACAATTGCCCTTTTGCAACAATCCTAGTTGGGTTGTGTTTGAAAAAAATAAACAGAAATCTGGTCCCAAGGCAACCGTTAGAAAAACATAGCCTGTCACTACTGCAAAAAAGAAACCCAGTCTGTCAACGTGATTTTAGAGAACAGACAACAAGAAGCACAAGTAAATAACTCAACTTTTAAAAAAAGTGTTAGCCAAACAATAAGATGACAGTTAGCCCATCACATCTATGAACCCATCACACATTTAGGAAGAGAAAATAAATGTGAGAAAATAAAATTTAAGTGGAAAGCAACAGCTGAGTCTAGGAATTAATAGAAAACAAGGTCACCTTGGGTCTAATCTTGTAATGCTGTTAAAACATACAGGATTCACGAACCAACAGTTAGCCTGCCTGCCGTTCTGAAAAACACTCTACATTTTATTCAAAGTTTTGAACTATATTCTCCAAGGAAATTCAGCATTTTTGATAAGAGGCAGACTAAAATCCAGAGAGAATTCGCATCATTCCTAAAACTAAGCCTATCACCTGCCATTGCTGCAGCCCTCTAGATCCAAACCCTTAAATCGTGAGTCAAATCACACCTGAATCCAGTTACAAAACCTACTTTGTTGGCAGATCAACAGACATTCCATTGAAAAGTTTGAACCCAAAATATCAACAGTGTTCAGGGGGAAAAGACATGCCTTCAGATAATTGTTAGACTAGTATTTTTAAAAAGATTTAAAAATATTTAACAATTTAAATGTCATATTGCTCACCATAATTCCAAATGCATTTTTCAAACCCACTCATTTATGGAAATGGCTGAGAAGCAGCAGTCACTTGGTACTGTGATATTTATTCTTAATTGAATCAAATGAATGCTCCCCCTTTGTCAATTCAGGTTTCAACACTGAAGAAACATTTAATGGGAGCTTTCCTGTGTCTTTGGTATCATGATCACAATTATGAAAAAGAGAACAAACAAAAAACTCAGTTACCTCTACAACTAGTCTTGCAACATCCCACTGCTCTATCAGCTGTAACATGTACTGATGTTAATTATCTCTTTGTGGTTGCACCACAGACCCACAGTTAACATTCAGACTCTTTGGCTTATTTAATTTATTTAATTTATTTAATTATACTTCTATGCTATCTGTCTCCCAGCAGTAAGACTCAAGGCAGCTGAGAAACCACACACACACAAAAGACAAGAATTTAAAATGACATTTAAATAGGCATTTAACAAATTATTAAAGAACTTATTAGAATCACCATATAAAGACAAACTAAGAAATACTAGAGTATGTGAAAACACATTAAAAAGGATTTATTGGAAACAAACATTAAGCAACTAGCTATTAAAATTAGATATTAGATACCCAATGCCTATTATGATTAAAATGTTTTTAATGGTCACCAAAAAGAGGAGGGGGTCAGCCAAGCTTCAATCCATCCAAAACGCCTGCAACTGGTCCAAAATGTGGCTGCCTGCCTGGTGATGGGGTGCGGGAGTTATGCCCATGTCTCACTCCTGCTGCAGGAGCTGCATTGGCTGATGGTGTGGCTCTTCTGCGTGCAATTCAAGGTGCTGGTAATGACCTTTAAAGCCCTACATGGTAGTGGGCCAGGGTACTTAAAAGACCATGTCACCCCAATTACATCCGGCTGTCCCACCCGAGCAAGCTGGAGGGGCTCCCTAAAGGTGCCATCAGCTAGAGAGGCTCACCTCTCTAGCATGAGCAGGAGGGCCTTTGTCACTTTGTGGTATCTGCTCTGGCCCTGTGGAAGCTCCTGCTGATTGAGCTGTGCCTCCAGGCAGAGCTATTGCCCTTCAGAAAAGATCGTAAAACCTGGCTAGCAAAGCAGGTGTGGGGCACTGCTCATGAGGTAGCCCCCCTCCCTCGCTGGCTTATATAATAAGGGCCGTCTGTGCTCTTAGTTATAATTTTAATGTCTGAGGGTTGGGAGGGTACTTTTTTTTAGTGGTTTTCAATGTTTTTAAAAAAGTTTAAAGTTTTTGTAATTCTATGCTGTGTATGTTTTAAATTTATGAGCCACCCAGAGTCATCTTGGCAAGTACGTGGTAATATGCATTCATTCAAACAAACAAACAAACAAATATCTTCCAGTTCTCCCCTGTAACTGCATTTAGTAATATCCAGGTGTTCCTACGACTATACTAAAACTCTTTGGGGGTGATATGATACAACTAGCAAGAGATCTATCATAGTTGTATGTATCACAATATCAAATTCCAATAACTAATTGCACATATTGGAGATAACTGATGATGAACAAATAATGAAGAACATTTTTATGAACAAATGAACAAATAATGAAAAGCATTGTTTATTAAAAATAACACTTTGTAGGATAGGAAAAGCTTGATAACAGTATTAAACTATTTTTATTTCAGATGGAGCTCCAATGATAACCTGAGAAAATCTTGGTAAATGAACTGTAACTCTAACTTTTAACCCTCTTTCCCAAGTTCATAAACCCTCAGAGTTATGTCATGACCAGGGAGACTATGCACAAAGGTTGAGTATTTCTTACCAGGTTGAATACTTTTAATGTTCTAAACCTTTGGATCACCTCGTTTTTTTTTGATGCAGGAGAAAAATGCAACATTATGCTTGCCATGGTAGCATAAAAATGAGGCCGGGGAAACGTCATCTACTATTAGCATAGTATTGCTGGAATAGAGTGGATAGATAGTTGTTTGGACAGTGGAATGCAGGATCTCAGGCAATTAGATGTACTTAAAACCCCTTGTCCTTCACGTGTGTTCTAGATGTATTGTTAGCTGGCAAAGAGATGTGCATGGAAAGAATTCATGTCCTGTGATGGTGAGTTTCATTTCATTATTGAAGGTTTGCTTGAATATGCCTTGTCATTAACTGAGGGTCCATTTGCATATTCATCAGACACTATTGTAGTTCCTGTGGAATAGTTGTATTCATAGTTAATCTTCTATTATCACTGAATATAATTCGTTTAGAGTTGATTGCACCCAGTATCAAAAAGCTTCATCACCTAACACAAAAAATGTTCTCCTTACTGGACTATATACTGTCCAATGCATTGTTTGCTAATATATATATTTTTTAAAGGATCCCTTTAAAATTCTCAATCAATTTAACTAGATAGAACAGACATTCATTCAAAAGAAGATTCAAAGGAGGAGAATTTTTTTAAAAAAAATCTAATAGTTAAAGTACAAGGATTCTGATGTCTACCTTTTTTATGAGCTAGCTAAGACATGGGTGCACATTTTCTTGTTCATTGTACAATTATCTTTGTGGCTGGTGGCAACCATCCACCCACACAACTTCTTGCACTTCATTTTTAAAGCTTAATGGAAGATGTCATACGCTAATACTTTCCATCGGAGATTAGGAAGTGTGGGTAGCTGGACAAGCTGTAGAGTAATAAAGTTACTGTGTACTATAAAGTGGCAAATACATCATGGTTGGGCACTTGGCATAGTTATGGTGATATAATTATATCAATAACAAAAATATTATAAATAAACCTGATTATAGGCATACATTTTGAAAGTTTCCTTTTTTAAGGAAAACACTGGGGGGTGGGAAACCAGTCAAAATTGATGCTATAACAGTAAAGACAGGAAGAATAACATGTTGCATTACATTGTAATATAAAGTGTCCCAAAAGTTGCCACACATAAGAAAAATGGGAAATTGCAGCTAAATGTAACTCTATGTACAAAATATTCATCTTGAATGTTTACAAAATATTTACAAAATATTCTCTACATGTTGACCACCTCTTTCTACACACACACACACGCACGTGCATGCACACAAAGCCTCCTCCCCAACTCACATCATGAGTGAACACAATCCAAGATATCTGTTGTTATGCAATTTTGCCAATGTATAGTGACTTTTGTGACACCCTATATTTCTAAGCATATCCTCTGCTTTTCAGGAAAAAGCACAAAGAAACAGAACTGTGTTTGTTCTTTCTACAGCACAGAAGACTAAAAGCTCAAGAGGAAACAAGCCATGCTATTTGTGATCCATGTTTTAAGATTAATACCTCTGCTGGAATCTTCAGAAAAGATACCCACACAAATTTAGAGTAGAAAAATAGATACAACTATATGAATATTGCTTTATATGCACTACATCATGAAGTGGACACAGGTACCACATAGTCAGCCTGTTGATTGATAGTTTGCCCCATCTCGCTTGATAGGAAGGCATAAAATGACAGGAATGAGGCATAATCTTGGCATTCAACCACTTCGTGGGCCTTGGACCATCTGTTGCGATGGTTAAAGCTGTTCCTGAGCTGGCTGAGTCCCTAAAAGATGTTCATCCCAACAGGAACCTCAAGAAGACCCTATTCCTTCTACCAGAATTATATCTACTGTGATACCTACCCACCTGACTAATCAAAATTGTGATTAAGAAGTGGAAGCATTTACAATTATTCAGTTCCCAAGCAAGCATCTTCAGAATTTTCAGTAGGAAAACTAGGTACTGTACTAAACACATCTTGAAAATAAGTTGTTATGGAATAGAATGCAGAAATGTAACTGTTAACATGGCTACCTAGTTGAAATCTTCAGATACAACTCTATTTTAGCATGTGCTACTTCTTTTTTAAACTGTCTATTAGTTAAAAGGAGAAAGAAAAATAGATTAGGAGTGGCATAACTTGAAAGAGCTGGAGCTCTATTCACACAGCTGCAAAGGGAATCCATGCATGAAGTAATCAAAGATAATGGTAGGGTTTGGTACAAATCACTGAGTATTCAGTGAAGCTCTAGTCTAACCTATTTGCCTGTCACTGAATACAGATCAACAGACAAACTTTATCTGATTATTCATTAACACAAATCTAAAAAACTAAACTGCAAATGTAATCCAAAACAGTAAGTTTTCCCAGCTTTAAGCAGACTTGTGTGTCTCCAGGAGGTGGAATTTGCTAGTATCCAAGAGTGTCTTGGGAGCAATATCAAAGAAGACTAGTGATACATAGTCAAGCTCCCTTTCTAAACAAGGCAACTTGTGTTGTGGGTATCAATAATAATAATAATAATAATAATAATAATAATAATAATAATAATAATAATAATAATAATAATAATAATAATAATAATAATAATAATAATAATAATAATAATAATAATAATTTCATGTCAGAAATTATTCTAGGTTGAAAGGATTTTTGTGAGAGAAACTCCACTCAGGGAACACCCAAATGCGGCTCCTTTCATGTGCCCAAGAGCTGGGACAGAGACAGGAGCTCAATCCATCATGCAGGACCCAAGTTTCAAACTGCCAACTTGCTGGCTTTCCAGCTAACAAGGCAAGCTTCTTAACCACTGAGCCACAAAGATACAATCATTTGAAATGTTTTGCAATTATAAGTTGCACTGAATACTTCTACAGTACTGTAGTTTATTTCTTGACAACTCCTATGACAAGTCTATCATACATGGATATTGTCAAGTATGTTTATTAATATATACTTATTACATTGTTCCTTTAAAATACTGTCCCAGTGAAAGCATTAGCAAGCCTTCAGTGTATGCTACACAAATGGTGAGTGATTTGGTTCACTAGCAGATTGTTTCTGCATGTAAATACAGTAGAACTCCGTATAACTATTTTAATCCATGCCACGGAGCTCATCACTATGCAATTTTCGCCATTGTATGATTGTCCCTATGGAAAAATCCATACAGCGATTTTCCCTATGGGGGGGAAAAGTACAGCGATTTTTGACACTGTGGATTTTTCCATTGAAAAATTATTGTACGGATTTTTCCATAGGGACAATCGCTATGTAGAACGCCTTTTCTCCCTCCAAGCCTAATCGCTATGCGATTTCATCACTGTATGGGGCGATCGTTATTATACGGAGTTCTACTGTATCTGCTTACTTTACGGCTTTTGGGCAAACATCCCAATATAAGCAGCCACACAAAAAGGTGTTATTTTCTTGGTATATCTAGCACTTAAAGATAAAATATCTCTTCAGAGGCCTCACTTATACTCTCTCTTTGTGTACGTAACCTTCTAATTAATTAGAGATCCTCAAAAATATGATGTAGGATGGAAGCAAGCTGCATCACGCATCAGTAACATGCCCATGTTTAACAGATTAAAACATCTGTTGTTCTGAAAGCAGCAACACTCTCGTCATTGCCAGAATAACAAATGCTGGCCTGTAGTTGATATTCCTAAAAATAACAAAAGTATAATAATCACAAAGTGGTGGAAACAAAAAAGTAACAAAGCAACAGGAGCTGGCTGACTTCATTTCCTTTCCAGATGCCCAGCAAACTCAACTATACAAAAATGACTTCCTGCATGTGACATTCTAATCTAACAATGGTGGCAAAAAGTTAAGGCATTTTCTAAAAGGTTAAAATATATTTAAGGTTAAAATATAAAAGGTTAAAACATATTTTCAACTGTAACCAACTGTTCATTTTGTTGATCAATGTGCTTAGCATATTGGCATTAGCAGAGTTGTATGAAAGACTGCTATGAATTCTCCACAGAGAAAAGAATGAATATCAGGGTATAAAATTTCTTCTTCTCCCATGTCTAGGCCAGACGTGAAACTGCCAAAATTAAAGCACCTTTTAGTGAGTTCATGCTGTAATTCCTTTTGCCTTACCTAGTGTGAGAAAAATTAGCCAGCAACATACAGTTGCTTTTAGCAGGATAGGCCTATTTGTGTTTCAAAAATACCACAGGCTTCGAGGAAGCTCTTTCTGTGTTCCCCAGGCTATAAATAAATCCCAAGTAAAATAATGTTTTCATGTATACCTACCAAGTTCTCCAGTACTAGTTTCTTTCTAAGGACCTTATGAATGTTACCGGTACTTTTGTCTTGTGTGAACTGGATTTTCATGACATAAACAAAGACTGTACTGCATGATGGATTGAGTGCCCGTTTCTGTCCCAGCTCTTGGGAACATGAAAGGAGCCTCATTTGGGCATTCCCTGAGTGGAGTTTCTTCTGCAAAAATCCTTTCAGCCCAGAATAATTTCTGCCACGAAATTATGGTATTTTTCGGACCATAAGACGCACCTGAGCATAAGATGCACCCAATTTTTACAGCAGGAAAACAAGAAAAAATATTCTGAACCAAATAGTACCGGTATACTAAAATATTTATTAAAATAAAGCAAAACTGGCGGTGGAGGAGGTGGTGGTCCCAGAGTGGCTTTTTAGAGACTGCCAGGCCGCCGAGCTGTGCCAAATTCTGCTCCCCGCCCAGAGCAGCATGGGGAGCCTCCCAGATGGTCGCAGAGGCAGTGGTAGTAGAGGCATCAGTGGTTCCAGTGTGGCTTTTTCAAGCCCACAGTGCTGCCCAGCTGTCCCAAATTCCGCTCCCCACCCAGAGCAGCGCAGGGAGCCTCCCAGATGGTCACAGAGACAGCGGCGGTACCACATATTCGGACCATAAGATGTACCCTCACTTCCCCCACACACTGTTTGGGGCAAGTGCATCTTATGGTCCGAAAAATACAGTATTATTACTAACATGGTTAAATGACCAGAGACCAATTGTGTGGTTATTGACCATGAAGTCACCATGAAGTCATCAGAGAAGGTATCAACTTCTAGGGAAAGAGTCAACTGAATACCTTAGAACTGTAGGATCCTCTGACATGCTGAAAACAGCTCAAACTTGTCTAGATACCTTCAGTAACAGAATAATGGAAAACAGATGGGAACAAGTTGGAAGGAAGCTGATGTTAATAGATGGCCATTGTGTAGTAATAACAATGAAAAGTCCACAGTGCAAAGAATCTGACTATTTCAGGATCTTTGACACCCACACCATAGCTTTCTGAGCTTGCAAATGAATTACACAATGATAATAGTTCTGGTATCCTCACTCAGTGAAAGAAGGGAAATACTTTTCATAAACTGTAGCATTTACAAATGCTATTGAACTGAGAACATTTTTTGATACATTCAGACTCAGTAAAAGTTGAAAGTAATGGTAGTATTTGAAGCAACTGGCACATTTGTTGGCTGCAGTAGGTTTTATTGTTCCTTAAGATATTTTGTCTTGTTACCTAAAGTCATAAGTGGTCTGGGTAGAGGTTTGTTATAAGAAGTCACACTGAAATGGACATTAGTAAAACCAGCTCTTGGGTAAATTATATTTTCATATTAGCTGGTATAGTTAGTGAGTAACTTTTGCAAGATGTGGTGAGCTCACAGAGTATGAGGACATCTCAATCAGACCTTGAATTTCACAGCAACTGTGCAATGAATATTTGAGTCCTTCCCTCTGTTTGTGAGTAAAGAGAGTGGCTTTAAATCCACACTATGCAGAGAAAATAGATTTAAACATGTAGTTTAATATTTGTTAAACCTTCAATTTTCTTTTAAAAACAGCTTAGAGAAATGTCATTTTACTATTGTGCCTTACACCAAAGGTGAATAGATTATATACAAATTACAACTATGAAGTGCAATTTCATCTGCTGAAACAGCATCCATTTGGAGATACAGTAAAACCCCGCAGCACTGAGGGAGTATGGGAAATGTAGTCATTGCTGCGAGGCACCGATCCACTTTGTCAGGGCTTTCTATTGCTTTGGGGACAAGTAGGTCCATGTTCAAGACAACAGGGAAAAAGTGCAACTGCCGCCACCGTAGATGACACCAAAAATGTGAGCAACCTGGGGTTTGGCTCACTGCAGCTGAACTGTAGGATGAGCTGGGCGCGCCGCAAGAGAAAGCGGACAGGGAGGAGCGAAGGCAGACTGGGGAGAATAGGGATGGGCACCGGGGGCGGCGGCGGCGAGCCTAGATGGGGGTGTGTGAACCTAGATGGGGGGGGGGGAGCAAGCCTGGCCTGCACCCCACTGAGTATGCCACACCATGGATAGCTAATATAGTTGCTACTGATTTACAGTGAGAACTATGGTGGCTCCAGGAAACTCATCAGCTTCCAAATATTGGTAACTAATGAGAGATCATGCCAATAGATCAAACAGCCTAGACTATGTGGAATAAAATTGTTAATGATTCTATAAGCATGAGAAAATGACAAATTGGGAAAGGACTGTCTCACAGGTTCCTAATAAATCCACAGTTCACTGAAAATTAATAACAGTAAGAATAACATTCTGGTCTCACTTTTTGGATTGGAGAGGTATATGGTATTTCAAAGGACTCCTTTTAGGTAAAGCACATATAAAAGGATGTTTTGTGTGAACTAGGAAAACAGCTTCTGTCTGTTGTCTCCAGGGCAGATGTGTATTCTAACAAATACACTTTTCCTGATAAACTTTCAAAGGAGGATTAAGGAAATTGAGGCTAATCACCTTGAAGACCAAGTGCTGATAACAAGCCTGTCCAGAGAAAGTGAAATAAAATGTCTGCTACTCTTCAGGCAGAAATGTGACTTCCACAAAGCTTGTCTGTCTAAGCCAGGGGTGCCCAAACTTTTTGGGCCACAGGCCAGTCACATGGTTCCACTGGAAGCGGAAGTAAAATGTGTATGTGTAGGCGCAAGATGAATCGGCATGTGTGTATGTGCATAACACTGCTGTAAATGACCCACTGCTGCATAATTCAACAGTGTGTTTGCTTGCTTTATTTTTGGGAAACTTAATTTGAATTAACAGTTTGGAATTGTTGTGTTTTACTTGATTTTTCACTTTTCTCTCTCTTTTTCTTTTTAACAAAACTTATAAACTCCAGTCCAGTATTTGGTTGGATTTGGATAAAGGGAACATATGAGACTAAACTCAAATTTCTTAGCCTCATGTGCTACTAACTTTTAAAAAGAAATTCATGTGAATGGTGGCAGCAATTATAGGAAAATGCATTCACACATACACATGAGCTATGTGGCCATTTAGCTAAGCTACTTGAAAGCTATGCCAGACTTGTTGGTTTTCCACCACCGTTGTCCACCACAAATCAGTAGCGTAGCAGGGGGGCAGGGGAATGGGCTGCCCTGGATGCATTTTCCAAGGGGCAGCAAAGCCTTGGCTCCTTTCCCTTCCCCTCACCTTCTACCACCTGGGCGAGCAGCAGGGCCAGCAGGAGGGCCCTGAGGGCCAGGAGAGGGACTCCTCCATTGGATTTCACCACCACCATCATCCCCATCTCTCCCGGGGCTGCAGGGTGATTGCAGGAGGAGGCAGGGAAAGGCAAGGTGGTGGGCGAAGGCAGAATAAGCAGGGCTCTCAGTGGTCTCGACCAATGAGAAAAAAGCACAGGTGGCAAGTCATCTGTTGCTGGGTGAGGCTTCCCCAGGCTGTTCTTCGATGGACAAATTGAAATGCCTTGGATTTATTTATTTACCCTCTGCGTCCCCACCTCCTCCTCCTCCTCCTGTCTGTCCCCCTGCCTTTCAGCAGCACTGGGTGAGCATGGACCCCCTGATCCTTCCTACCTGTCCCAGCTCCTGCCAACCTAGGAGTTCAAAGGCAAGAAGGGGGACGAGCCTGGGGGTGAGTCTAGAGGGGGACGATGAGCCTAGGTGGGGTGAGTTTGGCCTGGTCCCTAGGCAGCTGAAACCCACACTACGCCAGCACCATGAACGTTCTTGTCTCAGGAATAAAGGAGAACAATATGGCAGAGAAATGGAGGGGATTTGACTGGGGTTAATCATCATGTAACCATAATTTTGAAATTAATATTTTTATTATTATATATACTTTAATTCTCAATAAAATATGCTTCCCTCATTATTTTAATTTGCCATCCACTTCAAGGTTAGTTTTAAATGTTCACAAACATCACACTTTTTCTCTTCACACCCTCAGATTGTGCTGGGAGTGTTTACCTTGAAGAAAAGGTGTTAATTGCCTTAGGAGCCAGCTATTAACATAAATGGCTTGGAAGAACTGGAGCTGCAGGTCATGAATAGGGTTCTTATATTGCCCTTATACTAAGAAAATGGTCCCTTTTCGATATTTCCTTTGCTCTGTAATATTTTGATTCTTAACCTTTTCTGTTCTATATTTCTAAGTGAAACAGCACCCAGAGGTATTTCCCTTTGGGGGAATGCTTGGAGACCCAGGGACACTGTGACCGCTCACCTAGAAACCAATTAAGCATAATTTCACACCCTGAGGGAACTGCCTAGAAATTTCCTTGATAACATCTATCCTGTCTGGTCCACCATTAACATGAAACAAAAGGACAATCATCTCTTGTTTGTCTATGGAAAATGACTGTCACATACTTGATCACTATGAGAAGAAAAAGACATGCATTCCCACCCCTTTCCCGCAACCTTTTTCCTACAAACATTATTTGCATCATTGTACAATAGAACCCCGGACAACGTTATGACATGGTTCCACGAGTCATGACGTTGTCCAGTTTTTAACATTGTTCGATACATTGATCCAACAATGCTAAAAAAAACCTTAGAAGAGGTGCTCGCACGTAAAACGAAAAGGCGCACCAGCGGGAGCCTCTTCTACCAAACGGGTATAGCAACGGGCATCGCACGTCAAGGCAAGGGATCAAAGCGGGGGGTGCCACCCCCCACTTTGATCCCTTACCTTAACGTGGGATCCCCGTTTCACGCACCTGGGCAAGGGTCGGCTTTTCCGAATTCCCCCCTCCCCCGGGGGAGGGGGGAATTCGGTAAAGCCGACCCTTGCCCAGGCGCGCGAAATGGGGATCGCAAGTCAAGGCAATTGCCTTGACTTGCGATCCTCGTTTAGGCACTTTGCGATGGGAGTTTGGGCACCCAAACTTCTCCGTCACTGTTCTTTTCAGTTTTAAACTCTGTTATTAAAGTTAGCAAGAACAGCTATTTGGGTGCCCAAACTCCCATCGCAAAGTGCCTAAACGTGGATCGCAAGTCAAGGCAATTGCCTTGACTTGCGATCCCCATTTCACTCACCTAAACAAGTGTCGGCTTTTCCGAATTCCCCCCTCCCCTGCAAGCCACCCGAGGTTCCGAAAAGATAAGGATCTTTACCCTTTCGGAACTTCGGGAGAGGAGAGGCGCCTTTCCGCGGGGTCTCCCTGACTTGGGAAAGAGGCGGCTTGGCTGAAATTCCCTCCCCCTGCGTGGGGATGAGAATTTCGACCAAGCCGCCTCTTTCCCGGGCATGCTATAGCAACGCGGATCGCACGTCAAGGCAATTGCCTTGACATGGGATCCCCGTTTCGCTCACCTACGTGAAAATAACGTGAAAATCGCGTTATTCGATACAAGATTTCCCCCAAAATCTTGTCACGTTATACGGTTTTCACGCTATATGGTACTCGCGTTACCTGGGGTATTATATATCCTGAATCTGAGGTGCTAACAAACCATTGTAACAAAAGTTTGAATTTTTACTTGTTCCATTGTGTAATCTTCAATGTAGCAATATGTAATTGGATTAGCAGAAGAGTATAACTGGTCCTGCGTTGGAGGGCAAGGTAGCTCTCCCACCAAATTACACAGGGAAGCTCATTAGATTTTTCTAGCAGACAAAAATGGGTTTCTCCAGCAGTGGGCCCCCTCTGTTGCTTAAATTCTATGTTTGTCAATAAAATGGTCTTGTTTGTGTCTGAAATTAAAATCTCTGTGGTTCTTGGGGAGCTCCGCCAGCAGATGAACTTTTTAATTTTAAAATGCATCTCCAGATTAAATAGGGATAGCGATTTTTAGGTAACAATCACAGTAGCCGCTACTGAATATTATCACTGGTGTAGCTTTTGCGTCTACCTCGGTGTCACTCTTTGATCCCACTCTAAAGAACTTATCCAATGCAAGTACAGAACACTTTGAGTTAGATAAATAATCTAACTTAGTTTTTTTTTAAATGGCTTCCTGTGCTCCAATGCTGGAGACATTTAAAAGAAAACTGGATAACCAGATCTGTCAAATTTGCATTTCTGCATTGAGCAAGAGATTGGGCTTAATGGCCTCATAGGCCCCTTACAATTCAGTGATTCTATTTTTCTATTATTATTGAAGTACCACACTGTTTCTTCTGTGGCCCCAGTTCCCCACTGTCTTGCACAACTAGGAGAGTGTTGGAAAAACAAAATACAGTAAAACTCTGGGTTACAACCACCTTGGTTTAAGTTTGCTGCAGTTTACAGCAGCAAATCCTATGGAAATGCCATCCCGGTTTACAATTTTTTAATGTATTTTTTCGGGTTTCAGTTATCAATCCAAGACCATATTTTTATTTTTCATTGTATCCCTATGGATTTTTCTGTTTACAATTTTTTTGGGTTACAACAGAGAGTGTTGGAATGGACTTCCATTGTAACCCAGGGTTTTACTGTAGATACATTTCTCCCTTAACTGAAAAACAAGTGATGCCCAAAAGAGAGCTAACCCTGATTTCTTACAAAAGTGTAGTCTGGCAAGAGACTAGAATTGACAGTAATGTGTGGTTATCTCAGTCACTGCATTCATGTATCAAAGTGAGAAGAATCAGGGCATAACTTCAAAATGTACATTATTGAAAAGCCTATAAGTTCTTTTAATTACTTTTCTTCATATAGCCTTGCCGAAAAGAAACCATAGTAGGATCCACTCCAACCTATGCAACCATCTATCTGTAAACCATTTCGAATATTTCACAGACTGGATAAATGAGGTTATTCTGTTGAGACCTATTTGCTTATTTTTTAAATAGTTTATCTTCATAATTATGTTATTGTTTCTCTTCAAGGTAGTTTTGAATATGTAGAATCATCATTCTGGTGATGAGAAGGACAAACAAAATGAGGCCCTTTACTTACTTGTCCTTCTGCTAACACTAAACAATACATTCAAGGTCTCTCTGTTTTGCAGAGCAAAAAGAGATCTGTTAACTGTGCATTCAGTTCTCTGTCTAGAAAGCACTTCACAGATGTATTCAGTGCGCCACAATTGTTTCTTCTATTCTTTTCTTAAAGCTAGTGGAACAAAGACATGTTTCACCATATGATTTCTGTTCACCACGGTCTTCCCAGTGTGCGGCAAAGTACCTTTTTGAGACTATCACTTACACTACAGGGTCCCAATAGTCTATAACCACACAGACTAGAGGATTCTGGGATTGGAAAAGCAGCTTTTCTAGGCCCTGTTTTTTCCCCAATCACAATAAGCCTCTCAGATTTTGAAGCTGCAGTGCTTCACTAATTAAAGTGAAGTGGTATGTAAGTCTGAAGCTTTGAGTGCGTGAAGGCTGGAAACATTCTATACATGATCTACACATATTCAGAAGTAGTTTGTTCTTAAGCTTTACAGAAAATTAGATGTTACACTAAAGGGTCCTGTTTTATAATCTGGATATGACATTTTTCTGAACAAATCTGGTTTTCTATAAGTGATTGGGGTCCGGCTGGAGTTATTCCTACATACCCTGTTTGCTGGCGTATAAGACCCAGTTCCCACTCACCCCTTAAAATACACTGCGAAAATGGAGTATTTCTTGTACTGTATATAAAGGGTCCTAGTGGGCTATTTTGTTAAGTATGGGATGCATCTTATGCTCAGATGTATCTTCTACGCCAGCAAATACAGTAAACGGAAGTCTTGCTTTAAGGGAGATTGTGCTCAACAAAGCATCTCATTTCAATGCAATTAGACGACTTCTTCTTCTTCTTCTTCTTCTTCTTCTTCTTCTTCTTCTTCTTCTTCTTCTTCTTCTTCTTCTTCTTCTTCTTCTTGCCATCTGATCACACCCTACAACAGTGTAATCTTTTAAAGGTCTACTCAGAAGTCATATAATATCCAAGGAAACACATTCACTGGCATGTAGGTGTAACTGAAATCTTAGTTTTACAATGTTTAGGCCAAGGAAAGTATTTATTTAAAAGCAGAAGTAACCATCTGGTCATTTTCTCTCTCTCTCTCTCTGTAGTGCAGGTTCTGACTCCTTTCTCCTTAAAACACAGGTCCAGAGGGTACAATTGCAAATCAGCTGCTTATATACTGCCCACAGTGATACAGTGGTACCTCACTTAAAGAGCATAATGCGTTCCACAGGATTGCTCTTTAAGCAAGTTTGCTCTTTAAGTGAAACACCATTGTAAGTGACCAATTGTGACTTCTGGTGAGAGAGATTGTGAACCCTGATTTATTTGTTAAATGAGTTTTTGGTTGGTTTTAGTTGTTAAGTGAGGTGACCATTCAGAGAAAATGCTGTTCTTTAAGTGAGTTACTCTTTAAAGGAAACGCTCTTTATGCGAGGTTTTACTGTACTCTCCTTTCAAGGTAAATATGCAAACTGTAAAATGCCCATAACTATAACTACCGTAAGTTTTTACTGACCTCTGAAGGGTGGCAGGCTGAATCAGTTTTGAGCCCATTGGGACTGAACTCAGATTGTGATCAGAGTTTTGACTGAGGTACTACAACTTTATTGCTGTACCATGGGGACTCAAATAAAAATGGTGAATTGCTCCTCCAGAGAATATGTTGGGAGATATGACTTGCAATGTTCTAAGAAGGTCAGATATGGCCCTTGGATCCTCAGGAGCTCACTAGTAGGTGATCCAACTAATCCATGCTGTACCAATATAATTCAAGAGCTTTACATGATCACCAGCTGCACGGTATGGCTTGCAGGAACTCACTTTGCATTTTCATACACTGAGCCCTGACACACACAAAAACTAGTTCTGGGTCTGTCAGTTGGCAGGGATTGACTCTTATTTTATGCTGGCATGAATCCTCACAAGTTCTGACCCCTTTTGCAATCAGCTACACTCATTCCCCAAGAACATCCTGCTGGCTGAAGTATGATTCTTTTAATAATTTAGAATCCTAGACTGCAGGATTTTCTGAGTGATGAATTGCAGTCTGCCTACCAGAGATATAGATAGCCAGTGATTATATCAAAATTATGCAAATCCATGAGGGGAGTCCAATTCCCATTCCCATTCTGTTCCTCTGCAATCAAATGAAAACAAAGAAAAAGAAAGAGAAAAAAGCCCAGTGTGGAAATTATAACAGAAAGAAAAGTCTTCCTATTCCATTTTTAGCCAGCCTAGCATTTCTGCTTGTTACCACTGTGACTCTTGAGCACTTGTTCTTTCTGTTTGGTTGCGAACAGCCTTTTGTCCAGTGTCTGAAATGGTTCCCCTCAGTTTTCAGCTACAGTTATACCTCGGTTAAAGAGCATAATGTGTTCCACAGGATTGCTCGTTAAACAAGTTTGCTCTTTAAGCGAAAAAACACCATTGTAAGTGGCCCATTGTGACTTCGGGGGGGGGGGGGATTGCGAACCCTGATTTATTTGTTAAGCGAGTTTTTGGTTGGTTTTATTTGTTAAGCAAAGCGAACATTCAGAGAAAATTCTGCTCTTCAGGCGAGTTACTCTTTAAGCAAGATGCTCTTTATGCGAGGTTCGACTGTATATTAATTCTACATGGATTTTTGTCAAAATATACTGATCTGTTCTTTAGCCAGCATGATACTATTTATGCCTGTCCTTATCCTCAGCAATGGAAGCCTGAACAATGGCCAAAGAGCTGCTTCTCAAGCAAGGCAACAGAATGATGTCTCACAATAGATTTTTGGAGGAGAGAGGTGCTTCCTTCAAGGCAACATGTCCTATTATAAGACCCGCTACAACCTGAACACAACTGAGAGAAATGCAAAAGAGGGAAAAGATTTTTGCTTATTGTAAATCAGGAGTTCTCAACATTTTAAAGCCGGGGGCCGGGTGATGCTCCCTCAGACAGCTTCCGGGGCTGGATGGCCATTTTGCCTTTCCTCTACCACATGGCACTTCCTGGTATGGTGGAGATGGTAGAGGATCACATGAAATGGTGCCGTGGGCCACATCCGAGCCACAGGCTGCAGGTTGAGAATCCCTGTTGTAAACATTCAGCCCCTAAATCTTTCACCTGCTTGATTTCCTTACATTAAAAATACAAATAATCTGCTAAAAGATAAAAGCTAGCTTTATTTTGCATGTCACACAGAAATTTCGTTTACCCCTCTCATGTTTTGTTTTTGTTCTGGGAACAGAACATAATGGCAGCTGCTCATACTTCAGTAAAAGACACTTTATGCGGCATTCATGGGTAAAACATGTAATCACTCCCAACATGGGCATCAGGGATTATTCAGAGTTCTCACACACCTGTGGAAGGCTGTTGCTTCTAACTACAAAGATATGCAGGCCCAGTGGAATTGCCACCTCCTGCAAATGGCACAGATACAATATTTTCTTCAGAACATCAAAAGCTGAAAAGCTCCGCTCTAACAAAACATTACACTTCAGAAAATTGTATTCCACTGAGGGGGATCTGCCTTATAAAACGCCTGTGAAAACTGGTGGGAGAAGGAACTGGAAAACAATTATTTGTGCAGTCATTTACTTTATTTATTACATTTATTCCTGACCAGTAGATGTTTTCCGGGTGGCTTAACAGCATCTGTTCAATCTGAAAACATACTAAAATATAGCAATCAATACAGTAAAACAATAGCTGTAACTATGATATAATAAAACAACAGTAACAGTTGATACTATAAAACAACAGACTGAAAGTCATTCAGCAATCATTTTTCTTGAAGTACAGTGGGCAGTTTGTGTGGCGGGGCACTGAAAAGAAAATGCTGTCAAAATAGCTAGAGAGGAGAACATGACATTTCTTACTTCATATGTATTACATCGGGTGGGCTGGCGCGCGCACGTCAAACGCAGTTTGGGGAGGATATGGAGATTTTCTCTGTATCCTCCCCAAGCCGCGTTTGACAGGCGTGCCTGCACGGTGTTTGGAAAGGGTATGGGGGCCCACAGTATGAGACCTGAGCACTGTGTGATGGAGTGAGCTCCCATCACCTGTCCTAGCTCCTGCCAACCTAGCGGTTTGAAAGCAAGAAATTGCAAGTAAATAAATAGGTCGGCAGGAAAGTTAACAGCATTCCATGCACTCCAGTGTTTAGTCATGCTTGCCACATGACCACATAACATCTGCAGATGCAGACAGCACTGGCTCTTTGGCTGTAAACTGAGATGAGCACTGACTACAGAGTCAGACACGACTGGCTTTTGAGAAAGAGAGACCTATACCTTTAGAGCAATTTATGGTGATAAGTAACAGGATTTTGGTCAGTGCTTCTTTCTTAAGGAGGAAAACCCACTATATTCCACTTGGCAAATGTATCTAGAAAAGAATGATCTCGAGGACAGATAGGTATAAATGACAGAAGAAAGTGTTTCAGATAACCTGATCTCCAGTTCTTATGGGCTTTCAAAGTCAAAATCATCATTTTGAAATGAAACTAGAAAGCGGTAAAGGCAGGGCACATGATAAAACACTGGTTTAATATGTTCAGAAAGTTCAATCCAGTCTGACAAACTCATAAGCTCTATTCTGCACTAACTACACTTTCCAGCTGTTTTCAAAGGCAGTATCCCATGCAATATCCTAAAGCATTCCATACAAGGAACCAAAACATAAATGAAGTGAGCCTAACCCTGCTCAGGCACATCATATAGATGCTATGTCATCCTAAATTGATAAAAATCCACTTGAACCTCACAACAAAGAATCTGTTATGTTTACTCTAATAGCTAGTATCCTGTTGCCTAAACACAGAGAAGTTAAATTATAGGTCCACTCTGCCCATTGCTTGACCATGAGACATGGAACTGCTAGAAGCAAAAGAAGGCTTACCTGATTTGCCGCCTCCTCCATGTCTAGGGATCAGGATACTAACCAACCTTTCAAGCTAATACATAAAAAAGACTTTCAAGCATCTGCCATCAAAATTCATAGGACTTTAATTTTAAGAATAATAACAAAGTGACTTGCTGCCTTCCAGTCTGTCTTTATTTATCATTTCCAAATAATGAGTTAGATATATTGTTTCTGAGCATTTAGCAATAGCAATAAGACTTCTATATCGCCCGATAGCACTTAGTGCACTCTCTGGGTGATTCACAAATTAATTAGCATTTTGCCTCCAACATGCTGGTTACTCGTTTTACTAACCTCAGAAGGATGGAAGGCTAAGTCAACCTTGATCCCTGATCAGGATCGAACACACAATGTTCTAGGCTGCAATACAGCTGTTTAACCACTGCACCACCAAGGCTCTTTAAAAGGAACCATGTTATGTAGTCCAGTTAGGACTAGACTGTAGCTAATAACCATTTTACCTTTTCTGTTAGTTTTGAATCCCTTTAAAATTCCAGTCCTACACAATTTCTTCTATGTCTGAATGTCATAGTCAAAGAACAGTTAATTAGTTTAAAACAGCAGATTTAGTCACACAGATATTTTGTCATGTCATTCCCAATGACCCCTGGATATTATGTTTTTTGAGAAACAATCTGTGTACACTGTCTGATTTGTTATCTAGCCAGCTTTTGTTATACACATTAAAGTGGGAATCAGAGATGGGAAGTAATTGGAAAAAATATTCACATTCCTCCATAAGATCTCTTTCATCCCAGGCTTAGTGCTCTTACAAGCAAAAAAGGGAGTGCCATTCCTTATGAGGAGGGTGACTTCATAAATACTCTTGGCACGTAGAAAAGTAGCAGATCAGGATTTCTTCCTCATGTGTCAGTTTTCTGCGTACAGGTGAAAGGGTTCTATTTGATGTTCAATTTATTCATAAAGAGTCACAGGCAATGTCCAAAAATGGAGACCTCTCTCTAGAGATGATCAAAGGAGGTTATTACATTAAAGCAGAAGATGGGTGTGTCAGTTGTCAGCATGTTCTCATGATGTACAACAGAGTCTTCCGAAGATTTCACTTGAGAAATATGCTCTCCACTCCTTCTACAAACACCCAGGTACCTAGGATCCTGCCTTGTTTTCTAAATTACTTGCACAGAGACCATAAAGTAGACTAAAGTACTTTTAGTTTTGCCACGTCGTTAAAAGGAGAGCATGTGAGGAAACAACCAAGCTTACAGGAATGTTCCAGAGACTTCTGTATAGAAGAAAAGAACAGGAAGGGACTCATTGAATTTTGTCACAGAGTGCCACAGAATAAACAATCAATCTCATGACATGAATCTCAGAAGAAAAAGCCAAAGAAGGGGAAGTGAATTGCTATATTTCCTGCCATCATAAATTTAGGGCTGAAAGAAATGGCAGTAGTGAAAAAAAAGGAAAGTGACAGAACTAAGGGGTTGTTTCTATAAAGATCTGAAAGGTCTCTGACAAGACAATAAACTATAAACAAATTTTTTAAAAAGCTCTTCTAGGAGAAAGCAAGTGGTTTGATTTGTACCGAGGCCAGTTTGCTTGTGCTTTTTGTTGCCACTTGGAAAGTCTTAGAACGATTAAAAATGCAACAGTCAAAATTTACTAGCCAATATCCAAGTCCATCTGTAGTAGTCAATGGTCAGCTGGGGACACTACTTCATTAAAACAAAGTCTGTCACATGGGTGGGGGTTAGACAGACAGGCTGAAAGAGATTAAATTGTAAATTCTTCAACCTGCAATTAACTATAATTCAATTCTTATTCTCCCTCCCTGTGCTCCCTCTCAATTTTCCTCCCAAAGAACAATAGACCTTTTAAACAGACACTTCTAAATTGCATAACAAACATATTTTCAGTGTATGCATTAAAATATGTTTGGCATGTGAAGTGTGAAAATCCTTCTCTGCACTCAGCTAAATTGTATTGATGTAAACGTAATGTTGAGCAATATTTGCTTTTCCCATTGAGCTTTGTATGATTTATTTTAGTTGCAATAAGAAAAAAGCAGCAAAGATGATGATAAAGTGTTTGGAATTTGTTACATCAAAGGATAGCCTAAAGGTACTGGGCATGCTTAATATGATAGTATACAGAGAAAATAATAGCAGGTTTGAAAAAGCTAAGCAGTTGAGAAAGTGAGGGAGAGATGTTTTATTCGACATGCTAAAAGTTCTTTTTTGCATTGCCTGTAGGATATTTATTCACAACTTATTTATAAGTTTTCCAATGGAAATGGTTGATTAGCATTAATATTCACTTGGCAGGACGGGGGCGGGTGAGATATTACCGCTAAATGATCCAGATTTAGTCATGCTTAAAGTAGCCCTATGACACTGAAGTTAGTTGTGTCTAATTTATATTCCACTGATTATTTAGATATAGATAAATCTCCATATTTAGAGATGACCTGTTTTGCTAGAGTCATTTGGGTTGTCAGAACATAATGTGGGAAATGTCCCAGTATAACAAGTGAGTTGTTCAAGCTGAAAGCAAAACAGATTTAGGAAATTATTTATAAGCATCTTTAATAAGAATTGGATAATGCCTGTTGCCCAGGGAGGTTGTGAATCTCCTTTTTGGGAACAATCTTTTAAGAGGGGGGAAATAAAGAACAGAAAAGTAAATAAACTGAGATAGCTAATACTTCAAGTCTAAGCAATATCTCCCTAATACACATTTAGCTTGTACTTCTCTGGCTCTGAATGCCAAATTCAATGTCCTTTCCTTTTGCAGTAGACCATTTGATCCAGTGGGCAGCAAATGGAACATGCATGAGAGGTAATTTCTTTCCCCAAAGAAATATTTGTAACTTCTTTAATCCAAATTCCTAGTCCTGACTGGACAGACATCAAGACTAGCACATATCAAGAGCCAAAATGAACAAATGCTGAGGATACAATGGACCAAATTGCTTGCCAACATCAAAGTGCAAAGTGTCTGTAATAACAAGACTAGACAATGTCATAGCTATTTGTTTAAAAACTAGTTTCCAAATCAGCATGGATGCAATGTTCATTGCAAAATTTAACACAAGTGAATGCTTCTTTCTCAGCTGTAAGCTGGGTAAAAACACCCAAAATATAAGAATTGAAGTCAGAGAAATAAAATTATGATGAGATGAAGATGAAGTGGAAAACATTTATAGAGGAGGATTAAAACCTGAAGAATAAGTGAATGAAAAAAAGGCAAAAATATAGCCCAACCCATGATGGCAACTAGAAATCTAGTTGTGAGGATAAAGAAAGCAAGAGGCATCTTTAACATTCTACTATAACATTGCATGGTAGCTGGATAGCTTAGTGGTTTAGGGTGTTGTTTTTTTAAAAAAATAGTAGCCATGTTAGTCTGTGGTTCAGGCATCTCAGAAAACAAATAAAAACAAAAGCACTGCAGCACTTTAAAGACTAACTGCTATAGTTTTACTGTGAGCTTTCATGGATCAAGTCCACTTCTTCAGGCAAAGGAGTAAAACTTCCAGGTATGATTTATATACACCAGATGCAGAGGTCAAGATGTTACAAGGTAAATGGGTTACAAGGTAATGAAGTAAAGAGTAATCAAGCAGAATGACAGATAAGCATGCATATCAATACAGCTTCCTACAGCTAGCAGTAACAAATAATCCATGGTTTGTTATTCAGATTAGTTTTAAATGTCCCTTTTTCAATCTGGGGCAGTTCGTTCTTTCCCCGGGCCAAGGTGGAAAAGACCCGGGGGGCTGCAGGAGCGTCACTTTGGCACTTTGCAATAAATATGTGGGCTTTGGGTCGCAGTTCGGGCACTTGGTCTCTAAAAGGTTTGCCATCACTGGTATAGTGGGTGTCAGAAGATCTCTCTATCCATCCATCCTAGATTTATAACATAAATAAAACAATCCTAGTATAAACTGTGGCTAAGAGGAGGTTCTTGACTTCTTTACCTGCCTGATGTTTATTTTTTATAGCTGTTTGCCCCTGCCACAGAATTCTTTTCACACCTACTGCTCTGTCTCGCTTTTTCCTTTTGGCACTATCCATATTCTAATGTTGATGTCACATCACATTGGACTTTAAAGTCTAGGTCCATCTGTTCGTTCCAGGCAGAGGAGATCTATTCTATCAATAGGACCCAAGGTGTGACTTTACATGGGGCAAATACACGTTCACTACCATTTACTCACTGCAAAGCTGCACTGGGTAATTTGGGTCTGTTTACTTTAAGTGGCAACTACTTGCTTGCAACTCTAATAAAGCCTAGTGTGGAATGCACCTAAAAAGAAGGGACTAAACCAGGGATCCCTACCTACGGCCCGTGGGCCGGACTCAGCCTGCAACACCATTCCATATGGCCTGTTGCCATCTCCCCTGCACCTGGAAGGAGAAGTGGGTGTGTTTATGTCATCCATAGAACACACCCACACATGCACAATCGCACCCATGGCTGACACAAATGCAGAAGTGGGCACATTTATGACAGCCATAAATGCGCCCACTTCTGCTTCTGGGGGGCATGTTCCAACCCACTCAGCTGTTCCAGGCGTATGGCCAGGGCCACAGTGCTAAAAGGTTGGGTACCCCTGGACTAAATAAACAGTAAATAAGAGGTTCCTCCTGTCTATTGTTTCTTCCTTCCATTCATTTTCTCCTTTTGTTTTTAGGTGCTCTAGTGCATTACCACTGGCATCAAGCTGTTTAAATTTTCTAAAAAGAAAATCTTGTCAGCATTACAAGCTGCTTCTAAGCTGTAAAAAAAATCTTGCCAAGAGAGGATTTGCTCGTCCAAGCTGTAAAAAAAAGGGGGTAACTTGCTGAGACTTTCCAAGAGAGGTTTTGCTTCACCTTAGCTACAGAAGAGAGAGAGAAAGAACCAATGAGCTTTGTGCATTGTTCCTGAGCCTGCCTGCGTGGCAGCTTTTCTTCATCAGTTCAAACAATTGCATGTCTGGATTGCTGCAAATTGATCTCTTGTTTTTTTTAAAAAGGTAGAAGTATTAGGCAAGTGTCAGACAAGCGTCAGGCAGTGGTTAACTAACCTGACAATCCTGAGGACTAACGGTCTTGGGTGCCGAAGTCCACAGAGTAGGGTAATTTCATACCCAAATGAATTAAATCCCACTTGAATCCATCTAGATTAAAGGCAGCAGCTTCGTCAATCAGTATGGCCTGGTGCTGATGAGGACTTTGTGTGCCAAAAGGGCTCAGGACCAGAAAGTGATTCACAGAACTGGATCAGTGGTACGGGAGTCATGCTGTGATGCAGAAGACAGATGGAAGGCCACTGCATTATATTCTCAGGACATTCTTCATGGCTGATTGCAATGATGATCACCTATATTTGGATTCAGATACAGTACTGAAGAAGAAGAAAGGGAGGAGGAGGAAGAAGCAGAAGCAGCCCCAGTGATAAAAGAGAAAAACTACAGATGTAAGGCTGGGAAACTCTGGGCTGATTTGCATTTCCTTTGCACTTTGTGGTCAATGAAAAAATGTGAATTAGCTCACCTCAAACCCCAAGCATTTCCTGCATTTTTCCAGTGTAGTCACACCTTTACATAAGAAACGCCTGGACAATTGGATTTAATCCCCAGGGTACAAATCTATGGAAACATAAGAGGGCATAATTCTCCATAAACATCCATATAGTTACACCTCACAATTAATATAGGCAGCCTGTAGACTTTCATGTTCAGATGTCAAAGCACAACCTCCAATGGCAATATAACTCTCAGCTTCACAGAGAGAAATCAAGTAGCCAAAGCTCTGAAACAATCACTTGAAAACATAATCAGCATAATAAGGTAGCTACCAATGCTAGCAAACATCTATTTAAAGGTTAGTAGCCATAGCAATCTTATAATAAACAAACAAATAAATAAATAAACTAATTAATTAATTAAAAATTGTGAAGCTAGATGCCTAGGTTTATTTAGTGTCCCTGTTTAATGTTTTAAGTTGCTTGCTTAAAACAAAATGAGTGGGTCAGAAATTGTTTATTAAGTTTGATGTGATTATTTTTTATGTATAAGTGCAATTTTAAAATTGGCTGGCACTATAGCATTGCCGAAAAGCTGCCCGCACAGTTTGAAAATTAAATCATATTGTAACCTTTGATAGATAAATAATTCCACCACAATAACACAATACCACAAATGCCAAAGAACATAAGGAGAGCTCTTCTTCATATGACCAGAGGGCTTTTTAATCTAGCAGTCTGTTGGCTAACCAGTTGCTTTTGCAGGACATCAGCTCTTTCCTGCTGATATTTTCTAGCCATTGGTACACTGGCATATGACATACAAGTCACTGTAAGGGTCTCCTCTCACCTACAACTTGTGTATTTTATTCTAATGATCACTCATAGGCATGCAGTAAGTTTTGTGCCGCTGTTTTTATGAGGGGGGTATTCAGTGGTGGGCATCCAAAAAAAAAATACTACCACACTGTGGGTGGAGCCAATGATGTGGGCAGAGCCAATGCCATGACATCATGGGTGGAGCCAATGTCATGATGTCATGGGTGGAGCCAATGTCATGGGTGGAACTAAAGTAAAAAAACCAATAAAAATAAGTACACCTAAAATACAAATTAAATAGACATAAAAATACACATAAAAACACACAAAATACACATTAAAAATAAATACTCATTAAATACACATTAAAATACAACCACCCACCCCACACCCAAAGGTGAGTCACTTACCCTGGGGAGCAGGCTGTAGGGAGATTCAGGCTAGCAGCTGCTCTTCCTCCTCCCCTCTTGGGAGGACAGCAAGGAGGCTGCCAAGGGCCTCAACAGCAGCCACCAGTTCCTCCATGGCCTGACACTCTGCGCTGCCACACTTGGCTTGGCAGGCAGAGCAATGTAGGTATGCATGCACGCCGAGCACTGTAGGCATGCCAAGTGCTATAGGCATGAATGGATGCCAAGTGCTGTAGGCGCGCATGCATGCCAATCGCTTGGTGTGCATGCGCAGTGGGGGAACTGGCGAAAAAGCAAGCCCTTGAGGTGGTGTCCCCCCCCCAAAGCTACTACCAGTTCTCCGGGAAACTGGGAAAAGCTACTACCGGCTGCTGCCCATCACTGGGGGTATTATGTAAAATACTCAGGCTACATCCATTTGCTCATCATAACTCAAGTAGATGCACAGAACAGTTGATTTTTAAAATCTGCACTAATGTTATTCATTCCATGGATGTATGTAGGACCAACATGGGTAATGGGATCTAGAATAATTACAAAACTTGTACACTTTGCCAGTGTCTCCCCTTCTCTACAGGAGATCAGCAATACGATGAGAGCTAAAAAAACAAAACAAATTGAAAGTATTTTTAATTTTTTTCATAGTTTAAAATACTATATTTCAGATCATTACTCCTTGGATACCTTGGAGTCATTATTCAGTGAAGAGTCCTTGTATGAGTAGATGTTTCCACGGTGACATTCCACACAACTTCTGTCCATAACAATCTGTCCCTGGCAGTTCTTCTCCATGTTGGTCCAACATTTTTCTTGAGAAAATCTTCCCATCTGTGATTGGTCTTTTGTGATCTCTCGGATACC
Source organism: Furcifer pardalis (assembly GCA_030440675.1). NCBI lineage: Eukaryota > Metazoa > Chordata > Lepidosauria > Squamata > Chamaeleonidae > Furcifer > Furcifer pardalis. Next base: position 101,697,536 of record CP126891.1, read on the forward strand.
AATTCATTATTCTGATGCTCCATCTATTGTCACTTGTGCGTGCAACATGGCCAGCCCACCTTAATTTATTCGTCAAGTATTCTGTTACTAAGTCTTTTAGCAGTGATTGTTGCTTGATATCGTTTTTTACTTCATTATTCACTGTACATATTTTCCTTTATAGTTAAGAGAGAGAGAGAGAGAAAGCCAGTATAGTAGATAGGGTATCAGACTACAGTTCCAGAGGTAAAGGTAAAGATCGCCCTTGCTTGAAAGCCAGTCGTATCCAACTCTAGGACTCAGTGCTCATCTTTGCTTACAGCCAAAGAGCCAGTGCTCTTTGCATCTGCAGACATTTCTGTGGACATGTGCAGGGCCGTAGCTAGAGCAGGGCCGGGGGGAGAAGAAAAACCCTCCTGAGCTAACAGCCCACCCATCCCAGGATGCCAATGTTATACAGTATATGTGTTTGTGACATTCTTTCCCCCCCCCTGAATTTTTTTGACCCTCCTGAAAAATGTTACCCCCCCCCATCAAGAATCCTGCCTATGGCCCTGGACATGTGGCAAGCATGCCTCGACACTAGAGTGCATGGAACACTGTCTACCTTCCCACTGAAGTAGTCCCTATTTATCTACTTGCAATTTCTTGCTTTCAAACTGGTAGGTTGGCAGGAGCTGGGACAGAGACGGAAACTCATTCTGTCATGCAATACCCGGGAATTTAACTCTGACCTGCCAGTCAGCGAGTTCAGTGTCTTAACCACTTGAGCCACTGCAGTCCAGAGACCACAGTTTAAATCCCTACTCAGCCATGGTAATTCATGGGGTAAATGTTGCACATCTAAAATACTCTTCAAATATCTAATACCATATATACTCGACTATAAGTCATCCTGAATATAAGCTGAGGTATCTAATTTGGACTCTAAAACTAGAGAAACAGATTGACCTGAGTATAAATCAGGGGTGGAAAATGCAGCAGCAGCTAGTGAGTTTCAGTAATTGAAATATATGAAAATACGGTAAAATTAATGTACTGTATTCAGACATTTGTGTGGGTATGTTTTTGAGTTTTTATGGTAATATTAGTGTTTTTTTTAAAAAAATGTATATTTGAATTTGCACCCCCATGGTTTTGGGACCCTCAGGGCTATTGACCTAAGTATAAATCAAGTCCCTTTTTTGGATCTCATATGGGGGGCTAAAAAACTAGACTTATACTCGAGTATATACAGTACTTTCTAAGGATTGCCTTCATCTGTTGTTGGTAAGATAAAAGAGAGGAAGCAATGTAACCTCACAAGGAAGGATATCCAACAACCTGAGGGCAGCCACTCTTTTGTGTTCTCACCAGTTGTGCCTGTGAAGGTTGTAGGACCAAGAGAAGATCTCTCCAGAAGATCTCAGGAGCTAAGAGGCCCCATATGGGGACATGCTATCCTTCAGATAGCTTGGACTCAAACTACACAGGGTTTTACAGGTTTTAACCCAGAGCATTAGAGTCTCCAGAAATGATTTGATGGCACATAGTACATAGTTTGTCGTGCTTCATTTTTATGGCCATAATGTCACATTTGTAGTTTCAGCAATCACTTTATTACTTCAAAATCCATTAAAATCCTCATCTCAGGATGCAATATAAACAACCTATATTCGTCGCTGGCTAGAAGCCTATTCAAAACAGCAGAGTATAACCCCTTCAGAGACAGAGCACTCTACCATTTTCAAGCAGTTCCCAGCTTTGAGTTAGCAAACACCAGAGTTTGCCCAGTTGCAAACAACGTACTTTACACATGTGCAAATGAGTAGTGGAATTCCTCTGACTCAAATGGCATATTTTGGCAACCATATGTACATCAGAGCCATTCCATATCCAAAAAGGAATAAAGGAACTACAACCTAACATGAGAAAAACTAGGCACCTTGAAACTGGACATCTGAGATTTTGCCCTACCCAAACATTAATAATAATTTTTAAAAACCTAACAAAATGGCACACTGGGGAAAAAATTAAACACCCTACTTCAGATCATAAAGTCATCTAAACATATAATGTAAAGTAAATAAAAATGCAGAAGTGTTTCTCTTTCTGCAAAGGTTTTATTTTACCTATGCTTTGGATTCATTTATTATTTTGTTGCAGATGAATGCTGCTTGCACATCCGATGCCTATATATTTTTATGCTGGAGTTAGAAATAAGAGCTAATTCCAGCTAGAAAACAATAATTGTTATCCACTGAGTTGAAAGCATGTAGCTATGAAAAGACGCTGTAGAGCTGAAAACTTCATTTGCAGGGCAAATGATAAAAGCAGTCCGGTGATGCTCTTATTTAGTGAGCTGTCATTCAAAGATAAAAGACAGAAAAAAATGGTCCTAGTGAGTTATGAGTGCTTTCTAACTGCTCAATAAACAGACAATTCTGGCAACTGGACACGACTTTAATTGGACAATCTTGTGCATCACTGCTGACTCAGGTTGAGAGGTTGTCAAGTTTCAATTATAGGTGGAGGGAACCATCAGTAAAACAGCCCACCTGATTTTTCTATCTCTTTACGTATCATGCCAGCAGAGTTGAGGTACAAAAGACACAAAAACAGGTAGGCTTAGATAGCAACCATCTTATTTCTAAAACCCAGACGACAGTGGAATAAAATGAAAGGATTCTACAATATCACCACATAACTAATATAAACACCAATACATGCAGCAATTACTCCCAGAAAATTAATCTAAAAATAGCAAAGCCATTAAAATAAGCATTGCAAAAAACCATTTCAATTGCTATATCTCACATTCTGGGTGAATATCGCCTTAATTTAACATAGGCTGTCTTGACTAATAGATTCATACACTCCTTAAGAGTACTGTATGTGTTTAAAGGAAATAGCCCACTGCTATGTGATTTATCACTTGTAAGCACTAACTATTGAGCCCAGTTCTTAATTACTCTCGCTTCTGTTTGGTGCTTACACAGCAGAAGTTACATTTAATGCTTTTGCTATATATATTTCTTTTCATTAGTCTCTTTTCAGCCCATAATCAGGGTTTGTTCCTGCTTTGTGGGGAGAAAAGAAGTCCTTTTACTTTAGGACCTTCTAGTAGGGAAGGCTCTATCTAATTCTTGGCACGAAGGCAAGAGTAGTTTGCTCCATTTAGATTCAGGAAATAATTGTTGCTGCCAAATTGTATAGGAAGATCTGGTTCTTTTGCACATAACATTACACTTGCTTTTAAACAATCTGTCTGGATTTCTCCTCTTTTGCCATTTACCAGCCTGTCTCCTATTCCACCTCTCGGATCAATTATGCTGTTTGTCCTCTGAAACATCATAAAATCTATTTCTTCAACAAAGCCTTTCCTGGACTACAATACAAACACCAGTTCTCTTTCCCACTTTTAAATAATTTCTTGGCTATATTTCCCACCTCTGCTCTCCTTTTTCAACCTAGGTTCTACCTACCAGTCCTTATTTTTCATGTTTGCTACAGCCTGACCAAACGTTTGGTTTCTCAACAAGCAGTTTGAGCTAAATGCACAACACTTGTGGAAAGAGACACATTGGCTGAAATCCTCTTGCTCAGCATGGTATGTCACAAGTGAAATAGGACCCACTGAAGAAATGGAAATTACAAAGGAGTTGATTCATCAAATCCCCACAGACTAACATGGGTACTATTCCAAAAAATTCAAATCCCCACTGATACTCTAGTTCTGATTTAGGCTGGAATTACACCTTCTGAAGAAAACTGTGCTTCCTGTAGGTTAGTTGCAAAAGGTTGAGAGGTTGCTTGTTAACACAGGTTCAAATTTTAGTGGCTTTTCCTTGTTTTCATCCATTGCACATCTTGCTGTGGACACAGTAGGAGATTGGTACAACATCACAGGATCAGAACACCAAGCCATGCCATGGGCCTACTTTTTATTTTATTTTTTAGTTTTTTAAGGAGTCACACATACATTAGGAACAATCGAGGGAGAATCTAAGCTATGCTGGTGATTAAGGGACAGTGAGGAAGTAGAGAAGAGGCAAGATGGGGAAGGAGCAGATAGATGCCTGATTATTATTATTTTTTGGGCGGGGGATGTATCTCTGAATTGCCTAAAACAGTGGTGTATCTGTAAAATCAAAGAAAGAACCAGTCCTGACACCACTTTGAACCACAGCAGGCTTTGACATCCTACAATACAACAGCAGTTGCTGTGGATTAAATATTCTTTTTCTGGATGGTATAGTTTTGGCCCTAATATGCTAAGGAACAAGATTTCAGTCTGTATTCCCTTCTTTTGGGAAATGGCACCAACCCAGGCCTCTGGACCAATACTAGTGTAAAGTCTGGACTGTATAAATTTTGAGTATGCATTAGCACCATAATACAGGCCTGGCAAAGAGAGATAAGGAAGATATAGAGAATAAAGTGGACCCACTGCCAATTCCTTGTGCTTTATCCTAAGGGTAACTGGAACAGTCGCGTTGAATGCACAATTTCCTGAAGCAATAGCTGTCTATAATCTAATGTTTCCCAAATATATAAGACTAGCCATGGTGGATGGGAATGAATAGAGCTGCAGTTGAGCACACCAGTAGAAGGGCATATTTGAGGGACCCTGGCATAATGGCCATGAGAATATTTTTTAGTATATTGATGGATGGTTTCTTTTTTTCAGATTGTATTCAAATCCTGGCCACTTGACCAAATTCTTCCATTACACTAGCAGAATTCCACTTAGACAAATTGATAGGCTCTAGGGACACACCTCATTATGGGCCACCATTTGCTACAAAAACAGGTTTTAAATAAGACTCACAAGCCCTCATGATATCACAGAACAGATGCAGCTAAATGCAAACGGTTCCTGAGATAAATTTTTATACTGCCATTTAAGTAATAGTTCAATGTAGGCCAGTCAATCAGGACAAGGTCTGGAGTTTTAAAATATGGTAACAGTAGAACGGACAGACAAAAGCAACACAGTACTGTCTTCCTGAGAGTGTTTTTTACCTCCTGCAGATGAATAAGTTTACATATCAGAAAGTTCCATGTATGATGGGGCTTCACTAACTTTGTATGGGACATAGAAGGAGCCTCCCCAAAAGGTGGAAAGCCTGTTGTGGATATACTTGGGTGTCACCTGGGAATGGTGTAAGCACAAATAAATAAATAAACTTTGGATTTATATATGCTTCATGTTTTTATTTATACAGTTACAGTTTCTGTTACCTAAAATGCTGTTCCCATGTCAACGTACTAAAGACATTTTTAGAATTTATTTTTAAGTGAAAAATAGGATCATGAGGTAAAGATTAGAATGTGAATAGAAAAAGCAAGACCCACCTTCATAAAAATGTGATTACGGTGTCTAGTCAAGCCTGCCACATGTCCATGGAAATGTCTCCAGATGCATTGATGCATGAAGATGAGCATTGAACTTTAGAGTCAGATATGACTAGCTTTTGAGCAAGGGCGACCTTTACCTTTGCGCAGTGATTCCCAATTATTTTTTGGCCATGCCCCACTTAAGCATATCTAAAATTCTGTGCCTGCCCCCGTGACATATAATTCTTATTATTCAAAAAGTGAACTGCTATTCACGTGGAGGAAGCCTAAAAGGCCATTCACTGTTAATAACAAATTCTCAGGTTGCTCCTCTGTGGGGCATGTGCCCCATGTTGGGAACCATGGCCTTAGAGATTTAACTCTCGCTATAAAGATCCGAACAGTTACATGTTAAATAGTCCCAGTGTTGCTATATGGAGTCAAAGTTCAGACATTGACTAAAGCAGGGGGTTGCAACCTACAGCTCATGGGCCAAGTTTGGCCCATGGCGCCAAATAATCTGGCCCCTGATTTCACTTCAGCCACCCCCACCACTGGAATAGGCCACTGACTCATTTACAGTTGTGATAAATGCATTTATGCAGCCGTAAAAGAGTCCACGGACAATTTTGGGGCAGGGGCGGCTGGAGCAAGGTCAGGGGCCAGATTATTTGGCACCGCAGCTGGATCTGTTTAAAGGTAAAGGTTCCTAGAAGAAGAGCCTTTTCTGTGTCCGCCCTAGCCCTATGGAACCTCCTACCATGTGAAGTGCGCCTTCAGACACAGCTACTCCCCCTCAGAAAAGGGGTAAAGACCTGGCTGGCGGGACATGTTTGGGTGCAGGCCAGACAGTCAGTTCAGTCGGCTGGCTCATTTGAATAATCCCCACCTCTCTCCCTCTCATTTTTATTTTTAATTATTTTTTATTTTTAACTATTTACTTCTTAATCTTTTTAAACTTTTAAATATATATATTTTTAAATGTAATTATGATTTTTAATTGTGTTTTTAAATTTGTAAGCCACCCTGAGTCTTTGGATGAGGGTGGGGTATAAATGCAAAAAAATAAATACAATAAATAAAGATAGTAGGTGGACTAACAAACTACATTTACTGAGACACATTTTTTGTATATAATAGAAATGTTGGGCAATTCTGTGAAGCAGATAATTAAAAAGCCTATACAGTAAAGGCTTGCATAAAGAGTGCCTTGCTTAGAGACTAACTTGCACAAAGAGCAGACTTTTCTCTGAATTGTCGCCTCACTTAACAACTAAAACCAACCAAATCTCACTTAACAACTAAATCAGGTTTTGCATTCCCCCCCCCCCGCCAGAAGTCACAATTGGTCACTTACAATTGTGTTTCGCGTAAAGAGCAAACTTGCTTAATGAGCAATCCTGTGGAACGCATCATGCTCTTTAAGTGAGGTAACACTGTAATTGAATGCTATCAAGTCAAACACTTCCCAGGGGTTTCTAGGTAGAAAATATACAGAAGTGCATCCTGGGACTGTGTATTGTTACCCAGGATGAATAGTCTGGCTCCTCTCACAGGAGGTACAGTGGGGAACTGGACTCCCAACATTGAGTTATCCTGTTAGCTGAAAAACGTTGATAATTTATATGGTTGGATAGCATCACAGAGTTTACTGTGATAGAGGTACAGACTGTGATAGGAATGCACACCATTAGTATCGTATAATTTAAATGAAGAAAAATGCATTGCTCCATAATATTTGCCAAAGTTACAAATACAATAAGCTAACATTTTTGGGAAAAACCAATTATCTGTGAGTTTGGCTGTGCCAAGAAAATTGTAGTGGATTGATCAGAAACCTTTTAACTGAACCCTAGAGTCGGATACGACTGGCTTTCCAGCAAGGGAAACCTTTACCTTTACCCTTAACCCATGATTTCTCAATCTATGAATGATCAGACTTATGTTAAATATGAAAAACCTTCCTGTCTTTGTCATCCCCCCCTCCCCCCAAGAAAGTTCATTTCATACATGTGTATAATTTTATTTTTCTACTCGGCCAACAAAATTTTGATATGACTTTCTCTCTGCAAAATGAATTTGAAGTTGCCAACGGCAATGTCCATATCACAGCTTTACAGTCCAATTGTTTCTTGGATGCTACGCTGTGTTTAATGTTTATGTATCCAGAAGACCAGTGTTTTTGGTGAGATAACATTATCTTGTGTGTACCTCTTTTGGGATTGCATATGATAGATGGTTGAGCAGGCAGTATTTAATTTTGGCCATCCAACAACCTGGTCTTTCAGTTATTTGTAACAATAACAAGGAGAACAAAGGATACATCTCAAAACTGGTTGGAATTCAAAATAACTCCTCCTTGGTCTTTGTTGTGGAACTGACAATCGAATATCTACAGCCATACTGTGGTTTTAAAATGGTTTCCAGTCCACACTTTTAAAAGCTGCAGTAGGACTTCCCTCTGGCATTCATATCTGTTGGAAGATTGCCTCAGATGGAAGACTTTGGGAAACCCACAAACTGAGGGAAAGAGAGGAAATGCAACTGGCTGAGGAGATCAAAGAGACAGAAAATCTGCAACACTCAAAAAACCAATGCACAGGAAGTGCTTTTAACAATAACAAAACCCATCTGCTCATTGATTTATCTAGGAAGCTTTTTTCACTTGTTTATCTACCTGCCTTTGGCATGAACTGGGTAGGAAATCATGGCTCCCTGGGCAATATGGCAGAACTGCATTGCTGGCACTACCTTACCCTGTAACTCATACCTAGAGAGTAAGAAACATGGATCAGGGAAGCAGGAAATTGAGAGTGAGAGATGGAAAGAGAGAACAGATGCTAAGTTTGGGAGTTTTCTTTGTGAGGAATGGCATTAAAACAGGATGTCTGTTGCAAACAGGTTCATGCCTATTTGCAGTTGACCTGCTGTAATAACCTTTGCCTTGGTTTATTGCAAACCTCTAGTTCCAGCCAAAGAACATGATTTATTAAACACTCTGACTATAATGAGATAGTTGTAGAAATAATTGGAACATAAAAACCACAAAGCCCAAGAGTTTGACAAAGTGTGCACACACACAACCCAGTCAAGTCTCCCTAGCCCAGCATCTTGCTCTCATCAGAAGTAGGAACAAAGATAGTCATATGTAGCCCAAGCAGGAGTCTGCAATTTAGTCACAATGTCACATCACATTCCAAACTCTTGATTTCTTATGGATACGGTAGACCAGAGTTTCTCAACCTTTTCAAGTTGGGGCCCAGGTCACGTTCACTCAAACAGTTGAGAGGGCCAGACTGATCTCCCACCACCACCCTTTAAGGCTGTTGTAAATGTGTTTATAAAGGCCGTAAATAAGTCTGCAGCTGATTCTGCCGGTAGTGGAGGGGGCTGGAGCAAGGACAGGGGCCACATTATTTGGCACTGAGGGCCGGATTCAGCCCACTGGCCATAGGTTGAAAATCCCTGCAGTAGACAAAAGGAAGCAAGTCATATGTGGGCAAGAAGGTAATGGAAGGTAGATTCCTACAATGCTTTGCAGATAGAGTCCGCTTCTATTTGGAATTGCAATTGGTTCAGCATACAGCAGCAAGAAAGCTTGTGCCAGGCTTACTCCATCAGAGCTGAGCTATAATGAATTTACCAGGTCCATTTCTCAAATGTTTCACCCCATTGTGTGTGTTTTGGCCATATTTTTAGAATAAATCAGCATTCATGTATAAGTAAGAGAACTGGAATTGTTGCTTTTCTTTCCCCTAATAATTTTATGTTAAAGGCTTTATTACTATTGTACAATTCAAAATGGCTGTCTATTTTGTCAGTCAATCCTGGTCAGTCTTTGTTATAGAAGACAGCAGCTGAATATCTACAGAAATATGCATAGTTTGATAGTGTAGCAAAATTGTTCTTCCAATGACTCATTTTATTTGAGAGATTCAGTAAAACGTATTCCTCTAAAGCAGGGGTCAGCAACCTTTTAAAGTCGGAGGCCAGGTCATGCTCCCTCAGACAGTTGAGGGGATCAGACTGGTGCTCTCCCACATGACTACGGAAACGTCTGCGGAAGCAGACAGTGCTCGTTCTTTGGCTTTGAAACAGAGATGAGCACTGAACCCTAGAGTTGGATACGACTGGCTTTTGAGCAAGGGATACCTTTACCTGTAGTTTTCTCTATTTTTAAAAGGTTGTTTCTTTCAATAACAAAATTTTGAAAACTAGAACAAAGCAAACAAATATTTAAGGATGATTTTTTTAAAATGTGTATTTTGTTGGGTAGGGAGAATCAAATATTAATAGTGCAATCTAAGCATGTGTTTCACTTTATTAAGATTTAACCCTAAATAAATGTGAAAATCTATGATGTGGTAAAACAAAGGGTCAGGGTGATTTCGTTCAACTACATCATCTTAAATTACAGGATGATCTACATAATTTTTCACATATGGCACCCAATGCACACTATTTTTTAAATCACAATAGGGCTTCCTCTGCAGTCAACTGAGGTGAGAGAGCTCTTCCCTCCTCCCTTAGGCGTCCTTGCCCACCAGGCTGCTGGCCAGGGAACATGGTTGCAGGAGCAGCTTTGATTGCTGAAGACATCCCTTCAGCCACACCTGCTACCAGGCACATTGGCTTCTCCTGAGCAAAAAGTGGAGATGGAGAAAATGGCAGAGGAGCAAGGGTTATGAAGTAGTGGTTGGAAGCTGAGGCCATAGAATTATGGGATGGGGAGGGGGGAATGAATGAGGCGCCAAAGTGGGAAAAGATGACATGATCCCAGAAAACTGATACTAACCATCAATGGTAGACAAACAAAAATGCAATATCAAGAATTAAGGTAGTGCATCTGTTACTTTTGGATCTGAAATACAGATCTAGAGGTAGCAGAATTCTACTTTATGTGGCTTCATATTTGAAGTACTAGTTTTAGCTTTTTAAAGCGTGGGAGCTAGGTATTTCAAGAACCACCTATACCTACATGAATATTATCTATTAAGATCATTATCAGATACCCTCCTCTCAGATAATAAGTGGGTGGTGAAATGACAAAGAAAAAGTCTTTTCTGTGGCAGCATCCCAGTTTTAGGTTGCTGTTCTTTACCTTCTTCTATTGTACATGCCAAGTTTTTAATGCTGAACTAATCTAGACTATTGTTTCACATCATCATTGTATTTTGTCCATCCTCTCTCTTTTTAATTGAAAATATGATTTATTCATTGCTTCATTTATTTCATTTTTAATCTCACATTCCTCCCAAAACCTAGGATACAAAACAGCTTACTTTACATTATAATTTGTAAGCCCTGCCCCAAACCATCTTCCATTCCTGTGTGCATTAACTCCATACAGTCTGATTGTGTTTTAAGAGGATTTTTTTTGTGTGACAGAAAGTGGGGAAACAAAAAATGACAGGGTTTTGCTTCACCTCGCGAAGTGCCCCAGAGCGTAATTGCTCTCCCTATACAGTTCCAATCAGTTCTGACTTCACTGGGTCCATGAGTCTCTAGTCCTTTCAGTGGTGGCCTCCATGAGATATCAAAGGTGGGTACCTGAAGGAAGGACAATTTGAAATTCTGCTATGAGAGCAAGGCATGGGACTCAGTGGTGGAGACAAGAAGGCAGCTGCTTCTAGAAAAGCCTCTGGAGAGCTTTTTATTATGTTCATCTCCAGTGTCACCTTTGTGTCAGCTTGGGGCCCTTCTTGGCTCAGCTCCAACTGGCAGTGGAAGTCACAGTATTGTGGTTCATGGAGTTTATTCTGGTCAGGTGCCTCTGGTGCCTTGTCCTTTGGGAACATGGAGTTTGAACCAGACCCCCTTTGTCCAGGGTTTCTTGAAGTAGTAATAGACCAACTTCCCCTCCAGTTCTGTGATCTCCTCTCTGCCATAGGCATTGGCCATCTCCTCTTGTGTGTTGTTCCAGAGCTCTCTCTTCTTCCTCTGAATCTGACAAGCCAGCCCAGTCCCCTCACCTGCTTCCTTCATCTTTTCTTTCTCCAGTCATCCTCCTCCAATGATCTTCTTATAGCCCCCAACTGCAAGGAGGCACCTCCTCCTATTTCTGCAGGTGTTCTACCTCAGTGGCTGTCTCCTTTCCCTCTTGAGACATGTGCTCCCAAATCTTCATCCTTCTCAGAACCAGCAGCTATTGATTCTAAATGCTCTTGCCTGGATGTCTGAAGTAGAGTCCAAAGACCTGCCAGGAGTATCAGCAGAGACTTCCTCACACTACTAAACAACTAAATTAAATTAATTTTGTAAAAACTGAATTAAAAATAATGATGACATTTTCTGAGTACTCAAAAGTGGTTCACCAGTCCCTTTTCTGGGATCCCTCTTGGACTGTGTAGCTTGTCAAGTCTACATAGGTTGGCTTTTGTCCCAGGAGGGACGGTGGGAAATCAAACTCCACAGCAAGGTACTCAATTCATGAGGCATCCAGCTGATAAACACAATTACATCAATTCTCATACAAAAAAAAACCCAGCTAAAAATAAATTCAAATATTACAGTCAAAATAATTACTATAACAAGATAATACTGTATATCTTCATATTGTTGGTCTCTTTTCTATTTTTAAATTTTTTTAAATTCACATCTCTTTAGCAATTATTTTTAAATCTATTGCTGGCAATATTTTGGCTTTCATTTCTTTACCTGTTGTAAACCACCTTGAACTTTGTATATTTAGCTTCATAAATAAATAGACCAGTCTTTTGCCACCACAAGAAGCTCTCTCAGGATGAGGTTTTTTGCAGCCTTACTGGAGGAGATCCTTTTAACCAGACCAGAGATAGAAGTTACCATGTGCTCTAACCTATGACTCCTTGATGGCAGCTTCTTTTCATAAAATGTGTCTCTTGAAGTGTCATTGTGTGTGTTCTGCAGCATAAAGGTAATCTCTCAGAGGCTCTCCAGAAAAGAACATGGTTTAGTTAGCAGTAAAAAAAAATTCAAAAATCAAACATAGCACTAACTAGCAAAATTTCAGTAGCGTGCATCTGATACGTTAAAGAGTATAATGACTAACATATCAAACACAGTTATAATTGATGAATACTAAGCCCTGTCTTGGTTAAAATACAAATTTTGGCAGAGAATCACAGTCATGTTAATGCAAGGGTTTGTAACTTTTCTGCATTGCGAGCTGGTCACACCCCTTCAACACAGGTGAGCGGGCCGGAGGCATTGTTCCTCCTGCCACTTCTGCCACTTCTAGTTGTGATGGCAGTGAGTGCATTCACAGTGCAATCCCGGCTGTTTATGCCACTTCTACCATTTCCCGTGGTGACGGGAGTGAGGGTGGAATGTTTTTGCCACATTTTCAGTTTCTTTTGCCACATTTTTACCACATTTGCACTGCATTTTCACCCCCATTTTCAGTGCTTACAGCACATTTTTGATGTTTCTGTGGCAGAGGCGGCTCTGAGGTCCTCATGTGAGCTGGGTTAATTGGTGCTGCAGGCCTTATTAGGCCCAGGGGCCACAGGTTGTGAATCCCTGTGTTAACAAATTAATTCTCAGAATATAGATATTATGTATGTTACAGCAATTGTTTTGGTAACCTTGTGGCGCTTAAGTGGTTGGAGCACTTTGCTTCAGAGGCATAGGTGGGACTCCTGTGGGAGCTGAAGTCATCTGGAGCTTGTGTGGATGATGGGATTACATGCCCGGCCAACTGTCTGATCTTACAAAAACTACACAACCTTTCCGTGGCCCTCAAAGGTTTATTAAACCTTTAAAAGTCACTGGTTACCATTAACGTGTACCATGGCAAACATTTTTTTAAAAAATGTTCTAGTCAAACAAATAACATTGCCAGTCATTATAAGCAAAATGGAAAAAACAACAGTTTAGTGGGCAATAAACTAAGGTCTGTCCATTCATGCACTTAATATCAGAAAAGCCTAGCTTATTGAAATGGCATCAGGTCAGAGTTTGACATTTGATTACTTCCCCCAAAGAGCCATACAGGACTTTATAGACTTTGTGGAAAAGTTAGAATCCTGGGGTAGACACAGATAGCACTAACCCAGTAAAATCCTGAATCCAAAATGAAACCAGGTAATCATTTTCAATCATATCAAAATTCATCTGGGCATCAAGGTCTTGTCATTATTGCAATAATTTCAGGCAATGTCAGCTTGTATATATCTACAAGCATTATTTATCTACATTGTGTCTATGCTCTATAACAGGGGTTTGCAGTGTTTTCCCGCCAGGGGCGAGTCCACCCCCAACTCACAGCTGTGGGAACCAGAGGCATGGCTGCACCCGATACTTGCATTTTCGTCATCATCTGTGGTGGTGGTGATCGCTTTTGTTTGGCAGCTTCTTCCACAGTCTCCGCTGCTTCTCCCGGCAGTGGGAAGCTTTGCGGGGCATAATCATTCCATTTTTGGGTTTGTCCGATGCTTCTCTGTAGCACTTTGGCAGGGAAAGCATGCCATTCTGGGACTTCCTGGTTCTGCACTAGAAGTGCAGGTGCTGACATAAGCTTCACCTGGCTCTGAAAGTCCCAGAACGGCATGCTTTCCCTGCCGAAGCACCACAGAGGAGTGTCAGACAAACCCCCAGATGGAGCGATTATGCTCCCCAAAGCCTCCTGCTGTCAAGAGAAGTGTCAGAGACTGTCAAGAGAAGCGGCAACCCCCCCCCCAAAAGATGCGGTCCTAGAGGTACCCGGGTGACAACCGTGGGCCAGATTAATGATATGCACAAGCTTAATTAGGCCACAGGCCAGGGTTTGCTAATGCCTGCTCTATAAACACAAAAATACTATTCTCTATAAACACAACTCAAAGTTGTGAAAATATCCAAAAGTCTTACAGTAGGCATAAATACTTTAAAATACAGTATATGAAAATTAACATTGCAAATATTTAAGTCAGAATTCAATCCAAAATACAACAGTCTAAAAATACAATAAAGTACCAAAAATAATGTTTTAATTACATTCTATAAATACTACACATTATAGCCTAAAGGCATATTGGAAAAGCAGAGAGTACATCTTTAAAATATCTAAGTTTTTAAACGTAAGAATTTATGAAAGAAAATACATTTCATAGCCCGAAGCACATTAAAATAAAATATAAAAAATATTCTACCCAGCCAAGCCAATTTGAATTTATTTAGGAAAATCCATGCTGTCACTGCTTCTACATGTCTCTGCCATGTGTGGTGTGTCTTTCTTGTAAAGTTGTATTGCCAAATATGTGTTTCCTAACTATTTATATTTCTCTCAGATGTTTGCATTTTCATTTCAACAGTAAACATTTTCTACTGCTGATGGCTGAAGATCCAGGGGCTTTTTGCACAAAAGAAAATTTTTAAATAGGAAATTCTACCATTTCTGCAGTGTGTGTAATTCCAAGGCTCTAGAACTTAGATTTTGTCAGCCTGTCCTTATGACAATAACATTATTGTTCTAACAAAAATTTTGCAAATACTAAATGATTAAGGCTCTGTAGCATAAAGTTATTGATGTATCAATGATATGTAACTCCAAGATATTGTAACAGCAAAATCCTGGAATGCCAGAATATTGTAGCTATAAAATCTGCAAATTCCACTTTCACATTTGAATATTGCAACATAAACATGTTCAACTGTCAGAAATACTATGCTACAGCAACCTTGCTTAGCTGGAGAGCTTGTTAACTGTTTTGCAAGGACTATAGTAAACTATTGTTTAAGCTTAAATTTTAAAGCACTTTCATTTTTAGGACTACTTTTTATTGTCACAGTTGTTTAGGAGGTTTCAGGGTTTTTAAAGGGGGGACCCCTCACTTAGTTCGAGGTCCCATGGCTTTGGAAGGGTGGCAATGCTTTTAATGAAGCTTTTCTCTATGGTAGCTAGCTGGCATGAACAGTCCCATTTTAAATGGCACCTTCTGAGTAGCAATACGGAGTGGAACAGGCTGCTTTTTGGGAAACCTCTTCAAGAATTTATTTTTATTCTTTGAAGGTTATGGGAAACAAGTGGTCGAATTTTCCCCCAAGCCTCAACTATGGGTGCAGGTGCAACTCCTCCTGAAAGTTACCCTAGCCACCCTTATCTTGCCTTTAGCAAGGAATATTATTATTCTCACTTCGATTCCCTACACCCTTTCTTTTACCCATCTAGCCTCGTCAAGGTTAGTGGTGTAAAATTGTATCCATAGTGCTGCTTCTTCCCCCAAGCTTATCTCCACAATGGCTTGGCTCTGAAAATCCTCCCTTCTTTGTCCAAAGATGAGATGGTTCGATGTCTTTTCAGAAGTTTATTTCATAGAAGTAATATCCAGATACAAAGAATAATAAAAATAGATGCACAAAATCTAGCTAAAGTAACTTTTGTTCTGACTGTCAGTGATCCCAGATGGATCTCCTAAATCTATACTAGACTTAAGAAACTACTAAAATAACAAAGTACTGTACTAACTTTTCTAAGAAAAATAAATGCTTTTTCTTCTCAGAGACTAAGACATTTTTTTGTCTTGGTTTGCTTTTGGTAAGTCTTAGAAAATAAGTTGGGCCAAATGGCCCCCATAGCTTCTTGCTAGGATTCCATCCCAATATTCTGAGCGATAATACCTCACACTGGATCTCGGTAAGGTCCCCCCTAAGCTCTTAAATCTGAGGGTTCATATTGCATTTGTAAACTCGTACCCCACCTAAGGAATGAGAGTTATGTGGGTATTATGTTATGTGGGTGATGAGTCGGTTAAACCGAGTAGGGCGGTATACAAATCGAATAAATGAAATGAATGAAATGAAATGTCCCCTCACAGATGTTTTTCCATAAACAATTATGTCACATTGATGTCAAACTTTCCTCACAAGTGTTCTTCTCCATGATGTAAGATTTTCCATGCAGGTGTTGTACTTCTGAGTGGATACCAGAATGCTTTGTGTGTCACTTTTACCTTTCTCCTTTCTGATGATATAAAAGTGTAAAGTGTCTGTCAAAGTTGAAGTGAAACAGGCAAAACAGTTCCTTCCATAGGAAATAGGTGAGAATCCATCCCACCTTTGGAATTTGTTTAATGGCATGTTGTGAACTCTGAGTTAATTTGAGTTCACCTCCTTTTGTTATGCAAATGCACATGTCTGCTAATGACCTAGCTTAATGACACTGTGTCTGTGTTATGTAAATGGAATGTCTGTCACTTTCCCTTGCTTTCTCTAAGAATCAGGCTTTCTCAACCTACAGAAATCACACTATAATTACTGTGTAACTAAATATATTAAAAAGTAATTCAAAAGAATAGTAATGATCCTTGAATTCCATGACATTTATATACCTACTTTATTACTTCAACACTCTATACTAGTGGTTCTCAATCTTCTTCTTCTTTTCTGGCCATGCCCCACATAAGCATTTCTAAAATACTGATACCACCCCACCATGACATATAATTCTTATTATTCAAAAAGTGAACTCCTATTCACTTGGAAGAAGCATAAAAGGCCATTACCTTGGTCTAACATTCTCAAATTGCCCCCCTGTGGGGCATGTGCCCCATGTTGGGAACCACGACTTTATACACACACAATTTCCCAGACAAGGATGATAATATGGCAGTGTCCATGTCACACAGAGTCTAAGAACATTGGTTGTCTTGTATTTGCTACTTTGTTTTTGAAGGTTAAGTATAACAAGCAGAGCATGTGGCATCCTACTGCTCAGAGTGGGAGCTACTAGCAAGGTGTTTCTCAGGAGACAGAGATTATTTGTTGTTGTTGTTGTTGTTGTTTTGCTTCAATGGTCTTTAAATATTCTGTGCCCAGTGAATATGCTGAGTCCATAATGGAACGTCCCAATGTTGTTACCTCACTCTCGCCTGTCTCCTGGCCACTTCCAAAGCCATTCGCATTTGTTTCTGTTCCTCTGTCCAGGGATTCTGTTTATGTATGTCCACCTAAGAGGCAATTTTTTTTATCTCTTCCCAGTGTCTCTTGCAATGCCTTCCTCACCATCCTTGTCCTACAGTCCTACTTCCCCCACTCTTTTTCTTCTACTCTCATTTATTCCAGCCCCTGTTTTACTTCTCTTAACTTTTCCCCTTCTGACTCCTGTCTTCCTACCTCTGGGATTTTATCTCTCTCAGAGCACTCTTTCCATTTTATAAATGTATCAGACTCTTTTGAATCATCTGTTTCCCAGTCGACAATTAGTAGTTCTGAATTGTGAGCTCAGATCTACATGGACTGATGGAGCACACGTACCCTTGGGTTCCAACTCATATACTCCAAGGTATTTATAGTTTAGAGGGACTGTGTTGGCTTAGTGGTTAAGATGCTGAACTTGATGACTGGAAGGTCATCAGGTCAGCAGTTCGATATCCGAGTGCTGCACGATAGACTGAGCTCCCATCTCTGTCCCAGCTCCTGCCAACCTAGCAGTTCAAAAGCAAGAAATTGCAAATACATAAATAGGTACCGCTTTGGTGGGAAGGTAATAGCATTCTGTGCACACCAGTGTTTAGTCATGTCTGCCACATGACTATGGAAGCATCTGCAGACACAGACAGCACTCACTCTTTGATTATAATCAGAGATTAGCATTACACTCTAGAGTCTACAACTACAACTTGCTTTTGAGCAAGGGTGACCTTTACCTATTTATAGTTATTAACACTTGACAAGAATTTTATAATATTTTCGTTTCTTATCTTTATTCCATCTAGTTTAGAAATCTAGATGAAACCTGGAAGTGCTGGAAACAAAAAAGAGCTTTAAAGCCCATGAAAAACAAAATTATCAAGGTTCTGTCCAAAGAGGGGGAAATCAAGACATTATCAGTTTTTTTTACACATACTCCATGAAGGTAATCTAACAAATTTCTTTGAACAGTTTCAACCCCAATTGCAGAGGTTACCATTAGGATATAAAACTTTCCTTTTCTCTGATATCCTAGCAATCTCTGTGTAGTTTTTCTTCATTTCTTTTACAAGTTTTAATGCCATTTCTAAAAAGCAATACAAGATACGTGATCTCCATTTTCCATCTGAAACGACAAGGTGCACCATAGCCTACAGGCCTTCAGACTTGTTGACCATTTAGTGGGCATGGGGTGGGGGATGCATAACTAAATTTCATCTCACCTGAGGCTTTTCTACCTGCTTTCATCATGTACTTCTGTTACTAAGTTCTTTTTCCTCCCTTTCTCTTGATCCTTTCCTTTCTTTCCTTTCCTTTTCATCCTTGTTTGTTTCTTTAGCATTTACACCCCCTATTCCACAATACCTTTGATGTTGCTTCTTTCCAACCATTTATCATCATGTAGCATCTATTCGTAGGCTTCTTCATTTCAAATTTCCAAGTATAAAGTGCAAGCATTTATTTAAAGGCTTATAGTCAAGTTAAATCTTGATTATTTCACTATGGGACAGCACTGTTGAATACAGTGTCTTAACAGAATTCAATCATATAGGAACAAAACACAGAATTAAATGAACTCCGGAAGCATGATAAAATTAACAATAGAAATAGGAATAGAACAATGTTCTTTCATCAAGATATTTAGTTGTTAGCATAATTACTGGAATATGTGTAATGCATTTTAATCCAGAACTGTACCTTGCATATGCAAATGATATTTTATTTGGAAGCCTTTAATGACCTTTCTGTGTGAGCTGGGAAGCAAATGAAATCGTTATTGTAGACTATTTAGAGTTGTATTTTTAATATTTTTCTTCTACTAAATCAAATTCTAATCAAAGCTCTTTTTATTCTATTTTCTATTCTTGAGCTTTGAGCTAGACAGTGTGTATATTTTTATACAGTTGTTTAAACAAATAATTCCTGAATTCTATCTTCATTTGGCCTTGGATCCCAGGATAGTACTATATATATAAATAACAAATATATCAACACAACTTTAAAACAACAAACCCAACACAAGGTAATGCAATTGGAGATGTAATAAAAATCAATCAATTTGCTAGAACACTACAATGTATTTAAAATGCTTGGGAAAGGAAAGGCACTTTGAAAAGGCAATGTTGATAAAATGTGTTCTAAGCTCATCAAGGATCCCTGAATCTTTTAGCACAATCCTGGATCAAGAAGTACCCTTGATAATTCAAGGATGCTTTCAGTGCACCTGCTCTTTCAAAAGAGAACACAATTCCATCAGACTTAGCTGTGAGCCCCATTTTCAGACACAGGAACAACCTACCTACAAAGTCTCTATCTTGCAAAAATTCAATTTGGGCTTATTAGCCCACGTTGAGCCAATGAATTGCATCAAAATAGTGGTTTTGTAACAGGTGACAAAGAAAAACAGAATTTACCAGTGGCATGTTGATGAAACCTCAATTCATATTCCTTGATGAGTTCAACCATCTGCTTCACACTTCTGTTAAAAAACACGAGGAATGCAAGAGAATCTAATGAGAATCCACAACTCAAAGACCATAGGACTGAGCAGAAATTCCCCAATGTAAGCTATGAGTGGAATCTCAGATCCTTAGCAGCTCCCCACTCTGGTCATAAAAAAGATACCACTGTTTGGACAACTGTCTGTCAGATCTGCTTTGATTCCTGCACTGAGCTGGGAGTTGGACCTGACAGCCTCATAGACTCCTTCCAACTCAATTATGCTATGGTTCCCTTATTCTAAACGGATTACTGAATGAAAGACCTAACACTTGCTTCTCTTGATCCTCCACAAAGGTATGTATAATTTAATCCAATGATTTCAAACTTGGACTTCCAGAAATCATTGCAGACATCTCTCAAAAACCTTAGCCACTACAGCACTTCTGAGAGTTTTAGTTCAGGAACTTGTGTGATCTCCAGTTTAGAAACCATGGATTTATTTGATCAAACAGAAATCACCACAGTTTGCTGTAAATATGTTATACTGCAGTTTGCAATGTTCACACTGGGTACCTAGAGTAGGGTAGCAAATAGAATGATGACTAGGACTCCAGAAACCAGAGTTCAAATCCTTGCTTGGCCACATAAACTCATTGGGAGGATAGCCTTGTTAAAACCTTTCCTTAAGTATCTCAGTTGCTTTGAAAGCTGTATTAGAGTTGCTATAAGTAGGTTCTCACTTGATGTTTTAGATAACGTAAGACAAATGCTATTTTATTGTAATTACATTGAAATTTCAACAGCTGAAGGGCTACAAGGTGATATAAAATGTCCTTATAAATAAATGATAATAAATAATTCATGAATAGATAAAAATAAATCATTTTCAATACTATACCTACCTACTTATGTATGTTTCAGTAGCTTAAACAGTTTACAGGATAAATTTACCTATGATTCTATGTGACACAATGGATATAAAGTGGCATAATCTGCATACATCATGCAGAGCATGCAGTCCTTATCACATCCATCACACTTCTTTATTTCTGATAATGATGGTGTTATGTTTTCTTCCCAGAAAAGATAAAGAATGCATAGAAATGAAGGCCACCTGCAAAGCTCAAAAACAATAAATCACACTCTGAGCCCACTGCTCAGTTGTCTCCACTAATCTTAAAACTGGATGGCAAGGGAACATACTGGAGATGCTCTCCATCACGTTAGGGGCCAATTTGTACTTCTCCCTGTTGTTCTCCTTCTCTTTCTGTCTACAGTTGTTTCTTTCCCTGGATGTTACAAATCCCTCCCCACACTTTCTTTTGGCTTCAGTCGACATGCTGACTTTATTTCCCCTCTCTTCATTTGTTTTGGGTATATTGGATTTATTTCTCCAATCCTTGCCACAATGCATGTATGTACACGCACACACATTTATGTGTGTGTACGTGTGTGAGAGAGAGGGAAAGGTGAAGGAAGGATGAATGAAAGAAATGAGTGGTGAAATGAAGCATTCCCGGGCAGTATCTTGTTCAGTGTGCATAGGGATACAAATCACTTTCAAGCAAGGGCTTCTTCCTCTTCTTCTTCTTCTTCTTCTTCTTCTTCTTCTTCTTCTTCTTCTTCTTCTTCTTCTTCTTCTTCTTCTTCTTCTTCTTCTTCTTCTTCTTCTTCTTCTTCTTCTTCTTCTTCTTCTTCTTCTTCTTCTTCTTCTTCTTCTTCTTCTTCTTCTTCCATGTCTAGGCCAGATGTGAAACTGCCAAAATGAAGACACCTTTTGGTGAATTCATTCTACAGTTCCTTTTGCCTGACCTAGTGTGAGAAAGATTAGCCGTCAACACAAGGTTGTCATTACCAGGGTGTGCCCGATTGTGGTGCAAAAATACCACAATCTTTGAGGAGTCCCTTCGAGCAAGGGCAACCTTTACCTATTTATAGTTGTCATCACTGGACAACAATTTTATAATACAGTATGAGATACCTCATACAACGATTTTAATCCATCCCACAGGGCTCATTGTTGTATGAAACAATTGCTATACGATGCATGCATCATTTTTCCTATGGGATGCATTGTATAACTTTTTTTTGCTAAGTGGTTTTTCCCATTGAAAAATTGTTGTTTGGATTTTTTCCATAGGGAAAATTGTTATGTGGGATCCCATTTCCCCCCAAAGCCTAATTTTTATGCAATTTCGTTGCTATACGGGGTGATTATTGTATGAGGTTCCACTGTATTGTCCTTTCTTACCTCTGTTCCATCTAGTTTAGAAATCCAGATGACTCCAGGGAGTACCTTGTTCAGTGTGCACAGAGAGCACAGGATTGTGTGATAATTTCATTTATGTTTTTATCAGCATTTTTTAAAATCAAATCTATCTTATGAGTTTAATTTTCAAGAAATGCAAGGTGAAGTTTGAGAAAGCTGCAATATCCACTAGGAAGAAATACAGAGGGTACCAGAGATGTATACACATTTTGGGCGATGTTATCTATGTCTTACTTTTTGAAGTTAAATTGAATTATGGTAACAATGTGTAGTATGACATTCACTCAAAAGAATGAATGCTACCATCACCATGTGATAGGCAGTACAGTCAAAGAAAATGGCAGAAGCAAAGTTGTTGTTTGAGAGCTAATACCATTTTGAAGAGGAATTTGAAATTCGAGAACATTGTGGAAGTACAATAACAATGGAGATGTGACTATGCAGCAGAACCTCCAACATGCATAACAAGTGCATGCATTGGTGATAAGTTTGACATGCATGGTACTGTGTGGGATGTGTACAAGGGAACTTCTGGGAGGCTTCACAGAGCAATAAATCCTGCTTCTTCTGCTATGGTGTAGGAACAATTTACACGCTCGCTACAGAAGTCTACCAAACAGTGTGCACCAGCTACAATGGTGGTATTTCTGGGAAAGAACTGAAACGGCATGTGCACTGATACAAGTGGACAATTTGGTCAGTGTTGTTCAATAAGTATTTCACTGTAGTCAGAAGTGTCTGCACACTAATGGTAACCACTTTGAGCACCTCTAGTAATTGCAGAAGTCAAACATGACTTGTATTCATCTTTGGTTTTCGGTATACAGTATATTGAATATTACAATTTTAATAGAGTTTTCTCCTTTCTTAAACTAGGTATACAGTTTTTGGGGGTCCTCTGTATATCATAATGAGTAAAAAGTATTTATGTTAAAATACATCTGTTTACATTTAAAACTTGATTTGACCATGATTCCTTCTTCTGCCAAATTCATCTGCTAGAACCCACTTCATGATCTAAGTACTATTGCAACATTCAGTGCAAATGCATAATCTACAGCATTTCTAACCTGTGAACCTGGTCTTTAAAGAGTACAATTCAAATGCCAACACCCAAAACCATTGAACCATCAATACACTGAACTCCTGCTGTGGCTGGACTGAGCTGCAATTTGCTAACTTTAATATTTTAAAACATTTTATTAGATTATCTGGAAGAAAATAATCAAGAGCAATCAGTAATAAAGACTAAATAGACAATACAAAGTGGCACAGTAATTAGAAAATCAACAAATGTAGCCTGAAGCAATAGTTCAACAAAGAAAAAACAGAACATAATTAATCCAAAATTCTGGGGAATCACATTTTCTTCACCTGATACCTAAATTACCTAAATCCATTTGTTAGTTAAAACTATAGTAGATTCATTAAAACAATAGGATTTGCAACAATGTTAATTTGCCATTCCACAATTGATTTAAGGAGTCATTGAAGTTTGTTAGTTCCTCCAGAAACCTTCAATAGGTTTAGTTGCTGAGAGCACTCAGCCCATGAAAAGTTTACGCAACAGAGCACTGGGTGTTGCTTTGCTAGTATTAATTAGAAAAAAAATAGCTGTAGATCAGTGTTTCCCAAATGCTGGTTTTTGGACTTCAATTCCCAGAAGCCTAAGTCATTTCCCCAAAGCACTGATCAGCCAATGTACTGACTGAGGCTTCTGGGAATTGAAGTCCACTAGTGGGCTGTGTACCCCTTGTTGGGAACCACTGCTGTAGATCTATTCCTGTAGCACCTGTAACAGGATGTTGCTAGGCTAGGTAATATACTGGGGAAAATAATCATGGTTTCCCCCCCAAAATCTTTCAAGGATAGTGAATCATATATTCAAACTGAAATGTTTTCCCCAGACTATGCCCATTTCTTACAAACTCAAATGACTCTCATTTTAAACTTTTAAACACTTTCCTCTCATTTACTTTCTGGGGCTAACACCTCTCCCCAGTGCCATAACAGAATACAGTACTGCAGATTGGAATCTGTTTCTTGCCTGTTGGATTTCATTTAGTCTGCATCATTTTTCTGGAAATTACACTCATAGCTCATGGCCTCAGACAATAGCTAGCCACTTTTTCAATACACAGCACAATAATTTTACACAATAATACTCAGTTCCACTCAGTACACAATGAAGGAGAAAACAAAGAATTGCTAGTGTTACCACTAAGAGTTATATAGCCGCAAACCAAGAGAAGAATTTTAATGCAGCCTGCAAAGTTTCAATATATTTCACTGATACATGCATAGCTGTTTGATGATGATGATGATGATGATGATGATGCAACAACAACAACAGTTGATTTTATAACCAGTCAAGCTTTCCAGGGTTTTCTAAAATACAGTATACAGAAGTGGTCTACCATTCCCTTCTTTTAGGGGAGCCCTGGGACTGTGTAGCTTGCTCATGATTACACAGGCTGGCTCTACTCCTGGGAGACACAGTGGGAAAACAAACTTCCAACCTCTGGCTCCGTGACCAGATATCTAAACCATAGTGCTGTCCAGCTTGCTTTTGACATCAAATAGATCAGTGATGGTGAACCTTGGCACTCCAGCTGTTCTTGAACTTCAATTTCCAGAAGCCCTCATCAGCAGGAGTGCTGACTTGTTGTTGTTGTTCAATCGCACAGTCAATTCCGACCCTTCGCGACCCTATGGACCATTGCCCAGCAGGCACCTCTGTCTTCCACCATCCTCCTCAGCCTGCCCAGCTCTGTGCCCATTGCATCTACAATACCATCTAGCCATCTCATTTTTGGCCGCCCCCTTTTTCTTTTGCCCTCCACCTTTCCCAGCATCAAGGCTTTCTCAAGTGAATCCTCTCTTCTCATTTGATGTCCAAAGTACTTTAGCTTCATCTTTACTATTTGTCCTTCTAGGGAGCCCTCAGGGTTGATTTCTTTTAAGATTGACTTATTTATTCTCCTCCCTGTCTAGGGTACTGTCAAAACTCTCCTCCAACACCACATTTCAAAGGGATCTATTCTTCTGCGCTCAGCTTTCCTAAATGGTCCAGCTCTCACAACCATACATTGCCACCGGGAATACCACTGCTTTGACTATGCAAATGTTTGTTTGCAAGGTGATGTCTCTACTTTTAACTATGTTCCCCAGGTTTCTTATAGCTTGTCTCCCAAGCATCTGTCGCCTTTTTATTTCATGGCTGCAATCGCCATCTGCAGTGATCTTGGATCCCAAGAAAGTAAAATCTGTCACCACTTCTACTTCTTCCCCATCTGTTTTCCAGGAACTGATAGTACCTGTTGACATTATCTTAGTTTTCTTGATGTTGAGTCTCAAGCCAACTTTTGTACTTTCCTCTTTCAACCTAAGCAAAGCTTCTAGGAATTGAAGTCCAAGAACACCTAAAGTGCCAAGGTTCACCATCACTGAAATAAATCCTGCCATTGTGTGCTCCATGGAAGAGAGTCTGGCCACTGCACTATTCTGTGACTTTTCAATTTGACACTCTTCCCAAACCCTCCATTTCTAGAGTCTTTCTGAGAATCCTCAGATCAGGCTTCGTGTTTCTCCAAATCTTTGTAAACAGAAGAGTAATCAGAGCATTCAAGAGAAAATTGGACAACCATCTGTCAGATCTGCTTTGATTTGGATTCCTGCATTCAGCAGGAGGTTGGATTCAATGTTCTAAAAGGCTTCTTCTAACTCAGCGTTTCTATGATTCTATACAAACTCCAAACTTCTGGAAAATGCCAGATCTTGTCATCTTTTGACATCTGTTGCATAGTACAATAATTCACACTAGAGCACGGGTGCCCAAACTACGGCCCGGGGCTCAGATCCTGCCCCTGATGCCAATTCACCCAGACTGCGAAGCCCTCGTCACACCTGGAAGTCTGGAAGTCAAACGTGCCCATAGGGATATGGCCCCTGACACCAATTCACCTGGCCCATGAAGCTCATACGGGCAAGTTTTACTTCCGCTTCCAGGAGGAGTGACAAGAGTTTCGTGGGCCAGATGAATTGGTGTCAGGGGCCATATCTGGACCCCTGGCTCCCTAAACCATGTGACCGGCCCACAGCCCAAAAAGTTTGTACACCCCTGCACTAGAGCAAGCCCGCTGAATCAATGGGACTTTGGTGACCCATACCATTAAATGGCTTAAGAAAACATTCCATTCAGAATACAGTAATCGCAAATTAAACACTTCCTTTGCTCAGTCAAGGGGCAGAGAAAATGGAGTTGTTTTACCCTATCATGGTGGAATGCTTTACCATTGCACATTCAATAGGCTTCTTCTCTTCATACTTTACACAAGCTGGTAAAGGCTGAGCTGTTTGAGGTGACATCCAAGAATACCTTGTCCAGAAGCGTAGCTTACCTTGCCGGGGCCCCATATAAAAATTGTTTGGGGGCCCTTTAGATGTGGGGCGGAGCTAACGTCATGACATCATGACGTCATGGGGGGAGCCAACGTCATGACGTCATGACGTCGTGGGCGGGGCCAAAAATAAAAATAAAATAAATAAAAATAAAATAAATAAAATAGAATTAAAATGTAAAAAAAAAAAACCACACACACCTCAACCCACCCACCCACCCACCCACCCACCCGAAACACAAAAACCTCACTTACCTTAATCCTGGGGCCTCTTCTTCCTCCGCCTCTGCTGTCACCGCCACCGCGCCGCTGCTGCTGCCGATCGCTCCCTCGCCGCGCACGGCGAAGGCAAGGGGCAGTTGTGGGAGGCGAGCGGGCGAAGCGAGGCAGCCCCGAGGCCCTCCCCCCGGTTGCCGCGGGGGCTCCCTGGCAGGCTGCGCCAGCCCGGGCGGGGCTCTCCACCTCGACACTGGGGTGGGAGTCCACCAGCTGCAGGACCAGCTCGCGTGCCCCATCCTGCACGCAGGCGGCAGGTGAGCTCCAGGCGTGCGCGGCAGGTGAGTTCCAGGCGCGTGCGGTAGGTCAGCTCCAGGCGCGCTCCAGGTGACCTGCCGCCTGCCGGGGGACGGGGTGCGCCCGCGAGCTGGTCCTGCCGCTGGTGGACTCCCACCCCAGCGGCGACCGTGGAGAGCGCCGCCCGGGCTGGCGCAGGCAGGGAGCCCCCGCGGCGACCGGGGGGAGGGCCTCGGAGTCGGGGCTGCCTCGCTGCTTAAAAGCTGCGGCTCCGACTCCGACTCTCCGACTCCGGCTTTTTTTAAAAAATTGGAGCCAAAAATGGCTCCAATAAAGTGCGCATGCGCAGAAACTCAATCTGACACATGCGCAATGCATCAGATTGAGTTTCTGCGCATGCGCAGTAAATTTTTGCTCTTTTTTATTTTTAATTTTATTTTTTGCCGTTGGGGGCCCCCGTAACCCGGGCCCCCCGTATAATTGATACGGCTGATACGGCGGTAGCTACGCCTCTGACCTTGTCCCTAGAATGTTTTTGTTCCTTTCTTCTCCAATGAAACATTTATTTTTCTCTGCCATTGTGTCATTTTATGTCCCTTTTAAGTTTTTCTTACATGTTTACAGATGTTCTGTTTGTCTGATTAATTTTATTTCTTTTTTTATATGGGATTATTTGTGTATATTTAATTTTTGGGTCTGTCAACCATCCAGAGTAACTTCATATGTTAGATGGGCAGGATATGAATGAATGAATGAATGAATGAGGAGCAGACAAAAAGGGGTAAAGGGGGGTTTTGGGGAATTTTTCTTGTGATTTTTAAAAAAAGATTGGATTGAAATCTTTCCCACAGCTGAATTCACCACCAGCACTGGATCGAGCCAGTGGTGGGCATCAGCAGGTTTGCACCAGTTTGTGAGAACTGGTAGCAGAAATTCTGGCTGGCCATACCCATCCAAGTTTTGAAATAAAGTAGTCCTAATTTGGGTGCAACACAGGACTTTCCCCCTGGCCACGCCCACCATACCACATCCACAGTATGGTAGTAATATTTTTAAACAAGTCAGAAAGGAAAAAAATGTTCTTTCTCCTTCCAATTTTTAATTTTTAAAATAAGTGATACAGCATGGGTCCTGCCATAATAGAATGTATTTTTTTTTTACTAATTTTGCTCCTTCATGAAGCAATGGAAGTGTTTAATTTACCAACATCTTATGTGACAATCCACTTACTCCCAAGTAGGACTCAGGTGTCCTCCAGCCTCCCGGCAATAGGATTGCGCCTGATCCTGCTTCCTCAGTCCAGATCAGACCCAGCAGTTCAGACGTCTCCTATCAGTGTGCCCAGTCACCCCTGACTTAAATACAGGTGGTGAGCAAAGGGTGCACATGAAACTAGTGTAGATTCAGGGAACGTGAACCAAGTAATCACTCCAAGTCTCTCCTGGTATTTTAGAAATATATTGAAATCAAAGCATAGTACAGAATGAAACTCATCAGAAGCTTAGAAAGCATTTCAAAACAAAGAAATAAAGAGAGCTGCTTATTTAAGGGATAGCTCATGCTACCCCCTTTTCTGGCTAAATAGGCTGATTGCAGTTAAAATCCAAGAGAGTGACTCTTCTCCGCCCCTGCCTTGTAGATTATATCTCCTCCCTCAGGGTCCACCTTCTTGCCCTTCTCCACAAGGGATTCCAACCAATGATCTCACAGGATGATATGTCTGTCACACATTAGGTTTCATTTCTTCCAAACCAAGAGGCCAACATTGTTTACATACCAGACCTGGTATAAAGGGAGTCCTACACACCAAATTCTCCATCTTGGCTGAAGCTAAAGCACAGGGTATAATTCATTTCATCACATCTTGAATGGCTGTCACAATATGAGAAACTGACAGCAGAAGGAGCCAAAGTTCCCGTTATCACATGTCCTGGAAATGAACCAAAGCTGAGTGATCCTACCTGCACTACAAAAAATGAGAGGCACCAGGCAAATATCCAAAAAATATGCAAGTGAACTACAGGGATTGCTTCATGTGATCACCAGAAAATGGAGCCAACCAACCTGTCCATGCAGCACACTAAGCAGCAGGCAAAATGTGTATCTGATCCAACTCTAGCCCTTGCTTTTAGTGAAATCAACTACCTTAAGTCTCCTAAATTTCAATAGGGTTTATTCCCCCTCTAAACTAGGTTTACTTTTTATCACACCCTGTATAACAGTGATGCACACCTATATTAGGCTCTTTGGCTTTTATTATTAAGCTCATGCTCTCATTTTAATAATTTTTTTTGAATAGTAGCCATGTTAGTCTGTGTTCCAAGCCTATCAGAAAGCAAATAAAATAAAATAACAACGCTGCAGCACTTCAACGACTAACTGCTATATTTTTTAATGTAAGCTTTCATGGATCAAGTCCACTTCATCAGACATAGGAGTGAAACTGCAAAGCATGAGCTTATATACACCAGATACAGAGGCATAGAGTGATTAAATCAGAATGACAGATAAGCATGCAAATCAATACAGCTTCCCACAGCTATTCATTTTAATAAACACTCTTTTCTTTTGTTCCAAAGCAGATCATTTCAGGTCATATCTTCAAATCTGCAAAGGCCACAAGCAAAGGTAGGCATGTGAGGAAATATCATATGGTGAGCATTTACTGACACATATAGCCTCTGTTTTCTCTTATCAGGTGTTGCTTGTGCCCCATTGTGCACAACGAGGATTGGATAAGAATGTTGTTTCTCTTCATTTTTGTCAAGAATTTGCTTATTACATTTCTTCATATATAGAACAGAGAGATTCTAAAAATTTTTTTCAAGAGACTAAATTTGTGGTATAGAACACAACATCATCACTAGTGATGAAGGAAAGTCCAGTCTGAATCTCTATGTGGAATGGTGAAAGGGCATGTGGAATGGTGAAACTTATCCTTCACCTCAGGCAGCAAAAGTTCTTGGACTGGTCATTTGAGGTCCTTTCTTCAGCTTTGCAGCTGGAAAATCTGTTACTACCAAACTCTTTCTATGCAGAATTGCACTCAATTTTTCACTACGATTCAAACTCCCAGTTAATTTAATATACGTTATGGTGACTAGTGATAAGCACTCTCTCATAAGATGTGAATGGATTTGACAAATCACAGAAAGTTCTTACAGGCCTTTATCTGCATCTTGAAAATACTTTGTGGCATGCAAATACAGTCATTTTCACCTGAACACACATTTCATTTCATGCTTTTGCCTGATCAGGGCTATATATGCCATTTAAATAAACTCATTTTACTTTCACTGGAGTGACCTGGTGGAGGTAAATACTTGTGTCCCTTCAATGGACATCTGCTGTTGGTACAAAGGCAATCAAGGGGAAAATGACTCCATGAAGTTTTCATGCCTCCCCCTTTTTCCTCCTGAAATGAAGATTAGGCAGGTCTTCAATCAAAAGTATTGTTAGATGAATCCATCTCACCTCCAACTTCTCATTATAAAAAGTATTCCACACCTGAGAAAAGACAGACAAACAAATATTAAATGATAATTTGTTCCATTCCCAAAAACACCCCCTCAGTATTTTATTTACCACGATAGAATTTAAAAAGTAATACGTAATCTGTTCAAAACAATAAAAAAGGTTGCCTGAAAACTTGCCAAAGAAAGATTGCTATACATTCCAATCAGATGTTCAGATCTAATTTCATGAATAGTTAAGGTAAAATGGGCAGATCTTATAGGAAACAGGAGTAAAAAACTACAGTGAACCCATTCTGTTAACATTCTGTGAAGGTTCTGAATAGCAATTACAACATTTCCAGTTTGACTGAATGATACTGAAGTGAACAAGCAAACACAAAGCATTCCTTTCCTCTGGTGTTCATATACAACAGCTAAAAAGACAAAGAATCACTTCAAATTCCTGAAGGGCCTGGCATCACTGCATGCCCAAGCCAGCTGCTGAATTAATCTGGAATGTGTACCTCACAATATGAATGCAAGATCTCAGGGAGATGATCCATTCTGAGAGATAAATGTGGATTCTGGCTTCAAGCAATGTAAATTTACTGGAAAAATAAAGCAGAAAGAGGCACATATTATGTGGCGCTAGGGGGAAGCGGTATGAAATAGATAAGCAGGTGTATGGCTGTTAACTAGGTTCTGCTGAGGGAACTGTATTAAAGTGAGAATGAACCTAAAATAGTCTGGATGCAAAACACGTTGTCTGCCACTAAGTCTTCCTCTGATCTGGTTCTGTTGCTAGTTTTTAATTATAGTACTATAGTGCTATTATTGGGGTACACAGAAAGAGGTCCTTGAAGATTGTGGTATTTTTGAATCACAATCGGGAGTATCCTGGTAACAGAAGAAGTGCTACTTCAGTAAGAAGTGATAAGACAGTCCTGGATCTCATGAGCATGTGCTTCCCCCTTCTACCTGTTCCAATGAGGTATTGAATCTGGATCAGCAGATCAGTAAAAGCTGGAAGACAATCTAACATATTAATTGGCTTTTCAGTATCTAAATATTGCAATGAAAGTACCATACCCCCTAATATCCTGGGTCCATATTTTTATAGGAAGTCTGACATTATACTATTGACTACATAAAATAATACTGGAGGTTTATAAGGTTTGTAAATATATTTTGTTCAGCTTTGCAAGAAATATACAGTAGGTATATTTATGTATGAGGGAGCATTTATTTCCTTTTTAAAAATAATTATTCGAGATTTGAACCTACTCAGAAACATATGACACTATAGGAAGAACGCACAGGATAAAAACAGTCTTTACTTGCAAAGAAAACAATGTCCTCTAAATAGCCTCAAAGGTTATGCTGCAATTTACTAGAACTTCCATTATATCAAACAAGTAAGTTTTTGACCCACACACAAAATTTAATCTATTCCCTGTATATAGTGCATGGAAAGGTGAAAAGCCTCCTCTCGACTGCTAAAGCCTGTCTCCCTGCAGTGAAGCTGAGACATAACAAAATTATACCAGAATACCAATGGGGAAGCCTGAAGGCAATCTTCTCTTTGATATTTCTAATGCAGCAAATGATTGTATAAAGATCTTTCCAAGCACAGAGACCACTTGGCATTGGTTACTTGGAGAAGCTGTTAACTAAGGCAGGGGTCTCCAACCACCAGGCTGTGGACTGGTACTGGGCTATGGGTTGTCCTGAACTGGGCCACAGGGGTGGGTGGCACTGGGAGACCAAATGACAGCCATCTGGCCTCAATGTGCTCCACCGGGTCTGCCTGGCGAATGGAGGGAGAGCATGGGCTTCAAACACAGCAGCTAGGCAGGTGGGTGCCTGGGCGGCCACTCCTACATGTTGCTTAACCACAGTGGGGCCCCACCCCTTGCCTGTGTGCAGTGTGATACCTCACTGCCAATAGTGGGCATCAGCAGGTTTGCACCAGTTCACCAGAACTGGTTGCAGAAATTCCGGCTGACCCCACCCATCCAAATTTTGAAATAAAGTAGTCCTAATTTGGGTGCAATGTAGGGCTTTCCCCCTGGCCACTCCCACCATACCATGCCCATAGTGTGGTAGAAATATTGTTTGAACCCACCACTACTCATGTTGAACAGTGTGGCTGGTACGCAACTGGGCCCCTTCTCCTTGTTTTGGAGCTACAGAAGGTCTCCTCCCCCACCTATGTGCAGTGAGGTATCACAGTGCCCATATTCAAGCTGTGGCTGGCAGGCGGGAGAGATTTAAAAAATATATTATAGCAAAACTGAAATATATACTCTGGCAGTATATTTTGAGAATATTTTAGTAAATCCCACCAGCCCCACTTACCGGTCTGTGGAAAAAATGTTTAGCATGAAACCGGTCCAATGTGCAAAAAGGGTTGGGGATCCTGAGCTAAGGAATGCATACATGCATCTTTGTGCAAACTGGCTCATGTAAACTTAGGCCACAATAGATTTGTTAGTCTTTTAAGGTGCCATAATAAGACTTTTTTTTAAAAAAAGATTCACATATATTGCTTCTGGAGAGATTTTGCAGTGTGTACACCATTGAAATATTGAGCTGAAATTATAGGACAAACCATATTCAACTGTGTACTGCACATAGAAACAGAGAATACCAGTAAATAATCGAAACCCAGGTGAGCAGCCATTCGAAATTGGTTGTTCCAATAGTCTCTTGTAGCATCATTGTATAAATGTTGGCAGAAGCAAATATTTCCTATCAGAAGAGAAAACAAAATCTCATGGCAAAAACTGAACAGCAACAACATTCATGAAGGTTAGTAAATTGAAGGAATGCCAAATTTACCTGAAAAAAGTGTCAAGTAGGATTTGAACTGTAATACTGTACAATGTGGAATATATACAAAATAGCTGTCATTAAGCAGGACCACTGGGACAATTAGGGTAGAGCTATCA
Source organism: Furcifer pardalis (assembly GCA_030440675.1). NCBI lineage: Eukaryota > Metazoa > Chordata > Lepidosauria > Squamata > Chamaeleonidae > Furcifer > Furcifer pardalis. The sequence continues at coordinate 101,730,732 of CP126891.1, forward strand.
ACATCCTCAAAGGAGTAAGAGAAGGCAGAGGATAGTAAAAAAAGAGATAGCAAAAAAGATTTCAGAAGATACATGAAAAACATTTATCCTGTTGTTACTAACAATGGGATATTCAGACTTTATTTAGATTATAATCTCCTAGTGCTATCTGAGCACTTTCTTTCTGAACAGCTAGTTTGGAAGACCTAGGCTTAGTTTGGTATGGCACTTTTAAGTGTATACCTGTGAGGCACAACTCTCAGAATGAAAAATTGTGGGATTTGTAGTCTAAAAATTGCAAACATTCCATCCCTAGTTGTTAAATGCCATCAAGTTGAAAGTTTTCAAGGTATGTGAGATGATCAAGGAGTGGTTTACCGTCGTCACCACCCAGTGAGTTTCCATGCCCAAGTGGAAATCTGAACCCAGGTCTTAAGTATGACACTCAATTACTCAACCTGCTTTCTTGATGCAATGCCACAATCCTGCAAATGCCTTACTGATGGCAACAGTAAAATATGTTTTTGTTTCAGCCACTAGCTTTAAAATTTATGTCTAAGCAATTAGAATGTAAACTAAGAGGCTCACTCTATGGGGAGAGTTAGTCTGAGCATACACACACAATAATCAGGACAATCTGTTCCAACCTGCCCCATTTCAAGGCCTCTGTCAGGGGTTCAAATAAACTGGCCCTCCCGTGTAGATCAACCCTATGCTACTGACTTTACTATTGACAATCAATCACAAAACAAGGTCAGCTGATGTGCAAGCTACATGGGATCAGAAAAACTCAAGGCACTAAAATCAAACAGCCTCTAACAGTTAAGAACAGTCCCTCCTAACAATGTAGTTTTAGATAAAGTCTTCAGGTGTTGGCCCTCGCTCATTTCTTAATAGCATACAGTTTAAAGTGGTGCCATTTGATTCGTCCCTAGGGGCAAAATAGATGTGAAATTCTGCCTAGAAAATAATATCTTCACAACCCAATCATGATTGTTTTCATTTGATTTTGCAGTTTTGTGTACTAATTTCCCTGTTTTTTTTCAGTGTACTGTATTAAGATTTGTCAGGATGTGAAAAAAAGTTTGTTGATCCAACAAGATTTCAATGGTTAGTGTGTGAAAATGCAGTCTACAATGTTCATATTTGTAGCTTGTTGAGTTTGATCATTAGTGTATATAAATGAAAGGTAATACAAACAATTAGTGGCATGCAAATAATTCCTCTAGTTTTAAGAAGCCAAATTGCGTGTGATCTATTTGTACTCTATTGTTATTTCATATACTGGTACAGTAATTTCTTTTCCTGGGTTTTTAAAAATAGATATTAGTGCTTCAGAGTAGCACAAGGCAAAAAACAATAGAGAGGAACAGACAGGCCTCCACTGTCAAAGATAGAGCAAAAGAATGGTTTTCTAGTACAAGTGGGGAGGGATTTACTACCTTTCATGGAGACCTGTACATTGCTTTTAAGCTTGTTTATTTTGTATTTATGTTCAAACTGCAACTGCTGCCTTCTCTTTGTTTGCTGATAGAAGATATAGCCAAGAGAACAAGTTTTCTAACTTCTCTTGTGACTAGTGCAGCTGAGATTCTGGCACATTGCACTAAGTGAGCAAGTTAATGAGCTGTTTTTGTATCCCGTGTGAGATGTGAGTTTCACAAACACACCCTTTCTCCCTTAGCTGAAGCAACTTCCTGCCAGGAACACAAATCTTGAGCAGACTCCTATACAAACAAAACAGCTGTGGGGAAAGGAAATGCTCTCATGCTTTCCTCTGGGGTGGGTAAGTAAGTAAGTAAGTAAGTAAGAAAGAAAGAAAGAAAGAAAGAAAGAAAGAAAGAAAGAAAGAAAGAAAGAAAGAAAGAAAGAAAGAAAGAAAGAAAGAAAGAAAGAAAGAAAGAAAGAATGGCAGTAATCAAGCCTGCCTTCTCTTGTTTCTGAGCAGTTCTTACAGTGATGGTAATCCCTTGCAAACCAAACCACTTCCAAGTTGTGTTCACCCTCCCTGCCCTTGTCCCCAAAGAGATGAAGTAAAACAATACCCCACCCTCAAACTTGTGAATTTAGCAAACTACAGTACTTGTTAAGAAGTGTATGAAGAAGAATATTTTGCTCTGTAAAGTTCATACTGAAATAAATCTATTAATCATTAAGGTGCAGTCCTTGAGAAGGAAATTTAAACAGCATTGAAGCTTCCATCATAGGCCATCGTCTTAGATCAGTGGTGTCCAAACTAAGGCCCGGGGGCCGGGTGCGGCCCCCAGCACCAATTCATCCAGCCCGCAAAGCCCTCGTCACTCCTGGAAGCGGAAGTAAAACGCGTCAGGGGCCGCACCTGGCCCCCGGGCCTTAGTGACCAGCTCCCTGAACCACATGATCGGCCCACGGCCCAAAAGGTTTGGGCACCCCTGTCTTCGATGGATAGGGCATCTCCAATTTATGGATGGTTTCAGGCTTCCTCACCAAATTCTTTGTGGGGAACTTATCTCCGGTACAAGACCTCGTAGAGCTCCTTTGAAGTGTCATAAGGACCAGCTGAAACAAACCATGAAGGTGTCAGCTATAAACCCACAAACTTGGGAGTCAGCCGTTGAAGATTGCCCACTTTGGTGCCAAACATCTCTGTGGCAAACCGATCACTATGAAGGGGAACACTGCAGATATGAAGAGGCTGAGCGACAAGCACCGAAGCTTCGTCAAACTCAGCCACTCTCTCCAACATCTATCAGTGTAATGTGTGTGGCCACATGTTTCATGCCAGGATCGGCTTATTTAGTCACCAGAGACACATCCATCAACGGAAAACATTTATGCTTGAACATGAGTAGCTGCTGATGTCGCTGCTACAATATTTTGCTTTCTCTCACTTTTCTCCTTTTTATTTTGCCAACAAACTACTTATTATGTTAAACATTTTTGAAAAGCGGGGATAATACTGCCACTTCCATTAAAATGAAAATGCCTATCAGCAGCTCCATCAAGAGCAAAATCAAATTAGAAGATGGAGAAAGGGGCTCACTGGTGAAGGAACATTAAAGGAGAATATAGTTGAGGAACCCAACCTCCCCTAAGTCACTTGGAAGATCCTGAATAGGCTGAGGGTTGGAGTCTTTAAACGTAGGATCAACATGCTCAAGTGGGGGCTGCCAGTAGACAACAACATGTTACATGACCGTAGAGAGATACAAAATCCGGCTCATTTACTGGTCTGCTGATTACTGCCAGAAATATGCACCAATGAAGACTTAAGTTTGGCCAATGACAAAGCCAAGAATGTGGCTTCATTTTGACAGGGTTTGATCAGGACAGGAAAGCCGCCGCCACCGCTCCATCCATTTATTAGCAAACACATTCCCCATCCTCTCCTGTGAATGGAGTGGAGGAATGTATACAAGGTGTTGTGGGAGAGGGGGAGCATTTCTGCCCTGAAGGACCTGAACTTGTCCTCTCATGCATCTCCACTTCTAAGCACTTCTGTTTAGTGGGAGGTGAAGAGAGGATGCATTACAAACAAGGAGAGGTGGCAGCTGTCTTTGCCTGTTGGCCGCTCTCTTCTCTGGGTAGCCTGATGTGGGAGAAATGGACTGGTATAGCTCCATCCCCATCTTGGTGTCACCTGAAGGTACAGCAAAGATAAGTGCAAAAGTGAGAAGATAAGGCAGGCTGCATTTTCCCTGACCAAACATTTATGGTGCACTGGCCCTGGGCATAGGCAGCTGCTCAGATCTTTTCTGATAAAAGCATTGATGTTAGAGCTTTGAGAAAGTGAGCAAGATGAAGAAGGTAAGATAAGTTGCTTGTTTTCCTACTATGGTTGCAAGAACAGCCATATCTGAGATTTCAGGGCTAAAACCTGAGAAGAAACAGGTGCCTGTATTGACAGAGGAAGCAGGACGAGCAAGTATTTGGAAGAAGGAAGCAGAACCATTTTGAGACAGTTGACAAGAGATCCTGTGTAAATGCATCCATTGTGTAAAGCCCAACTAACAAGGTATGTAGCAAGTTGCCAACTGGAAAACTTATTAAAGGTAAAGGTTTCCCTTGCTTGAAAGCCAGTTGTATCCAACTGTAGGGTTCAGTGCTCATCTGTTTCAAAGCCAAAGAGCTAGCGCTGTCTGCATCTGCAGATGTTTCCGTGGTCATGTGGCAGGCATGACTAGACACTGGAGTGCACGGAACGCTGCTTACCTTCCCACTAAAGTAGTCCCTATTTATCTACTTGCAATTTCTTGCTTTCAAACTGCTAGATTGGCAGGAGCTGGGACAGAGACGGGAGCTCATTCCATCCTGCAGTACTCAGGAATTGAACTGCTGACCTCCTGACTGCAGTGGCTCAAGTGGAAAACCTGGGGGAGGGTTGTGCACAAAATGTGCACAACAGCTGCAAGTGTGCCCTCATGTCAACTAGTGCTCATAGGTAAGGTACAGCTTTCCCCACCACATTAAGAATTCTTCCAGACTCTCCTGCAGCTCTGAATTTGTGGAAGGCTTATCATCAACCCAAAGCAAGCAAGGAAGATTAGCCGTGTGATCCATATTCAAATTGTAAAGATCCAAAAGATGCAGCAAACAGGTGGTACCTTTATTGGATCACTAAGAAAAAGAAAACATTGTGTGAGCTTTCATGGTTCAAGACCACTTCTTCAGGCATGAATTTTTTGAAATAGTAGCCGTGTTAGTCTGTGGTTCAGGCATATCAGGAAACAAAATCGAAAAAGTAATAAAACAAAAATACTATAGCACTTTAAAGACCAACTGCTATACTTTTCTTGTTAGCTTTCGTGGCTCAAGTCCACTTCTTCAGACAAGGAGTAAAACTTAAAGGCATGTTTTATATGCACCAAATGCAGGGGTTAAAGGGAGAAGGGTTTGCTCAAGCAGAATGACAGACAAGCAAGCACAACAATAGAGCTTCCTACAGCTATCAATAACAATAGATTATTCAGATTAGTTTTAAATGTCTCCCTTTCAATTTCAAAGGTATGAAGTAAAGCCCTGTCTGGTTTCTGATTTAACCTCTCACTTGTTTACTGCCACTTGGCCATTTCATGTTCTGCTCAAGTTGTAAAAGAGAATTGGCAGGAAGGTTGTATAAGACACAAAAATATAATATATAAAATATCTGTCAGCATATAGCAATCTGTGTATCAAATTTGATAATGTCCCAGAAACCCTTGGCTAATATTTAAGCCTTTGTGATGGGTGTCCAACAGATGGATGCATTTTATTTCTGCTGTCTCTCTTTTGATCCTAGTCTTGTAATTTCTCTGTTCCAGAATTGTAACTTTCAGGTCTTGGATAGAGTGTCCAGATAGATTGAAGTGGTTTGAGACAGGTTTCTCTGTGTTGCCATTCCGGATATCTGATTTGTGTCCATTAATTCTTTTGCATAAAGACTGTCCTGTATGTCCTACATAAAGCACAGGTGGTCATTTTTGGCAAGAGATGGCAGAAGCACAAGTAAAACTGCCTTTAATGTTGTGTGTGGTGCCGTTGGGTCCAGTACTGCAGGCATGTATTAGAGTGTTCACGGTGTGGTGGTCTGCCAGGCTCTCTTCTTAAAGACAGCAAAATATTCCATGGAGTTAGGATGCTTCTCCCACAGGAAGCTTTCATTTCGGGCCTGCACTGTTGGTGTCAGAACTTGTATAGCAAGAAGGCTCCCAAGTTGCGGCCCTGATGTTCCACTTCTTGAATTTGCTCAACACACACATTCAGGTGCTTTTCATTCTGCACCAGTAATCCATGGCATCTCCTGGAAATGGGCAAAGATATGTGGCTGGTTTTAAAGCCACTTCGCGCACACAATCAAATCCTCTTGTCCAGCACAATTGATCCTCAGATTTGTCTCCCCATCTGGACATAGAAGCATAGCAATTTCCTGAGATTTTGTCTGGCACCCTCAAACCTGGCAGATGTATTTATTGCTTTAGCAGGCTCTTCCTGCCAGCAAGTTGCTTATTATCTGTTTTTTTTTTACCAAAATAAACATGGCAGTGTCATTAAGAGAACTTGTAGTTTGACCCAAAGAGATAAATAGTAGAGCAGAGCCTTAGGTTTAGGAGGGTAAGTGTCTGGGACTAGTGTTGATTTAGATTTCATTTGTTTGGTCTTGTCCAGAGGATAAGGCTAGTTCAAAGATTACATGTTTTTGTCATGGAATTGTGAAAGAGGTCATTTTTACAAACCCATTTTCAACCCTCCCCTTAAGTTTTGGAGTGAGGAAGAAACAATCTTTTCTTGGCTTTCTTATTACATATTTGCTGAAAGACTCAATTGTTGGTGTTTCTATTGGGGTAATAACTCTAAAAGCAATAGTTTCTCACACAGGAAAAAAGAAGGAAGAAAGGAAAAGACAGCCATTTGATGGGATCTGATGCACATCTTTTGCTTCCTTACTTCCTACAATTTCTCTGCAGAAGCACCACAGTTGGTTGATATAATCTTTGAAGGGAATGATACAAAAAGTAAACACAGACAATGTAGGACCGTGATGGCAAAACTTAGCACTCCAGATGTTCTTAGACTTCCGTTTCCAGAAGACCAAGCACCCTGTGAATCCTCGCGAATGGGTTTACTGCAATTCATCCAGCCTGCACTGTCCTGGTTGCTCACCGTTCTCTGAAAATTTGGGGCATTTCCTCCCATTTGAATAATACCTTCCCTTATTGTTAGGTAACCTTATAGAAGTGGAGTCAGAGAGCCTCTAGACCAGTGATTCCCAATGTGTGACACATGTCCCACAGGGGGACAATATGAGAATGAGTTATTAACAGTTAATGGCCTTTTAGGCTTCCTCCTCATGAAAAGGAGTTCACTTCTTGAATAATAAGAATTATGTCTCACGTGTGTGTGTGTGTGAGGCATCAGGATTTCAGAGAGGCTTAGGTGGGGCATGGCCAAAGAAAGGTTGGGAACCATTTCTCTAGACTGAACATTTTCTTTTACATACAAAAATAACTAGAGGTTACCTTCGTGCAGTGATGGCAAACCTTTTAGAGACCGAGTGCCCAAACTGCAATCCTAAATTCACTTATTTATTGCAAAGTACCAACACAGCAACAGGGGAGGAAGGAAATGTTCCCATTGGGCAGCTAGGCAGAGGGGCGGGGTGAACTCTGTGCTGTGAAAGGGAGAAAACTCCCATTGGGCTGCTGGGCAAAGGGGTGGGGCAAACTCTGTGTTGGAGTGACTGCACAGGTGCCCACAGAGAGGGCTCCGAGTGCCACCTCTGGCACACGTGCCATAGGTTTGCCACCACTGCCTTAGTGTGATTACTTCCTAACCCTTCACTCCTTTTTCTCACCTTTTTGATACCTTAACTCTTCACCTCAGGCCATAACATGTCAGTTCACAGACTAACACATCCAATGTGCATTCACTATACATTAGTACCCCGGATAACGTTATGGCTTGGTTCCACAAGTCCCGTCGTTATCCGGTTTTTAACGTTGTGCAATACATTGATCACACAATGTTAAAAAAAGCCCTGTTTCCCTGGAGGCTGCAGCAAGCCAGAACGTCAGGATTTGAATCCTGACATTTTGGCTTGCTGCAGCCTCCAGGGAGGTGGGGGAACTTTGGAAACAGCTTGGATCGGGTCTCCCCACCTCCCTGGACCCAGCCGGGGGGGGGGGTCAGAGACCCCAAAATTGGTAAAAAAAAAAGGCATTTTTTTTAAAAACCAATTTTGGGGTCTCTGACCCCCCCCCCACGCCGGGTCCAGGGAGGTGGGGAGACCTGATCCAAGCTGTTTCTGGGCTTCCCCGACATCCTCAGCCAGTGCAGCAAGCCAGAATGTCGGGATTCGAACTCTGACATTCTGGCTTGCTACACTGGCTGAGGACGTCGGGGAAGCTCAGAAACAGTTTGGATCGTGTCCCCTGCCTGCTCCAGAGAGATCAGAGGACCCGATCTACAGCTGCAGGGTGGCTGGGGAAGCTGACGGGGACTCCCTCTCGGCTTCCCTAGCCACCCGCCCTTGCCTCCGCAGCTGTGGGGTGGCTGGGGAAGCCGACGGAGGAGCCCCCTGTCAGCTTTCCAGCCTCCCCACCCCTGCCTCCATAGCTGCAGGGTGGCTGGGAAGCTGAACGGAGAACCCAGTTCAGCTTTCCAGCCACCCTGCTGCTAAGAGCGACTGTATTGGATAACGTTAAAAATCGCGTTATTCGATACAAGAGTTTTCCGAAAATCTTGTAACATTATGCGGTTTTCACGCTATACGGTACTCGCGTTATCCGGGGTATTACTGTACTTTCCTGTAGCCCATGTTTCAGCTAAGCATAATCATTTATTTTAATCATGAATTTAAATTTAAACATTAATTTAAAGGTGCAAGAAAACATCCAGAAAATGCCCAATGACTCAAAATGAGTGTGGAAGCTGGCCAACATTGTTCAAGTGGAAAAAGACCTGCTGTCTGCATATGGTCAGAGTCTGGAACTATGGCATTGACCCGTTATCAGAATGCCCTTCTTTGGCTGAATTTAATGATGAAATCCTACGTCCTTATGTCTAATAATGAACTGCTGTATCTTTAACTCTGAGTAAGCATGAATAGTGGACTGCAATAGGTTAATGGTTAAGACACTGAACTTGAAACTGGAAGTTCAGCAGGTCAAGATCCAAGTGCTGCAAGACAGAGCTGAGCTCCTGTCTTTGTCTCAACTCCTGTCAACCCAGCAGTTTGAAAACAATAAAATGCAAATAGATAAATCGGTACCGCTTTGGTGGGGAAGGTAGCTGCTTTCCGTGCTCTCTGGCATCTAGTCATGCCTGCCACATGACCATGGAAGGCTCTGCAGACGCAGACAGCACTGGCTCTTTGGCTGAGATGAGCACCCCACCATTAAGTCAGATACAATTGGCTTTTTGAGCAAGTGTGACCTTTACCTTACCTAGGCATGCATAGGATTGCATTGCAGTGTTTCCTTAAAATAAAACATGGATACAACAAACTTGCCTTGCTCTGCTGCTTTCCGCCCCCGCCCCTTCTCAGCTGCTGCCATTTATTAGTTTTCCCCTGCTTCACGCCTAGGGTATGAAGGTAGAGTCTACAAATTCTTATTTCCTATTCTGACCAAACCCTGGTCAGCCAAAATGAAGCCACTTTCTTCGCCTTGTCGTTGGCCAAACTTAAGTCCTCTTTGGTTCATGTCTCTGGCAGCAATAGCCAGTAAAGGAGCTAGACTCTGCATCTCTCCACATTCACACAGTGCGCTGTTGTCCACCAGCAGCCCTCACTTGAGTACGTTAGTTTTGCATTTAGGCACTCCAACCCTCAGCCTATTCAGAGTCCTCCAGGTGACCTAGAGGAGGATGAATCCCCTAATGATACCTCTGGATTGCTGACCTAAGGATTCCTTGTGTACATTTAAAGCAGTGGTGCCCAAACCATGGCCCATGGGCAGAAGCGTAGCGTGCCTTGGCGGGGCCCCGTATAAAAAATTGTTTGGGGGCCCTTAGGAAGGGTAAAGATTTCTCACAAAAGAAAAAAAAATGCATAAAATTAAAAGAAATATATTGTACGTACATCGATTATTGTGGGATTCCCCCGTTGAAGTAAATGACTTAAACGGGGAAATCCCGCAGCCCGCGATAACCGATGTAGGGTGTTGCCAACGGGGAAAAAAAGAAATTGCTTTTTTTGACTTTTGTCATTTGTGAAATAAAAAAAATTTTTTGGGAAGTTTTTATTAATTTTTGCTTATGCACGTTGGGGACCCCCCATATAATTGATACGGCAGATACGGCGGTAGCTACGCCCCTGCCCACGGGCCAGATCTGGCCCCAACCCCAATTCATCCAGCCCATGAAGCCCTCGTCGCTCCTGGAAGCGGATGGGTGTGTTTTACTTCTCCTTCTAGGTGTTGGGGCTGGATCCATAGTAGCAAGCCCCCCCCCCCATCACACGACCGGCCCTCAGCCTGAAAAGTTTGGGCACCCCTGATTTAAAGAAACGCCTCCTTCCCTTCCCCCGGTCTTCCCCCAGAGGCGCCCTTTGGGTCGCGTTCTTTGCAAGCGCTTGTCCCGTTAAGTGTCTCCCGGAGCGAGCCGCGCCTCCAACCCAGGCCGCCCGGGCAAGCTGCCGACGGGGGCGCCGGGCTCGACGCCGTCCGCCTTCTAGCGCGCAGAGGGGGGGGGGGGAGAGACGGCGTTGTAGGCGCTGGGCGTGACTTGGCCGCTCGCTTTGGGCTGCCTGCCTTTCCTGCCGCCGGAGGACGGCGAGGCAGCGAGAGCGACTCTGGAGGCGAGAGAAAAGAGAGCCGGGCTGCGTCTGCCGAGGGCTGTGCAGGAGGAACGGAGCCACAGGGAGCTCCGGGTGCACCACCCCGGGTCGCTTCCAGGGAGCCGGGGCTGCTATACTGTGGCGGGAGGAGGAGGAGGAGGAGGAGGGAGGGACGGAGGCATTTCCATACCCCCCCCCCCGCTTCCAAAAAGGCAGTCGCCACCGTCTGGAAGGGGCCACGGAAGAACGGCAGAAGCCGTCTGGACCCCCCCTCCTCCCCCAAGGAAGGCACTATGGGGAAAGTTGCAACTTGCCTCCTGACTTTGGGTGGACTTTTCCTGGCGGCCAGAGCAGAGACCATCACAGGTAAGACGGCGGCTCTGGAGTCCCCCCCCCCCTCTTCCTCATCTTTTCACATCCTCTTCTATTTGGCCCCTCCCGTGATGTCATGTAGCAAAGGGTTCCTTTTGGGCACAACCAGGGCCATAGCCAGGATTCTAGACGGGGGGGGGGGGTTTCAGGAGGTACAACAATGACACACACACGTGTGTATAGAACATTGCCCCGGGCGGGGGGGGGCTGTTAGCTAAGAGGGGGGGCTTATTCCCCCCTGCCTACGGCCAACACAGGGATGCGTTGCCTTTGTGGGCTTTAACCTATCTCCACCCTCCTTTCCCAGCTTTTCGGCTTCGGACTTTGGAGCAGTTTTAGTGCCTGGTGGAGGGAAAAGAGGGAGTGTTTGGAGGGGGGGGGCTGGAGGTCCGGAGCCAAGGAAGGGGAATTCAAAGGGGGGGAGGAGGACTGGCGGGGAACCTGGCCCTTTAGCGAGGAGGAGCGGCATCTCCCGAAACCCTAGGAGGGGCTGTCTTAGTAGAACAAAACTTTCTATAAGTTTGACTGCGGCCCGGCAGCGGGGAGGCTCCACGGCTGGGGAACGGCTCTTCCTTTCCAGCCTTCTTGGTCCGGGCAGGGCGGAGGGACGGAGGCGTCCCTAAGCAACTTCTTGGCACAGCGGCTTTCGGGACGGGGGCGGCGGCGGCGGCGGCGGGAGCGGGACAGAGTGGGTCCGCGTTGCACGCGCCTCCTGGTTGTGCGCGGGGCGCTTTTGCTCTCTCTCTCTTTGGAGCCCTGGTGGCGCAGGGGTTAAAAAACTGCTGCGCTGCAGCCAAAAATGCATGTGAGTTCGAGCCTGACCAGGACCGTAGCCAGGATTCTAGTAAAGGTAAAGGTTTCCCTTGCTCGAAAGCCAGTCGTATCCGACTCTAGGGGTCAGTGCTCATCTCTGTTTCTAAGCCGAAGAGCTTACAGGACGCGTAAATAAACAATCTCTCTCTCTCTCTCTCTCTCTCTCTCTCTCACACACACACACACACACACACACACACACACACGGCCACCTCCTGGCTATGGCCCTGAGCCTGACTCAGCTTCGCATCCTCCCGATCAAATGAGTCCCCTGCGTGTGTGTAAATACTAATTAACTTGTGAACCGCCCAGAGAGTCGACGAAGCGCAGTGGTGAGGGGGGGGGGGCGGTATAGAAGTGTCACTGCACATTGCTAGGGGGTCACGGCCCTCGGCAGGCGCGGGCGCCCGCCCTCGGGCTCACCCACCCCGGCGGGTCTGTCCCGTTAGCTTTCCCCCGTCCCCCCCCCCTCCCACCCGGTGTGCCTTTTCCGGCCCGCGGCTTTGGGCGCCACTCGCCCTCTAGCGGTGGAAAGGCGGCAGCGGCGGCGGCGGGCGCTGGGCGTGACTTGGTGCTGGCAAGCTTTCGGCGGCCGGCTCGCTGGCTGGCTGGCTGGCTCTCTCTCTCTCTCCTCCGCCTGCCTGCCTACCAGGGAGACCCCGAGCCAGTGCGGGGTCTGGAAAGCGAGGCGAGAGTGGCTCGCCAAAGCGCCTCTCGCACTGCCGTCTGGCCGGCCGGGCTGCCGTCGGTGGAGCCAGAGGGAACGGCGCAACAGGGAGTGCGGGCTTTTACCGGAGTTGCTTGACAGCCACCCGACGGGAGGAGAAGGAGACGGAGGCGCTTTTGGAGTCCGTGTCTCCCAAAAAAGGGTCCTCGGAGGGAGAGAGGGGCTGAAGTGAGCCCCTTGACTCCCCTCCCGGTTCCCCGGGACGCCTGGAAGGAAGGGGGGCTCCCCACCCCCCCAAGGAAGGCACTATGGGGAAAGTTGCAACTTGCCTCTTGACTTTGGGTGGACTTTTCCTGGCGGTCAGAACAGAGACCATCACAGGTAAGAGGCTCGGGAGTCCTCCCTCCCCTTCTTCCCCATCTTTTCATGTCCTCTTGAATTTGGCCCCTTCTATGACGTTTTGAGACCATCACAGGTTAGGGACCCGGGATTCTCTCTCTCCCCCCCCCCGTAGGTTGTTGTGGCTTATTTGAACGGTGTTGGGTGTCAAAGGCTTCTTCGGATCACCGCCTCTGGGAATTGGGACTTAATTCCCCTCCGCCCGCTCCTGGTTTGACCTTTGGAACTGCTGCGTGCGTGGAAATAAACACCCCGCCACGAAAATAGATGCTCAACGGAGAAGGGAAGTTCACGTGAAAGGGGGGGGGAGAGGGATTACGCTCGTGTAACTCAGGGATGCCCAAAGTATGGGCCGGATCCGTCCCTGTCACCAATTCATCTGGCCCACACCATCTTCATTGCTCCCAGAAGCAGAAATAAAATGCGTCCGTATGGGTGCATTTTACAGTACTTCCGTTTCTGGGAGCGATAAGGGTGGTGTGGGCCAGATGAATTGGCATCGGGGGCCAGATCCGGTCCCCTGGCTGTAGTTTAGGCATCCCTGAACCATGTGACCGGCCCATGGCCTGAAAAGTTGGTGCACCCCAGTGCAGCTGCCCAGTGCAAAAGTGCTGAGGGAGGACTTGTGGGGAGTTGAGCAACAGCCATGGAGGCAAAGGGGTTCAGGATGTAGCTGTGCATAATTCCTCGAGGGGTGGGTGAGTGTGCTTTAAATCCAAAGCCTAGCAACCTTTTCTACAGGTTGGCTGCTGGCCAGCAGCTGGAAGGTGGCAGCAGGGAGGTTGCACAACTTTGGAAGTCTCCTTTTTCCAGCCGGGGACACTGTCTAAGCAAGGCTGGCAGGCTAGCAAGTGAGCAGAGAGAGTTTGCTGTGCTAAGCAGTGTCCTTGGCACAAGGCTGTCAGGAAGGGCCCCTCAAAGGAAGTTGTGTGTGTGTGTGTGTGTGTGTGAGAGAGAGAGAGAGAGAGTGAGAGAGGGAGGGAGGGAGATCAGTTTTTGTAGATGTCAAGGATGATCCACGGGGCTGTGCTCAAGTCTTCTCAAAAAACTTGTGTTGTTACAGCACATGGCAACAGAATGTAAGGGGAGACTCTGGAGTCTCTTTGCCTTTCAAAGTTGGGTAGGAGAGAAAATTCATCAGCACACACACACACATATAAAAATGTCTAAACCAGGAGTGCCCAAACTACAACCCGGGGGCTGGATCCGGCCCCCGACGCCAATTCATCCAGCCCGCGAAGCCCTCCGCTCCCAGGAGCTACAAGGGCTTTGTGGACTGGGTGAATTGGTGTCAGGAGCTGGATCCGGCCCCCGGGCCTTAGTGACCAGCCCCCTGAACCATATGACTGACCCCGTGGCCCAAAAAGTTTGGGCACCTCTGGTCTAAACCACCACAACTTTGGGAAAGCAATGGATGGGTGCTCTATTTCCTTTACATCCTGAACATCTTCCAACTGGTGACAGTGGTGATCACTCTGGCATAACTTCTAAAACAAAAGGAAATCTCACTGACAAGCTTTTGCTTTAGTTTCTTGCTGGTACACTTCTCCCCTAGATCTCCTCCGGTTATGGGTAGTGGCTTGGGGAGATTCAGTGATGTTTTTGTGAGTAATTGTGAGTCACAGCCTCCTAATTTTGGTCTCTGTGCTGGGCTGCAAAACATTTAGTTGATGGAGTTGGAAGGAATGAATAACTTCAGCTTTATTTTGTCGCGTGAGGTTTGAACTGTAAAAACCTGTGGTAGAATTTGGAGACATCTGGGTTCCATGTTCTGTTTACTTTGCTCAGGAGAGGAAGTAGGACTCTGGTTGACTGTATGTGGTGCATTAAGTAGTGCCTTGTGTGCAGCAGTAACTTCAGCTGCTGCTGTAGCAGCAGCACCCTTGCCTAACAAAATTATGGGCTCGAAGAAACAAACTGTTGCCAATTTCCCCCCATAAACAGATTCTGGTTTAATGGAATGTTCCAGGAACACTGTGTATAAAAGCTGTCTGTGTTTTCTCAGAAGGCTCTTCCACGTTTATAGATAAGTCAAAGGGTTCATTAGGAAAAAGGTTTTCCAGAGGTTCGCAGCCTTTATGAAACATAACACTCAGGAAACGCGCTCTCTAGCTTGCTTCTTTGGTTTCAGTTAGCCTCTGTGTAATGTTGAGTTACGGAAATTTATGTGCAATGTGGTTAGTACTAAAAAATGTAAAGATTCAGTTTTCTAGATAAAGCCATACCACAGTATATATCTGTATAGTTTTGTTCATACATTGTGAAAAAACAGTGATGGTACTATAATTATAATTCCTACTGGGTTGCAAAAACAGGAGTTTGTGTTAATGGCCAATTATTAAAATTTATTATTTGCCTTGTGCGAAGACAATACTCCAATAGTGTAATTCATGTATCACTTGATTGTGGTGCTTTTCTCCTGTGCTACAGACTGAAAGGAGGGTTGTTTGCATGAATTTTTATTTTATTTTATTTTATTTATTTATTTATTTAGATTTATTATCCCGCCCCAATCAGGTGAACCTGACTCTAGGTGACTCTAGGTAGCCGAATAGACATTTAGTCTTTGAATGGCTCTATTTAGGGTCTGGGTGGTTCTGATTAAGAAAGTATCTTATACCTCTGTGGGCCAATACCTGTGCAAAATGGTAAGCTATAGGTTACTCTCCAGGACAGTAGTATTGCCATCATGCGCAAAGTGGCAGGTTTTTGTATGAAGGTTCTCAGGATACATCGGCTGCTGACTAGGAAGTCTAGTGTGGCTTTATAGTTTATTGAGATTGCTCCTGCACTGAGCAGCTGATCTATACTACAGTATTTTTATTAAGTTCCCTCTTCATCCTTGTCATTATTGGTTTGGCTATAATTTTCTGACTTTTAGTAATTACAACTCCAGCAGAGAGCATATTATATCCTTGTAACGAGGCTATCCCTCTTCTTTCCTTGTAAATATTAGCATTTTATCTTCACGACATTAGGCTTTAGTAATTATTAAGGGATTTTAGTAATATTGTTCTTTTAGATAGGCGGCCTGCTGTTGTATGTCATTTCTCTGTAGGTTTTTGGTAGTATAGTTTCCTTTTATTACCTCTGTCCAGTCTAGTGGAAGTGGTGTTTATGCTTTTGTGTTCTTGTTATTCTGGTCATGAACTGTCAATAAAATTGAATTGAATTGACTGCTGGTCACTGCACAAGTTGCTAAAAATTTAACAGTTAAATACGTTATAGTTAGAGCTAATGACTATTGTTAAAAAAAAAAAACCCTGAATTTTCCATTATCATAGTTTAATATGAATTAGCTGCTGCATCTATGATAAGCCCTTACTGTTTGCTATGTTAATAATGGACACAACAGTTTCAGTGCATAACTTCAGCTGTGCAGCTAAAACTGCCCTTTCAAACAAGGCCAGTATTTAATGTCATAAAAAAACCAAGCAATCTGTTTTGTAGATTACATACTGCAAAACTGGCAAGAAAGGATCTACAGATTCATAATTTTACTCTTTTTTGTACTTTAGACGTAGTCTTTATAAGAAGTTTCCACTGTTATATTGTACCTGTTTTTCTTCAATAATCTTTCTTTCATGAAAATATTACAAAAAATATAACATTAATAAAAGGGCTGAAGTCTTCTGTAATTCTAATACAGTACTGACCAAAAATTCTAGAAATATTAATTGAAAATGTAACAAATGCAAACCTATCTAAACACCTTAAAATAAATAATTTATCACTATGCACCTGCAGTCTGCCTGCAATTCCAATATTGTTAATAGGTTCTCATTGTGCATCTATTTCAGACTTCAGTGGCAACAGTTGAGTAACATGATAGATAAAGATTACAGGTATTAAACGTGCAGTGCAAATTCTGCCATACAGTATTGTTTGCTTTACTTTTATAGTGACACCTTACGTTATAACATAAACCTGCCCCTCAGCTGTGCTGGCTCACGTGGTTAAGACACTGAACTTGATGACTGGAAGGTCAGAGTTTGATTCTTGAGTATTGCATGACAGAATGAGCTCCCATCTCTGTCCCTGCTCCTGCCAACCTAGCAGTTCAAAAGCAAGAAATTGCAAGTAGATAAATAGGGACTCCTTCTAAGGTGGGAAGGTAAACAGTTTTCCATGCACTCAGATGTTGGGGCATGCCTGCCACATATCCATCCAAACGCAGACAGTGCTGGCTCTTTGGCTATGAACAGAGATAAGTGCTGAAAGCTAGAGTCAGATACGATTGGCAGAAAATGTGTGTCAACTAATAAAATAATTCCAAAACTACTCATTTGCGGCTGTTGGGATTTTGTTGTAACACTCTACTTTGTGGTTGGATTCCTGTTGAAGTTTTGCTTTGTTTGCTTGCATAGCTTTTATATCTACTGTCAGTGAGATTTGTGGTCTTGTAATTTTGTGTAATAATATGCGAAAGAGTATAAAATCAAAGGAATTATTTCCTTTGTATTTGATAGCCTGATAGGATCACCTTTAATACTTTTAATATCTTTTGATGTTCATTCATTTGGCCCTACTGCTTCATTTCTTTAATCAAGAGAAGGGTGGTAGGAAATAGGAATGGCTTAATTTGAAATATTTTTTGTGAAAGCTGTACTAATTATTTCTTTAAAACCAAATTAATTAAAGTTGTAGTGATAATATGAATTTATATTTTGATTTTATTATGCACCATGTTGAGTCCCAATTCTAGAAGGATAGGAGATGAATTAAATAACAGCACACTGACATTAGGGGGAGTATGGCAATATCCTTGCATAGGTTCATGTCAAGAAACGTATGGTCATTTAAAAAAGACTTTCATTCATATGTACTTCTGAATATATGTACTGTATATAAATACTGTACCTGTAACTGGTAAAGTGAGAGCTGTGTATAAAAATTCTGATTTATATGCTGCAGTCCTATAAACTAGGTAAAATGTTCTTAAAAATCATTCTTTGACACTAAGAATGTGTTGAATGGCATAAAACTGCAGGTGGTTTGATTTCTAAGTACAGTCATACCTCACATAACGAATTTAATTTGTTCTGCAAGGTTGCTCGCTATGCGAAAAATTCGCTATGCGAGTCAGACCACTTAGCGAAAAACTTGCTCGTTATGCGAGTTTTTCGCTAAGCGGAACGCTCGTTATGCGAGGTTTGACTGTATGGACATTTAGCCACTTGAATCCATCCCATAGAGCAGTGATGGTGAACCCTGGCACTCCAGGTGTTTGGAAGTTCAATTCCCAGAAACCCTGATCAGCAGGAGTGCTGACTTGGGCTTCTGGTAATTGCAGTCCAAGAACATCTGGAGTGCCATGGTTCGCCATCACTATCAGTCTTGATTCCCAGGGTACGTCATGTCAATAATTTGAATATTTTGATAAAATACAGGTAGTACAAATGGTTCAGTTTTTACATCACAGTGGTGGACTTGTGCTGACCCACCTGGGCAGGCACGGTCGCTGCATGGTGGCGCTACACAGAGAGTCTTGTTCGAGGATAGTCCAGATATCAAAGTCCAAAAGGCAAACCGAGGTCTGTTTACCGGTAGTCTGAGTCAGTAGACTAATCTAAAGGGTGTCCAGGGACATCATCAGGGTCGGCAGAGAAGTCAGGGTCACAGCAGGCAGGTCAGGGTCTAGGCAGGCAGTCTGGAGTCACGCAGGATGTCAATCTTCACACAAGAGTTGTATCAACACTGGCAGGCTGCAAGAAGCTTGCTTATAAGCCTCCTCTTCGGAGCCGGAGGAGGGCTGGATCACAACAGTACTCTTTGCTCTGTTTGTAACCTGAAAATGTCTAAGGATGTTTCTGCTGTGGAGATCAAGTGCTGAAGGCCATAACATGGCTGCTGATCCAAAGGATGGTCCCAGTCTTCATGCTTTCTAGGAAACTATTGCCTGCATTCATACACCTTGCTGTATTTTTTCTTCTTTTTGCACTTGTTGCATTGGATGCAGCTAGTTGTTGATGCAGCTTCTGATGGAAAGCATTTATAACAAAGTGTTGCACCTCTTATTATGTTTGGTATGCGATGGCCAGTTCACAAATGCAGTTCCCTTTTTTTAAAAACTAAAACTCCCCAAATGCTCCATCCAGCAGTGCCAGCTATTGTGGTATTCTAGAAGCTGTTCAAAAATGTGACATTTCCCCAGTGTTTATTTAGGGGTTCTCAACCTACGGCCCATGGGCAGGATCCAGTCCCTCAGTGCCGTTTCTTGTGGCCCACCACCTTTGCTCCTGCCACTGGAAGCAGCAGAAACAGCCATAAAATGCCTGTTGTAAATGCGTTTTACAATAGCCGCAGATGTGTTCTATGGCAGCGTTTATGGTGGGGGGAACCACCAGTCCAGCCTGCTCAACTGAGGGAGCATGACCCGAGCTGTGGCTTATAAAGGTTGAGAACCCCTGGTTTTTCGGATAGATAACAGTTCAAATTATTATATTCCTTGTCATCCCAGATGGGTGACGCTGATCATCCAAGCCATTAATAGAAAATATTTGTGGAAAAGTTTGGGAACTGCTCATACATTCCACCTGTGGACATTGAATGAGGGGATCCAATGTTGGGAATTTCACGTTCAGCATTTTTTTTTGTTTTCCCTGAACTTCGTTAGTTTTAAAAAACAGTATTCTTGTGTTATGATTTTAGTGCTGAAACCATATTGGACTTGTTTTTTTGATACTTATTAAAAAATTAAAGTTTTCTGTTCAGTCTCCGATTAAAATAGTTTTGTTATTATGGTAACTTAGGAAAGTATACCCTTCAGTGTATAACAAGGATGTAATTGTACTGAAGAACTCCTGTA